>JAUPMV010000017.1:7049434-8277072 GCA_030848855.1 Branchinecta sandiegonensis | reverse complement strand
TTTGTCGAACTTAAAAAAAAGGCTTTCAGTTATACTTCAAGCCGGATTGGCTGGTCAGGTTCAGACTAGTCATACTGAAGAAAGGCCCCAGGTTGGCAAACGTTAACTGAGGCTTTCAGGTCTACTTTAAGGAAAGAGGCGTGTTCAAACTAAGGAAAGAGGCGTGTTAAAACTAAGCATATTCAAGAAACGACAAAATATTTTACAAACGCCAAAGGACTCCGTTTGAAAATGTGAATACAGAAGCACGAACATCTGGCGATCGTCGTCGCGTGTGGTGAATTTCGGAAATAAAACGCATCCCATAAAAAGTTGAATGTCCAGAGCAACGACGACGTTGCAAGCTGTCAGTTACTAAACAAGGAGCTCGAGGCTCTCGATTCTGACACGTCAATCCTACCGCTAGAACCAGTTTCATTGACACGACCGGAAGACTCAGAACGCATGTGTTCCAAACCTCTTCAGCGTAAGCAAAGGGAAGAAACCCCTGAGGAGGACGTTGGTAACATCTTAAAAAAAAAATCGTACCATTCTTGAGGGAGTTGTGCTTGGTGTTGTGCTTTTGATGGGAAATGCTATTTTATTTGTTTTTCGTTTCATCAGTTACTGTGCTACTTGTTGACATGCTTTGTCCAATTCGGCTATCAGATAAGTTATTCCGCTAAGAAGCTGGACAACATTTTTTTTTCTGAGACTACTTGTAACACCATGACACGATGCTAGACAAAAACAAAGCTAGACAAATGTTTACTAGTACGGTATCCAAAAGTCCGTATCTAAACCAGTACATCTAGGCTAATCATATTTAAAGGTTCAGAGTTTGCTTCATAGACCCACCGTTTGCTGTGGCCTCCACTACTTCCACCGTAGAAAAGACTGGTCTAACTTCTCATCGCTTTGTTGTATTTGAAAACTGACCTTTCTTCGACCATGCAGTCTATCCTGGCCCGATTACTTTTTCGTTAATTTTCCTGGCAATTCCGACATACATATTTGAGTTTGGGACCCCTACAAAACCTTTAGTCTTTTTAAAGCTGATATCGGTTTCCAATCTCAGGACAGACTCGTTAAATTTATATTACTTGCAGAAACGACCTGAGTCCGTTCCTCGTAAAGAAGCTATAGATACAGGCCTTCTGCTTGATAAGGAGAAATAAACGAATACGCTGCATGCCCATGAAAGTGATGAAAACTAACCATAACAAGGTAGCAAGCAATTCCTAACCCCACTCTTTGATCAGAACGGACACTATTATTTTGCGGAACATCGCTCTGCCTTCTTGCACTTCATCCTTGCTCTGGATATACAACTCCCGGACCCGAATGGGCCATCCCGATTAAAAATTTATCTCAGAAAAGTAGTGTGAAGTTGTACGAAAAAGTAGCATACATTACGAACTGATGCGACTACATGCTTCTATGTCAAGGCTACCGTGTAAATGCATTTTAGTGCATGCTACTATTAGCAAGACAGGATGCTACTGGATACTACTGCTTAAGATTGGCCCTAGTCTGAGGCACATTAAATGATAGCATTTTGTTCTATTATATATCAATACATGCAACTTTTTCGTAAAACTATCATACAACTACGCAGGCTACCCGAAACTTCTGCACTGTCACATCCCCAGAACATTCTACACGAGCCTTACTGTGCTATGAAAACAGATTTGGTACAAACACCCGCCATTTTCAGACAGTGTGCAAGCAAAACTTCCGGATCCCACACAGTCAGAAGTGTGCTAACAGAGAACACATGTTTGCGCATCCTTGTGGTGGGAATACGCGGAAGCGATACTTTTTTATATTATTAAATGCTTATGGATTCGATATCCTAAAGTGTATACCCTATCTGCGAAAACCGAACTGAGTGCAACAGAAATAAGAGTGAAATTCATCTGTTCTTAAGAAACGTCTCGCTTACAATAGCCTACATCTTCTAAATGACAAGGGATAAAAAATAGCCGATTGCCACAAGTGACCTTCCGGTAGCTCTTAGTTGTCACACACGTCGTTCATGTAGTACAAGCATTACTTTGTTCTTCTCGACCTCAACCTGCCGGTGCATCTTGTGCTGATGGCAATGATCGGAGTAGCCAACTTCAAGTCAGGCGACTCGGGAAATTTAAAATGCAGAACACGTCGAGGGTTTACTTCCCTCTTGAATGAAAAGTCAACACGAGGGTTGGTTGCCATTGATCCTTACGCGAAGGCATCCAGCTCTGCAGAGCGGTTCTTTATCGTTAGTGCGGCTTGTCCATAAACGCAAAAACGAATCAGTCGTCGAAACAAATCAGATCTCTGTCTCTCTTCGACTGCGGCGAGCAATCCGCATTGGTGTTCCGTAAGTTATGACTTCCGAGTAGATAGTTTTAATACCCAGTTGGCTATGCAAAACACAAACGAAACAGATACAATGTCCATGACTGAGCACGTCGTCCCTAACTTTTCAGCCATTCTAAAAACTGTGGGACTCGATTCGAGAATATCAGGGAACTTTTAGTTCATATTAACTAAGAAAATACCCCTGCATTCTCGGAAGTTTGATAACAGATAACAAATGTTTGCACACCCTTGTGTTAAACGTTATGAGAATAAATCTGTTATTAAAGGACACCTGAACAATGAAACCATACTTGAACACACCATGGAGAATGCATTTACAGACATGGCCACGGATAGCATTCTTCTCCTGAGCCGTTTTCAAAATAGGGATGTTCGTTTCTGGAGGTTTGCACATGCAGACTCCAAGACAAAAAGCGCAATTCATTCAAATCTTGTGCAGCGCTGGCCAGATCGTATTGGAATTTCTTCTAGATATACGTTTGGACTTAACTGGTTAAAAAATATTCCAGAAGAAGGGGTGATTGGACACATTTGTTCAGTAGCCTACTGAAATGAGGACAGATGCAAAATGGAGCAAAAATCATAGCTTGGAAACACTATTTCAGATCTGGATTGGGTTTTTTGCAGGCAATGTTAACGTAAGTCAGGATGATACTTGGTACTCTTCATTCAGGTGTCCTTTAAACAGTGTCATAACTCACGAGAAAATAACATTCAAAAGGGACATAGTAGATATGCTCTCATAACATCTAACACAAGGATGTGCAAACATTTGTGTTAGATGTTATCAAACTTCCGACAATGCAGGGGTCATTTTCTTAGTTAATATGAACCAGAAGTTCCCTGATATCCTCGAATCGAGACCCGCAGTCTTTAGAATGGCTGAAAAGTTAGGGACGACGTGCTCAGTCATGGACAGTGTATCTGTTTTGTTTGTGTTTTGTATACCCAACTGGGTATTAAACTATCTACTCAGAAGTCATGACTTACGGAACACCAATGCGGATTGCTCGCCGCAGTCGAAGAGAGACAGGGCTCTGATTTGATTCGACGACTGATTCGTTTTTGCGTTTACGGACAAGCCGCACTAACGATAAAGAACCGCTCTGCAGAGCTGGATGCCTTCGCGTAAGGATCAATGGCAACCAACCCTCGTGTTGACTTTTCATTCAAGAGGGAAGTAAACCCTCGACGTTTTCTGCATTTTAAATTTCCTGCGTCGCCTGACTTGAAGTAGTCAAGAAGAACAAAGTAATGCTTGTAACTAGATGAACGACGTGTGCGACAACTGAGAGCTACCGGAAGATCACTTGTGGCAATCGAATATTTTTATCCCTCGTCATTTAGAAGATGTACTTTAAGCGAGATGTTTCTTAAGAACAGATGAATTTCACTCTTATTTCTGTTGCACTCAGTTCGGTTTTCGCAGTTAGGATATACACTTTTGGATATCGAATCCATAAGCATAAAATAATATAAAAAAGTATCGCTTCCGCGTATTCCCACCACAAGGATGCGCAAACATGTGTTCTCTGTTAACACACTTCTGACTGTGTGGGATCCAAAAGTGTTGCTTGCACACATGTTACTTAAGAACAGATGAATTTCACTCTTATTTCTGTTGCACTCAGTTCGGTTTTCGCCGTTAAGGGATAATTTTGGATATCGAATCCATAAGCATAAAATAATACAAAAAAGTATCAATTCCGCGTATTCCCACCTGGAATTCGCAAGGTGTATGTAGGCAACTTTACGCTAAATTGTTGATGTTTCAAAATCCAAATACTGTTACTAATTCATTCGTTCAGGAAAATAGTAAATTCATGAGTACTTCAGGGTTTAACTTTTGCTCATTCTCCGGTGAGAACTCTGACCTTCTGTTCATTTACGAAAAAAATTATGTTTCAAACCGTTTCTCAGAACAAACAAAAAAATCCTAATTCATTCTCCGTTTCAGCTTTAGTCTAGGCTACTTGTTACTAGGAAAAATAATAATAAAATGATTTCCTGAGACCCATTAATAAACCCTAATGTTTACGATGTTCCTATGTTAATGGACACACCTACGCCTAGAGATTACTACACAGTCACAACTTTACTACTCAAAATAGTATGCGCACTATTGTATCAAATGTCAAACTTCTGTTTATTTTTTCTGACAATCCCTCAAAACAATCAGAACATGAGATTTGCTGGTGTTTTAATCCGATGATCTACCTCTCTGAACTCAACGAACCTAGTCCAACCTTTTCTACGGTGCTACCAACCCCTCGCCAGGTCTCCGTGACGTCATTTACGACATTTAATCACGTTCCACCACCGAGCTGGGCTACGAGCCAGCGCCTGTGGCGTTTCCAGTCAACTCGAGTACGCCCTTTCAAATCCGTTCACGAGTCATCTTATCGAAAATGTGGAGGAGGTTCCGAAACGCGTTTATATCACAGCCAGGAAAAATGGGACGTTTTTGCTCCTGATAGGTCATTAAGAATGGGAGGAAAGACAGAATAACAAGCTATTGAAACTTCCAGGTGGAGAGAAGATGTTACTCCTGGGATTCCAGCACGTGTGAAAAGAGAAGGTTGAGTGGGGATCTGCCATCCAGCATAAGTTCGCCAGCTTTAGACACTTCTGGTGCCAACATGACCACTGCTTGCCTTCGAAAGGAACAATGACAAGTCTATGTGGTAATATGTTAATCTTGATGTTCACGTGAATGAGCACATTTTAACGACCAATAAAACACCTCTGTTTTCTCGTTTGTATTTGGGGATTCTGAAATAAAGACGGAGACAAACGTGCAAATATTGATTGCTCCTAAAGTGCCCTCTCATCGCAAATAATGTCAGGGATTATATCAAGACTTATCAGTATCCTTGCAATGTGAAAATCAAGCTGTTCAAAGCCTCTGAATTTCAGCAAAACCAGCGCATTCAGTAGTTCAAACAAGGCTAACAAATAAGAAGTTTTCACCCTCTGTCCAGAGTAACTGTGGAAGATACATTCAAAAGTTATTCTTGTCGTTGCCATTTCACCTTTTTCTTTTTTGTTATTTTTATTTTTCTCAAACATTCATCCTCCAGCAAGGTGCTGTACTGACAATGGGCGGTAATCACGGACGTATCTAAGGGGGGGGGGGGGGGGGGGGGGTAGGGGGTTGACCCCCCCCCCCCCCGAAACATACAGAAACAACCATTTGTATAGGCTTTTCCCTCTGATCTGTCTTTTTTCTACTTTTTTGTCCGACCCACAGGCAAACCCCTCCACGAACGGCGAAACCGCCCCCGAAATAAATTCCTGGATACGGGCCTGGCGGTAATCAATAATAATAATTGCTCTCTAAAGGATCATTCAACTAGCAATGAAATTCTGTCAGATCAATCACCTCACAATTAAAAAAAAAAGATTATCCTTTATCATTCAGGTATAAACGCAGTTCGGCCCAAATTCGGAAAAAAATGTGGACGAATAATAACCGACTTCAAGACTGGACTCTTTCGGACCCACTATGCTACAGTATAACAAAGCTCTCAGCCTTATGGGATCACAGGGCATGACCCACGGGTTTCAACAGAAATACCGATTAGATCGTGTGTAACTATTGGAAGGGTTTTGCATAGGGTTGGTTGATTAGGTGCATAGCTGGTAATCATTGATGATGATCTTTATTCGGGAACAACCCATTTGTTGTTCGCGGTAAGCTTCTGGCATCGGCAGGTCGGGTTTGTACAGAATGCATAAATATTAATTTACCAACTACGGTACCGCGATAAAAGCGTTGAAGACCTACCGTAGAGGTAAGCTCCTTTGGAGGTTAGTTAGCTACGAACGGTTAAGAGTGGAATCTGATTTTTCAAAGGTAACTTTCGAAGCATTACCACCGAATTTATCGGTTGGTAAATAAAGAAAATAAGCTAGCCTAGGCTACACTTAAATCACTTTGCTACATTTTCAAAGGATTGATCTTATGGATTGTTTTAGTTTGGGGAGTTTCTAGCCGGGGTCTTGGAGGAAGGATATATTTATAATTTTCATTCACTTAAGTTTGTTGGTGAGTCAAAGTCGATCAGTAAGGACTCCTAGGAACATCTGTGTGGTTGTTTTTTGTTGCTTTTTTTCCGTTTAACATATCCTAATAAGCACAGCGACGTTCAGTCACATCATAAACGGTCACACATCTTCAAACAATCCGGAAAATCTCCGGAAATGCATAAGAAAACCCGACTTTACAGAACGACCTAACCTACACTGTAAAAAGTTTCTCCAAGTAAGGATTAAAGTTAACTGCAGTATTTGCTACTGGGATTACTCTTATCTCTACTGCGATAAGATTAATCCGAATTAGATATAATCTTATCTCATTAGAGGCAAGATTAATCCCAGTAGCAAAAACTGCAAGATTTTGTTTTACGGTGTAGTCGACTAAGTTAAGCTATGATCTTTAACATTAGGACAGAATATCTTCCAAAAGGACATCAGATTGAAAAACCGAAAATCTGTTTTTGATTGAGCTAAACGGATAAGTCTTAGCCATTCCGAGGGGTTGCCCACTCTCAATTTTGATGTACCGTACAGCAAGTGCCGGCTGCCACGTGTTAGAACATTAAAACAAGCATGTTTAGAATTGTTTGAAAGAGGAATCGCCTTATTTATGAACGACAATGCTAATTTCGGTCGGTGCCAGCCGGTGCCGGGAAAGGGTGTACATCAGGTGGAGGGGAGTTGGCAACCCCTCGATCCATTTAGCACCATTAAATATGGTTTGTTGTCAGCTTGGGCTGACAGTACACTTATGGAAAATCTGCCTATCCCCTACTAAAGCATATCTAATCTCGGAAAACTTGATATCATATAGAGATCAGGACGGGCAGTAATCGAGAGGCACGACCCCTGTTGTAATTTTTTTCCTCTAGCTAGGAGCCATGTTTGGATGCAATTATTCTCCTTCTTCCTTGACAAGTTTCGATGTCCGGAGCCTTTTTTTTAGCAACGTCAACCTCATTGACGAATTGTAAAGAGTTCCCTGAAACACGACATCGTCCGTGAAAGAACTTCCAACCCCTCGTCAGATCTGTTTTAACATAGTTCTCTAATACACCCTCCATCAAAGAAAACAAACATTCTATACGAACCAGCGACCACTGAAAAATACAACAGAGATAGCCTATTTGTACCAACCCTCCAAATATTTTGAGAAATTCGGAGCAACAGAAGCAAGCACACCCAGTTCCGCCCAGTTCTGCAAGTAGTAAGTTAACACTAACAAGTAAGACATGATGTTTAGGTTCGCCTGTGTGAAGATACAGCTGCTAGAAAACGTTTAGTAAAATAAGCAAAAAGAAATGACAGATAGGGGACGGAAACTGCACCTGGGAGGAATATGACTGCCCACATTTTTTTTCCCAGAAACTTTTGCAACATTCCGCGGTCTTTTTTTCTTCTATTTTTCCATAACCAATCAAAATAGTTGATGAATGCGCATCCATTTTAAGGATAATAGGGAAGTAGACTTACCAAATGCGCATCCTTTTTAAGGATAATAGAGAAGCAGACTTACCGAGTGCGATGGACGTTTTCGGCTTGATTTCTTCCTGCCATAATCCAAATATTCCAACAATTAGGCATGTTTTCACAATCACAATTTTGTGCCAGATACTTGGCATTTTCATTTTTCACTAAACAGAGCAGATTCCCTGCTAGCAGGCTATGCTAAAAGTAGGCTCATTTTGTGCACTTGTCACGGAGCCTAATCTTCAGTATAAGCCAGCAACCTGCGCTGACAGACCTTAAGGTCGCCTGTGTAGAAAGATCCTGGTTAAATGATCAGGCTTTTCATCCAGAAACGAGATGGTAGCAGTCCTTGTCCGGCCAATACAACCTGGAAAAAAGGTGGTTCAAGTGAACAGCGAACTGGGTATTACTGAGTTAATGCAAAATTGCAGGGAGTGGCCTTTTTTCTCAGACAGTGCTAGCGGTTGAAACATTGGAGGGAAGAATGTTGGGGACATTATCCGGTTGAGTTACCTGGGATCTTGAATGGTTCCGGTACACTACCGAGGACGATACGTCTAGTTGGGGGCTTTCCCGGGAAGGTTTCAAAACTCTGTAAATACAGTGAGGTCGTAATCGCTCTAAAAATTCTTACACCAGGGGACTCAAGTTTCATACGGTACATTCTACCCCGCCCCCCCCCCCCCCTAAAGACAACTCGCTGATTTTCACACTTGTCGTGTTTTGCTATTTTCGAAGCGAGTTAACGTTTACGAGATGCTCCATCGTCAGAAAAAATACTTTTGTATTTTTTTTTTCCTGTTTTATACAATTCAACGGGAGAAAGGCTTAAAGTTAGAACAGCCAAAGCCGTGGCTTTTGTTAAAAGCAGAGCCTGGATTTTACAGTAATCAACGATCATACGATACTGGAGCATAAACAGTAAACACTGGGAGGGGTGCTTTAATGGCTGGTGTAGCGCATACGGAGCTGCAGCCTTTGCAAACACACTTACATATGCAAGGTCTAGGAACAAATAAACGACCTAAAAGCTATCGTTAGAAGACTGTTTCCAAGGTTAATGGTCTCCAGGAAACGAGCATGACGCGTAAGTCAGCCTCGTTTGGCTGCTTGATTTCATGTTTGTCTGTAACACGTATTCGGTTTGCCAAACAAACGTCCCAAGTCATCCCAAACAGCAAACGAGTATTACAGAAGGAGGATATAGACCTGCACTCTCATGCGATTTGAACTTACCCAGAGCTCAGACCAAACACTGTGAATTATGCTATGTTCAAAGTTGGCTTATGTCCTCTTATAGCCTTTAGAAGGCTTTTCCACCTTTACGAGGTTCAGAGTCTAAGATTTTTTCTAACTAACAAGCTACTAACAAGCTTGATTATTCCAGGTCTGTTTCCTTCCCCGACGTTGGACCTGAAGATTGACAGCGTGACGAGGACCCTTGCCAAGAAGGGCCGAAATATCGCTGATGAAGCATCGTAGCTGACGTATCCGTTGTAAACATTATTTGAATAAATGTTTCAAAGTCAGCTTGGGCTCAAGGAATATATAACAAGCTAGTATTCAAAGCTACTACATGGCAGATTAGCTGAGTCAGTATTACCCTGGTAACTAGCCTACACTACTCCCCTCAGCCTAATAGAATGAGAATCTATAGGTTAGACATGCTTTCCTATGACGTTAGTTAGCCTCATCCGCTTGCTGTGATTGGCTGTGATAAAGTAATTGTTACAGGTTTATGTTCAAACAATTTGCCAAAAACCATACCGGCTACAGTCAAATAACCCTCTGAAATAGCCTAACATACCTTATACCTGACATGTCATGTCCAGTCGGGAACAGCCTATCCCAAATGCTGAAATTCCGAAAACGACGGTTTATAATTATTTTTTAGTGGATTATAGGCGCCCAACCTTTGGCATCATCTAACCGGCTTATGCCACAGGCTGTTCCAAACTGCGCTGAAGGGCATACCGAACGAGTACCTAATAAACAAAAAATAAAACGAGTACCTTTATACCGGACTAAGTTGACAAAATACATCTTTAGCTTTACAATACAGCTACCAACGAAACAACTAAATTCCAATTCGCTGCGCTTTGCCTTCAAGTACCGCCAACTGAGCCAAGAACCACTGTACTTACCCTTTGCAGACCGAAGCAACTGCTGATAGGTATCATAAACCCATGAAAGCTAGTTTAAACAGCATCAATTCAGCACAAAATTTCCACAATCTCAACAAAGCAACGTAGCTCCTTCGCTCTCGGCAGCCAAACAACAACTAAATTCAAATTCGCCGCGTATTGTCTTCCTTTCCTCGGCGCGGAGGAGACCGGTTGTAGTTTACGTTCGACACAAGCCTCGGGGCAAGCATAAAAGTTGTATTTCTTGCTGTTAACCCTTGTTTTCTAATAGTAATTATGAAGTAGGACGCATAACTTTGGAGAAGGCAAAGAGATTAAGGTGAATTTTACATGATTCTTGTGGATAGGAGAAGTTCGAGAAGGCCAGGCGTTTATAGGTTTGGATACGCAGAAAGATGTGAGACCGCCGAAAAACATTTCAGTTTGAGCAGGGACCCATAAATTTCCTGTAATGACTCGCCATTCAGGGGGCTTACCAATAAGAGATTTCTGATGCGCTCTTGACCGAGCGTCAGATAGTTCGAGAAATAACCACAGGGATAAAATACCCGTCTATCCAGATAGACAAAACTTTTCGCAGCTGTTGTGCTGAGCTAGGAATATTTCTCTGTAATGGAAGAGCATCCTAGATCTTTTGTCCTAGCTTAGGTACATGGTGGCATGCTGGCAATTTTGTCTATCTGAGCAAGAACGCCGATTTGGTCCAAGCGGAAGTTTTGGAAACTAGGTGAGGCTCGGGCAACATAGCAACATAGAAGCATAGGAAATGACAAGCCCCCTGAATGGCGAGTCATTAAAGGAAATTTATGGGTCCCTGGTTTGAGTTTCATTGGACAAAAACACACAAAGACAAAAAAAACACACAACTAACATTTATTGCCATGCTAAACACTATACTTATCCTTCATTCCCAGTCTTCCCTTAGATTGTTAGTCTTAATAAAATTTAGTGTTGGGCGATATTCAGTATCGATAACGATATATCGATATACCGGACCAAATATCGATATCGAATATCGAAACGTAAATATCGATATCGAAAACGATATTTTTTCATTTTGTAATTATTGTCAGTAATTCAACATAAGTTACATTTATATGTCCGAAATTGGTGCAATGTGTTCTTCGTAATTAAGTTTTTATTCAGTCGAAGTTTGAGTTGATGCAAGATGCTTTTTTATGACAGTTTTACTCTTAAATTTTTTTGAAACGAGACCTATACTATAGCGAAACATGGTACCAAAATATCGATATCGATATATCGATTATCGAATATCGAAAGTGAAAATATCGATATATCGAAAAATCTGAATATCGCCCAACACTAATAGAATTACGGTTGCACTATTTTGGGCTTTGTTGAACTTTTGCAGTGCCGTATTCATCCACTTGCTGTGCGGAAAGTAACTTTTCGTGAGACAAAATCAGGGTTGCCATTATTTTTGGGGGGGTGGGGGGAGTTCGTATTCTTCCGTCTTGGTGATATTTTGGGCCGCTAGATAGATTTCAAAAGGCAAAATGCCAAGCGATGACTATATTTTAAGGTATATTCGAAAACCACCATAAATCTACCCCGAGATCTACCCCCAAAAGAGAAATTACCGCACATTTTGAGTCGGTGTAATAAACTTTTGTTTGAACGTTTGTTGACTTTGAAGAGTGCCATTTTCATGCAATTGCTCTGACAAAAGTCAACTATAGCCAAAGTAGCTATTATAGGCCCCTGAGAATACCTCAATAGATATCTTGGACCTTCATTGTAGCATTTAGCCAAAAACAGCAATGTTCAAATTTAAGCACGAATTAACGTACCTCTACACCCAAGGGCCGTATCCAAGGGTTTTTTCGCCCCCCCCCCTGTTTTTTAGAGGTTTTACTTTTTGTCCCGACTCGCGGGCAAAAAAAGCCCCGAAATAAAATTCCTGGATACGGACTACACCTGAGATTGGGGCTCAAAATTGATCTTCCCTACTCCTCCTCTATGTTTATAGAAAGTGCGCCCTAGATAAAGTACTATAATTAGTAGCAACATAGGCCATGCTTCTTTGAATGTTAGCGAGGGGTTGCCACTCCTCGTCGCCTGCTGCACACCCTTTCCCGGCACCGGCCAAAATCAACGGTGTCGGCACCGGTTCCGGCCATAAACTAGGTGATTTATCTCTGAAACGCTTCTAAACTTGCTGGTTTTGATCAGGGGCGGTTCGAAGCGCTTGGGCGTGGGGGGGGTGAGGACTTCAAAATATACGACTGGCTACAGCACCAGCATGCTCAAGAAATATTAACGTTATAAGTTCGAAAAGGTTACGAAAAATGCCATTGTAGTAATAATATAATAAACAAATAATTAACAGGAATTAGACGATGCCGTTCATATCAAATTTCGCAAAAGACAAGCCTCGGTACCAGCTTCTGACAGATCCACTCAAGACAAACTAAAGTGAGAACCGCAGGCGAAATTTTTTCAATCCGAGCAAAATTCAACTACTCCTTTACAACTTCTACCTTTTAATGTAGCTTAGACACCCAAATCTCAAGCTTAAAACCGCACATAAATGATGCACACTTCAACTAAATAGAAATAGGATAGGACTACGAAAAGGCCGCAGGCAAAATTTGTTAAATCGGCCTTTATTCGTCAGTATTCGACTACTTCCCACACAAAATCTTGCTTTTAACGTGGCTCAGATCCCCAGCAGCAGCTTTTACCGTATGTACCAAAGACAATTTGAAACTCAGCACCGCAGGCTATTTTTTTGTAATCCGACCTTTTTCTGGCATTTCTAGCTTTTAAGGTGGCTGAAATCTTAGGCCTAACACCTCACCTAAATTACGGGCCATTCAACCAGATAGCAAGTAGGCTAATGTGAAAGACGGCGCAGGTAAAGGATGCCTACGATATCACATATCTGTCCGTGCCCCGATAACTCGCAAACGGAGTGGGATATTTTCCCGGAAGTTGGTACGTGGTAGTGCTTCCACTTTTTAATTTAAACTACAAAAAGATAGTGTCAGCAGGCCCGTCATACAGTGCTTACAAAGCCTGTTTATGTGCAAACCTTACTCCGCAAGCCATTTAAAATAAAAATAAACCTGTTTCTTTTTAAAGGACACCTGAACAATGAAACCATACTTGAACAAACCATGGAGAATGCATTTACAGACATAGCCACGGAGAGCATTCTCCTCCTGAGCGTGACGTGTTAAAAATAGGGATGTTCGTTTCCGGAGGTTTGCACATGCAGACTCCAAGACAAAAAGCGCAGTTCATTCAAATCTTGTACAGCGCTGGCCGGATCGTATTGAAATTTCTTCTAGATATACGTTTGGGCTTAACTGGTTAAAACATATTCCAGAAGAAGGGTTGATTGGAGACATTTGTTCATTTCTAAAATTGTTCTGTACTGAGATAAGGACAGACGCAAAATGGAGCAAAAATCATAGCTTGGAAACACTATTTCGTATTTGGATTGGGTTTTCTGCAGGCAATGTTAACGGAAGTCATACAGATGGGATGATACTTGGTACTCTTCATTCAGGTGTCCTTTAAAGAAGGAGATTTTTTGCACAAAACCAGATAGGATAATATTGAAACGTCGCGCCGCAGGCCTAATTTTCGAAAACCAGACTGTTTTCATCGCCACAGAGGGAAGATCACAATTTGGGAATGGCATTTATGTCACTCTGACAAGCTCGAAACATACGACTGTCATTCTAACAAGCTTAAAACACACGATATTCCGTAACGTAATGACTTGTAGAAAATCTCTATACAACCATACGACCAGAAATAGGTCATTTGCTGTCGAAATTCACCTAACTGCCTCATATGGCAAGCTAAAAAATTATGACTGTCTCTAATATACGACTAGAAAATATCTTCGTAAAATACGACAGAAACGGGTCATTTTCAGGGAAAACTCGCGGTTGATGTCATTCTGGCAAGTTCCATACGGCTGTGATTCTGACAAACTGAGAACAAAAAACTGTGAAATCTGACAAGCTTAAAACATACTACTAAAATCTCTATGGAACAATACGACCAGAAGCAGGTCATTTGAAGGCGAAGTTCGCAATTAGCTAACTGCTTTGTCTGCCTTTATCTGGCAAGGTCAAAACTTACGACTGTCTCTAATTTACGACCGGAAAATCCCTTCTTAAAGTACGGCAAGAAACGGGTCTTTTCAGGCGAAATTCGCGCTTGATCTCATTCTGGCAAGCACAAACATACGACTTTCATTCCGGAAAACTCAGAACACACAACTGTGAATCTGAAAACATACAAATAGAAACTTCTTCTTAGCCATACGACTAAAAAATATGATTTGTGGGTGAATTCACGTTTGGTAACTATGTCATTCTGAAAAGCTCAAAACATACGACGGTCATACAAACAAGCTCAAAATATCAGACTGAGAGTAGATTCTCTGGATCATGGGGGGGGGGGGTAGGCAGTTACCCCCCATAACCCTCCTTCGAACCGCCCCTGATTTTGATGTCCTAACACGTGGCAACTGATGCCAGCTGGTCTAGGCACCGGCACTGGTCTGGCACCGGGAACTTTCTGTACACAAAAATTGAGAGTGGGCCACCCCTTGAATGTTAGTTAACTTTAGACAGTGCAGTTACGAGCTGAATAGAATGAAGACCCAAAACACTCATTCAGACCTTCTCAGAAACGCTTAATCAGCTACTCTGGCTGACTGATCGTTGAAAATGGCACTATATATATATATTATTTGTAACCCGCCAAATATACAATGTGGTAGCGGAGTAAAGAGAACAACGAAAAATAACACAAGACAAATAACAGTATAAACACACAAAATTGCACTGTTAAAGGTCAACTAACGTTCGAAGAAGCATGTCTCTACTCTAGGCTCCTTCGAACGTGAGTCAGCTTTAAAGTTTAACTGAAAAGGCAGCTTATTTTTGGGATCCCAAAGCGTAAGTGGAGGGATACTCATGACATCGCAAAAGTTGTCCGTCTGTCCGTCCGTCTGTCAGCACGATAACTCTCGAAGGGAATGAGATATTTGATGAAACTTGGTGTGAGGATTCTTTAACCCAAGGTTAAGGTCAAGTTCGTAGATGGGCTCTGTAGCGCTAAATTTAGGGGTGGGAAAGGGGGTTCAAATTAAAGGGCAAACAAAATATTTTTAAACAGCTAATGTGATAGTCGATTATGAGGTAAGAAGACATGCTGAACACGATAAAGAAGACCATTTTCTCGCCGGACAAGTAGTTCGTCCGGAATCCGGCAAAACCCGGAAAGTTTGTTAAAAGTAAGTTTTATTTGAAGTTGATTAGATGTTCGATTAGGGATAAGAATACATGATGAACATTTATTTGAAATGCATTTTCTACCCGGGCAATGAGTTCGCCCGGAATCCGGCCAAAACCGGAAAATTGGTTAAAAGCAAAAGTTCATTTGAAGTTGGTTATATGACAGATTCAGGGGTAAGAAGAGACGCTGAGTCTGTCTATGACAATCATTTTTTATCCGGACATATAATTCGTCCGGAATCCGGTTGAAACCGTAAAAATTTGTATAAGTTAAAGTTTTATTTTAAGTTCATTAGATGTTCTTTATAAGGATAAGGAGATACGCTGACTTCGTTTCTGAATTTTCTTTTTTTGCTGGACAAGTAGTTCGCTCGGAGTTCTGCCGAAACCGGAGATTTGGCAGAAGTGAAGCAGGAAGTTTCGGTCAGGATTGTCAAAATGGATATGGCTTATAGAGGCATGTCTAACTTGGTTTTCTCAGGTGATTAGCCTGGCGAAGACTGGATCTGGCGAAGAAAAGACCCAATTGTCTGGATCAAAGAAAAGATTTTTGGGATCCCATCGAAAACTTTGGTCTTGTTACATCTGATATTTGAAGGCACTGAATTATTTTGAGTCATCTAAGGGATTTTGTATTTTTTCACCCGGGGCTCTAGCACTAGCGTTCAGAATATGCGATGCTTCCACGACAACCCAAAATTCATCCAGAGGCGGAAAATTTTAATTCCAAATAAAGCCTGCATTTCCATGTGTTACGGACCAACCTCATTTGGAGGAAGTTGGAAAGGGATCATAAGGTATGTCTTTCCGTTAAAATGTCATCCGGCAATGGCTTACCATTGCAGTTGCTGAATGTTTCAAGCTGGTTTCAAGCATATAGGGACAAGCAAAGACACTGTAAAAAGTTTTTCCGTATAAAGATTAAAGTTAACTGCAGTATTTGCTACTCGGATTACTCTTATCTCTATCCAGATAAGATTAATACCAAATTCAGAAAAGATGAATCTGAGTAGCAAATACTGCAGGTAACTTTAATCTTTATACGGAGGGACTTTTGACAGTGGAGGTAGCAGTAGCGAACTTTCTTTAGAAGTGATGTTACAGTCTGGAATTGAACATTTCCTGAGGTTCGCTTCATGAGCCGTTGAAATGCACACTTTTGTTGAAATTCAAATTCTCCGCGGCCGGGTGAAGTTTGTACACTGTAAAAAAAAATTCCGTATAAAGATTAAAGTTAACTACAGTATTTGCTAATCGGATTATCCTTATCTCTACACAGATAAGATTAATACCAAATAGAGATAAGATGAATCTGAGTAGCAAATACTGCAGGTAACTTTAATCTTTATACGGAGGGACTTTTGACAGTGGAGGTAGCAGTAGCGAACTTTCTTTAGAAGTGATGTTACAGTCTGGAATTGAACATTTCCTGAGGTTCGCTTCATGAGCCGTTGAAATGCACACTTTTGTTGAAATTCAAATTCTCCGCGGCCGGGTGAAGTTTGTACACTGTAAAAAAAAATTCCGTATAAAGATTAAAGTTAACTACAGTATTTGCTAATCGGATTATCCTTATCTCTACACAGATAAGATTAATACCAAATAGAGATAAGATGAATCCGAGTAGCAAATACTGCAGTTAACTTTAATCTTTATATGGAGAAACCTTTTACAGTGTACTACTGAAGAGCCTACTACAAACTGTCACCAGCGCCGACGTACGGACTAACTTTTGACACGCACATGTCAGTTTTTGTTTTTTTCAGTTTGCTTATAAACAAAAAGCAAATCCTACACCCTAAGTGAGCACTGCCCGTAACGGTGACAGCATTCATTCATTTATCAAGGAAAGAAATACAAGGAAAAAGAAAAGAAAAAAGAAAGAAAAGAAGAAGAAAGGAAAAGAAATCAAACGTACATTAATAAGACAAAAATATAGAGAACTATCGGTAGAAAAAGTTAGGATCTAACTGATTTTTCCAACAAGAAACTTTTAATCTTACTATTGAACTCTGGTATGCTATTAGCATTTTTCAGTGTATTTGGCAGATAATTCCATATTTTCGGACCGGTAAATTTGACTGAAAAAACACTTGCTTTGCAAACCTACAATTTGAAGAAAACTTTCTCCCAGATCTGCAAACTTACCCACAAATGTTAAAGGACCTTTAGCACCTATAATGCCAACGCAACCTACTTCCGTAACATCATTCATTAGTTCTCCGCTCCGGAGATCCAAATTTCCTATGTTACATTCTGAACCAGCTAACTGGTTCAGTACTAGCCAATCACATTATTTACGGGAATACGCAGGTATCTTCCGATTGGCTAATGCTGAACCACGTCAGACCGAAGAACAATGACCTAAATTCACTTTCGGTTTTCAAGACAGCAAGGAGTGGATGTGACTTTATCTATTGGGCTTGGTTTGAAACTAGCCAACCAGAATATTCCTCAATATTCCCCAAAATAATCTGATTGGCTAGTACCCTCAAAAGTTGAACTGATTTCAACTTGGGTGCGAGACTAGCTGGTATCCGAAACTGTCCCCAATATCAATTGCGAACGGCAGAAACCCAGCTAATCTCAGAGCGATTTCGGCAACTGGAAGGTATCGAGTATCAGCTAAAAACCCGTTGTGAATGGGTCTTAAACGACTTTCGACTTTGTGACTAAATAATCGGCATAAGGTAACCATTCTGAGCCAGTGAGTTGCTGGAAGTTAATCTGGGTTCTTCTTGCTGGTATAATACAACTTCTGTAAAAGAGTTTTCTTGATACACTGTAAAAGTTTCTCCGAGTAAGGTTAAAGTTAACTGCAGTGTTTGCTACTGGGATTAATCTTATCTCTACTGAGATAAGATTAATCCGGTTTAGACATAAGATAATATTTTTAGAGACAAGTGTAATCCCAGTAATAAATACTGCAAGATTTTTTTTTTTGTACCGTGTAATGAGAGTTTGAAGGCTTTATAGTTTGTAAACAAAGACGGAATCTCGCGTCATGCTGGTCGGTTATGACGCGCTTTTTGAAACCCGACCAATAGGAACAGCTGATGCGCGAAAACAGTCAATTTTCTTCTTGGAAACAGTTGATGTTTCTTAAAAATAGTCGGTTTTTCGTAAAGATAACCGTGTTTTTGGAAAAAAACATTCGGTTTTCTGAAAACCAGTCGACTTTTCGTCAAAACAGACGTTTTTTCTTAAAAAGAGTAGTTTTCTCTGCAAAAGCAGTCGGTAAAAATGACCAGCCAGTCGGTAAATACCTTGCCCTCATCAGGGGCGTCACGAGGGGGGGGGGGAGGTTGTAGGGGGTGTGCTGCACCTCCCCCCCCCCCCCAGAAGGTTTGGACAAAATTCCGATAAATTCCGTCGAAGCCGTGCCAGTCAAAATTTTTCAAATTCACCTGAACTTGATGATTTTATGGAGTCTACCGATTATTGCTCAGGGAACCTACCGAATTTTGCTCAGGGTATTTACCGAAATCAAGCCCAAGGAATCTATCGGAACCTCCTCAGGGAATTTACTGGAGGCTGGATCAGGGGATCTACCGGACTTTGCCCCACGGAATCTACTACAATTTTGGAATCTACCGGAATTTTGCTCAAAGAATCTACCGGAATTTTGTTCAGGGAATCTACCGGAATTTTGCTCAGGGCATCTACCGAAATCTTGCTCGAGGAATCTACCTGAACTTGTCTCAGGGAATTTACTGGAGGCCGGATCAGGGGATCTACCGGACTTTGCCCCACGGACTCTATTATAATGTTGGAATACAGCGGAATTTTGCTCAGGGAATCCAACGGAACTTTGCTCAAAGAATCTACCGGAATTTTGCTCAGGGAATCTATCGGAATTTTGCTCAGGGTACCGGAATTTCGCTCAGGGAATCTACCGGAACTTGTCTCAGGGAATTTACTGGAGGCTGGGTCACGGGGTCTACTGGACTTTGCCCCACGGAATCTACTAGAATTTTGGAATCTAACGGAATTTTGCTCAGGGAATCTACCCGAATTTTGCTCAGAGAATCTACCCGAATTTTGCTCAGGGAATCTACCGGAATTTTGCTCAGGGTACCGGAATTTCGCTCAGGGATTCTACCGGAATTTTTCTCAGAGAATTTACTGGAGGCTGGGTCACGGGGTCTACTGGACTTTGCCCCACGGAATCTACTAAAATTTTGGAATCTAACGGAATTTTGCTCAGGGAATCTACCGAAGTCTTTCTCAAGGAATCTATCGGAACTTATCTCGGGCAATTTACTAGAGGCTGGATCAAGAAATCTACCGGACTTTGCTCCATGGAATCAACCAGAATTTGGCTCAGGGAATCCACCGGAATTTCGTTGCTTACCGGATAAGAATAGACTCACAGATTACCAGGAGGACCCCCACATACAACTTACCAGAGTGATGCTTGCAGACAGACGACATAGCGTACCGGGACATTCATCAGGTGATTCCGGTAATCTACTAAGTTTCTGTAGCTTTCAATAATTAGGCAACCTACTGAAATCCATCATTATAACTACAAATACTGTTCCAGGAATAGTTTCACTGCACCGTCTACTCCAGTTTCGACTCCTCAACGGTGATAAGCCGAGAAGAGTTCAAAGACGAGTTAGCCTTGTTCCGACATGATCTCAAAAGTCACCAGGAGAGCCTCGAAACAAACAAAATGAAAATATTCGAAATTTTTCATGAATTGCATTCTCTGCATTCAACATTGGCTGACCAGCATCTGTTACTAATCGCATTGGAAACCCATCTATTTGACGAATGTGTTTTAGTTTTAACTGACAATCTTAAAGTTTAACCGAATAGGCCTAAGGTCCAACACGTCTAGTAACATATCACTTATTGACTTAAATATTCCTGAACACCCGATAAAAATGCGTTCCTTTGTTTCTCCGTTATCCAGGGATAGTCGATTTCATAGATGAACTTATTCTTTCGGATTTGTGATACCTCTATGTGCTTGTCCCTGTACGCTTAAAATATTCACCAACTAAAAATGTAAGCCATTACCGAAAAGTGAAATAAAAATATCAGATTCATTCTTTGCAAGACATATCCTAAAATCATTTTCTTATAGGATAGTGCAAAACGTTATTAGAGCTATATTTCGGCCCTTCTTGGCAAAGGTCCTCTATAAATATTCCTTCACCCCAAGCTGAACTACCAAGGGTCCTCTTCTGGCTCAAAGCCGCTCAAGTTGGAAAAATGAAGTAGTGGGAAAACCAACAAGTCCATTTTCCCACAAGTTTTGTTTTCCCACAGGTTCGTTTTTCTAACTTGAGCAGCTTTGAGCCTGAAAAGGACCCTTGCCAATAAGGGCCGAAATATATCTCTAATAAAATTCAGCTGACGTATCCGTTTTGCACTATCAGATATAATTCGCAGTCAGCTTGGGTTGAAGGAATATTTATAATCATATTCCTACTTTTCTACAGTCGTAACTTCTGCGATGTCGCATCTTTAGCCCTGGAAAGGCAGGCCTTTGTTTAAATTCAAATTCTCCGCGTCTGGATGACTTTTGGTTTGTCGTGCAAGCAGCCCACGCTCTGAACGTTATTACGAAAACTATAAAATCCCTCAGATGTGTTCAAAATATTTCAGTATTCAAATTCAGAATGAAAAATAAGCTGCATTTTTAGTAAAACTTTACCGAGCCTATTTTGTGTTGTTTGTAACACATAATAGAAGTCAGAACACAACAGTAGGCCTATTCTAGAGTTTCTGCAGAGACGGTCATTACGGAGACATTTCCAGTAAAACCTGAAAAATTCCGGTAAGACTTCGAAAAATTCCGGTAAAATTCTGAAGCTGAACCCCCCTATCAGGAAGGTATCGGGACGCCCCTGGCCCTCCTCCAGACATTTTGGCAAGTAACGCCTCTGCATACTCAGTTTTATATCTATATACCTGGTAAAGTAGCTAATTTTAAGATTTGCTGCTAAATTAGAATCTCCCGACAAATTTGAGCCACGAAATCGAAAATCATCTGAACGGTGTCTTCTGTGTCTTTATGTGTTGTATTTATTTTCTTTCATTTAATCCGCTTTTTCGAAATGGAGGGTTATAAATAGATTACTTACTTACTTACTTAGTTGTTTGTCAAGCGAGCCACACGAATCTTGTTGGTCGCATTTCACTGTAAAAAAAATCTTGCAGTATTTGCTACTGGGATTAATCTTATCTTTACTGAGATAAGATTACCCCTAATTCGGATTAATCTTATCCCAGTAGAGATTAGATTAACCCCAGTAGCAAATACTGCATCCTTATTCGGAGAAACTTTTTACAGCCTTGTGGGCCACAAATGACCATGGATACACTCTTTTCGAGCCACAAACCCTTTGTGGGATCGCGGGAAAACACCTTTAAGATAGATGCCCACAGAACCGCCAACGAATTTTGTTCTTTCGCGCCGCTCGGCGAATTCGTTTCGTAAACCCCACCGGCACTATAGATACGTGTACGTGGATACGATCGGAGGACTAGAACGAAAACAGGGGGAAAAATCAGCTTTATGGTTATATAATCTGCTTTGGCTAGGTTGGTTGTTGATTTCCTGGAATTTCCTCTGCACGAACCGAGGCGACGCGAAAATAATTCGACTTGGAGTTGAAACGACGCGGCGCGAATTTTTCGCCTAGCGAAGCGAGTTTTTTTCCGCTAGCGACGTCAAATTCACCTAGGCGGACGCGAATTCGCGTTAATCTCCCAGGTGATCCTTAGTAGAGGAAAGGGTTTGTGTAAAGCAGACGCTGAAGATTGGATCTGACCTTGTATTTTCAGCTTTTGAGACGGCACAAGTCTTACTAGAAATGATCTTTTCACGATGAAATGGCTCAGAAATATCGTATTTTAGAATACCGCTAATTGCTAGCGATTTTCTTGTTAGCGCTTGTCAACTCTATACAGCCTTCCTGCTTTCCGGAGAGGCGGCTGAAAGCAAAGTATTTGAAAACTTAATGCGCCATGGTTAATAGAGGGAAAATCAAGTCCACCTGTCTACCATGTTTTCCAAACTGGAAAGTTATACTTTAAAGTTTCTCACATCTTTGTGTGCGAGAGTTGAAGAAGATTTGGGCGACGAGTGTGGTGCATTTCTTGCAAATCTAGGTTGGGACTAAAAAGCGCTAAAAAAGTAATAAAAAGCTATAAAATGAAACAATTTATTTATTTATTTATCTATCTGTGACCCGCTTTTTCTATAACAGCATAGTACGAGTAAAATATAAAAAATAAAATACACGTATTAAAACACTAAACAATACAATGCACATAAACATGACTACGTTCTTTTCATATAGCCTAGTTTAAAAACACACTAAATAGACTTACAATTTTTACACAGTGACAAGCACATTAAATGGGTTCAAGACTGAAAAACTGGCTAATAATTTCGTGGGCTGACAGGGCAGGATGTTTGTGGAGGGTAAATAGATCTGAATGCGAACGTGCATTGATACTATCTTGAACATCAGAGTTTGAAACCAATTTACGATTACGGAAAGATTTAGGAAGATACATCAAAAATGTACAGTACTTAAAGGACACCTGAACAATGAAATCATACTTGAACACACCATGGAGAGTACATTTACAGACATGGCCACAGAGAGCACGGACAGCTTCAGTATTTCAAGAGACTTATTGGGTTACACCAGACGACCCACCCACAGCCAGGCCGTCAAAAGGGACCTGGGACTTTTTTCCCTAAGGAGGCATAGATTAACCCAAATAATAAGGTTCTGGGTAAAAGTTATATCTTTACCAGAGAACAGACTGCTTAAGCAAGCTTACCTGGAAGCACTATCGACGAAAAAGCGAAATTCATGGCCGCTCCAAGTTAAAAAACTTTTAGATAATGCAGGTCTTTCGTACATATGGAATGAAGGAGGAGGGCTTGAAGGAGACCCGACGAGCTTCATACGTGAATTCACAAGAGTGTTAGAAGAACAAGAGGTTCAGGCTTGGTACGAACGGACACAAAGTTCAGGTACAGGTATTACAAAGAAGTTAAACCGATTTTCGGAATGGAATTTTACTTCAAGCTATACCTACCGGCGGAGAGCCTGCGCCTGTGTTTTCAGCTACGAGCGAACTGCCTGCCAGTACGTGGTCGGAGTAATTGGGATAAAAAGAGCCCAAATAGTAAGCGACAATGCCCCCTGTGCTTTAATACAGAGGAAGAGGGCCATTTCTGGTTGAATGCGAGCAACTCTCAGACCCCAGGAGACACTTTCTTAATGGGTAGACTATCAAGTTCCCCGATGTTCTTGAAACAAAAAATAAAGCTAAGATACTTAAAATATGCCAATTCTTAAAGAGTGGATTAGTTAAATAAAGATAAGTATTGAGTGATGTAAAGTGTATTGTAACCATCATGTATTTTGTAGGGCCAATTGGCTATTAAATATATTCATATTCATATTAAATATATTCATATTCATTCTTCTCCTGAGCGTGATGTTTTCAAAATAGGGATGTTCGTTTCTGGAGGTTTGCACATGCAGACTCCAAGACAAAAAGCGCAATTCATTCAAATCTTGTATAGCGCTGGCCGGATCGTACTGAATTTTGTTCTAAATGTACGTTTGGGCTTAACTGGTTAAAAAAATGTTCCAGAAGAAGGGTTGATTGGAGACATTTGTTCATTTCTAAAATTGTTCGTTACTGAAACAAAGACAGAAGCAAAATGGAGCAAAAATCATAGCTTGGAAACACTATTTCGTATTTGGATTGTGTTTTCTGCAGGCAATGTTAACGGAAGTCATACAGATAGGGATGATACTTGGTACTCTTCATTCAGGTGTCCTTTAAAGAAACAGCTTCTCAAATTTTTTAAATCTAAACAATGGCGAAAGACCGAGATTTCAAAAGCTTACGATCCAAGACGGCAGCTGGGGTAATATAAAAGGCAGAATAATCAAGAGGGATTTTTCAGGCTCCAACGTTGCAGTTTTCTTTGGACGGACGTTCAGGTTGTTTCCACGTCAACCGCTAGATGGTTTTCTGGTGCTGCTCATTTGATTTTGTGCCTCTTCGTTGTCAAGCTTATTTTTGGTCTTTTTTTTGTCCATTATTAGAACCTACGTCCATATGACGAAATAAGAATGATTTTCTAAATTGCTGAAATGTCACCTAAGCTGTTCAAGGGCTTGCATTAATCGACTGACGATTGAATTTTTATTGAAAGAGCGCCACATGACACAGCTAAATAGGTGTTAAAAGTATTAAGGCGGAAGTGTTTTTCAAGATTAGAATCACGGTAGGGCAAGTTCAAGAATGGAGCTGCATCATTTACGCCTGAATACTGTCCAATTAAATACACCGAACCAGGGACCCATAAATTTCCTGTAATGACTCGCCATTCAGGGGGCTTGTCATTTCCTATGCTTCTATGTTGCTATGTTGCCCGAGCCTCACCTAGTTTCCAAAAATTCCGCTTGGGTCGAATCGGCGTTCTTGCTTAGATAGACAAAATTTGTTGGGACCATTCAGCATGCCACCAGGTACCTAAGCTAGGACAAAAGATCCAGGATACTCTTCCATTACAGAGAAATATTCCTAGTTCAGCACAACAGCTGCGAAAAATTTTGTCTATCTGGATAGTCGAGTATTTTATCCCCGTGGGTATTTCTCGAACTATCTGACGCTCGGTCAAGAGCGCATGAGAAATCTCTTATTGACAAGCCCCCTGAGTGGCGAGTCACTACAGGAAATTTATGGGTCCCTGACCGAACTCATTCCCCAAAGGAACCAGTTATAAATGTGTGTATATAATATATGTATGTTTAAGGATTCTAAGGATAGAATTATAAAAAAGGATTCAACAACTTTACTAAAAAAAACATTCCGGCTTGACGACCGGTTACAAACAAAGCACATACGTGCTTGAAAAACGCAACCAGTACACATTTACTACTATATTACATAACTAATCAAACCTTCACTAAAATAAACTAAAAATTAATTAATTAATCTATCAACTAGTCCTCTCTCGTCTTGCAAACCCTGCCCTCACCAACTCACTGACCACTCAACAATTTTTAAATTGCGACATACTTTCCGCTTCTCGAATTGAGTCTTGAAAAGTATTCCAGAAAACCGACCTGAATACCTTGCCACATGGCTAGAACGAACCGTACTTTTTGGCTCACTTACCTGGTTTAAAAAAATATATACAAATATGTACCTGGGAAACCATCGACGGCATTTCCTTCAAGAGTCTTGAATCCCCTGGAATGCGGGGGGGGGGGGGGAATACGGCAAATCGTGAAAAATGAATCTTGTTTCGAAAAAAGTTCGATCGAGGTATCGTTCATTCATTTAGAGAAACGGGCCTCGTAGGGATAAAAAGTTCCAATAAGAAATACAGGAAAAGTACAGAGGTTTAGTTTTCTGGTTTTGCTTATTCCTCATGGTAGATTTGAGGAAAAACCATCAAGACTATAGTTGGACCGAAATCTCCAATAGGTTTGCCATGAAAAATTTTCAAAAATCTAACTTGGCAATTGACGGATCCAGGGCAGACAAGTAAAATTGAGGTTATCGTCAAATGACAGAATGCGGCTTCTACGAAGACTACTGACACTGGTGTACTTATAGACCATGATAGCACTTTTGAGACATGGTTGGGTGGGCCTATATTCTAATCTATCTTCCAACTCAAGTTTATGTTCACATTTATGGAAAAGCCAGCTTCTTTCTGATGGATATAGATGAGCCAGAAGTGGGGTCTTCGAATACGAGAAGGCTTCGACGTGCAAATATTTCTGGTTGCAAGAAGCTTAGAATCTTGGCTGACGACTCTTGCCTTTCTTACTTGTCGTATAGCGACCAAAAAGATGACCGGTTCCCAGAAGAAGGTTGCGAAGCGGATGAAGAAAGTGGTTTTTCGGTTGGGTGGGACATTTTTGGAGGAAGTGGAACGAAAGTTGCAGCAGGAACTGGACTCCGAAACTAACTCCGTAAAGTCCAAATTCGTAAAAATGCATAGAGCAGGAGAAAGAACTGAGTATCACCGTTGACGAGTAGATTATTTTCTTAGAAAGGCAGACGAAGATGAAAGAATATATTTGAAAGGACCCTCGCCCTTGTGGCTTGTAGAACCCTGTCCCATGTGAGGCGTCTGGAATTATTCATGGCTTCCGAAGTTTACCAAGGAAAAACAACCCACATCGGTGAAGCTCGTAAAGAAGCTGGAGTAGGAATGGAACTGTGGAAGATGCTCTGGTCCCCAGGCTTCTCGAACAAATAGAGAAGCAAGTTTACTTCTATTTTTTTCCCCACCGAAGTTGTGGTGAGTGAGCATAACTTCGGTGATTTCACTCACCGAACTCCTCGAAAAGACGCAGACGGTCTTCTTACAGCTGGTATAATGCGAAAAGACAGGCTTGGAACAGCAAGGCTGTTATAGAAGAAAAAGAGCTGAAGAAGAAATGGAGGGGTGCATGGAATGAGACGTGCGAGTCAGACAAGGGAATTGGCTTAGTTCGCTGGTACAGCAGTAGTATATTCACTCTAGCTTCAGCCTTCAAACAATGGTGAGTTCACTCACCGAAATCTTCGAAAATACGCAGACGGTCCAGAGCTAAAGATGAAATGTAGAGGTGCATGGGATGAGATGTGTGAGTCGGACAAGGGAATTAGCTTAGTTCGCTGGTACTGCAATAGCATATTCACCTTGGCTTCAGACAATGGTGGAGCTGGCCTAGGGAAGTTGTAAGACGCTGGAGCAATGAGAAGAAAACGTATGTCGAAGGAACGTCTTGATGTCACTGAAGATTACAAGCGTAACACGGGAGGTGTGGACAATTCGATTACCTTATCGCTTCGTCCAGGATCGAAACGAAAACCAGAAGATGGACATTGAAGACATTCTTTCCCTTCATTGACGTTGATTGACATGCATGTTGGTAATTCGTGGCTTGAGCACTGACGTTTCGAGCATCGAGATCGTTCCTAGAAGCACGTCTCTCTTTTCAAGTTCCGAAATGACACAGCCGAAGTCTTGATCCGCTGTGAATATGAAGGTACTCCGTTACGACGGCGTGGTCGACCATGCAGAAATGATCTCAGTAGTCACGACGGAACGGGTATCTGCTTACCTGCCACGTCAGCGGCAACATCAACGCCAACGCAAACTCTGAGAAGAAAGGTTCAAAAACGACCAAAAAGGAATCAAGTATCAAGTGCTCAAAGTGGGATGTTGTTCTTTGCCTCAATAAAGTATCACTGTCAGTAAACTTCCATTTTGTGTAAATTTCCTTTGTTTGTACCATGACACGATTATTAAAGCTGTGACCTCAAAACCTCAGCATGTCATCTGACAGAGCCCTGGTTTCTACTCTTCGTGTCCGGCTACGTCAATTGACAGACCCCTAGGTTTATAGGAATCCATTAACGTAAGTGAATGAAACTTATACAAGTTCATACTGAACCTATTAAGACTCAAAATCAGTTGGAAATTTTTTTTTTTGCTCGAAGGAAAATAATTTGGGTTCGAAAGGGTTAAATTAGTAAAATCTGTAGAATATTGGAAAGAAACTGTACCTTGTGTTGCATTTCCTTTGAGAGTCTTGAACCCCTGAGAAACGCCAGTGCGCATTTCAGATTTATTTGACGTGGGTACTCACTTTCGCACGGCGGGAAATAAACAATTTCAGATATTACCTGAGGAGAACATGTACCAGATTATGATCCGTATTTTACGTCAAAATCTCACAGGGTTGTCACGCACATATCAGTTTTGGTACTCTTACAGCCACTCCATACATAATCTTCACATTAAGCATAAATTTGGAAGGCGGATGTCTTTCTGTCTTTAAATATTTCACTTTTAATAATTCAAAGAGGACCTAATGGTGTGAGAGGTTAAATGGTAAATTTGCTTGCTGATTGGCTGATAAGCATATCAGATCTTCTGTCATGCTGTTCCGAAGGTGTTGCTTGCTTGTCTGACATACCTTAGGTCACTGGATGTAACGTCGGCCTATTGGAATAATTGATGGTAATGTGACCTTCATGCTACTTTCTAGCAAGGAGTCCTGACCTATCGCCAAGACTCGAGGCTGGTTATCTTCTGATGAATTCATCTTTGCAATCACTTGGCATTATTTTCAGTAACCAATTATACCGTTTTGAGTAATTTTTGTGAAAAAATATTCCTTGAGCCCAAGCTGACTTTGAAACACATATTCAAATAATGCATATAACGGATACGTCAGCTACGATGCTTTAGCAGCGATATTTCGGCCCTTTTTGGCCAGGGTCCTCGTCAGGCTGTCAATCTTCAGGGTCAAAATCGGGGAAGGAAACAAACCTGCAAAAAATAACTGAAGCTTCTACCGACTATAAATATCTCATTCGGGCAAATTACTTTTAAATACCAATATAGGGAAGAAACTAGTCTTGAGATTTAATTTTTGACACGGCAGCTGTTTTTGCTGTACGATTGGGCGACGACAGGAAAGTTTTTTTTATGTATTTTTAATCAACTTCGGTTTCTTTATTAATAAGTTTCTTTATTAATTCTTTATTACATTATTAATAAGAGTACTCGCCTGTATCTATTACTTTTAAATATCAATGCAAGGAAAAACTAGTGCTGACATTTAATTTTTGACACGATTTAACAAGGAAAAAACGAAAAATTGTTATACGTAAAAGTTTTATCTGAAGTTGATTAGAGGATCGATATAGTGGTAAGGAGGCGTGCTGAATCCGTATATGTAAAGTATTTTCACTTCGGACAAATAGTTCGCCCGGAATCCGGCCGAAACCTGAAAATTCGTTCAAAGTTAAAGTTTTATCTGAAGTTGGTTAGAGGTTCGATATAGGGGTAAGGAGATATGCTGAATTCGTTTTTGAGCTTTTTTTTGAACGGACAAGTAACTCGCCAAAAATACGGCAGAAACCGGAAAATTTGTCAAAAGTAGGGCAACTGGAAGTTTTGATCTATTTCGTCAAAGCATAGATGACGTATATGAAAAAACACACATGCCGAATCCATATCAGAGCCTTAATCTGTTTCTAAATTTCAATAGTTATATTTTCAAGTAGTCTGGCGAATACCGGATATCTCCAAAGATCCAGTTGTCTGGATCAGATATGAAATTTTTGGGATCCCATCGAAAACTTTGGTCTTGTTTTGTTGGCATTGTCGTGGGTTTTATGATTTATTCTGTTTTTCGTTGAGGAGGGTTTGCCGGAAGTGCAACCGAAATATCCCGAATTCTATTCATCCCTCTCACATCATCTTAGAGGGATAACTTGCTGATCGAGAAAAATAAAGAAAAAAAAATCTAATTTTTGTATTTCTTGAATAATGAGAATTAAGTACTCCTGAAAGGTTGTATTAAAGTAAAACCCAAGTACTTCGATTCTTTACTTAAGCCTTTCGAACCCGAATTATTTTCCTTCGAGCTAAAAAAAAAAGTTCCAACTGAATTTGAGTGTTGAGGGGTTCAGTATGAACTTGTGTAAGTTTCATTCACTTATGTCAATGGATTCTTAGAAATCTAGGGGTCTGTCAATTGACGTTGCTGGGCATGAAGAGTATAAACCAGGACTCTGTCAGATGATGTACTGAGGTTTTCAGGTCACAGCTTTAATAATCGTGTCATGGTGCAAAACAAAGGAAATTTTACAAAATGGAAGTTTACTGAGGCATACTTTTATTGAGGCAAACGACAACATCCCACTTTGAGCACTTGATACTTGATCCCTTTTTGGTCGTTTTTGAACCTTTCTCGTACGCGAAGAGTGCTTGCCGTTAGTGTGGATGTGGAAGCGATTTAACTTATCACATCTTATGTTTTCGTTTCTTAAAGTTGGCGTTGATGTTGCCGCTGACGTAGCAGGTAAGCAGATCACGTTCCCCCGTGACTACTGAGATCATTTCTGCATGGTCGACCACGCCGTCGTAATGGAATACCTCCATATTCACAGCGGATCAAGACTTCGGCTGTGTCATTTCAAAACTTGAAAAGAGAGACGGGCTTGTAGGAACGATCTCGATGCTCGAAACGTCAGTGCTCAAGCCACGAATTACCACATGGGTTTCAATCAACGTCAATGAAGAGAAAAAAGGTCGTCAATGTCCATTTTATGGATTTCGTTTCGATCCTGTACGAAGCGATCAGGCAATCGAATTGTCTACACCTCCCGTGTTACGCTTGTAGTCTTCAGTGACATCAAGACGTTCCTTCGACATACGTTTTCTTCTCATTGCTCCAGCGTCTTACAACTTTCCTTGGCCAGCTCCACCATTGTTTGAAGCCAGAGTGACTATGCTACTGCAGTACCAGCGAACGAAGCTTATTCCCTTGTCCAACTCGCACATCTCATCCCATGCACCTCTCCTTTTCTTCTTCAGCTCCGGACCGTCTGCGTATTTTCGAAGATTTCGGTGAGTGAACTCACCATTGTTTGAAGCTAGAGTGAATATGCTACTGTCGCACCAGCGAACTAAGCCAATTCTCTTGTCTGACTCAAACGTCTCATTCCATGCACCCCTCCATTTCTTCTTCAGCTCTTTTTCTTCTAACAGCTTTGCTTTACCAAGCCTGTCTTTTCGTGTTATACCAGCTGCAAGAAGACCGTCTGCATCTTTCCGAGGAGTTCGGTGAGTGAAATCAGCGAAGTTGTGCTCACTAACCACAACTTCGGTGGAAAAAAAATAGAAGTAAACTTGCTTCTCTATTTGTCCGACAAGCCTGGGGACCAGAGCGTCTTTCACAGTTCCATTCCTACTCCAGCTTCTTTACGAGCTTCACCGATTTGGGTTGTTTTTCCTTGGTAAACTTCGGAAGCCATGAATAATTCCAGACGCCTCACATGGGACAGGGCTCTACAAGCCACAAGGGCGAGGGTCTTATCAAATATATTCTTTCATCTTCGTCTGCCTTTTGAAGGAAACGATCTGCTGGTCAACGCTGATACTCAGTTCTTTCTCCAGCTCTAGGCATTTTTACAAATTTTGACCTTACGGAATTAGTTTTGGAGTCCAGTTCCTGCTGAAACTCTCGTTCCACTTCCTCCAAAAATTTTCCACCCAACCGGAAAACCACTTTCTTCATCCGCTTCGCAGCCTTCTTCTGGGATCCGGTCATCTTTTTGGTCGCTATACGACATGTCTGAAAGGCCAGAGTCGTCACCCAAACTGAGAAAAACGTCAGCCAAGATTCTAAGCTTCCAACCAGAAATATTTGCACGTCGAAGCCTTCTAGGATTCGGTGACCCCACTTCTGACTCATCTATATCCATCAGAAAGAAGCTGCTTTTCCATAAATGTGAACATAAACTTGAGTTGGAAGAAATCGTAGATTAGAATATAGGCCCTCCCAGCCTTGTCTCAAAAGTGCGATCATAGTCTATAAGTACACCAGTGTCAGTAGTCTTCACACAAGCCGCATTCTGTCATTTTTCGACAACCTCAATTTTACCTGTCTGCTCTGGGTCCGTGAATCGCCATGGTAGATTTTTCAAAATTTTCCTATTGGAGATTAGGTCCAGCTATAGTCTTGATGGGTATTCCTAAAATCTACCATGAGGAATAAGCAAAACCAGAAAACTAAACCTCTGTACTTTTGCTATATTTCTTATTAGAAATTACTCCCCTTTTTATCCCTACGAGGCCCGTTTCTTTCAAGCTCTGCCTACCCTTGAAGTTGTTATCCTAAACCTCGATCGAACTCCTGAAAAGTTGTACTAAAGTAAAACCCAAGTACTTCGATTCGAACCTTTCGAACCCGAATTATTTTCCTTCGAGCTAAAAAAAAATTTCAACTGATTTTGACTGTTAAGAGGTTCAGTATGAACTTGTGTAAGTTTCATTCACCTAGGTCAATGGATTCTTAGAAATCTAGGGGTCTGTCAATTGACGTGGCCGGGCATGAAGAGTATAAACCAGGGCTCTGTCAGATGACGTACTGAGGTTTTGAAGTTGTTATCCTAACTGAATGAACGATACCTCGATCGAACTGTAAGGACCTCTAGTTTTCAAGTCAGGTTTCATATGTGGGGATTTCAATGCTAGACAGCAGCTAAGTAACGGAAAAGAGTGGATTGGCAAATGACGGAGATAGGGTCGAAAGGGATTAGTACTTGAAATACTTCAGAATTTCTGAAGTCCTCTATGGGACTGACATGGGAACAGTGGAGGATTAAAGCATTTCGAATTTCCTTATCAACCAGCAAAGAGGAAACCCATGGTACCCTAAACCCTGTTGACCAGGGAATAATATGCTGAGCAGCAACGCCTTCTAGCTGACAGCAAGCTGAAAGTTATACCAACTGCGGAAAACCAAACTTAACTAGTTTTTTTATGTGTGCAAAATATTCAAACGCTATTCACAACCGGTCTAGCTAGCTTACGTAACGCAAAAAAGTCTACTACCTTCGAGTCATTTGAACACCTGTGTTGCAATTACTGGTTCTGATTACTATCTCCATTTCTGAAGTAAGGAGTTGTAAATTTGATGTCACTATATAGCCTAGTGGAAACAAGAGCTGGAAGCTCATATGGCACTTGCAAGGCCTGGTAAAAGGATGATAGTAGGAATTTGCCAATTCGTGGGTTTGTTGTGATCATTTGTAAGCAAAACCCTTCTGATAAGAATGGCGATGGATCCTTGGAAATCACGAGAATTTATCGTTGGGTAAACAAAAAGTTTTTGTTTGCACTTGGCTGTGATGATGCGTACTTTAAGGGCGCTAGAAAGTCATTCCTAAGCAAAACCCTTGAGGCAAAAATGATCATGGGCTCATGGGGATCATGAAAATGCAGATTTTGCTTAAAAGTACAAAAGTAATGCTGGAATGAAAAGCCGAATATGTAAATTTAAATATACGAATTTAAATTGCAGGAATAATCTCAACTTATGCATTACAATTAGTTTTACACCGGTTCTTTTCAGTGCTGGCGGGAGTGTGTCGTTTTTTTGTCGACATCTTTTTTAGTCCGTCGGCACAAACTGGACCCCCCCCCCCCCCCCCAAGGTAAAAGGCTAGTGACGCCCCTGTCTGTACGTAATTTGGTTGTTACCCACTCTTTGCATTTCATCCTGGTCACACTTGGAACAAATAAATCAAGCCAAATTTCCACCATCATCACACTTGAGAAAACGTAACTAACAAAAGTCAGTGATTGTGGTCTGTGGTTGGTACAAAGACAAGTTTCAAAATGGCGGAGATAAATTTTTCCATCTCGACTATCTTACGTCTTCAGCGTCTTTTCTTCCCAATTTTGACCGTAAAAGCTCTTATTACCGGCGAAATTACCAGGTGTGACCATAGTGTACAGCATGGGCTGGTGATAAAATGATAACGTCTTGGAAGTGAAGGGCAAGGAAAACTCAGCGATTCTCTATTTCCCTGTTTAGAAACACCATGCGGTTTTTTTTCCTTATGGTCGTCACTATCATTAAAGAACAACTCTTACGAGAATCATCTTTTCACGATGAAACGGTTCAGAAATAAAAAATATCATGGACAACAGGGCCCCAGAGGCGTTACTAGCCAAATGTTGGGGGGGGGGACGAGGCATTTACCGACTGGCTGGTAATTTTTAGCGACTTTTTCTGCAGAAAAAATAACTGTTTTCAACAACAAAAATGACATTTTTGAAAAAATCGACTGATTTTCAGAAAAATCCACTGATTTTCAGAGAAACCGACTAGTTTGAAGAAAAATCAACCAATTTTCAGAAAAACCGACGGTTTTCACGGAAAAAATCAACTTTGACGAAAAATCGTGGCGCTTCGCGCCGACTAGGTTATTTTTTACCGACTGGCCGACAGCAAGCATTGGAGGGGGGCGTCCCCCCCCCCAAGTCGTGACGCCCCTGCAGGGCCCAACCAGAGCACGGCGTTATCCACTGCTTCCCGGCCGATGATTGCAAATTAAGTGTCTTTTTCTGTGTGTTTCTGTGTTTTATTTAATTTCTTTCATTTGCTCTGCTTTTTGAAACTTTAACTTTTAACAAATTTTCAGGCTTTGGCCGGATTCCGGGCGAACTATTTGTCCGGCGAGAAAATGATGTTCATATACGGATTCAGCATGCCTCCTTACCACGACATAGAACGTCTAATCAACTTCAGATAAAACTTTTACTCTTAACAAATTTTCCAGTTTCAGCCGGATTCCGGGCGAACTATATGTCCGGGTAAAAAATGATTGTCAAATACGGATTCAGCATGTCTTCTTACCCCTAAACTGGACTAACCAACTTCAATGAACACTAAACACATTCTCCGGTTTTGGTAGGATACTGGGCGAACTACTTACCCGGCGAGAAAATTACTTTCATATACTTATTTTCATTTTCTGTTAAAAATATTTTTTTCGCCCCTTAATTTGAACCCCCTGCCCCACCTCTAAATATAGGGCTGCAGAGCCGATCTGCGAACTCGACCTGTCCCTTGACCCAAAGAATCCTCACACCAAGTTTCATCAAAATATCTCTTTCCCTTCGAGAGTTATCGTGCTGACAGACGGACGGACAGACGGACAGCTTTTACGAAGTCAGTCCCTCCACTTACGTTTTGGGTTCCAAAAAGAGCAATAGACGCTGAAGAAGCAACTATGCTAAAGAACTCAATATCCTTCCGGCGGTGCGTTGGAAGTGATCGACAGCCTCACTAGTATGCTAATATGGCCAGATGCAGGACCCCCCAAAGATACAGTGTTATTCAAGAGGAAAGATGACTATCTGCCGTCATTAAGTAGTTAAAACAAGCTTTAAAACACCCTTATCTCACCAAGACTTTGTTATATTCGAGAACGCATTCGTTGTCTCGTGACTTAAAGTCCATGTCAAAACTTGAACATAGTAATATATTCCGAATCCAAACCCCGTCCTTGGTTGTTAAGTATCGGAGGGTAGAGCCCGCATTTAAACGAAACGCGGACCCGGTTTAACCAGGAAGGTCTTTTGAGATTATCTATAAGGTCAGATACGTCGCACGCGAAACCGCTACCTAATCCGCCGTTTGTTAATTTCCGACCCATTGTTGACGCTTGAAGCCCTCTCCTCTAATTTGTGTTCTCCGATTGGAAACTTACCTGTTCACGATCCCATCAATTTTATTCTAAATTAGTGAACCTTTATGGAAAATATTTGTTGAGTGTTATGCGATTATTTTACAACTCTTTGTCTTTTTGGGATCCCAAAACGTAACAGGAGGGGTAGGCTACTTATGACATCGCAAAAGTTGTCCGTACGTCAGTCTGTCCGTCCGTCTGTAAGCACGATAACTCTCGAAGGGAATGAGATATTTTGATGAAACTTGGTATGAGGATTGTTTGGGTCAAGAGTAAGGTCGAGTTCGTAGATGGGCTTTGTAGCCCTACATTTAGGGTTGGGGGAGGGGGTTTAAATTAAGGGGCAAGCAAAATATTTTTAAACAGCTAATTGGACAGTCGATTATGGGGTAAGAAGACATGCTGAACACGATGGTGAAAACCATTTTTTTGCCGGACAAGTAGTTAGCCCGGAATCCGGCCAAAACCGGAAAATCTGTTAAAAGTAAAAGTTTTATTTGAAGTTAATTATATGTTCGGTAAGGGGTAGGAAGACATGCTGAACACGATGGTGAACCCGACCAAAACCGGAAATTTTTTAAAAGTATTTGTAGTTGATTAGATATCCGATTTCAGGGTAAGAAGAGATGCTGAATCCGTGTATGACAGTCATTTGTACCCGAACATATAGTTCGCCCGGAATCCGGCTGGAACCGGAAAATTTGTTTGAAATTAAATTTTAATTTGAAGTTGATTAGATGTTCGATATAGGGGAAAGAAGATACGCTGAGTTCGATTTTATCTTCTTTTTTTTTGCCGGACAGGTAGTTCCGGAATTCGGCCAAAACCGGGAAATTCGCAGAAGTAAGGCAGGAAGTTTTCGTCAAAACAGATAAGACTTATATCCGGTACCCGGTCTTCATTTTCAGTGAAACACCTGGGCCCATCAGTATGGAATGAAATACCAATGAGCATTAGCGCGGCGGAACACATACCTCAGTTTAAAAAGAAATTAAAAGATTATTTTCTGGGGCGTAAATGTTGAATTTTATCATGGGTGGTAGGGTGGTTAGGGGAGGAAGGGTGGGCTAGGGAGGTAAGGGTGGGCAGGGGGGTAAGAGGAGGTTGGGAGGGAAGAACGGAGGGAGGGGGAGTTGAGTATTGATGAGTGAGAGAGATTGGATTTCTTTCTTTTTTTTATTTATATAGGTAAGTAGTTATGTGGACTTTCACGCGAATGCAAACCCTCATAGGTTTTTTCTCCAGCGCGAAAGTGTTGTTTTTTACTTATTTATTTGTGAATGTTGAAAAATAAAACTTGAACTTGAACTTGAACTTGAAGGGGTAAACACAAACATGCTGAATCCATTTCTGAACTTGATTTTCTCAGATGATTAGCTTTTTGGCCTTAATCTGTTTCTGAATTTTAATAGTAAAAATGTTCAAGGAGTCTGGCGAAGACTGGATCGGGCGTAGATCAAATATCGAATTTTTGGGATCCCATCGAAACCTTTGGTCTTGTTCTACTGGACTTAAGCAAACCTAGAAAGAGATTTTGGGGGAAAGAAGAAAAAATCAGAAAAAGAATAAATCGAAAGTATCTAAGGGACGATCATCCATTAGATTTTTTGTCTGTGTGCGTTATGTTTATATATATAAGTTTTACTTCGCATGGTAGCAAATTCAACACCACGGGCGGAAGAAAAAAACCTAACCTATTATGAAATTCATTGGCGCCACTAGCCTTTTATCTTAAAGTTTAACCAAAGAGGGCTGAGATAGAACATTCTAAGGTCGATTCTGGCGGTCGGGAAGGCTCCGCGAGCTTATGCGCCGAGTTTGTGCGACTTCGCTAAAACTCGCTTTGCTTTCCAGAAGTGTTCTCGCGCTCCGCTAGTTTCCACCAGCACTTGGAAAGCGAATCCACTTCGCGAGTGGAAAGTGATTTCGGCAAGTCATCAAGAAGTTGTAAAAGTGCAACTGAGGCGCAACGACTTTCCGTTTGTTCTTGCGCTCGGCGGATTCTCGCTTTGCTTTTCGGAAAGCGAATCCAAGAGATCGCCAGAATCGTCTCTAGTTACCCGTCGCTTATTTACTTAAAGAGGCTTGAAGACCCGATGAAAATGCGTTACTTCGTTACTCCGTTATTCACGAAAAATCGATGTTCATAAGTGGAATTTCCCTGTCGGGTTTGTGGTACCTCTATGCGCTTGTACCTGTGTTTTATGCTTGACGAAAATGATTTACGAAAAATAGGTCTTCACGCAGTGAGCTACCTTCCGCAAGATGATCACTGACCACTGAAAAGCCACGTTTGTGTTGAGATTCAAATTTTCCTCGTCATATTATTTGCGTTGTGAGGACGGCCTAGATATCCTGAACGTCATACTAGAGCAAATAGTGAAACAAAAAATCGGCCTAGATATTCCAAATACACTTTACAAAATAATGCGGCAAATAATGCGGTGTATTCAGTTAAACGATACACAAATAAGTTGGGTTTTCAGTTAAACTTTAAAGGGGGAGTCTGTGAACGACGGGACTTGAAAACGCACCGCCCAAATGTCATTCCCAGCCGACACAGGATTGAACCGCTGTAAAACTAACTGAACAAATTTTCCCTGTAATAGAAATTCGTATTCTTAAATTCACACTTTCAGCTTTTCATTTCAGCTTTCGCTAAGAGCAAAGCTTCCCAGGACTTTAGGCTACCAAGAACAAATTAAAGTAAGCGGCAAAGCGATTTTTTTTAATCTGCTTTCTTTTTCTTGCAAGTTTAATTACTTACCATACAAATTCCGGCTTTTAGTGTGTTTGAAACCCCACAAAGTCCAAGCATAAAATGCGAACTAAATGACACACCGTTCTTCTAAATCGAGAATACTATAAAATGCGCCGCAGACAGTTTTTGTGGAAACGATGATGATGATCAAAGCGTCCCAACCTAACCAAAGAAAAGTAAGGACCCCTTCGCTGAGAGATGAGCTCAATCAACAACAAATAATCCAATAGAACCTCTGTCTTTGGCCCCATGCAGCGACTGTGGATACACCGATAAAACAAAGCGGAGCCAGAGGTACTTGCTGTCGTAGCAGTGCTTTAGCGCCACCGGGATTTTTCGTCACTGTAGGTGTTGACCCATATCCTAATGACGCGCTGAGACTTGCGTAGTCACCTGAAGGAAGGCTTAGTGGGATTAGTAACCTAGGATTTTTCGCCACTCTCATAACTCATTGAACAGAAAATTTCTGAAACATAAGCATTTAAGTCGTATTTACAGAAACTACAATACAGTAAAAACCCGAAAACTGGCAAAACAAACTTAAAAAAAAATGCAAGTGTACTAGATGAGACACTGCCCTGAGAAAGGTTATTCGAGTCGTTGACCCAATTCAATGCGGCCTACTCACTTTTCGAAGGCGCTTTTAGAACAAAGTACGTCAAACTACAGTAAATCTACACCAAAAAAAAAACCTAGCCTGATGCCGTATTTTCTTTAACAGCTCGTAGTTTTATTAAGTTCCATCCTTATTGGTTAGACGAGAAGAAAGAGTAAAATCTAGTATAAAATCAGCAGTGTTTCTTTTTATACTTTTGCTGACTCAATCCTTAATAAGTAGTAGCGAGAAGTGGCGCAAAATCCTTCTGAGAATAATCCCACCACTTATCTGTAATCTATTTTTGTCCTTCTTTACCTGTTGCTTTACCTTTATAGTGCGAACACACGATAAGGATTTCCCGGCCGGATTTCCTGCACTTTCATCATCAAGTTGAAAAATTTCAACTTTTCCATGTGAAAGTGATGATGTCGCCGAAAACCCTGGCAGGAATTCCCGACCGGGAGCACCCAGCCCTGATCGTGTGTTCAAGGCATTAATGGCGAAAAATTCCCAGAGGCGAAAAATCACGGTGGCGCTCAAGCACGTATCTCCTTGCTGTGAGGTTTTGAGTTGATACCCGTCTACTTCCCTCTAAAAATCATTACCTTAATTACCTTAATTCGCATTTCGGAGCGAATTAAGTTCAGTCTTGATATGTTGAATCGCTCCGTCATTAAAGATGTGTAGTACCCAGTAGTACTTCGAGGCACATCATTCCACTCTTCATCTAACGACTTTTTGAAGGCTTCCTCGTTGGGTGCTGATACAGTTTCGTTGGTCAGACTTGTTCCATGTGTCAGAGCAAAATAACACTAGAGAGTAGCGCCAAGACTGGACAAAACTGACACACACTCGAATAGCATGGACACTAGCACCACTAGCGATATAGAACGTCCCTACTAAAACTCAATCAGTCTTTCACCAGCGCTGGCTCCGATAACTTCATATCCTGCATATAGCAAAAAAATGATACATGCTCCATTGTTTCCTTGGTGTGTGAAAACCGCACCTTTACTTTACTAGAAATTCTTGAACCCAAAAGTTTGTCTCGCTTTAAATGCCGCAAGCTTACTGGGAGGCGCTATGAGTATGGCCCGTTTGCAAAGCATGGAAAGCATAGGTATTGGCGCTATTGCCTAGTGTCATTTTGCTCTGCCATGTGTTGACAACTCGACATGAGAAAAATTGTTATCGTAGTTGAGTTTTGACAGATGGCTTAAACAGCTTCTAAAACTAACATATTATAAAATACAATGATCACTATACAGTAATTACAATAAACTCAATACATTCATTGGACTTTGCGTTATTGGGTTTCAGTAGTTGTAGGCTATCCCAGCTAAATTTGGGTAGGAAACTACTTACTCGAATATTCAACAGCTCAGTCATGGGCCATTTTCTGTATATCGTTCCCTTCTGGGACATATTAAGTGACAGTGATAAAGCTGAACTCCGAAAAATTTATTTTAAATATGGGAAATATCTCCTTGGAATCCCGTCTTGGTCAAGAAATAGACCTCTAGTTCGAAAATACGGTCTGCGGGAACCGGTAACTGAAATGGCCGAACACTTCAAGCGGATGACTGCTGACAAGACGTCTCACCACCCCTGGAGCGGCATTCTATTTTAGTATTTATCGAATTTTTAGTATTTATCGAATTTATTTGGGTATGAGTTTATTAGTTCCTTCTTTTTTTTTTCTTTTTTTTTTCTGTACTCCGTCTCATGGTTTTGTAGCTGTTGTAGATGGGTTATAAATAAATACATACATACATACATACATTTTTGATAATCCTTTAACAATAAAAAAACAACTTTCCAGTAAAAACAACGGAATAAAATTAGTAAATAGCCTAGACTAAAGATAAATTAATTTTCTGTTTGTTAAAACATAAACTTAACTACATTTTGTCCTCTGTTTACATACCATACCTTTTTGAGTCAGCTCTTTCAATAGCCCTCATGCTGCCAATGTCTTTTCCACAACATAGCTTTCTCGAGCATTCTTGAGTCTCGAACTCGTTGCAGATTGTCCTGGCTGTCTGTTATTACTATAGTATGCTGTTGTTTATTTTTTTTTATTTTTTTTTTAAAGCACAACTCTTACTAGAAACGATCTTTTCCCAATGAAATGGATCAGAATTTTTTTTTCTGAATTTACCGTTATTTTCCATCTGAAATTAGCGATTTTTTTTGTTAGCGCTTGTCGATTATCTCCAGCCTTCCTGCTCTCCGACGCGGCGGCTGGCGCAAAACATTTGAAAACTGAACGCGCCGTGGTTAAAAAGTGGGAAAACTAAGCAAATAAAAGAAGTAATAAACAGATGCTTCTGAGATCCTGATGTGTGACAGAGTTGTCAGCGGACGTTGAAGATTCCGGCAAAAGTTTCGTTGTGTGACGGGCAAAACTCGGCAAGGCCAAAAAAGCGCCAAAAATTCATAGGCACAAAACGAGACAATGGAGAAAGGTGGGGATTGTAGAGGCTTATAATTCTGTATGGGAGCTAGGTGTATTATAAAAAGCAGAATAAACAAGAGGGGTCCTTTAAGATTTATTTGGCCCTTGTTGGCCGTCGATTGAGTTATTATATATAAATAATCTATGCAAGATGCTGCCTTTATCCAGCGTCTGGCATACTCTATGCCTAACGCTTGAAAGCCTATGTCAAATGCTGGGTACCTGTGGGTACCCTAACCTTGACCTCCTGCAATAAAAAGGAATTCCGAATGGTTGCTTTCTGAACTAAATCATCAGTATTTTTTCTGAGTTAGGGTACCCAGCATGTAGCAAAAGCCAATGGTTCCCACCCTTTTACGAACCGCGTACCCCTAATGAAGTTTCCAAAAGGTTGCGTACCCCCTTTTCCAGCTTTGTAGCAAAAAAGAAAACTGACGGCAACATTTTTTACTCAGCCTGTTTCTAGCGTAGCTTGAGATCACGACTCCACCAAATGGATTTTCGATTTAGTTATAAGTTGTACCCTGTCAATGCAGATTGATAAACACCAGTCACACGAATAGTTCTTCGCAAAATAGAATATTTGCTCTTACGTCAGAAAATTTCTTCCTTCTTTAAGGTTTTATACTTCAGCCAAAGAGACATGGGGGGAATAGGTTTATTTTAAGGCTGGGAGTAAGTGGGTGGATCTAAGAATTTTAATTAGTTGCCGGGCTGATTGTTTGCCATTGGGAAAACGGAGGAAATATTTGGGGAATAAACTAGGACGTACTGGTCCCTATTTTTGCCCGATGTGTGGTAGTGAGAATGAGAATTTGTTGCATCTGATGTGTGAATGCCGTGACCTAGATGACCTGCGGGTTGAGATTTTTGGGAATGTAGTTACAGTGAATGATGAAGTATGGATGATGAACGTTATTGGAAGTAAGTGTTTCCAAGATGTGAAGAGGCTGGTAAGGTTCCTAAAGGTAGCTTTAGCCCACAGAAAAAATTTCTTTTAGTTTAGTTCTATTAGTTCGTTTAAGTGTTCTCTTTTTTGTTCCAATTTTTGCCATGGCCTCAGGCTTTTTGTGCAATAAATTCTATTCTATTCTATTCTATCGATAACGGACGAAGACTATAATCAGTGCTTCAAGTGACACATCCGTGCTTTCATCAAGCTGCATCGCAAACATTATCGTTAGCATCATTCGCGACCTGAATGACGAAATCACTTGCAATGTCTTTGATTCTCCTTGAAACAAAGTGGTCGTTCAGTTGTTAAAATGGAAACGAGTCGGCGCGAAGCGCCACGATTTCACAGTTGTTTTTTCTCGAAAAACAGTCGGCAAAAATACCTTGCCACCTCCCAAAACATTTTTTTTTATCTCGTTATGCCTTTCTGCTGGTAATATTCTGCTTTTGGCTATCGAAAACGAGTGAGGTGCTATTTTGAAGCTATAGACTAATCCGATTTCGGTACCTTCACGTACCCTTTGCAAGGGTCTCGCGTACCCCTTTGGGTACGCGTACCACCGGTTGGGAACCACTGGCATAAGGTATCCCAAAAGTAATACAAAGTTTAACTGAAAAGCCAACTTATTTTTGTATCATTTAACTGAATACACAGAATTATTTGGATCTGGAAAGTTTTTTTTTCCACTATCTGCTCTAGTATATCCTACTATGACGCTGGAAATTTTAATCTCAACACAAACGCGTCTTTTCAGCGGGCAGTGGTCAGATTGGTGAAGATCGCTTATATAGTGCCTGAACAAAAAAAACCATAAATCTTTCTCGTAAGGCATCAACAAAAATACAAGCGCATAGAGGTACCACAAATCACATGGAAATTCTACTATTTGAAAATTGTTTATTCGTGCAAACTCTATATGACTGAAGTCCAAAACACGCCAGTGACCCTCTGGAAGAAAGAGAAAACGTGGCACGAACGACTCAAACTTAACAACTCAATCCCGTGTTAACCAATCACGGCGATGTTTGGGAGCAGCTGATACCGCTTCTGGCTCTTCCTCTAGGCACACGGCGATTTTGTATCGGCAAGAAGAGCTAGTCATCAAGAGTATAGCGGAACAACGAAGTAACGCGTTTTCAGCGGATCTTCAAGCCAATTTAAGTGATTAAGTGATGGGTAACTAGATTGTCCTATCCCAGCCCTTTTCGGTTAAACTTTAAGGTTATTTCATTTACAAACGTAAAGATATCCTAAAAGAAAGCTCCACTGCTGAGAGTTGAGCTCGAGCGCACGCGGAACAAAATAATCTGACGAAAAATAACTTCAACACCACTAATTCTACCCAGTCTCACAAATGTCACATCTAACGAGAGCAAGACCAAGGTACGGCCTACCGATGACTAAGGATTGCTTAACTTCTGTAATTCCCGAATAAGGGGTCTCGGGTAAATTGACATGCCCCCCTTTTCGCTACAAAAGGCGTGACATGACATAGCAGTAGCGACCTCGGTAGCCACCTGACGTGGCAGCTACATGATACATCCGGACAGCCAAATTATCAAAATATTTTCTTCATCTGATTTATGAAACCAAAGTGCAGACATTCAATTCACTGATCAGTAACTACTTACTCAAACGGTCTTTATAAGGAGTTCCTGCCATAAATTGCCCAAGATGGCCACCCGCGCGTTCTAGCACACTAGTAATTTAAAATTTTGTGTAATGGTTTCGCGCCTATCGCCTATTTACGACATTGGGTAATTACATGAAACAACTAATAATACGCCGACGGTCATCTAAATAATTGGGACTAGAATTATGAAATAATTGGAGAATACCAAAATGGTGTCCCTTTTGTTAGGTGTGGTTTTTTCTCTGGATAAGGAACCGGTAGTTATATAAAATGTGTGTTGCTGTTTTTTACCACTCAATCCAGTCTAGTTTCACGGAATCCTGTGACGCCCAACTATCCACAGTTCGATTCTGCGATGCATTTTGAGCTTTATATTACTTCGGTCATGCGGAAAAAAGTGAGAAAGATAGCGAAATAATTCGCCGTATTTTGGGGGATTAAGGGAGAAAATTGCACGAGAAGCTAGTTATCGTCTTTGCATCTCAGTACAGAGTGATCTGCCGAAAATTTTGATAGCCAAGGGCAGGCCCGTCTTCAGGAATTAATTTCAGGGGGGGGGGGTTGCCCGCAGTTCGGACTAAAAAGTACAAAAACGACATTTATCATAGTTTATAGCCTATACAGAAACGATTATTTTCGTTTGTTTCGGGGGGGGGGGGACCCCTCCCCCGAATAGGCCCTGGCTAAGGGAGAAAGAGCGTTAACATGTGTCCTAGATTGTGCTCTACTCAGTTTGCCAAAAAAGGCGAGTTATCACCTTTGTGCTCTCAGCTCTTCGAATGTTTGGGAGGAGTGCTTTAGGGGGTAATAAAGTTTACTGGAGATAGGTGCTCTACAGCAAAGATAAAGTTGGCGGAGTCTGTCAGGGTAGCAGCGAAAAATCGGGAGGATGTAGTGTAAGTGTTATAAAGTTATATTTGGATTTTATTTTTGTTTATTTTCTTTGTCTGTGTTTGTTTTCCTTTCTGTTGTCACTATGGCATTTTTGCAAGAAATATTACGTCATAAGGGTTGGGAAGATTAAGCATTCGTTGAAGCATCGAGAGGGGTTTATCTAGTCGGAATTTGGCAAATAGATAATGTCTTCCTTTTTTGATCCCGTAAGTGAGGGATACCTATGACATCGCAAAAGTTGTCCGTCTGTCCGGCGTCTGTCTGTCCGTATGTAAGCACGATAACTCTCTAAGGGAACGAGATATTTTGATGAAACTTGGTGTGAGGATTCTTACGTTCAAGAGTAAGGTCGAGTTCGTAGATGGGATTTGTAGCCATATAGTTAGGGGTGGGAGAGAGGGGTTTCAAATTAAGAGGCAAAAAAAATATTTTTAAAAGCTACTGAGATAGTTGGTTTAGGGGTAAGAAGACATGCTGAATCCAAATATGAAAGTTACTTTCTTGCCGGACAAGTAGCTCACTCGGAATCCGGCGAAAACCGGACACAAAATTTGTCGACCAATTTTCGGCTATATCAGTCCCTACCCCTTTATTCAAACCAGTATGGCTCTGCGCGTGGATGACGACATTCATTTATTTATTCTATGGACGTTGGAGAGACCTATTCTTGTTTGTATTGTATTGGCATGGCCCTCTGGCTTTTATCTTATAACATTCCAATTCAGAGCCACCATACGATTTAGTTCCTATTTGTCCTGCGACGATCATCACCTACGTTTACCTAAAACTCCCAGTACATTTTGCGGTTCTGCAGTATCTTTCAATTCAAAGCGGACCAATAAATTGGTATTTCTACCACACACACAATGAGAACCATCCCTACTATGAAATTACCGTAAAAAATGAGCAAATTAAAAAAAAAATACCAAATTTCCTAGGTTTGAAATAGCTCGGTCTGGACTAAAGGCGTATTCTCGCCGTTCCCCGAGGACTCCTCGGGGAATCGAAGGAAACGGCGAGAATAGAGGGAGTCACTCCATTCGGACTCCGCGTACAGAAACAGCGAAAACAAGGGGAATGCTTCCAAAATAGATTTTGTTCGGAAAAAAAATGTGCAGTTTACGAAGTTAGTCTGGATTCACTTTATTTTTGGTTTTGTTTATTCGGATTGTTTTTAATTAATTTTACATTGCACTAACACCTGCAAAAATTGATTCCCCTCCGAATCTTATAGAGAGTCCTTTTTGATGATGGTGATGATAATTGGAGCATTCCCCGTCCGTGGGGACTCGCGAGAATACGTGAGTCCCCGGGACAAACAAAAACGCGGGAACTCCTCAAGTGGAGTCCTCGGGGAACGGTGAGAATACGCCTTAAATCTCAGCCGATTATCCGGGACAGCCGTTATGGCACGTAGGGAGCCAAAGATCAAAATAATAATTTCCATCTATGCTCCAACTGTTTATTACAAATACAAATACAAACAAGACCAGTGTGGTACTCCTGAAGACATAGAAAAATAGATCAATTAAGTCTTATATAATTCTTTGCTAATCAAACGTGAAAAATTCGTCATTTGGCAAAGAAGACGTTCTGCGTGGGTTTTTGCTCGAGCCAAAACAGCAACCCGGCAATCAAGTTCAAATCTAAATAAACTGGTGGCTTCCGATCAGTTAGAGAGGGTAAACAGAATGTTTGGACTAGGTTTTTAAGAAGAGAACACTTCTCTTTTCAGTTCACTAACTTATGGATCTACTCTACTATCTATGTGTGATGGACGCTGACAATGGAGTTGACTGCGTTAAACCAATACAATCAATCAATCCATCAGTTTATTTACTCCGTGATATTACATACAACTTATTGAAATCGCACTAAAGCAGGACTATTCTATACAAAAAATACATACAGTTATATCATCCATTCGGTGGCTCGAGACGTGGCTTCGGTGGGGGAAAAGACGGTAGAAATGGTCGGAACGGCGTTCTCATGAATGGCATTTAAAAGTGGATTTTCGGAGACTTCTATCCTTGCAACAAAACTTACTATCGGTTTCCATCGTTTAAAACCTTCCACCATGTTTTAATTATGACGTTTTATGTCCCGGTATTTTTGATGTCCCGGTATTTTTAAGCTCTCCTTTTCCCCAAACATGACAAAAAAGAATGATCCGTTGAGAAAACTAAGCACAAATGTGGATTCAGCATCATCAACCAAATTTCCGGCTTTGCCGGATTCCGGCCGAATTGCTTGACCAGTAAGAAAATAAACCTCAGATATGATAGATGTTCCTTCAACCCAAGCTGACTGCGAAATATAGCTCGAATAAAATGTAGCTGACTTATCCGTTTTGCGCCGTCAAACTCAGGTATGAATTCAGCATGTATTTTTACCCAGATTTTGGACCTTTAATCAACCTCAGATTTTTTTTTTTTTTTTTTTACCGAATTTCCTGTTTAACCCAGATTGCAGGTGAAGTAGGCTACTTGTCCGGCAAAAAGATAAAGTTCAAAGCCGAGATCAGCTTGTCTCCTTACTCCTATGTAGAACCTCTAATCAACTTCAGATAAAACTTTCACTTTTACTAATTTTCCGGCTTCGGCTAGATTCCAGACGAGCTAGTGGCCCGCCAAGAAAAATAAAGTTCAGAAACAGAATCAGCATGTCTCCTTACCTCAAAATCGAACCTCCAATCAACTTCAGAGGAACCTTCGACTTTTAACAATTTTCCGGGTTTCGACTACTTGTCCGACGAGAAAATAAGTTTCAGATATGGATTCAGCATGTGTTCTTACCCCTAATCGGACCATCTTATTTACTTAAAAAAAAATCGACTTTTATTCTGAACCAGGGGCGTAATTTGGAGCCGATTTTCCCAAGTCAAGTGAAAATGAGCAGTTTTATTTCAAGAAGAAAAACGTAGTAAAAACAAAACAAAAAACAAAGAGATATTTTACTAATCGACCAAGGCGAAACGCCGCTTCTTCAAATTCGCGAAACTGTCCACTGCGCGATTGACGTCAAGCTTCTTTGCTCTTTCAGGTTGGGTACCAATGACCAAAAGATCACTTAGTCGGTCGTCTCAACTGGGGTGTCACAACTGGGGGGGGGGGGGGAAGCCCCCCCCCCCAATGTTGTCGGCCAGTCGGTAAAAAATAACCGAGTCTGCGCGAAGCGCCGCGATTTTTCGCCAAAACAGTTGATTTTTTCATTAAAAAAGTCGATTTTTCTGAAAATCAGTAGATTTTTCGTCAAAATACTCGTTTTTTCTTGAAAACAGTCGTTTTTTCTGCATAAACAGTCGGTAAAAATTACCAGCCGGTCGGTAAATTCCTTGCCCCCCCCCCCAAAACATTTTGGCTAGTAACGCCTCTGCGTCTGACATAGACGTGTTTAACGTGTTTAACCCTGCATAGCACATGCACATCGCTATAAAAGTTTCAAGGCTTCCGTGTTCCAATCTTCCAATCCAATCAGACAAAGGTATACTAAAGAAAACCGATCTGTTTCTGTGGATGCTTGAATTCTGTAGGCCTATCTTAGTTTCGACAAGAGTTTCAAAGACGCTAAATTTCTGCTGGAGGAGGGGGGGCAAACATCAAGCTGGGGGGGGGGACAAACTGGCCTGCCCCATAGCAAATTACGCCCCTGATCTGAACCCTCTACTCCACCCCTAAATATAGGGCTAGTGAGTCTATCTACGAGCTTGATCTGTACTTATTTGGTCCAAAGAATCCCTACATCAAGTTTGGACAAACATCTCAACTCCTTCGAGAAGTATCATACTAGCAGATGGACGGACAGACGAACAACCTTTGCAAAGTCATAGGTATCGCTCCACTACGTATTGGTATCCCAAAAATAACTTAAGAGCTTCACGTTGTGGACCCTCTTCGAAACAAAATCGAAATAGTCGAATAGCCGGAAATATCAGGGATTTAATATGTGTCGGGATAAGAGATCATGTAACTGGACGTCGCAGATAATGTTGTGTGACGCCGCATAATTTGTGCAAATCTTCAATAGGAGATTTAGAGAGCTTGCAGACGGCGCCATCAGAACCATGTCGCCAGCGTAGGCTATCGAGTTCAAGAACACACCAGAGATGTTACAGCCTACACGGCAGAGTTCATTTTAGCGACTTTCGGCTCTTCTTAGCAGCGTCTCCTTAAAATTTTTCCTTAAAGCCAGGCTTCACCTCACTGATTTTTCTTCCGGATCCCAGACAGCCGTTTTCGTCGAGACGGATCTGGAAGGTGAAGCCAGGCCAAACACGTCTGGAAGTCCGGGGTATTCCGGATTCCGGATGTCTTGAAGGTACCATAGAGGCAATCCATTCTGAGAGACAGAAGAAATGTGCAAATTAAGGAAGAAAAGGGAAAGTGATTGACAGTTGTGATTGGGATGCAAGAGATTTTTGAAATGTAAAGGAGACATCTAGGAAATATTCCAGGACAGCACATTCAGCTATCATCATTATCATGAAAATCTGGAACGGTTGGCTTGACGATGCGGACGCCCCGGATGTTTGGGAATCTGGAAGGTGAAGCCTGACCTGGCTTTTAGACGCAGTCAACAATGACGCGCAGTTAGCGGGAGCTGAAGATCTTCTTATGCTGATGGCAAGAACAAATAAGCCAATGAGCCTGCGTCTTTGGTCGCATGCAGCGACTATAGATACCCCGCCAAACTGAGCTGAGCTAGAGGTACTTGCTGAGCTTTGAGTTGATGCCCGTCTACTTCCCTCTTCGCCGCTGCGCATATCAGAGGAAAAAGTACAGAAGGGGCACTGGCCCGCTCTGCAGCGCGTCAGATGCCCGATAAAAAAAATTATCTCAAAATAGTAGTATGAAGCTGTACGAAAAAGTAGCATGCAGTACTAACTGATGCTACTACATGCTTCTACTTCAAGGCTACCGTGTTACTGCATACTACTGCATGCTACTATTAGCAAGACTGGATGCTACTATGACAAGACAGGATGCTACTGGATACTACTTCTTAAGATTGGACCAGTCTGAGGCACATTAAATGATAGTATTCTTTGCTATTACATAGTATTCCGTCCAACTTTTTCGTACAACTATCATACAACTACACAGGCCACACATTTTTCATCGGGTAGGGACGTCACAAGTGAAGTCACAATGATAGACAACCAATCGGCTTTTCTTTCGAAGTCTTGTCTCCGGGGCTTTACTGCGATATAGCTGTTTGTAGAGGTAACGAACTGTGATGTTCCGCGTAGCTCCTACGTTTGCATCGGGCAGGGTATAGGGCAGTGGTTCCCAACCTTTTTCGTACCGCGTACCCCTAATCAAGGTTTGAAAAGTTTGCGTACCCCCTTTTTCAGAACGTGAAAAAGACGGTATTTTTTATCTTAAATGATAAGGCATAAATGTGTAGATTTTGGTAAATGTGTTTTTTCTCAGTCGGTAACAATGACCAGCCAGTCAGTAAAAATACCTTGCCACCCAAAAGAATTGTTTGCTAGTAGTCATATTCTGCCTCTCTTGGAAATGTTAGGCTTTCGGCAATCAAAACTGTGTGGGGCGAGACTTTGAAGCTACAGACTAAACCGAATTTGGTACCTTCGCGTATCCCTTGGAAGAGTCTGGCGTACCCCTTTGGGTACGCGTACGACCGGTTGGGAATCACTGGCATAGGGAACCTATTCGACTCCGCATGGTCATATTACAGGGTTAGGAAGACGGAGGTTCTGGTGCTTATTTGTTCTTGCTGATAATGAGGTGAATGGGGAATAATGCGCTTGACGATCTGAAACTGATATAAAGCCGATTGAGATTTCCGGCTAGTCGTTCATCCCGAGTGCGAAAGCCGCTGCAATCGCAACTGTCAAGATTTTTGCATATTACACGTTCTACGCTCGCCTTATCTCTCGCTTTTGCATAAGAGAAACGTCACGAAGAAAACATTAACAGACTACTATACAGAAAATGTAGGGACTAAAGTCACTTGGACCTCCTGTACGTTTATGGCGGGTGGTTTAAGAAAGGATGATAAGAACTATTCAGCACCAGCCAGTGTCGAAACTAGCACATTTCTGTGTGTGTGTGTGTGGGGGGGGGGGGGGGGCAAGCCAAGATTCTACCGACAAGACTTGACAATATACCGACAAAACGCGCCGTTGCCACTTCGGCCACCGGTACACTTTCCTCACGTCATCATAGAACCCTCATTGTAGTAAGATATCAGTTGAGATGTTTTTTGCACTTAAAACTTGGGAATTTGTCATTCACTCCCTCGCACCAGTATTCCCCACATGAAACTAAGAACATGCCATACAGTCAATGTCTAGAAAACCAGAATAGTCATGGTAAACACTGTACTAGAAGCACTGCACTACTTTATGATTTTCGCGGCTGTCTTTTTCACTCGCAAACTTATATTCTAACTTATTTTACAGAACTTGCAGTCTTCGGCTCTAAGGGCCATCGGGTCTGTCACTCTTTTGGTCTGCTCAACTTTTTCTTGTTTGCAAAAACTTCCTTTTATGATTATCCATGGGGGATGGAGTGGATGGGTGGGTAGGAATCCGGAATAATGTGACATAACGTAAGTTGCGAACGGGCAATACTATTTTTTTTTTGTCAAATTCAAATTCACTTTATTCATCCAAAAATTCTTCATTGCGAAAAATGGCATAGGACACTGTCAAGAAAAATTCACTAACACACAAGTACATTATATACTATCACTTTACATAATCTTCATGTAATATACAATTTTGGTTTCTTCATTTGGTCCATAACATAATTTGATCGAAACAGGGTATCACACCCTACTAAGGTTGGAACACGCGCAAGATGGCTGGTAGGAGCAGATGCCCCAAATGTGCTACTGATGTGTCCGAACAACGTCCGACAACGGTGAGGGGAGTTGTAATGGGGGGGAGGTACAGATATTTTGTGAGACGGCTCACAAACCCAAAGGATGAAGGGATTGGTATGAAACTTGGAACATACGAAGTTCATGTGCCCTAGGAAGTGCTCCGACTCGAGAGAATGCGCCATCTATCCGCATCCGAGAACGGTTGGGGAGTTGCAGGGAGGTTCCGGAAAGTTTTGACACGCGGAGGGACCGAACGGATGGAGTGATTGGGACAAAAGGTCCACAGTTCATGGGCCCTAGATAAGTAGGTTGAGACGCGAACCTGATCCGACGTCTGTTTGGTGAGGATGAGGCTAGGTGTGGGCGTGGAGGGGAGAGATTTTTCGGGAGTGCTCGAGTTCGAGCGATAATTGATGGATTGTAGGAGCAGATGCCATAGGTGTGATATTTGTATGAATTAATGAAACCTCTATTACCCATCAAAACTGGCCCAGGATGATCTAGATGAAATAGACAAAAGAACATAATGCTGACTTATTTTTGTATCATTTAACTGAATACACTGATTATTTGGATTGTGTTGATTATTTTATTTTATTTTCACTATTTACCCTAGTACGACGTCCGTCTGTCCTCACAATGCAAAATTCTACTATAACGCGGAAAATTTGAATCTCAGTACAAACGCGGCTTTTCAGTCGCCAGTGATCATCTTGCTGAAGGTAGATCACTCTGTGAACACTTATTTTTCGCAAACCGTTTTCGTCAAGCACACCACAAAGGCACAAGCGCATAGAGGTACCACAAATCCGACAGGGAAATTCCACTATCAGAAATTCGATTGTTCGTGAATAGCGGAGCAACAAAGTAACGCATTTTCATCGGGTCTCCAAGCCTCCTTAAGGAATTAAGTGATGGGTAACTAGATTGTCCTATCTCAGCGCTTTTCAGTTAAACTTTAACACTCATAAATACGAACAATACCACGTGGGTGAGTCGTTTAAACCGTAGGATCTGCTTAAAGAGCTATTCTAAACTTATTCTCGTCTCAATCGCAGTCACAGGTTCGGCAAGATGGTACTTTATACTGATTTTTTTATTCTTTGCACAAGTGGGACACTCAACGGCCTATGGACCAAACGGATTGGTGATTGGGACAACAGTAGTTGCGTTTTTGATCGAAGTTTAAAGTTACCTTCAAACTCAAAGGTATCTATTTAAGTACCGTTTTTGGTCGCAGGTCACAGTTTCTTTGTCCTTCAAACTCTGCGACTGTCGAACTTCGTGGGCTAGCAAGTTCGAAGTTTGCTTGAATCGTCAAAGAAATGTCGACCGGGCAAAGATCGCCGGAGTCATAAAAACAATACTTAAGCAAACGGTGAACTTCGACGGCTTTCTAAAACGGAAATTAAAGCACAATGGACACTTCTAATGCTTTATTTTGTATTAAGTGCTCCACAATAAAACATTTCCGACTTCCCTTAGAAGGCGCTAAGAAAATAGACCGTTTTCTTGTTATCCCTTGTCTTTACCTCCCTGGCATTTCGGCGATCCAAATCTTAGGAGCTGGGATATCGTGGCAGGAAATTCAAAAACTCCCAACAATGCTTGATAGAAAAGGATACATTTGAGATGTCCCCAATAAGTCAAGCCGCAGATGCAGTTTAACTGATTGTTCTAGTGTTTCATCAGAAGTTCCATGTCTTCAGTTCCTATTAAAAGTTTTTCTTTGTGGAATACTGTTGTGAAGCATAATTAACTTGCTTTATAAAATGTACCAGAATATGCAATAAGTTTATAAAAAATAACGTAGCTACAAAGATCATTCAAAAACAAATAGCCTATTCAAATCTGAATTAGACAAGCTGATTTATGCATGAAATAAAGATCTACTAAGTGTTTTAAGAAACATCACTTTTATCTTTGTCCAAGCTAGTAAATTGAGCATGTACTGGCCCAAAAAATTACGCTTTGAAATATCACAGAGAGGAAACTGCTGAAAAAGCTGCTGAGCTAGGGGGTAAGCATTGTTCCTAGGTTGTTACAGAGTGGGATTGGGGTAGTTTGATGTGCCCATTGAACTTTAAGCAACAGGCTAAGCGAACGGCGAACAAACTTCGATAAATACGCAACTAGTTTAAACTATGGCGGATCCAGCGTCGGTGGGCGGAGGTGGTGGGGGACCCCAGGTGGGAATTTGAAAGTCATAAGTCACTGATTAAAGTGGACCAACAAATGAAATAATGATCCCTGTTTCCTGACAGGCTTTTTTCGATTACACGGTGCACAGCCCTTCAATGAATGAAAATTCTCAAGCATCATCTTAAATTCCCTAGCTGACAGCTAGGTGTCGCCGTTGACCACCGGATATGCAAATTTACTAAACGGAGCTGCACTTAGCATTCTCTCGAGAGCCCGAAATGACATTGCTAAATCAAGATGTTTCAGGTCCTGTCAACTCATATACTTCAGGGCTTGGCAAGTGATAATGGTGTCTCTTTCTGATGCCTTGCGTTTCGTCGAGGTGTGGAATATCACGCCGGTAACCTTGACCGAGTACGCGAACTCTAAATTTTCTACCAAGGTTTTTTCCCTTTTACCTTGTTAAAGTTTAAGTGAAAAGCAAACTTATTTTTGTGTCATTTAAATGAATACACCGAATTATTTGGATTCAGCAAATGGCTTTTTTATATTTCCCACTATTTGCTCTAGTTATGACGTTCAGAATATCTGCGCCCGTCCCCACAGCGTAAACTCTACTATGATGTGGGGAATTTTAATCTCAACACAAACGCGGCTTTTCAGCGGGCAGTGGCCAGATTGGTGAAGATTGCTTATACAGTGCCTGAAAATAATCATAATCTTTCTCGAAATCTTTCTCAACAAAAATACAAGCGCATAGAGGTACCACAAATCGCATGGAAATTCCACTTTTTGAAAATCAATTTTTCGTGAATAGCGGAACAACGAAGTACGTATTTTCAGCGGGTCTTCAAGCCAATTTAAGTGAAGGTTTTTTACCTTTTACCTTGTTAAAGTTTAACTGAAAAGCTGCCTTATTTCTGTGTCATTTGACTGAATACACCGAATTATTTGGATTCTGCAAAGGGATTTTTTTTTTTAATTTTCCACTGTCTGCTCTAGGTGTGACGTTCAGAATATCTGCGCCCGTCCCCACAGCGCAAGTTCTACTATGACGCGGGAAATTTTAATCTCGACACAAACATGGCTTTCAGTGGGCAGTGGTGAGATTGGTGAAATTTGCTTAGTCCCTGACCAAAAAACAAATCATAAACCTTTCTCGTAAGGCATAATGTATAAGCCCGATGACTCCTCGGGGAATCGAAGGGAACGGCGAGAATAGGGGGAGTCACTCCTAGGAAAACAACGAGAACACGGGGAATGCTTCTAAAATGGATTTTGTTCGAAAAAAAATGTGCTGTTGATGAAATTAGTCTGGACTCTAGATCCACTTTATTTTTGGTTCTGTTCATTCTGATTGTTTTTAATTAATTTTACATTTCACCAACACTAGCAAAAATTTATTCCCCTCCGAATATGAAAGGGAGTCCTTTTTGATGATGGTTATGATAATCGGAGCATTCCCCGCACATGGGGACTCGCGAGAATACAAAACGCGGGGAGGGGACTGGAGTCCTCGGGGAACGGCGAGAATACGCCTATACAACAAAAATACAAGCGCATAGAGGTACAACAAATCGTATGGAAATTCCACTATTTGAAATTCGATTTTTCGTGAACAGTGGAACAACGAAGTAACGCATCTTCAGCGGGTGTTCAAGCCAATTTAAGTGAATAAGGGATAGGAAAATTGGATTGTCCTATCCCAGCCCTTTTCGGTTAAACTTTAAGGGATTGAGTTGATGTGGCGGAAAAATAGGGAGAAAGCGTACCATTCGAAGTGAGTGATTATTACAAACACAACAGAACCTATTTCTGCAGTATTCCAACATCAGCCTACAATCTTCACAGTTATTGTTATTCGGGTCGACCGAAGCTCTACATTTTTTCCAAGTTTTTTTACCTTTTACGTTGTTAAAGGATTGAGTTGATCTGGCGGAAAAATGGGAAAAAGCATTACCATTCGATATTAATGATACTTACGAGCACAACACAACATATTTCTACCTATAACGGCCTATACCAGTAACATAATGTATCTCTACAGTATCTTAACACCAGCCAACAATACTCTTGATGACTAGCTCTCCTTGCCGATGCAAATCGCCGTGTGCCTAGCGGAAGCGGCACCATAGCTGTCCCCGCCAGTGATTGGTTGACACAGTATGTGAGTTGTTGAGTTTGAGTCGTTATGGAGACGTTTTCTCGTTCTTCCTCTGGATCACTGGCGGGTTTTGGACTTGGAGTCATATAGAGTATTATGACCATTCCTTACCTTTATAACTAGCATTTAAGTCAGCTTCAGCCCAACCTGACTGCGAATCAGGTTTGACGATCGAATTTCCGGATTTTGACGAATTCCGGCCAAACGGTGTCCTGCAGAAAAGTGAAGTGAAAAACCGATTATTCTTTCCACTAGTTTAACGTTAACCGACATTCAATTCCGAAAACCTCCTGCTTTTTCCGGATTCCGTGCGAAGTTCTTGTCCAGCGAGAAGGATTCCAGGTATGAAATGAACACGACAATGTCTCCTCACCCCCAAATCCTCTCTTCTCCTTCTGAAAATTTGTTCGAGACAGGACTAACTCGAGTCGAGGACTACTGTTGTAAAGGTGATTTCTGAATCGCTTTCTTTCAAATCAACTTTAGTTCTTTCGGTTTCGCCAAGATGTTTACAAATCCCTTTCAGTTAGGTGGGGCGTGGGGCTAAGGTATCGCCTATCGACGCCTTAACCCAGCTAAGCCTAGGTTTGGCTAGGTTAACAGTCAACACGGCCTAAACTCTTCATCTGCACTTGTGAAGCATTTTAAAATGTTTTTTTGATTCCCTTGCGCCATCTACTCTCAAAGTTTTGTCAGATAGAACGAATCTGCTAATTCACAAGTTATCAGTACTGTTTAGCGTTGCCACTAGTGGCAAATTTGTACGTTTTTTCACAGATTTTCTAATTACTTTTTCTCTTGAACCAGAATTCTACGACCGCACCGGTCGAGTAGATCAAATAGTTGAAGCATATAATTACGAAAGGTGTATTCTCGCCGTTCCCCGAGGACTCCTCGGGGAATCGAAGGGAACGGCGAGAATAGAGGGAGTCACTCCACGCGAACTCCGCGTACAGAAACGGCGAGAATACGGGGAATGCTTCTAAAATGGATTTTGTTCAAAAAATTAATATGCAGCTGAAAAAACTAGTCTAGACCCACGTTAGTTTTGGTTTTGTTTATTCTGATTTTTTTAATTAATTTTACATAGCACCTACAACAGCAAAAATTGATTCCCCTCCGAATTTGAAAGGGAGTCCTTTTTGATGATGGTGGTGATAATCGGAGCATTCCCCGTCCGTGGGTACTCGCGAGAATACGGGGAGCGAGTCCCCGGGACAAACAAAAACGCGGGGACTCCTCAAGTGGAGTCCTCGGGGAACGGCGAGAATACGCCTGAAGTTAGAAAAGCAAGATTTCTGGTTGATAGATGGTAAAATGGACACAGTTCTGTAGGAGTCAGAATGTCACTTGTTTTTGCTGCTAGGTGCCACAGGTTTTATCAGACAAACCTGGCAATACTGACACTATTGCCTAGGCTAGCTAGACTCTAGCAAAGATCGTATTATTATCTTTGGAGCTGACCACCAGCCGGTGCCACTTTACGCGACTCATGGGGCTTACGGGAGTGGCCTATCTTCCTGGTCTTATTATCTTTGGACTCTAGGGACTCTAGAGAATGGAGTAATTTAGCTTAGCCTACTTATACTTGTGTTGTTGTAAGTATTTACTAATAACAAGCAGGAGATCATAAGTGCTTAAGGAGACTTAAGCAGAAAAAGGGGGTGCATGGTGGTGCATGGCCCATGTCAGAACATGGATGTAGCATGGGCCCTACCAGCTTGAAGTTTTCGCCCAGCCGCCCAAAAACGCCCAATACCAAGGCATGGGGCATTGTGCTTTTAACGCCCAAGAGCAAAATAGAGAAACTTAGGCTGGGTTGACACAATGCTACTTTCAGTGCAAAAAGGTGGATGAGTTAAGTCCGGGCGTTGGGGGATAAGGGATAAGGGCGACCAATCAAGGGGTCCAATCAAGAATTAAAAAAATGCCCACAAAATCACCACCAGCATTAAATTCACGAAAATTTGGATGAGCTAACTGTGCCTGTTTGTTGGGCGGAAATGGTGGCAGTGCCTCTGCAGTGCCTGAAATGCCCAAGTGGAAAACAGAGAAATGGCCACAAAATCATTGTCTGTGTTTAGATTGGCAAATATTTGGATGAGCTAATGTCCGGGCGTTGGGCAGCCCTGTTTGAATCGCCCAAGTAATAAATGGAGAAACGACCATGCACCGCCCAACTTAAATTTGAAATTTTTGGGATGAGCTCAGTATGTCTGGGTATTCGGTGGTAAGGTAGGTAGAGCTTGGAATGCCGAAGCGAAAATTAGAGAAATGCCACACCAAATCACCACCCATGATAATAAAATAAAAAATAGTACTGTTTTGAATGAGGCAGGCCTTACCAGTGGATGCTGACCAGAGATCTTTTGGCGTCTCTGTAGGCTCTAGCGCAGCCCTGGACATTTTTTATTAATCAGAAAGAAACCTATAATAACTATTGTCACCAATCATCTTATAAACATCAGTTTAAATTGGTTTGATACGTTTTAATTTGGGCAAAGATTTGGTAGTTCTGGGTTTTTTGCTTGGTCGGTTAAAGCACTGCCACCCTTACTGCCCAAGCCATGACATAGTTACCATCTGAATTTTACCCCGGGTGGGGATTTGGTAGGAGTTTCTCCATTTTTCGCTTTGGCGTTTCCAGCACTGCCTCCCTTGCCGCTTAATGCCCAGCTTTTTGTACACAGCTCATCCAGCTTTTTGCCGGACACAGCTCATCCAGCTTTTCACATTGAAACTTGCATTGTGTCAACCCAGCTTAAGGATGATTCTCATGTGCACAGCGATGATTTGGTGGGTGTTTCTCCATTTTTCTCTTGGACATTTCAGGCACTGCTTGCTTTACTGTCCAATGCCCATTTGTTGGTATTGAGCGTTTTAGGGCGGCTGGTTGGTTTGCGAAAACTTCAAGCTGGCTGGGCCCTGGGCCTGAATACTGATTCTATTGAATACTAAAGTATTGTAATTTGTACTTCAACATTAACAGTTACCAGGTCAGTAAAGTAGAGGTATGTTTATGTGAACAGTTATTTTCATGTGAACAGTGCAGTTTTGGGCCAAATGGTAGAATGAAGATCCAAAATACCTATTCAGGTGTTTTCAGATGCCTGTAATTACCTAAGTTGGCTAACTGATAGTCAGGTTTAGACACAGCAAGTGCATGAAAATGGCAAAGTCCACTGTCAACAACCGTTCACATAAGCATACCTCTAATGAACAGTAGAGGTATGCTTATGTGAACAGGTACTTTAATGTGAACAGTGCAGTTTTGGGCTAAATGGTAGAATGAAGATCCAAAATACATACAGGTTTTTTCAGATGCCCTCAATTGTGCCTCAGTTACCCACTTTGGCTAACTGGTAGCTAGCTTTAGACACAGCAAGTGCATGAAAATGGCAAAGTCCACTGTCAACAAACGTTCATATAAGCATACCTCTACTGTACTGTAATAAGTTAATTGAAAAAAAAAGTTAAAGTCATAGCAAAGAGCTAGTAGGACATAACAATCACTTCTGTTTCAGATTACGTCCAAATGTGTCATTTCTGCAGCAGGGATTCGGACAGAAAGTGACTATTTCACGTATTTTCGTGGAAATAAAATTAAGATGCGTCGTTTTTGCAGAGGCGATTCCGACCAAAGTGACCATTTCACATTTTTCTGTACTCACAGTTCACTCTCAATCAATCAGTCTATTTATTACCCGTCAAAAACAATGGAGGGCGTGTAGCCCTAGTGACGGGGTACAGAAAAAAGGAAAAGAAAAAAACAGCAACAAGAAGAAAGACGATGCACGTAGGAAAACTTTACACTAAACACAGCACAAACATAACTACAATTACACGAAAACTCTCTGTTTTGGGTCAAAAGTCTCTCACTCTCTAAATGTTTTACATGTGTCAACTGTGCTAGAGAGTAGTTACTAAGAACCAGAAGGAGGAGAATGTTTGTGCACTTGTGTCATGCATGCATCCCAAAACGCTGAGTGGATTTGGCTGCTGGCAGAAATTCCTTCTTGAGTTTCAGTGAAATTGGGAGCTCCTGTTCATTCTCTTAGAAGCAACTTGAGTGTTCTAAGCCCATTTTTGTATGGAACTTGGTTAAATAATTGTGTAGTTGGACCAGTTCATTCAGAGGCGTCATTTTGCGGAAACCTAGGCGAAGCAATGGCATAATTCCAGATAATTAGCTCAGTCGGATAAGGTCAAAGTTTCTTGAAATACATTATTCAAATCCTCTTTATGGGACTGCCTGTCATGATTATGTCAATCACTTTTTCCTTAAATATCATATGATTTTTCATATGCAGCTGTCCCCCCCCCCCCATTGGGAGTTAAATCGCGTCTCTGAGTTCATTCCGTGTCCCTTCCTGTCTATTAAACAAGAAAAAACAAGAGTTTCAGGTCGACTTATGCCATCTACCACAAATCCCTTATTCCAAATCCAAAGAGATTCTGGCGGCACATGTCATCCTTGAGGCCAGTTCGGCGAACTATCCCCCCCCTTCAGAGACCTGACGGGTCAGCCTCAACCACTCCGCTTGGAATTGCTGAGTCCTTGAACGAGCAATTCGCTTCTGTGTACACCAATGACTTAAACGACAAGGACCTACCAGAAATGACAAAATATACCGTCACCATACCCATGAAAAGGATTGTTGTTTCTGAGTCAGATGTCGAAAAACGTCTCGCGGCCCTAGACCCCAACAAGTCTAGGGGACCAGATGGGATACACCCAAGGACAGTAAAAGAAGCCAGCTCTGTTCTAGCTCCAGTACTGACAAGGATATTTCAACTATCGCTTGATCAAGGATCCATACCTGGGGACTGGAAAACTGCGATCATCACTCCCATCTACAAGAAGGGAAATAAAAACTCCCCAGAAAACTACCGTCCAATCAGCTTGACATCTGTCATATCCAAAGTCATTGAAGGCATAGTTAATAAAGAAATTACCCAGCACCTGGCAGCAAACAACATCATCCACCAAACCCAACATGGATTCGTCCGAGGAAAGTCTGTGGACACTAACCTAATAGAGTCCTACGAGATCGTCACCAATCTTCTGGAGCGAACCGCACCAGTTGACGTAGCACTCCTTGACCAGGCCAAAGCATTCGACAAAGTCAGTCACCGAAGATTACGCATCAAGGTCGACGCATGCTTTATTCATCCTCAAGTAGCAGATTGGGTGCAGAACTTCCTGACTGGACGCAAGCAAAGAGTCCGAGTCTTCGGGATAGCAGGTTAGGAGGTCTTGTCATCGGAAGCCGAAGTACTTAGTAGAGTCCCGCAAGGGACAGTACTGGGACCAACTCTCTTCAACATATACATCAACGACGCCCATCAGCTTCTGAAGAATCCCATGCCACAATACGCAGATGACTCGAAACTAATTGCCAATGCCTTTACGAACACCCTTCAAGAAGATCTCAACACTTTAACTGACTGGTCAAGTGAATGGAAATTAGATTTCAACCCAGACAAATGTCGTGTACTTCACTTTGGACACAATAACCCAAAGCGACATTACCACATGAGAAGACATAGATCAAGCACCCCAGTCCCGATCCCTTCCACCTCAGAAGAAAGGGACCTCGGAGTTATTGTGGACGACAAACTAAAATTCCACGCTCACACCAAAAAGGTAGTGGCTAGCGCCAATCAGACCCTAGGGATGATAAAACGGTCAGTCGCATCCCGCAAACCAACTGTCATGCTGAAGCTCTATAAAGCTTTGGTCAGGCCCAAGCTGGAGAGCGGCAACGCCCTCGCCTCACCCTATTACAAACAAGACAAGAAACTAATCGAAGGTGTCCAGAGGCGAGCAACAAAATCCATCCAAGGCCTTAGAGCACTACCGTATGAACAACGACTGCAGAAACTGAAGATCCCGACACTTACTTACCGGCGGAAGAGAGGGACATGCTACTAGTCTACAGAATCCTCAACTCTAATTGTCTCCCCTCCCTCTTCGCCCCCGACAACCACTCACGGACTAGGGGCCACTCCCGGAAACTGTCCAGAAGGTCCAACACCTCTCGTTTTCGCCAGCACTTCTTCAGTAACCGAGCTGTTCCTCTATGGAACAGCTTGTCCGAACCAGCTGTCACCAGCGAAACACCCGAAGGTTTCAAAAAGCGACTCGACGAGGACTGGCGCGGGCAGCTCCGGAAAAAGGACTGGTGCGCACCGGAAGCAGCAACCAGATCATAGCACCATCGTCATCCGCAAGCTACTCATCGGGATACAACATCCTTATTGCTTGCAAGTGCAATTTAAGGTAATTTTAAGGTGGATACTTTTCGCTGCATACCCTATGCCAGATGCTGGATACCCCAACTCAATAAAATATTGATGATTTGAGTGAAGTTCAGAAATCAACTAATCATAATTCCTTTGTAGGCATAGGCATAGGGTATTCCAGAATGAGAGATTTGTGGTAGGCATGGGTGATGACCGCCCGGTCTAGCCTCCCTCGTAATGTATGATACTATTTATGTCATCATAAGTATATCTTTCCGTCAGTCTGTGATCTTGCTTAATTCCAAACGGATTGAGATACTTTTACGAAAGTTTGTGCAAATACCCTTCATATCAAGAGTAAGGTCAAGTTAACTGTCATAAATATTCTTTGAGCCCAAGCTGACTTTGAAACATTTATTCAAACAATGTTTACAACGGAAACCCCGAAGTTGAACCAGAGGATTGACAGCCTGACGAGGACCCTTGCCAAAAAGGGCCGAAATATCGATGATGAAGAATCGTAGCTGACGTACCCGTTGTAAACATTGTTTGAATAAATGTTAACTGTCATATCAACCTTCTTGTCAACCTTTGGTGACAGATAACAGGGACAAAGCTGTCTGGCTGGAGGTTGGGTAATTAGGATACCCTACTCTGGGTCAGTTTGGTCTCACTCTACCGAATTGGTATGAATAGGTCTGGCTTTTCAGAACGAATGCAAAAATATGGGAAAACTACCATATCGAGAAAAAGCAAAGCATATCGAGTACTACCCCATCAGTAGTTTCATAACGGATAACACAAGGAAGCGCAGTTTTAGCAGATAACACTTGGGATGTTATCTGTTGTGATTTTGCAAATATTATGCATAACAAGCATAGCCAGGAAAAGCCAAAGAAACACCGAAAAAGTATCTGCTGACCATTCCGATGTCATGACGACAAACAAAAAAGTCAGCAGATGTTTTTCCGGCAGTGTTTCGGCTCTTTTTGTATGCATAAAGTCTCTATGTGTAACGCTTGGAAAACATAACAGCTTACATCCCAGTTGTATATCTGTTGAGACTGAGCCAGTCTACCACAAACCCCTGATTTTGGGAAAGCCTATGCCAAACGTTGGGTGTACCTAGCGTTTGGTATACCCTATGCCTAATCAATCAATCAATCATTTATTAGTACCAAAATATTCATTGGATAGCATAATTTGGTATACCCTATGCCTAATCAATCAATCAATCATTTATTAGTACCAAAATATTCATTGGATAGCATAGGCCGACGACAAAGTTATCGTACACTACATGACAAAAGAGACAGTTAGAATACGTATATACAATTGGTTTGTCAAATTAATTAAAATACGACACTATATATACGGTAAAACACTAAAATACATTGTCGAACTTTAATAATTGTCTGTAGGCCTCTCGGTTATTTCTTTATGTTTTTGTAGCGTCGTTATAGTGTTGAATAAAATAAGGTACAAACGAGTGGAGATATCTTGTTGATGCCTTGACGGGTGGTTGTTTTAGCTTTTGCTTCCCAGCTTCTAGCTGGAAACGCTGGATACACTATGCCAAATGCTGGATACTTGAACCTAATCAAATATTGATGATTTGAGTGAAGCTCAGAAATCAACCAATCAGAATTCATCTGTAGTGGGGTAGGTCAGGGTTAAGGCTACCAACACCTGTCCAGCGTTTGGCATAGGGTATCCAGCGTTGGGCATAGGCTATGCAAAATGCTAGATAAGCCTACCCAGCGTTTGGCGTAGGGTATCCAAAAATCTGGGGTTTGTGGCTGACTGGACTGAGCATCCTTGTTTTATCTGTTATGAAACTTCTGACAAGTGTAGAAAACAACCAGGAAATCTTTCTGTGTCTTTGTAGAAAAACTAATGTTTTTTTCTTTCCTAGAGGTAAACATCTGACCGTGGAAAAAAAGCCAGAAAAGTATCTGCTGACCATTCCGATATCATGACGACAAACAAAAAAGTCAGCAGATGTTTTTCCGGCAGTGTTTTGGCTCTTCTTGTATGCATAAGGTCTCTATGCGTAACTCTTGGAAAACATAACAGGTTACATCCCAATTGTTTATCAGTTGAGATTGAGCATCCATCATATCTGTTATGAAACTTCTGACAGTGTAGAAAACAACCAGGAAATCTTTCTGTATCTTGGATGGTAGAAAAACTAATGTTTTTTTCTTCCCTAGAGGTAAACATCTGACCATGGAAGAGAAAAAGCCACAGATTGTCTCTCTCCTCTCACTGTCACTGGCACCACCACCAGGATTGAATGCACCACCACTGACTTCAAATGCCCCATCCATAAATTCTTGCCTTGGGCAAAAAGTACCCATGTCGAAGCCAGCTCTCCCAAGTGTTATGTCTTTGGACTTGAGCAAAACCATACCCAGGAGCCTCATTGGGGGTCTCCAGCCCTTAGCTATGCCAAAGCCACTAGAACCAAAAAAGAGTGATGCATGGACTCGAAATTTGAGCAACAGTCGAAAGTTCCATAGCAGTGCTGATACAGCCGACGTTGAAGAGCAGGAACATCTTCTAGAAGAACTGTCTAATCTGACTGTCGAAGAGATTATAGAGCAAGAAACAAAGACGTGGACCAGAACATGCCCTGCAGATTTGTACTATGAAAGAGACACTAAAAATTTTCGAGTGATGCATGCCACAAAACGGCTGAAGGACTTGTGTGATAGGTTCTACACGAACTTGATAGCTCCTGGTATTGAAGCTCGCCTGTCCTGGCCTGAGAAAGACCAGCCTAGACCCAGCGGAAAACCGTGCCCATCAAGCTGCAAAGGGGGAAATCATCACCACAGCAGCGAGTCGGATGATTCGGACTTCGAGGATGGGGAAGTTACGGATAATCGGGATAGGGTCTCTCATGAGTTTACCAAGAAGAGGAAACATCCCTTCAGACTCCACCCTGATCTTTGGGACAATGAACCAGGGGAAACAAATGAAGGACTCGTTTGCAAGTGCAGCCTGAAATCGAGAAGAATTGGGATAAGACATGGGATTTACGTGGGAGAGGATATCATTCCCCCGTGCAGTCCTTTCAGTAACAATGTGGATAGACTCTATCAGTATCGTGTGACACTTTCGCCTCCAACTAACTTTTTGGTGAGTAAGAGCCAAAACTGCTTCCTCTGCCTCTATTTCCTTGAACAAATGGCGATATGTACCTTGTCATATTTTATATCTGTTGGCGCTCTGTCCGTCCTGGCCGAATGGGCTAGCGCGCCGAACTCACAAGAGAAGGATTGCTGGTTGGTGGTCGGTGGTGCCGGCCGTTTGGTTTAGGGCGAGGGTTAGGGGCGTTTCTCCGCAAGAAAAGCCAAAAACCCACCCAGCTTCAAATGAATTTTAGAGAAATCTAGAAAAAAGCATGGGAAGCGTCGAATGATTGCCCCCAAACACGCACTGCATTCCCGGCCAAGGGCAGAGGATCAGGAGATCGCCATCTGTTCGACGCGAACCTTAACCGGTTTGCATGCGAAAGTTTGCTTTTTTCTTTGCTTAAACGGGTAGATTTGCTATATTTTGCTGTATTCCCGATGAAAAATAGCCTGTGTAGTTGTATGGTAGTTGTACGAAAAAGTTGCATGTATTGATATGCAGTAGTACAGAATACTTTAATTTAATTTGCCTCGCACTATGCTAATTTTAAGTAGTATTCAGTAGCATCCCGCCTTGCTCCAGTAGCATCCAGTCTTGCTATAGTAGCATGTAGTAGCATCAGTCGGTTGGTACTGCATGCCACTTTTTCGTACAACTTCATACTACTATTTTGAAATAATATTTCATCGGGTTTCGGCCCTTCTTGGCAAGGCTCTTCGTCAGGCTGTATCTAGAAGAAAAAGAACCTGCAATCTGGATACTTGTCGTAAAAGTTATGTTCTTCGTGCATACGTACTTCTTCAGCTGTGATGCAACACGCCCTTAATTAGATTCCTTCCGGACTAGTTATTTTTTTGCCGCTATTAATAATAATAACAATAATAATTTATTTTTGACCCATCATACACTCACAAAGAGAAAGACGGAGTATAAATACAAAAAGAGGAAAAAGTAATGTACAGAAAGACATGACACCATACAAAAGCCCACGAAACTGATTTCTAACAAATTAACCTAATAATGAAAAAAAAAAAAAAAAGAGCAAGAAAAGAAAAACAACAACAAAAAAAAACAGCAAAACCAAACTAGAACAGAAAACCCTTGTAAAGCAAACAACGACTCGTTGCTTCTTTGTATACGCCAAGAAGCCAAAGTCCGGTAAGTAGGGTGGAACAAGCTTCTTGCGTTATTCACAGAAAAGTGCCACTACATTCGTTTAATAGAGCAACATGGCAGCTTTCTGGGGTACATAAGTCTATAATGCATTAAGCTAGACACACTCACAAAAATTACGTCAAGATAAGGATCGTGTTCCACCCTACTTACCGTAGTTACTACGCATGACCGTCACGGGTTCTGGCTTCTTGGCGTCAAGGCTGGAACAGATTTTCCCATTTTCTGCAAAGTATCGTGCCACGGGCTAATCGGGCCAATCGCGTCACAGAGATTGCAGTTTCCCCGCTTACTGCGCTCCCGAGCGTGGTAAACAAATAGTTAATGTTACTTGCTATTTCGAGAAGGTTGGAACGGTCAGCGTAGTAAGATAATTTCTTAAACCACATTGGCCTGACATATCACAAAAAATCAACGAAGAAACCAACGAAAATGGTTTCCTTTTATTCCAGTATATTCGTTGACTTTTACAAACCCCATTTTCGTTGGTTTCTTCGTTGATTTTTCAGCGTAGTAACTTTTCGTAAGGTTGGGAAGAATAGTAACAAATAGTTACTATTGTTACTATTACGTAGAACACGCTCTGTATTACGTTCTTCTGGAAAACGGAGCGATCAGTAAAGTATCGATTTCTGTCTCCAAATAAGCACCAAAGAGTGCCTTTCTTCCCGCTTTCTTCTTCTTCTTCCTCACTTCTCTGCTGGCTGGAATGGCACCGAGGGCACCGCCTTTCCGTCTGATAAAAGTAGCTTACCTCAGACATGTCCATTTTGTTTTATTTTTTGTAAGAAGCATAAGGTTGGATTGGGATTGTCAGGTTTCGATACGGACTTATGTCGAGACCAGCACGAACAAGCTTAGCTACGGAAAAGGATGTACTGCCCAGGTGCTGATACGGACTTTTAATTCAGAGACAGGAAGCATATGTTCTGACATATTTGATAGTGCAAAACGGATACGTCCGCTGAATTTTATTAGAGCTATGTTCTGGCCCTTCTTCGCAAGGGTGCTCTTGTATTTTCCATAAGATCATGATATTAACGCTTCGTTCTCCGTCACTGCGTCTGTCACTCCCAGTTTGGTTGAAACTGTATGAGCCCATCGAGAATGGTTAAACGCGTGATTGTTCTTTTTCATTTATTTGTTGTTATTTAATTATTAGTGCTTGATTATGGTCTTTGTCACCGGAATAAAAGTATCTATCTATCTATAGCTCTAATAAAATTCAGCTGACTTATCCGTTTCGGACTATCAAATATGATTCGCAGTCAGCTTGGGCTGAAGGAATATTTGTATGTTATGACAGTCTGCTTCTGCATGACCGAAGCTTGCAAACTCCTTCAGACCACTCCCGAACCCATAGCATCCAAACATGCATTTCTTCCAGTCCAAGGTTACTTCTCTGGGTGCGGATGTGACAGCCGGGCTAGGAAAAGAGAATGACCTGGGCCTTCTGTCAGGTGTGTCTTCAACAGAATCAAAGATAATTTCGTAAACCACATTGTCCTGACATATCACAACAAATCAACGAAGCCTTTACAAACCCCATTTTCGTTATTTTCTTCGTTGATGTTTTTTTTTTCCAACAGAATCTTTACGTTTCAGGTGAAATATCCCACCATCATCAACCACGATGGCCACGAATTCATCTTCGAAGGCTTCTCAATTCTCTCCCACGAACCTATCCCTCCACTTCCAACTTGCAAGGTCATCAGGTTTAACATCGAGTATACTATTATCTACATAGAGGAGAAGTTGCCCGAGAACTTTACCGTCAAGGAGCTTGATCTTTTCAATGAATTCTTTTTCAAAGAAGTGTTGGAAATGTATGATTTTGACCTGCATGGACCGAATAACAGGGATGGATGTCCGCAGTACCATCTTCTACCCCGATTCGTCAGGGACATAGCAGGTGAGTCTTTGACAAGCCTTACAGTCAATCAATCAATCAATCAATTTATTTAAAACCCGTCAAGAGAAACAGTGGAGGGGTGTGACCCTAGTGACGGAGTACAAAAAAGAAAATTTACAAAAAAGAAATCTTTTTTCTAAGATATAAGAATATCCTTCGAACATCCCTTGGAAGGGTTGTATGTTCTAGTTCTGGTTCTGTTGTCGTTGTTGTTGTTCTTTCTTTTTATTTTTTGGTTCATTATTAGGTTAATTTGTTAGAAGTTGGTTTCGTGTTGTTTTTTGTATGGTGTTATGTCTTTCCGTATATTACTTTTTCCTCTTTTTTGTATTTATACTCCGTCTTTCTCTTTGTGAGTGTATGGTGGGTCATAAATAAATTATTATTATTATTATATAAAAACAGCAACAAGAAAAAGACAACGCACGTAGCTGAACTTTACCATAAACAAAGCACAAACATAACTATAGATTACACGAAGAGGGAAGAACACTGGTGGTTCAGTTTACTAGCGGAAGATTTGAAATCTTCCACTCTTTTATCAATAATCTTAGCATCCAGTGAATCTTAAAGCACAACTCTTACTAGAAATTACCTTTTCCCCTTAAAACGGATCAGAAAAAAACGTTTTCGAGCATACCATTTCTTTCCACCTGAAACTAGCGATTCTCTTGTTAGCGCTTGTCGATCATGTCCAGCCTTCCTGCTCTCCGACGCGGCGGCTGGGCGCAAAAGAGTTGAAAACTGAACGTGCCTTGGTTAAAAAGTGGGAAAACAAAGCAAATAAAAGAAGTAATAAACAGACGAATATCACATCCTTATGTGTGAACGAGTTGTCAGCGGACAATGAAGATTCCGGCAAACTTTTCGTTGGGTGACGGGAAAACTCGGCAAGGCCGAAAAAGAGCTAAAAATTCGTAGTTATGAAACGAAACAATGGAGAAAGATGGGAATTTTAGAAGCTTATAATTCCATATGGTAGCTACGTATATTATAAAAGGCAGAATAAGCAACAGGGGTCCTTTAACGCTGCTAAATGTGTTTTTCCTCGGCACAGTTAGTTGCGTTTTTGATCTCAGTTCTCCTCTCGATTCTACGCTCAATTCTCCTTTTTGGCGTTTTGTGACTGCCTAGCTAGATGAAGCCAATACTCTATATGACTAAGTCCATAACACGCCAGTGATCCTCAGGAAGAACGGGAAAATGTCTCACTAACGACTCAAACACATCAACTCAAATCCTGTGTCACTCGATCTCGGCCATCGCTGGGGACAGCTGTGGTGCCGATTTGGCTCTTCCGCTAGGTACACGGCAATCTTGCATCGGTAAGGAGAGTTGGTCATCAAGGGTATTCTCCTAGTTTTGCGTTTTTATGGCACTTGCAGCCTCTGGCTCAAGTGCCATATACCGATCACAATTCCGTCTGTCGGTCTGTCGGTCGGTCCGAGTTTTTTGTCCCACATATCCGAGTTAGAGTACTTCCAGATGTGCTAGGACAATGAAACTTGGCAGGCATATCAGGGACCCGACCAAACTAACCTGGAAATAATCAGTTTCCCGATTCGACCATATGGGGGGGAGTGCGGGGCGCTGGAAACTTGAAAATTTAGGGCATTTGTCACACTTTTTCGAGTGACGGTACTTCCAGATGAGCTAGGACAATGAAACTTGGCAGGAATATCAGGGACCCGACCAAACTAACCTGGAAATAATCAGTTTCCCGATCCGACCATATGCGGGGAAGTGGGGGCGCTGGAAACTTGAAAATTTAGGGCATTTTGTCACACTTTTTCGAGTTAGGGTACTTCCAGTTGTGCTAGGACCATGAAACTTGGCAGGCATATCAGAGACCCGACCAAACAAAATTAGGAATAATCAGTTTTCTGATCCGACCATTTGGGGGGGGGGGGGGTGGAGGGCAGGGGAATCCGGGAAACTGAGAAGTGTGTAACTTTCGAACGGATGATCGGATTGTAATGAAACTTCATAACTGAAGAGAATACATATCTGTAATGTCCCGTTTAAAGTCTTGACCGGATTCGGTAGCCAGGGGGGAGTTGGGGGGGGGGGAAACTGGAAATTTCAAGAAACGGTTAGAATGGAGGGATCGGAGTGAAACTTGCTGGGAAGAACAAGCATCTGCTCTAGATAAGTCCTTTAGACCATTGTACTGGATCCGGACACTTATGGGGGGGGGGGGTCCCGGAATTCCGGTGATGGTGGTTTTGGGGATTTTCACGATGAAACTTGGCAGGCATATCAGGGGCCCAATCAAACTGACTTCAAAATAAAAATTTTGTCGATCAGATAATGGTGGGGGAGTGTAGGGAGGGGAATCCGCAGGGGAATCCGGGAAATTGAGAAGTGTGTAACTTTCGAACGGATGATCGGATTGTAATGAAACTTCATAACTGAACAGAATATATATCTGTAATGTCCCGTTTAAAGTCTTGACCGGATTCGGTAGCCAAGGGGGAGTTGGGGGGGGGGAGACCGGAAATTTCAAGAAACGGTTAGAATGGAGGGATCGGAGTGAAACTTGCTGGGAAGAACAAGCATCTGCTCTAGATAAGTCCTTTAGACCATTGTACTGGATCCGGACACTTATGGGGGGGGGGGGGTCCCGGAATTCCGGTGATGGTGGTTTTGGGGATTTTCACGATGAAACTTGGCAGGCATATCAGGGACCCAATCAAACTGACTTCAAAATAAAAATTTTGTCGATCAGATAATGGTGGGGGAGTGGAGGGAGGGGAATCCGGGAAATTGAGAAGTGTGGAACTTTCGAACGGATGATCGGATTGTAATGAAACTTCATAACTGAACAGAATATATATCTGTAATGTCCCGTTTAAAGTCTTGACCGGATTCGGTAGCCAAGGGGGAGTTGGGGGGGGGGAGACCGGAAATTTCAAGAAACGGTTAGAATGGAGGGATCGGAGTGAAACTTGCTGGGAAGAACAAGCATCTGCTCTAGATAAGTCCTTTAGACCATTGTACTGGATCCGGACACTTATGGGGGGGGGGGGTCCCGGAATTCCGGTGATGGTGGTTTTGGGGATTTTCACGATGAAACTTGGCAGGCATATCAGGGACCCAATCAAACTGACTTCAAAATAAAAATTTTGTCGATCAGATAATGGTGGGGGAGTGGAGGGAGGGGAATCCGGGAAATTGAGAAGTGTGGAACTTTCGAACGGATGATCGGATTGTAATGAAACTTCGTAACTGAACAGAATATATATCTGTAATGTCCCGTTTAAAGTCTTGACCGGATTCGGTAGCCAGGGGGGAGTTGGGGGGGGGGGAGACCGGAATTTTCAAGAAACGGTTAGAATGGAGGGATCGGAGTGAAACTTGCTGGGAAGAACAAGCATCTGCTCTAGATAAGTCCTCTAGACCATTGTACTGTATCCGGACACTTATGGGGGGGGGGGGTCCCGGAATTCCGGTGATGGTGGTTTTGGGGATTTTCACGATGAAACTTGGCAGCATATCAGGGACCCAATCAAACTGACTTCAAAATAAAAAATTTGTCGATCAGATAATGGTGGGGGGAGTGGAGGGATGGGAATCCGAAATTTTCAGTCATGCGTAATTTTGGAATGGGTGATCGGATTCGAGTGAAATTTAAGAATTCAACAGAGGACATTTCTCCGATGATTTTTTTCATATCCGGACCGGATCCGGCAACTATTGGGGGGGGGGGGGGGAAATACGTGCCCCGTTTAGAATGGAGGGATCGGGATGGAACTTTGTGGGAAGAACAAACAGATGCTCTAGGTAAGTCATTTGCTGAATCGGATTGGCTACGTGCACCGCGGGGGAGCTGGGGGGGGGGGGGGGGGGGGTGGACCGGAAATCTCGAGAAACGGTTAGAATGATGGTATCGGAGTGAAACTTGCTGGGAAGAACAAACATCTGTCCATGTAAATCTTTTACATAATTTGACTGGATCCGGACACTTGAGGGGGGGGGGGAGGAGGGGGTATCCCGGAATTCCGTTTTTTGGGGGATTTTCACGACGAAACTTGGAAGGCATATCAGGGACCCGGTCAAACTGACTTGGAATAAAAAAAAATCCTCGATATGATAATCTTGGGGGGGGGGGGAGTTGAGGGAGGGGAATCCGGAATATTGAGTCATGCGTAACTTTGGAACGGGTGATCGGATTCGAGTGAAATTTAATAATTAAACAGAGGACATTTTTCTCTTGTGACCTTTTTCATTTCCGGACCGAATCCGGCAATTATTGGGGGGAGGGCGGAAAAATACTTGACCCGCTTAGACTGGTGTGATCTGGATTGAACTTCGTGGGAATGACAAACAGATGCTCTGGATTAATCATTTACAGAACCGGATTGGCTCCGGTTATTGTGGGTGGAGTTGGAGGAGGGGGAGGGGGGTCTGGGATTCCGGTGATCGCGCGTTAAGGTACTTCCAGATGTGCTAGGACGATGAAACTTCACTGGAATATTGGAGACTCAACAACATTTGCTTAGAATTTGCTACTTCCCAAATCCGATTATTCCTTAAAGAACCAATCTTGACCGCAAAGTAAAAAAAAATACTTTCAAGCAATATATGCATTTTCGTGATGCCCATCAGCCCATTAGCAGTTTTGCCTCTAGGGTTTTGCTTACAAATGAAGTTCCAGCTCCCTTAGAGCGCGCATCTCAACCGCAAAGTCGAAACTTACTTTTGATCAATCAAATCATCTTGACACATGCAAGTGCCATATGAGCTTACAGCTCTTGTTATATTTAGAGTGAAACCATAGGTTAAATTTTCAGCCCCCTTAATTTTTTCTTGTTTGTTTATTACTTACTACATATGCTTGCAAGTGCCATATGAGCTTACAGCTCCTGTTGTTAGAATAAAAAACGCGTAAAGCTTCGCGATTCTGCAGAACAAAAAGTCGCTTTGATAGGCAATTCTCGATTCTCCTCCTCGGTTCTCCTTCCTGATTGGTCAACAAAGGGCGGAAGTTCGACTCGTATATGCAAGTTTTAACGGGTGGCTAAAGTTGTGTTTTTGTCAAAAGCAAGAATAAGATAAGGTAAAATTTAATTGCATAAAAAAGCCAAAAGGCCAGGGAAACAAAATAAACAAAAAAAACAATGATCTAGTAACCTTCCATAAACATAATTTTCGGTGTTGAAAAGCGACCCTGAGAACCTTGCCAGCCTCCACATATGATCATACTGACAGCTACCAATCAGAAGAGAGATCACCAATAGAGAAGCCAGAAGAGCAAAAACGCCAATTTATATGAGAATCGAGAACTGAGAATTCAAGCAGAAACGCAACTGTTGTTTACAGATTACACTCAGAAGAAAATGTGTACCAGATGGTGCTCTTAACTCAATTTGCCAGAAAGGCAAAGTTTTTTCAGTTTATCACCTTTGTGCGCTCAGCTCTTCAGTTTTTCGCGTAAGTGTTAGTTGGCAGAGGTCTCTTGAAGTTAAGACTTCAGATTAAGATTAAGATCTGAAGCTATTCCTCTAGAATAGAATCGTGCAGTCCCAGAACCGTCTTTAAGCCGTTTTGACCACATCTTCTTCTTTGGCTAAAATGTGGGAGGGGGTTTGTGGGTAACCAGCTTTGTAAATTGTTGTTTGGATTGGCACTAGTAGGCCGGTATTGGTTTTAAATAACTTGTGCATTAAAATATTAGGCATCAGGAAGTGCCGGGAAAACGTTTGAAAATGCAGCAGATGCTTTTTCGTTGGTTTTTCGGCATTTCCTGGCAATGCTTGTCATGCATAACGTGTGCAAAATCGTACAGATAACATCCCTGCACATCGAAACCGCGCATCCATGTCGTACATGTTAATTTAACTTGAAAATGCATTGTATTAATTATACTATTTAGATAAGACAGTAGGTAGAAATAAACTACCTTAAGGAGGAGTTAGCAGCTCTCTTTCGGGCCTCACTATCTTAACTTCTGACAGTTTAACATACCGGTAGTGATTTGAAATAAATACATGCGCTACGCTCTTGTATTCCGAAATAAACTTGTGCTGCACTGTCAGAAGTTTCATCAGAAGACGGTTGTCGGAAGTGAAGCTGAAATATTCGAACTTATCTTTATCCCTCGCATAATATCTTAGAGGGATAATTAGTTGATCTACAAAAAACGAAAACCTCATTTTTCTTTCTTGAAGTTGTTGTTTGGGGTTTGACGCGTTCGACCGAAAGGTCATATGCGTAACGAAGTTGCATAACAGATAACACAAGGTGCGCAGTTTTCAACAGACAAAACTTAGGATGTAATCTTGTTGTGATTTTGAAAACGTAAATGTTATGCATAACAAGCATTGCCAGGAAGCACCGAATACCGCCAAAAAGCATCTGCTGATTTTTTTGTTTGTCGTCATGATACCGGAAAAGTCAGCAGATGCTTCAACGTTGGTTTTTCTGCTGTTTCTGGCAAAGCCTTTTATGCATAACGTCATAAAATCACAACAGATTACATCCCAAGTTATGTCAATAATACATAGATGGCACTTTACACACGGGACTTGTACCGTGACCAATAAACAATCAACGGTTTATTGGTAACGGTACAAGTCCCTTGTGTAAAGTGGTTTATTGGTCACGGTACAAGTCCCGTGTGTAAAGTGCCATCTGTGTATTATTAATTTCCGCGACATGGGGATGTGAACTGGTTAGATGAATTTGCCTTCGGGCGGGATCACTGTTCCTATGGCCGGCTTCTACCAGACTATTGTAGTGGTTTGCGAACTCTGTTCACAAGCCCCTCGGTAGCTCAAATGGTAAGAGCGCCTGTCCTTTAAGCAGAGGGTCCTGTGTTTAAATCCCGGCTGAGGAGCATTTTTGTCTTTCATTTCACTACTTATAAAACAAGTGATGTCTCTTGAAACTGCGTATCCTTGTGTTATCTGCTGTGAAACTTCTGACAGTGTGCGAGCTAAACTTTTCCGTTCTTTCAGATAACGGCAAGGAGATTCTGTCGATGAACGAGGTGCTGACCTATCTTCTGAATTCACGTCGGCTATTGGTGGACCGGGAGAAGCTTGGAAGTGTCTTGAGGTTGGGCAGAGAGGACTGGCAGAGGTACGCGGAGGAGGTCAAGGAAATGGTTGCGACCAAGCCAGGTGCTAAACCGAGCTCGGTTAGAGTTGACCAGCTGGATAGGGACCAGCTGGAGCCAGGAAAGGTGACTTTTCCAGGTGAGTCTTTATGTGATTACCTTACCGTAATTCAAACTTCGGAACGATTAAGGTCAATGGATCTTTGTTTCTCCGTGGGTGACGACGGCTGACATCTAAGTAAGTAAGTAAGTAAAGTATTTATTTCCCGTATTTTTCACTTAAGAACAAAACGGAGTAAAGAAAAGATAAAGAAAAGGAAGAGAAAATTTAAGGTACAATACAGATACAGACACATGACATTTTACATAACAATTACGCAATCACGAACAATAAAAGTGTTTAAGCCAGGGGTGGTTCCATTTCCCCTGGAAATTTGAAATTACCCGATTCACTACGCTACTGGGGTCCGCAATCTGGTTTTTTTTTCAATCATGAAGTTGTTCATCGTCCACAAGGGACATCGCAGCAGAAACTTCGCAACCCCAAAGTAAAGGGACCGGAGCTTACGTTTTTGGGTCTCGGTTAACAAATTCCAAAACGGCGCGATGTACAGAAGATGCGGCAGTGCGACAGCGTTATACATGATCGCGAGATACTTTCGGCATAATAGGAGTCTACTGGCGACGATAGTACCGTATGCGGTACGAAGTTTTTTCTCGACGTGTTTAACGAGTAGTACACGAGTTTCTTTAAGGTTGCGGCCTATCGGCAGACCAAGGTATACGACGTGAGACGAAACGGTAATTGACTCGCTACCCAGTTGAAGGTATTCAGGTTGTACTGCAGATTTAGATGTATTGAAGGCGAGGCCGACTTTTCGATATTCATCTCGTAGGATCGCGAAATTCGACTGCAGACCACTAGTAGACCGACTTAGACTTGATAGGTCGTCCGCGTACGTAAGTAGCGACACGTTTATACTCTTGGCGATACATGAAACATTGACACTTGCCTGGGCATTTAAATCGCTGTTATTGTACAAACTAGGGGATAATAATGAACCCTGACGAACACCTTTCTCTACCGGAACAACCACTGACGTGACTCAGTTTCCTAACTTTATACGCGCTTTCAGACGGCAATACATATGATACAGTACACGGGTGACGCGGAGGCTTACACCTTGCTGGTACGCTGCTAGAAGGGCCTGAGCATGAATCGACACAAAGGCTCTACTAACATCAAAAGCACCGATCACGACGAGGTCACCAGATTCATGGGAATCCGCTAGAATAGCCGCCAGACTGAAAAGAGCGTGAGCGCACCCTAGTCCTGGCCGAAAACCGAACTGGTGGTCAGGCATTCGGCACGAATGCTGAATTTCTTTTAAAACTAAGAGCTCGAGAACTTTGCAAAGTACTGGGGCAACGGTGATAGGCCTCTACGAAGAGCACTGAACCGCGGGTTTACCTTTTTAAGGATAGGTGATAGCAAGCCAACACAAAAAGAATCAGGTACTATGCCGGTAGTGAAGATAATCTGGAACAGTAGCGTCAGATGCTCCATAAGCAAAGTGGTACCGTGTAACAAATTTAGCGCGCACAGATTGTCTTCACCACGGGAATGTTTTTGGGATCCCAAAACCTAAGTGGAGGGATACCTATGACATAGCAAAAGTTGTCCGTCTGTCCGTCCGTCTGTAAGCACGATAACTCTCGAAAGGAATGAGGTATTTTGATGAAACTTGGTGAGAGGATTCGTTGGGTCGTCGGGCAAGTCGAGTTCGTAGATGGGCTTTGTAGTCCTACATTTGGGGTTTGAGAGGGGGTTCAAATTAAGGGGCAAACAAAATATTTTGAAACAGCTAATATGATAGTCGATTATGGGGTAAGAAGACATGCCGAACACGATGGTGGAAAACATTTTGTCATCGGACAAGTAGTTCGCCCGGAATCCGGCCAAAACCAGAAAGTTTGTTAAAAGTAAAAGTTTTATTTGAAGTTGATTAGATGTTCGATTTAGGGGTAGGAAGACATGCTGAAGACGATAGTGAAAACCATTTTCTCGACGCACAAGTAGTTCGCCCGGAATCTGGCCCAAACCGAAAAGTTTGTTAAAATTAAAAAAATTATTTGGAGTTGATTAGTTGTTCGATTTAGGACAAGAAGACATGCTGAACACTTATGTGAAAACAATTTTCTACCCGGACATGTAGTTCGCCCGGAATCCGGCCAAAACTGGAAAATTGTTAGAAGTTAAAGTTTTATTTTTAGTTGATTAGATAACCGATTTAGGGGTAAGAAGAGATGCTGCATCCGTGTGTGACAATCATATTTTACCCGGACATATAGTTCTACCGGAATCCGGCCGGAGTCGGAAAATTTGTTATATGTTAAATTTTTATTTGAAGTTGATTAGATGTTCATTATTGGGGAAAGAAGATACCCTGAGTTCGTTTTTGAGTTTTATTTTTTTGCCGGACAAGTAGTTCGGCCGAAACCGGGAAATAGGCAGGAAGTATTCGTCAAAACAGATATGACTTATAGGGGTAAACACACATGCTGAATCCATACCTGAACTTGGTTTTCTCAGATGATTAGCTATTTGGCCTTAATCTGTTTCTGAATTTTAATTGTAAAAATGTTCAAGGAGTCTGGCGATGATTGGATCTGGCTAAGACAAGACCCAGTTGTCTGGATCAGATATTGGATTTTTGGGATCCCATCGGAACCTTTGGTCTTGTTTCTTCAGCTTTAGAATAGCATCAGATACGTTTCCGTACGTAACAACAAACTCCGGTCACACTGGTTGGATAGTAACGATTCTAGCCTATGTACGAAAGGATTTGACACATTTGGGTCGGGGGCACTGAATTCTTTGGAAAAATACGATTCCCACTCTTTTTCGTTAATGGATTCATGGTTTTCCCGCAGCTGATTCACTTAACCGTGCTTTCCAGATTAGAGCTGGGTCACTTATAGTTCTGGATGAGTATTCTTCTTTTAGTTTGATACGGTGAGCTTTCAGTTGCTTATCAAATTTCCTTTTTGTCCACAAACGGAGTGAATTAACAGGGCCGGATTTGGGTTGGGACGGTCCCATTCTTGCCAGACTCTGAACCAGAACTTAGCTTTGCAACACTTAACTAGAGCTCGATTCTGCGAGAATTTGGGAACAGAGGCAACTGTTGAAAAAGCTGCTGAGCTAGGGGGTAAGCATTGTTCCTAGGTTGTTACAGAGTGGGATTGGGGTAGTTTGATTTGCCCGTTGAACTTTAGTTAATTTCGCAGTGATATTTGATTAATTGTGGATTTTCTTTTATATTACTTGAGTGATTAATAATAATTCATCACACACAAAATGGTGGGCACCTTCTTGGTATTTAACGATCTACGTCACCAAGAGTGATTGTTTCTTTTGAAAATTTTGTGCAAAAAGCACTCGAGTTGAAAAGTGCTGTTTCGTACTTTGTTATTTTGTTTAATTTCCTATGAGTTGTTTGTTTATCCTGTATATGGCCTTCGGTTTTTGGGATCCCAAAACGTAAGTGGAGGGATACCTATGACATCGCAAAAGTTGTCCGTCCGTCCGTCTGTCCGTCCGTCTGTAAGCACGATAACTCTCGAAGGGCATGAGATATTTTGATGAAATTTGGTGTGAGGATTGTTTGGGTCAAGGGTAAGGTCGAGTTCGTAGATGGACCCCCGTAGCCCTATATTTGGGGGTGGGGGAGGGCTTCAAATTGAGGGACAAACAAAATATTTTTAGCTAATGTGATAGTCGATTATGGGGTAAGAAGACATGCAGAGCATGATGGTGACAATCATTTTCTCGCCGGACAAGTAGTTCGTCCGGAATCCGGCAAAAACCGGAAAGTTTGAAGTTGATTAAATGTTTGATTTAGGGGTAAGAAAACATGCTGAGCACGATGGTGAAAACCGTTAATTCGCTGGACGAGTAGCTCGTCCGGAATCCGGCCAAAACCGGAAAGTTGGTTAAAAGTAACAGTTTCATTTGAAGTTGATTAAATGTTTGATTTAGGGGTAAGAAGACATGCTGAACCCGATGGTGAAAACCATTTTCTCGCCGGACAACTAGTTCGCCTGTAATCCGGCCAAAACCGGAAAATATGTTAAAAGCAAAAGCTTTATCTGAAGTCGATTAGGTGGTTCCCAACCGGTGGTACGCGTACCCCAAGGGGTACGCGAGACCCTTGCAAGGGGTACGCGAAGGAACCAAAATTGATTTAGTCTGTAGTTTCAAAATCTTGTCCCACTCATTTATGATTGCCGAAAGCCTAACATTACCAGTATCACCAGCCAAAATGTATCTTAAGGATACATTTTGTCTTTTTACTGACTTTTTACTGTCTTTTTACTGACCGACAATATCTGCTTTTACGAAAAATCGCGGCGCTTCGCGCAGACTCCTTTCTTTTTAATCGTCTGGCCGACCTTTTTGGGGGGAGGGATGTTGTCAACCTGTGCGTGACGCCTCCGATTACAAGCCCTAGTGAAAGTCAGTAAAATAATGTTGATTCCAAAACAGCTAGCCTACTGCCGTAAAATCTTTTCCTGTGTCAAACAATTTTGTTTCAAGAAGAATCGAAGACTTTTAATGTGATTTTGTCATTCAGGTTGTGAACTGAGCCCAGGGGCGTCACGACTGGGGGGAGAAGGGGGGACACCCACCAATGTTGTAAGCCAGTCGGTAAAAAATAGCAGAGTCGGCGCGAAGCGCCACGATTTTTCGTCAAAACAGTTGATTTTTTTCATGAAAATAGTCGTTTTTTCTGAAATCAGTTGATTTTTTCCTCGCAACAGTCAGTTTTTCTGAAAATCAGTCGACTTTTTTTTCAGAACTGTCATTTTTTTCTTGAAAACAGTAGTTTTTTTCTGCAAAAACATTCGGTTAAAATTACCAGCCAGTCGGTAAATGCCTTGCCCCCCCCCCCCCTCCAAAAACATTTTGGCTAGTAACGCCTCTTACTGACCCAAGGAAAGAGTTTGCGATGTAGCTTAGAAAGCACGGAGAAGATAAACAAGAGCTGTAAGCTCATATGGCACTTGCATGTGTCAAGATGATTTGATTGATCAAAAGTAAGTTTCGACTTTGCGGTTGAGATGCGCGCTATAAGGGAGCTGGAACTTCATTTGTAAGCAAAACCCTTGAGGCAAAACTGCTAATGGGCTGATGGGCATCACGAAAATACATATATTGCTTAAAAGTATTTTTTTTACTTTGCGGTCAAGATTGGTACTTTAAGGAATAATCGGATTTGGGAAGTAGCAATTTCTAAGCAAATGTTGTTGAGTCTCCAATATTCCAGCGAAGTTTCATCGTCCTAGCACATCTGGAAGTACCTTAACGCGCGATCGCCGGAATCCCAGACCCCCCTCCCCCTCCTCCAACTCCACCCACAATAACCGGAGCCAATCCGGTTCTGTAAATGATTAATCCAGAGCATCTGTTTGTCATTCCCACGAAGTTCGATCCAGATCACACCAGTCTAAGCGGGTCAAGTATTTTCCGCCCTCCCCCCGATAATTGCCGGATTCGGTCCGGAAATGAAAAAGGTCACAAGAGAAAAATGTCCTCTGTTTAATTATTAAATTTCACTCGAATCCGATCACCCGTTCCAAAGTTACGCATGACTCAATATTCCGGATTCCCCTCCCTCAACTCCCCCCCCCAAGATTATCATATCGAGGATTTTTTTTTTATTCCAAGTCAGTTTGACCGGGTCCCTGATATGCCTTCCAAGTTTCGTCGCGAAAATCCCCCAAAAAACGGAATTCCGGGATACCCCTCCCCCCCCCCCCTCAAGTGTCCGGATCCAGTCAAATTATGTAAAAGATTTACATGGACCAGATGTTTGTTCTTCCCAGCAAGTTTCACTCCGATACCATCATTCTAACCGTTTCTCGAGATTTCCGGTCCACCCCCCCCACCCCACCCAGCTCCCCCGCGGTGCACGTAGCCAATCCGATTCAGCAAATGACTTACCTAGAGCATCTGTTTGTTCTTCCCACAAAGTTCCATTCCGATCCCTCCATTCTAAACGGGGCACGTATTTCCCCCCCCCCAATAGTTGCCGGATCCGGTCCGGATATGAAAAAAAACATCGGAGAAATGTCCTCTGTTGAATTCTTAAATTTCACTCGAATCCGATCACCCATTCCAAAATTATGCATGACTGAAAATTTCGGATTCCCCTCCCTCCACTCCCCCCACCATTATCTGATCGACAAAATTTTTATTTTGAAGTCAGTTTGATTGGGTCCCTGATATGCCTGCCAAGTTTCATCGTGAAAATCCCCAAAACCACCATCACCGGAATGCCGGGACCCCCCCCCCCCCCCATAAGTGTCCGGATCAAGTACAATGGTCTAAAGGACTTATCTAGAGCAGATGCTTGTTCTTCCCAGCAAGTTTCACTCCGATCCCTCCATTCTAACCGTTTCTTGAAATTTCCGGTCTCCCCCCCAACTCCCCCCTGGCTACCGAATCCGGTCAAGACTTTAAACGGGGCATTACAGATATATATTCTCTTCAGTTATGAAGTTTCATTACAATCCGATCATCCGTTCGAAAGTTACACACTTCTCAGTTTCCCGGATTCCCCTGCCCTCCACCCCCCCCCCCCAAAATGGTCGGATCAGAAAAATGATTATTCCTAATTTTGTTTGGTCGGGTCTCTGATATGCCTGCCAAGTTTCATGGTCCTAGCACAACTGGAAGTACCCTAACTCGAAAAAGTGTGACAAAATGCCCTAAATTTTCAAGTTTCCAGCGCCCCCACTTCCCCGCACATGGTCGGATCGGGAAACTGATTATTTGCAGGTTAGTTTGGTCTGGTCCCTGATATTCCTGCCAAGTTTCATTGTCCTAGCTCATCTGGAAGTACCCTCACTCGAAAAAGTGTGACAAAATGCCCTAAATTTTCAAGTTTCCAGCGCCCCAACTCCCCCGCATATGGTCGGATCGGGAAACTTATTATTTCCAGGTTACTTTGGCCAGGTCCCTGATATTCCTGCCAAGTTTCATTGTCCTAGCTCATCTGGAAGTACCCAAACTCGAGAAAGTGTGACAAAATGCCCTAAATTTTCAAGTTTCGAGCGCCCCCACTCCCCCGCATATGGTCGGATCGAGAAACTGATTATTTCCAGGTTCGTTTGGTCGGGTCCCTGATATTCCTGCCAAGTTTCATTGTCCTAGCTCATCTAGAAGTACCCTAACTCAGAAAAAAGTGACAAAATGCCCTAAATTTGCAAGTTTCCAGCGCCCCGCACTCCCCCCCATATGGTCGGATCGGGAAACTGATTATTTCCAGGTTAGTTTGGTCGGGTCCCTGATATGCCTGCCAAGTTTCATTGTCCTAGCACATCTGGAAGTACCCTAACTCGAATATGTGGGACAAAAAAACTCGGACCGACCGACAGACGGAATTGTGATCGGTATATGGCACTTGAGCCAGAGGCTGCAAGTGCCATAAAAACAAACAAGAAACAGGCTGACTGTAAAAAATATTGCCACTAATGACGTCGAGCCGAGATTCGACAAAATTTTAGCCACAAAGCAGCCTGTAGTGATTGCCTCATTGGTTTTGTATAGATTACTACACATGTATGCCTTATCATTAATGATAATAAATATCGTCTTTTTCACGTCCGGAAAAAGGGGGTACGCAATCCTTGGGTCCGCGGTACGGAAAAGGTTGGGAACCACTGGATTAGATGATAGATTTAAGGGTAAGAAGAGACGCTGAGTCTGTATATGATTTTAATTTTTTACCCGGACATATAATTAGTCCGGAATCCGGTTGTACCCGCATTTTTTTCTTAAGTCAAAATTTTATTTAAAGTTGATTAGATTTCTTTATAGGGATAAGGAGATACGCCGGTTTCATTTCTGAATTTTCTTTTTTTTTGCTGGACTAGTAGTTCGCTCGGAATTCGGGCGAAACCGCAAATTTGGCAGTAGCAAAGCAGGAAGTTTCGGTCGGTATCGTCAAAATAGATATGGCTTATAGAGGTATAAATAGATAGGTAGATAGAATATCTGAACTCGGTTTTCTCTGATGATTAGCCTGGCGAAGACAAGACCGAATTGTCTGGATCAAATCTTAAATTTTTGGGATCCCATCGACACCTTTGGTCTTGTTCAATACAGATATAAACTTTTTTGCCCTCTGACCCTTGTTCAAAGCTATCTTCAGTTCCCGAGGATCTTCACGATTCTGCCCTTGGCCATTTCTCCGCATTCCATCTATGAAGGAGATTCTTTAGACCCGATTAGTCCCTTTTCTTTTTTTAATGTTTATTTTTTATCTTGCCCATTTACTACATTATTGAAAGCTCAGTGTATTTTCCTTCCTTTGTCTGTACTGCGCTATTTTCCTCTTCTCAAGTGCGTAAATAAAATTTCATCATCATCATCATCATATATATGGATATCCCATTACGAAGTAGGAAAAAGGTTTTTGAAAAGAATAGGTCTTTGCCGGTGGCCGAGTGTGCTTGCCGATTTTGTGGTGAGGTAGAAGAGAGTTTATGCCGTCTGCTGACGGATTGTCGGGGGGGGGGGGGGGGTGAAGGAAATTAGAGATAGTTTTTTTTGGTGGGGTACCCATACTTTTTCCTGGTATTATGGAGTCGACGAATTGTCAGGTAATTCGGTCTGTATGTGAATATTTTAAGTGTATACTGGAAGTTTAGATTGGAGGTAATTTGGTTAATAGTAGAAGGGTAAAAAGGAGTAATCTTATTGTATGTAATATCAGGGACTCATAAATTTCCTGTAATGACTCGCCATTCAGGGGGCTTGTCAATAAGAGATTTCTGATGCACTCTTGACCGAGCGTCAGATAGTTCGAGAAACACTCACGGGGATAAAATACCCGACTATCCAGATAGACAAAATTTTTCGCAGCTGTTAGGAATATTTCTCTGTAATGGAAGAGTATCCTGGATCTTTTTTCCTAGCTTAGGTACCTGGTGGTATGCTGAATAGGCCCAGCAAATTTTGTCTATCTGAGCAAGAACGCCGATTCGTCCCAAGCGGAATTTTTGTAAACTAGGTGAGGCTCGGGCAACATAGCAACATAGAAGCATAGGAAATGACAAGCCCCCTGAACGGCGAGTCATTACAGGAAATTTATGGGTCCCTGGTAATATTGAAGGTCAATTTTGTTAGTTAGTGCGAGTGTGTTAATTGCGAGAATGAATGCTGATGTATGGCCCTTTGTTGGCTTTAATAAATTATTATTATTATTATAATAAACATTGAACACTTTCTTTTAGTTATTGTTCATTTCGGCGTTCGTCCGCCCCAGCTTAGCTACGCCGGAAGCCCTCAGTATCAGAAGGCATGGAAGGAATATGTCAAGTTTCGCCACTTGCTGGCGAATATGCCCAAGCCCGCCCAAAAAGACAAGGAGAAACTCCAAGAGTTGGAGTTGAAACTGTCTGCTATTCGGACCACTAGTTCTATGAAGAGGGACGTCACTATTGCATTTTCTGCAGAAGGTTTCTATAGGACTGGAATTATGACGGATATTGTTCAGGTAATACCCGATGAAAACTTATTTCAACATAGTAGTGAATGAATGATTTTATTTACCCATTCTAAACACAAAATGTGACAAATGGAGTATAAGAAGGAAAAAAAAAGGAAAAACGAATCACACTAAATTATCAAATAAACAAAGAACTAGCACAACTATCCTACTTTAGAAATGCCTGGTACAGGCTGTGCTGGGGATCCAGGGACTGTAAAAACTTTTCTCTACGGATGTTGATGACATCCGTGGGATCAAGAACACCATATTTAACAATTAGTGAAGTATTTTTCGTCCAAAGAGGTACTCCAAGCAAAAACTTCGCAAACTTGAAATAAATAACTCTTATTGTGTACAAAGAAATGTGTACAAAAAATTGTGTACAAACAAAAACTGTACAAAAAAATCTTGTAGTTTGCTACTGGGATTAATCTTGTCTCTACCGAGATAAGATTATCTCTAATTCGGATTAATAGAGTAGAGATAATGTTAATCCCAGTAGCAAATACTGCAGTTAACTTTAATCCTTACTTGGAGAAACTTTTTGCTAGTGTACATGCTACTATAGCAAGACTGGATAGTACTGGAGCAAGGCGGGATGCTACTGAATACTACTGCTTGAAATAAGCCCAGTGTGAGGTACATTAAATTAAAGTATTCTGCACTTCTGCATATCAATACGTGCAACTTTTTCGTACAACTACACAGGCTACACATTTTTCATTGGATATATCTATTTCATACCTGTGATGACCAGCGTAATTTAGCATCTTTTACTGAAGAAAGCTACGAAGTTGGTTAGTTATGAATTATTCTGATGTTTGGAAAGATTCGTAACAGAAATTGTGTCCTGAAACATAACATTTTAAAAAGGCCCGGAATAGGAAACATAAGGATGCGCAACCATGAGTCATCTGTTATTGAACTTCTGACAGCGTGATCAGTTGAAACAACTCCTTCCTGGATGCTAGGCTTGAGTAATTTTTATTTATTTATTTATTTTTATTTGTTGAGATTTAGATTTGTGGGAGATCGGTGCGGAACTGGACAGAAATTTTTAGGTTGAAGCGGATTGCCCTCGCAACATCTTCTACGAGCTTACTTAACTTTCATTACAGTTACAGTTCGGTTTATTGATCCATAATATCCTTTAATTAAAAAATAGTTCTGGATATGCCATCACAGTTAAATGAATCAACTATAAGAGTTATATTAGGCTAATTACAATTGTTACCTAAGTTATATATAATCCACCCACGCCTGGTTACTGTTGGCCTGTGCGGCATTACGGGTTGATTCAGTTGAATTCAGTTCAGTTTCTCTTACGGGCGAAGCCGAATATTGAATTTTTTCGTCACATCTAAAACAACTATATTTTGTCATTTTGTCAACGTACATATTTGCATCACGATAGAAATCGAAGTAAAACCTTTCATCAACATGATCAACTAATTGAACTTAAACATCTATATATTTTCTCGAACAGGTATGCAGTGCATATCTTGCTATGTCCCACATGAAATTATTTATTGTGGAGGTCGATACGATATTGTGGACCTACAGAGGGGCTGCTACGAAGCCGTTCAGCCTCTGCAGATGTCCATCGAGCACTTTTCCTCAAATTCTGAAAAGTAGAAGCTGAGTAACAAATACAACTTGTCAACTGAAACAACATCCTACTATCCTCTGCTTTGAACGAATAAATGAATGAATTTTATTGACCCACTGCACTACAGTGAGGACTAGTGGAGTATAATAAAAGAAACTGGAAAAGGAAAAAACAAAAACACAAAGTACATGAACAATAACAATAACAGTTAAAGGACGGTAACTAATCATACTCGATCATTCCTGGCCGCAAAAGCTAGTTATTCAGCATTGATCACTGTCTTTTTTCTCTCATTTTTTCTTGATTTTCTCTAGAGCGAACACGTGGTTTTGTCTGTGACTTACGGCAGCAAAAAACAGTGATATTCTGGCGCCTATGGATCTGGGTGCTTTTTACTAGCAGCCATTAGTAGGTCTGCAGAAGACTTGGGTTGCTACTCACTAAAATATTATTCCCTAATCCAGTTGCAAAAAAGTACAACGAAAGAAGATCAAGTCTTACATATAAAAAATATTCTGTTCGGAAAAGCTATAATAGTTAACTTACCTCCATCTCGATTAACAACCTCGATGGCCATTTAAAATATCAGCCTCGCCTTCGGATAGGTTGTTTTCAGTGGCCGTCTCAGTGTTATTTTCCGATATCAACCTCGATGTCGAAGGTTAACCTTTAAAAACTAAAAATCATAATTTGGTCAAAATAACACGAAAATAAAAACTAGATATAATCAACAATTACAATATCTACAATTCAAAAACAACAAACATAAACATACGATTAATTTATGGAGGTGTTCCGGAATGCCTGTTAAAAAGGTAATTGAACGACGAAACAGGCCTTTTTTATATCGGTTAGGGAAAAGGGTACTGGCTGCAACAGTCTGGGCAGCAGCTCGCACCGGTCTTGGCCTGGGCAATCCGAGGCGCTTCAGAAATTATAGACGGCTGGGCAGTCCGATGCTCTTGAGTAAATTCAGTATAGAGCACTGCTCATAATTTCGAAATTTCCGAAAATTCCCTACTGTAACCTTTTGAAAGATTGCAAACTAGAAACCCTATCCCCCTACCGCCGTGAAAAACCAACTCTTGTTTTTGGTCAAAAGCTACTCTAGAGATCCTCCCCCCCCCACCCTGCCTATGCCCGCAATAAATTTTATTTTTTTCGTCATTTTTTTACTGTTGCCGTATTATGTATAACCACCTTAATAGATTTTATGTAATTATAACGTACCTGACAAAACGGCAAGTTCGGCAATCCAATGCTGTGAAAGTCAGTTTTGCTATGATGTATCAGTATAAGAAAGGCCAGTTAGTATGGTGGCTTCTGTCCCACCTAAACTCCGTCCCGCGCGAATTTTTCGTGAACGGTACGAGAAGAGCTTCATTTCCTCTTTCATAAACGTTACAGCACCGGTAATGGTGATTTGGTGGTGGTGACAGCTATCGGCTCCGTCCGGCTACGATTTTTATTGTGAATGATTGATTTTCAGTAAAATAAAAGCAAAATTCTTCAATTAATCTTTCTTTTGTTTTGATATTGAAGAGACTCGTTTATTTGTTGCTTATTTTTGGTATTCGTCCCCCGGCCATTCAACTTTGTAGGGTCGATATTTATTTTGTTCATTTGTCTGTATTTAATAAAAATGAACTCAATCAATCAATCAATGATCTTATTAACCGATATAGAAATGGCACAAAACGTGCACATACGGAGTATATGAAAAACAATAAAGGATAGAAAAAGACCCGACTAAACTAAATGACTATACAAACGCACAATAATACGGATGGTGCCGGTTTAGAGAAGAGTCAAACTCGGCACGACGTTGGGCCAAAGCCACGAAGGGATCGGTAACGCCGTAAAGTCGCGTAACCTACGAGCCCATGGGGGAAGATTGAGTGGTACTTAGCATACTTACAGAACAATTGCGAAGTATCCTTAGATCAGTTATGCTAAATGACTTCCAAAAATGAGATAGGGCTAGAATGTGGGGGATTTTGTAAGCGTTGTAATTTCTAGCCCAAATATGTCTACTATAACGGGCTTTAGCACTAATTAATAGACCGTAAGCTGCTCTAATCTTCGCGCCGAAATGTCCGAGTAGTCCAGCACGGCAGAGCATAGTAATGCGAAGACCTATCCTTTCCATGCATCAAAAATGGGCCTCCGTCGCAGAGCCGCCCAGCTCACTTTGTTCGTCGTCGCCAGCTCGCTTTGGTCTTAGCCCTGCTAAGACCTTGTCTAGCCTTCCTCAGTGCAAACATCGAGGATCAGATCTGAGCCAGCGCTCGTTAACGATTGGTTGAGTTTCGGTAGGGATGTTCGTGTCGCTGCGATTTGACTGTGCGTCGCGCATTACTCTCTAGAGTTATTTTGCTCTGCAGCACGGGTAGTCCAGTAACTAAACTGAATTGTTTTTATAGCACGCATTACTGCTTCCTGTGTTGATCAGTCATTTCAGGCTGCATCGGTCCATATTCTGCCTGGAAAAGTCGATCAACTACACCTTCAAAAACCGTTGTTTACTGCAGCTAGCCCTGACCCACCCTTCCTACCGGGAAAATTACGGAACTAATCCGGATCATGCCCGGAATTCGCTCTCGAATTGCGGAATCCGGCAACCGGAGTATGGAGACCGGAAGATCCACTACCAGAATATGCGGAAGAGAGGTTAGTATCACAAATGATTTTAGGATTCAGGATTCAACAACTTTACTAAAAAAATTCATTCCGGCTTGACAACCGGTTACAAACAAAGCACATACGTGTTTGAAAAACGCAACCAGTACACATTTACTACCATATTATATAACTAAGCAAACCTTCACTAAAATAAACTAAAAATTAATTAATTAATTTGTCCATTAGTCCTCTCTCGTCGTCCAAACCCTCCACTCACCAACTACCCTCAAGGATAGTAATAACAGTTTCCGACCGTTGTTAATCTTTTTTCCGACCGAGGATTTTTTTAATTTTTTTTTCATCTCACACGATTGAAGATCCGGTCTTGTCCGTTTGCGTCAGTTTCCGGAAATAGCAGTGCTTACTATATTTAAGACCGAGCTAGTTGGACTCACGCATCAATAGAGGCGTCATGTAGGGGGGGGGGGGGGGAGGGACCCAATGTTGTCGGCCAGTCGGTAGAAGAAACTTATTTTTTGTAAGAACAGTCGTTTTTTTTTTTTAAAGGACCTGTCTACCTATAATACTAATGCAACCTACTTCCGTAATCATTCCATATATTTCTAAACCCGGAGACCCCAATTTCGTACGGTACATTCTAACCCCTCTAACAAAACCACCCTGATTTTCTCACTTGCCGTATTTTGCTACGTTCGATGTGTATCACGCTGTCGAGCGTTGTCTGCGAGACGTTTTTCCATCAGAAAAACCGGCTATGTAAATTGTTTCCCTGTTTTCTCTACAAGTCAACGTGTCTCGGAAAAGGCTTAAAACAGCCAAAACCGTGGGTTATTTGTTGAAAGCACAGCTTAGTTTTAAAGTATTTAAATATATTAACATACTGTAAGTTGAAGAGTAAATAGTGCGAGGGCTCCTTTAAAAACAGTCAGTTTTTCAGAAAAAAAACAGTCGGTGGAAATGACCAGCCTGTCGGTAAATACCTTGCCCGCCCCCCAAACATTTGAGCTAGCAACGCCTCTGCAAATCAAAGTCGCCACACGACACTTCTGTTTTCGATACCAACTTGATCACTCCCCCCAGTTTCGTATAAAACCGAAGCGAGTCAACATGACCTGTCCGAAATTGAAAGGAAGTAAATGATACAATATTAGTTGCGTTTTTGCAGATTACATCACCAAGTGCCAAACTTTTTTCCCACCGATTTGGCAAAATTTGATCAAAGTGAGATGACTTTTCGGATACCGCGATCAGTTACCAGGGTCGTATCTACCACGATAACTGGCCAGAAACCACGATAACTGCAAAATGCCTTTTGACCGTGGTATCAGATACCACGGGAACTGCGAAAACGACTTTAGTACAACGGTATTTAGTACAACAATCAATTACAGGTAATCAATTACAGGTTTGTTTCATTCCCCGAAGTTGAACCAGAGGATTGACAGCCTGACGAGGACCCTTGCCAAAAAGGGCCGAAATATCGCTGATGAAGAATCGTAGCTGACGTACCCGTTGTAAACATTGTTTGAATAAATGTTTCAAAGTCAGCTTGGGCTCAAAGAATATTGACCTGTCTCTGTTGATTGATGCATTTTATTTATAAATAAACTTCGACACATCTAGAGATGTTGAACACTTTGAAGATATTATGGATTCAATCTGTATTTATTTATTGTTATTATAGAATACCTTCATATTCACATGAAGTCCCTGTACTATACAGCATTACCCGGTAGGCATTGGCATTTAGGGGGAAAGAGTCCCATCCCAGTCCTAGGAATGAAGAAATGAGTTTAAAAGAAGCGCAAAAATTATGTTGTTCTGTTCTAATGTTCAGAGTTAGCGAATTCTTTGAGTCGAAACTCGTGATTAATGAACCTCTTATGTTGCTGTGCGCAGTCTAACCTGAGCTAAATAATACTAGGGAGTAGCGCCAAGACTTAAAAAAGTGACATTCTCGAATAGCAGTGACACTAGCGCCACTAGCGATAGAGAACGTCCCTATTGAAACTCAAACAGTAATGCACCAGCGTTGACTCCGATGACTTTATATTCCGAACACAGCAACAACAAATACAACCTCCCGTGTTTCCTCCATGTGTGCAGACCGCATCTTAGCTCTACTAGAAATTCTCTATAACTTCAAGTTTGCATTTTGATTGTCGGGAGCGTAGTGGGCGCCAGTGGGCGGTAATACGACTAAGGCCCGGAAGGGAATGGAAAGCACAGAGGCGTATTCTCGCCCTTCCCCGAGGACTCCTCGGCGAATCGAAAGGACCGGCGAGAATAGAGGGAGTCACTCCACGCGGACTCCGAGTACAGAAACAGCGAGAACACGGGGAATCCTTCCAAAATGGATTTTGTTCGAAAAAAAATATGCAGTTGACGAAATTAGTCCTGATCCCCTTTATTTTTGGTTTTATTTATTCTGATTATTTTTTATTAATTTTTACATTGCACCAACACCAGCAAAAGTTGTTTCCCCTCCGAATCTGAAAGGGAGTCCTTTTTGATGATGGTGACAATCGGAGCATTCCCGGGGACTCGCGAAAATACGGGGAGTGAGTCCCCGGGACAAACAAAAACGCGAGGACTCCTCAAGTGGAGTCCTCGGGAAACGGCGAGAATACGCCTTAGGTCTTGGCCAGAGCAAAATAACACTAGAGAATAGCGCCAGGACCTGAAAAAGTGTAGCAGCGAAACTAGCGATAGTGAACGTCCCTACTGAAATTCAATCGGTCGTGCACCAGCGCTGGCTTCAATAACTCCATTCTGAACACAGCAAAAAAAAATACAACCTCGCACGTTTGCGAAGCAAGGAAAGCGTAGGTCTCGGTACTCTTTTGTGTTATTTTACTTTGCTCTCGGCGCTACTCCCTAGTGTTTTTTTGCTCTGAGTCTAAAAAATTTCTTGTACTATAGGAATCAACACGTTGATCAATATTATGGCACGCTTTGGAAAACGTGAGGCGACAGAATCACGAGTCACACATAACGAAAGGCTCGAGTTCCTTGGCGATGCTGTAGTTGAATTCATCACTTCGATTCATCTCTATTTCATGTTCCCGGATGTTGAAGAAGGTGGTCTGGCTACCTATCGGTAAGCCCCCCCCTCCCCTCTTCCCGATGAAACATTTTCGAAAATTAGTCGTGTGGAGTTGTACGAAAACGTAGCATGTAGTAGTAACTGTTGCCACTGCCTGCTGCTACTATCAAACTGGATGCTACTACAGCAAGATTGAATGCTATCAGATACAACTACTTAAGATTAACCCAGTCGGAGGCATGTTAAATCAGAGTATTCCATACTACTAAATATCAACACATGCAACTGTTTCGTACAACTACCATACAGCTACACAGTCAAAGAATTTTTCATCGGGTTTCTTTTGTCCTGGGCATGCACAGTGAGACAGAAAATCGTTTCAAACTCGAGTTTCAAGCTTACGAGATCAGTTTTATTATAGCAGTTTTATTATTATTATTATCAGTTTTATTATTATTATTTATAGCAGGCATTAATTCAGTACAGATATCCGCGACAAGATTAGTTTGCCTTTAAGTTAGAGGTAGCTACGTCTAAACCTAGCGGGGAGCTCGTAGCCCAGTAGAGTATTTCTCGAGAGATTTATAGAGCGTTTCAGTATTTCTAGGGACCAAATGCTGATTCTCTTTCAGGGATTCACCCCAGCTGCTGGGAACGCTTGTTCCTACTTCAGTTTAGAGACAGGAAGCAAACTATACATCTCATCAAAGTTCAAGGTCTCATTTTAAACTTCTGTACAAAATGACCATAGGGGTCAATGCCAGAGACACAAGTTCGATTGACAAAGAACTCATCAAACGCTCTACCTCTCCTCAATCATTATTTTTCGCTATAATGATCATAAAGGTCCTACGGTTCAACCCGCTAAAAAGAGACTTTTTATGTCCCGATGTACCTTTCCCTGTAGTATCGTCAGCAAAAATTCTAGGGATCAGCCTGTCGAGTGACTGTTCATTTATTGATCACATTCAGACTGTAATAAAATCTGGAAATGCATCACTCCGAACGCTCATACAGATGAGGCAGTTTGGTTGCGACCGTGATAGTCTGAAGGCTGCGTACTTGTGTTACGTAAGACCTGTAATCGAGTACGCATGCCCCTTATGGGACCCTTTCGCCCAAAACACAGCCTACGTGTCTGACGAGATTGAACGTGTACAGAAGAGAGCAGTCTCAGTTATACTGGGTCGGCAAGTGACTTCCGGCTCATATGGGTCTCTTCTAACTAAATTATCCCTCCCCTCACTGCATGACCGTCGTAACATACTAATTCTTAAGTTTGGGTGTAAAATCCTTGCATCTGTCCAACACCGAACTATCCTCCCACCTGATGCACCAATGAACAATCGTACGCGTTCGCAGCCGAAACTAAAAACGGTAAAAACCAAAACAAGGAGACAGAGTAACACATTTGTGCCATTTTTCGTCAACATGTTCAATAAAATGTCAGTGTGACTTTAATATTTATTTTGTAGTACCGTATTTAGTATTTATGTTACTCGTGAGTGTTTAAAAGAATGTAATTTTTGTAAAGACAACCAAATTAGCTAGCTAGCAAGTTTTGTCTAATAAACCTTACTTACTACCTTACTTACTTACTTACTTACTTAAAGTATTTTGTAATTTAAGTAGACTAGGCATAGAATCCAAGTTGGTGGTCCAGAAGTTCGTATACGAAATGATTTAAGCGATTCGTTTTTCTAGCGCTGCTATTGTGCAGAACCAGCACTTGGCTGTCCTTGCCCGAAAAATGAAGCTGGATCATTTTATGCTGTATGCACATGGATCAGACCTTTGTCATGAGCTGGAGTTACGACACGCGATGGCCAACTGCTTTGAAGCTCTAATGGGTGCCCTTTTCCTGGATGGAGGCTGGGAAGTAAGTAAACATAAACCTGAGCCTCGTTTTTGTTGCACGCGGCAGATCCACTTTTCGGCCGCTTCTAGGCTGATTCTTTCTACATTCGTTTTTGCACTGGAGTGCTTCTTAGGAAGACGGCAGCGCTTCCCGAGAACTGCGGACTTGCTTACCGGCCAAGTCCGTGTGTCCCTGCAAGGTGCTGCTTCAACCAAGAAAAATCGTGCAGGCAGTGAATCCAAAAACCCTTTTGCAGAAGCTAAGAAGTCTGCAGCAGCGATGCGGAAGCATTATTGCAACACAAACGAGGCTCTGATATTAAAGCACACCTCGCATTTATCGTTTTTATTCCAGTATTCAAAGCTATCTGGATACTGTAAAGCTATGTTCTACTTTTAAAAAAGTATCCATGGCTATTGCCTGTTTTAAGCCTTTAGCTTTAAGCCACCGACTTCTAGCCAGATCTCGGCAAAATTCAGAAAACCGGTTTTACGCAATAATAGCATGATACGCAAACGTTCGTCTTGAGTGTCATGCGTATGGAAACTAGTGAATCGTGGCAAATGAAAACATTAGTGAGGTGTCGTTCGCGGGTTTAGAATGTAAAATAGGAAGTTTGGATCTCCGGGTTTAGAACTAATGAATGATGTTACGGAAGTAGGTTGCATTGACGTTATAGGTACGACAGGTCCTTTAAATAATAAATAATGATTTAATTGATATATCTTATTCCAGCGTTATAATAATGATAATGTTTATTGCTGTAGAATATCCTTGCTGATGCACAGCTTTACAGGTCTTACCTTAATACCTTAATTCGCACTTCGGGGCGATTAAGGTCCAATGGGTCTGTGTTGTTCCGTGAGTGATGACGGGTGACATCTGTTACTGGTCTGGGTCGTCCCAGCAGTATTTCCAGTCCTTAAATGACCACTCGTCATCCAGCGAGTTCTTAAAAAAAAATTGTATTCCTCTTCTAGCTTTGAGCTATTTGGAAATAAATTTGATTGATTGAAAGCTCCAGGAGAAGTTACCGACACTGTGGCTTCGGAAAGGAATTCCGGTCATTGATCACTCTTTCAGAAAAGAAGTTTTGTCGCACACTCTTGTTTTCACGTGGCATTTCGAGATTTTCTTGGAACGGCCTTTTGTATGGGGCTGGTTGAGCTTATGATGTGAACTGAACGATGTGAAAAAATTGATTTTTTCTCTTCCCTTTTTTTAAAATCTTTTTAGTATAAGGGATTCTGTTCTTAAGAATTCTTTGGCAAACTATTTGCCGAAAGGGACTATAGTACATACTGTTTTAGACGATTTTTGCAGAAGCCGACGGCATACTTTACGAATTGTGTTATGACTATTATTGGATTGACCAAGCGATTGAGTGGATACATATTTATATTTTAGTGATTATGTTTGACGTAGAGGTCAAATTTGGCGTTTGCGCTGTGAAAGATCTACTCTGCCCTTATGCAGGCGCCGGGGACTAGCTGTGTCATTGGAGAGTTTATAGCTAAGTAGCATGTCACCTCGCCTGAGGCTGTACACCAATGTTGGCAGTTTGAGTTTTCTTTAGTCTTTCTTCGTAGGGGAGGTCTGTAAGGCTATCTGTAACCTTGGTGGCACTTCTATGTACACGCTAAAAAAGTCTGATATCGCCTTTGTATTGGGGATAGGTTAGGCAGGTTCCAAAGTCGAGGTTGGGTCTTACGATGGCTTTATACAGTCTGAGAAAGACTTTGGGGATCTGCTTGGAATGGATCTCTTGACCTAGTCAAGTCTTGCGTTGGATTTTGACACCGCGTGCCTTGTGTGGGAGTGGAACTCAAGATAGTCAAATACACAGTCAAATTAAATGGCAGGTACACTGCGATTTGTCTCTCTTTATATTGCCTTATAGGTTCATGCGGTGCACAGAATATTGTCTAAATTGTCAATTAATTATCTATTGTTTCACGAAGATGTTTTCCATAGCACAAACTTGTTTTTGGTGCCTTGTTACAAACCTTGGCTGTGGGGCATCGGATGGAAGAAGATCCCGGTGCTTCCCTGATAATTTTTTTTTTACCAAAATTCATGATTAGGTCTGCAAGATTGTCATTGGAGTTGCAGCTTCTCTTGGATGGTATGGTGTCGTCAGAAGAGGGGGGGGGGGGCATCCTGTGTCGTTCCCTACTTTCAACCTTCTGCGCTCCTTCTATACTATTTCGTTCTGGCGTCACTCATGTTCTGCGAAAGAAGGAGATTAAGAAGATGAGATCATGTTATTTTAAATATGTAAAGCACCTGCTCCACTTGTCGAAATTATGTCATAACCATACATTGACGGAGAAATTCAAAATTCAAGACGCAAGTGTTACCCTTTTGGATGTTTCGTCATCACTTTCAAAACTCATGGACAACAAGGCCCATCCAGCACACGATGTCGTCCACTGCTTCCTGACCGAAGATTAAAAATTAAGTATTTTTCTGTGTGTATATATGTGTTTTGTTTATTTTCTTTATTTTCTTCATTTACTCCGCCTTTTCAAAATGGAGAGAAATTATTATTAGGGCATTCACATGTAAGGATAGTAGGAATTTTTGGAAAAAGGTTCGCCGATCTGTGAACGGAGTACCCAGAAATACCGCACCAGAGGCTGATTCATGGCCTGAATTTTTTGAGAAAAAGGAGGAAAAAGAGAAAGAAGAAACTTTTTCTACAAGTTTTAAAGAAGAGACGCGAAACCATGTTTGCTACCCATTAATGGAAGCAGACTACGGTCTAGCCCGGTTACAAACACAGAAGTTTGGGATGTATTACGGAAAATGAGGGGTAGATCGGCCCCCGGAAATGATGGTATACCGGCAATTGTGTGGCGATGGGGTAAAGATGCGATAGTGCAAGTTTTGGCGGTTATATTTTCTTGTATAATTAATACAGCTACTTGGCCGGATCAATGGAGGACGTCAATAGTTATCCCTATATATAAGAAAGGAATTAGGACTATACATGATAATTACCGAGCGATCCACTTAGGCAGTGTATTAAGTAAAATTTTTTGTAAAGTGCTAGACCTAAGAATGAAAGTGTGGTTGAATGATAATGAGAAAATGTCTTCGCTACAGGCCGGATTCAGGGAGGGATATAGTACGTTAGACCAGATATTTATTTTGAATGTTATGATACGTAAATATACTAAAAGGAAAGGGGGGAGGTTGTACGTGGCTTTCCTTGATTTAAAGGGGGCTTTCGATAATGTTAAAAGGGAATCATTAACGAAAACATTAATTGAAATTGGATTCCCACGTCCTTTCGTGATTATTTTAATGGAAATTTATAATGTTGTCAAACTGGTGGTTCGGGTAGCAGGGAAATGTTCTAGGGAGTTTTTATCAAAAATTGGTTTAAAGCAAGGATGTAGTTTGTGTAATGATTGGCAAGAGTATATGAATGAGAGAATGGCACCCATGTTATCCGTTGATATAGTTAAGTTGTGTTTATTATTGTTCGCAGACGATGTGGCACTTCTCGCCGATTCAAAAGAAGATCTGCAGGTTTTGATGGATATTACGGCGGAATTTTTGAGAAAGAAAGAGTTGACACTAAATGTTAGTAAAACGGCAGTAATGTGTTTTAGGAAAGGGGGAAAATTAGATATTATTAAAATAAAATTCGAAGGAGAAGAAATTGAATATAAAGAAGATTTTATTTATTTGGGATTTAAGTTGTCGTCAAAGGGGAAATACGGGAAACATGTTGAGTCTAGTTTAGCGAAGGGGAAGAAGTGCTTGAATATGTTGTTGAAAAGCGAGTTGAGAGAGATACATAATTTAAGAATGCATAAACAGGTGTTTTCGTCTAAGTTAGTTCCAGTAATGCATTACGCCGCGGAAATTTGGGGGTATAGTCCGGGTATTCAGCTAGAACAAGTGCAATTAGGCTACTTCAAAAGAGTTCTAGGCCTTAGTAGTAAGATTAACTCATTAGTAATAAGAGGAGATTTAGGTTTATTTTCACTAAGGAGTAGGCGTCTTGTTAGTATGATACGGTTTTGGGAAAAAATAATAGCGTTGCCGAGAGTAAGACCGTTAAAGGCTGCATATTTGGAATCCCTCCAGGATGGAGCAAAGGAAGCGTGGTCAAAACTGGTTAAAAGTATTTTGGATAGTAGCGGTTTGTCTCATTTTTGGTGTGATGGAAAAGGACCTAGAGCAGGAAATGGTGTGAGTATTGTTAAGGAGGTGGAGGGTAGGTTGCATGACCAGGAAATACAATTATGGCAGTGTGGGGTGGAGGCATCTGATTCATTGTGGTTGTACGCGAGGGCCAAAGAGACATGGGGGGAGGAAATTTATTTCAAGGCGGGGATTCCAGCAGATCATTTGAGGTTGTTAATGAGTTTACGAGGTGATTGTTTACCTTTAGGAATGCGTAGAAGATATTTGGGTAAGGTAAGAGTGTTGTCTGGTCCTTACTTTTGCCCAATGTGTGGACATTTGGACGAAAATATTTTTCACGTAATGTGCGTATGTCCTGAGCTTTCAGATCTTCGTGGGGAAATTTTTGGTGTTAGTAATTGGGGGGAGGATTGGCTGGTAAAAGTAATGGGAAGTAAAATATTTGGTGATATTGAAAAGTTGGGAAGATTCCTTTCGGTCTCGATGAACCACAGAGAAAGATTCCTGTAAAGGAAGATGTAAATAGTTAGCATTTATTTGGTTTGTGTTTTTTTTCTTTTCTTTTCTTTGTGTTTATTTTTTTCCCATGGCCTCTGTGCTCTTACTGGAATAAATCTTATTTTATCTTATCTTATCATAAATAAATTACTTACTTACTTACTTACTTACTTGATACGCTTTACCTTTGGTCATTACTGTCTTCTAACAGAAGAACTTGGTGTGCTTTTATTGTTTGCTTGACTGACGCTGCTGCCGCATTCACGTTGTTTTCTTATAAAAGTATTTGAAGTTGTATGTGAAATTTTGAAATTAACCCATGTAATGCTAACATCAAGTGCAAACCGCAATCAACAGATGTGACGCTTCTTTTTTCAGTCATCGTAGTTAAAGCTGGCAAAATCACGAATCTACTAGGACGTGTATAAGTGGAGTTTTGTACTGTCAGAATATTGATAAGAGATAAGACATGTTCGCGCAGCTTTCTGGTACACGTTATCAGAATATATCTGTAGTGACCCAAGTGTTATCTCTTAGCAAAAAATAACCCTTGCAGGGATCATAACAGAAGTTTTATCTCGAAACATAACACTTAAATGGGTCATAACAGATACATAACAGAACAGATTTTCTTTTTTTGTTGTTGTTTTTTTGTTTTGTGTGTTTTTTCTGGTTTCTAATTTTTTTTATTATTTGTTGCCATGGCCCTCGGGCTGCTCAGCAATCAATAAATCTATCTACCTATCTATCTGTGTTCTCATAACGCATGACACAAGGATGCGCAAACATGTCTTTTCTGTTGTCAGACTTCTGACAGTGTAGTAACAGAATTTTCGGTCCTTGGAACAGCCTTACCGAAGACGCGATTAATGCTAAAAGGAGCAATAGTTTCAAGTGTACTATAGATGAGATTTATTCAAACAATGTTTACAACGGGTACGTCAGCTATGATTCTTCATCAGTGATGTTTCGGCCCTTTTTGGCAAGGCAAGATTACAAACCTGTAATCTGTAATCATTACAGGTTTGTTTCCTTCCCCGAAGTTAACCCAGAGGATTGACAGCCTGACGAGGACCCTTGCCAAAAAGGGCCGAAATATCGCTGATGAAGAATCATAGCTGACGTACCCGTTGTAAACATTGTTTGAATAAATGTTTCAAAGTCAGCTTGGGCTCAAAGAATATTTATAGATGAGATTGTTAGCTTTTTTAACTTTTTTGGATTTTTAACTCCCATTTTCTCTTTATTTAGAGGTGAAAGCCTTTTCTGTTGTATTATAGATAGATAGATAAACCAGTTTATTTCAAAAGCCCAAGGGCCTTATTCACAAAATAACAACAAAAATATAACTTAAACGCTCAGACTTCTTCTTAATTCTAAACATTTATCTATATACCAATACTAAAAATTTCAAGAAGTGACAAAAGGACACCATTTAAATATTTTTTTCTTAAACCAGAAAGCTTCGGGCATCTACGGAGAAAATGGTCCAAATCTTCTCCCTCCTCCTTACAAAGTGGGCAAGCATACCTCCCATCAGAAACCACACTACCACTCTCGCAAACCTTCTGCCTGCTCTGAGTTGGAAGGCTTGTTCATTATAATTTTGCCAGGTAGCTGACAAAGTCTTCGGCGGTGTCCTGTTAATGGGTGAAGCGAAATTGCACAAGGTATGGGTCGACCTCCGACCTCATCTTCTTCAGGAACAGGAGCCTTCTTAATTCTAAACATTTATCTATATAATCATCCACTCGAGGAATGACGGTGGGGTTAACATCACTCAAAATTTCAAGAAGTGACAAAAGGACACCATTTAAATAATTTTTTCTAAAATCGGAAAGCTTCGCCCGAATCTACGGAGAAAATGGTCCAAATCTTCTCCCTCCTCCTTACCCAGCAAGCATACCTCCCATCAGGAACCACACTACCCCTCCCGCAAACCTTCTGCCTGCTGTGAATTGGACCCGATGAAAAATTTGTAGCCTGCGTAGTTGTACGAAAAAGTTGCATGTAATACTATGCAATAGCAAAGGATACTATCATTTAGTGTGCCTCAGACTGGTCCAATCTTATCTAATAGTATCTAGTAGCATCCTGTCTTGCCATAGTAGCATCCAGTCTTGCTAATAGTAGCATGCAGTAGTATGCAGTAACACGGTAGCCTTGAAGTAGAAGCATGTAGTAGCATCAGTTAGTACTGCGTGCTACTTTTTCGTAAAACTTCGTACTACTATTTTGAGAAAAAGTTTTCATCGGGGAAGGCAATTTCTTCATTATTACTTTTGCCAGGTAGCTGACAAAGTCTTCGGCGGGGTCCTGTTTATGGGTGAACAGAAATTGCACAAGGTATGGGTCGACCTCCGACCTCATCCTCTCCAAGAACAGGAGCCGAATGGAGACCGCCAGTGGATCAAGGATTATCCCGTTCTACAGAAGCTGACAGAGTTTGAAGATACGACGGGAATCAAATTCCGCCACATTCGCTTGCTTGCGAGGTCTTTTACGGATCGGAGTATAGGTGAGATATTTAGAATTGGATGACGTTGACCGATAATAATAATAATAAATAATAATGATCTCATCCACAATGAGTGTGTTCCATACCCTTCTAACAATAGTAACTATTAGTTACTATTCCGTTCCAACCTTACGTTACTACGAAGACCGTTCCATTCTTATCGAAATACTAACGAATAGTAACTATTTGCTTACCATGCTTGGGAGCGTAGTAAGCGTGGTAACTGCAGATCTCTGTAACGTGATTGGCTGGATGGTAACTACGGTAAGTAGGGTGGAACACGCTCAATATCTTCGAAGTGTATAAAAATAAATTTGAATGTGTGAGGGTTTAAATAAAGGCACTCAGTTCACAAGTAAAATCCATCAGTATCAGCGAAGACAGGTCAAAATTAGATAACTAAGGACAGTTAGCACTGTTAGCATTTGTAACAAAGTATGCTACAAAAGACTTTAGGTAGCGCTCGGATGAAAATGGTAGCGCTCGGATGAAAATGCTGTTAAATTAGTAGTTTCTGGTGATAAATTGCGGGATTTTTGGTCATACTTGTACTTCGGCGACTAAAGAATATCTGAGTTGAAGTAGTTAAATCGGAAAGATTGTAGCATTTGTAGCACCAAGACCTGGAGCGTGCTCCACCCTTCTAACAACAGTACCAATTGGGTACTATTTTCGTTCTAACCTCATGAAAAGTTACTACGCTTACTGTTGTAACCTTCTCAAAATAGTAGAGAGAGAGAGAGAGAGAGAAATACACAAAAAGAAGAAAAGAAACACCTGTTATGCTTTCGCGTTCTGCACTGACGTAAAAAGTGGAACCAAAGAGTTTCTGCACTGACCCAATTAAGTGTCATGTTTCATCATAAAAGATATTTGATAGTGAAAAACGGATGTTCCCACAAGTCCGTTTTTCCTACTTGAGCGGCTTTGAGCCTGAAGAGGACTCGTGCCAAGAAGGGCCGAAATATAGCTCTAATAAAATTCAGCTGACGTATCCGTTTTGCACCATCAAATATGATTCGCAGTCAGCTTGGGCTGAAGGAATGTTTATCATACAAGATAACATTTGAAAGGGTCATAAAAGATGTATTCTCAATATTCTCATAACGGTTAACACAGGGATGCGCAAACGTGTGGTACCTCTTATACGACAGTGCATTTCGGCCCCTGGCCCCGCCCCTTCCGAGGTTGGGGCCCTAGGCAGCTTCCTAGTTTGCCTGTACAGAAATTTATTCCCGCTTCACATGGAGGTACCTGTCCCCTTATCAAACTTCTGACAGTGTGGTAAACGTAAAAAATTACAGTGTGTACAAGAGTTCAGTTGGTACTTGCCTGTTTATTTTAAAGTTACAAGTATATGTTAAACAAATACATTTTTTTCGTTTTAGCTAAAATAGACATTAGTTTGCAGATACCATGGTATCTGTTACCACGGTAACTGGATCTGCAATTAGTCGTATTTGCAGTTGCGTCTGATATACGGTTGCTCTGCAAAAATGACAATTGCCGAAATTGCGCTTTTCGAAGTCATCCTAAAAGAACAAGACCAAACTTTTCGATGGGATCCCAAAAATTCAATATCTGATCCAGACAACTGGGTCTTGTCTTAGCCAGATCCAGTCATCGCCAGAATCCTTGAACATTCTTACAATTAAAATTCAGAAACAGATTAAGGCCAAATAGCTAATCATCTGAGAAAACCAAGTTCAGATATGGATTCAGCATGTGGGGTTTACCCGTATAAGTCATATCTGTTTTGACGAAAAGTTCCTGCCACTTCTGCCAATTTCCCGGTTTCGGCCGAACTCTAGAACTACTTGTCCAGCGAAAAAAGAAAGCTCAAAAACGAACTCAGGGTATCTTCTTTCCCCAATGAACATCTATGAACATCTAATCAACTTCAAATAGAAATTTAACTTAAAACAAATTTTCCGACTCCAGCCGGATTCCGGTCGAACTATATGTCCGGGTAAAATATGATTGTCACACACGGATTCAGCGTCTCTTCTTACCCCTAAATCGGTTATCTAGTCAGCTAGAAATAAAACTTTAACTTCTAACAATTTTCCGGTTTTGGCCGGATTCCGGGAGAACTACATGTCCGGGAAGAAAATTGTTTTCACATAAAAGTTCAGCATGTCTTCTTGCCCTAAATCGGACATCTGATCAACTCCAAATAAAACTTTTAATTTTAACAAACTTTCCGGTTTGGGCCGGATTCCGGGCGAACTACTTGTCCGTCGACAAAATGGTTTTGACCATCGTCTTCAGCATGTCTTCCTACCTCTAAATCAAACATCTAATCAACTTCAAATAAAACTTTTACTTTGAAAAAACTTTCCGGTTTTGGCCGGATTCCGGGCGAACTACTTGTCCGATTACAAAATGGTTTTCACCATCGTGTTCAGCATGTCTTCTTACCCCATAATCGACTATCACATTAGCTGTTTCAAAATATTTTGTTTGCCCCTTAATTTGAAACCCCTCCCACACCCCTAAATGTAGGGCTACAAAGCCCATTTACGAACTCGACTGGTCCGCCGACCCAACGAATCCTCACACCAAGTTTCATCAAAATATCTCATTCCCTTCGAGAGTTATCGTGCTTACAGACGGACGGACGGACAGACGAAGTCATAGGTATCCCTCAACTTACGTTTTGGGATCCCAAAAACTGATATTCAGTCACATCACCAAGTGCTAAACCTCTTTCTCACCAATTTGACATAGTTTGACGAAGGTGAGATGACTTTACAGATACCACGGTCGGACCGTGGTATCTGATCACTGGCCAGATACCACGATAACTCCGAAAACGACTTAGACCGTGGTAAAATCGCAACTATTGCTTTCATCCGTAAATATACATTGCTTTCATCCGTCCACTGTTTGAGTATGGAGTTAAGAAGTCATGTTTCTAGGAATGAACAACCTCACCCTCGGGTCTAATCAGCGTATGGAGTTTCTTGGCGATACCGTCCTTCAGCTCATAGCGTCCGAGTATCTCTACAAACACTTCCCAGATCATCACGAAGGCCATCTATCGCTTTTGCGGAGCTCGTTGGTGAACAACCGGACCCAAGCGGTGGTTTGTGACGATTTGGGTCTGACGAAGTATGCGGAATTCAAGAAGGCGAAAAGCGATCTGAAGGTCAAGGATAAAGCGGACTTGATGGAGGCATTCCTGGGAGCCCTTTACGTTGATCAGGTAATGGTTTGTTTCACCAAAGACTTGTAAAACTGATCTGTGGTTGTTAAAGTTCAACTGCCGACATCGTCGTTGATGTCGGAAAATAACACCGAGACGGCCGTTGAAAACAACCTATCCGAGCCGAAGGCGAGGTCGGCTAAGACAAACATCTACTCACCACAGGGAGGTTGATTTTTTTTGCATGGCCGTCGGTCTTGTTATTCCGTTATCAACCGAGATTGAGGCATGTTAATACTCTGTATGACAAAGTCCATAACACGCCAGTGATCCTCTGGAAGAACGAGAAAGGTCTCACTAACGACTCAAACACAAAAACTCAAATCATGTGTCAGCCGGACACGGCGCTCTTTCGGGACAGCTGTGGTGCCGCTTCTGGCTCTTGCGCTAGGTACCCGGCGATTTTGCATCGGCAAGGAGAGCTAGTCATCTTTGGAACAGAACCATTAACAATTAACCATGCATCCCACAGGGATAATCGTCTCACAGAAGGGTAGAGGTGGGTATGACTTGATATTAATCTAACTTATTTTTATTCCTGTTTATTTTATTGTCTTCCAAATACTATATATACGCAAGCCTTGTGCCATTTCTTATTGGCTGATACATTTATTGATTGATTGAATTGGTCATCCGTAACGAGTGGCTAATGCTGGGTCCTAATCCGCGTGTCAGCATTTTGACAGTCTTACCGCCATAAGGTAAGGTACGATTTTATTGACAAATATAAATAAACTTCATATTGCTTAAAAGCGTCAGACATGCCAATGTCATAAGAAAACGACACTTGACTAATTTTGATTTGTTTGTAAAAATTATTAGTATAATCCTAAGAAACGTTATTGACCCCTCCACCCACACTCAGATAATTGCGTCATTGTCGAGCATTTAGAAACCTTCGGAGACCTCGCGAACGTTATTGTTTTGTCTTTCTAGGGACTTGAGCCCTGCATTGTTTTTTGCAACGTTTGCTTCTTCCCTCGGTTGCAATCCTTCATCCTGAACCAGGAATGGAACGATCCGAAGTCGAAGCTGCAGCAGTGCTGTCTCACCCTTCGGACGATTGGAGGTGGTGAGCCGGATATACCTCAGTACAAGTACGTATCTCTTCCAGGAGGGAGCAGAGATGGGCGAATCCGAATCCAGGATTTTTCCTTTTTGCCGGTTTCGAATCTTCTGCTTGTCAGACTGGATTCGGACTCGGATTCCAAACCCTCAATCTTACGAATCCGCTCAAATTTCTTGTTTACATCCTTCCAGTTTCCGTTTTTGGGATCCCAGAACGTAAGTGGAGGGATACCTATGACATCGCAAAAGTTGTCCGTCTGTCCCTCCGTCCGTCTGTGCGCGCTATAACTATCGAAGGGAATGAGATATTTTGATGAAACTTGGTGTGAGGATTTTTTGGGTCAAGGGTAAGGTCAAGTTCGTAGGTGGGCTCTGTAGCCCTACATTTAGGGGTGGGGGTTCAAATTAAGGGACAAATAAAATATTTTTGGTGTAAGAAGGCATGCTGAGCATGATAGTGAAAACCATTTTCTCGCCAGACAAGTAGTTCGTCCGGAATCCGGCAAAAACCGGAAAGTTGGTTAAAAGCAAAAGTTTTATATGAAGTTGATTAAATGGCCGATTTAGGGGTAAGAAGACATGGTGAACACGGTGGTGAAAATCATTTTCTTGCCGAACAAGTAGTTCGTACGGAATTCGACAAAAAACGGAAAGTTGGTTAAAAGTAAAAGTTTCATTTGAAGTTGATTAAATGTTCGATTTAGGGGTAAAAAGACATGCTGAACACGATGGTGAAAACCATTTTCTCGCCAGACAACTAGTTTGACCGGAATCCGGCCAAAACCGGAAAATTTGTTAAAAGCAGAAGTTTGATTAGATGACAGATTAAGGGGTAAGAAAAGAGGCTGAGTCGGTATATGACAGTCATTTTTTACCCGGACATATAATTAGCCCGGAATCCGGTTGTAACCGGATTTTTTTTTTAAGTCGAACTTTTCGAAGTTGATTAGACGTTCTTTATAGGGATTCGACGCTGGATTTGTTTCTGAATTTTCTTTTTTTGCTGGACTAGTGGTTAGCTCGGAATTCGGTCGAAGGAAACTTGGCAGAAGTAAAGCAGGAAGTCTCGGTCAGTATCGTCAAAATAGATATGGCTTATAGAGGTATATCTGAACTTGGTCTTCTCTGATGATTAGCCTGGCGAAGACTGGATGTGGCGAAGACAAGACCCTATTGTCTGAATCAAATATTAGATTTTTGGGATCCCATCTACACCTTTGGTCTTGTTGGTCTACACCACCAACCATCCTCAGTAATCGATCACGTTAACTCATTACCTTAGATATCGGTGGTTTTGTCATCTTTGATTTTTAAACTATTACTTATGTACATGGTTTGATTTTGTGAAGGTCGGATTCGAATCCGGATTCCAGTCCTCAGCATGAAATGGTGTATTCGGAATCGGATTCATACCTAGTTCTAGACGCGGATTCGAAAAGGTCCTTTTAGTACAAGCTCAGGTTTTAAAGGACCCCTCTTTCTTATTCTGCGTTTGGTTTATCCCTAGCTCCCTTGTGGAATTGTAAGATTCTGAAATCGCCGCCTTTAGCCATTGTTTCATTTGTTTTTTGGACGCTTTTTTCCGCCTAGCCGAGTTTTGCCAGGCACGCAGCGTAAACATATGTGTGACCTAGAAATGAGTTTTGGAATGTAGTGGTAGGTTACTAGCAAAAAGGGTTTGATAGTAGAAAAAGAGGGACTAGTCAAGGACAAAGAAAAAATCTGAACGTTCAAGGCAAAATGGAAACTGCAGTTCAAACAGCTATTGGTATTTCTAGCGAAGACAGTTTTTTTTATATATTTGAAATTGAAGACATTGTGTATAATTCTGGAAGATCAGGCGCACTCGACGTTATTCACCTGGTGGATATGGGGACCAAACGTGTCTGTTGTAAAACTGAAGCTTTAAGGTCCCCTTGAGACTAAATCAGACCACGCTACCAGGTCAGCGTCGTTGTAGGTCACGCTAACTATACAGGTAATAACTTTAGTATAATAGGAATAAGACATATGATATGATATGACATATATTTGCACAAAAAGCCCGAGGGCCACAAATACCATACCTTTTCGCCAAATTCGAAGTAAAAAAACCTTACAGTTTAACTGAAAAGGACTGGGATAGGACAATCTAGCTACCCATCACATATTAAATTAAATTGGCTTGAAGACCCGCTGAAAATGTGTTACTTCGTTGTTCCGCTATTCACGAATAATCAATTTTCAAATAGTGGAATTTCCGTGTGATGTGTGGTACCTCTTATTTCTGTTGTCAGAAAGATTTATGAATTATTTTTTGGTCTGGCAGTAAGCAGTCTTCACCAAGCTCACCACTGCCCACTGAAAAGCCGCGTTTGTGTTGGGATTAAAATTTTCTGCATCATAGTAGAATTTACATTATGGGGACGGTCGCAGATATTCTGAACGTCATAACTAGAGCAGATAGTGGAAAATAAAAAATCCTTAACAGAATCCAAATTATTCAGTGTGTTCAATTAAATGACACACAAATAAGTTGGCTTTTCAGTTAAACTTTAGGGATCTTCCTATCTGGTGAACTCCCGTTAAGCGTCCATCCTTAAAGGCACATAAAACTTGACTCAAATTTCGGCCATCAAACCGACCTGGGGGGATTAGATAAAGATACAGGAACTTATTGTCGACAGGACCCCCCTTCTTTGTTATCTCGAACCCCCTCCTTAGTGTTCCCAAAGCTAGCTGGCAGGCCCTTGCCCCTTATGCACTGTAATTAGCCTATGCACTTATGCACTGTAAAAGTTCGCCTTTGAGCGTGTTGACTAACACATCGGGATAGTAGTCAAGAGGTTCGATTCCTACCCCCGGCACACAAACCTTTTGCTTTTTTTCTACTAACTCAAAAGTCGAATTCTCGGAAACTGCCCGAAAACTGCTATGGTCGTAACGAGGATTTTTCTTACTCTCAATATCGACTCGGGGTACATTCTTGATATGTCAGCTAGCTCCCGAGTCAAGTTTGAACCAAGTTTTCTGTTCCTTTAATACATTAACCATCCACTCCTCATCATACACTCCTTTTCCAAACACTTATTCCCTCAACCCATCCAGTTCATTACCTTCACACATCAGGTGTACCACATTCTCATTCATACCCCACACATGGGGCAGGACTAAGGACCAATCCGACTTAACCCCCTTCCCACATACCTCCTCCTATATTTGTATTGAATGCAGATTAATTTTGTCGTAACGGTCCTAGTGTACAAACTAGCTGCAAATCATTTGCGCTGACAACTTTTGAGCGTGTTCCACCGTAGTTACTATGCATGACGTCACGAATTCTGGCTTTTTGTCGTCAAGGCTGGAACGATTTTTCTATTTTCCAGCAGAATATCATACCACGGGCGAATCCAGCAAATCACGCTACAGAGATGCGTAGTTACCACGCTTACTACGCTCCCTAGCATAGTAAGCCAATAGTTACTGTTAGTTACCTGCAAATTACCTGCAAATTTGCAATTGCAGGCGAATAGGATTTCTCCTAATATACGCCTTCATGGGTGCTGTCTTGTTCAGGTTTCCAGTTGAATCTCCACTGTTTGCCTGACCACTCCTTGTCCAAGTGTTGTTTGAAGCTATTTGTTGTTCGGCAGGTAACAGTGGAATCTGCTAGCGCGTTCCACAGATTGATCGACCTACATGTGAAGAAGTTCTGTGCATGCCGCTTCAGTACAGGCCTCTTCTTCAGCTTTTTTGGGTGGCCCCTGGTAGTTCCTTCTGTGTTTGGCACGAAAATGTTCTATAGCATTCGAAAATGCTATTTCGAGAAGGTTGGAACGGTCAGCGTAGTAACTTTTCACGAGGTTGGAACGAAAATAATAACTAGTTACTATTGTTAGAAGGGTGGAACACGCTCTTTATACACACTCGAATTCGTTTATTTTCTCACAGGGTCATCCAAGCTCGCGGCCCGACGAACACGCGCGTCTACACCGTTGCTGTGTATTTCCGTGGACGGCGGCTCTCGAAGGCCTCTGGCTTCAGTATTCAAAGCGCTGAGATGCAAGCTGCCACACTTGCCTTGGAGCACTGCGAGGAGCTGTTCCCCCAACTTCAGTACCAGAAGAAGGTTATTAGTAGAAGCATTCGGCATCAGAACATTGATAAGGACAAGGTTTTGGCGGAGTACGATACGGAACGTAAGTTATTCACACTATTTACTCTTCAACTTACAGTATTTAAAATTAATTGAATACTTTAAGACTACGCTGTGCTTTCAAGAAGTAACCCACGGTTTTGGCTTTTTTAAGCCTTTTCCGAGACCCGTTGACTTGTAGCGAAAACAGGGAAACAATTTACGTAACCGGTTTTTCTGATGGGAAAACTCCTCGCAGACAACCGTCGACAGCGTGATACACATCGAAGGTAGCAAAACACGGCAATTGAGAAAATCAGCGTGGTTTTGTTAGAGGGGTTAGAATGTACCGTACGAAATTGGGGTTTCCGGGTTTAGAAATATATGGAGTAATTATGGAAGTTGGTTGCGTTAGTATTATAGGTAAGACAGGTCCTTTAAGGGATTGTTTGCTTCTTTGGACACATCTCCTAATTTTTAAAACTTAGTAGACGAGTGTTTCAGCTTTCTTATGACATAACAAATGAAGTATTCTGAATCGGAATATTTTTTTTTTCATTTTGAATATTCTTTTTCTCGTGTTGGGATTCTTCGGATGGGCATGAAAATAATGCAAATCTGTTGCAATGCTTTGAATTATGTAACTGGGTCGTTAGAGGGTGCATATTAACTGAGCAAAAAAGAGCGAAAGATACGTTTGGCTTTAATTTAGTTTTATTCGACTTAAATTATAGTTTGCGAAGAACCCGACTCTTCGTCATTTGAACCTGTTTGCGAACAATACCTTGCATAAAGGTTTGGATGTTTCGACTCCATCATCTTCTTCGGCTTCATTCAGAACATACCTTAACTGTTCTTATTCTGCATTTGGCACTGTCTTTAGCTCTCCCAAAGAATCAAAATCTTCAGAAATCCCTACTCTTCGTCATTTGCACCTGTACTTCTTAGCGCTTTTATGGCTGAGCCGAGTATGCCAGTCAATCGACGCGAATTTTGCCGAAATGGCGACAACTCAGTCTAGAAGAAGGGCAAAATACAATCAAGTTTAAATATTTGATATGTCATTTTGGCAGACATGGTATGCCATCAGGTCTGTCTTCTGTTGGGTCTGATCTTGGTCCAAGAAGGGTACTAACTCGGGTACAAATCCAGCATGGCGGATCCAGAGGTCGAGTGTAGGTGGGGTTAAAGCGCGCAGTCTTGATGCAATTTATTTACGAAAAGAAACCTCCCTTACTTGTATAACTTCTCCGCGGGTCCACCTGTCGATGTCAAGGTCGAGCCATATCTAACTAATAACAAGACCAAAGGTTTCGGTGGGATCCTGAAAATTCAATATTTGATCCAGACAATTGGGTCTTGTCTTCGCCAGACTCCTTGAACATTTTTGATATCAAAATTCAGAAGCAGATTAAGGCCAAATAGCTAATCATCTGAGAGACCAAGTTCAGATATGGATTCAGCATGTGTGTTTACCCCTATAAGTCATATCAATTTTGACGAAAACTTCCTGCCTTACTTCTGCTAATTATCCGGTTTCGGCCGAATTTCGGAACTACTTGTCCGGCGAAAAAAGAAAGGTAAAAAACGAATTCAGCGTGTCTTCTTCCCCCAGTATCGAACATCCAATCAACTTCAAATAAAAATGTGACTTATAACAAATTTTCCGGTTCCAGCCGGATTCCCGGCTAACTATATGTCCGGGTAAAACATGATTGTCATATTCGGATTCAGCATCTCTTCTTACTCCTAAATCGGATATCTAATCAACTACAAATAAAACTTTTACTTTTAACGAATTTTCCGGTTTTGGCCGGATTCCGGACGAACTTCTTGTCTGGGTAGAAAATGATTTTAACACAAGTGTTCAGCATGTCTTCTTACCCCTAAATTGAACATCTAATCAACATCAAATATAACTTTTACTTTAAACAAACTTTCCGGGTTTTGCCGGATTCCGGACGAACTACTTGTCCCGGTAGAAAATGGTTTTCATGTTCATGTTCAGCATGTCTTCTTACCCCGAAATTGAACATCTAATCAACTTCAAATAAAACTTTTACTTTTAACAAACTTTCCGGTTTTGGCCGGATTCCGGGCGGATTACTTGTCCGGCGAGACCCCCCACCCCTAAATGTAGGGCTACAGAGCCCATCTAAGAATTCGACCTTTTTCCCTTGACCTAAACGATCCTCCCACCAAGTTTCATCAAATATCTCATTCCCTTCGAGAGTTATTGGGCTTACAGACGGACTGACGGACGGGCAACTTTTGCGATGTCATAGGTACCCCTTCACTTATGTTTTGGGATCCCAAAAAGCCAAAATCAGACTTTGCAACTTCTCTTGAGTAATAAGCATGAGCGATTTGAAAACGAAGCCAAAGAGAGAGAAAACAGGAAAGACCCCAGAGGAGATAGCCTTTTCACGAAGAGATACCCGTTTGGCTTTAATTTGATTTAATTAAAGTGAATCAGATTACAACCTTTTTGCTTCAGATTTTGAATTTTCGAATCGTCGGACTGACGATTTCAACTGTTATAGAAGGGAAGTGTTATGTTTACGGAGATGCCAAAGAAGCTTGAGTAACATTTAATATAAGAATGAGCATCTGTTTGTTATCCAGCTTCTGAAAGCCCAGCGATTTCGCACGTGGAGAATCGCTAGATCGCTTAATCTTTCGTCATCCTTTTCCCGAGTTTGGGATGCCTATACCGGTGATGTGATCCGTGTGAGAAGGAAGGGGGGCTGAATCCCCTAGTCCATTGTCCACACTAGAGGCACACACCACGAAATATCAACCCAGTCTTCCCCGATATACTTCCCCCTTGTTCTCGACTGAAAGACCCCCCCCCCCACCGCGGACAGCGGCTAGACTTGTCTCGAATTACAGCCATTACAAACTCAGTTTCGTTCCTTTTTTCGTTCAATGGTGCAATTCCCAGGCTTGATTGTTATTATTTATTTGAAATACTTGTGTCTGTCTGTCTGACCACTGTTTTTTTTTTTTTTCATATAGTTATAAAACAAAATGGGCATGTTGCTGCCTTTGGGCTGTTTTTGAAAGTATAAGAATTTTAAAATTAAAATGCAGCTTTACATCTGATATTTGAATAAACTGAATTATTTCGACTCATCGGAGTGATTTTGTATTTTTTCACCCGGGCTCTAGTAATAACGTTGAGAATGTGCGCTGCTTGCACGACAACCCAGAATTCACCCAGACGCAGAGAATTTGAATTTCAGCAAAAGCCTGTATTTCCATGTGTTACGGACGCTAAGCTACGTTATCAGATATGATCTTTTGTTATTTTGACTGTTATTTTTCGGCAAGGCTTACCTTTGTAGTTCTGAATATTTCAAGCATAGAAGACTAGCACATAGAGGTACCACAAATCTGAAAGGAGAAGTTCATTCGATGACATCGATTGTCTGTGGATAGCGGACAAAAGATGTAACGCATTTTTATAAGGTTTTCAGGCGTATGATGATTCACCATACGTGTGATGAAAGGTTTTACTTAGAGTTTTATTGAGAGACCCATCACATGAACTTTGACCAAATGAATAAAACGTTGTAGTTGTTTTTAATTGTTGAGTTACTTCATGAGGATTTACATGACGAAAAATTCAATGTTCGACTTCGTCCGTGAGGGAATTTTGGAAAATAAATTGAATGGAATTGAATGAATAAGTGAAGTTTAGCTTGAGTGTCGATCTCAGCCCTATTTGGCTATACTTTAATTTTCATGATCCCTTTTAGGTGTCCATTACAAGGGCTTTGTCGAAAACGATGAGCCAGACTCTGACCCGGAACTACCGCGGATTCTTCCTGAAGCCAGGCGGGAATTTGAAAGCAAACGTCTGTTCGACCAGGATTTTGCTAGTGAAGGACTTGAAGAGGCTGTGAAAGTTCTGAAGGGCTCGGCGAAAAAATTCGAAGAGAAAATTATGAAACAAGATCTCAAGTCGAAGAGCGGACACCCGAAGAAGGGTCACGCTGAAGATATCCGGAGTGAGGATAACCGGATTCCGGATAAGTCTGATGACGATGACCGGATTAGGAATCGAAACAAAGACTCCAGTCGGGATGGACGCGCACATGATGAACAAATCCGAAGTAGTTCCTCCTCTAGCCGAAAGCCTGATGAATCTGGCCGAAGCAGCTCCTCCTCTAGCCGAAAACCTGATGAATCTGGCCGAAGCAGTTCCTCCTCTAGCCGAAAACCGGACGAATCCGGCCGGGATGAAAGAAAAAGGAGGCGGAAATATTCGGAGGAAGAAGCGGAAACGTTAGAAGTGATCCAGAAGGAAGCGCCGAAAAAATCAGAAAAAGGCAAGGATCAAGGGAAAGTGAAAGTCAAAGACGATAAAGACACTGTAAAAAGCAAGGAAGGAACTTCAGAAGCACGCGAAAGATACAGAGAACCAGAACCCAAGAAAAAGAAGGAAGAAAAGGAGCGTAAACAGAAACACAAACATAAGACAGACAGAAGGTCACGAGATGAATTTCGACAGCTGAAAATCGTAGAAAGCGAAAAACAAAGGACCAGTGACTTGGACCTGAAAGATCAAATTGAGACAAACACAATCCTTGCGGCTGAGGTCCTTGGGCTGTATGAGGTTGACGGCAAACCTCCTGCCCCGCCACCACTACCCCTGGAAGTGCCCTCTCCACCCCTGGAGGAACTCATTCCCCCTCTTGAAAGTGAATCACCAGAAACTACTCAGATCATCCCTTGCCAAGTCATCCCCCCTCCTCCACCTGAAACCGAAATACCCGAAACTGCTCAAATCGTCCCTTTTCAAGTCGTTTCAACGACAATTGCCTTAGAAACCCCGACGAATGTTACAAGAGAGATATCTCTTTCATCTGAAGATGAGTCACTCTCAGCAGAAACCGAAAAGGGGAAAAGCAAGAAGTTGAGAAAGAAGAGAAGCAAACAGGGGAGGAAAGTAACACTTGAACTGGACCCGGTGTCTGAGGAAGATGATGTTATAATTTTCCTGGAGGAGAAGAACATGGCTAAAGAAGTGACTGAAGTGCAAATCTCGGACGAAGAGGGCTACCAACCGTCAAACCCCATCCTTACGAACTACATTCCCGCTACTGTTTCCGCAGAAGCCGTCATACTCCCGAAGCCTGGGCTGAGCAGGCTTGTATTTTACTCTGACTCGGAAAAGGAACTTTCGGAAATATCAGATAGCGAGTTCGAGCCTCCCGTCATACCTAAAAAGGAGGAGGAAGGGGAGGGTCCTCCACCGGAAATTCCGGCTTTCGGGCTGATTCCGAGTGAAGCAGCTGGATTGCTGCCGAAAATTGAGTTGAAAGTTGAGCCGAAGCTGGAGTTGAAGGAGGAACACTTTTCGGACGTTAGCGATGGAGAAATTCCGGATTCTGTAATTTCGGGAAGTAGGGGAACTTCCGGAAATGATGAAGCTTCGCGAGTGGATAGAGGAGATACAAGTGGAACGGTTGCCGACGAAAGTCTTTCCGAAGGGGAAATACTGGACTAAGTGTGACTCGTCACGAGGTACGTTCTTACTTGGAAATTCTTGGTCACGTGGAAAAAATTGAGCTAGAAAAAATTTCTACCGAATTGATTTTTTATTTTATTTTATTGATGTGTTCACTTTAATCCCTACAATGCAAAAAGCACGGCGTTTTAAAATAAAAACGAGATAAACCTGACGAACGAGTTTAATAAACAATTTGGGCAACACAGTCTGATCAGAAAGCTTCTGGTCATCTGGCCAGAAAGCTTTGTATCCATTTTATCAAGGTTCAGTGCAGGGTTCAACAGGTAGCAAGAAAAGAAAGTGCCACTTTCGATACTTTTTTTCCTAAAAGCAGCACTTTCACCAAACGTACCACTTTTAGAGTAAGAGCAACGCTTTTTCGTTTTGACGCTTTTTCGTCAAAAAGAACATTTTTTGCAATAAACAATTTGGGCTACACAATCTGGTCAGAAAGCTTTGTATCCATTTTATCAAGCTTCAGTTTAGGGTTCGACAGGTACTAAGAAAAGAAAGTGCCACTTTCGATACTTTTTTTTCTTCTAAACGCAGCACTTTCACAAAACGTACCACTTTTAAGCATTGTCCTAATAGGTGTAATAAGCTGAATAACGCTATACGCGATGTTTACGTCTTAATACACACGCCCGTTCAAATACGAACCAGAGAGGTTCTTATCTGTGCAGCGTGCAGTGTTGCCACGCTCATACAGTTTTTCAAGTTTCTAAAGATCAGAAAAGTGCTCTTAGTGTTACTTGAAGTACACCAGTACAATTTGACGCCCAATATATTGTAAAAAGCAATTAAATCTACGGACGGACAGCAAAAGTCCTTGAACTAGCAGTAAGCAGTCGCAACAGAACAAAACGTGTTATTTTTTAGAAAAGTTGTTTCTTCAGCTTCCACCAAAGTAGAACTTTAGTGCTTCCCGTGGCAACCCTGACGACGCTGCTCTTTCCTCGGCCCGCTGGCGGAACCAACCAAGCGATCTGATTGGCCCTGCATAAGCCAGAATAGAGCGCTAGTCTATTTTCCTTATTCACCTTATTACAGCGCGCTCCGAGGAAAAGAGTAATCTGTAATAAGCTTTATACGCCGTAATACACCTTACAACACCTATTAGGACAATGCTTTAGAGTAAGAGAAACGCCTTTTCTTTTTGACGCTTTTTCGTCAAAAAGAACGTTTTTTGCTCCGCTTGCTTTTTGATTTGAAGGAACAAAATTGATTAAAGAAAGTGCTCTCCATACGTTAATTTGGGGAGTTTTGCACATAATGATGCATCTTATCTACTGACGCATTTTTTATCCGTCAGATATTCATATTGGCAACCCTCTTTCCTTTTTGGGATCCCAAAACGTAAGTGGAGGGATACCTATGACATCGCAAAAGTTGCCCGTCTGTCCGTCCGTTCGTCCGTCTGTGAGCACGATAACCCTCGAAGGGAATGAGATATTTTAAAAATATTTTTAAAAGCTACTGAGATAGTTTATTTAGGGGCAAGGAGACATGCTGATTCCGAATATGAAAGTTATTTTGTTGCCGGACAAGTAGAATCCGGTGAAACGGACACAAAACTTGTCGACCAGTTTTCGGCGATAGCGGTCCTACCCCTTTATTCTCAGATGATTATAGCTCTGTGCACGTGGCCGACAATTATTAAATTTGTTTATTCAGTGACGTATTCGAAGGTCGAAGGGGTCTCTAAGGTTTTATGCAGAGGCGAAAGAGACATGGGGTGAATGTGTTTATTTTATAGCGGGTTTCGAAAAGGAGGAATTGAAATTATTAATTAGTATGCTAGGTGTGTATGAGCCAGTCCTGGGTGATCGGTGAACCAATCCCAGGTCTACGCGAGGGGTTACTCACTTGCAAAAAGAATCAGGGGTTAGGAACTGGGTCTTGAGGGGGATTTCCCGGGGGAATTATCGAATTTTGAACTTTATTTCCTTGACGGATAAGCTGGCAAAATTTGCAAGGTTCGGCTCCAGCGTCACCAGATCTTTTGCTATGCATGCAGTTCGCCGGGAATGCTGCTAAAAACGAGGAATTTAGTAGAAAAACAACAACACAATTCTAAAATACCTTTTTAGGTCGATTAGATATGAGATATGAGAGTAAACATGCTTGTTGAACCCGTATCTGAACTTGGTTTCCTCATTTGATTAGTTGTTTGCCCGTAAGCAAAAAACTTCAAAATGATAACATTTTTGTTGTAGGCTACATATTCAAGTGGTTGATTATGGATAAATAGCAAAAATGTTAAAGGGGTCTAGCGAAGACTTGGAAATGTACAAGATTCGATTGTCTGGATCAAGAAGTCTGGTAAACATTAAAATTTTTGGGATCCCATCGAAACCTTTAGTCTTGTTCCCTTTTAAAGACGCATGCAGTAAAAGCTCCTGCAACGCCAATTGTTTTTACGTATCAATTTTGGCAAGACAGAAAAAAAAAGCTTTTTCCAATCTTTAGTAGCATGAAAAGTTTCACCAGTGTGGCAACGCTGCCTCAGTGTATTATACAGATGCGTGTTCCACCCTTCTAACAATAACTATTAGTTACGAATTCCTTTTCAACCTCACGAAAAGTTACTACACTGACCGTTCCAACCTTCTCCAAATACTAACTATTTGCTTACCATGCTCGGGAGCGGGGCAACTCGAATCTCTGTAATGTGATTTGCCAGATTACCCCGTGGAGCAAGGTTTACCGAAAATAAAAATTGCGTTCCAGCCTTGACACCAAGAAGCCAAAATTCGTGACGTCATGCGTAGTAACTACTGTAAGTAGGGAAACACAAATACCAACACGACAATTTTAGGACAACAGACATAGAATAGACCAAGGAAAGACAAAAACAAGAAAATTCAAAGAAGCCCGGACCACTTGTATTATAATTTCATTTAGAAAAGTTAGAAACTTTTTGTTCGTTTTTCAACCTGAGCAATAATTCACCAAGTGAGAACCTAATTTTTTGCATGTGGTGACATTTTTCGAATTAAATCTTAAATTTGTTTTTATGTTTAAATAACTAACAATGCAAAAACCTTTCAAATCGTAGCATACGGTCGCACGATGTGATCGCGGAAGTACTATTTTGAGCCGCAATTTAACCAAGCCACAGCCGCTTTACGGGATCACGGAAAAACGCTTCGCCGCGAAGTCCAACGCCGCTATAGTCCGCCGCTAAGTCCGAAGACTGAGCCTTGTTCGTTTAGGGATTCTGCACTCCCCTTGGAGATGTCAATCAACGAGCCCGGCTCCTACCACGACTTTGGAGTCTTTCCTCTTTTCAAGGTGTGTTGATTTTGCAGGGTAGCGTTTGGCTTTGAACGGACTATAGGCTACATGAAATAATAAGAAAACGGATAGCAGGCTGTTGAAGGGGGGGGGGGCAAATTGGAGTTAGAAAAAGACATAAGACTGACGATAAAGATGGGACAAAGCAGACGTCAGGGTCGAGATACTGGAAACACTAAGAGATTTGTTTGCAATGTATGAGATTGTAAGACTCAGGTCCCTTTGTTGAACTCAAATTTACTTTGCTCGAAACTGCACTACTTTATTTTTCAGTTACGAAAGCCATAACGCCTACTCCCATAACGGCGCGAAAATACGTCACTGTTACAAAACGTAACTTTAACATGGGTTGCAGCAAAGGCTACTCTGTTTCAATCTTGTTTTGGATGGTCATTTTATTCGGAAAAGGTCGAACTGAAGCACCGTCATGTACCAGTTTTCAGTTAAATGTCTGACACTTTAAAATGTATCGTGACCAAACACTGTGATCTGATCTATGATAGTCGGCCCTTAAATCACTCTGATCATAAAGAATTCCTATCGTGACCAAACACTGTGATCTGATCTATGATAGTCGGTCCTTAAATCACTCTAATCATAAAGAATTCCAAAATTTCGCCTGCGGCTCATTTTGTAGTACGCTCTGTTTACTGGAAAAATGCGTCATTTCTTTGATGTTTCGGCTCATAGTTTCGGGGATGGGCCGTTTTAGAACCTAAATTATTCGGGAAGTAGCCTAGTTGGTTTTGTTGCATAACATGCAGATTTAAAAAAAAAAATCAGGTGCGGCGCACGTTGGCATTCTGACTTCGTTGCTACCAAGTCGTTATAAGTTGCGGCGGTGGCTTCGCACTCTAGCGATTCCTGTTATTAGATACGCCCTTTCTTGTCAATTTTTTTTAAACCGCTTAACTCTTCAGCCCTGCCGATTTCCGACATGTATATTTTGCGTTATTCACACCCCTCCCTGCCAAAGCACTTCGTACCGCGCCTGTGTCACGGGGCCCGGGACGGCGCTGCTACCCCCCTCAGGTTTCAGTGAAATGACAGTGACCTGAGTTTCTGATAGTGACCTGAGTTTTGAGAGTCTTTACCAAGGCGTAACCGAAAGTCCATCCTGAGTTGACGAACTCGCTGCGACTTCACCTTCGAAGAGGCAACAATGCTAGGTCCTCTCCACAAATCATTAGAGCGACCAATTTGGATTACCCTCAGTGTTGGACCAGGCAATTTCTCAGTTGGGACCCAGATGCGCTTAGTGCCGCCTTTTACTTTTGGTAGACCCTAGGCCATCCGTGTTTTTTTTTACCCCTTTTCATGTGTCAAAAACGTAAAATCGCCAGCACATTAGCACACACGATTCTTAGTGAAGCCACACTACAGTTATGGTCCGAGCATAATTTCGGTAATGTAAATGACAACGGTGCAACGTACAAGGCAATACGTCTAGCAGCCGTAGCCTGATTTCTCAACAATTTACACCGGCCGCAAGTTCGTTCGTTTTTCCAGCTTGAGCGGCTTTGAGCCTGAAGAGGATTCTTGCCAAGAACGGCCGAAATATAGCTCGAATAAAATTCAACTGTCGTTATTTTTACCAATCTGGTAATCCTACACCTTCAAACACGGCAGTTCGCTATACATGGATTTATTCACACTTCAGCTTGTAAGAACAAATTGCATAACCACACGGAATGAAAGTGAAAGCACTGAATGAAAGAATATCTTTGGCCAGTATAGACCCAAACACGAAGTATACTGAAGACCTCCAGCAGTAAAGAAGTCAGCAAGTTGATGCTCCTGCGAACACTCAAGGAAGTTGGGTTTCCCATGATAAATTTAAAGAAGATCAAACATGATAGCAACGGGACAAAGGATTAAAAAATGAGAAAATGCGGCAAACCTTGAACGACCAGATAGTCAGCTGTCGAGATTTCGTGGTCCGAAAGCCTTTTCTTACCGTACGGGATCCCAGCATTTGACCCATAATAATGGTTTACGACTCAGCTGTTCGCTTAGTTGTGAATAACAAATCACGGTCCATTGCTTTGATTGATGAGGAAATGTTTGCTTTTTACTCTTCTTTCTCTTTTTCGCCGATTCTTTGTTTCAAGACAGTTCGGAGGAGACCCAAACCCGCTTAAAACCCACCAGATGCTAGGAACCAGACGACCCAAACCCAAACCCCTGTCATGAAAAGTACTATCCCCCGAAAAAACGGAAAGAAATTCAGAGTACAGAAACAGCATAATACAAGAGGGTAACCAGCGAATACGTGACTAGTTATATTTTCTTCTAATCGTTAATCGCAAAAATGGAAAATTCGAACTCAACTACACGCGCTTCCCGCATTTTCGCGACATGAAAACGGGGGGGGGGATTATTTGCTGCTCAGTGTATTTCCGACTCGGGTTCCCTGGAACATCTATACTGGATGATTATTTAACCCGCGCTGGATATAGCAGGAGGCCAGCCCTACAAAATCAAAACGCACCAAAAAAAAAATATAAAGACAACTAAATAAAGAAAGAAAAACAAAGAAAAACGAGATTACAGTTTTCGGAATTCTGTCGCCACGCGTGAGAATACCCTTACACAGAAAAGAATGCGATTCTGGCGGCCTGGAAAGCGTCGCTAGACGACTGTTTTTGCGGCTTAGGCTTAATTTTCCAGAGCTATTTTGGCGCTGCGCTACATTGTCATTCATAACAGGTAAGAAAAAGATGCTCAGTTTCAACAGACAACACTCGGAATGTAATTTGTTGTGTTTTAAAAACGATATGCTTTAGTTTCAGTTTATTAATAAAAAATAGTAAATCTAAAACGAATCTAAAACGTTATGCATAACAAGCATTGCCAGGAAGAGCCCAAAACCCACCGAGAGGCATCTGCTGACTTTTCCGATACGACGACAAACAAAATAGTCAACAGATGCTTATTCTTCTTTTCCTGGCAATGCTTGTAATGCACAACGTTTGCAAAATCACATCAGATTACATCCCAAGTGTTGTCTGTTGAAAGTGTGCATCCTTGTGTTATCTGTTGTGAAACTTCCGGCAATGTAGTCTTGTCGACTGAATTGTTATGGGAAGCGAATCTACGACGAGAGTCGAATGTGATCTTCGAAAGTTGTAGACAGACAATGCGGCTCTACAACTACAACTTTCCATTGGGTCATGCAAGTGACGGATTTTCGCTTTGCCATCAGCAAAGCGAAACGCGCTCTCTGTCGCATAACAATGATGTTTGACGGCACTAATTGGTAAGTGAGCTGATATTAAACGACCCCTCTTGCTTATTCTGCCTTTCATATTAACCCTACCCGATGAAAAATTTAGCTCAAAATAATAGCATGAAGTTGTACGAAAAAGCAGTGTGCAGTACGAACTGATGCTACTACATGCTTCTATGCCGGCTACCGTGTTACTGCATTCCACTGCATGCTACTATTAGCAAGACAGGATACTACTGCTCAAGATTAGCTTAGTCTGAGGCACATTAAATGATAGTATTCTTTACTACTATATATCACTATCTGGAACTTTTTCATTCAACTTTCATACAACTACGCTGACTACAAATTTCCATCGGGTAGGTCAATTCTGGAATTGTAAGCTTCTAAAATCCCCGCCTTCCGCTCCTGTTTCGTTTATACCTACCACTTTTCAGCGCTTTTTACACCAACCCGAGTTTTGTCGGTCACACAATGCAAACTTTCAGCAAGGTGCAAAGTCAGCCGACAACTCTTTCGCACAGAAGGACATAAGAAGCTTTAAAGTTTTTTTGTTTTGTTTTGGAAGACATAGCAGACCGACAGGTCTATTTTGTGTTTTGGAACTGTTTTTTTTTTTTTACTATGGCGCGTTCGGTCTCCAAATATGTTGCGTCCAACAGCCGCGTCTAAGAGCGGTAAGACCGGATAGAGTTGACAAGCGCTAACAAGAACATCGCTTATTTCATGTGGAAAGTGATGGTATTATCAAGAAGCGTTATTTCTGAGCCATTTCATCGTGAAAATATCATTCCTAGTAAGAGTTGTGCTTTAAACGATCTCAGCTGACTTTCCTATGTCGCGCCGTCCAATATGATTCAATCTTGGGCTGACGGAATACTTGGGACAATCACGATGGTATCATGGGGACCTACGTGGTCGGGTATGCTATGAACAGTGCATACTATTTCGTACACCTTGATTTATAGTTGCACTGGAATAAGTTTGATATCATTAATTTAAGGATGAGCATCCCTGTGGTAAGTCTGACCAAACTTGCGTCGTCTTTTCATCAAATGCAACACTCAAACCCGTTTTACAAAACTACAACCGTTTTCATTTATAGGTTATCTTATGTTTATATGGATATTTTTTAATACAATTTATCACAAGGATGCGGGTCCGTTTGTTAATTTGTTTTCAAATTTCAAACGTTACCGTACTCGCATCAATTTTTCGTGGACCCAACATTTGAACCCGTATCTTAACAGTTTTGTTTTTGCAGATACCATGGTGTCTGATACCACCGTCTAAAGCCGTGTTTACAGCTACCGTGGTATCTGATATCCAGATACCACGGTCTGAAAAAGTCATCTCACTTTCATTATCACCTACAATGGAGTTTAGGATTTTGTCAATTGGTGCAAAAGAAGTTTGGTACTTTGATGGTTTGACTGGATATCAGTTTTTCTTTTGGAATGACCGCAAAAAGCGCAATTTTGGCAATTATTGTTTTTGCAGACTAATTGTAGATCCACTTACGGTAACAGATACCAAGGTATCTTCAAAAACGAAAATAATTTCTGAAACTCTTCCACTGTTGTGTCACGTTTATATGAATATTCGAGTTAAATTAAGTGACGTCCACGGCTTTCGTCGCGGACATGAATGATCCGGCCAGGCCGGCAAAAAAATGGATATTGCTCACACTTGCCTCTTCTTTTCTCTAAAGCTGTACATCTGATGGCGTATAGCGACGGTGACTGTGTAGAAGGTATAGTGCGTTTTAACTTCAAAGGGCTGAAACTGTCCGGTCAATAAAACTGGGCATCGGGATACAACATACGCACTTGCTGATTTAAGCGAAGAATAGCCGACACATAAACAATCGCGTGCGGATACAAGGTTCAAATGAAACTCCCGAAAACGCGCCTTTCTTCCCGAACAATCGAAAGTTCGTCACCCCTACTTCCGATCAAAAGAACACCAAAAACAACGGGCAGCGCGTACGCCTTTTTCACGAGTGGTATTCACCTCGCGGCACAATCACTTCAACAAGCACATGAATCCTTTGGCTGCTCTGAATTCTGGCTCTGACGGGTAGGTACGATGGGCTTGTGCTGGACGCCAGACTCGGCAGCGTTCAGGTCCAAGCTGAAAAGACAAAAATACAGTTATTTCAAAATGGTACTCCAATCAATCAGTCAATAATTTATCATAAGAAAAGAAACCGGACGTATACGATGATTGGTTTTTGGGATCCCAAAACGTAAGTTGAGGGATACCTATGACATCGCAAAAGTTGTCCGTCTGTCCGTCCGTCCGTCTGTAAGCATGGTAACTCTCGAAGGGAATGAGATATTTTGATGAAACTTGGTGTGAGGATTCGTTGGGTCGGCGGACCAGTCAAGTTCGTAAATGGGCTTTGCAGCCCTACATTTAGGGGTGGGGGGAGGGGGTTCAAATTAAGGGGCAAACAAAATATTTTGAAACAGCTAATGTGATGGTCGATTAAGGGGTAAGAAGACATGCTGAACACGTTTATGAAAACCATTTTCTCGCCGGACAAGTAGTTCGTCCGGAATCCGACCAAAACCGAAAAGTTTGTTAGAAGTAAAAGTTTTATTTGAAGATGATTAGATGTTCGATTTAGGGAAAATCATTTTCTAATGTGAAAATCATTTTCTATGCGGACAAGTAGTTCGCCCGGAATCCGGCCCCAAAAATTTGTTAAAAGCAAAAGTTGTATTTTTAGTTGATTAGATGCCCGATTTAGGGGTAAGAAGAGATGCTGAATCCATATATCACAATCCTATACCTGTCTGGATCAAATGTTAAATTTTTGGGATCACATTGATACCTTTGGTCTTGTTTCTTTAGCAGTATCTTTATTTCAGTTATTTGGTCGGAATATGGTCGCGCATTTAATTATACTCACAATCGGCTGGGTAGTAATCCCGAGTTTACCATCTAGATAAGACTGGAACAGTCCTTTGGTATGCGCTTTAAGGCCTTCCGAAATAAAGTCAAGCCAATCCTTCCGGACTTTCATCAAATAGCCTAGATGATATTTTAAGCTCGGATTTTCTAATGCCCATGTCGCATTCCCTCCTGACCATGCTAAAGGGTTAATCCGGTTTCTGTTACTTGTGGTTAATGTCGGCTGGTTTTAGGATTTTACAGAGGGTAAAGGTACAGACTACAGATGTGTTCTTAATAATCACTCCTGTCGATTGGCATTTACTTTGTTTGCTTTCAGTTTGTTTTTTAATAACCCTGACCGTATGTGGCTCTGTAAAGAAATCGTGTTCTATTCAATTCTTTCCATAATAAGCTTACTTAAAACATCAGCGTCATCCTTAAAATAGCTAAATATGTGTCCCTTTAAACATGGTTTCAAAGAAATACCATCCTGAAAACAAAAATATTATTTTCTGTTTAAACAATATTCCCAAAAATATTAAGGTTCCGATTCCGAAACACAGTAGAAATACCTTGAAATAATAGTATTATTTTCTGTTTTAAAATCATTTCGAAAAACAGTAGCATTTTACTCGAAACAACAATGTTGTTTTATCTTTAAGCTTCATTCCGTAGAACCTTAAAATTGTGATGAAAACAACAGAAATGTTGGTCCCTTTTTGAAAAACCCTGGAATTATCCTGAAAACAATAAAATATTTCTTTAATTAAACGTCATTCCGAAAAACATTCAAGTTATTCTTTTTGTCGTAAGCCTTCTTAGAAACACCAATTTCCTTAAAACGCAAAATATTGGTCCCGCCAAACATCATTTCGAAAACTATTACCATTATTCTGAAGCCAACTCCTTGGCGTGACGTCACCCGCTCTGGGCGCGCAGCGCTTCGCTCGGAGCTGAATGAATGAATGAAATACCTCTGAACACCCGGAGACATTTCAGTCGCTTTTGGTCAGTCGAGTTGTGAGGAGTGAAACTAGTGAAAGTGATTTTTGTTTGTCAAAGGAAAAGGATTTAGCATACCATGAGTGATTAAAGGAAAGGAGTTACTTTTTTTTTGCAAAATGTAAGTTTTTTTGTAGATTATCACTGTGATGTTGAATGCGGTAAAACTGGCTCTAGAAAAGATTAGATAACTAACGCTGTTCAGAATGTTCTGCTTCTTCGATAGTACAGTAGATGTATGCTTATTTGAACGTCTGCTGACTTTGAACAGTGCCAATTTCGTTTTAGCCAAAGTAGCTGATTTAAAGTTTTAACTGAAAAGCCAACTTATTTTTTGTCATTTAATTGAATCCACTGAATTACTTGGATTGTGCTATGGATTTTTTTTTTCTTCAATTTCCACTATGCTCCACTATGACGTTCAGAATACCTACGGCCAATCTCACTACGCCAAGTTCTAGTATGACGCGGAATACTTGAATCTCGGCACAAACGTGGCTTTTCAGTGTGAGCTTTAGCTCACTGTATGAACATTACTTGTCATAAATCGTTTTCGTCCAGCGTACAACACAGGTACAAAAGCATAGAGGTACCGAAAACCCGATAGGGAAAGTCCACCATTTTAAAATCGATTATTCATGAATAGCGGAGCAACGGAAGTATCGAATTTTTATCCGATCTTTAAGCCGATTTGAGTGAATAAGTGATAAGTAACTAGACCTACAGATAGGTAAATTTCCTCGTCTGATTCGTTAGCTCTACGCGCTTGAATCTGTGCTGTTTGCTCGACGAAAACGATATACGAAAAATAAGTGTTCACGAAGTGAGCTGCCTTCCGTAAGCTGATCACTGTCCACTGAAACGCCGCGTATGTATTGCGATTCAATTTTTCTGCCTCATAGTGGAAATTTGCGTTGTGAGGACGACTGTAGATATTCTGAACGTCATTTTTGCAAAAAATTTTATAAGTAAAAGTTCTATTAGAAGTTGACTAGAGGGTCAATGTAGAGTTAAGGAGACATGCTGAATACGTGTAGAAAAATTATTTTCTCGCCTGACAAATACTCCACCTGGAATCCGGCCAAAACTGGAAAATTTGTCAAGAGTAACAGTTTTATCTGAAGTTGATCAGAGGTTCGATGTAGGGGCAAGGCGACTTTTATTTTCTTGCAGGACAAGTAGTTTGCCCGGAATCCGGCCGAAACAATAAATTTGGCAGATGGACGTAGGTTTTGAAACCCAATTTAGAGGTTCGCATAAGGGGGTAAGAACATACGATGGATCCATTTATGAACTTTATTTTCTTGTCAGAAAAGTCTCTCCAGAAATCCCAAACCCGAAAATTTGGTAGCCTAGACCTGAAAACTTACATTTTTAAGTTGACTACTGAAACTGTTTATTGCTAAGTCGATGAGTCTCAAAGTAACACAGAGAAGGTTAGCTCAACCGTTAGAGCTCCAGACTGCAGATAGAGAGGCTCTTGGTTGCCGGTCCGGGTGTCACCAGCTGTATTGATCTATTCTGCGAATTTTCGAGCTGCTCAGATAATCAGCCCTTTGGCCGTAATTTGTCAGTAAAACACCACTACGGTATCATTTATGTTCATTTTCAAACGGCTAATTAGTGATAGATGGTAAAGTGTTTAATGGGTAGACGAAGGTCAGATCTCTACAGGACCCGACTGTCTGTATGAGGCAGTCCAGTAAATATTACATTTTACCAAAGGTTTCGGTGGGATCCTAAAAATTTAACATTACCCCGATGAAAAATTTGTAGCCTGCGTGGTAGTATGGTAGTAGTAGGAAAAATTTGCATGTAATACTATGTAATAGCAAAGAATACTATCATTTAATGTGCCTCAGACTGGTCCAATCTTATGTAGTAGTATGTAGTAGCATCCTGTCTTGCCACAGTAGCATCCAGTGTTGCTAATAGTAGCATATAGTAGTATGCAGTAACACGGTAGCCTTGAAGTAGAAGCATGTAGTACATGTAGTAGCATCATTAGTACTGCATGGTACTTTTTCGTACTACTTCATAGTACTATTTTGAGATAAATTTTTCATCGGGACATCCAGACAATTTCCAGACTCCTTGAACATTTTACTACATACATGTTTACTACAAATTTTCAAGTTTTTGCCAGATTCCGGGCGAAATATTTGTACGACGAGAAAATAATTGTCATGTACGGATTAAGTTCCTCCCTACCACTACACCGAGCTTCTAATACACTTCAGATAAAACTTTTACTTATAACAAATTTCCGGCTTCAGCCGGATTCCGAACGAACAATGTGTCCGGGTAGGAAAGCTTTGTCAAATACGGATTCACCATGTCTTCTTACCGCTAAATCGAACATCTAACTTGAAATAAAACTTTTTTTGTAACAAATTTTCCGGTTTCGGCCGGATTCCGGGTGAACTACTTGTCCGACGAGAAAATTATTATCATATAAATGTTCAGCATGTTTTCTTTCCCCTAAATAGAACATCTAATCAGCTTTGAACAAAACTTGCACTTTTTACAAACTTTCAGGTTTTGGCCGGATTCCGGGCAAACTACTTGTCCGGTCAGAAAATGATTTTCCTATCCGTGTCTTCTTATCCCTAATTGACTGGCAAAGACTGGATCTGGCGAAGACGAGACCCAATCGTCTGGATCAAATACTGATCTTTTAGGATCCCATCGAACCTTTAGTCTTGTTATAATAATAATAGTAATAATCTATAACAATACTGATAAATTATTTACAACCCGCTTATCCAACACAGCGCAGTAAAAAAGAAAATTTATTTAGGACAGACAGAGCATGATTTTGGTGTGACTGAAGAAAAAGAAAATCAGAAGGAATACCGTTTTATTCTACATGACTAAAAAAAAAAGCTCTAACGCTCCTCTTTAATTCTTTAATCTAAGGCCTTTTTCCGCGACACAATTTTGGGCCACACTTCCGAGTGTTTGTTGCGGAGACACGATTGTGTGCCACACAGTCGAGCCGCTAGCTGAAACTCGCGGAAACGCCATTGTGTCTATTTTTGGCGGTAATTTCAAATATCTGAAAATAAAAATAAAATTCATGTAAAATCTCAATAAATAGAACTCCCGTCTTATTTACATACCATTCTGTGCAAAAAGCTTCGTCAGTTAAGTCTATATGCTTGAAAGTAGTTAACTTTGTTGTTTATAGACTCTAATTCGCTTCTTAATTTGAATTTCCCGCCAGAATCGAGCCACAAAATCGACAATCACCTCGCCAGTTGTTTGTGGAATTTGAGCCACAGAGAGAGCCACGAAAAAAGTCGGTCGCGGAAACACACTTGGGGCCGCAGGAAAGACCGCGGGACTCTTTTCGGGCCACAGTCGCGTGGGAGCACGGAAAAACGCCTCTAGTCCTTACCTTCCGTCCTGTATATTCTGGAATATCCTCTTGGCAGTTTCCATGAAAGCATCCTCCACGTTTTCGCCGCTAGAAACAGATTATAAAATAAAAAATTTAGGCAAAGCGAATGCGTGTTTCTCTAACGGCCAACTAGAAGTTTTTCAGACATTCATCACAGACGGATCCATGACTCAAATTTCCATCGCGCCAATAGTGTATTCCTTTGCTCTGCACTTCCTTGTCAGCCTAACCTCCTCTCAACCCTTCTACTGACTTGCCCTTTTAGTCAATCTGAATTCGCTGTAATGTCCGCTGTAATGTTGACAATCCGAGGCTAGCTGTATGCTATTGTGGAGAATTAAAACGATTCTTATAATACCCGTTTTCTTCCAAACGAACATGTTCTCCTTTCGTGACAGCAAATTAATGAATCGAATTGTTTAATAGGAAGTTGGACGTAAAGTACACGAACCTAATAAAACAAAAAAAATTACATATCTCAATACATTCCTTTAATTGGCTAACGCACTCTTAAAAAACTGGCAAATCTTAATTAGTTTAGCTTTATATATAATAAATTATATAAAATATCCCCTGGGATCTGAGAGTTGCTCGTCTTACACTGTATCCAAGCAATGCGCGAACTGACGCCAACTATTTGGAATCCACGCGTTCAGCCGAATGCGACTGCATTCATCACAAGCCTTCCCAAGCTTTTTAGAAAGTGATTTCAGCCGCTTTCACACTGACGCGTTGAGCATCTCACACTAAGCTACGCAACCTCTGCGTCGTGCTTGCGTCGAAGCAACGCAGAGCTTACGCAGACAAATAAACCAACACAAGAATAGAACCAACTTCTATTCTTGCGTTGTGTCAACGCGTACGCATCAGATTTATCAGGGGAAAACTGAAGTTTTTGAAGAAAAACAGAAAAAAACACGCTAATGACGAAGAAAAACCTACCAGTGAAAGAAATTAAATCAGCAGAAGAAACCAAGGGAATGTAAATGAGCATCCAGCGCGAAAGCTCCTCGCTGTACGTAAGTCATAACGCAAGATAAACGCGCATCGCAACGACGCGTCGAAAGCGGCTTTAGTCAATTTTTCTGACTAACTACAGTACTGATTTAGGATACTTACGTTTTCGCACTGGTTTCTACAAAAATGAGGTCGTTCTCGTCTGCGAACTGCTTTGCTTCTTCAAAGGACACATCTCTCTGTGCATCCATATCTGCTTTATTGCCGACCATAAGTATTACCTATAAATGTACAGGAGTATCAAAACATGTCACTAACCTCCGCAGTCCTTCAAAGACACGTCGTACTTCTGATAGTAATTTATTCTACTTCAGTAGTATTTCCGTCAATTCTCGTTCCCGAGATTCTACACTTCGTAAGTGTATCCTATCTCCTCTATTAGCATTACACTGATTATCACGCTTACCACATTTTGTTCCATTTACGTGACTTTTCAGGATTTCAAAGCCTACTGGTCGAAAGACCGGTTATATAAATTTTGCCAAGATTGTCACGATACTGGAAAGAGGCTTAAACAGCCAAAGCCTTACGCTAAGTTTTAAGGAACATATTAGCAGAAACACTATGTACTGCAAACTGTCCTTCAGTGTCCTTTAATGAGGCCTTCAAAAATGCTAAAGGCTTGGCATCCTCAACACAATTATAATCACAATCATAATCCACCTGGACAGGCTTTAATGAACTCGTCTTACTTATCTTACTGCCTTACTCTATGTCCCTAATCGTTCCATTCATTAGTTGCGTTTTTGCTGATAACATGGTTACCACGGTAACTCGATCTGCAATTAGTCGTTTTTTGCAGTTATCGTGGTATCTGATACACGGTGCTCTGCAAAAACGACTATTGCCGAAGTTGCACTTTTCGAAGTCATCCCAAAAGAAAAACAGATATCCAGTTACATCACTAAAGGCGTATTCTCGCCGTTCCCCGAGGACTCGGAATCGAAGGGAACGGCGAGAATAGAGGGAGTCACTCCACGCGGACTCCGCGTACAGAAACAGCGAGAATACGGGGAATGCTTCTAAAATGGATTTTGTTCGAAAAATGAATATGCAGCTGAAAAAATTAGTCTAGATCCACTTTATTTTTGGTTTTGTTTGTTCTGATTCTTTTTAATAATTTTACATAGCACCTAGAGCAGCAAAAGTTGATTCCCCTCCGCATTTGAAAGGGAGTCCTTTTTGATGATGGTGATGGTAATCGGAGCATTCCCCGTCCGTGGGGACTCGCGAGAATGCGGGAAGTGAGTCCCCGGGACAAACAAAAACGCGGGGACTCCTCAAGTGGAGTCCTCGGGGAACGGCGAGAGTACGCCTTAAGTGCTAAACTTCTTTCTCACCAATCTGATAAAATTTGATGAAAGTGAGATGACTTTTCAGATACCACGACCAGTTACCACGGTCGGACCGTAGTATCTGAATATCTGATACCACGATAACTGGCCAGATACCACGATAACTGCAAAAACGCCTTTTGACCGTGGTATCAGATACCACGATAACTGCAAAAACAAATTTAGACCGTGGTAACAGATACCATGGTATCAGCAAAAACGCAACTATTCTTATTTCTGAGATTTCGAAGTTTAATTGGTGTCCACCCTAACGGCACTACGAGGATTTTGGCATTTTGCCGTGATGGCTCTTTCCGATGCGGATCGCGCTCCGCTATATTTCTTCCGAAGAGCTCATTGGTCAGAAATACCGATTATACAAGTTTTTCCGTGTTTCTCAGCAAAACCAACGGGGCTGAGTGGGGCTGAAAACAGCCGGTGTAATCTTAGAGAAACCCAGCAGAATTTTAAAGCAGCCAAGTATATTAGAATGTTAGAATATTTATTTTATTTATTTATTTATGACCCGCTTTTTGTATAACAGCGGAGCATGAGTAAAATACACAAAATAAAATACACATATTAAAACACCAAACAAAACAATGCACATAAACATGACTACGTTATTTTCATTTAGTTTAAAAACACACTACATAGACTTAAACATTTGACGAGCACATTAAACGGGCAGGACTGAAAAACTGGCTAATAATTTAGTAGTGGAATAGTAACTGTATATACTGGAACTTTTGCTTTAAGTAGCACAATTCTCCGATGATTGAGGAAAAGTGCATTTCCATCTGACATTCACCTATCCAAGTTCAATTTTCAGTCTAGAATTGTTAGTATAGTCAATTTGTGTTGTCTCCCCCCTATCCTGATTCACCCACCCCACATTCAAACCACTTACAACTTAAACGGAAAGACGAACTGTAAGCATCTAAGGAAGAAGCCAGGCAGAAATCAAACGTCTGAACGTCTTAAATAAAAGAATGATGATAGAGAGACAGGCTACCGTATTTGGGTTTGTAAGGTTCTTGGCATCAGCTAACCAGCTACTTAGGTGAACAAAGGTTGACCTTCTTGTAATGTCATAAACCATCAAAGCTCCTGCTGCCCCACGATAATAAGACCTGCAAATAAATACAGCCCTTAATTCCAACTAGTCATAAAATCCAAGGTAAGGTAAGGTAAGGTACAATTTTAATAGCAAATATGAATAAACCTGGAGTTTCTCAAAAGCATCAGACATGACAGTGGCATAAGAAACGACACTTCACTAATTCTGATGGGTTTGTAAAAATTAATAATACAATTCTAGCCCAGGGCACTGTAAAGAAAAAATAAACAAACAACTATCACACATCAACACTAAAATTTAAGGACAACACAAGAATTTACGACAACAGACATATGACTAAAGAAAAAATAAAAAAGGTTTGCGACATGGGTCAGATCTTCCTCCGACCACAAACGAAAATGAATCAATTAAATCAGACAAAAGAAATACAATTGCTAGATAACATAAATCTTTTTAGAGCTCTTTTAAAAACTTTCCTATCTTCGGACACTCTAACAGTTTCGGGCAATGAAAAAAAAGAGGCGACTAGCTTTTTTTTGTTCAGCGACAGTGTTCTTTTTTTCCGGCGCAGCTTCTTTTTCTTTTCCATTTTTTCTTGCTTTAGACTGAACTAAAGCAAGTAGCTACGTTTCCATCTCCAACCCAGTGACATTAACGGAACATAAAACTTGACTCAAACTTGACTCGGGGAGCTAGCTGACATATCAAGAATATACCCTGAGTCGATATTGAGAGTAAGAAAAATTCTCGTTACGACCATTGCAGTTTCCGGGCTGTATCCGAGAATTCGATTTATGAGTTAGTAGAAAAAAAGCAAAAGGTTTGTGTGCCGGGAGTAGGAATCGAACGCACGACCTCTTGACTACGGTACTATCCCGATATGTTGGTCAACACGGACAAAGGCGAACTTCTACAGTGCATAAGTGCATAATTACAGTGCATAAGGGGCAAGGGCCTGCCAGCTAGCTTTGGGAACACTAAGGAAGGGGTTCGAGATAACAAAGAAGGGGGGTCCTGTCGACAATACGTCCCTGTATCTTTATCTAAGCCCCCCAGGTCGGTTTGATGGCCGAAAGTTGCGTAGTCAAGTTTTCTGTGCCTTTAACACAAAATTCTCACTCTTATCATACAATTAAGTGAATCTTGTTGCCTAAAAGCTTTTCATAACTCTTCTTAGCTATAACAAGAGATTAAAAACTTCTTGAACTTTGCAGACCAAATACAATCAATCAATCAATAGTTTTATTAACCCAAATAGAAATGGCATAGAACGGGCCCATACGGAGTATATGAAAAACAATAAAGTAAAGAAAAATATCAGACTAAACTAAATGACTACACCAACGCACTATAATAAGGATGGCTCCGGTCATACGGTTTTGATATGGGTAATTATAAGTTCAAGTTTAAGTTTTTAGTGACGTGTTCATTTATGAACATTCCACTCTTCCAAGCGCTGTAGCAGCTTTCGGTTTCCGTTTTTTAACCGTTTTTTTGTGGAGCTCATAACTCGTGAACCAGTGCAGGTATCAAGTTCAAACTTGGTACACTTGTGGCTATTGGGGTCTAATTGTGCCTTTTGGAGACACACCCCCACACTCATCCGGTTCAGGTTCAAATGGCCCTAGATTGCCCAGTGAATAATGTTCATAACTTGACCAGAGCTGGATATGGGACAATGAAACTCCTTGTAGATCTTAGGGCTGGGACATTACTTCAAAAGTTGAACCTTCCCCATCCACCCCGTTCCTGGGCAACTGGGCCCAGATTGCCCAAGAGTAAAGTTAGTGACCCTTGACAAAAATCAACAGGTATCAAGTTGAAACTTGGTAGGCTTAGTGAGCATTAGGGTTTCGTTTTGCTTTTTGAGGGTTCTAAACGCCATTCCCACTTGGTTCAGAGCCAATTGGCCCAAATTGCCTTTTTTTATGTTTTCAACTTGACAATAACTGGAGATAGCGCGATGGAATTTCTTGTGCTTTTAGCTCTTAGGGTTGGTTATATATTTGTCTAGTTGAAACACCCTCCATAACCCATGTTCATGGGCAAGTGGTGGGGGACTGAATCAAAGTCTAAGATGGTAGGCTATACTTGAGGATCAACAGGTCTAGATACGCATTTTGATGGGTCACGAACCTCCCCCCACCCTATTGTTCATGGGCATGGTTTCACAGGCTGCTCAATAAAAAAAGGTTAAAAGGGTCGAAATGGCTCGCAAGACATTCAGTATTGAAATTGAAACTGTTCATGCAAGATCTTCAAGATCTCTTTAGAAGTCTAAAAATGTTTGGTTTACATTAAAAGCTTTTAAAGTGGGATGATTTCAAATTAGGTTATTTCATTATGTCATAGATAATATGTGTCTATAAGATGCGATAAACATTTTACTTACACACTCCGCGTTTGACCGCTTGTTCACTTGTTTAGTTTCTGGCAGTTAACTACTAGATCAAAGAAGCACTGTGGAGAATAAAAATTGGTACCGTGCATTCATTACATTAAAAGCTAAGGTCTTGCCAAAGTGAAGTCATACCTCGTCACAGCTCTGAATCTTTCTTGGCCAGCAGTATCCCAAATCTGAAGCTTGATCTTTTGTCCAGCCACCTCAATGATGCGAGTTCCAAACTCTACTCCTATAGTATGAGGGCAGTCAGCCATAACTAAAGGAAGAAAAGAACTTTGTCAATTACTGGTAAGTAGCCTACAGTCCTAGGCTTTCCACAACATTACTAAACTAGGAAAGAGTACACTAAGATTACTAGACTATAAAATTGTATAAGGCCTAGCTAAGCTATTCTCTTCCCGTAAAACTCATGCAGCCTTTACTAACTCTGTTTTTGACAGCAAACTGTCCGAAAAGTCATATGCCCGCCTGTCACCCTCTCACAGGCTTATTCGTCTGCCGTGGTCACATTACAGTAGAGGTATGCTTATGTGAACGTTTGTTGTATGCGGACCTTGCTATTTTCATGCACTTGCTGTGTTTAAAGCTAACTACCAGTTAGTAGGTAATTAGTAGGTAATTAAGGGCATCTGAAAACAACTGTAAAGGCATTTTGGATCTTTGTTCTACCACTTAGCCCAAAACTGCACTGTTCACATTTAAGTAACTCTTCACATAAGCATACCTCTACTGTATATCTTCTTATTTTCTTTTACACTCCACTATTTTGATCCTGTACGAATTCTGGGTTAGAAATAAATTATTATTGTTATTACTAGCCTAGAACAGCCAAATACTGAAACAGGACAGAAACAGGAAAGTGAAATCTTAGAGAGCTGTAGGCTATTCTAATAATAGCTATGTTTTTTGCCATCATCCAGTTAACCCACCTACAAGATTTCCCACTATAAGTCGTTTTCTTCCTTCGGTTAACCGAACTAAGTTTTTATAAGCCGTTATACAGCCGAGTTATACAACCAACCTACGCTCTTGGCAGGGCGCGAAATTCAAAATTCTCATTGGAGAGATAGGCGCAGGCGACGGGAAGATGCCATTTATTCTTATAAGCCATTTTTTAGAGCTCCATCCAACCGACCAGCGAGACAAAAAACTATCAATAGTGGCAAACAGGTCGGTTAACCGACCTATGGAGAAAAGGCAAAAAATGCAACTAATGTTACTTTCTCTTTTGGTGCTATCATTTCTAAGGCTTAGAAATGCAAGCTTGGACTAGCTTGCTTCTAACTGCTGACCGTCTGTAGTAACTGCACAGGATACCTTGCTCTGTCCCACCCCCCGTGAATGAAACATATGCATGCAATTCTGACCGTTTGACAGTCATTCTGACCGTCAAATGTGAGAAATATGCTTCTCTAGAAACTGATCCGAAAATCAGGCCTATATCAGGCTACAGGCCACACTTCAACAATAAACTCCAACAAGTTAGCCGAGGACAACAAAAGACAAGAATGGCCAAAACAAGGTGAATTCTTACATTTTTTCTCTGTGAACTGATGGAGGAGACATGATTTTCCAACCCCCATATCACCAATGATGATGTACTTGAAAATATACGAATAATTGTATGGTGCAGTTGGATTCATTTTCTTAGAAGCCCAGGGCCAATGAGTAATTTAAAGATTTCCAAAATACAGATTCCCGGATAGCGAGTACTTAACACAGAGCAACAAATAAATTGCTCTGGATCATCTTCTCATTTTTGACTCTGAGAAGGGAAAGCTTTTCCAACGAAATTTATTAGAAACCGGTCCAGAACTGGGCCAGACTGGGCAGTGGGTAGTAGTGGGACTAGTGGGCACCCCTGGAGTTTGATGGACTAGTTATTTTCTTGTTTTAGTTTTCATTTTCTTGGCTTTTCAATAGCGAAACTCAGGACATCCAGCGATGATGAAACACGAAAAAATGGATACATCAACCCTGATTTGACACGCATGCAGATTCAGAAACGAGCGGAATCCAGAAGAAACAAAGACGAAAGAGCAGCACAGTCTTCTGGTGGGAGCCATGGCTCCCAAACTGCGTAATGCGAATGTGAGACAATAGCCGAACAGCCAAAAGAGATAAACTTACTAATTTTTAACGCACACAGCATGGTTGAAAAGTTCGGCGAGCTTCAAGCATTCCTCTACGAAAACTCTCAATACGACGTAATCTGCATTTCTGAAACTTGGTTACATGAAAAAATACTATCAACTAGATTTGGAATACCAGAATATGAAGTTTTTAGGAAGGATAATACGGCAAAACCACGGGGAAGTGGTGTGGCGATACTCTCAAGGGAAAACTTACACATTTACGAGCACAGTAGTTTCTCTAATAACACAATAGACGCCATAACCTGTGTTATGCCAACTTCTAACGACGGTTCTCGCCTGGCAATTGTAGCCGTGTACCGGTCAACAGCAACTTATAAGAAGCCGAGAGAAGGACTAACAGCGGATCGTGAATTTTCTGCCTACCTGGAGAAGATCTGCAACAAATTTAAATCCGTGGTGATATGCGGAGACCTAAACACACCTGAAATTGATTGGAAAAATCATTCTTTCAGGATGAGAAGCCAGAACTCAAAAGATCAACTAATACATTATCTTGACCTTGTCAGCGAGTTGAACCTAGCGCAGAGTGTCCTTGAGCCTACGCGTCAAAGCAATACCTTGGAAATTGTATTCAACACGCCCACGGTAGACCTGCTCGCTACAAAAACAGTCGTTAACCCCGTTTCAAGCGACCACGAACATGCTGTCCATTGTCAAGTCCGTGCTGATCAGCTCAAAATTCGTACGAAGGATGATGGACCCACTTCTAAATTAAACTTCAATAAAACAGACATAACAAAACTCAAAATAATACTGCAGCATACCGACTGGGACAACTTGGTGTACAACCTACCAATTGCCGAAGCCTGGGAAGTTTTCTATGGCATACTTCATCGAGCCGTCACTGAAACCACACCATTCAGGAACAACAAACACATTGGCAAAAGGATATACATTCCCAGGCACATAAGAAAGCTCATCAGGGACCGGAAGAAGTCATACAGGGATTACAAAGCATCTGGAAGCATAAGTAGACTCGCCAAGCTTCAGAAACTCAGCTCAAAATGTAGAAAAGCAATCAGAAACTACAACAAGGATTGCGAACGGGAAGAATTCCAGAAAATAAGAACAAAAAGCGATTTCTACAACCTGTGCAAACGCAAGCTAGGTGAGCAGCAGAAACTACCAACACTAATAGATCGAAGTGATGTGGTCCATAGCACTAGCTTAGATAAGGCGAATGCTCTTGTAGAATTCTTCGCCAGTACGTTCACTGTTGACGATGGCTATTTACCTCAACTCCCAGACTCACACACAGGAAGCGAGCTCCACAGCATTGGCTTCACGCCAGGAAGTGTTCTAGGAGCAATGAAGGGCATGAGAGCGTCAAAAGCACTCAATCCTGATGGCATCCCGTCCTTTATCTTGAAAGAACTGCGAGACGAGCTATGTGAACCCCTGGCAATACTTTTCCAAATCTCATTCGAGCAATGCAAGTTTCCTTCTTCCTGGAAGCTATCCCACGTAACACCTATTTTCAAAGGTAAAGGGAAACGGAGTGACCCGGAGAATTATCGCCCGATCAGCCTTACTTCACCATTTCTGAAAATCATGGAAAGGGTCATAGTGGAAAAGTTAAACTCGCACCTCGAATTGAACAATCTCATCTCAGATCATCAACATGGATTCCGTAAAAATCGTTCTACTGTTTCCCAACTAGTAGTGATACACGACTACATCCAGTCTGCCCTGGACCGTGGGATTCCAATAGATATTATCCTAATCGATCTACTTAAGGCCTTCGACCGAATGTCCGTGCGAAAACTCATCCACTGCCTAGAGGTCTATGGAATCAAGGGGCAGCTGAAAAATTGGCTCTCAGCATACTTGAATGATAGGAAAATTGCAGTCAAGGTTGCAGACACACTATCCACATGGATAGATGCAACCAGTGGCGTCCCACAAGGTAGTGTTCTCGGCCCTGTCTTGTTCGTCATGTACATAGACATTTGCATAAATGCCATTTCCCAAACCGATTTCGGCCTGTTTGCAGACGATACGAAGCTCCTGGGAGAAGCTAGTGCATCATCACAAATCCAAAGCGACTTGGACGCCCTGACAGAGAAGCTCGAAGAATGGCAACTTTCACCAAATGTAGCAAAATGCTCTGTCGTCCATCTTGGCCGCCAAAATCCGAAGAACTCGTACAAAATGAAAGGTATCGACCTGACAAAATCTACCTGCGAAGAGGACCTAGGTGTAATGCTGAGCTCGGACCTCAAACCAGAAAAGCATATCGGCCTGGTTGTGCGTAAAGCATCAAATACTCTTTGGCTACTCACTCACTCCCTACGATACCTTGAGATTCACTCAAAGATCTCAGCGTACACAACCTACGTCAGGCCACAGCTTGAGTACGCCACTGCCATCTGGTCGCCATATCTCAAAAAGGATATTGACAGAATAGAACGAGTCCAGAAACGCTTTGTAAAAGGACTTCGAGGATTCAGAAACCTTCCGTATGACGAAGCTCTAAGAAGGCTCACTCTCCACAAACTTGAGACAAGAAGAACGATCTTAGACCTAAAAACCCTCTTCAAGATAGTTCACGAGAATTTTGGGAACGTAAAAGACAAGCTTGTTCAAATAATTCCCCAAAGCAACACAAGATCGCATAGTCTGCAGTTGGAGCCTGTGAAGATGAAGATTGCAAGATCTAATTCTTACCATCATTCGTTTATACCCCGGGTCATCAGGATCTGGAACAAACTGCCGTTTCCAGTCGAAAAGATGAAATCACTGGAAGCCTTCTCCAATAGCCTAAACATAAACATACCATATCTCGAGACTTTCAACGTAGGACGACTTTAAATGGCAATCGTGCCGCAGTCGATCCGCTCTTCGCCCTGCCATGTCATTTTTCTTTTTAACAAGTTGTCAGTTATGTAGAAATTTTGTATTGAGAGGCGTGAGGAATAAATTATTATTATTATTATTATGAAATGATTTCTTTTCTTCTGAAATATAGTTCGTAAATCATACGAGTATTGACCTCAAAGAGTCACGACACTCATGCCATCTAAGAGCAAAAAGAGAAAATACTTGGTTTCTCAGTAAACCAAAGTTTTTGTCAGTTGACGGTAGGTCACTGGAGAAACATGTCAGGAATTCAAATTCAAAGTAGTAAAGGCGTGCTCTGAGCAACCATAGCTTACTGAACAAGTGTACAGCAACCACCTGAATCCTGAAGGGACAGGGAAAATCTCTGAATGGGCGAGCTGGTGAGGCTTTTTTTTGTTAGTGTGTGTCTGTTGTTTCTTCTTCAGCTAAACTCAAGCCACTCAAGGCTTTTTTTCATTCAGATGTTCAGGTCAGGCAATTTTGCAGTCATCTGATCAGTCTACAATCTCCTAGGACTGCGGCTTGAGCCTGAAGAGGACCCTTGCCAAAAAGGGCTGAAATATTGCTCGAATAAAATGTAGCTGACTTATCCGTTTTGCACCGTCAAATATGCTACAGGATCACACTCTATTTCCGTCTGTTTTTATTTCCGGACATGTGCCGTACGTAATTTGAAACCACATGGTGCTGATGATGATGCTGAAAATGTTGCTGTTGAGGTATAAAAAAAGATGAAAACCAGCCAATCAGGTTCAAGACTCTTAAGTAGCCAATGGGGTCAGAGTATTTTGAACAAGAAATCTGAATTTTCAGTAAGAAGATCTGCCATGACGGAAATAGGTCTCAGCTCAAGTATTGGAGTTGTTTTTGTATTTTTACTAATCCGGGAATACTATCAAGATAGGTCAGAAGGAAAAATATTGGGAAAAAAAGAAGAAAAGTAGATCTTTCTTTCAAGATATTTCTATAATTTTTTGGATAACTGTTAAGTATCACAGGGACATTCAAAGTTTGAGATTGTTATTACTAGATTGAAAAGATGACGGAAATACCAAGTGATCCTGTACACCTCTATTTTGGGAGTTTTGGTACAGTCATGCACAAATCCTAAATTTTTGGGCATGGTGCCCCAACGTCTGGACATACCTGGACGTAAGGGCATGGTGCCCATACGTTAGGGCACCATGCCCTGGAGCATGGGCATGGTACCCCTGTGAAATTTGGGTAAAATAAGACTGCCCACATACCTAAATAGGGTCTTCTTCCTGTCCTAGATCAAAAGATACCTGAGTTTACTCTCTATCCAACCTCATTTTCCAGTTTTCAAAATGTTAGAGCACTTCCAAGATACATAGAGTTTTTTGGAGGCCACTTCTATTCTAGTGGGTTTACTCTATCCTTTTCAGTCTACCACAAATCCCCAATTTTTGGATACCCTATGCCAAATGCTGGGTATATCTAGCATTTGGCATAGCCTATGCCTAACACTGGATACCCTATGCCAAATGCTGGATACCTGTTGGTAACCTAACCCTGACCTACCTCAATATAAAGGAGTTCTGATCGGTTGATTTTTATCTTCACTGAAATCATCAATATTTTACCTGGTTACAGTATCCAGCACCTGGCATTGTGTATCCAGCGTTAAGCATAGGGTATGCCAAATGCTAGACATATCAGCCGTTTGGCATAGGGTATCCAAAAATCAGGGGTTTGTGGTCTACTGATACTTTTTCAGAAAATTGCTGCTAGGTAGCATGGATGAGGCAAGCTTTTCAATCTGTTCACTGGAACAAATATTTCCTTTAGATTGTTTGCCTTTTATATTATTTATTTTGAGTGATTTTTTTTGACTATGTTAACAATTGTTATTGAAACTCACTACACTCAAAAGAAATACAAATAAAAGGCAAACAATCTAAATGAATTTGGAAGGTAAGGAAATTTAATTCCTAAAGAAGAAAATTATAAGCTTACCACATCCATTCTACCTAGCGATGACTACCTGAGAAGGATAGAGTAACATAGCTATGACAACCTGGAAAAGGACTGAGTAACCTAGTGGCAACTGCCTGTAAAAGGATAGAGTAAACCCACTAGGAAAGAAGTGGCCTCCACAAAATTTGGAAGTGCTCTAACATTTTGAAAATTGGAAAATGAGGTTGGATAGAGAGTAAACTTAAGTATTTTTTGGCCTAGGACAGGAAGAAGGCCCTATTTAGGTATGTAGCCAGTCTCAGTTTAACCAAATTTCACAGGGGTACCATGCCCATGCTCCAGGGCATGGTGCCCCAACGTATGGGCACCATGCCCTGATGTCCAGGCATGCCCAGACCTTGGGGCACCATGCCCAAAAATTGAGGATTTGTGCATGACTGGTTTGGTAGACCAAGGGGATCATATCAGAATCACATCACTGCACAAATGAGGTAAACCTTCTGCTCAGGAGCAGCCTGCGCCTGTGTTGCCTTTTATAGTAGGCTAGCATATTCTTTACTTAGTGGAAAGAAATTTTTAGGCTTGGATTTTGTTTTGACTTTGAATGGGAAGCAGTTGAATTTGCTAGAAATAAGGATTTTGTCTTAGGCAGTCGTCCAGTCATACACAAATCCTCAATTTTGGGGGCATTGTGCCCTAACGTCTGGGCATGGTGCCCATACGTTGGGGCACCATGTCCTGGAGCATGGGCATGGTACCCCTGTGAAATTTGGTTAAACTGAAGCTGGTTACATACCTAAATCGGCTTGTCTTCCTGTCCTAGATCAAAAGATACCTGATTTTACTTTCTATCCAACCTCATTTTCCAGTTTTTGAAATGTTAGAGCACTTCCAAGATACATGGAGTTTTTTGGAGGCCACTTCTCTTCTAGTGGGCTTACTCTATGCTTTTTTCAGAAAAGTTGCTGCTAGGTAGCATCAGGGACCCATAAATTTCCTGTAATGACTCGCCATTCAGGGGGCTTGTCATTTCCTATGCTTCTGTGTTGCTATGTTGCCCGAGCCTCACCTAGTTTCCAAAAATTCCGCTTGGGTCGAATCGGCGCTCTTGCTCAGATAAACAAAATTTGTTAGGAAAATTCAGCATGCCACCAGGTACCTAAGCTAGGACAAAAGATCCAGGATACTTTTCCATTACAGAGAAATATTCCTAGTTCAGCACAGCAGCTGCGAAAATTTTGTCTATGTGGATAGTCGCGTATTTTATCCCCGTGGGTATTTCTCGAACTATCTGACGCTCGGTCAAGAGCGCATCGGAAATCTCTTATTGACAAGCCCCATGAATGGCGAGTCATTACAGGAAATTTATGGGTCCCTGGTAGCATGGATGAGGCAAGCTTTTCGATCTGTTCACTGGAGCCTGCCTTTTAACGGGTTTTTTGACGGAAAATTTTACGGATTTCTTGTCGCAAACATCGGAATTTTTATGGATTTTTTTACTACCAGAACGGAAAACTTGCCGTCATGAAGTGGAAACACTGCCCTAACTCAGTAAAATATTGATGATTTGACTGAAGATCAGAAATTAACCAATCGGAATTCATATATAGTTGGATAGGTCAGGACTGGATCAGGGTTAGATTGACATCAGGTGTTATCCAACGTTTGGTATAGGGTATCCATGTTTCTTTTCTTTCAGGGAATCAGTTCGACCGAGCAGCTTGATTGACAAAAGGCGGATATGCGAGCTGACATGTCGCTAGTCAACAACATCCTAGGAAATGCAGAGGTACGCAAAGTGCCTCACCCAAATTGTTTAATTAATGCGAGGGAAAATGGAGAAAACGAAACCATTTCGAGTCGATATTGCGGAGATTATTGCGGATACAAGTTTACTTTTTGGGATTCCAAAACATAAGTGGAGGGACACCTGCGACTTCGTAGAAGTTGTCCGTCTGTTAGCACGATAAATCTCGAAGGGGTTGATATACTTTTTTTCAAACTTGGCATGGAGACTCTTTCAGTCAAAGTAAGGGTCAAGTTCGAACATGGGTGTGTAGCCCTATATTTGGGGATGGGAGAGGGGTTTGGAATTAAGGGAAAAAAAATAAAAGCTAATTGGATAGTCGATTTAGGGGTAAGGAGACAAGCTGAATCCAGTTATGAAAAATATTTTCTCGGCGGACAAGTACGGTAGTTCACCCGGAATCCAACAAAAAGCGGAAAATCGGTACAAGTAAAAGTTTAATCTGAAGTTGATTAGATGTTCGATTTAGGGGTGAGGAGACGTACTGACTCCGAATCTTTAAATTCTTTTCTTGCCGGGCCAGTTCGGCCAGAACCCGGTCAAAACCGGAAAATTTGTATGAAATAAAAGTTTTATGTGTATTGATAAGATGTTGGATTTGTAGGTAAGAACTAAGAAGGCATGCCGAATACGTATATGACAATCATTTTCTCGTCGGACGAATAAGTAGCTTGGAATCCGGTTGATATCGGAAAATTTGTTAAAAGTAAAAACTTTATCTGAAGTTGATTTAGGGTTCGATGTAGGGACAAGGAGACATGCAGAATTCGTTTTTGAGCTTTAGTTTTTTGCCAGACAAGCAGTTTGTCCGGAATCCGACCGAAACCGAAAATTTGGCAGAAGGAAGAAAAGAAGTTTTGATCAGTTTCATCAAAGTAGATACGACGTAGGCTATAGGGTAAAAACACATCCTGAATCCACATCCGAACTTGGTTTTTCCCAGATGATTACCATTGGCCTTAATCTGTTTCTAAATTTTAATATTAAAAATGTTTAAGAAGTCTGTCAAAGACCCAATTGTCTGGATCAAATATTAAATTTTTGGGATCCCATCGAAACCTTTGGTCTTGTTTCTTTAGCAGTACCGTATGTTTATTTCAGTTATTTGGTCGGAATTTGGTCGCGCATTTAATTATACTCACAAACGGCTGGGTAGTAATCCCGAGTTTACCATCTAGATAAGAATGGAACAGTTCTTTCGTATGTGCTTTAGGGCCTTCCGCAATTAAGTCAAGCCAATCCTTCCGGACTTTCATCAAATACCCTAGATTATATTTTAAGTTCGGATTTTTCTAATGCCCATTTCGCATTCCCTCCTGACCATGCCAAAGGGTTAATCCGGCTTCTGTTACTTGTGGGTAATGTCGTTTGGTTTTAGGATTAACAGAGGATAAAGGCACAGATGCGTGCATAATAATCATTCCTGTCGATTGGCATTTATTTTGTTTGTTTTGAGTTTGTTTTTTAATAACCCTGACCGTATGTGGCTCTTTAAAGAAATCATGTTCTACTCAATCCTTTTCATAATGAGCCTACTTAAAACATCAGCATTATCCTTAAAATAGCTAAATGTGTGTCCCTTTAAACATGGAAGTACCATTATCCTGAAAACAAAATTATTGTTTTCTGTTTAAACAATATTCCGATAAATATTAAGGTCCTTTTAAACAAAATTATTGTTTTCTGTTTAAACAATATTCCGATAAATATTAAGGTGGTACACAGTGGAAATACCTTAAAACAACAGCATTAATTTCTGTTTAAAAATCATTTTGAAAAGCGAAAAAGCTATATGGATATGGATTCAGCATGTTTGTGTTTACCCCTATAAGTCATATCTGTTTTGACAAAAACTTCCTGCCTTAATTCTGCGAATTTCCCGGTTTCCGCCTAATTCCGGAACTACCTGTCCGGCAAAAAAAGAAGCTAAAATCGAACTCAACGTATCTTCTTTCCCAATATCGAACATCTAATCAACTTCAAATTAAAATTTAACTTAAAACAAATTTTCCGGTTCCAGCCGGATTCCGGGTGAACTATATTCGTCGGTGTCAAGCGGAAACCACATATCTGGTCAAATTTGCGGTTTCCACTTTTTGACACAGTTCTACTCTCCGAAAAATTCTGCGTCGAACGGTGCGTATCTCGATTGCCTCCGACTCATAGTTTGGGAGATACAACCAAGATGGAAACCACGTATCTCGGATTAACATAGGGGGCTGTACTACTAACTAGAAAAAGCTATTATGTTTTTTTCACCTCCTGAAAAATTTTGAAAAAGGGAGATACGTGGTTTACGCTTGACACCGTGTCCGGGTACAAAATGACTGTCATACACGGATTCAGCATCTCTTCTTACCCCTAAATCGGATATCTAACCAACTACAAATACTTTTAACAATTTTCCGGTTTTGGCCGGATTCCGGGCTAACTACTTGTCCGGCGAAAAAATGATTTTCACCGTCGTGTTCAGCATGTCTTCTTACCCCTAAATCGAACATCCAATCAACTTCAAATAAAACTGTACAATATAAAACTGTCAAATAAAATTACGGGCGAACTACTTGTCCGGCGAGAAAATGGTTTACACTATCGTGTTCAGCATGTCTTCTTACCCCATAATCGACTGTCCCATTAGCTGTTTAAAAATATTTTGCTTGCCCCTTAATTTAGACCCCCTCCCCCACCCCTAAATATAGGGCTACAAAGCCCATCTACGAACTCGACCTTACTCTTGACCCAAACAATCCTCACACCAAGTTTCATCAAAATATCTCTATTATTGACCCCGCCAAACATCATTTCGAAAACCATTAGCATTATTCTGCTCATTGGGGTGACGCTCTGGGCGCGCAGCGCTTCGCTCGGAGCTGAATGAATGAATGAAATACCTCTGAACGCCCGGAGACGTTTCAGTCGCGTTTGGTCAGTCGAGTTGTGAGGAGTGAAACTAGTGAAACTGGTTTTTGTTTGTTAAAGGAAAGGGATTTAGCATACCGTGAGTGATTTAAAGGAAAGGGATACCTTTTTGCAAAATGTAACTTTTTGGGAATAGTCGTAAATTATCACTGTGATGTTGACAGCCGTTAAACTAGTTCTCGAAAAGGATAGATAACTAACGCTGCTCAGAATGTTCTGCTTCTTTAATAGTACAGTAGATGTATGCTTATTTGAACGTCTGTTAACTTTGGACAGCGCCAATTTCATTCTAGCCAAAGTAGCTGATTTAAAGTTCAACTGAAAAGCCAACTTCTTTTTTGTCATTTAATTGAATTCGCTTCATTACTTGGATTTTGTAGTATGACGTGGAATATTTGAATCTCAGTACAAATGTGGCTTTTCAATGGCAGATGGTGAGCTTTAGCTCACTGTATGAGCATTACTTGTCATAAATCGTTTTCGTCCAGCATACAACACAGGTACAGACGCATAGAGGTATCACAAAGCCGACAGGGAAAGTCCACTATTCGAAAATCGATTATTCATGAATAGCGGAGTAACGAAGTAACGCATTTTCATTTGATCTTTAAGCCGATTTGAGTGAAGAAGTGATGGGTAACTAGATTGTCCTATCTCAGCCCGTTTCGGGTAAGCGTTAAGGGTTCCTGAAAATTCATGAACAGGTATTTCGGATCGTCGTTCTACCATTTCGCGTAATCCTGCACTGGTCAAATATAAGTAAGTGTTCGAAAAAGGATACCTCTACTATAATGTTTCGTAGAAGCATGACCGCGTTTTTTGTTTTCAAATCTAACTTACCTATGCTCTTCTTTTATTATAGTCAGTACATAAGTAAAGATGTGTACCCATCAAAGTTCAAAAGAACGAGTGCAAAGAAAGTAAAGGAAAAATGGAGGAAGGAAATAAGACACTTAAAAATTGTAGAGCAACATTTTAGTAATAATAATAGTACTCTATTTATAACCCCTCATTTGAGTCGGTGTTGACAGCACAGCACCAACATTACAGTCAGTTGCCAGTCTTAAGCCAAACTACCAAATGCTTTCAGAAATATTTCGGCAAGCTTTCCACTTCGACTCTTATACTGCATACACTGGAATAAAACAATGAAAACTGGAAAGAACTCTTATACCCTTCCGTTTTCTGGCGAGTTGAAATCACTCATTTTGGAGCACAAGTTGAATATTGCGTAGCCTTAAATTATCTGTTCATGGTATCGGGATGTTATTTGAATCGAGTTTGAATTTCACGGACCAATTAGGCCGTATGAGTTAATTTCAAGCGTAATTTGATAAAGCTTGCTTTGGATTGAAGGAACAGAAAACTTGACTCAAACTTGACTCGGGGAGCTAGCTGACATGATCAAGAATGTACCCTGAGTCGATATTGAGAGTAAGAAAAATTCTCGTTACGACCATTGCAGTTTCCGGGCAGTTTCCGAGAATTCGACTTTTGAGTTAGTAGAAAAAAAAGCAAAAGGTTTGTGTGCCGGGAGTAAGAATCGAACGCACGACCCCTTGACTTCTATCCCGATGTGTTAGTCAACACGACCAGAGGCGAACTTTTACAGTTTATAAGTGCATAATTACAGTGCATAAGGGGCAAGGACCTGCCAGCTAGCTTTGGGAACACTAAGGAGGGGGGTCGAGATAACAAAGAAGGGGGGTCCTGTCGACAATAAGTCCCTTTATCTTTATCTAAGCCCCCAGGTCGGTTTGATGGCCGAAAGTTGCGTAGTCAAGTTTTCTGTGCTTTTAACTAGGTTCGTTTAATTACGGTTGGTTTAAATAGAAAACCTTCCTAATACTTGCATTCCATACTCTATAACGTCTGACGTTATAGGCAACTCCTCGTCCTGTCGGCGACGTTAATATCTTTACCACTTAACGTCACCCTCTTTTTCCTTACCTGCTTATCAGGACAAATATCAGATTTTGCTTCAAACGCTTTCTTCTAGTCCTTTCAAGCTTAAAGAATTCAGTAAAAAAAAAAATTTCGACGTTCTTGAAGCATGGTAGATTATAAATATTCCTTCAGCCCAAGCTGACTGTGAATCATATTTGATAGTGCAAAACGGATACGTCAGCTGAATTTTAAGAGAGATGTATTTCGGCCCTTCTTGGCAAGGAAGAGCCTGAAAAAGGACCCTTGCTAAGAAGGGCCGAAATCTAGCTCTAATAAGATTAAGCTGACGTATTCGTTTTGCACTATTTGCACTATAGGCTTACTAAAGGAATAGTTAAAGTAGCAGGGAAGGGATTTTCAGATTTATTTGATTGTGAGGTAGGAGTGAAGCAGGGAAGCACTTTGTCACCGAGGCTTTTTTGTATATATGTAAATGATATTGTTGAATATTTCCAGGAGAAATGGGCACCCACGGTGCGTCTAGGGAATTTGACATCATCACTGTTGCTATTTGCTGACGATGCTGCGCTGGTAGCTAAATCCCCCGAAGAACTGCAGAATTTGTTAAATATATTAGCAGAGTATTTGGACAATAAGAAGATGAAGCTGAATGTTAAAAAAACAGAAATAGTAAGTTTTGGTAATAATAAAAATAATCACGAATTTTTCTATAAGGTACTTCTATAGGTACTGATTTAAAAAGAAGTGATACTTTCAAGTATCTTGGGTTTTTGTTGAATGAAAAAGGAAATTGGAAAGAGCATGTTATAGAAATGAGTCGTAGAGGTAAAGCAGTGTCTGCTGCTGTGTTGAGAAATTCAGTGATAAGTGGAATAAAAAAATTAAAAATGCATAAGCAAATATTTCAGTAAAAAATTCGCTCTACTATCCATTATGGGGCTGAGCTTTGGGGGTATGAGGCTATCCCGCAACTTGAAACCGTTCAGCTGCAACATTATAAGAAATTAATTGGGGTCCATCCTACAACTCCCACGCTAACCCTTAAGGGGGATTTAGGGCTATATTCTTTGCAGAAAGATAGAGCTGTCCAGGTTATTAGGTTTTGGATAAAACTTCTTCAACTGCCAGATGAGAGGCTGTTGAAGGCAGCGTATTTGGAACTATGAAAGCAGGGAAAGAAGAGATCCTGGCCATTTCAAGTGAAAGCCCTACTTGATAAAGCAGGGCTGTCTTATGCTTGGAATGAGGGTCTCGGTCCTACAACTGATCAAGATAAACTTTGTCGCAGTTTTGCGCGAGCTCAGGAGGATCAGGAAATTCAACTTTGGCATGAAAAGACTGTTAATTCAGAGACTCTGAAAGATTATAGGAATATTAAAGAGTCGGTTGGTTTTGAATTTTATTTTAAGTTACGTCTACCGGCAGAAAACCTGCGTTTGTGGTTCCAGATCCGAGCGAACAGTCTCCCTCTTAAGAGTAGGGTTAAATTATTTGAAAGAAATTCCCGAAACCCGAAGTCATGTTATACTTGCTCGTTATGTGGTTTAGAAGAGGAGAATCTGTCCCACTTCCTGTCAAGATGCAAGGGGCTCTCGGATTTGAGAGTAAGATTTTTTGGTGAAAATGGGTTGCTCTTTCCTGGTATCCTAAAGTCATCTTCTCGGTCAGCGATAATGGCAGTTACAGGTTTTGTCAAAGAAGCGTTAAAGAGATGTAAATAGTTATTGGTGGTGGGAGTTTAAAGCGTTTTACATGTGAGTTTATATAATCGCTCTCTCGAAGTGTTTAAAAATGTATGTTTTTGTGTATGGCCTAACGGCTAATTAAAGTATCAAGCATGGTAGATTTTTTGTTATTACCGTGATGGCTATAAATTATCAGCGGTTCGCTGTCACTACCGTCAGTTCACCTAAACAAAAAATGCGACAGTTCGTCAACACGTCAGTTCCGCTACACGTCAGTATTTCTACACGTCAGTTCAGCCACACGTCAGTTCAGCCACACGTCAGTTCCTCTACACGTCAGTTGGACTACACGTCAGTTCGCCTAACGTCAGTTGACATAAACGTCAGTTCACTCTCCTCAGTTCGCCTATTTTGGAAATCCGTCAGTTCGTTAACACGTCAGTTCATCTACACGTCAGTTGCCCTACAGGTCAGTTGGCTTGCCGTCAGTTGACATAAACGTCAGTTGACATAAACGTCAGTTGGCATTAACGTCAGTTGACATAAACGTCAGTTCGCCTACAAAATCCGTCACCACGCGCAAAGGTTCAGACCAGCCTATTAGTTCGAAGTCCACTGGGTCACCGAAAGCAATTAAGCAGAGGGAATAAAACCCAGGGGATTAATAAAAAGAAGTCGACGTTTGCGCAAGTTGATGAGGGTAAAATTAGTTCAGAATCGCCGGGAGCTTGCAATCATATGCGGCAGGTTAAGTCAAAAAAGAAAGAACAGATGCAAAGTATTCAATCAGTACAAGCTGTTGCGAAGGTTTTTAACGGGGCTAGTCCAACGGAAACTGAAAAATATGAGGTGAACGTATAATTAAACACATAAAAGGGCTTAACAACCATCGCAAAGTGAAGGACCAAAATGTGCCAGTGATTCTCTATCTTTGCCGAAAGGGTCCCGGAAACAATGAGGGACGAATTACTTTTCTCTTGGCCAATGCTTCCGCTATTATCTTCAAACAAGACCAAAGGTTCCGACGGGATCCCAAAAATTTCACATCTGATCCAGATCTTGTAGATAAATATCCAGTCTTCACCAAAGTTCTTGAAAATTTTAACTGTTGAAATTTGGAAACAGATTAAGGTTAATGGCTGACCATCTGAGCAAACCAAGTACAGATATGGATTCAGCGTGTGTGTTTACTCCAGTGTTGGGAAATACTTAAGTAAAAGTACTTAAATAATTACTTTAGTAAAAAATTCGAATACTTGTACTCTACTTAAGTAAAAAAGTTAAGAAGTCCTTAATACTCGTACTTAAGTAAAAAATAGAAGTAATTATACTCAAGTACTTTGGTGATAAGTTCGATTAGCACGATTTTCAGTACCATGTTTATCATTTTCGCTGAAACTGAAGGGACATTAGGGATCTAGTGATTCTTCGTGCGAGCCTGAAGTGGTTTTGAAGAATAGCTAACTATGCAGCTTTTCTTGAAATTTCATTTCTTTCTTTTCATGAAAGACTTTGACTTTCGAAATTTTTGCCTGCGGCATAAAGTTTTAAAACAGTCTGGTTCAGTCTTTGTTAAAACTTGTATGTATTTAAGTAGAAAAATATTCATTTTCCAATTTTTTTTTAAACACTGCATACAACGGGTACGTCAGCTACGATGCTTTAGCAGCGATGAAGATTGACAAATTGAAAATATCGCTGCTAAAGCATCGTAGCTGACGTACCCGTTGTATGCATTATTTGAATATATTTTTGAAAGTCAGCTTGGGCTCAAGGAATTTTATTTTCCACCAGAAAAAAGTATTTTTCGGACTTATTGGAATAATAGCTGTCTTCGGGGAGAAAATTGGCCCCTCAGTATCAGTATAATGTTGCTGTATATCAGAAAAAAGACCAAAGGTATCGATGGGATCCCAAAAATCTAATATTTGATTCAGACAATCCGGTCTTGTCTTCGCCAGATCCAGTCTTCGCCAGGCTAATCATCAGAGAAAACCAAGTTCAGATCCACCTCTATAAGCCATATCTATTTTGACGATACTGCCCGAGACGAACTACTAGTCCAACAAAAAACGAATCCAGCGTATCTCCTTATCCCTTTAAAGAACATCTAATCAACTTTGAATAAAAGTTTGACTTAAAAAAGATTCCGGTTACAACCGGATTCCTGACTAATTATATGTCCGAGTGAAAAATGATTGTCATATACAGACTCGCCTCTCTTCACACCCCTTAATCTGTCATCTAATCGATATTTTGCTTTTAAAAAATGTTCAGGTTTTGGCCGGATTCCGGGCGAACTAGTTGTCCAGCGAGAAAATGGTTTTCACCATCGTGTTCAGCATGTATTTTTACCCCAGATCAAACATTTCATCAACTTCAAATGAAACTTTTACTTTTAACCAACTTTCCGGGTTTCGCCGGATTCCGGACGAACTACTTGTTCGGCGAGAAAATGGTTTTCACCATCGTGTTTAGCATGTCTTCTTACCTCGAAATCGACCATTTAATCGACTCCAAATGAAACTTTTACTTTTAACCACCTTTCCGGATTCTGCTGGATTCCGGACGTACTACTTGTCCGGCGAGAAAATGGTTTTCAATATCGTGCTCAGCATGCCTTCTTACCCCATAATCGACTATCACATTAGCTGTTTAAAAATATTTTGTTTGTTCCTTAATTTGAACCCCCTCCCCCATCCCTAAATGTAGAGCTACATAGCCCATCTACGAACTTGACCTTACCCTTGACCCAATGAACCCTCACACCAAGTTTCATCAAAATATCTCATTCCCTTCGAGAGTTATCGTGCTCACAGACGGACGTACAGACGGACATTTTAGCGATGTCATAGGTAACCCCACACGAAATATCGCTGCCAAAGCATCTTAGCTGACGTACTTCGGTGACTGCGAATCATATTTGCCTTAGTTTAGCTTAGTCAAATACGTAGCTGACGTATCAGTTTTATGCCTTATTTGAATATACATCTTTGCAAGACATCTATATTAACATCATTATCTAATCTATCCACTAGCTTAGTTTTCCCATCAAGTTGATAGTTCGGCCGTATTCGTCGGAATCCAGAGAAAACGAGAACTTTTGTATTATCTGATAACGAGTTTATACAGTTGTGCGCCTCGGTGTAAGGATAGTAAGACGACTGACCAATCTGTCAACCCCTACTCATGGGAACTACCAGGTAGGAAATCTGCCCTACTGGATAAATGTTGATGACCGGAATATGATGTAAACTGACAAAATTTCGAAAGACCGACATCATCTGACCAAACTTATTAGATAGTTTATTTCGAGGTACAGAACGTGCCTATGTTTTAAATTAATCAATCAATCAAGAGAGAAAACGATTGCCTAAGGGATTTGATTAAGGGGTTGAGTGCAGATAAAAAAAAACAGTTAGGCTACGCGATCTGGCAAAGACCGGAAGTGTAGATTACCCGATTTTGTGGACGAAGAGTAACACAAATATTTTCTCTTTGCGATCTCACTGAAACCTTTCGTCTTGTTCTTACTGGTAAGTTCTGGATCGAGTAGTTTGTTGCGGGGGGGGGGGGCTACTCCATTTCTAACAATTAAACAAGAAGACGTTAGAGCCCATAAATAAACGTTTATATTTGTATGTTTTGAAGGGGAGGGGGGTGGTGGATCGGAACTTCCCGCAAATTTACGGAACGGAATATAACAGAGCGTCATAAATAAACGTTTATATTTGTATGTTTTGAAGGGGAGGGGGGTAGTGGATCGGAACTTCCCGCAAATTTACGGAACGGAATATAACAGAGCGTCAATTTTCAATTTTAAATTTTTAACCGAATTTAGATGTTATCAGCTCTAGGCTACATACCTGATGAAGAAAAGCTACATAGTTAGCTATTCTTCAACACCACTTCAGGCTCGCACAAAGAATCACTAGATCCCTAATGTCCATTCAGTTTCAGCGAAAACGATAAACATGGTACTGAAAATCGTGCTAAGCGAACTTTTCACCAAAGTACTTGAGTACCTAAGTACCATTAATTACTTCTATTTTTACTTAAGTACGAGTATTAAGGACTTCTGAAATTTGTTACTTAAGTAGAGTACAAGTTAGTACTTTTATTTAAGTATTTCCCAACACTGGAGTAAACACACACGCTGAATCCATATCTGGACTTAGTTTTCTCAGATGGTCAGCCTCTGTTTCTAAATTTCAACAGTTCAAATTTTCAAGAACGACCGGATATTTATCTACAAGATTCAATTGTCTGGATCAGATATCAAATTTTTGGGATCCCGTCGGAACCTTTGGTCTTGTTTGAAGATAATAGCGGAAGCATTGGCCAAGAGAAAAGTAATTCGTCCCTCATTGTTTCCGGGACCCTTTCGGCAAAGATAGAGAATCACTTGCACATTTTGGTCCTTCACCTTACGATGGTTGTTAAGCCCTTATATGTGTTTAATTATACGTTCACCTCATATTTTTCAGTTTCCGTTTGACTAGCCCGTTCAAAACCTTCGCAACAGCTTGTTCTGATTGAATAATTTGCATCTGTTCTTTCTTTTTTGACTTTACCTGCCGCATCTGATTGCAAGCTCCCGGCGATTCTGATCTCATTTTACCCTTTCAGCTTGAGCAAACGTCGGCTTCTTTTTATTAATCCCCTGGGTTGATTCCCTCTGCTTAATTGCTTTCGGTGACCCAGCCGACTTCGAACTAATAGGCTGGTCCTAACCTTTGCGCGTGGTGACGGATTTTGTAGGCGAACTGACGTTTATGTCAACTGACGTTTATGTCAACTGACGTTTATACCAACTGACGCATATGTGAAGTGACGGTAGGCGAACTGACGGTGGGCGAACTGACGTGTAGCTCAACTGTCGGATTTTAGGATTAGGTGAACTGACGTGTAGGTCTACTGACGTTTATGTCAACTGACAGTAGGCGAACTGACGGTTAGTCAACTGACGTGTAGGTCAACTGACGTGTTGGACAACTGACGTGTTGGTGAAGTGACGTGTTGCTCAACTGACGGATTTTCGGGGGTCAACTGACGTGTAGGCAAACTGTCGGAAAATGTTGGCGTACTGACGGAATTCTGTGGCGAACTAACGTTTATGTCAACTGACGTGTTGCGGTACTGACGGGACCCCTTATCAGTGATGAAGATAAAAAATATCGACATAGTCTTGAGATAGATATGTTATTTGTTGTCTGTCGGGTGGTGGAACTCTTTGTCTGATTACCCCTGCTTAACCAAATAGCCTACTGTGACCCACGTATCTACCCTTCGCGTGCCTTGCTTCATCTATTGTCATTTGCTAACTATTTAGCAAGGTGAAAAGGGGCGGCCAGGAATCCCGTCTACAGGGGAAAAAAAACTAAGATTGTATCAGTCAAACATTATCTTTTAAAACATGGTAAGCTTTAATTTCATTACACTACTCATTTCTAACTTAATGTAGTCAGGTTTTTATGGCACTTGCAGCTTCGCTCAAGTGCCATATACCGATCCCTTTTCGGTCTGTCGGTCCACTCTTCTCGAGGTAGGGTACTTCCAGAAGTCCTAGGACGATGACACTTGGCAGGCATATTAGGGACAGGACCAAACAAACTTGAAAATTGTCACTTGCCCGATCCGACCATCGTGGGGGGAGGGGGAGGTTGCGGAATCCAGAAAATAGGGGCATGCACAACTTTCGAACGGGTGATCGGATCTTGATGAAACTTGATACTTGGAAAGAACTCGTGCCTCAGATGTCTCATCTCATGTCCGGACCGGATCCGATGAATCTGGGGGGGGGGGGAGTCGGAGGGTTACCGGAAATAGAGTGAAACTCTCAGAATGGAGCGATCGCGATGAAACTTGGTGGGAAGAACAAGCACAAGCTCTAGATAAATAACTGTTAGCTATAGACTATATTATCGTTTAAAAGCTCAGACACTACTGTTGAAGCCAACACTAGTGAAGTGGAAAATTAGCCAAGATGAAAACTGCCGTTTGTGCGGCGGTGCCACGGAAACCCTTCAGCACATTTTCTTTGAATGTGAAAGACTCAGAGAAGAAAGAAAACTACTACTAGCAGTCACGCGAGCAATGAGACTACCTGAGAAGATACAAGAGATTTCAGAGGCAGCACCAGTCCAGAAAGGAGAAGCCGCACTTTTCCGCGCCCTCATTTCAATTATTGTTGGCTGCGGGCATTCAGTAGACGACCGTAACGTCTCGATGTCAACACTGGTCACAGTAGAAACTAAAGACAACAAAAGATAAGGTGTGAAAGGAGAGCAGAAGAACTCCGATACTCCCCCACAATTCTAAGAAGATGACAGTACTGGACCGGATTCGGACACTATGGGGGGAGTTGGAGGGGGGCTGCGGAATTCCTGCGATCCGTAGTTGATGTACTTCCAGGTGGGCTAAGACGATAAAACTTGGTAGGCATATTAGGGACCCGACCAGATTAACTTGGAAACAGTCAAACGCCCGATCCGCGTTGGAGGAGGGGGAGACGGCGGAATCCGGAAATCAGTGGCACGCGTAACTTTCCAACGGGTTATCGGATCTTAATGAAACTTGATATCTTGAAAGGCCTCATGTCTCAGATGTCCCATTTCAAGTCCGGACCGGATCCGATGAACTTGGGGGGGGGGTGGAGGGGAGAACCGGAAATCTTGTGACACGCATAGAGTGGAGCGAAGCTGGAAAATGAACTTGTAGACAAACAATCAAAGATTCTTCTTTAATATCTGATTTTATGAACTTCTTCTCTGAAAATTGGTTGGAGTTAAAGCTCCAGCTTGAGCGGCTTGAGCCTGAAGAGGACCCTTGCCAAGAAGGGCCGAAATATAGCTCTAATAAAATGTAGCTGACTTATCCGTTTTGCACCATCAAATATGATTCTCAGTCAGCTTGGGCTGAAGGACTATATAAGTAAATTAGTTAACAAATGTTATTATGATAAGAAGAAAGGGACGGTAAATATTTTTGTAAATTCGAAGTTGGCTGTCTCTTGTCATTCAATTTCACAGAGAATCCTTTCTCCATTACGACCATTAAAGTTCAACTAAAAAACTAGCTTATTTTTGTATTTATATCTGAATACGCTGGATCATTTCAACCCTGTTGAAAGATTTTACACGTTTCACAATATGAGAATCTGGACGACTACTTGACAAGATCTTATTCTCAGTTACACCGGGCAATTTGAATGTCCTCGACGATGTACTTTTGGGATCCCAAAACGTATGTGGAGGTATACCAATGACATCGCAAAAGTTGTCCGTCTGTCCGACCATCTGTGAGCACGATAACTCTCGAAGGGAATTAGATATTTTGATAAACTTAGTGTGAGGATTCTCTGGGTCAAGGGAAAGGCCGAGTTCGTAGATGGGCTCTGTAGCTCAACATTTAGGGTGGGGGAGGGGTTGTCCGTTCTTGCACTGTAAAAGTTCGCCTTTGGCCATGTTGACTAACACATCGGGATAGTAGTCAAGAGGTCGTGAGTTCGATTCCTACTCCCGGCACACAAACCTTTTGCTTTTTTTTCTACTAACTCAAAAGTCGAATTCTCGGAAACTGCCCGAAAACTGCAATGGTCGTAACGAGAATTTTTCTTACTCTCAATATTGACTCAGGGTACATTCTTGATATGTCAGCTAGCTCCCCGAGTCAAGTTTGAGTCAAGTTTTATGTTCCGTTAATGTCACTGGGATGGAGATGGAAACGTAGCTACTTGCTTTAGTTCAGTCTAAAGCAAGAAAAAATAGAAAAGAAAAAGAAGCTGCGCCGGAAAAAAAGAACACTGTCGCCGAACAAAAAAAAGCTAGTCGCCTCTTTTTTTTCATTGCCCGAAACTGTTAGAGTGTCCGAAGATAGGAAAGTTTTTAAAAGAGATCTAAAAAGATTTATGTTATCTAGCAATTGTATTTCTTTTGTCTGATTTAATTGATTAATTTTCGTTTGTGGTCGGAGGAAGATCTGACCCATGTCGCAAACCTTTTTTATTTTTCATTTTTTTTACTCTCAATTTTTCTTACTCTCAATATTGACTCAGGGTACAGTCTTGATTTAACCGACTAGGGCTGGGATATGACATTACAGCTACCCATCACTTATTCACTTAAATGGGCGTGAAGACCCGATGAAAATGCGCTACTTCGTTGCTCCGCTATTCATATGATCGATTCTCGTCGAGTGAACTCTTTCGTTAGGATTTGTGGGACCTCTGTGTGCCTGGCAATACAACTGCTGGCAATACAACTGCTTGCCTTATATTTATGTTATATATTTTGTGTAGTACAAATAAATGAATCAATTAATGAATATTTCCTTTTTCTCTCGCATGACGCCAATCCCTGCTGGCAATACAACGGTAAATGAATGTGGATGAAGAAATTGTTTTTGGGTCAAATGCATTGGTGGGCTTTCGTCAGAAGACCTTTCCTGAGCTTCGCTTCATAAGCCATTGAAATGCACGCCTTTGTTGAAATGAAATTCATCGCGTCTGGATGTACTGTGTCTTGCAAGCAGGCAAGCAGTGTATATTCTGTACATCTCTAATAGTGCCCAAGAGTAAAAGGTACAAATTCCATAACAGAGTCTAAAGGCATGTTCTCGCCGTTCCCCGAGGACTCCACTTGAGGAGTCCCCGCGTTTTTGTTTGTCCGGGGGACTCACTCCCGCATTCTCGCGAGTCTCCGCGGACGGGGATGCTCCGATTATCATCACCATCATCAAAAAGGACTCCCTTTCAGATTCGGAGGGGAATCAATTTTTGCTGGTGTTGGTGCACTGTTAATTAATTAAAAACAGTCAGAATAAACAAAACCAAAAATAAAGTGGATCCAGACTAATTTCGTCAACTGTATATTTTTGTTTCTAATAAAATCCATTGAAGAGCTTAGAGAAATGAGAAATGAGCTTAGAATCCTCGGAGTCGTATTCCCAAAGGATTGGCGAGACACTGTACAGCATAACTGGCAGAGTGCTCTAGGTAAATTCATAGCCGCAATTCAATATGGACAGAATAGAGGTCTGACGATTTTCCAGAAAGCACAATATGTGAACCAATACTGTCTACCGATAATATGGTATGCATCCAATGTTTTTATTCTGCCAGCAGCAACACGGGTAAAATTTGAAAGAACAATTTACGGATACATTTGGCAAGGTAAATACCCTCCTAAATTAAAAATAAAAGATCTATTCTTAACGAAAGAAGTAGGTTTATAGATTGTACACATGAATTAAAAAACAGAGGAGCTGTTTACGAGAGCTGTAGCTGAAGGAATAATGTGTAGAGAAAATTCAGTATTACTAGCATGGCAAAGTGATGAAAAGAAGTGCCCAAATCCACTGAAAGAACCTTTTAAAACAATTAAAGAACTTGAAAAGATGGGAGTTATTGATTTTCAAAAGAAACAGATAGCGAAGAATGAAATGAAGACATATTATAAAGAAAAGCTAGATCTACCACTGACAAAAACTGTCACGGATGGAAGAATGAGTAAGGAGGAACTATTGAACGCAACCATACTGTTGAACACATCGACGCTTCAGCCGAAAGTAAAGGAGCACATGTTTTATCAGATACACAATATCCTACCTTCAGAGGAAAGAAAACACCGAATCCAGCCTCAAATTTCATCTGGTCAATGTAGGTTATGTGGTGAGACTGAAACATTAGATCATTTTTTTGTAGAATGTAGGGGAAAAGAAAGAATGGTAGGTATGCTAGAAATGTCGTTCGTGGAGTTGGAGGATATAATGAGAAATGGAGGATTAGTAAGCGAATTTTGCTTCAAGAATTAGGGAATGGTAAGATGAATCCAATTAGTAGGACATTGACATTTTTTATTTCGAATTTTTGTTATTTTATGTGGAAGGATAAGGAAAATATGGATGGAGATGAGTTAATCATGAAGAAAATTGATGTTGTATGGAATAGAATGAGAAGAATGAATAGGAAAGTGTTAAAGGGGAGATTGAACGTGGATATAAATATGGATGAATTTTTGTGAGATAAATTTAATTATTTATTTTTTTAGTTAATTTTTGTAATTTAATTTAATGTTTATAGATCTTTTGTGGACCATTTTAATTTTTTTAAGTGAATAATTTGTGATAGTAGAGTGTTAAGTTTGGAAATAAATTTTCTCTTCTAAAACTTTGTAAAGAGAAGAAAATTTATTTTAAAAAAAATTTTTATTAGTTTTTTATTGGAATTTAGTTGTTTTTGTTTCTTTTTAACATGAAATATGAAAGGAACGATTTTTGAAGAAAATTTAATTTTGTGTTGTAAAATTTATGCCACCGTGTAAAAGGTTCTCTATGACGGAAGAGCACCTTTTGAGCGGGATGAGCGATTTTATTTAATTATTGGTTCAGTTTTTGTAGGATGTTCCTTGATTGTTTTATGGTAAATGGTCCGCATAAAGAGAATTTTAAATATTATTTAAAATATATTTTATATATTTTGTTTTTAAAATGTATGATAAATGGTAATAGGAATAAAAAAAAATAATGTGTATTTTATATGATTTTTTTTAGATTTTTTTTTTTTTAGGTTGAATTTTGTAATAGAAATAGTTCGATGATGAGAATAATAGTAGTGGAAAGATTAAAATTGTATAATATGATTGAAATGTATAGATAGTGGAAAGAGTAAAAATTGTTACTGCATTTATTTTTTTTAAATTTAATTTTATAAATAAAGATAGGATGGCAGTGTAAAGATTAGAAAGAATTGAAGGAAAAAAAATAATCAAGAAATTAAAAAAATAAACGTAGAGATAGAGGAAAGCGTAGGTGACGCTAAATAGATAGGCCGGTCATGTGTTTAAGTTAAGATAAGACCGTTGGCGTCACCGAGGGTAAGTGGAAGCGTAGTCACCTGGCCAATTCATATTGGACTGGAGAACAGAAAAGATACTACGAGGCTTTAAAAAAAAAAATAAAAAAAAATCCATTTTGGAAGCATTCCCCGTGTTCTCGCTGTATCCGTACGCAGAGTCCTCGAGGAACGGCGAGAATACGCCTTAAGTGATTAAGTCTGTTTCTATCCAAGATATAAAAGGACGTTTGCTTTTTAGTTTAACTTTATTTATGTATTTATTTTTGATCCACTTTTTGGAAAACAGCCGAGTATGAGTAAAATACACAAAGTAAAATATACATATTAAAACACTAAAGAAAACAATGTAAATAAACATGACTACATTCTTTAAGGCGTTACCCTAGGTTCACACTGTTGCGATACCGGCCATCACCGACATTTTCGTCGCCGAAATCGGCGATTTCTGTTGCTTCGTCAGGCGATTTTCAGTGTTGGGAAAATTCAACTTTAATCGCCGACAGTACGATTTTGACGCAACAGCAACATGGACGACCCTTTTGATGATTCACTTTTAGAAAAATTAATTATTGCTGTTCAATTCTACCCCGTTTTGTATGAAAAGCGAGAAAAGGGATGTTTTCAAATTTTTCGCGTTGAATTCTGTTGCTGACGAAAATTCAGTCTGAACATCCAGGCGATAAAAATCTTCTATCGCTGCGATTGAAAAATCTCGTTCGTCGCCGCGATTTGCTCTCTGTGAACCTAGGGTTAGGAACGACGTGCTCAGTCATGGACAGTGTATCTGTTTTATTTGTGCCTTGAATAGGCTTTGGATAGGAAGGGGAAGGGGGAGGAACGAGAGGTCCGGTTCTGCAAGAATAAAGCGAAAAAACGGGTACCTAGAGGCAGGGGCGTCACGATTGGGGGGAGGGGGACGCCCCAATCTTGTCGGCCAGTCGGTAAAAAAATAACCGAGTCGGCACGAGGCGCCGCATTTTTCGTCAGAACAGTTGGTTTTTTTTTCATGAAAACAGTCGGTTTTTCTGAAAATCAGATCGACTTTTTTTCAGAACTGTCATTTTTTTCTTGAAAATAGTCGTTTTTTCTGCAAAAACAGTCGGTAAAAATTACTAGCCAGTGCCTTGCCCCCCCCCCAAACATTTTGGCTAGTAACGCCTCTGCCTAGATGAATCTAAGGTAAAGCACGGAAAGCATTGTTTTTTTTTTCTAATAACCACGCGTCGCACTCCCGGCTAATGCTGCTTTCACATTGACGCGTCGTTGCGATGCGTTGCGTATGCGTTTATCTTGCGTTGCGTATAGGTTGCGCAGCGTATCTTTCACACCTGCGCGAGAAGCTTTCACGCTGTACGCTCATTTACATTTTCATTTCTCGGTTTCTCCTGCTGTATTTTAATTTCTTCCACTAGTAGTGAGTTTTTCTTCATCATCAGCATGTTTTTTCTAGTTTTTTTCAAAATCTTCCATTTTCGACAAATCTGATGCGTACGCGTCGGCGTAACGCAAGAATGGAACTTGGTTCTACTCTTGCGTTGCGTTTTATTTGTCTGCATAAGCTCTGCGTTGCGTCGACGCAAGCACAACGCAAGGCTTGCGTAGCTCAGTGTGAAAGGCAAACGCGTCAATGTGAAAGCAGCTTAAGGGTAGTAGAAAAGGAAATTGGAACAGGACTTGCGCAACGCCAGCGGGAACTGGTTTGTATGCGAAAGTTTGCCTTTGAATACGTCTCGTGAATTTCCAAAGGATCTGTTCGCATTACAGTGAAACAGGCCCGGATCCAGGAATTTATTTCGGGGGGGGGGGGGGTTGCCTGCTGGTCGGACAAAAAAGTACAAAAACACATAGATCAGAGGGAAAAGCCTATAAATATGATTATTTTTGTATGTTTCGGGGGGGGGAGGCCCTGGATACGGCCTTGCAGTGAAAAGTTGCGTTTTTGAAGATACCGTTGTATCTCATCTGATACCACGGTAACTGGATCTGCATTTTGCCGTTTTTGCAGTTACCTTGGTATCTGATACTACGGCTGATTTGCAAAAGCGGCACAGCGTTTTCTAGTCTGAAAGCGAAACCGACTCACAAAGTCCTATCACTCAGTATCTGGAAAAACGACTTTAGACCGTCAGATACCAGTATGTGCAAAAGCGCAACTAATGTCAGCCAGATGACGATCCACGCATGCTTTAAAGTTTAACTGAAAAGCCAACTTAATATTGTATCATTTAACTGAAAACACCGAATTTTTTCGATTCTGCTAAGGGATTTTTTGATTTTCCACTATCTGCTCTAGTAGTGACGTTCAGAATATCTACGGTCGTCCCCACAACGCGCGAGGAATTTGAATCTCAACACAAACGCGGCCTTTCAGTGGCCAAGTGGTGAGCGTAGTTAAAGGACCCCTCTTGCTTATTCTGCCTTTTATAATATACTTAGCTCCCATATGGAATTATAAGCTTCTTAAATCCCCAGCTTTCTCCATTGTTTCATTTCGTAACTACGAATTTTTTGCGCTTTTTTGCCTTGCCGAGTTTTCCCGTCACCCAACGAAAAGTTTGCCGGAATCTTCAATGTCCGCTGACAACTCTTTCTCACATAAGGATGTGATAATCTTCTATTTATTACTTCTTTTATTTGCTTAGTTTCCCCACTTTTCAACCAAGTCACGATCAGTTTTCAAATGTTTTGCGCCCGGCCGCCGCGTCGGAGAGCAGGAAGGCTGGGCACAGCCGACAAGCGCTAACAAGAGAAACGTTAGTTTCAGGTGGAAAGTAATGGTATTTTCGAAAACATTTTTTCTGATCCCTTTCGTAGGGAAAAGATCATTTCTAGTAAGAGTTGTGCTTTAAGACTGCTCAGTGTCTAAATACAAATTATTCGTAACTCTTTTTGGGATCCCAAAACGTAAGTGGAGGTATACCTGTGACATCGCAAAGTTGTCCGTCCGTCAGTAAGCACGATTACTCTCGAAGGGAATGAGATATTTTGATGAAACTTGGTGTGAGGTTGGGTAAAGAGTAAGGTCTAGTTCGTAGATGGGGTTTGTAGCCCTATATTTAGAGGGTTGGGGGAGGGGGGTTTAATTAAGGGACAAACAAAATATTTTTGAACAGCTTATGTGACAGTCGATTATGGGGTGAGAAGACATGCTGAACACGATGGTGAAAACCCTTTTTTCGCCCAGAATCCGGCCAAAACCGGAAAGTTTGTTAAAAGTAAAAGTTTTATTTGAAGTTGGTGAGATGTTTCATTTAGGGGTAGAAAGGCGTGCTGAACACGATTATGAAAGCCATTTCCTCACCTGACAAGTAGTTCGTACATGACAATCGTTTTCTTACCCGGACGCATAGTTCGCCCGGAATTTGGCCGAAACCGGAAAATTTGTAACGAGTTAAAGCTTTATTTGAAGTTGATCAGATGTTCGGTCTAAGGGTAAGGAGATACGCTGAATTCGTTTTTGAGCTTTGTTATTTTGGCAGGAACGCAGAAACCCCACACTCACAGACAGGGCTTAGACAGGCGTGTTGTAAGTGCATTTTAATTGGTTGGTGTAGAGCCAAATTTGTTACTGAAATTTTCGAAAATTCTACCAAATCCTAGAAACTGACAATTCGGGTTTTAAATGATTAAGTACAAAGAGTAAAAATGTAGACATTTCTTCACAGACCACATAATTTTGAAACTATATGCAACGCAGGTGGAAGTTTGAAAACCCGCAGTTTTCCGCCAAAAATTTTGGTACAAAACCCGACTTTGAAATTCAAGGTTTGGTTGGTTATTCTGACAAGTTCTAAACATACCATTGAGAACTAAACATTCTCTAAGGACTGGTGGGGGAACGTTGAGTCACCGAATTTGAGGACTATCGAAATTGGAGCAAACTTTTGATTATAGGGATGAGTGTATTTTTTATTTATTTATTAATAGAAAAAGACGATAAGCCGAAGCTTGTCTCTCTACAAGCACATAAGCTTTTACTACATTTTCAACACTGCACTATACACTTATAAAAATACAACAAATATAAACTAAAAAGGGTTCACATACGCGCTATTGTTGAACGTTGCACCAGCAAGATGTTGTTTGAATGAAAGTGAATAATATAATCTTCGTATCGAATAATATAATTTTCGTCATAATAATAAATATTATGAACTGTCATTCCGGGTCCAGTATTAGTACTGAATTTCGCTAGGCGCATCAAATAATCATGGACCCATATTCTGCATTCTTCATATGTATAAAAATAGTTTTCGACGAGAGTTTCGGTTTCGATATAACTATGAACCGGATCTGGGTTGTTATACCGAAGAATTATGGACCAGTCGGATAGGGTTTAATTTCGTCGAAGATGGATCAAGTTCGAGCTTCGTGATAACTACCTAATCCTGGCAGTTATACATAATCATTTTCTGAATCCCAAACTTATAACCTATAACAGATAACCTATTCGGGATTCATTATAGCCACCAAATCCCAATTATCCCAAATAAAATAGTATAATGTTGTCAACCTGAACTGAAGTCCGGAATTCGTGATAATCACCAAATTCTGGCAATTATACTGAATAAATTACAGAATGCCTTTTATTATACCGAATAAGTTTGGACCGATATCCTATTCGTGATTCGGTATAGCCGAACTACCGAATAACATTGGTATCGAAAAATTCCCTAAAAATTATGGACTAGGTTCCAGATACTTCTGCCAGTTTCTTCTTGAAAAAAAAGGCCCTTAAAGTTTAAATGAAAAGGGCTGAGATGGGACAATCTAGTTACCCATCACTTATTCACTTAAAGAGTCTTGAGAGAATGCGTTACGTCGTTGCTTCGCTATTCCGAATAACCGATTTTAATATAGTGGAATTTCTCTGTCGAATTTGTGGTACCTCTATGGGGTTGTACCTGCGTGGTATGTATGACGAAAAAGATCTACAAAAAATCTGTGTTCAGGCACTTTGCAGTCTTCACCAAGCTCACCACTGCCCACGGAAAAGCTGCGTTTGTGTTGAGATTCAAATTTCCCGCGTCATAGTAGAATTTGCGGTGTGGGGACGACCGTAGATATTCTGAACATCACTACTAGAGCAGATAGAGGAAAATCAAAAAAATCCTTAGCAGTATCGAAATGATTTAGTGTATTCAATCAAATTGTACAAAAATAAGTTGGCTTTTCAGTTAAACTTTAAGTAGGTATTGCACTGAGCTACAAAGTTTTGATGTCATGATCAAGCTGACTTTCTCAGCTAGAACTTCGGATATTCAAACATGGAGAGATTGCCGCTCTAATGGGTGTAGGTACTCATAATCTGGACACTACCGGGTGTCCGGACGGGTTAAGTCCGGACAACAAAAGAAAAAAGGTGAAGGTAAGTAGCAAAAAAATCGAACATTCTTACGCCTAATTGACAAAATGAAAACCATTGCACTGTAGCAATTTGGTTGCATTATCTCACTCCGCCGACAAGAAAATTGACTTTGCGCAAAAAAAGATTTGATAGTAGACTGTGTTATGCAATGATGGAGACACCATTTTTAGCAAAGCTAGTTTGGAATTTAGTTTAATCATTCAGGACATTACAATGCTCAGAAATCATGTTCCTTAGATCCCATTGATCAATGAAAATTTGATTTGAAAGCCATTTCCATAAGCATGAATTGTTATTGAAAATCAGTCGGGTTTATGAAATAACTGCTGATACCTCTGACTGCAGGAAAGCCCGAATTGGCTTGTAGGGGCTTTAACTATTTCCATCCAGATTCTAGCTTATGTTTTGAAACCGTCAAATGACGCGCCCTTCCACAAAATAGAGAATATTACGAAAAGCGCCTCAGGCGGAATTTTCAAAGCATTTATCATTAGATCTTGTTTTTGGGATCCTAAGTAAAAGTACTATCGATGAAACCAGTGCTTCACTCGACCTCTTCCGAATTTCGTGGCAACTCATGAATCCTGGCAACTATACCGACAAAAATTACCAAATCCCAGTTATTATACCGAATTAGTTTAGACCGATAGTACGTTCGGGATTCTGTATAAATACCGTACCCCGGCTATTATACCGAATTGTTTTGATATCGAAAAACTACCGAATAGTGTTGAATTCGGTGTAATTTCGTCGAAACTCGAGCTAAAGTCGGGATTCGTGGTAACTACCGAATCCTGAAAATTATACCGAATATTACCGAATCCCAATCATGATACCGAATATTTTCGGACCGATACCTTATTCGGGGATCTGTGTAACCATCGAATCTCCATACATATACCGAATAGTTCTGGCATCGAAAGATTACCGAATAATTTCAGTAAATTCTCTCACCGAATTCGTTATAACTACCGAATACTGGCAATTATACCGAATCCCGATCGTTATACCGGACAGATTTGTACCGATAGCCTATTTACCTTACCATAGACTTCCTCCATAGCCGTTGGTGGCACATGGGGCGTCGACAAAGCCTCTCCATACGCCCCTCATCAAATTCCTCTCAAATTAGTTCTTTTTGGCCGCTAGGTGCGCTATCGTAAAGAAAACAATGACACGTTACTTCTTGATTTACCTTTATCCAAGTCCGCTTTGCTATTTTCAATTCCTCTTAGGCCAAACCATATTTAAAACTGTTTAAAATGCCTCTTCCCCTCTTTTTATGGCACTTGCAGCCTCTGGCTCAAGTGCCATATACCGATCACAATTCCGTCTGTCGGTCTGTCGGTCGGTCCGAGTTTTTTGTCCCACTTATCCGAGTTAGGGTACTTCCAGATGTGCTAGGACAATGAAACTTGGCAGGCATATCAGGGACCCGACCAAACTAACCTGGAAATAATCAGTTTCCCGATCCGACCATATGCGGGGGAGTGCGGGGCGCTGGAAACTTGAACATTTAGGGCATTTTGTCACTTTTTTTCGAGTTAGGGTACTTCTAGTTGAGCTAGGACAATGAAACTTGGCAGGAATATCAGGGACCCGACCAAACGAACCTGGAAATAATCACTTTCCCGATCCGACCATATGCGGGGGAGTGGGGGCGCTCGAAACATGAAAATTTAGGGCATTTTGTCACACTTTTTCGAGTTAGGGTACTTCCAGATGAGCTAGGACAATGAAACTTGGCAGGATTATCAGGGACCTGACCAAAGTAACCTGGAAATAATAAGTTTCCTGATCCGACCATATGCGGGGGAGTTGGGGCGCTGGAAACTTGAAAATTTAGGGCATTTTGTCACACTTTTTCGAGTGAGGGTACTTCCAGATGAGCTAGAGCAATGAAACTTGGCAGGAATATCAGGGACCCGACCAAACTAACCTGGAAATAATCAGTTTCTCGATCCGACCATATTTCCCATATCCGGGAAATTGAGAAGTGTGTAACTTTCGAACGGATGATCGGATTGTAATGAAACTTCATAACTGAATGGAATATATATCTGTAATGTCCCGTTTAAAGTCTTGACCGGATTCGATAGCCAGGGGGGAGTTGGGGGGGGGGGAGACCGGAAATTTCAAGAAACGGTTAGAATGGAGGGATCGGAGTGAAACTTGCTGGGAAGAACAAGCATCTGCTCTAGATAAGTCCTTTAGACCATTGTACTGGATCCGGACACTTATGGGGGGGGGGGGGTCCCGGAATTCCAGTGATGGTGGTTTTGGAGATTTTCACGATGAAACTTGGCAGGCGTATCAGGGACCCAATCAAACTGACTTCAAAATAAAAATTTTGTCGATCAGATAATGGTGGGGGGAGTGGAGGGAGGGGAATCCGAAATTTTCAGTCATGCGTAATTTTGGAATGGGTGATCGGATTCGAGTGAAATTTAAGAATTGAACAGAGGACATTTCTCCGATGTTTTTTTTCATATCCGGACCGGATCCGGCAACTATTGGGGGGGGGGGAATACGTGACCCGTTTAGAATGGAGGGATCGGGATGGAACTTTGTGGGAAGAACAAACAGATGCTCTAGGCAATTCATTTGCTGAATCGGATTGGCTACGTGCACCGCGGGGGAGCTGGGGGGGGGGGGGGGGGGGGTCTGGACCGGAAATCTCGAGAAACGGTTAGAATGATGGTATCGGAGTGAAACTTGCTGGGATGAACAAACATCTGGTCCATGTAAATCTTTTACATAATTTGACTGGATCCGGACACTTGAGGGGGGGGGAGGGGTTTCCCGGAATTCCGTTTTTTGGGGGGATTTTCACGACGAAACTTGGAAGGCATACCAGGGACCCGGTCAAACTGACGTGGAATAAAAATAAATCCTCGATATGATAATCTTGGGGGGGGGGGGGGAGTTGAGGGAGGGGAATCCGGAATATTGAGTCATGCGTAACTTTGGAGCGGGTGATCGGATTTGAGTGAAATTTAATAATTAAACAGAGGACATTTTTCCCTGGTGACCTTTTTCATTTCCGGACTTAATCCGGCAATTATTGGGGGGAGGGCGAAAAATACTTGACCCGCTTAGACTGGTGTGATCTGGATCGAACTTCGTGGGAATGACAAACAGATGCTCTGGATTAATCATTTACAGAACCGGATTGGCTCCGGTTATTGTGGGTGGAGTTGGAGGAGGGGGGGGGTCTGGGATTCCGGTGATCGCGCGTTAAGGTACTTCCAGATGTGCTAGGACGATGAAACTTCGCTGGAATATTGGAGACTCAACAACATTTGCTTAGAAATTGCTACTTCCCAAATCCGATTATTCCTTAAAGTACCAATCTTGACCGCAAAGTAAAAAAAAAACTTTTAAGCAATATATGCATTTTCGTGATGCCCATCAGCCCATTAGCAGTTTTGCCTCAAGGGTTTATCTTACAAATGAAGTTCCAGCTCCCTTAGAGTGCGCATCTCAGTCGCAAAGTCGAAACTTACTTTTGATCAATCAAATCATCTTGACCCATGCAAGTGCCATATGAGCTTACAGCTCTTGTTGGTTTACCCAAGCGTCATCAAGTTTGTCATTTCTGGCTTCCGACTTCAGTGCTGAGTGCTGGCGGACTTTTCAACGGGGCTAATGCGCGACTCGATATGAAGCGAAAGCCTAGTCGCTTATTAACCCGTCAGATAACTTATCCCTCGATCTCACGATTGATTGTTATTGTTCCTCTAGCGCGTCTGGTGGCAATGGTCGGATTTTATGAAGGACGTATTCGTGCCGCGTTGAGGCCGCAGCGGTGACGTCTTCCCATTCAGGTACTAGCGAGGTACCAGCCGTCCTCAGATCTCGGTCATATGTTCGCCTCAATGTGTTTTGGGGGCGGCCTCGCTTTCTTCTCCCGCCTGGCTCCCAGCTTATATTCAAGATTCTTCGGAGGCTCATATTTTCAAATGCGAGGATCCTTTTTTCAAGGTGGGTGTTTATTTTCCAGCATTCACTTGCGTAAAGGAATATTGAGAGTACATTGCTGTTGGAGAGTCGTAGCTTCAGTCGCATTGAATATTTGTTGCTTCTCCAGATAGGCTTCAGTCTGTTGAAGGCACCCTTTGCTTGCCCAAAGGTACGTTTTATCTCGGTCGAGATTCTCCATCACAATCAATCCAGCTACCCAGGTACCAACTGTTTTTGAGAAATAACGACTCTTATAAAGAAAAGTTGACTGTTTCCAAGAAAAAAATCGACTGTTTTCACGAAAAATCCCGGCGCTTCGCACCGACTCGGATTGACATCATTGGGTTAGACATCATGACTTCTCCGATCCGACCATTCCTTAAAGAACTGATCTCAACCGCAAAATACAAAAAACATTTTTAAGCAAAATTTACCTTTTCACGATCGCCATGAGTACATGATTCTTTTTGCCTCAAGGGTTTTTCTTATAAATTAATTTTCAGCACCTTAAAGTGCGCATCTTAACCAAAAAAAGAAAACAATACTTCTGACCATCACTTTCATCTGACCCAGCCTTGCAAGTGCCATATGAGCTTACAGCTCTTGTTTTATGGCACTTGCAGCTTCGCTCAGCAGCTTCGGTCTGTCGGTCCACTCTTCTCGAGTTAGGGTACTTCCAGAAGTCCTAGGACGATGAAACTTGGCAGGCATATTAGGGACCCGACCAAACTAACTTGAAAATTGTCACTTGCCCGATCCGACCATCGTGGGGGGAGGGGGAGGTTGCGGAATCCAGAAAATAGGGGCATGCATAACTTTCGAACGGGTGATCGGATCTTAATGAAACTTGATACTTGGAAAGAGCTCGTGCTTCAGATGTCTCATTTCAAGTCCGGACCCGATCCGATGAATCTGGGGGGGGGGGGGGGGAGTCGGAGGGGGAACCGGAAATAGAGTGAAACTCTCAGAATGGAGCGATCGGGATGAAACTTGGTGGGAACAACAAGCACAAGCTCTAGATAAATAACTGACAGAACTGAGCCGGATTCGGACACTGTGGGGGTAGTTGGAGGGGGGCTGCGGAATTCCGACGATCCGTAGTTGATGTACTTCCAGGTGGGCTAAGACGATAACACTTGGTAGGCATATTAGGGACCCGACCAGATTAACTTGGAAACAGTCAAACGCCCGATCCGACCATCGTGGGGGGAGGGGGAGACGGCGGAATCCGGAAATTAGTGGCACGCTTAACTTTCTAACGGTTATCGGATCTTAATGAAACTTTATATCTTGAAAGGCCTCATGTCTCAGATGTCCCATTTCAAGTCCGGACCGGATCCGATGAACTTGGGGGGTGGAGAACCGGAAATCTTGTGACACGCATAGAGTGGAGCGATCAGGAAGAAACTTAGTGGGAAGTACAGGCACAAGTCCTAGGTGCATCAGTGCCAGAATCGGACCGGATTCAGGTACGGAGGGGGGGGGGGGGGCTGTAAGGGGGTGTCCAGAATTCCGGTGATCGTGAGTTAAGGTACTCCCAGATGTTCTAAGACGTACAACTTTACTGGAGCATTAGAAACTTGACATCATTTGGTTTGACATCGTCACTTCTGCGATCCGACAATTCCTTAAAGAACTCGGCTTAACCACAAAATTCAAAAATACTTTTAAGCAAAATTTAGTTTTTCAAGATCGCCATGAGTACATGATCCTTTTTGCCTCAAGGGTTTTGCTTATAAATTAATTTTTAGCACCCTTAAACTGCGCTATTAACCGAAAAGTGAAAAAAAAAATGACCATTACATCCATCCTCTGACGCCAGACCTGCCAGAAGCGCAAATCTTAGCTGATATGCCTACCTACTACATATTCTTGCAAGTGCCATAGGAGCTTACAGCTCTTGTTATGTTGTCCGGAGTCAAAGTTTTCGTCCTGGACCAATCTTAGTCATCTTCTATCTTTCTTGCTGTCCTTAGGAGACGATTAGCAGATCTGCGACTTGTTTCTTAACCACCTCTGGTCCCTTTTGTGTAAGCATAATCTAGGCTACTACCAAACAGGGTTAGAGGATCAGGGGCGTCACGACTGGGAGGGGGAGGGGGAGGGACGCCCCCCCCCCAATGCTGTCGGCCAGTCGGTAAAAAATTACCGAGTCGGCGCGAAGCGCCGCGATTTTTCGTCAAAACAGTTGATTTTTTTTACAAAAACAGTCGGTTTTTCCGAAAATCGGTCGATTTTTCGTCAAAACAGTCAGTTTTTCTGAAAATCATTGGATTTTTCTGAAAATCAGTCGATTTTTTTTAAACTGTAATTTTTTGTGTTGAAAACAGTCTTTTTTTCTGCAGAAACAGTCGGTAAAAATTACCAGCCAGTCGGTAAATTCCTCGTCCCCCCCCAAACATTTTGGCTAGTGACGCCTCTGTAGAGGATTACATTTATGTTATCAAAGGACGGGCTTAAAGTTTAACTGAAAAGGTGTTAGATGAGACAATCTAGTTTCCCATCACTTATTCACTTAAAAGAAGCTTGAAAACTGGGCGAAAATGCGTTACTTCGTTGCTCCGCTATTCACGGATAATCGATTTTCAAATACTGGAATTTCCTTGTCTGACTTGTATGCTCTATGCGCTTGTATCTGTGTTGTTTGCTCGACGAAAACGATTTACGAAAAATAAGTCTTCCGTAAGCCGTAAACGCCGCGTATGTATTGAGATTCAATTTTCTGCGTCATAGTAGAGAAATTTACGTTGTGAGGACGACCGTAGATATTCTGAACGTCATTCAGGAGCAAATAGTGAAAAATAAAGAATCTCTGAAACACAATCCAAAAATGCAGTGTATTCAGTTAAATGATACAAAAATAAATTGTCTTTTCAGTTATACTTTGCTAAAGCCATTCGTTACCTTGCAGTCACAAAATTGTAAAGGAGTATAAACTGCACGAGAAAGGTGTAACAGCTGAAGATGGATATGGTAGCACGTGTTAGTTGGGTGCAGCTGTCAACGAAAACCTAGTTTTGGCTGAATTGTTGCAAAAAAGTGCGAAAATTGGCGGCACGGTGACCACACGGTGAACAAGACAGGACACGAACCAGTAAACAAATCCTAAAGACGATTTTTCAGCCGACCTACCACAGCCGGCATGCAACTACCGAATTAAACATATTTGAGTCCGTTATTGTAATTCTGAGATTCATCCAGATAATTCGTAGACAAAAACGGTCTCGGTTAGTGGACCCTGACGGCACTTGTCTTTTCCACCCACAGGCTTCCAAAGAGATTTAATTTTTGTGGAACAAAGATGGAACCACTTTTTTGGAATGTGCATTTATTTTCATCGTTGCCATTTTGTCGTCACTTCATTTCCATGATGTAATCTGATTAATGTAATTAAGTAATAAAGTGAATTCTATAAATATTAATCGTAAACTGCGGATCTCCTAAAGTTATTTTCCGTATGTATATGCTTATTAGTTGTTCTGTCGTATGACGATTCAGTGCTAGCGAGTAATGTATTTGAGCTTCTCAGGAATGAAATGTTATTTTATTTATTTATCTAGTTATTTATTGCATCTGGTTGCACTTACAAGACGGGGTTAAAAAAGAGAACAAATAAAAGAAAATACACAATGGTAGAGAGACATAAGGAGATTTGGAAGATGACCGACCGAAAAGTTTGGACCTCATCGATTGGACACCTTCTAAATTCCCTAAAATACAATGGGCTAACTATAATTTGTTTTTCATGAAAATGCTTAAAGAAAAGATTTTGACTTCTCGTGATGGCCATTTTTCTATTATCGCCTCCGCGGCGTCCTCGGCGGAGGAGATTTCTGAGATTGTACTTGCGGGGCGCGGAAATTCAAAAACTTGGCTACGCGTGAAACTCAGTCATTTTATACAACTCAGTAATAAAGAGTGTCGTGGTTGCTAAAATAAACGTCTCTGTAGCTGGAAAATGCTTTAAATACTATCTGATGAAACTGATCTTGTTTGTAGTAGGCCTCCAAAGAAGAGTTTTGACTTCTGGATGTGAAATTATAGAAGTGCCAAAATATACAATTATTTGTCAATAATACAGATCATTTGTAATGTGTGATAATCATCAATCAATCAATCAATCAGTTTTAATCCAAATAGCTAAAAGCTAGAAGAGGAATACAAATTTACGAAATACACAAATTAACTAATACGCTTACAAGATATGGCCAGAAATAAATGATGGGATGAAACTACGTAAAAATTGGGCAGAAGAATTAGCAGGATATGGAGAAAACTGATAATAACGGATTGATAAAACAAGAGAAACTCCGCTTATATTTGTCAAACCTAGTAAATTGGAGGATGGCAGGCAGCAAAATACACAGTAGGCCTAAGGATGCACTGGCGAAAATAATTATTACATAAACCGGTTGATTTCTGACGAAATATTTTATTCTAGAGGGTGGTCCTTATCATACTGTACTAGAAGGATCCTGAGTTTTATTTAGCTAGTTTTAATATCTGTGCATGAATTTGCCGCTGAATTTTGAAAACCCGCATAAAATCGTCACAAAATCGAAAACCGCCTCAGTTTGTCAAAGCCAGCCACAAAACCTTAGCTGCGTTCGTTGGACTCCGGGCTGTCTCTGGTGTTTAGTCACCAGTGTACGGTTCTTCTCTTAAATCGCGATTTTTTGTTCACCGGTGAGTTGATGAAAACTGGCTAACTCCTCGCTGAAGCCGGGCTCCCGAGCAGGTTCTGGTTAGTCCGCACCGGTGAGATAAAACCGGACACTGGTTAGTTCAAAAACGGGTTATAAGACTGGTGAGAAGTCACCGGTGGGTGCAAAAACGGCTTATAGGAAAAACCGGAGACCACCGGTGAGAACTCCCGTGACAAAGAACGCAGCTCTTGTCGGTCGCGGAGACACACTTATTCGCAACACAGACGACCGCGGAAACGCTCTTCGAACCACAAACACTTGTAGGATCGCGGAAAAACGCCTTACGCAGGCCTACAGATAGGCTATTAATTTCTGTCTCAGTCCTACAAAGGTGATAACGACCTAGCTCAGTGGTTCCCAACCTTTTCCGTATCGCGTACCCGTAATTAAGGTTCAAAATGGTTGCGTACCCCATTTTGAAGAATCATTGTTCTATACTAAAAGCTGTCCAGATCGGAACAGCAAAAAGACGTCATTTATTGTCATAAATGGTAAGCAATTATTGTGTAAAAATATAAATAAATAAAAGGGATACTTGAGGCTGCAAGGCTGTCAATCTCATTCTCGTCCATACACTGGTCAAGGATCAAAAAAGACACTTGCGCTGTTTATTTGAAACTTCGTAATAATTTCTTGACGAAAGCAGACATTTTCGAATCCAGAGATTTGGGACCTTCGCGTACCCCTTGCGGGGGTCTCACGTACCCCCAGTTGGGAACCACTGACCTAGCTTAACGTAATAGCACCAGCACCACTATCATCATTTAGCTTCGAAGCGCTTGCGTTAGCAAGTGCTTCCGTCTGTTAACTACCTCTAAAATATTGGGTTCTCACCTGTGTAAGATTCAGCCAATCAGCGAGAGTGTAGCTGAATCAGCAAGGTATTGCTGCTTCGCAGGCAACACCAGCATGAAGCACTTTAGTTAGAATTTTGGAGTGCCTAAATTTGGATAACTGAAGTGGATAATTAGGATATGTAAAATTGGTTTCACTGTTTGAAGGTATGTTAAATGTTCAAAAGGACATTTTTTATACTTTTGTCCTAAATCTGAGATAGTTAAAATCCAAATTCTAATTCTTGCTTTGCTTTTCATTGTCTTATATAATTGTCTTATTTGTTTTATTTATTATCTTATTTTGCTTTTCGTTGTCTTATATATTTCATTGTCTGTATATAATGATTCCAGGTAGACCTCTACTGCTCTGTATTTCAGAAATGTGAGTTAGCCGAAGTTTTGTTCCATCTCCCCCCACAGTCATCCTAACTTAGTCCCGCAAAAGTTATAAATTTGTATTTAGATTGCTTTTAACGTTTGTACGGTAGTCTTATTCTTATTTTTACCATTGTAGCCTACTCCTCTAGTCTGTTCTCCTTCCGGTTAAAAAAGAACAGAAATAAAAAATAATGGGTAGATAATAAAATTGACATTTTTCAACTCGCCAACAGTTATATATTATTACAGAAAAATATTATAGTTATAAATTGATTTATTTTCTCTAGACCAAAACAGTATATTTAAAAAGACAATCAAGTATGAAGGTTATTTTACTCTTATTAGTCGATGATACTTGTTAGCTTTTATTGTGTTTTGTTTTCACATAATTAGAGGAGCAAAAATTCGATAAATCATTCTAGTTGGAACCGTAGTTCACCAGCACCCAGCAACCCTTCATCTGGAGAAGACGTCACATCCTTCACTTCTGCTATGGCTTCTGTAGATGCTTATTTCCTGATCGTGCCTTGGGACGAATGCCCCTTTGACAGAACAGGGGGGGGGGGGGGGCACTTGTGCAACACGCGAGGGTGCGTATGCCTCAAGCTCAACTAGCACTTAACATGGTTTAGTAAACCACTCGAGGCCCATCTCTGAATTGTAGAGTTTGTGCGCAGTGACAGATATATTTATTTATTTTAATTGGATTTGATTACAATAAATACTATGGGTAAATGTTGTAAGACAAACCTTCGGATTAGTTGAGTCGTCGTACTAACCCTTTTTATTGCTTTGAATTCGGCGATTTGGGGAAACGATTTGAAAGGCAGAGTTGTGGATGTATCGGAGTGGGTCGCCGCTTCGGCTTTAGTATTTGCTAAGTTCTCAAAAAGATATTGAGAAGTGCAGATACCTTGAGGTGTGTTTATCGGTCATGAGGTCGGTACACTGCAAATTTTGGAGAAGCAAACTGTCCCTTTTCCTTCAGAAATTCCCGACCGCAATACAGCTAGAGGCAGCCAATTGCTTCTTCTGCGGGAGTCAATTTGACTCCCGTCAATTTGAGTCGTCTGCCCCAGATGTATTAAACTGAGTCAAGCCTATTCGACTCCCTAAGAAGAAGCAATTCGTTCCTACTAGCTGTATGGTCGGGAATCGTTAAAGGACCCCTCTTGCCTATTCGCCTTTTATTATATACCTAGCTCCCTAATGGAGTTATAAGCTTCCAAAATCCCCACACTTTGTCCATTGTTTCGTTGTGTGCCTCCGAATTTCTAGCGCTTTTTCGGCCGTGCAACACAAAGTTTGCCTGAATCTTCAACGTCTATTGATAACTCTTTCACACACAAGGATATGAGAATCTTCTGCTTTTGACTTCTTTTATTTGCTTCATATTCCTACTTTTTAATCACGGCGCGTTCATTTTTCAAATGTTTAGCGCCCAATCGCCGCGTCGATGAGCGGGAAGACTGGATAGAGTCAACAAGCGCTAACAAGAAATTCAGATGGAAAATAACGGTACTTCCGAAAAATGTTTTGTCTGTTCCGTCTCATAGTGAAAAGATCATTTCTAGTAAGAGATGTGTGCTTTAAAATGGGTCAATTTGCTTGGTGATGAACACGATTTTTTAATCCACCTTCACTCAGAATTTCCCGACTTTGAACGATTAAATAACTGCCGAATCATTTCACGTTATTTCCCCATCATTGGCAATCAAACAAAGGTTTTGGCTGTCGCATAATTTATCTCTTATAAGGATTTCAAGGTCCACGAACAGACACACACCCAAAATTTTGAAGTTCAATGTGAACATCGTAGAGGTTAACAAAACTTCGTCTTGGGGTGAATTGGTGTATTGGGAGAAACTGTCTGCCGATCTAGGCATAATAAATAATTTTAAATATCTGGGTACTGAATTCAGTTTTGGGATCCCAAAACGTAGGTGACAGGATACCTATGATTTCGTAAGAGTTGTCCGTCTGTCCGTCTGTTAGCACTATAACCTCGAAGGGGCTGAGATATTTTCATTCAAACTTGGCTTGAGGACTCTTTGGGTCAAAGTACTGGGCTCTGTGGCTCCACATTTAGGGGTGAGGGAGGAGTTCAAATTAAGGGGCGAACGCAGTATTTTTTTTAAGAAGACATGGTGAATCCGAATATGAAAATTACTTTCTTGCCAGACAAGTAGTTGGCCGGGAATCCGACCACAGCCGGAAATTTAGCATGAAGTTTAAACCCAATGATATAGTCATAGTCCATAATAGGGTGAGGAGACATGGTGTTGCAGCTTTCCAAGAATCGAATTTTGAACTTTAATTCCTTGACGGATAAGCTGGCAAAAGTTGCCAGAACCCGGAATTCGGATCGGAAGGTGTCACGAGCTCTTTTACTCTGCATGCAATTCGCCGAGAGTAGCCTACTGCTAAAAGTAGGAATTTGGTCAAGTGGTCAAGTTAGTCTGAAGTCGATTAAGCGCCGTTCACAAGCATGCCTATCCAAGCACGGATGCCTAGGCACGTGCCTATCATCGCTGTTCACAGCCATGCCTAAGCACAGGTTTTGGGCCAGGCACGGAGTTCTAGCCTCTAGAACTCCGTGCCTATCTAAGCTTGGGCACGTGCGTAGGCATCTGTGCTTGGCTAGGCATGCTTGTGAACGCGGCTTTAGAGATGAGATGTCGGAGTGAACATGCATGCTGAATCCATAGCTGAACTTGGTAATGGGTTGTAGAAAAATCTTATAGGGGTTTGGCGAACACCGTAAATCTACAAAATTCGCTTGTCTGGATCAAGTAGTCCAACAAATGTTCAATATGGGGGATCCCATCAAAACCGTCGGTCTTGTTGTCCATCGTTTATGAATTCTATCATTGCAGTTGATTGTACGGAATGTCTACAGCAACAAGAACTAGTCAGGTTTTTTTTTCCACTCTGTGTGACAACCTCGTGTCGGCTAGCTGTTACAACCCGTGATACTAGTTCCAGGTTAAGCAATGTTAAACTTGATCTTGATGTTGAAACCACCAGAAAATATCTGCCGGGCTGGAGATGTGAATAATTACAGTATTCGATCACTACCGATATGTTTGATTGAACTGACTTTTGCAGTAAAAAAAAACAACATAGAAAAATAATTACCTATTTTCTGTGTTCGTTGATAGTTTGTCGTTTATTCTGTTTACCTCGGCCCAAGGTCAGAACTGCATCTTAAGATAATGGGAATATTATCAGAAATTTAAAAAAAATTTGGAAATTCAGTTTTTTAAACTTTATCATATGTTTGCTGGATTTTGAATTTCCTTCTGTTTCTTTTTTAAAAGTTCGCATATGTTACTAAGTGACGCGTAATTTCACTAAGAAGATGGCGTTTAGACTAAATGGAATACCCAAATGGAAGAAGAAGCATATTTAAGAGTGAACTAAAAAATGTAATTGCAATTTACTGTTTGTGCAAGAAGAAAGCTGAAAGCTGTTAGCTAACATCAAGTTTATTATTTGTCTTTAAATTTTATTGTTTTTTAAGCAAGAAACAAAATCAGGGTAGTCAAATATTGAATATTTGTGGCGACAAGTTAAAAGCTTAAGAGCCGTTAAGATAATCATACCTGTAACTGTATCCTGGGGCAAACACCGAAGAAATTTAATTTTGCACGCTTTTGTCGGATGTCGGTCGACTCGTTGGCACATCGGGTTCTTTGTACACGCAAGAAAGCAAATTTTACAAAAATTTATCGGGCAAAACACAGAAGAAATTGAATTCCGCATGCTTTTGGGACTCGCTTGTCTTATGGTCCATTTACACACTGCGTAAAATCCGAGCGTATTTTACGCACGTTTTGAGCTTGAAAACATTTCTAGCAATACGGACGTATTTGATAAATCGGTCAGTTTTGTATCTAAATACTTCCGTATTGCTATAAATCTTTTCAAGCTCAAAACGTGCCTAAAATACGCTCGGATTTTACGCAGTGTGTAAACCCACCATTACCTTAAGCAGATTTTATCAATCATTCGGACTTACAATAAAAAATATTCAATTCTTTGTTTTAATTAGGATCGGGGATAAAAAAAAAAAAAAATCATCCTACGAATGCGGAAGTCAGGTCCGTCTTTAATTCTGTTGCAGTTTATTATCTGAAGCTGATCTGAAGGATTCACGGTTATTTCGAAATTTGCGAAACTGGTGCAGAAACAGCGAATCACTTTGTGACCTTGTTACCTCTTTCCGACGTAATGGGGTTGCGAGCTGGACGTTCTTACACGGCTATTTCACAATTTACAAAATTAGTGCAGTAACGGCAATTCATTGGATGACCTTTCCGACAGAATGGGGTGGCGAGAAGGAGTTTTTTTCAACTTTTTTTTATCCAAAATTTGCCAAACTTTTTCAGAAACAGCGATTCACTCTGTGACCTTACCACGTTCAGACAGAGTGAGGTGGTGAGATGGACGAACTTTCACGGTTGTTGTTTCGGAACTTACAAAATTTTCTCCATATCCTGCTAATTCTTCTGCCCAATTTTTACGTAGTTTCATCCCATCATTTATTTCTGGTCATATTTTGTAAGTGCATTAGTTAATTTATTTCGTGTCTGTGTATTTCGTAAATTTGTATTCCTCCTCTAGCTTTTAGCTATTTGGATTAAACTTGATTGGTTGATTGAATTAGTGCAGAAACGGCAATTCATTTTGTCATCTTATTAAATTCCGACAGAGAAGGGAGGCTCGGTGGACAATGTCTCTCGGCAATACCGGAATTAAAAAAAAAAAAAAAAAAAAACGGGGCAGAAATGACGATTCATCGGTTGACCTTACCAAGTCCTGATAGAGTGGGAGACGCGAGATGAAGGTGCTGCAATACCCAAACCAAGTAAGGAATTTCCCGAAACGAGTCTAAAAATCATGATCTAAAAAGGCTCTGAATAATCCTCGCGCAAATGATCCACCATCCAAATATGATGATGACAAATTTATTGCCCATTTTGATGACAACATAGTATTAAAGTGCGAGTGGTATGAATATTACGTCATGGACGTCAGCGAGATTATTCTTTTCAGGTCTGTCAACTTCTAGTCATCGATGATGAGGAAGAGACGATTAATTGTAAGTATGACGTCATTCTTGAAAATTTCCGTGATAACCTTTCTTGGGTGTGAGAATCTCCTGTTTTGGTCGTTGAACTGAAGCTTCTGAATACGACCCTTACCCGTTATGGAAACACAATTTAATTGAATGGCAAACCATAATTTTTCATATTGCATGTTAATAGCTTGCGAAGTTTTCGTGACCACGGCTTTTTGCAAAAGTCCTTCTTAAGTGTGATTAGCGACGTCCTGAAAGAAAACATTAAAAAAGTGCATGCTGGGAATCTTCATTAAATGAGGTTTGGATTTGCTTGCGTTAATATGCCTATAGTTGGTTATTATTATTGACTAAAGTCTATTGTAAGTACTTCAGATGAGCTCGAATGCCTTTAGTGATTTGGCTTGAATAGATTTATTTATTGATGAGTTAAATATCTTTATTTAAATTTAATTATACATAAAATTCTTTGAGCCCAATCTGACTTTGAAACATTTATTCAAACAATGTTTGCAAGGGATACATCAGCTACGATTCTTCGTCAGCGATATGTTGGCCCTTCTTTGCAAGGGTCCTCGTCAGGCGTTTACGCAGTGTGTAAACCCACCATAATTCTATCAACTTCTGATGCCGGTGACAACGAAGAAGGGATTCATTGTCCGGGTCCAGGTGCCGTTTTGAAATCTGCGCGTACCCGCCGTAATGGTAGCGCAGAAATTTGGTTTTAAAGTTGAACAGCAGTGGAGGATAAGGCTTACACCGAATTGTTTGTTTCATCTAAGGAATTTTGTATTTTTTTCGCCCCAGGCTCCAGTAATAACGGTCAGAATGTGTGCTTCCTGCACGACCAGAGATGGGCGAATCCGATCATGAACGGATTCGAATCCGAATCCAGGGCTAGGTATGAATCCGAATTCAATCCACCATTTCATGCTGAGGAATGCAATCCGGAATCGACCCGGAAATCACGTACATACGTTATAGTTTAAAAATCAGAGATGATAAAAAGCACTGATATCTAAGGTAATTAGATAAGGGGATAGATTACTGAGGATGGTTGGTGGTGGAGACCAAAACGTTGGATTGTCTAAGCCCAAGTAAAAATGGAAAAACGGAAACTGGAAGGATGTAGACTACGCGCATTCGTAAGATTGAGGGTTTGGAATAAGAGTCCGAATCCGAATCCAGCCTGACAAGCACAAGATTCGAATCCGGCCAAAAGCACGAATCCTGGATTCGAATTCGCCCATCTCTGTGTACGACAACTAAATATTCATCGAGACGTTAAGAATTTAAAGAAAAGTATGCATTAAAAGCAAAAGACTCTAACCTCTGCAAAAGACGCTAAGCTCGGGAAAGTTAGCCTACGGTTGAAGAAAGTAAGAAAATGATTTTAAGATAAATACACTAAAAAGTTTCTCCGAGTAAGGATTAAAGTTAACTGCAGTATTTGCTACTGGGATTAATGTTACCTCTACTGAGGTAAGATTAATCCGAATTAGAGATAAGATTATCTTTTTCGAGACAAGATTAATCCCAGCAGCAAATACTGCAAGATTCTTTACAGTGTATGTCTTGCAAGGAATCTGTCCTTTTTAGTTTATTTTTCAGCAATGGCTTACATATGTTGTTGCTATGTAGCATAGATAGAGGGACAAGCACATAGAGGTACCACAAATCCAAAAATCCGAAAGTTCATTCGATGAAATCGATTATCCTTGGATAGAGGACAAACGAAGTAACGCATTCTTATCGGTTTTTCAGTACTATTTAAGTGGATAAGTGATTTGTAACTAGACTGTCGGTCTCAGTCCTATTCGGTTAAGCTTTAAGCTTATCCTGATGAAAAATTATCTCAAAATAGTAGTATGAAGTTTTACGAAAAAGTAGCGTGCAGTACCAACTGATGCTACTACATGCTACTAAAGCAAGCCCGATGATCTCAAAATAGTACTATGAAGTAGTACGAAAAAGTAGCATGCAGTACTAACGATGCTACTACATGCTTCTACTTCAAGGCTACCGTGTTACTGCATACTACTATATGCTACTATTGGCAAGACCGGATGCTACTATGGCAAGACAGGATTCTACTGGATACTACTACATAAGATTTGACCAGTCTGAGACACATTAAATGATAGTATTACATGCAACGTTTTTGTACTACTACCATACTACTACTCAGGCTACAAATTTTTCATCGGGAGACCGGATGCTACTGGAGCAAGGCGGGATGGTATGAATGCTACTGCTTAAGATTAGCCCAGTGTGAGGCACATTAAAGTATAGTATTCTGTACCACTGCATATCAATACATGCAACTTTTTCGTACAACTACTATAGAACTACACAGGCTACAAATTTTTCATCGGGCTCGTGTAATCCTTCTACTTTTCCAGAGTATCCTGCTGCTCGCTTTGGCCAGTTCAAATGCGAACGAGATCGCTAGACTATCAATCGAGGACACCTTCACGCAAGACAGATTAGGGAATGAGACAGTAACGAGGAAACCGGAAATTTCTATAAATGGCGTACGGACAACGACGTTAGCAACAGTGGCGCCACAGAGTGATGGAGGTGAGGGGTTGAACTAAGTTTAAAAAAAAAAAAAAATGGGGCGGGGTCCGGCCGGCTTACCCGCCTGAGAACAACACTATCATGTTCCCATCCCTATGACGAAAGCAGATGATTCTTCCTGAATTGTTGCATTAGAATAAATAAATATAAGGCTATTGAAGTTTAACTGGAAAAAAAAACAGATTATTTTTATTGTCTTGGATCTGAGTATTTTAACTCTGCTAAGGGATTTTTGAATTCTTCAACTTGGGCTCTAATAGTGACGTTCAGAATACACACTGCTCGCCCGACAAGACAAATTTCATCTCGACGCGGAGAATTTGAATTTCAACAGTAGCTCAGGAAATGTCAAATTGTAGATTGTAAGGTCGCCTGTTAAGAAAGCCCGCTATTGTGTTAGTCCCAAAAAATATTTCTTTTTCGACAATCGCTAACCGTTGTTTTTTAGCTTTTAAATACTTCAAGTTTAGAGGTAAAAGCACATAGAGGTGCCAGAGACCGGTCATACACAAATCCTCAATTTTTGGGCATTGTGCTCCAGCGTCTGGGCATGCCCTGCAGTAAGGGCATGGTACCCTCTTAAAGTTCAACTGAAAAGCAAACTTATTTTTGTGTCATTTAACTGAATACACTGAGTTATTTGGACTCTGCTAGGGGATTTTGTTTTATTTTCCACTATCTGGTCCAGTGGCCGTTGCCACAACGTAAATTCTACTATGACGCGGAAAATTTTCATCTCAACACAAACGCGGCTTTTCATTGGGCAGTGGTGAGCTTGGTGAAGAATGCTTAGTGCCTGAGCAAAAAATAAGTCGTAAATTTTTCACGTAAGGCATAAAACAAAGATACAAGCGCATAGAGCTACTACAAATCTCACGGCAATTCCACTATTTGAAAATCGATTATTCGGCGGATTATAGCGGAACAACGAAGTAAGGCATTGTCAGCGGGTCTTCAAGCCAACTTAGTGAATAAGTGATGGGTAGCTAGATTGTCCCATCCCAGCCCTTTCCAGTTAAACTTTAAAAATCTGTTTGAAAAGCCCAGTCCAGATTCTCGATCAACAGTTGACAACATGTTTGCCATGATCGCTGCAGGGTATGGTGCCCGAATGTATGGGCACCATGACCATATGTTGGGGAACCATGCCCAACATTTGAGGATTTGTGTATGGCTGCCACAGACCCGATAGAAAAAGTTAATTCGATGAAGATCGATTATATTCAAATTACCGATTATATCAAAATTACTGAAAAAAAAAAAAATTTACGACGCGTAGTTGAGCAATTTCTTTTGTTTTTGTTCTCTTTTTGTTGATGTTAAAATGTAGTTAGAAGACGGCTTTTTATTTTATTTTCGTTGTGCAACATTGTCAGTGCAAAAGTATGCCACCAGGCATGTGCACTGGTCCGTGATTTTTATCTATGTTTGTTGTAATTAAATAAAACTATAAACTATAAACTATAAACTATATGAACAGCGGAGTAATGAAGTAACGCATTTTCATCGGGTCTTCAAGTATATTTAAAGTTCAATGGGCGGATCAAACAATCATGATGCCCCATTACCACAACCTAGAATACACTGTTACACCAGAAATCAGCAGATTCCTCGACATCTTATTTTGGCTAATATATCGTTACGCCGTTTTTTGCTTAGTGCCGTACTCCGATTTACTAGCTTCGACAAATATAAGCGGAGTTTCTTTTTTCTTATCTATTCGTTGTTATTATATGCACCGGATTATTTGGATTGTTGACAAATGTTCATATTATCGGTGCTAACTGAGAATTCCTTGTAAGCTCTGGAATCAGCTGCAGGTAGGTCGGTTATATTTGTACATTTTTGGCATTGTTGTAACTTTACATCCAGAAAACAAAACTTTCCTTCGGTGCTACGCTTCGCCAGATAACACTAGAGCAATCTGCCAGCTACAGAGACGGTTTATTTTAGCAGCCATGGCACTCTCATCACTCAGCTCTACAAAAAGATTGATTTTCGTACATGGCCGAGAGTTTTTGAATTTCCGCGCCTTGGAATATCATGCTCCGAAATCGTCCCCACCGATACGCCGGAGAGTCAATGACAAGCGATAACAAGAAAACGGCTTATTTTTGAAGCGCTATCTAGTGGAAGTCAGAAATGTATATGTGCGAAACATGTTATAAAAATTAAAGCATAGTTGGTGCCCATTGTGCTTTAAGTGAGTAGGTGATGGGTAACTAGACTCTCGCGTCTCAGCCTTGTTCTGTTAAACTTCGTCTCTTAGTTCACTGCAACAAAAGTACATAATCATGGCCCTCTCTAGTACAACGGAGAAAGCACAAATAATTCAAGAAAAGCTTAGAACGGAGTTCGAAACCGCGTTTCCAGAAAGAACAGTCAAACGTTGCAGTACCGACTTTTGTATATCGCAAAAAATATAAAAGAGCTTATACACCGCAAATTGAGCCTTTTTCGTCAGGGAAAAAGAGAAGAGGCAAATAAGCTACGCAACAAGATTCGAAAGAGGACAAGAGAAGCAGTGATGCCCATTATTAAAATTAAAAAAAAAAAAAAAAAAAAAAAGACCCTAGGCCAAAAGTCTGTCTCGTCCAACTGCGAAGGTGTACTGTCTAAACTGTATCTGACCGTATCTGAACGCCATTTGGTGCTGAGAGATTAGAAGAAAGGAAGGAAGGGGAAATAGTTGATACACTTTTTGTTTTCACTCTTTCAAGTCTTCGCTGCAGTTTAGCTCTTTTTGCTTGTGCTTCATGTTGATCTGTTTCCTTTTTCTCCACTGTCGCCTTTTGCATTCGGTGGGTTATAAATTAAATATAAATATATTTATACCTATATATATTTTAAGCAGTAAGACTTCTACCGCTGATTAGTCATGAAAAATGGCCCTCTAGAAAGACAGCATGGTTGGCCACAGAAAAATCTTTCCCCCTACATTCTGAAAGCTCTAAGGGCATATACTAGTTTTCTTCATAAAGGTTTGCACTAGTTTATTAGAAATTCCAATCGGCAGATCTTTTAGTCCGAATCAAACAAGGGCTGGTGAGCTAGGGTGTGGGTTAGTGATGAATATCGTGAGTCATATTATGCACTGAATAAGAAACGGAACTCCACTGTAAAAACAAAATCTTGCAGTATTTGCTACTGGGATTACTCTTGTCTTTATTGAGATAAGATTAACCCTAACTCGGATTACTTTTATCCCTATAGAGATAAGATTAATCCCAGTAGCAAATACTGCATCCTTATTCGGATAAACTTTTTACAGTGTAGGATAAAAAAATAGAAGAAAAAAAGAATTACACTGAGCTTTCGGGAACGAAGCGAAGATGCAGGGAAAAACAAATAAAAAAAATGGTGCGTTAGGACCGTAAACGGACTCATTAGCAAAATGTGCGACATTTACGACACAATTTGCATTGAAGATTCAAACAGAAATCGGGTCTCGATTTGGGTCGAACGAATGACCTGACTCTAATTCTGGCTGACAAATCGCGACTACATAATCCTTAAGTTAGTTGACGCTTATGCAAATCGGGTAATTACTTAATAAGCAAGGGTTTTACACACCTCTCATCGACGTACCCAGATTTTCGGATTGCGTGTTAAGCTTTGTCAGTCGACATAGACACATATTCGGGTTCGTGAGGTCGGAAGAAGCGGACAGGGCCTAAATTATATGCCATCGGATTTAGGCTAGTAGGTCCTTCGAAACTCGGACCGTTTTAGTAGTAATAATTACCATACAGTGCATTGAAAAGGCCATTGACCTCTAAGTAGCCTACATCGTTGAAATTAATGGTCTTCAAAAACCTTTTCCGCGTAGGAATGAAAGGACGTTCTTCTATTCATAAGGTTCTTCTCGATGGACCATCTTTCAACTTGACGAAGCACTTGCCACTCAACCTAAGATAGCCACATATAATGTGGCTGTGGCAGCAACCTGCTCGCTGAACACAGTGGTGATTTTCCTTCTCCTTCTTTCCTGTCCTGGTCTCTCTTTAAATCCTCACGCTTGCCAACATCCTTTGCAAATCTGGTGTTGTTATCAGTCTCTGGCTATTTTTGTTTCAATTTTTTTTCTCTTCTTTCGTTTCTATTTTTGTCTCTGGCTATTTTTCAAACTGGCTATTATCTAAATTGGTAGGCCTATCAAACAGGACTTGAACTTATCATGCTTCTGTCCGTGAAGTTAGTCCGGGCAGATGCTGAAATCCGGTCTAGGAGCTGTATTGGTCCGTCACAGCCGCATGTGTCCGTATTGTCTGGAAGTGAGTCAATCCCGAAACAGAAATATCTTACGAACGTAGCAGACGCAAAGAGAACATAGTTTACTTGTCTATGGTTAGGACAGAAATCTTAAGCAAAACCGTTCGTGAAAGGACTTGAATTGTTCTTTCGCTGGTATTGTTGAAACTATGACGAAATAATGACAGTAGCAACAATGTGTATTGTTAAAGTACAGACGTTCGGATTCGGTACCGTCAGAGCTTTTCTATCTCAAATCGGACGAGGCACGTTGTCAAACACTTGAGCTTATTCAGCCTTATCATACCCATTGCAGGGCCCCTACCTTAAACGTCCAACCCTGTACTTCAAAAAGTTGATTAACGTTTCCGGATAAATGGAGAAACACCACTATCAGTCGTGGTAATCTAAGTAAAATCCTTGGTAACTTAGTAAAAAAAGTCTATCTTTTGGGTTTATAATCCATCTTTAAAATCCTCACGCTAGCCAACGTTATCCTCAAAATTGTTGGAACCGAATTATTGATCATCAATTTAAATCCCGATGGAGGCGAAACGAGGTAGGCTACTAAAGCCTACCAGCATGGGGGTAAAGAATGGATATTGCGCAGATGTAGCTCTGGGATTGTACGTATTATTGTTGCCATGATGTACGGAATTACTCTCATGGTTGTGTATAAATAGTGCGAAGACGACATTTTTGTTGCATGGGAGGTGAAGCGGTTATTTATTGCACCCATGGCATTGGCGAATTTAATAAAGCGGTTAAATGCGAAATTATTGCAGTGTGCGGATTATTGTATTGTGGGAAACCGCTGTCGAGCTTTGTCATCATGTTAGCCTACTTTGGACTAACCTTCGATTTTTAGCAGTCACGTTTCTTGTAATTGTGTTAGGGTCGATTGCCGATTACGAAGGCGAGGCTCTTCCGCCACTGTCCACAGTATATTAGTATGTTTACAATAGTATGCGGTCGGAAATACCTCGGTGACCATTCCTTTCTTTTGCTTTATTTTACCCCTTGTTCTATACTTGTATATTACCATTACAAGCTAAAAAGCTTGATGCCAAATGTAATAATAAAATATTTTGGTTTGCTTCAAGAGTTGAGTTGCTATGAACAGGGGCGTCGCTGGCCAAAACTCGAGGGGGGGGGGGGGGGGGGCAGGGCGCTTGCCTGCGCCCTGCCGCCCTTTTCAGCTTTTCTTCGCATATGTAATACTGAAACTCGTGATAACAGCAAGCGTTGAGGCCGTTGAGAAGTAGTCGCATCTTCGAGCTCAGGGGCGTGGGAGGTGACGACTGGCAGATGCCCGGCAAGGCGCAAGGGTCACACCAGTTAGAAACAATAGCCAAGAAACACAGCACCACATGCGGGAAACTGGACGAATTTAAGAAACATTAAAGCTAGTATTTATATGATTAAGGTGAACGCATTCGTAATAACAGGAATTCACTTCCGCAATACCCCGACCTGCAGCAGTTTCTAACGCCTGTATATCAGACTATGAAAATGAGCGCCACAGGCGAAATTTTCTAAGTAGGCTATGGCTTTTTTCGTGCAAAACACCACTTTCCCTCAACAAAATCTAGCTTTTAATGATGCCCAAGCCCCGAAATTCCAAGCCTAAACCCGAATGAAATTTCGCGCCTTCCTTCGAGTAAATATAAAATTTTGTGGAATCCTTTACGATTAGAACGTCTTTTTGGGTCCCAAATTAAAATAAGGACCACTTATCATGGATTTGCCCGTCTGTCTTTGTTCACGACGAATCCCGAAGACTGTGAGACATTTTGCTGGAAGTTGGTACATAGGAGTGCTTAAGTTCGACCATATCCGAAAAAGGACTGATCATCTAGAAAAAAAAACTTGAAACAGAACGGACTTGTTCTGAACAAAAAACAGAACAAAAAACGAAATCAAATGATATGTTGCAATAATCAGGCCCGCCATTACATCGTCTCTCATTGCTCGCGAAGCCGATTTGTTTTCATCCTCGCCCTGGAGAAAAATTCTTGTCATCAAATTCTTTTATGTCAAAATAGTCTGCCTCTTTATATCAATCTGGCAAGCTCGAAAGATGCGACTGAGAATACAATTCGTTGAGTCCCCCTGACCGCTGAAGTCCAATCTAGATGTCAACTCAATTTCTTGGTGACCCTGAACTAGCATTACTGAAATTTTCCGGGCGTACTGCCAGCCCCCCCCCCCCCATTTAGCTTTCGTGGGTGAGGGCCCAGTTTAGCTCAATTGTTGTGGTCGGGCGCCCTGCGAGCGCCAAGCTTAGCTCGTTTATTTTGCCCACTTTAGCTTTTTTCTTTCTTCGAGGGGGAGTGGATCCACCCCCCACACACACCCATAACTTCGCCCCTGGCTATGAGGTTCAGGTTGAATAGATATCATTAAGGTTGAATAATTAACAGGCAATAAAAGTAGATAAAAACGCAACAACAAATCTAAAATACGAAAAAGGATGGATAAGCAGACCCAACTCACAATTTGAAAATAACCAAATGGAGGTAAATGAAAAGCGGGACCGGACGGACAAAAATAATTCAAACAAGGGGAAAACTGCAGCCTTCGCGGAAAGTACTTCGGAATTGAAAATATTGTCGTAGCTTGCAGTAGAAAACCCGCTCTACCTTATCGTAGCCAAGAACTGATGCGATAGAATGGACATCCAGGTTGCATTCAGTGGCGTCAGAGCTTGGCCAGATAACCGAAAATTGAAAATGTACCCTCTCTTTTGAACAACTATTCCTTCGTATTCGACTGCGTTAAAATGATTCGTCAGCTGAGTTATATTCGAGCGATATTTCGGTCCTTCTTGTCAAGGGTCCACTTCAGGCTCAAGCAAAAAAAACGAACTTGTTGAAATTTGTTTCAACAGAAACCTTCTCCCTTGATAGCCGAGATCGGGTGAGTTAGGAAAAAAGGAAGCTTTGAACCTGGTGTTTAATTGAGTTGATGATCTCGGTCCCTTCCTAGAAAACCAGTATAGAACCCCGGAAAGCAAATATTAATTTCAAACTGGTGCCTGTCTGCTTGCCTGCTAGAACGGAGCTTTCCACTCGAAAGCAGAAACGTGGTTTGATGAAATGGAAGCTTGGCTGCATATTTTCAGATAGCCCCCTCTGACATAGGCTATACAACTCCACTTCACTTCACACACTTTAGCCTCTGGCTCAGTTACAAGCAAAACCACCCTTTTTGGCCCCAGGCAAGAGTTCTCGGAGCTTTCCAGAATATACTGTCATATTCATCAATCCGGCCTAAGGTCCACACTTTACGTAAGAACCGCACAGGTTAGACCCTTACCACTTTCTAGCAATAAGCTGAAATCGGGGTACAAGGATGTTGGGAAAACCTCTCTGGCACGCCAATTCCTCCAGTCCAACGTTAAATAACGTTTATTGTAAAGGCAATGACTATTTATAAATGTGCAAGGCATACGTGAAGTTAGGAAAGTCAGGAACCCTATAAATAATTTTACTTTATGATTTTCCTTTAGGAGTGAATACTCCAATTCAGAATTAATACTTTATCAATACATATCTTAATTATATAACTAAAATAATAATCCGAAAAAGGTTACCTTAAAATTACTCCAAATTCACTTTAAATATTTCAAGCCATTAATGTGGTTCAAGGCTGTCTACCAACTGAACTGGTGACGCTTCTATCAAGATGTATTACTGTTAACTTTACCCAACACTGCTAAATGGCGTTATAAATGGGAAAAGCGCGGAATATTCAAATAGGGTGAGAAAAGGAATCGGACGATTCCCACACTGTCAGAAGTTTCATAACAGATTGCGCATAACACTTTCAAGAATAACACCTTTTCACTTAGAAAAAAAGTGTTATGACCAATTAAGTGTTTACTATTTCGTGCCCAGATCTCCAACAACACCTTCAATTGGTAAAAATACTACATTGTCAGAAGTTACATAACGACAACAGCAGGATGCGCGGTTTCAACAGATAACACTTTGGGATGTTATAGGTTATGTTTCTTTCGTTCCCGTTAGTATTTTTACCAATTGAAGGTGTTGTTGGAGATCTAGGCACGAAATAGTGTAAACTTAATTGGTCATAACACTTTATTTCTAAGTGAAAAGGTGTTATTCTTGAAAGTTTTATGCGCAATCTGTTATGAAACTTCTGACGGTGTAACAAAGGAAAAACAAAAACAAAAAACACGACCAAACCAAAGTGCTGCTCTCGCAGCACAAAAAAAAACATGCGTCGCAGTGTTATTGCTTGCACTTAACATGCTCTGTCCGAACGGGCGGACAGTGATTACAGTGCATTGAAATGCAGGCATAAAGACAAGGTCGCAATGGCTAGTAACTACTGGGACATGCTTTTCTTGTGGAAAATCCGGTTGGCTGCAAAATGGATCTAGAAGTTTTTTCCCAAGTGCGGATCACGGATCTACATATACAGAAACCACCGGGATTCAAGTTTCTCACCAGCCCCAACTTGAATATCGTGGGGATGGCAAAACAGTTTTCTATAGACGTTCTGCTCGTATCCCCTCCCCGTGCTTTCCTGGCATATTATCAGCACACACATTCGGCTGCTATTGAACTGGTTACACAATTTTCTCACTTCTCGCTTTAGGAGCAACGGAGAACGGAAATACGAGTAGAAGTCGTTTGTTGATTGGATAATGAATTAAAGAACAAATACGAGGTTTTCGTGGTTTTATTGATCAGCGAAAAACGAGGTCAGGATCCCTGTTCATTTGTTTTCTTCTTCTCCTTCCTTAAGTCAGTCGACATAACTAACCCGGCTCCAACTTTTGACTTGGAAAAACTTCAGCCAACGAACCTGGCCCCTACTCCAGTGTTAAATTGAGTCATAGAGGTCGGCTCCTACTCGGCCTCAGCTCTTAAGATGTTAAAAAATAAACTGTAATTTCGGTTGCACTTCCGGCAAACGTTTTCAAAATATTGATTCAGAGGAGGGATAGGTCCTCGAATATTGCGAAATGAACATCACAACCTGGGGATAAAAGGGTTAAACCCTTTAGCTTCTGCTCGACACAAACCTACCCTGTCTTCTGTCAACACCAGCCTTGTCATACAGAGCAACCAATTTTGAGCAAGAACGGAAATAAAAATGAAAGGAGACATTCGCACGGATTAACTTATTACATGCTGTCACTGATATTACATTGCTAATTACCTAGTGATTCCTTATGCTCATGGAGGGAGAATTCAGGCGTCGCCTAACCATATCCATATGGTGAGGAAAGGGGTTAGGCACTTGCAAGTAGCGACCTGAAGGAAGCAACTATGTGCGGTTTTCAGCACGTATTTGACTTTATTGGAAGGAAAAGGTGTCGGTATAACTAAGTACAGAGAGGAGTTTTTTTTAAAGCAGAAACAGCGCATTTCTACACTGTCAGAAGTTTCATAACAGATAACACAGGATGCGCGGTTTCAACAGATAATGCGTAACAGATAACACTTCGGATGATATCTGTTGTGTCTGAAAACGTTATGCAAGGAATGTATGCATAACAAGCTTTGTTAAGAAGAGCCAAAAAAGCATCTACTGACTTTATTTCTTATCGTCATGATGTCGGAAAACTCAGCAGATACCTTTTGGCGGTTTTTCGGTTCTTCCTGATCGTAACGCTTACTATGCATAACATTTTGAAACACAACAGACAACATCCGAACTGTTATCTGTTACGCATTATCTGTTGAAACCGCGCATCCTCGTGTTATCTGTTATGAAATTTCTGACAGTGTAGGTCCTATTTACAAACACACATTTTTTTGCAGTGGTTGGTGATGGTATCATCCAGGACTTGAAGGTCGATTGCACAGCAAACGAAATGATAGTCAGGCTGGTGACCAGTGGACCCTTTCATGGTATGGTCTACCCCAAAGGGCTAACACAGAATTCAACTTGTCTTATGGAGTTTGATGAATTAGCACCAGAGCCTCTCGTGTATAGATTGCCGCTGAGGAGTTGTAACACCATGTTCACAGATGTGGTAAGCCAGGTTTTTCTACCTATGGGCCCATGAATGTTCGGTCGTCGCTTGCTCAGGAGGCATGTCACTTTAAGAATATCTCAAATCTGTTCGTCATAGTATATCTGAAACACTTATATCCAAATTGATTTGAAAGAAAATAATTCATTAATTGATTGAAATCGCCCTTCCCTGGTCCTCCTGCACGTTGGGAAGTTTCGTAACATTAACACAGGGACGCGCAATTTCTGCAGGTGAGAGGGATAGATGAGTTAGCCTACAGTGTATTTTCTGTTATGACCTTTTAAAGGACGCTCGCACTTATTCTGCCTTTTATAAGTACCCCTATCTCCCTGTTAAATTACAAGCTTCAGGAATCCTCGCCCTTCGTCATGGTTTCGTTTTGCACCTACACGTTTCAGCGCTTTTTCGGCCGAGCGCAAGCACGAACGCAGAGGTTGCGTAGCTTAGTGTGAAAGGCTCAACGCGTCGATGTGAAAGCGGCTTCAAGGTTCGCCGAAAACTCTTTAAAAAGTAAAGGCATGAGAAGCTTTAGTATTTTATTTTTCATTTTGGAAGACGTCGTAGCTAGCAGGTCTATCTTGTGTTTCGGACTCCTTTTCTTTTCTGTGGCTTTTTCCACTTTTTAACCACGCGCACAGTTTTCAAATATTTTGCGTCGAACGTTCGTTTCTGAGTGCGGGAGTTTCGCAGTCGACAGGCGCTAATAAGAAAATAGCTAATTTCGCGGGGCAAGAATTATTATTTTGGAAATACAATATCTCTCAACCAGTTTATCACGAAAAGATCATTCCTAGTCAGAGTTCTGCTTAAGGGGCACATCGTACTTATGATAGTGCTTCTTTCTACTTCAATAGTATTTAGATCCATTCTCATTCGCGAAATTCGTCACTTCATAAGTGAACCCTATCTCCTCTATTAGCAATACACTGATTATCACTATTGTCTCATTTTTTCTCTTTACGTGAAGTATCATGCGGACAGACATTGTTTCCGAGGAGCGTATTCGTCCGGAGACTGGTTGTGCAAATTTTGACAACATTGTCACCCAGAGCAGGGGACCTGGAAAAGAGGCTAGAAACAGCAGAAGTCGTGTGTAATTTTCTATAAGCATAGCTTGTTTGTAAAGGGGTCAACTATAGTGCGAGGGGTCCTCTTAGTATTATTTTTTCCACATGCAGAAATTCTCTACCCGATCAACGACCCAATCGAGCAGCAAAAACAGCAGCCGTGTCCAAAATGGAATCACAGCAACCTTTTTAACTCCAAGCAACTCCCACAAAGAAATTCACGAAGTCAAATATTTAACGCTAAGCTAGAATCTTTAGTTTTTTTTCCCACAAGTTCGTTTTTCCAACTTGAGCGGCTTTGAGCCTGAAGATGAACCTTGCCAAGAAGGGTCAAAATATAGATCTAATAAAATTCAGCTGACGTATCCTTTTTGCACTATCAAATATTATTTTTTGGTGCTGAAAGTTAATTCTTACATTCGTTCTAATGCCGTTTCGCAACCATACATGACGAAAGAAATGTATACATATGCGTTGCGCCTTGCGTGTGTCCTTGGAATGTTCGAGGCTAATACCTTCACGCTCATTAGCTTAGTTAACACGGTATATTTTACCAATCACGACAGGATGGGAGAAAACAGTAAAGAAAACTAGCAATCTCTAACTTGCATGTACAGCAGACGTATGTTTCTTTGAACGTTATTGAACATGAAAAGTGCCATTTTCATCCACTTGTTGGTACTAAACTTAACAACCAGTCAGCCAAAGTAATAAGTTAATGATTTTAATTATTGTTAGTTGTTTTTTCTTGTTTTGGGGTCACGCAAGGTCATGTTTTATTTGGTTTCGGTACATGGTCTCATTTTCCATTTTATCGTCTCTTAATTTTTCTTTTTTTCCTACATGTTAGCACATCTTCGCAAGCTCCGCTATTGTTGTACTATTGATTAAAAAACGTTTATTTTCAATAAAACTGTACTGCTACTAAGAACACCCTAAAGTTTACCCGAAAACGGCTGAGATATCATAGTCTTCTTATCCATCACTTATTCACTTAAATACGGTTGAAGACTCGATGAAAATGCGTTACTTTGTTGCTTCGCTATTCACATAATTTATTTTCATCGCACGAAATTTTTCTTTCGGATTTGTGGTACCTCTATGTTCTTGTATCCTATGCTTGAAATATTTGACAACTACAACGGTAACGATTGACGAAAAATTAAATATTTTCCTGGCCACACGCAATGGCGGGATGAATTTTCTTCATAAGTAACGTTACAATCTGAAATTAAATAGTTTCCAGAGCTTTGCTTCATTTGCCATTGAAATGCAGGGTTTTCATGAAATTGAAATTCTGCACGTCTGGATGAACTTTGTCTTGTTGGGTCAGCAGTGAATATTCTGAACGTCAGTACTAGCGCCCAAGGAGAAAAAAAAACTAGGAATCCCTTGGCTGAGTCAAAATAATTCAGTACGTTCAAATCGATGATATAAAAAATAAGCTGACTTTTCAGTTAAACTTTAATGGGTCCTTCTTTTTGCACTGTTCATAGTTCACTAACGTTCAAAGAAGCATAGGCTACTAGGACCTAGGGGTGCAAGTACTGCACATCTTCTTTTATTTTTTATCCTGCTAAGAGGTATGAATGAGTTAAGTAAAAAAATTAAATCGAATGGAACAACAGACAGTGGTGCTACAAACGCTAAATTTGGCTTAAAAAATAAGACTGCCCATAATGACTTAATGAATGAATATATTTAATAGCCAATTGACCGTACATATAAATGATGGTTACAATACACTTTAGATAGATAGATGGATATATATTTTTATTGATCTAACTCGTAGCGCCGACATGGCACTAAATACTACATCACTCAATACTTATCTTTATTTAACTAATACACTCTTTAAAAATTGGCATATTTTTAGTATCTTAGCTTTGTTTTTTGTTTCAAGAACATCTGGGAACTTGATAGTATACTCATTAAGAAAATATCTCCTGGGGTCTGAGAGTTGCTCGCATTCAACCAGAAAATGGCCCTCGTCCTCTGTACTACAGCAAATTTAATGAGAAATATCATTCGAGTATTATTGTTTGAGTTGTATAATAATGTAAAGATATAAATAACACAGTTATTAGGCACTTTGGCAGTGTGTTTAATACCCGAGTATTATAACCAGAATAGAATACCCAGCATTGGCTGTTACCGGAAAATAAGACAATAAGATAAAAGATTGGAAAATAAGAAAATAAGCTTTCCGTGGGACACAAACTGGGTTTGTTCGGCTTTCTTGACCCTCTCGGTATCAGTTTTTCAGGAAAAGTAAAAATAAGTTTACCGCATACTTGATCGCTATGCTGATGCATTTCAAGCATGGCCCATGGCTGTTTCCTCGATCCGGTGACAGAAAGGGATTGAAAAAAAAATCAGAATGTCTTCTTTCCCCGTAGTCTGTAAATCCAACAGCTCAATCAAAGCAATTGTAGCTGTATGTACTATCCGGTTTTCCCTGGATTCCGGTGGAACCTTGTCGGATTTGAAAATACGGATAAAATCAGCTTGTCTTCTTTTAATCAGATCCACTTTACATCCCCCTTGTTCAAGAAGTTTTTTTATTTCTGAAGTTTCTGGGTTCCGCAGTAAAGCAGTTAAACTATTGCCCTGGTGACCAAACAAAGCAGCGTTTCTTAATCCTCAAAGGACCCCTCTTGTTTATTCTGCCTTTTGTAATATAATTAGCTCCCATATGGAATTGTAAGCTTCTTGAATCCCCACCTTTCTCCGTTTTATCGTTTCGTAACTACGAATTTTAGCACTTTTTCGGTCTTTCCGAGTTTTCCCGTCAGCCAACGAAAAGTTTGGGATAAAATACGGATAATACGGAAAATACGGATAAAATCAGCTTGTCTTCTTTTAATCAGATCCACTTTACATCCCCCTTGTTCAAGAAGTTTTTTTATTTCTGAAGTTTCTGAGTTCCGCTGTAAAGCAGTTAAACTATTGCCCTGGTGACCAAACAAAGCAGCGTTTAAACCTTTATTTGCTCGATCGAGTTGTTTTCGTCGGATTCTGTCTCTTGATCCGGTTCCCTAGACGGACATTCTAGTAGACTAACGAGATTTATTTGCACTCCTTGGTTCCTAACGCCACCCTAATTCTTGCCTAAATGTAGGGCTGCAGGCCGCAGGGTTCATAGTTAACTATGATGAGTGTTCGTTTATAGACGAGTGGCATTTAAGTCTTCCTTGCCTTTGTCCACTTTTAGGTCATCTGAACGTTTCTTTGTATAAAAGCATGCTGCGCACTCAACAGAACGCAACGAATTTAAAGCCGAAGGCTCCACGCCGTTAACGATCTAATAGAGCGTGCGAAAAATCAGCGAAAACCACAAATTGCAGTTGTTTGATTTGGGAAAAGATTGCAATTTTTCTTCAAAAATATTTTGATTGGACTTCTGCGATACCGTTACACCTGGTTCGCACTGGTCGGATTTTATGGATCCCAAGCGGTGATACGATAGCTCTACTCGCCAAGTTTCGTTCTTGATCCATGTACAGTAGGTATCACCCCCCCCCCCCCCCCCACTTTATACACAGTGCCCGCATCCAGTCCAGACTTGTCAAAAGAACATATAGGACATGTTCACTTGACAACTTTTAGGTTCCATCCAGATCGGATCATCCGACCGATAGTTGCCACAAGATTTTCGGTACCCTCCCTCCAACTCCTCAGAGTTGACCGAATATGGTCCGGATCTGTAAGTGGAGTATCTTGGACATCTGCATCCGGAACAGGTCGCTCGTTCGAGAATTATGTGTGTCACAATAAGTTTGGAAGATTCCTTTCGGTCTCGATGAACCACAGAGAAATGTTCCTGTAAAGGAATATGTAAAATAGTTATCAGTTATTTCTGTAGCGTTTACACGGACAAGAAACCCCGTCGAGTAGAAAGGAATTCCGTTCGACTCGAAAGGATTGCGTTCGTGAAGACGAGTAGAAAAAAAGTCAAGCGGAACGGGAATCCTTTCATGATGAAAGGAATTCCGGTCTACTTGAAAGGAATCTTGTCGGCGGCAATGGTAAAAAGTACTAAAAAATGTCTAACTAGCTTTGAAGAGCAGCAATCATCAGTACTGATGTCATAAATGCTCTCAAAACATTTTTTTATTGGCTAGTGAGTTTATTTTTGTCAGATTTTCTGGTTCGAAGAATTTCTTTTTTTCCCTCTGCGTGTAAACATAATATCTCACCAAGATCGGATTTTGTTCAAGTTTTCCTGTACTTGTAAACGCTGCATTAGTTTTTGTTTTTTTGTTTGTGTTTATTTTTTCCCATGGCCTTTGTGCTTTTAGTGGAATAAATCTTATCTATCTTATCTTGTTTATGGAGCATGAGCTCTTGCCAACTATTAAAGGACCCCTCTTGCTTATTCTCCCCAGCTCCCTTGTGAAATTATAAGCTTCTGAAATCCCCGCCTTTAGCCATTGTCTCGTATTTGTACCTACATATTTGTTAGCGCTCTTTTGGCTTAGCCGAGTTGTGCCAGTCACGCAACGCAAATTTTGCAAGAAGCTCAAGGTCCACCAAGAACTCTTACGTTCATAAGGACGTGAAGAGCTTCAAAGTGTTGTGACTTCTTTTGCTTTTCTTGGTTTTTCTCACTTTTTAACCATGGCGCGTTCAGTTTTCAAAGACTTTGCGTCCAGCCGTCCGTCGGAGAGCGAAGGCTCGATAGAAAAGACAAGTGCTAACAAGAAAATCGCTTATTTCATGTGGAAAGTAACGGTATTTTCGAAAAACGATATTTCTCATCAGCTATTACATCGTGAAAATATCATTTCTAGTAAGAGCTATGTTTGAAGTTTCGTCCAGAACGGTTCGAAAAATTGAAACGGGGAAAGGTTAAAGGGTTATGCAAGGTCCCGGATTCTCCCTCCCTCTATCCCCCTTCCCCGGATGGTCGGTTGCAGGAAACCAGGTCAATCTGACCCTGGCCCTAATTCACCTGGCAAGTTTCATTCTCCTAGCCCATCTGGGATTACCCTAGCCCGCATTTTATGAAGTTATAGAGGTTTGAATTCTTTTACAGCATTTTATTTACTGATTTTGTTCAAACTTTTTTAATCGCTTTTAGCTATTTATTTATTCATAAAACTAAGGAACACCTAGGGCCAGTCGCAAACATACAAAAAAAAAGAGAAACAGATAAATCAGTTTTATAAGCAGTGAACTGAAAGACAAAAATCTCTTTAGCCGGGATTTGAACCCAGGACCCTCTGCTTACAAGACAGGCGCTCTTACCATTTGAGCTACCGAGGGGTTTGTGAACAGAGTTCGTAAACCACTACAGTAGTCTGGTAGAAGCCGGCCATAGGAACAGTGATCCCGCCCGAGGGCCAATTCATCTAACCATTTCACATCCCCATATCACGGAAGTTAATAATAATACATAGATAGAATCTATGTATTAATGATAAATCATTACAAAAGGGGAAAAACATAAATAAGCAAAAATGGTGCTTGAACCTCAAGTTTTTTTTTGTTCGGCGATCTCACCAGACCAAAGGCGTATTCTTGCCGTTCCCCGAGGACTCCTCGGGGAATCGATGGGAACCGCGAGAATAGAGGGAGTCACTCCACGTGGACTCCGCGTACGGAAAACAACGAGAACACGGTTGCTAAAAAAAAAATAAGCAATTGACGAAATTAGTCTGGATTAGTTTTCTTTTTGGTTTTCTTTATTCTGATTGATTTTACTTTATTTTACATTGCACAACACCAGCAAAAATTGATTCCCCTCCGAATCTGAAAGGGAGTCCTTTTGGATGATGGTGATAATGATCGGAGCATTCTCCGTCGGGGACTCGCGTGAATACGGGGAGTGAGTCCCCGGGACAAACAAAAACGCGGGGACTCCTCAAGTGGAGTCCTCGGGGAACGGCGAGAATACGCCTCAAGTCCGCCAAAGCGGCAGAGACAGGCGAAAAAGGGCCCCGAGAGCACCAGAAGGAGCGATTATCGGAAGCAAGTATCCTTGTCTGGATTGCAAGGGAAGATTTTCCTCCGCAGTTCAGGAAAAGATGGGAGTATGGCCCAACAAGGAGCATCTCAAGGGCAGCTAAGAAAGCTCAGCTAATGAACCCGCCCCCTCATAGCAATGAACGCTATTTGAACTCATTTGTGCCTTATTTTATCCGCAATTTTAATGTGAATTAACCAAATTGTAATTTGACAATCCCGTCCATTTTGTATCATCAGAAATTTGGGAATAAAGAATTTTAACTGTAAAAAAAAATTGCTCTAATTGGAGGCGGTTTAAGACGTTGCAGCGAAACTTAGCCGAAACATAGCACTCACGAAAGAATTAGGAATATGAGACTTTCAATTCTCCTTTCTTCTTCGCAGGAAGATGGTGTGGAATATCATAACACCATCATAGTTCAGCCCTACAAAAGGATCGTCACCAATCAGGGAAGAGGATACCAGATTCGATGTCGCTATCAGACTAGAGATAAAGCACCGCCGTCAGATTTCAAATTCAATATAAGGTAAGCGATACTTTTTAAGCATTTTAAGGTAACGTAAGGTACCAATTTGTTTATCTTATTTTGTGCATGTACTACGCTGGCTATTAACCGTTGTTTAACGTCAATGAGTTGAGGAAAAGTCCTAGACCAACACCGTCACATACCACATTTTTGCGCATCCTTAAACATTATTCACGAATAGTGTGTTTTTAAACTATATGAAAAGAATGTAGTCATGTTTATTTACATTGTTTTGTTTAGTGTTTTAATATGTGTATTTTACTTTGTGTATTTTACTCGTACTCCGCTGTTGTGCAAAAAGAGGGTCACAAATAAATAAATAAATAACAGAAAATCGAATGGACCCTTTTACAGCAACGGGTTGTTCAACCTTTCGCCATTAATTATATTATGGATCAAAGAGCATTGATTAAAATATGAAATAGTCGTCCTATCCTTTTTGAAAATATGGTGATTGCTAAGAGAGCTGTTTCGACAGGGTCTAGTCGTGTACCTTCGAATCGCCTGTATAGAAGACTGTTTTGGTCCCATTTTGGGGGCGAATCCGATCGATAGTGACAGAAACTTATGAAGTGTAATTTTGTCCGTCTATCTGCCTGTAAGCGTGCGAACTCGCCAATGGGTTCCTCAGGTCGGTCATGTTCATAGATCCGCTTTCTGGATCGAGGTTTTCTGGGTATAGGAGGAGGAGGCTTATAAGTATCTTTTACACAGTCGAATTCCTTAGTCTTGCCCAGCAAAACCCATATTGACAGGATCAAGAAGGTCATTACACCCATTTTGGAGATACCGTCAAAAGCGTTTGTCTTGTTTTCTGTCCACATTCCCAGCAAGTAGTAGCTCACTCTAAGCTGATTGTCTTAATCCTACTTTCCTTAATCCGGGTTGTCTCATGGGGATTTGCCTAGTGACACTTGTCAAAAGCGGATTGTCTCGTGAAAATTTGTCTCAGGATATGCTCCCGACCTCAGCCGCCTTCGCTCTTCACATATAGGCCTACTGGCTAACTCTTCGTGCCGATGAAGAATCGCCGTGTGCCCAGCGAAGAGCCAGAAACGTCACGACAACAAACGTTGTTAATTGGTTGACACAGGATTGAATCAGTTTTGAGTGTTCATTTGGGTGACGTTTCTTATTCTTCCTCAGGTTCACTGGCGTATTTCGGACTTAGTCACACAGAGTATTCGCTCGATAAGCTTTGGGCTTGAGCCTGTGAACCTCTGGGCCACGCCTACCTACAATTTTACATAATGAAAATAATTATGTTTTTTTATTTAAATTTGGGTTCCTGTCCTATACCTTCGGGGCCCAAATCTTGCCTTGTTTAATAATTGTAGCTTATTTATTTATGCAGAAGGAAACAGATAATGAACGAAATCGTGTTGCACTGCAGTATGTAATGCCTAATCTTTTAGTCGAAATGAAAACAAATGTAACCAAAGTCTCAATCTCAAACAATACAAACAGAAAACTGTGGACCAGTCACTAGGAATGACTACTGCTAACTCTGCGGTACTGTACCTGTTCTTTCTGCATAAACATCAGCCGACATTATTAAAAACTATGAGAGACTGAATCATTAAGATTCATCACACAAAAATATTACTAAATTATTGAAAGAAATGGATACCGGCAAATATTTATCTGTATTTTATATCCACATACTAGCAAAATGTTTTTCTTCGTGTCTGACTTTCTTGTCAAGGTGTATTTTGAGCTTGCCCATTAGCGAGACTGATGGGGATGACCTAGACACTACAAGTGTTCGAATCCATCCAATTTGAGTCTTTTGAAACTACCCAGCTCTTGACTATATTCGTATCAATTTGTAATTCTGGGGAAGGGGTTACTAAAGGTTAATTTCCGACATCGAAGTTGACATCGGAATCGAGACGACCATTGAAAATAATCAATCCGAGCGGAGCTAGTTTGATATTTTTAAATGGCCGTCGAGGTTGTTATCCCGGTATCAACCGATATGACGGAAAGTTAACTGTTATAATTTTTCTAACAGAACCATTAACTGATCGTTTACCTTTACACTGCCGTAATCTCTCATGCATCTTACTCTTGTTAGAATATTTTTTGAGTGGCAAGCTTTCCCAAGCAAGTGGCAGTTTTTGTCGAAATCAGTAAAGATCACCAGAATAAAAAATAAAAAAAAATTGTAAATAAATAATTGTAAAGATTTAAAAATTTGTAAATATAATTTTGATATATGTTTTTGTTTGATAATATTTGAGCATTTAAAAGGAATTATGGTTAAATAAATGGAAAAAAGTGGGGAATAAGATCCTCTATCTACGTATGATTTATGATGTTTTGTTCCATAGTTGTTTTGAACTTTTGTTAAGAATATTTCATTTGTAGGTCATCTATTGGGGGGTTTGGGAGGTTGGAATGAGGTTTTAGTAAAGTGGTGAAGAGCCGTAAAAGGATTTTTATTTTATTTTATTTTTGGTAATTATGGTCACGGTGGAATGGGTTCCCTATGCTGGAAGGGCACCTTGCGATACCGGTTGAGCCACTATTTTAATGTGAAAGTTATAGATTGATTGTAGGATACGGCTCTTTTCGAGTTTTTAGTTTTAACTGCTCAAACAAAATTTAAAGAATGATAATAAATTAAAGTAGGAAATAAGTAATAATTTGAATTTAGTGTATGAGTAAAGTGTAGGTGACGTATAAAGATAAGAAATTTGAGTTGTAATAACAAAGATAGTTGCGTCACTGAGAGGAGTGGAGGTGGGACTTAAAAAAATATGCATAGAGAATTATTTTATTCAAATGAGTATTTTTACACGTAACGTTTTGTAGTTTATTTTTTTATGTACATTTTTTTTGCATTTTTTTAATTATTTGTACCATTTTCTATAAAAAAAAAAAAAAAAGATCACCAGAATATCACCTGTGGGACATAAGATGGTATGCATTACATACCTGTTTGAGAAAAATTATAAGAAATTCTTTTGCCAGTAAGTCAGAACCTTGTTTGGTTTTGAACACATTGGTATTGCATGTCATGAATGGCATGCATTTCAATAGCGAATCGGTCGGAATCTGGTCGGAATAGTGCCAGAGAAAATGTAAGCATGTTTATATTCGCATGCGATGTAACCCTTCTAAGCCGGACGCTCAAGATCATCTTCTTTCACTTTGTCGGTTGGACATAATAGGCCAAAACCAGTCATCCAGAACTATTGCCTGCATTTATTGCAAAATGAAAAATATTAAACGTAACGGCAGATGTAGATAATGACGTCTGCAAAAGTTTTCGGTACATGGATTGGCATTTCCTCGACCACGATTATGTGACCCAAGGGTTGCAGAATAAAATGTGACAGTGTGACAGTGGTAATAAATATTTTTGTCACTTTAAATATTCTTTCAGCCCAAGCTGACTGCGAATCATATTTGACAGTGCAAAACGGCTATTTTTTCACAAGTTCGTTCCCTTTTGAGCGGCTTGAGCCTGAAGAGGACCCTTGCCAAGAAGGTCCGCAATATGGCTCTAATATTATTCAGATGACGTATCTGTTTTGCACTGTCAAATATGGTTTTGTCACTTTGTTGGGTAGCCTTGGGTGATTTCGGTTTATGGGCATATGAATGAATGAATTTTATTGACCCACTGCACAACGTTAGAACTAGTAGAGTATGATAAAAGAAACAGGAAAACGAAAAAGAAAAGCAAAAATTACATGAACAGAAACAATTACATTTAAACATAAACGGTACCTAATCGGACGTTGATCATTCCTGGCCGCACAGACGGGTGGTCCAAGGGTATATAAATATTAACATTCCTTAAAGTACCAGTGGTAGTGGTAACAGAGATGGGCGAATCCGAGGATTCGGATTGGAATCCAGGATTCGTCCATTTGGTCGGATTCGAATCCGGATTCGAATTTTCTGCTTGTCAGGCTGGATTCGGACTCGGATTCCAAACCCTCAATCTTACGAATCCGCTCAAATTCCTTGACTTCATCCTTCCAGTCTCCGTTTTCCCAATTTTTACACAGTGTGCTTAGGCAATCCAACTTTTTTGTCTCCACCACCAACCATCCTCAGTAATCTATCACGTTATCTGATTACCTTAGATATCAGTGCTTTTTGTCACCTCTGATTTTAAACCATAAATGATTTGATTTTTTGTTAAGGTCGGATTCGAATCCGGATTCGGTTCCTCCGCATGAAATGGTGGATTCGGATTCGGAATCGGATTCGTACCTAGCCTTGGATTCGGATTCGGATTCGAATCCTTTCAAGATCGGAATCGCCCATCTCTGAGTGGTAATAGTTAATTCTGTCACTTTGTTGGGTAACCTTGACCGATTTCTGTTTCCGAGCATTTGCCCGGAAATAAGATAGATAATTCGTTGCTGAATGGCGCGCAATTCGAATTAAGCCTATATTTTGGCATAACTGTCGTAAGTGATGAATGACACTCATCAGTGCTGCATTAAACACACCGGAGGCCCCTAGGTGGTCAAAATTACGGAGCCCCCCTTGCAAATTATACCCTAGTAGTTTATGCATCGGCCGCTAGATGGGCATCACCGTCACCTTGCTGCATAGAAAATAATTTATAAATGAAGCCTATTACAATTTTGGGACGAGGATTCCGGGATTTTGTGTGTGCCTTGTGGTTTTTTCTGTGTTCAAGCTTTGCCATGGCCCTAGGGCTGCTAAACCACTCGTCTTGTTGAAAAAAAAAAAAAAACAGAGAGCCAGCTGCTAGTTTTTCAGAATAAAACCAAAGATAAAAATCTGACTTCGAGAACCAAACCAAAACCGAATGGAGAAGGTGCAAGTGCACGAGATGAAGCATTACTTATTGTTTTTTTTCTGCCTGTTCAGCTATTTTAGTTACTTGGCTAGGAAGATAAATTATTATTAATTACGTGAGTATGTTTTTCTGTATAGCCTAGTTATTTTTCTTTTTTTCTCTTTGAGTGTATATTTTTTTTATTCTATTTGGTAGGCCAGAAAGTGTATGATGGCTCTTAAATAAACAATACGAGATATTATTATTAGATCCAGACGTCTCCGGGATTATTCCAGTTAGGCTACTCAACCCTTGTATGAGTTTGATTATTCAGTTGCTTATCTTTTGTTTTCCGGAGGCTGGAACGGGGAAATAAGTTGGTATGAAATGAAGGTTCGGTTGGATGTAAGATAGGAATCGTGCTGTATGCGTGACCCGTTTTTGTTGGATGGGGAGTTGACTTGTAGTTTTGTTTTCTTTCCAGTTTATTTACGTTTCGTAGTTAAGCATTGAAACTTCGGTTTTGTGGAACTGGCGGTTTGGTTTCCTTGCCCTTTTACTTTCACTTCGTAGTTAACAGAAGGGAGATAGTGTGCCTGGTTTCAAACTCTTCGGAGGTCCATTTCTGCGAGCGTTCTTAATCTCAATCACGTTATTTCATAACTCCAAGCTTTAGACTTAAAGCATTTAAAATAAACCAAAAATCACATCACTTCGTAAAAAAAATCTAAAAAAGAAAAATAATACCTAACAAAAAATAAACTAAACAAAACCCACGGTAAATTCTATTATCATATGTTAAGCCCAAGGAGGGTAGGGGGTTCTCCCCCCCCCCCGCCTCGAAACATGCAAAAATAGTCGTGTTTCATAGGCTTTAACCTCTGAATTAAGTCTTTTTTGTACTTTCTGGTCCAACCCGCGAGCAACCCTCCACCCCCCTTCGAAATAAATTCCTGGATACGGACCTGGTTAAGCCTAAACAAACCCACGGTAAATTCTATTATCATATGTTAAAGCACAGAGGACAGTATTTACGATTTAATTTATGTAAATACCTCAATAATAAAGAGTTTCCAAATAGTACGCGCCATCGCTTCCGATATTGTCGTTTCCGAGTTCTTGCAGAACCTCATTAGCTCAGCGTACCATGGAGATGTCATGATCGCTACAAACCACAATATTCGAAATTGCTTCGGTGCATGTGTTCTGAGAGATGAATTCCGAATCTTCAAGAAATTGCGACTTATGTGAATGTTGCAGCAAAAGTCAGAGCTTTCTTCGGTTTTACACCAATTACACCCTTTATTGAGTGGCTGTATTATGTCAGAGTTGTTTTTGATACCTCTGGTATTTTGCAACTGCATTATGATGGGTTAATTTTCATCTCAAAGAGGCTATTGGCTGCTGCAGCCTGAAGTATCTATCACTTCATGGAAATAACTCTAGCAAGGTATGGAATCTTACTGGGTTCATTGTTTCTACTTCTTGTGATTCCACTTGAGATCTGATGTCTTTTCTTTTCAGTTTAATATTCTGTTCTTGATCTCACAATACCACATAATCTCATTATGAGAGCTTTCTGTTGGGTTGGCAGTTGTAGGCTATTTCATAAGGTGGCAGGATTTTGTGGGATCCAAAACGGCACTTATCAAATATGCTTTCAAAAAATTTCTCCGAGGGGCCTTAATAGTAGTTTTAATTTGTGGAAGGCGCATCATTTATGTTGGGCCTTAGGTTCATCATTTTAGTCACACTAAAATCTAGAACTTGGGTGGGAGGAAGTTGAAGTTTGCGGAAAAATGCAAGTTTAAAACAAAATAGTTGCCCGAGGCACTCGGGCTACATTTGTCTTGAGCGCAGTAGTATCAAGCTGCTGCTGCTTGGGTGTCGCTGAGGAGCAAGCTGAAATGAAGGACCTGCTTGGTCACATTGCTGTTGTGAACAACCTTTTGCTTTATCTCCATACAAAATTGGCGGTAATGTGTCATCAAACTTGTGTAATCTTTCACCTGTAGCACCATATTTCCCATCCAAAGCTCCAAGTCAACAACCTCAACAAGATATGCTATTAATGAGCTAACTTTGAAGATATCAAGCTACCTGATGAAAAATTTATCTGAAAATATTAGTATGAAGTTGTACACAAAAGTAGCATGCAGTACGAACTGATGATACTACATATTTCTATGTCAAGCCTACCGTGTCACTGCATTCTACTCTATGCTACAACTAGCAAGACTGGATGCTACTATAGTAAGACAGGATGCTAGATACTACTGCTTAAGATTGGCCCAGTCTGAGTCACATTAAATCATAGCATTATTTACTATTTACATGTAAATACATGCAACTTTTTCATAAAGCTATCATGCAACTTCGCAGTCTGTAAATTTTTCAGCGGGTATATGTCAGTGCTGGGGTGGTCTATCTGCCGCAGATGCATGATCATAGGCAAATTGGGGTACGCCGTCAGTTTCAAATAGTCTCTGCCTACTCATTTTAACCTGTGCTGGCTAACCCTGTTGACTAAAATTAATTTTGAATGATCGTTCTGTAGATTTCAGTCAAATTGTCAATAAATTCTACAGTTAAGAGTTGTAAGAAGCATATCCACAATTTTTGGGATGGTGCTCCATGATATGAGCACTGGTATGGTGGAGCAAGGGCACAGTAACCTACCAGTCTACAAAAAACCTTGATTTTGTATGTCTCATGTCATATACTGGGTATATCATGCATTTGGCATGCTCTTGTCTTGTTCTAAGTCATTGTGCCCCAACCTGTGAGCACCAGTGCTCATACCTTGGGGCGTATCCTAATTTAAGAGCAAGCATGTCCTAAAATCGTAGATTTGTGGCAGCACGCATAGATAGATAGATAGATAGATATTTAATGCATAAAAGCCAACAAGGGCCATCGCACAAAAACAACGAAACAAAAAATATATATATACATGCACTCTGTACCAATATTTTCTGCTACAGCCACTACAGGGATATACAATTTTCCCTGTGTGCTAACCCTATCCGGAGGAACCTTCCAAACTGACGAATAGCCGGGAAACTTTTCTCTCTCATTCTCTCAGTTATCCAATCAGTCCCACACACACTCACTCCAAACAACTCTTGTCTCAACCCATTCAGTTCCTCACACTCTCCCACAAAATACAAAATGACTCATACTTTCTTTCTCACATCCACACATAGGGCAAGAGTAAGGACCAGTTTTAACCCTAACTTTACCCAAATATTTTCTTCTTTTACCAAGTGGTAAACCATCCCCTCTCATACTCAAAAATAACACAAGTGGGAGCTTGTATTTTAGAAAAGAACCCCGAACTCAGATTCAAAACTAAAAACAAACAAAAAAATGCAATTTCTATGCTTAGTCTGTGCTTGAACAGCTCCCAGGACTTGAATATTCCCTCAGACGTAAAAGAAGTAAAAGAAGAGGACTGGAGTGTAGCAGAGAAATTGCTTGGTTTTACCATTTACCTTTTTACCATACAGTATGCACTTTGAAGTGCATCACTAAAATATAGGCTATTTCTTTCTATTCTATCAGTAGTGCAGGCCCTTTCCATGTGTTGAAACCAAGTGATGGGGGACATCTGTTGGAATGTCCGGGGGCTAGTTCGATCATAAAAAATATCACTGTTGAGATAAAATTACTATAATCCACAGTAAATCTTGCCCAGCATGGACTTGGCTCCTACATTTCGTTTTTGATCCTTTATTTTATTGTAATACTACACGAAGTATATCGCAGCATGAATGGGAATCTTTTGTATAACTATTCGAAGTACACGAGGCAGCTAATTGCTCCAGGGATTGTTCCAAAGTTGAAGGTGTCATTGTCCATATCATCCATATTTACAAAGTCTCAATCTGACTTTTTCCTTCTGTGGTCTAGATGAAACAATGAGCTTTACACAGTAACTTCCATCATCACAGACAAAGTTTTTCAGAGTAGACTATATAAAAATAAATTTGTATAATTCACAATCATTCGAAAAAATTTGACCTTTTAATCAATACAAAATGTCAAAACTATTCCTTTTCCCTGGGAGTGGTGAAGCTGGAAAAACTCGTGATGCCAATGTTGCTGTTGCCTAGAAGAAAAAACATATGACGTGTCTATCTAAAGTCACAACACAGACAGAAAGTTGCGTAGGACTGTTCGTTTTTTTTTTGTCCTCAGAGCGCTTGTTTCATGCTTGTCAACACCATCACCATTTGGTTAAAGGGGCTCTTCAGGGTAGCTGAAGTTTGCAACTGCAAGCTTTGCAACTATACAGACAAACTGAGTCTGGGATCCCAAAACGTAAGTGAGGGATACCTATGACGTCGCAAAAATTGTCCGTCTGTCCGTCTGTTAGCAAGATCTCTAAGGGGTTGAGATATTTTGTTAAAATTTGACATGATGACTCATTGGGTCAAAGTACAGTTCGAAGGTGGGCTCTTTAGTGCTACATTTAGGGGTGGGGGAGGGTCTTCAAATTAAGGGGGGGGGGAACAAAAAATATGTATGAGTTACCAAGGGAACAAACCTGTAATCAAATTGATTACAGGTTCGTTTCCTTCCCCGAAGTTGAATCAGAGGATTGACAGCCTGACGAGGACCCTTGCCGAAAAGGGCCGAAATATCGCTGATGAAGAATTGTAGCTGACGTATCCGTTGTAAACATTGTTTGAATAAATGTTTCAAAGTCAGCTTGGGCTCAAAGAATATGCATCAGTTACGATGGTATCAGTTACCAAGGTATCAGTCATCACGGTATCAGCTACAATGAAATCAGTTACCGTGGCATCAGTTACCATGGTGTATATATATCATTGTAAGAATCTCAGCAACAAGTAAACATTTTCTGGCGAAGACCGGATATCTAGAAGATCCAGTTGTCTGGATCAAATATGAAATTTTTGGGATCCAATCGAAACCTTTGGTCATGTTCAAATTCACGATACTTGCAGCCAAAAGCAGCAGACCAGCATGTAAATCACTGCAAGTCTGTGTCAAACCTGGATAAACCTAGTCTTAATCTATCCTTCAACTCTTCCTTGAAATCTGGTTTCTACCCTTTCAATTGTAGGTAATCATCCATACCAGCCAAGATTAGGGGCATGAAACATCCTTGTACTAAATAGCAACCAATTCGAACTTGAAAATAGGATGAAATCATCGCAGTAAAATATTTAAACCAATAATCATTCAGTGATGATTCATTATCTCAGTATCCCGGCGTCACCGAACCGCATCTAGGTGGTGAGCAGAGGGGCTAGACAGTTGCAAGTAAAAATCTGAAGAAGTGGAGAGTATCTGCAGTATTTCAGTGTTAATGGTACTTCCGTGGTCTCAGTAAACCTATCACCTAGAATTAGTTGGTGAAAACAAAGATAACATGCTGTATTTCAAGGATAAACACTCACCTATTTACTAAAGCTCTCTGTGGAACCAGTCAGCGGGGTATTGCAAACATGGCTGTAGCTATGAGTCTACAAATCTAGACGCAATGCTGTGATACACAGGTGTATTCCAGGTCAGAATCCTGGGCTGTACTTGGTAGATCACATTAGGAAGCATGTGCATCTATTGACCAGACGTAACGTTTTCTGGATTTGCACCTTTAAAAAATTAGAGCATTTCAAGCAGCGTAGGAGTATTTTATGCGCTACACTATAGTCTTAGCTTTATATGAATTACAAATGCACATCAAGAAACAGCATGACTGAATTTCAAGGAGAGTCGAACATGATTTCCAGATAGCTAAACCTTGGGCTGAAGGAATACTTATAAACTGAAAGTAGTTTCTTTTGTTTTTGTATGTTGTCGATTTTTAGTCCTGGTTTAATTCTGAGACAATTATAGGATCTCAAATAAATGCTCTGACTGTCTGTCAGACTAGATCAGCATAGTCTCCGTTTGAGAGTTCTCTTGGGATCATGAACAGCTAGAAAAAAAAGTTTGTTGTAAATGTTTAGTGATTTTACTCAACCCTCCAGTATTGTTTGGTATTGTAGAGTGTTTAAGCTTCTTCATTGCTATCCCACAATTCCCATTTATGCTATTCTCAAAACAGAACTGACACATTCTTGACAGAGAGGCAACCAGAACACACAGACTTAGTGCACTAGACTGATCCTAACAAATTATCTGTTAATCAGTCAGCTTATCTGTCGGTCCAGCTATGTCAGCATGGAACTCTGTTCTGTGAATTGCATACAAATAGGATTCAAAGGAAGGGTAGCCTACCAATTGAAGACCCTTACAATTAAAAAAGCGTTTCTCTTAGTCTATCCTACTCTACCCAAGTCTCTGTTAATCGGCCTGGTTGCTGGCCTGTCAGACTGCACCAGTCACCAGTGCACTGAGGATTGTATAAATAAATCTTTAACGGTAGGGTATGCAATAAGGCTGGGGTCTTCTCTCTCATAAAAAAAAAAATATCTGGTGCAAGTGTAACTATTTTGTAATTTAACTCTAACCACCGATATTGTGTTGTGTTCTGGGGTGCTAAAGCTTTTCTCATTGCAAATCCAACTTTACCCAAGTCGGAGTTAACCAGTCTGGTTGTCTGTCTGTCAGGTTATGTCAGCAAGAATTTTCTGGTCAGAGAATGACGCACAAACATGATTCTAAAAGAAGGTTATAGTTTGCGATCTGGGGACCCTGACCTGATGCAAATATTTTTTATTTACTCGAACAATCAATATTGTGTCATGTTACTAGAGTGCTCCAGCTTTTTTTGCAACCTACCTTACCAAAATTGGTTTTGTTGTCTGTCTGTCAGACTTAATAAGCCTGAACTGGAGTCTCTTTTTTTACCTAGTTACCTTGTTACATAGACTACAGTAAGCTATCACGCACATACCAGTTTGGGGCATCTTCGTCATTTTTTCGGGTGGACCTGCAGGCTCAACCCTCCTTGTACAGGAGGGATACCTGACCTCGTTTTCATACTACTACGATTTTTGCCGCGCAAATATTAAAATGAAATGTACATGCTGTCCTCAAGAGGCAAATATGACTTTTTGAACACTCATGTGTCCTCAAATATTCAAATTGTGTGCCTTTTCTTTGTTTTGAAGCTGTTTTGAAAGGAATTTTCTAGCTATTGACTTTGCTACCCTTTTAATCATTTTGTAGTCAATCGAGGTAAGGTTAGAATGAAGGGATCATGTTTGAAAAGAAAAATATTTGTAACAATAAGATTGAACCAATATTAATTTATCCAATATGTAAACCAATCAATTAGCGTCTGTCTAATATGTTTGTCATATTTATTGGTTCCTTTTTAAGCCAGATAGATTATTCTAAAGGAAAGACTTGTCTGAGGTTGGATACCCCTCCTGTACCTTAAGAAGTTGAGAAGTGGCTGGTATAAATATCCAGCACTGCCCTGTTCTTCCTGGAGAAAATCCTCCTCACTAGTTTCACTGGTCTCACTACTTCTAGTGCTGGCACAACTGCTGCTGCTAGACCAGTGCTTCCACTCCCCGCAGTCCCAAAATAAGTAGGCTTCTCTTAAAAAATAAGTACTTAGCAAGTAGAAGCTAGTATAAAATGAAAAAGAGTAGCCTAAATTCATTCAAAAAAGGAAAAAGGGCATTTTCGATGGGGAGGATTCAGAGTGAAAATTTTCACAAAATCTATCAGAAATTTAATGACAATTTGAGCTTTAGGCTAGATTGTTTTAAATTTTTAAACCAATTTTAAGTTACTTTAAAATGTTAAAATTCGAAAATAAAATTTTGTAAGTACAATTAGCAGCATAAAAAAGAGCGGCTCGGCAGCTGATTATGCAGCTACTAGTCGTCACTTTTGTGAAGTAAACTTGGACAGTACATGCGTGTTGCTGCAGCTGATTTCACTTCAGCGTCAAACTATCAAACCCAAGATCAAATTAAACTGAGCGCTGCAGGCTAAGTTCTGATATTTGTATTTTCTTTTTCTGCCAAACTCAACTGCTTCCCATGCAAATCCTTGCTTTTAATGTGGATCAAACATTAAGACCCCAAAAAATTTCAGAATCATCAAGAACAGAGAGGGTGAAACCCTAACAGTAGCTTCTAGCATTTTTTTGCCAATATTTAACCATTTCCAGTACAGGCTCTCGAACGAATGTTTCTCAGATCCCAGGCCTAAAACCAGATAAAAACCCACCTTCTAATAGAGAATATTATGAAACGCGTTGCAGTTTCCCAAGTATCCAGTTTCCCATTTCCAAAGCAGCCGAAATGAAAGCAAGGGAAAACCGTGAAATCATAGTGTTTTTTAAAATCAACCTGCTTCTATACTAGAGAGAACTGCAGACAAAACCAACCAATGTTGAAAAATATGCTGCAGCCAAAAAATTTGATAAAGGCCTCTTTTTGTTAAAATATAGAGCTTTCGCATAAAGATTAAATATTGAGATAATAAGTAGGAGACCCGAAAAATAAATAGGCTAGGTAAGTAGATGAAAACTTTCGTAAGTAGAAAAGGCTGAAAATAAGTATTCTACTGCCAAAATAAGTAGAAGTGGAAGCACTGGAAGCACACTCAAACCACAGAGCCAACTAAACACAGCACTTTGAGGTTTCAAATATTTCCACGCAGCAACGGCAAAGTTCTCTGAAACACACGTAGCGGCAACGTAGAAATTCGAGTAACAACTTGGAAACACTGGCAATCTCACGATCACCGTGAAAAATGGTCGAAGACCGCTAACTTCGAGATAAAGGATTTTTTATCATAAAAGGTTTCGGATGAAAGCAGATCTACTAGGGGGAGGGGTGGAGTAGAGAAATAGCGCATTAGGTCGCTGAAGCTTTAAGCCCAAGGAGGGTAGGGGGTTCTCCCCCCCGCCTCGAAACATGCAAAAATAGTCGTGTTTCATAGGCTTTAACCTCTGAATTAAGTCTTTTTTGTACTTTCCGATCCAACCCGCGGGCAACCCCCCACCCCCTCTGAAATAAATTCCTGGATACGGACCTGGTTAAGCCGCACACTTTTAGGTAAAACTATCTTTGGGGAAACCTTGAAGTCGCCTTAGGGTTCTTGATGATCATAATCATCCGATTTGAGATAAAGAATCTTAACACACTCCTACCCAAAACCGCATGTGACTCACCCCAAGGACACGTTTTGACATACAGCAGACGCCAACACTCCTAGCGGCAACCAGTTCTGTTCATTGACCTTCGGTATATCATATCCATAGACGGTTATGTTTGACGGCACAGGGAGAAACAAAGAACGAGAAAACATGCTCCACAAATCGTGAAAATTGTGAGAGAAAAATCGATTCGTGCAACGGGGATTGCAAATTGTCAGTTTCATGTCAGTAAATAGTAAAAATAAAGCCGATCGGACCATATCGGACCAAAGTTGTCGACACCACAACAGCCCATCAACCAATACATTTCAAATCAACTAAATATAGTTATCGGTAGCTATGTTCATGAACCTCCTTAATCCCTAAATATTCTTTGATCCCAAGCTGACTTTGAAACATTTATTCAAACAATGTTTACAACGGGGACTTCAGCTACGATTCTTCATCAGTGATATTTCGGCCCTTTTTGGCAAGGGTCCTCGTCAGGCTGTCAATACTCTGTCAACCTTTCAGAGGATTGACAGCCTGACGAGGACCCTTGCCAAAAAGGGCCGAAATATCGCTGATGAAGAATCGTAGCTGACGTACCCGTTGTAAACATTGTTTGAATAAACTCCTTAATCCCCTTATTTCCCCCAAAATGTTTGCCCCCATTATTGAAACAAATCGGTCCTCCCCAAAATCCGCCCTATCAAAGATACAAAAAATCGCGCAATTATAGTTAATATAATAGTTATAATTACATCACACAATTCCTTACACTCACAGATCAAGCGAAGAAGACTTTCTTCTCCTCCACAGATCGGACAGTGGTAAGGACCATCTCGCTTTCTAAATTTCCACAACCGCACTCGAACAACTCTGACCCAATGGCAAGCTTTCCACCCTCATAGAAATACAGCGACGGTTAATCCCGCGAAATCAAAAACAGCGCAATGTAAGTAAAATAATAAAGAATATAAGAGTTCACTTCTTCTTCATCAATTTCCTTCTACATTTTCTGTAAGAACAGCAACAAGACAAACGGTTAAAACAGCGAAAGTCAAAACCGCGAAAGGGGTAAACCCATGCCAGTCAAAACCTCGGAAGTCAATTCCGGGACATACTACGGTTAGGGAATGGCGACTAAACAACTTGTTTCGACAGGATGAAAGAATCCTTATTATCGTTACCCCAATCCGTGATTTAAGGTAATTTAAGGGAATACTTTTGAATTGCTGTACGAGATCGGTCCCAGTTCAAGTTCCCATCCGGAAGTCTGTACGGCATAGGTATTGTGCCACGACTGACTTCTGTTGCTTGAAATCGTGTTTTACCTTCTCCGTGATAGAGCAGAAGTAGCTACCCACTTGCCGGATTCCGTTGGAACGTGCTTTCCATTCCAGTCCACAGTACATCTCACTTGAATCAAAAAGATTATGAAAAAAAAGTTTCCGAATTTTTGCCGGACCGATTTTACGGACAGTGCGGCCCACGGACCGGATTTTACTTAACCTTTTCCTACATTTATAGCAGTAGTAGTCATCCGGTTCGAGAAGACATGCATCTTTTATGATTCTGTACCTCCCGATGAAAAATTCTTTGACTGTGTAGTTGTATGGTAGTTATACCAAAAAGTTGCATGTATTGATATGTAGTAGTATGGAATACTATGATTTAACATTGGGTTAATCTTAAGTAGTAGTATCCGATAGCATCAGATCTGGCTGTAGTAGTATCCAGTTTGCTAGCAGTAGCATGCAGTGGCAACAGTTCCTACTACATGCTACTTTTTCGGACAACTCGTTACGACTAATTCTCGAAAATTTGTCATCGGGCTGTAACGATAAGAACCAAGCGTTTCTCCATCTGTATCTTGGTATGAAAAGCTCTTGTTTCCGTCAGTCTATTACGGTGAAAAATTCCATGCTGGTGGGAGTCGGGCGGAAAATTTGAAATAGGATGCTGTTACTTCATTCGTGGGTATAATCATCAAAACAAAGAAGATCGCAAAGGGTCGCAGTTGCCGCTATGTTGACCGAGATTATTTGAGATGGTTTAATTGCGTTCGAAAACAAAAACAGGAAATTAGTGCTGTTGCATTAATTGAGAATCTTCGTTCGTGTGTTTAGCCGACCTTTTGTGCCGAGAAACCGACTTAGTGGGTAGCACACAACAGGAAAGGATTATTTGATCAAAGACTGGCAGAGTCGCTTCATGGCACTTAGTATAACCATGTGAAACTTTGAGCCGACTTAAAAGGATACAGACTGTTAGCATACAGTTTAAATTAAACCTCAAAATAGGATGTGCCTGCTTACCAGGGACGTCACATACGGGGGAGGGGGAAGACCCCCTCCCAATGTTGTCGGCCAGTCGGTTAAAAATACCCGAGTCGGCGCGAAAACAGTCAATTTTTTTCTAGTCTATTTTTCTTCAAAACCGAAATAGTCGATTTTTCTTAAAACCAGTCGGTTTTTTCATTAGTCGATTTATTGTCAAAACATTTTTTTTCTTATAAAGAGTCATGTTTCTGCAAAAACAGTCGGTAAGAATGACCAGTCAGTCGGTAAATACCTTCCCCCCAAAAATATTTATTTGGCTAGTAACGCTCTTCTGCTTACTACCAACTCATCTTTTTTTCTAATACCAACTTATATTCAAAACACACTATACATATGTATCTCAATTTTCCGCCATTTTGTACCATACATTGGTAATTATACAGTACACATGTATCACAATTCATCACATTTGTAATGGTTATGTTCATGTAAAATACAGTTCCCCTTATTTGGCAATGTCTTCCCCCTACACATATGGACGACGTTGTCAAACAAGCATTATTAATATTCCTCACTAAGTCCTTTCTGTGTATTATACACATAATAGACAGAGTATATTACATTGTATATTATAGACGTACACTCACTTCCTTCAGGCTGCTTTTCGCAAGTGGCTAACCCCTTTGTCCACTACCTGGATGCGGTTCGGCGACCGTGAATTTTCGATTTACATCCATGAGCATAATGCGTCATCGCTGGAAATTGGCAATAAGATAGGATAGATAAGATAAGATTTTATTCCAATAAAAGCACAGAGGCCATGGGAAAAAAAATAAACACAAAAAAAAGAAAAGAAAAAAACACAAACCAAATAAATGCTAACTATTTTACATCTTCCTTTACAGGAATCTTTCTCTGTGGTTCATCGAGACCGAAAGGAATCTTCCCAACTTTTCAATATCACCAAATATTTTACTTCCCATTACTTTTACCAGCCAATCCTCCCCCCAATTACTAACACCAAAAATTTCCCCACGAAGATCTGAAAGCTCAGGACATACGCACATTACGTGAAAAATATTTTCGTCCAAATGTCCACACATTGGGCAAAAGTAAGGACCAGACAACACTCTTACCTTACCCAAATATCTTCTACGCATTCCTAAAGGTAAACAATCACCTCGTAAACTCATTAACAACCTCAAATGATCTGCTGGAATCCCCGCCTTGAAATAAATTTCCTCCCCCCATGTCTCTTTGGCCCTCGCGTACAACCACAATGAATCAGATGCCTCCACCCCACACTGCCATAATTGTATTTCCTGGTCATGCAACCTACCCTGTATAGTGAGTATGTGATATTTGGATATCAGCAAGTTAATCGTTTCAAATATTATCCGTCTCTTCTTTTTTGTTATTGCTATTCTTGCTCGAAATTGGTTGGACAAGAATGTTTCATGCCTGAAATCTTCACGGTATTGATGGTCTCCCACAAGGGCGAGTAGGTTTGTGTCAAGTAGAAACTGAATATTGGATTATGACAAGCACGTCTAGGTTGTGATACGGACTTTAAATAGAAGTAATGTCAAGAACCGTTATGTTGAGGAAGTTTTCAAGATACCCTGACGGCTTGTTCGTTGCAGGTGGCAATGTGGATCACCAGAAATATTGCATTCTGGAATATCCAATCGTGTTATAAGTACATTTAAAGCCCGTATCAGAACTTGGATGTTTTAATTCCACTCCATCTTTGCCGTCTGCTTGAAACAAACATACCCTCTCTTGTGGGTCATAACAGATTAGATTTCCGGCTTGAAAAATTCGTCTCTGGCGTAACACCTCAACACGTTTCGAGCTAGACCAAGAATACAGCTCGAAGGAGGCATTCAAAATATGCTTAAAAGACCTGGCTTACCTATAATACTAAGGCAACCTACTTCCATAATCACTCCATATATTATTCCTAAACCGGGAGACCCCAATTTCGTACGGTACATTCTAACCCCTCTGACAAAACCACGCTGATTTTCTGAGTTGCCTTGTTTTGCTACCTTCGATGTGTATCACGCTGTCGACGGCTGTCTGCAAGAACTTCCCATCAGAAAAACCGATTATGCAAATTGTTTCCCTGTTTTCGCTAGAAGTCAACGCGTCTCGGAAAAGGCTTAGAACAGCCAAAACGGTGGGTTATTTATTGAAAGCACAGCCTAGTTTTAAAGTATTCAAAATATATTTAAATACTGAAAGTTGAAGAGTAAATAGTGAGAGGGGTCCTTAAAGGATGAATTTATGGCTATGGAGCATCGGGAGCGTTTTTTGGAATAAGGGTTCCCTCCTTTTGGTTGTAAATGTTGTGTTTTTCAGTGTTATTTTGTTTTCCTGACATGGCCCCACGGTCTTTTTGGAAATAAATTCATACATTATAGGCTTATTTTTAAGATTCTCAGATTATGGTAGTGCTGCTTTTTTACTTTGCTATTATTGCTACTTCTCATGCGCATGGAAGGAATTTAAAAACCTCGGCGTCGCCGACTGTATCCAAGAGGCAAGCAATGGAGTTAGACACTAGCAAGTAGCAGCTGAAGGAAGTGAACTTATGTGCAGTTGTTTAAGTTTTCATGGTTTTTCGTAGAAGGAAAAGGTTGTAGGTGTATATACACAGAGTAATACATTAATACAGAGAAGAGCTCATTTTAATCAGAAACGGCATATTTTGAGGCCCTCTGTAATGTCCGCTTACATCATTGTCAGTACAAGTGACAATGAACCCATCAGTTAAATTCTTGCTCGAATAGCGTGAGGTAATCTGCGAATAAAAAAATGGAAAAAAGCTGCTCATCCTTTCGAAGGTGCATCGACTCTTCCACGCATTAATTTTCAAATTTTTCAACCAAATTGCCATCTTTCTCTGTGGATGGTCATTGCCAGGCGCAGAGATTGTGATTTTTTTTTTATGGAGGAAGATTTTGTTTATGGAAAGTGTCCGACAAGACAGGAACTAGGTACATTCGTAGACATTATTGCATTGTCAGGGAGAAAATAAGTTGCTAGAAACACTGCTTTTGTACTCTAACTGTGCGTCATTTATTGGGCAATCCGGATAATTTTTCGAGTGGTTGGCAGTCACCAAAAAGTCACGGCATCATCGGCACAGGGAGGCTTTTTTATACGCCCTTTATAAAATCCAATGAAGAATTGTCGCTAGATGCGCTAGAGAAACAATAACAATCACACATTAGATCTTGGTATAAGTTATCTTAAGGGGGAAGACGCGATTAGGTTTTTGGTTCATACCCAGGTCGCGCATTTGCCCCATGGACAAGTCAACCAGCAGTCAGCAGTGAAGTCGGAAGCCAGAATTGACAAGCTTGAAAGAGTTTGCGGAACAGATTTGTAGAGCACACATGTGAGAGGCATAAGACAGTCAAACAACTTGGTTAAAGGTACACCAAGAAGTAACGTGTCACTGTTTACTGTCCATGCTAGCGCATCTAGCGGTAGAAAAATAATGAGCCAGGAAGGAATTTTACGAAGTGCAATCAAACGCAGTCAGTAGTCCCGGCCGTATTTTCTATACTCTCGTCATCAAGTTGAAAAAATAGGATTGATTATGTTGCCGAAAATAAGTGCAGGAATTCCAGTTCGCAAGCAGCCGCCGGGATCGTCTGTTCGACGAGTCGGACTAAAGCGTCATAATCACTGGATTTTGCTCAAATTTATGAGCTTAGAAAGTTCTAGACGATCATGTGTTTCAGTCTGTTGACGTACTGGTCGCGTATGCCTGTATCATCTCTTGACTTACAAAATCCCTCCAGCTCATTAACGGACTCGTTTGACTGACAGAGTTTACGGCTCATCATTTTTGATAATCTCGACAAAAAACCGCAAGTTGGATTTGGCACCATACCATTGTTCTAAGCTGAAGGCATTTTGGCAATGGCAGCAGTGTTGTCAAGGACACAGGTGGTCTCCATCGGACATGTATGAGCAGAATTATAATCTTTTGTGAAATATCGACTACCTTACCAGCTTAACAGGTAGTGCAGTATCGGTTTTCCTAAGAAACTTTTAAAGTAAAAAAATAAGAATGGGGCAAATTCTGCTGTCCCGTCCTCAGCTTAATATTCAGTTTCCCGCTCAAGAGTTCGCGTTAAAGCCCATATCAACCTTGTGCTTCATTTATTTATTTATTATGACGTTTGGCGTTATGCTTTTAGCTTGTCGCCGTAATACTAAGGTCACGTTAAAGCCCATATCAACCTTGTGCTTCATAATACTAATCCAGTCCATAAACCCACTTCTGTTCACGGTCAAGACGACATATTAATAAGACAAATTAGGCGACAAATTAGCGAGCGGACGAATTGACGGACTTGTTGGGGTAAAGGGTGGACTGGGTATTTGGTGAATAGTACTGGCTTTCGTTAGGAGGTTGCGGAAAGAAATGGCACAGCTGTGCCCGATGAAAAATTTGTAGCCTGCGTAGTTGCAGGGGCGTAATTTCGTCAAAATCCTTGGGGGGGGGGAGGCAAAGTTGGAGCCGATTTTCCCAAGTCAAGTGACAATGAGCAGTTTTATTTCAAGAAGGAAAACGTAATAAAAACAAAGAAACAAAGAGATATTTTACTAATCGACCAAGGCGAAACGACGCTTCTTCAAATTCGCGAAACTGTCGACTGCGCGATTGACGTCAAGCTTCTTCGCTTTTTCAGTTTGGGTACCGATGACGAAAAACAAAAAAAACACTTAGTCGGTCGTCTGACATAGACGTGTTTAACCCTGCATAGCGCATGCATATCGCTGTAAAAGTTTAAGGCTTTCGTGTTCCATTCTTACCATAAAGACAAAGGTATACTAAAGAAAACCGATCTGTTTCTGTGGATGCTTGAATTCTGTAGGCCTGTCTTAGTTTCGACGAGAGTTTGAAGTAAATTTCAGCTGGGGGGGGGGGGCAAACATCAAGCTGGGGGGGGGGGCAGTAGCCCCCCCCCCCCTGCCCTACAGCAAATTACGCCCCTGCGTAGTTGTATGGTAGCTGTACGAAAAAGTTGCATGTAATACTATGTAATAGCAAAGAATACTATCATTTAACGTGCATCGGACTGGTCAAATCTTATGTAGTAGTATCCAGTAGCATCCTGCCTTGCCATAGTAGCATCAGTCTTGCTAATAGTAGCATGCAGTAGTATGCAGTAACACGGTAGCCTTTAAGTAGAAGCACGTAGTAGCATCAGTTAGTACTGCATGCTGCTCTTTCGTACAACTTCGTACTACTATTTTGAGATAAATTTTTATCGGGTGTTAACTGTGATCGACTGGAAGTACCCGCTGTAAATGGTTTCTCCCCGATGTCCCGAAATATCAATCAACTCCTTTAAAAACGTCGCCTAGATCGGCCACTCTCGTTCTACTGCATCACATGTTTTGGGCCCTATGGGGAAAAATAAGGGAGGGGGACGTTGTGGAGAAATGGCAGGCCGTCTGAATCGCCAGCGATCGTTGAACAGTCAGAGGCCCTTGGTGGTCGGAATATCTTAAAGGACCTGTCTTACCTATAATACTTACGCAACCTACGTCCATAGTCACTCCGTATATTTCTAAACCCGAAGACCCCAATTTCGTACGGTACATTCTAACCCCTCTAAGAAAACCACGCTGATTTTCTCACTTGCCGTGTTTTGCTACCTTAGGTGTGTATTACGCTGTCGACGGTTGTCTGCGAGAAGTTTTTCCATCAGAAAAACCGGTTATCTAAATTGTTTCCCTGTTTTCGCTACAAGTCAACGGGTCTCGGAAAAGGCTTAAAACAGCCAAAACCGTGGGTTATTTGTTGAAACCATAGCCTAGTTTTGAAGTATTTAAATAATTTAAAATACTGTAAGTTGACGAGTAAATAGTGTGAGGGGTCCTTTAAAGGTCCTGTCGTGCCTTTAGTGCCCATGCAACCTACTTCCGTAACTGCGTTCATTAATTCTCAAGCCCGGACCCAAATTGCATATGTTACATTCTAAGCCGGCCACCGACACCTCACTAATTTTTTACTTGCCACGCTTCACTATTTTCTATGCGCGTTATGCTTCCGACGAGTGTTCGCGTATCATTATATTTATGCGTAAAACCGCTTATCTGGATTTCGCCGATTTTTTGCTAGAGGTCAATGGGTCTGGGAAAAGGCCAAACACAACGGCCAAAGCCGTGGATAATTTGTTAAAAGCAGAGCCTAGTTTTACAGTTTTCAGACAGTTTTGAGTATTGAAACATGAAATAAATAGTGATATCCTGAAATAGGCATAGAGGTCTTCACGGCAAATCGCGAGGCATCCAGCTGACCTTTCGCTGTGGTTCACAGAGTTTGGCTCTGTGAAGTAGCAACTCGGTACTTGCACCAGTCGCGTGAAATAAAGCTGTTGCCACATTGACGACTAAAGAAACATTGATTTGAAGCTTTAGTTGCATGTTCGGAAAATGATCGTGGCGAGGAAGCAGTTTGACAATCCCTGATTCGCATTGTCGGGAGGTGTCTTGGCACGCAGTTTAGATCGTCATTGACAAGTGACTCTGTTCTGCCCGAGGGCTTGCACACAATCGATTTGGTGTACAGCAAGTGCCCGATGCCGTCACGGGTTACCACGTGTTAGAAGATTAAAATCAGCATTTTTCAAAATGAATCGCTTAATTTATGGCCGGCACCTCTGGTTTCGGCCGGTACTGGGTCGACGCCTGGAAAGAGTATACAGCAATTACGGGGGAGTGGGTAACCTCTCCGTTATGCCATTACTGAAGTGTTGTTTCCGATGTTGATCAACGACTATTCACACCTAGCATCCCGATGAAAAATTTGTGGCCTGCGTAGTTGTATGATAGTTGTACGAAAAAGTTGCATGTATTGATATGTAGTAGTAAAGAATACTATCATTAAATGTGCCTCAGACTGGGTCAATCTTAAGCAGTCGTATCCAGTAGCATCCTGTCTTGCTTTAGTAGAATCCTGTCTTGCTATAGTATAGCATCCAGTCTTGCTAATAGTAGCATGCAGCAGAATGCAGTAACACGGTAGCCTTGAAGTAGAAACATGTAGTAGCATCAGTTAGTACTGCATGCTACTTTTTCGTACAACTTCATACTACTGTTTTGAGATAAATTTTTCATCGGGATAGGTGTACATATTCTTTGGTATTGAACGGTTCAGGTCGCTTCTACTGTTTCTTGCATGCTTGCTGTTCAGAAACCACTGAAGGCGTCACGGGTCGCGTGGCATTGTGGAATGGCCAGTTTTGGTTAATATTCCGGCAGCTTTTCTTCTCGATAACTAGATAGATAGGTGGGGCAAGTCTCCGTTAGTTTTGGCTAACATACAAAAACAAACAAACACACAAGAACAACACTCACTGTATCCCGGTCAATCGAAAGCTTCATGAAATAAAAACTTCAAAGCAAAATATCAAAAGAAATAGGTGTTGCCAAATATTTAGCTGCATTTTCCACTTTTTGTTCAAAGCTAAGTGTTCCTGTTAAGATCTATATGTTCTGTCTAGTTGTTCCTGTTAAGATCTATTATTTATCCAACTATCGTACCGAGTGTCCGAGTCTAAACCAGACATTGCAAATGCTAGAATGCTTCCGATAGAAGTAAGTAAGTAAGCGAAGTATTCATAACCCCCAATTATTAAAAAGAGGAGTAAGTGAAAGAAAATAAATAAAACACATAAAAGACACATAAGTAGTAGTAGTAAGTAAGTAATTATTTATAACCCCCATTTTTAAGCGGAGTAAGTGAAAGAATATAAACAAAATACATAAAAGACACATAAAAAAGACGCACAATTTTCAGTCTTGGGCCAGGAAGCAGTGGATAACGTCATGCTCAGGTTGGGCCCAGTTGTCCATGATTTTTTAAAGCGACGAGGAGGTAACACTTGCATCTTAAATTTTGAATTTCCCCGTTAATGTATGGTTAGGGCACAATTCTGACAAATGAAGCAAGTGCTTCGCATATTTAAAGTAACACTTCTTTCGTAGAAAATGAGTAACACCAGAACGAAATAGAATAGAAGGAGCGCAAAAAGTGCTGTACAAATTTCCCAAATTGTTTACGGTAGAGACATTTCTTGTCTTATTATTTTATTTGTCATAAAGTGTTTGCCCAGTTGGTATCTGTTGTATTTCTTGATGTTTTGATCATAATTGGATAGTCGGTTTTTCACTGATAGCCTATAGATGTGTATGTTTAAGATCAGGAAATGTCAGAATCTGAATCGTAAGCTTATACTTTTATTTATTCTTTCGTTTGTCTCGTCATTTTTGCGGATTAGAAGTCTTTAAATAAATTATATCCTGAAGGAATTACCGAGAAACGTATTGCGGAAACGTGATTTGCATTTAATGATACCGGAAGTGGAGAGAAGACAGTCGAACAATAGAAAATGAACAAAAGAGAAGCCAAAAGTAAAAGAGCAACGAGACAAAGTTTCTTCACTTGGTTCACTGACACTTCTAAAAAACAGATGTTGTCTCGTATCAGGAAAACAAATTTATTAATTCATTCGATACGATTTTGCAATGTGTTGAGCCTTAAAGCACAACTTTTACTAGAAATGATCTTTTGCCTATGAAAGACATCAGAATTTTTTTTCTTTCAAAAACACCATTACTTTCCACCGGAAATTAGCGATTTTCTTGTTAGCGCTTGTCGATACTATCCAACCTTCCTGCTCTCCGACGCGGCGGATGAGAGCAAAACGTTTGAAAACTGAGCGCGCCGTGGTTAAAAAGTTGGAAAACTTAGCAAACAAAAGAAGTAAAAAACAGAAGATTCCTGTTTGAAAGAATTGTCAGCGGACATTGAAGACTCCGGCAAACTTTGCTTTGTGTCGTGGGCAAAACACGGCATGGCCGAAAAAGTGCTTAAATTCGTAGGCACAAAACGAAGCAATGTAGAAAGGTGGGGATTTTAGAAGCTTATAATTCCACAAGGGAGCTAGGTATATTATAAAAGGCAGAATAAGCAAGTATATAATCATAAGCTTAATCCTTTAAAGGCACAGAAAACTTGACTACGCAACTTTCGGCCATCAAACCGACCTGGGGGGCTTAGATAAAGATACAGGGACTTATTGTCGACAGGAACCCCTTCTTTGTTATCTCGAACCCGCTCCTTAGTGTTCCCAGAGCTAGCTGGCAGGCCCTTGCCCCTTATGCACTGTAATTATGCACTTATGCACTGTAAAAGTTCGGCTTTGGCCGTGTTGAGTAGCACATCGGGATAGTAGTCAAGAGGTCGTGCGTTCGATTCCTACTCCCGGCACACAAACCTTTTGCTTTTTTTTCTACTAACTCAAAAGTCGAATTCTCGGAAACTGCCCTGAAACTGTAATGGTCGTAATGAGGATTTTTCTTACTTTCAATATCGACTCAGGGTACATTCTCATCAGCTAGCTCCCCTAGTCAAGTTTGAGTCAAGTTTTCTGTTCCTTTAAGTTTTTCCTTTAAGTTTAAGAGATACGATAGTCTAGTTACCCATCATTTATTCACTTAAATAGGCTTGACGACCCGATAAAAATGCGTTAGTTCAGGTTCAGGTTCATTTATTCTTTTCACTAATTGTACACACATAAATTATCAAATACTCCCGACAGAGGGCAAAGCACGAGTGGTACGGGAATGATAAATGAAAAACAATTACCTTTTTCAAGATACAAGGAAAACAGTAGTACTCACCATTTCAAACTCACAATAAACAATAAAAATCACGTATAATATCAATTGATCAATAGTTGTGTTTTTGCAGATACCATGGTATCTGTTACCACGGTAACTAGATCTGCAATTAGTCGTTTTTGCAGTTACCTTGGCATCTGATATACGATTGCTCTGCAAAAACGACGATTGCCGAAATTGCGCGATCGTCCCAGAAGAAAAACTGATATTCAGTCACATCACTAAGTGCCAAACTTCTTTCCAACCAATTTGACAAAAATTGATGAAAGTGAGATGACTTTTTCAGATACCACGATCAGTTACCACGGTCGGACGTGGTATCTGAATATCAGATACCACGATAACTGCAAAACGCCTTTTGACCGTGGTATCAGATACCACGATAACTGCAAAAACGACTTCAGACCGTGGTGTCAGATACCATGGTATCTGCAAAAACGCAACTAATAAAGAAGGAGAACCGCTTCGTTGCTCCGCTCCTGCCGGTACCTCTATTCTTCAAATATTTAGCGACTAGAACGGCAAATTATTGGCGGAAAAACAGGGTCAGACGCAATAGCAGGCTTTCCTCAGGAGTTACTCACAGTCTGGACTTAACGTTCTTTTAGCTTCGTTCATTGTCCATTTAAATGCACACTTTTGTTGAAATATCTCGCTCGGGTTGAACTTTGTCTTTTCGATTCAGCAGTGCGTATTCTGAACGGCACTATTAGTGCCCAAGATGAAAAAATTAAAAATATCCCTTAGCATCGTCAAAATATTCAGTCCATTCGAATTCAAGATGTAAAAGTAAGCTGGCTTTCGGGTTAAACTTTAAAGAAATCTCGTGAATATTTTGGCTGATGTACAGATTAATTAATTAATTAATTCTGCCTTCCAGTCGCTATAAGATCAAGAACAACTATACGAGTGAGCGTTAAAGTTAATCATAACAAGGGGACGTTTTCGCGTGGATGGCTGTAGCTGAACGGGTGATTCCGTCCACGCTAAAATGAGAAAATCGATTGGGCGTTGAACGGCTGAGGAAGATGGGTTTCGTCCACGCGAAAATGCCCATTCAGCTGGATGGGAGCATATGAGTGGGATGGTCCACACAATATCCCCTTCAGCTCAACGCTGCCCTCGGAGCGGTGTTGAACGGGAGGCGTCCATCAAGCTGGATGGCCCGTTCACCTGTTCATCCGTACACGCGATAAATGACAAAAAGATCGACGGCATCCAACGAAAATGTCCGTCGAGCTGGACGGGAGGTCGACGGGACCAGAGCCATCCACGCGAAAACGTCCCCAAAGTACTGGAACATTCCGGAATGCAATTGAACATCTACATAATTTTATCTACGGCAGTTTTGGCCCAGCATTTTATCAGGCCCAGCATTTTATCTGGTCCAAATTTCTTTTGACAAACAAGGCCAGTTTCGAAAATAGTGCAAAAACTTTGACTCCTCATTTTCTTTTCTAGCGTCGTCGGCACCCCTTCTCCTAACTTACCCCTTCCATCTTCGACGATGAGAATATTCTTGGGAAACCCCAATGAAGACTTCGTCGCAGAGAATGTGAAGATCGGTGACGTGTTGACGTTGGTCGTCGGGATTGACGAACAGGAGGTATATGGCATGCGGATCTCCGATTGTTCTGTAAAGGATGGACTGGGATGGGGGGAGCAGCTGCTGTACAACAGCGAAGGGTAAGTTGGTTATCCTGTTATTCTGTTCATCAGTGGCAGTTGTAGATGGCGCTGTTTGAGGTGGTCGACAATGATCAGGGTCTTACGGCGGTGGACTGAAGTCCCTGCCTCGATTTTCGTGACCGGTTGGATAAGTCGAGATTTTTCTCAACTTTCCTGTCGGAACTTTGGAAGGGGAGAAAATCTGGTCGGAAATTTTGACCGTCTGTCGGCCGCAGCACTAATCTGTATCTGAATGACTGTTCGTCTAGACTGGACAGAAGGGCAAGACTACAACTTGTAACCGACTTGTCCGGAACTATGAAAATAGAGAATATCCGGCCGCAAAATCTGCCCGTCTTCCTGCCCACCTCCAATCTGTATCTGAGTGATTGTTCGTTTAGACTGGACAAGTTCGAAATCAAGAAGGGAGCGACGACAACTTGTGGCAAAGTGAGGTGGTTTAATCAGTTGTGTACAGAGTGGTGGTTCGCCATCATCTATAATTTGGGGATATTAGGCAGTGGGCCGAATTGTTGCCTGAGTTTTGACCAGATATGGTCGTCACCACAAATAATAGATGGCGTTCCTACCTAGATTGACGTGACAGCATTCGACATGATTTGTACTGCACTGCCTAAAATGACGTGGAATTCGCAGTTTGGGTTCTTGATGGAAATGACTGAACTGCATTGATGAGTCCTTTTTTGCTCAAACGCCCCTCAATGCCTAATCCGAAGGTTTAAGTGGTGACTGCATCAAGATGGTCACGACAGTCTTAAGAGATAAAGAAGAAATCTAAACCCTCATTCATGATCGATTTGCTCCTAATTCCACGAACACGAAAATAGAACGCCACGGCACCGTCCATAATCTGTGCACTGATTGTCGGTTCTGCTGCTCGTTCTGGTTCTGGACATTCTGGTTCAGGTTCTGGACGTCTGGAGTTCTGGTTGTCGTAGGTGCTTAAACAGTTTCTTAAAGCACAAGTCCCAGTTGGTACGGTTTTATTCCAATATTCTGACATACTTTACTCCTTTGAATCTCTCCGCTGGCAATTTATGAGAAATAGGTTGTAAATCCATTCCCGCTGCTTTCAGCATAATGCTTTGCTTTCATGATATTACGCATTCTCGCTCACTCATGTCAAATGGTTCGTCGTCTTTTTTTGTTTGTTTTTTTCAGAGGCGGTATTTGGTAGATAGAAGATTTTATTATACAGGTCAGATTATATTAGGATAGATTATATTTTGTTTGATTTATTATAGATTTATAGGGTACGTAGTTGTTGTCGTTAAGGTAAAATTATTAACAAGCATTGAATGTACGAATTTTTATTCTCCACAGTGCTTGTTTAGTGTATTTGTAGTTTAATGTAACAAGACCAAAGGTTTCGATGGTATCCCAAAAATATAATATCTGATCCAGACAATTGCGTCTTGTAGATAGGCCTATCAGGGAAATTAATTCTGTTACTTTTACCTATTAACATTTGTACTATTAAAATTGAGAAACAGATTAATGCCAATGGCTAGTCACCTGAGAAAACCAAGTTCAGGTATGGATTCAGCATGTGTGTTGACCCCTATACGTCATATCTACTTTGACGAACTTGATCGAAACTTCCTGCCTTACTTCTGACAAATATCCGGTTTCGGCCGGATTCCGGATGGACTACTTGTCCGGCAAAAAACTAAAGCCCAAAACGGATTCAGCATATCTACTTACCTCTATATCGAACCTCTAATCAGCTTCAAATAAACTGTAACTTTACACTGTTAATATCCGTGTTTTCGTAGTAAGGTGAACGTATCGGAATGCACTTGGATTTTCCAAGTTTGCCAAAGTGAACAGGATTCTTCTAGTACCAGCTCGCAGAGTGGTTAGATGACGATGTCGATGAGTTTGATGACATCAGATCTTTTGTGTTTAGTTTGATTGCGGGCGCTGACCCAGGTTCACCCTGCTGTGATTTCGCGCATATTCAGTTCGGATTTATTCACCGTAATATAAATGCATGGCAGTTATAACGTTGGCACGTCGACACAATACAAGACGAACAAGAAATATTAGAAATTCAGGGCTTGCCGTTATAAAACTTGGTAAAAAACGGCACAATCGCTCAGCTGAATGGGCCCGAGGCTCGCCAAATTTGTGCCCAGGATTCTATTTACAAGTACGTCTGGTCTTAACTTCATATGTACAATTCTGTTTAAAATTTGGTAGAATGGTGCGGTGTTGATCGGATTCAAGGCACTGGAGACCAAATTTCATGATTAGTGCACGTCTTCTATCGGCAAGGGATGTTAAGCTGTTAAGCAACAGCGTCTTGACATATGACACGAACCGTGCGACGCACTTTGATGACATCAGATATTGTGTGTTTAGTTAGACTGAGAGCGCTAACCCAGGTTCACCCTGCTGTGATTTGGCGTATACTTATGCGTCTTGCGACGTATGACTCGAATAGTGCGACACACTTTGCGTTGTGTCGCAGCGTCTTATGTCGTTATTGTCGTTAAAGCACAACTCTTACTAGAAATCATCTTTTCCCTATAAAGTGGATCAGAAATAGCGTTTTCGAAAATACTATTACTTTCCACCTGAAACTAGCGATTATCTTATTAGCGCTTGTCGATTACATGCAGCCTCCCTGCTTTCCGACGCGGCGACTGGGCGCAAAAGATTTGAAAACTGAACGTGCTTTGGGTAAAAAGTGGGAAAACTAAGCAAATAAGAGAAGTAATAAACAGAAGATTATCACATCCTTATGTGTGAAAGATTTGTCAGCGGACAATGAAGATTCCGGTAAACTTTTCGTTGGGTGACGGGAAAATTCGGCAAAGCCGAAAAAGCGCTAAAAATTCGTAGTTACGAAACGCAACAATGGAGAAAGGTGGGGATTTTAGAAGCTTATAATTCCATATGGGAGCTAAGTATATTATAAAAGGCAGAATGAGCAAGATGGGTCCTTTAAAGAAACTCAGTTGTGGAGGGGGTTGCGGGTAGAGAAACAAGAGCTGATTCTTTGGCTGAGGGCTTTTGGACTCCTGGGAAGATTTCGTGTGATTGAAATAATGACAACGAAAATAGTTGAACTAATGAACTAGCTGTGTAATATAGCCTGATCGAAAACCCCAAATGTTGCCTTTGTATCATCCTGAGGGTCTTCAGAGGTCTTATTCGCGAAGGTTTCCTTGTCCTCCTACTCGACGATCGTTATAAACTGCTCAGTTTCTCGTTGTGGCTGCGTTGCGGTGTACGAACATTCATTTGATCCTTAAATATTCCTTGAGCCCAAGCTGACTTTGAAACATTTAACGGATACGTCAGCTACGATGTTTCATCAGCGATATTTCGGCCCTTCTTCGCAAGGGTCCTCGTCAGGCTGTCAATCTTCAGGTCCAACGTTGCGGAAGGAAACAAACCTGTAATAAATAACTGAAACTTCTACTACTTTAACGCGAAATTTTAAATTCTTTTCATATTTTTTATGTTAATTATTGAACTTTAGCGCTTTCATTTGTTGCAATTCTTGTACTTGTGTAATTATTGATTATTTGACTATGTAAAAGCGCAATTGTATATAGTTATGTTTGACGAGAGAACAAATATTCGTTTTTTTGTTAATACCGTAAGGAATGTTTTTCGAATAATAAAGATTGATTGATTGATTGATTGATTGAGTGTAAATATCTTATTTGGGCAAATTACTTTCAAATACCACTGTAGGGAAAAAACTAGTCCTGAGATTTAATTTTTGACACGGCCGCTATTTTTGCTGCATGATCCGGTCGTGCATCGGAGCCGCGCGTAAAAATGCATGCATTTGAGTATGCGGCGGTATCACCGGCTGGCAACAAGTCTTAGATACTCTATATGACTAAGTCCAAAACACGCCAGTGATCCTCAGGAAGAACGAGAATACGTCTCACTAACGACTCAAACTCAATAACTCAAATCCTGTGTCAAACGATCACGGCGATGTTCGGGAGCAGCTGTGATGCCCGAGGTGATACCGCTTCTGGCTCTTCCGCTAGGTACCCAGCGATTTTGCATCAGCAAGGAGAGTTAGTCATCAAGGGTATTCGGGACTGTCGGCGAAACCCCAGCTCTCCCTTCGTCACATTCGCAGGTTGATCTCCTAAGATTCTTCCCGATGAAAAATTTGTAGCCTTCGTAGTAGTATGGTAGTAGTACGAAAACGTTGCGTGTAATACTATGTAATAGCAAAGAATACTATCATTTAATGTGCCTCAGACTGGTCCAATCTTATGTAGTAGTATCCAGTAGCATCCTGTCTTGCCATAGTAACATCCAGTCTCGCTAATAGTACCATATAGTAGTATGCAGTAACACGGTAGCCTTGAAGTAGAAGCATGTATTAGCATCGTTAGTACTGCATGCAACTTTTTCGTACTACTTCATAGTACTATTTTGAGACAAATTTTTCATAGGGTTATCACTCTTGCCAACGACCAAAGGCAGAGGGGGTGCAGCAGAAGGTATCAACACTTTGTTTGCTGGTTGAAAACGTAAACAAGTACCGTGCTCCGCCACTGCTCTCCTGAACTCCCAAGTGGGAGGTTCGACAATAATGAATCATCAGGGTGTCTCGTCTGCTTGTCTTCGAAAGAGCAGGGGCTAGGCAAAGGTTAAATGTTCCCAAGTTTGCACAAGTCTGGCACTAACTTATGTGGTTTAAACAGGGGTATTAGTCTATTTATGGTCGGCAGCTAGGCGGACATATTTATTATTTACATATTTTTTTAGAATATATACATATTCTTTGTTTCAGTCGGCTTTGCCATCGTTTTCGTAGCCATTGTTCCTATTTTCGTTGCTCCATCTTGCCATGGCTACTTCGATCTCTTTTTAAGAATGAGCAGAGTAAAGCCACTCTGATTAGTTTACTGTCAGGAATCCCACTTCGGAATTCATGAGAGCACTGGCGGAGCATTTTATCTTGAACCTTACAAACCTGCGACGCCATAGTCGCTTTAGCTAAGCTCTAAACCGGGTGGAACCCGTATATCCGTCCACGCGCCATTTTGCCAAAAATTCGCCACTCTATCTACCCGTCAGTTCACCCACCAATATCCGTTGGTTCGTTCACCCATTAGTTCGCCCACTCCTAAAATCGGTCGATTTCCACACGCGTCGATTCGCCCACACCTAATCTGGCAGTTTGTAGCAGCGGTGAGAATCCTAGGAGATCCACTGTAGAAATATAGAATATCATATTTAGAACTGTAGTGTATCCACTGTAGAATTTAACGAAGGAGAGAGTCTTTAGAGAACGGGGTCTAGCCGAAAGTCCCTAGCATATGCCAGTCGGTAAATACGCCTGAAGTGTCAACGTTCAAGCTTCGGTGCATATTAGTTGCAAATTGTTGAGGCAGTCGTCTGTGCCATAGTAACCACCGCTATGATTTGCGTATCCTGGTTTTGACTGGTAAAATCGCAGAAATCATGGTTTTTCATGTTCTTACAGCACTGGTGGCTTGTATGAGTTCAGACACCACGCTCTTCCGGTTAAGCTACATTGACACAAAAGCTTACTGAGTAGGTGTTATGTTATGCATGCAGATGCAGTCAATCGTCATACCTGACACTCTCGCTAGCGAACAACCTCGAAATTTATTGCTGATGATGCAATTCGGAGTAATTAATAGCCACGAAAAATTGAAGTCATTTTCAATTCGTTTCATGTGTTTCCAGTCCTGGTTCGTGTGTGATTTGAAAACCCCGACCTGTTGCCACGTATATTCTTGGCAAAAACCTTCACTCTTTAAATAAGCTTTATGTAAGGTTAAAGGACAAGTGACAGCACAGCAGATACTGTTTCTGGTCTGGTATATTAAGATTGATTGACTTTATTCAGCTGTGCTTTAAATTATGCTGCGTCTTTTGTTTTCGCTACTGTCCATGCCTGTTGCATTTGATTACAACCACGGCAGAATATAATTTTTCGAACTTTGTGACAAATGAGCTTCCCGGAAACCACAATACGTCTCGACTAGGGACACAAGACAGAAATTAAATAAATTCACTTAAAGATCAAAGAAAAAGAACAAAGGAAGAAAAAAGAAAAACAAAACCGGGACGGATGGCGAGAACTCTAATTATTTAGAAGCACAGAGGAAATGTGAGCAGGCGTGTTTCAAAGTTTGATGCCTTGGTGCATTGTAGAATAGAAGGGGCAGAGAGTCTTAGCTGTAGTAGAAACTGCTGGAGATAAGAGAAGTGTTGTTTCAGTCTAACCGGGGGCCAGTACAGTTCAGAAACAAAGAAGGGAGATGGAAGGCAAGAAGCCTCCAACATTAAAAGTTGTTTGCAGTCAGTGACCGAAAGGCAATTTTATGCGGATTTCTGCCCTTAGACGCGTTTTGTAAAATTAGCCTGTAGATGCTAGCGATCGGTCTTTTCAAAAGATAGTAACCGGGGGCCAGCACAGTTCATAAACAAAGAAGGGAGATGGAAGAAAAGAAGCCTTCCATCTTCCAAATAAAAGTTGTTTGCAGTCAGTAACCGAAACGCAATTTTATGCGGATTTCTGCCCTTAGACGCGTTTTGTAAAATTAGCCTGTAGATGCTAGCGATCGGTCTTGTTGACGTTCCTCCGCACCCACGAATTTACCTCTGAACGAGGTAACGGTATGGAAACAGACATTCAAGCAATTTGGGTTTTTTCGTGTCACTTTATGTGACGTAAGCGTTGTGATGATCGTTTCCACGGAAATAACTATAGGAGGGTGTCGAGAGGTCAATGACTTTTGGCTAGTCTGCTGTGGTAGGTCTCCACGTCTGCTCTGACGTTTACACAGCTTTTATATGTTTCCTTTAGTATATTATTATGTGGTTAGTCTTTCATGTGCATTTAGTTTCTAGGCATAATCTTCTTTAAAGGACACTTGAATGAAGAGTACCCAGTATCATCCCTATCTGTATGACTTCCGTTAACATTGCCTGCAGAAAACCCAATCCGAATACGAAATGGTGTTTCCAAGCTATGATTTTTGCTCCATTTTGCATCTGTCCTTATTTCAGTACTGAACAGTTTTAGAAATGAACAAATGTCTCCAGTCAACCCTTCTTCTGGAACATTTTTTTAACCAGTTAAGCCCAAACGTACATCCAGAAGAAATCCCAGTACGATCCGGCCAGCGCTGTACAGGATTTGAATGAATCGCGCTTTTTGTCTTGGAGTTTGTATGTGTAAACCTCCAGAAACGAATATCCCTATTTTGAAAACGTCACGCTCAGGAGAAGAATGCTCTCCGTGGCCATGTCTGTAAATGCATTCTCTATGGTGTGTTCAAGTATGGTTTTATTGTTCAGGTGTCCTTTAATTACAAGTCTTGTTATAAGTAATCGAGTAAGAAATGAAGGGATGCATGCATTACCAACCTTTCATCGCTTATGCTATCCACCTAGGGCGCGATGATTGGTGGACTTGACATGACGCAGGACCCCTAGCACTATTTATTGCTCATGTTCCAGTGTTTTAAAATAGTAACTCAGCCCACTTCGTTGGATGTTATGCCCGTTGACTTCTAGCAAGAGCATAGATGAATTTACATAACCGTTTTTTTCTGACGAGTAATTTGCTCGCAAACATTAGTCGGAGCAGGATACGCATCGAAAGATTTGAAACTCGGAAAGTGCAAAGAATCCGTTTGGTGTCTTTACCGGGTACCGGATGAAATTTGGGTCTCCGAGTTTTATAATGTATGGAGCGATTGCGGAGGTATGGTCGATTATAGTTATAGGTATGACAGGTCATTTAAGTCTAACTCCGGCCTCGGCGGCTGTCGAAGGGCATGTTTCCTCACTAAAGACTTGGATATCTCCCATAACACTCCCCCCTAACAATAATATCTCCCCTAAGATTTACACGAATATCTTTAGCCAGTCTGGGAAGACTAGGTCTTTGCTGCGCTTAAGTGGACGGTGCTATCCCCGTATGTTCCGTGTGACCAAGAACAAATAATCAAATAGAACCTCCGTCTCTGGTCCCGTGCAGCGACTATGGATACCCAGATAAAACTGAGCGGAGCTAGGTACATGCTGTGAGGGTTGAGTTGATACCCGTCTACTTCCCTCTTCGCCGCTGCGCATACCAGGTGGAAAACCGTAGGACGCGGGCAGGGGTGGAGAACCCGGTCTGCAGCGAGTTAGACGTGACGTTATAGGGGTAGACGACCAATCACAACGACTCAAACGGCGTTCGTATTCTTCTACGGAGTTTGTACTGCGATGCAGCTGTTTATAGAGGTATCAAATTATGATGTTCTGCGTAGCTTCTCCTCCGCTCGTTTGCATCTGGTATGGTGTCGTAGTACATTCGACTCCGCATGGTCGTATTATAGACAGGGAGATGAAGGTTCTTGTAGATTATTTGTAGGACGCCTTAAGGGTAGGTCCGACGGCGTCCGTGTGGTCATTCTTAAAAATAGTAACGTTATTCCGTAAACCTGCGTAAAGTCGTCTGTGACAGTAGGCAAGAATTTCAGCTTTAATTAATCTTTTAAGCAAGATAAGGCCACAAATAAGGACACTAGTAGGAGAAGAGATCCAAAGCGAAATTTTAAAATAAATTTTAACATGTTAATCACGAAGCTGAAAATATGGTCGTATGATGAGATGGTATATATAGGATGTTAAGGTGGGCGAATTTGCCACGCGAAATTTTCATCAGAAACAAGGCCGACGTCTCGTCTGAGTGGCGAAACTTTACGGAACATCTTTACAAACCTTACCCGAAATCTTCACACCTTACCGTCCGAGCCGTGAGCTAAAAGCGGCTAAAACTGAGCGTCGCAGTAAAGCTAAGCGGGACCAGTGATAGCGAAAGTGGTCATGATTTTAACACAACAACGACTATACTTTCCTTCCTGACTGATAATAGCGTTTCCGTTACCGTATAGAGTAAGATAGAAGAAATTCGGAAAAAGAATTTGATTCAAAGGATGATTGGATGATTCAGAGAATCAGCGCCAAACTCCATGCAGAGTTTCAGCCTTATGTTCAGGCTACACAATAGGCGTACTAGACCCGATATTGCGAGCTGTTATTATTATTCCCAGTAACTATATTAACAAGAAACATAAGCTGTGCAAGTAGCGCAATTGCATCTAGACAATTCAGTACACTAATCGAGTTCTCTCGATTATCCTCTCTAATGATTTTATGATGCCAAAGTTCAGTTTTGCATCTTGATTTTGATTGCAGCCGATGGCACCAAATTGTCAATTCTTTCACTTTGAATAACTGTAGTTGTGCGTGATAAAACAGGCGTTATCCATTCTCACGCTACAAACAAAATCCGGCTCCGAGTTAAAACTAACGGGAGACCGACCTTTGAGCTAGTCGTTCGCGCCGTGTGTGTAATTATTTCTTATCAGAGTTGTTCGTGAGGAAAGCCCTCTTTCTCCGACCTCCTCCTCCTCCCTCATAACTACCTTAATGCCATAAAGATATAGTGAACTAGTTTGTTCAGTGGGCAACAGTGGGTAACCTCTGCTAATTCCTACGGACCCTGGACCAGGGCCAGAGATGGGCGAATCCGACCATGAAAGGATTCGAATCCGAATCCAAGGCTAGGTAAGAATCTGATTCCGAATCCCAATCCACCATTTCATGCTGAGGATTCGAACGCGGAATCGAATCCGACTTTAACAAAAATCAAGTCGTGTACGTAGGTAATAGTTTACAAATCAGAGGTGACAAAAATCACTGATATCTAAGGTAATCAATAACGTGATAGATTACTGATAATGGTTGATGGTGGAAATTAAAAAGTTGGACTGCCTTAAGCCCACTGTGTAAAAATTGGGAAACGGAAACTGGAAGAATGTAGAGTAGAAATTTGAACGGATTCTTAAGATTGAGGGTTTGGAATCCGAGTCCGAATGTGAATCCAGCCTGACAAGCAGAAGATTCGAATCCGGCCAAAAGGAAGAATCCTGGATTCGAATCCGAATCCGACCAAAAGGACGAATCCTGGATCCGAATCCGGATTCGGATTCGCCCATCTCTGACCAGGGCCGAAGTCGTAATTATTCTGTGCAGAAAAGGTGGTACTTATTTTATTTTATTTCTAAGTCTGCTTCGAGTCAAAGTATTTTATATAAATAAAAGCAAGGCTCATGCTTGCCAAATTACCAAAATGTGTCTCCGACTCGGTTAACTGCGAGAGACCCTGGATCTCTCTGTCCGGGCCCACTGATGTGGAGGCCGTCTGATCAATGCTAATTCAGTCTAAGCTGACTGGGAATCAGACATTAAGAAATGATCCCAAAGGGAACAAAACCGAAGGCTTCGATGGGATCCCGAAAATGTAATATTGGTCCAGGCAATTGGGTGTTATAGATATCCGGTCTTCGTCCGACTCCTTGAACATTTGTAGGCTACTATTAAAATGTATAAACAGATTAAGGCCAGTGGCTGATTATCTGAGAAAACCAAGTTCAAGTATAGATTCAGCTTGTGTTTTTACCCCTATACGTCATATCTACGTTGACGAAATTGATCAAAACTTCCTGCCTTATATTTCTACCAAATTTCAGGTTTGGCCGGGTTCCGGGCGAACTACTTGTCTGGCAAAAAAACAAAACTCGAAAACGAATTCATCATATCTCCTTACCCCTATATCGAACCTCTAATCACCTTAAGATAAAACTTTAGTCTTTTACAAATTTTCAGGTTTTGGCCGGATTCCGGGCGAACTTTTTGTCCGGAGAGAAAATATTTGTCATATATGGTTCCAGCATGCCTCCTTACCACTCCGTCGAACCTCTAATCAAATTCAGATAAACTTCTACTTTTAACAAAATTTTCCGTTTTTTGCAGGATTCCGGGCGAGCTGTTTGTCCGGGTCGAAAATGATTGTCCTATACGTATTCAGCACGTCTTTTTACCTCTTAATCGAACATATAATCAACTTCAAGTTAAACTTTTACTTTTAAAAATTTATCCGGCTTTGGCCAGATTCCGGACGGAGTACTTTTTGGGACCCCAAAACGTAAGTAGAGGGATACTTATGGCATCGCAAAAATTGACTGTCTGTCCGTCCGTACGTCTGTCAGCACGATAAATCTCGAATGGAATGATAAATTTTGATGAAACATGGTGTGAGGATTCTTTGGGTCAAGGGAAAGGTCGAGTTCGTAAATGGTGGGGGTTCAAATTAAGGGGCAAACAGTATATTTTTAAAGAGCTAATTAGATAGTCGATTAAGAGGTAAGAAGGCATGCTGAACACGATGATGAAAACCGTTTTCTCGCCGAACAAGTAGCTCGTCCGGAATCCGGCCAAAACTGGGAAGTTTATCAAAAGGAGAAGACAGGCTGAACACTTACGGGAAAATCATTTTCTATCCGGACAAGTAGTTCGCCCAGAATCCGGAGAAAACCGGAAAATTTGTTAATAGCAAAAGTTTTATTTGAAGCTGATTAGATGTCCGATTTCGGAGTAAGAAGAGATGCTGGATTCGTATATGACAATCAGTTTTTACCCAGACATATAGTTCGAACGGAATCTGGAAACCGAACGGAATTTTTTTATAAGTTAAAGTTTTATTTGAAGTTGATTAGATGTTCGATATAGGGGTAAGGAGATACGCTGAATTCGTTTCTTATCTTTATTTTTTTTTTGCCGGGCAAGTAGTTTGCCCGGAACTCGGCCGAAACCGGAAATTTGGCAGAAGTAAGGCAGGAAGTTTCGATCAGTTTCGTCAAAATAGTTATGACTTACAGAGGTACACACACGCTGAATTCGTATCTGAAGTTAGTTTTCTCAGATGATTAGCTATTTGGCCTTACTCTGTTTCTAAATTTTAATAGTAAAAATGTTCAAGGAATCTGGCGAAGACAAGACCAATTGTCTGGATCAAATATTACATTTTTGGGATCTCGTCGAAACCTTTGGTCTTGTTTTTCTTAGCAGTATCTTTATTTCAGCTATTTGGTCGGAATCTGGTCGCGCATTAAATTATACTCACAATCGGCTGGGTAGTAATCCCGAGTTTACCATCTAGATAAGACAGGGACAGTTCTTTCGTATGCGCTTTAAGGCCTTCCGAAATGAAGTCAAGCCAATCCTTCCGGACTTTCATCAGATAGCCTAGATGATATTTAAGTTCGGATTTTCTAATGCCCATGTCGCAATCCTTCCTAACCATGCTAAAGGGTTAGTCCGGTTTCTGTTACTTGTGGGTAATGTCGGCTGGTTTTAGGATTAACAGAAGATAAAGGTACAGATGTGTTCGCAATGATCGATTGGCATTTATTTTGTTTGTTTTGAGTTTGTTTTTTAATAACCCTGGCCTATGAGGCTCTGTAAAATAATCATGTTCTATTCAATTCCTTCGATAATAAGCCTACTTAAAACATCAGCATTATCCTTAAAATAGCTAAATGTGTGTCCCTTTAAACATGGTTTCAAAAGAAGTACCATTATCTTGAAAACAGCTATTGTTTTCTATTTAAACAATATTCCGAAAAACATTAAGGTCCTTTTAAAGATCATTCCTAAACACCGTAGAAATACCTTAAAACAACAGAATCATTTTCTGTTTAAAATCATTTTGAAAAACAGTGGCGTTTTACTAAAAACAACAATATTGTTTTATCTTAAAGTTTCATTCCTCAAACCCTAACATTGTAGTTAAAACAGCAGAAATGCTGGTCCCTTTTTAAAAACACTTGAATTGTCCTCATAACAATAAAATATTTCTTTAATTAAACGTCATTCCGAAAAACATTCAAACTATTCTTCATCGTAAGCCTTCTTAGAAACCTCAGTTTCCTCAAAACGAATTCTGAAGCCAGTTCATTGGCGTGACGTCACCCGCCCTGGGCGCGCTGCGCTTCGCTCGGAGCTGAATGAATGAATGAAATACCTCTGAACGCCCGGAGACATTTCAGTCGCTTTTGGTCAGTCGATTTGTGAGGAGTGAAACTTGTGAAAGTGGTTTTCTTAGTTAAAGGAAAGGGATTTAGCATACCATGACTGATTTAAAGGAAGGGAGATACTTTTTTGCAAAATGTGAGTTGCTGGAAATAGTTGTAAATTATCACTATGATGTTGAAAGCCGTAAAAAAGGATAGATAATGCTTCTTTAATAGTTAAGTAGATGTATGCTTATTTGAACCTCTGTTCACTTTGAACAGTGCCAATTTCATTTTAGCCAAAGTAGCTGATTTAAAGTTTAACTGAAAAGCCAACTTATTTTTTGTCATTTAATTGAATTCTCTGAATTACTTGGGATTCTGCTAGGGATTTTTTTTTCAATTTTCCACTATGCCCCACTATGACGTTCAGAGCATCTACGGCCAACCTCACAACACCAAGTTCTACTATGACGCGGAATGTTTCAATCTCGGTACAAACGTGGCTTTTCAGTGGCCGAAGGGGAGCTTCGGCTTTCGGCTTTCGGCTCTGCGTGAGCTCACTGTGTGAACATTACTTGTCGTAAATCGTTTTCGTCCAGCATATAACACAGGTACAAACGCATAGTGGTACCACAAACCTGACAGGGAAAGTGACAATCCGAAAATCGATTATTCATGAATAGCGGAGCAACGAAGTAACGCATTTTCATCGGATCTTGAAGCCAATTTAAGTGAATGTCCGTCTGTTAGCACGATAACTCCTGAAGAGGTTGAGATATTTTGTTCAAACTTGGCACGAGGGTTGTTTCGGTCAAAGTACAGGTCAAGATCGAAGATGGGTTCTGTAGCTCTAAATTTAAGGGTGGGGGAGAAGTTTCAAATTAAGGGACGAACAAAAATATTTTTAAAAGCTAGTGAGATAGTCGATTTAGGTGTAAGGAAATACGCTGAATCCGAATATGAAAATTATTTTCTCGCCGGACAGTTAGTTCACCTGGAATCCGGCTAAAACCGGAAAATTTGTGAAAAAATAAAAGTTTAATCGTAAGTTGATTAGAGGCTCAATCTAGGGGTAAGGAGACATGCTGAACATTTGTATGAAAATTGTTTTTTCGCCTGGCAAGCAGTTCGCGCAGAATCCGGCCAAAACCGGAAAATTTATTTAAAGTAAAAGTTTTATTTGAGCCTGATTAGACGTTCGATTCAGAGGTAAGAAGACATACTGAATCAGTACCTGACAATCATTTTCTACCGGGACACATTGTTCGCCCGGAACCCGGCTGAAACCGGAAAATTTGTTATAAGTAAAAAAAAATTCGGAAGTTGATTAGAGGTTCGATGTAGTGGTAAGAAGGCATGCTGAATCCATATATGTAAATTATTTTCTCGCCGAACCAATATTTCGCCCGGAATCCGGCCAAAACCTGGAAGTTCGTTAAAGGTTAAAAGTTTTATCTGAAGTTGGTTAGAGGTTCAATATAGTGGTAAGCAGATACGCTTTTTGAGCTTTTCTTAACGGACAAGTAGTTCGCCCAGAGTCCGACAGAAACCGGAAATTAGACAGAAGTAAGGCAGCTGGAAGTTTTGATCAGTTTCGTCGAAGTAGAGATGACATACAGGGGTAAACAAAAACACTGAATCCATATCTGAACTTGATTTTCTCAGATGATAGTCATTGGCCTTAATCTGTTTCTGAATTTTAATATTAAAAATTTTCAAGGAGTTTGGTGAAGACCGGATATCTAGAAGATCCAACTGTCTGGATCAGATATGAAATTTTTGGGATCCCATCGAAACCTTTGGTCTTGTTCTTTGTCTCAGCCTAGTTTGATGATGATGCACCGGGCATGTCGCAGGAATTTGGGCTTTTCCAAAACTCACCGAACTGGAGGGGTTTTCGAAAAGATGTTCTGGCTTCCGAACAGTTCCGCAGAACAACTTTTTGAAAACACTAGGTAGTACCTATGCAGTATTTACGCTGCGCCATATAGGAAAATCTGTCAACTTCTGTTACCGTGCGTTCCAGTTATGGAACGGTTTACCTGATCAAACAGTATCTCAACCAAGTCTGCCATTGTTGCAAGACACCTCACTGGTTGGTACACCGTTTAGTCCCAACCCATATGTTTAGTATTATTTATTGATAATTGTCCAAGTCCAGTGTTGCTTAAGATATCTGGATTTGGTTTGTATTTAGTGAGAGAATCGCTAGCTTATCCACTTATTCCATTAAAAAGTAAATAAATGTAATTCGTAATCCGTAGTCGTGAGGATCGAATTGAGCGCTCAGCATTGTCATCTGTCATCCAGGTCAGCGATTATATGATGTTTTTCATGGATTTTTCCGACCCAATTAGAAATTATGTTTAAACTTTGTGTGTTCATACTGGGGTTTTTTTCGTGTGTTGTTTTTCTTTGTTCTTTTCACTGCGCTAGGGCCTTGTGCATTTGGCCGGTTGTAAAAAAAATATATTGTGGTCCTGGGCGGCAGAACGAAGCCCAGCAAACTCCTAGACATTTGGGGTTTCGAAAAGCGACAGGTTTAGTGTTGCGTTCAGTAGAATATGAATAGAATATCTTACAAAAAAGCCCGTGGGCCATGACAACAAATGCTGTGGCCTACAAGTACACTAAATTATAGAAATTACAAACACAACTCCTTATTCTGAAAATCTCGTTCTAGGCTCCATCGCAAGCCTCAAGAAACGTCCAAGTTTTTTCACAGTAAGAAAACATTCATCGTTCACCATCCTTACCATCCATATGTTGATATGGTTTGATATACTGAGAGAAATGCCAGCTTATCCACTTATTCTGTTAATAAATAAAGATATTCAATTCTTAATAAGTGATCGTGATTCGGTAGGGTTGAATTTGAGCGCTTTGCATTGTCGTACTGGGAAACAGAATGAAGTTCAGAAAACTCTTAGAGATGGACACACTTGGCTCATTTCCTGGCTTTTTGGGTTGCAAAAGTAGAAAAAAAGAAAAAGAACAAGATACAACTATTTCTGAGTGTTGTCATTTTGAATTCAGGAGATCAATCAGAGCAAAACAGCGTGTATAATTATGTTACAGGAACCCTAATTGACCCCTAATTGCAGTCTGCTCATTATCACCAAGCTGCCACAAAGCCCGTCAAATTTCACGTCCCCTAGGGATTTTCAGTTGTTTGTCGAATAGGTGGCTTTTTTTGGCGGAATCTTCAACGTTCGATGACAACTCTTTCACACATAAGGATATGATAATCTCTGTTTATTACTTCTTTCATTTGCTTAGTTTTCCCACTTTTTAACCAAGGCACGTTCAGTTTTCAAATGTTTTGCGCCCAGCCGCCGCGTCGGAGAGCAGGAAGGCTCGATGCAGTCGACAAGCGCTAACAAGAGAATCGCTAGTTTTAGGAGGAAAGTAATGGTATTTCCAAAAACTTTTTTTCTGATTTATTTCATAGGGAAAAGATCATTTCTAGTAAGAGTTGTGCTTTAAAAATTTTTGGTCTTCAGAAGCGACAGGACACAGCAGCGTTTTTTTCAGATTTCTTTTTCACTAGGTGTCCAGTGGACCCGGAGATCATGGGACCCTTGGCGTACAGCAAGTCAAAGACCTCAGCGACGGTTAACTTCCAGGCCCACAAGTTCCCATACACCCCCTCGGTCTACTACCAATGTAAGGTGAATGTCTGCAGGCAAGATGCAGGCGGCTGCGATGACGTGGTAAGTCCAACCTTTAGCCTTCCCTAGACAAAAACTCTCTTTTACCGTACACTGTCAGAAATTTCATAACATATAACATGAGGATGCGCGGTTTCAACAGATAATGCGTAACAGATAACACTTCGGATGTTATCTGTTGTGTTTGAAAACGTGTATGTATGAAATGTTATGCATAACAAGCTATGTTAGGAAGAGCCAAAAAAGCATCTACCGTACTGACTTTATCGTCATGATGTCGGGAAACTCAGCAGATACTTTTTGGTGGTTTTTCGGTTCTTCCCGATGGTAACGCTTATTATGCATAACATTTTGAAACACAACAGATAACATCCGAACTGTTATCTGTTACGCATTATCTGTTGAAACCGCGCATCCTCGTGTTATCTGTTATGAAACTTTTAACAGTGTAGACGGACTACTCGTGTTTTACGTCATTCCGACCGCAAAAATGGTGATTTGACAGAAAACCTGTGCAAAAATGCTAAGCAAATCGTAGAGCTAACCATCTAAAACAGTATTGTATTCGACGGTGCAAAACGGGAAAGTCAGCCACATTTTATTTAATTTAATTTAATTTAATTTAATTTCAAAATAAATGCGGCACAACATTTCATGCGCGAGCAAATTAATTGGCACTTGTCATTAACCTACAACTAAAAACATATATACATTTGTCATAAAATAAATACAGTAATTCAAGTAAGGTTGTTGTGATACAAGGTAAACTAGGCACAAAACTATTACGGTACCTTTCAGTTTTACAAGCGACAGGTGTGAGTTTTGGTACTTTCATAGCTGCTTCTCTTGGAGGTCTGTTTCTTTCCGGTTTAAAGGGTGGAGGAAGCATATTTCGGTAGAAAGGGTGGGATAACAGATTTGTTCCGAAACGTTGGCACAGCTGTTCTCTACGAACAGAAAGGGGTTCCAGCTTACACTCCTTTAGGAGATACGAGTACGGCATTTTATGGCCACCAATTATAATTTGAACTGCACGTTTTTGGATTCTTTCCAACTTATCTGAGTCACTCTTTGTAAGTCCATAATGCCATGCTGGACAGGCATATTCAAGTAGTGAACGGACAAACATACAATACAAATCTTTCATTCTTTCTTTAGGGACTTTGAATTTCTTTAGGATTTTTAACATACTCATGGAAGAGTTAGCTTTCTTTAAAATAAACTTGGTATTTTCCTCCCAAGACATATCAGAAGATATAATAACGCCAAGGAGTGCAATTTGGTCAGAAGTAAGGTTATCAGGAATGGGAGGGTGGAAGTGTGGGAGAGTTTTAAGAAATGAAATTGTTAGTATTGTAGATTTGTCACTGTTCACTACCATATTCGACCGAGAAGCTTCTGTAGCAATATCCTGAATTATACACAAAGATTGACTTTTTGAATTCTTTCCCACAACTTCTGCCAGTGATAAATCGTCTACGAATTTCCATCGCTCATCGATGTCCTGAGCAACATCATTTATCATAATGAGAAAACACAGAGGGCCAAGCACAGTTCCCTGGGGTACCTCACAAAAAACTGGAAGCGCGTCTGACATGCACTGTTTATACTTAGAGCTATATGTCCAGAATGAAATCACAGGACCAGCTTTAGCTCCAACCAATTGTCAAAGAAGAAGTTCACAAAATCGGATATTTAAAAGACCCTTTAATTGTTTTTCACAAGTTCATTTTCCAGGGCTTGAGCCTGAAGAGGACCTTTGCCAAGAAGGGCCGAAATATAGCTCTAATAAAATTTAGCTGACTTATCCGTTTTGTACCGTCAAATATGATTCGCAGTCAGCTTGGGCTGAAGGAACATCTAAAACAGTATTAATTTTCTACTCCTTGAAAGTTCCAGCTGTCGATAAACTGATCTGTGAGAGACCATATTTATTTATTATTACCAAGGGTGGGAAGTCAATTAAGATTTGTTACTACAATACATTACATACGGAAGGCACTAGAAAACATATTGATTGAAGACGACGATAAATGTTTTCTCCATTTCCTACAGTAGGTGTATGTTACTTCGGACGTCGCCAGCTTTGAATGGCGCCAAAGAATATATTGAGAAGCTCCTATGCTCTTCCATGTCATCAGTTATGACATCTCTTTGGACATGGAGTTCTTCTTCGAGACTTTGGACCGAAAGTTTCGCAAGATGTTCTGTCTTGCCATCGCAAGACAGTGTCGTATGAATCGGCGATTGTAGGGCTACATCCCAGTGATGTATCGTAGACTTCGTCTCGGTTATTGTTAAATGGGTGGCTAAATTGGCTAAATCGTTAGTCATCACCTAAATCGTAAAATCTTAAATTTAAATTTTAACCGAATAGAGCTGAGACACGATAGACTAGTCACCCATCATTCACTTAAATAGGCTTGGACATCCGATGAAAATGCGTTACTTCGTTGCTCTGCTATTCACAGAATCGATTTTCATCAAATGGACATTTTCTTTCGGATTTATGGTACCTCATGTACCTGTAACTCTATGCTTGAAATATTTGCAACTACAACGGTAAATGATTGCCGAGAAATAAATCTTTTTGGGTCACACGCAATAGTGGGCTTTCTTCAGAGCCGACCTTACAGTCTGAAACATTTCCTCAGCTTTGCTTCGTTAGCCATTGAAATACACTCTTTTGTTGAAATTCCGATTCGCCGTATTCCAGTTCAGCACTTTCAAGCGGAATAGTTTCTGTTAATCCCCCTATGCCTCACCATCATCACTTTTGACAGACCTATGGCGTATTCTCGCCGTTCCCCGAGGACTCCTCGGTGAATGAAAAGGAACGGCGAGAATAGAGGGAGTCACTCCACGCGGACTCCGCGTGTGGAAACAACGAGAACACTGGGAATGCTTCCAAAATGGATTTTGTTCGAAAAAAATATACAGTTGACGAAATTAGTCTGGATCCACTTTGTTTTTGGTTTTGTTTATTCGGATTGTTTTTAATTATTTTTACATTGCTCCAACACCAGCAAAAATTGATTCCCCTCCGAATCTGGAAGGGAGTCCTTTTTTACGATGATGATGATAATCGAAGCACTCCCCGTCCATGGGGACTCGCGAGAATATGGGGAATGAGTTCCTGGGACAAATAAAAAGGCAGGGACTCCTCAAAAGGAGTCCTCGGGGAACGGCGAGAATACGCCTATAGTAAAATAGGTAAACAGGTTAATGAATAGAAAATCTGCAATTTGCTTCCCAGGTAATGAAGGTTTTGCATATGTCTCAGTAGTAGAAAGTGACAATTACCCACTACCTTATGGATCAGACTTTGTACTATGTCTACACAAGTGTTGATTATGAGACAATGGGGGACTAACATAAACTAGTCCACTTGGAGCACTGAACTGGAATAAGGCGACTTCTTCGCGTCGCTTAAATGCTTAAAATGCTCTTTTCGAAATACTATCTGAATGTTATGTTGATTTTTGTGCGTGTTGTTTTTGTGGCACTTGCAGGTTCGCTCAAGTGCCATACACCGATCACTTTTCGGTCGGTCGGTCCGTCGGCCCACTGTTCTCGAGTTAGGGTACTTCCAGAAGGGCTAGGACGATGAAACTTGGCAGGCATATCAGGGACCCGACCAAACTAACTTGGGAATAGTCACTTCCCCAATCCGATTGCCGTGGGGGGAGTGGAAGGGAAGGGCAATCCTTAATTTTGAGGTATGTGTACCTTTGGAACGGGTGATCGGATCTTAATGAAACTTGATAGATCTCGGATGTCCCATTTCAAGTCCGGACCGGATCCGATGAATCTGGGGAGGGGGGGGAGGGGAACGGGAAATCATGTGACACGCTTAGAGTTGAGCGATTGGGATGAAACTTGGTGGGAAAAACAGGCACAAGCCATAGATACACTGTAAAAAAAATCTTGCAGTATTTGCTACTGGGATTAATCTTATCTTTATCGAGATAAGATTACCCCTAATTCGGATTAATCTTATCCCAGTAGAGATAAGATTAATCCCAGTAGCAAATACTGCATCCTTACTCGGAGAAACTTTTTACAGTGTACATCAGTAATAGAACCGGAGAAGACTCGGTAGAAGGCTCGTTGGATAACCGCGAAAAGTATATCGTGTGCCCTTAGGAATGCTGAGAAGCTTCATTCGCTTTTTCTAGCCTCCGATTTGCGACGTTGCCGGGAACAACCTCCGCCGAAAACGAAAGGCTCGTCAGGTCGTAGCAGAAGATTTCATCGTTCCGCAGTACTTCGTCGACGACCCGAAATTCTCCCAGAATGCGACCATCGAAGTCTTCGGCGGATTCTACGTCACGGACACGACGGATAATCGAGTATCGAGCTCAGGAGTGGATTCGGAATCCCCCGAGGTAAGTTACTTGAGTAAAATCTCTATGTTTGTGCCTCCATGCTTGAATATTTAGCAGCTGCAACGGTAAAAAATTGCTGAAAAATATATCTTTTTCATCAAGGGCGTCACGACTAGGGGGGGGGGGGCCTTCCCCCCCCCCCGAATGTTGTCGGCCAGTCTGTAAAAATAGCCGAGTCGGAGCGAAGCGCCGCGATTTTTCTTGAAAACAGTTGATTTTTTTGAAAAAACAGTCGGTTTTCTTGTAAAAGTAGCTGACGTATCCGTTGTGTACATTACTTGAATAAATGTTTCAAAGTCAGCTTGGGCTCAAGGAATATTTATAGTCGGTTTTCGTAAAATCAGCCGATTTTTCGTCCACAGCCGTTTTTTCTCAATAATAGTCGTTTGTATCTGCAAAAACAGTCGGTAAAAATTACCAGCCCGTCGGTAAATACCTTGCCTTGCCCCCCCTCCCCCCCCAAACATTTTGGCTGGTAACGCCTCTGCTTTTCATGACAAGCGCAGTAGCGGGCTTTCTTCAAAAGTGACCTCAGAATCTGGAATTTAATATTCCTGAGCTTCGCTTCATCTGCCTTGAATGCACGCTTTTATTGAAATTCAACTTCTCCGCGTTGGGGAGAACTCTGTCTTGTCGCGTAAGCAGTGCATATTCTGAACGTCACTATTAGAGCCCAGGGTGCAAAATGAAAAATCCTTTAGCAGAGTCAACTAGTTCCAGTGTATTAAAGTCCAAGAAATAACAAAACCAAAGATGTCGATGGGATCCCAAAAATCTAATATTTGATCCAGACAATTGGGTCTTGTGTTCGCCAGATCCAGTCTTCGCCAGGCTAATCATCAGAGAAAACCAAGTTCAGATATACCTCTATAAGCCTCTATACTGACCGAAACTTTCCTGCTTTACTTCTGCCAAATTTCCGGTTTCGCCCGAATTCCGAGCGAACTAGTCTACTAGTCCAGCAAAACAAAGAAAATTCAGAAACAGATCCAGCGTATCTCCTTATCCCTATAAAGAACATCTAATCAACTTTTAATAAAACTTTGACTTAAAAAAAATCCGGTTACAACCGGATTCCGGACTAATTTTATGTCCTGGTAAAAAATGATTATCATATTTTGCCTTTAACATATTTCCGGTTTGGGCCGGATTCCAAGCGAACTAGTTGTCCAGCGAGAAAATGGTTCTCACCATCATGTTCAGCATGACTTCTTACCCTTAAACCGAACATTTAATCAACTTCAAATAAAACTTTTACTTTTAACCAACTTTCCGGTTTTTGCCGGATTCCGGACGAACTACTGGCGAAGACTGGATCTGGCGAAGACAAGACCCAATTGTCTGAATCAAATATTAGATTTTTGGGATCCCGTCGACTCCTTTGGTCTTGTTGTATTATCCTTTACGCACTCTACCGGCAGTTTGCTATTTAAAAATTCTTAAAGGACCCCTCGCACTATTTACTCTTCAACTTACATTATTTTAAAATATTTGAATACTTTAAAACTAGACTGTTCTTTCAACAAATAACCCACGGTTTTGGTTGTTTTAAGCCTTTTCCGAGACCCCTTGACTTATAGCGAAAACACGGGAAAAATTTACATAACCGGTTTTTCTGATAGAAAAACTTCTCACAGACAACCGTGGACAGCGTTATGCACATCGAAGGTAGCAAAACACGACAATTGAGAAAATCAGCGTGGTTTTGTTAGAGGGGTACCGGATGTACCGTACGAAATTGGGGTCTCCGGGTCTAGAAATATATGGAGTAATTGTGGGAGTAGGTTGCGTTAGTATTATAGGTAAGACAGGTCCTTTAATAATTACAAGTGAAAGAGGGCCGGGAAATTGCATCGATTAACTCCAGTTTACTGAGGTCGATCGACTCTTCAGGCAGACTAGAAAGGACACCGGTATGGTGTATCTGCTCAGATGTTCTGAGAGAGTTGACCACATCACAACTAAGCTATGCTTACCGAAAATTATACACGGCTTTGGCTGTTTTTAGCCTCTTTCCATGCCCTTGCCTTGGATGGGTCTTCGAACGGAAACAGCTCCTCGGAGACAATCCGGCGCCTGTGCGTCACGTAATGAGAAGAAATCGTGGCAAGCGTGATAATCAGTGTATTGCTAATAGAGGAGGTGGGATTCACATATGAAGTTAAGAATTTCGAGAACGAGAATGAATGGAAGTAATGCTTAGTATGAATTACTATCACTTGTACCACGTGTCCTTTAACCAAACCCGAACAAAATCTTCCGATCCGGCCGATCGACCAAATGTCGAAAACGACGACCGCAACGGAATGTGGTATTGGTTGTGTTAAATATCATTTAGTCTCATTTTGTGTTAAATCAGCCGAAGAAATGACAAGGAAATGATGAGGTTCATCCTAGCATGTCAAAACCGTAAGTATACGACAAGATACAACACGCGCGATTCGGCGTGGGTCAAGGTTTAGATGACAAATTTCGTTTCCTTGTTGACACTGTGGTTGTTACAAGTAATATTTGGTTTATGCCGTGATGTTCCAAATGTTCAAATTACTTTTGGGGAAAAAATGGTTGTTATCAGATGATATTGATCTGGTCAGACTGACGAAACAGCTGCTTTTTGGGATACCAAAACGTAAGTAGAGGGATACCTATGACTTCGTAAAAGTTGTTCTGTGAGCACGATAACGCTCGAAGGGGTTGAGATATTTTGTTCAAACTTTGCACGAGGACTCTTTGGGTCAAAGTAAGGTCCAGTTCGTAAATGAGCCCTGTAGCCCCATATTTAGGGGGGGGGGGGGGGGGTCAAACTAAGGGACGAAAATAAATGTTTTAAAATGTCAATGAGATAGTCGATCTAGGAGTAAGGAGACATGCTGAATCCATATTTGAAACTTATTTTCTCGCCGGACAATTAGTTCATCCGGAATCCGGCCAAAACCGGAAAATTTGTTAAAAGTAAAAGTTGTTTTTGAAGTTGCTTGAATGTTCGATTTAGAGTAAGAAGACATGCTGAATCCTTATATGACGATCAATGTCTACCCAGACAAGTAGTTCGCCCGGAATCCGGTCAAAATTTGTTAAAAGCCAAAGTTTGTTTGAAGTTGATTAAACGTTCGATTCAGAGGTAAGAATACATGCAGAATCCATATATGAGAATCACTTTTTGCCCGGACATGTAGTTCGCCCGGAATCCGGCCGAACCAGTAAAATCTTTAAAAAATTTATCTGAAGTTGATTAGAGATTCGACGCAGGGGTAAGAAGACATGCTGAATCCGAATATGACAATTGTTTTCCCAAAGGACGAGTAGTTCGCCCAGAATCCGGCCAAAACCAGAAAATTTGTTTTAAAGTAAAAGTTTTATTTGAAGTTGATTAAATGTTCGATTTTGGAGTAACAAGACATTACAATTACAAGTACAATTCGGTTTATTTATCCATAGATATCTTTTACAGACGAAAAATAGTGCTGGACATGTCATTACAAATAAAAAGATCAACCAAGGGATATATTTACAATGCTATGATTATATATACAATTCACGGTTTAAAATACAATTCATCAGAATACGAACGCGAATTACTATGACAAGTACAAAAATAATTCGTCATAAGTGTCACTACTATTATACAATTCACGGTTTAAAATACATTTCATGAAAATACGGACGTGAATTAAAATGACAAGTACAAAAATAATTCATCATAAGTGTGACTACTGTTCTAGAATTTAAACAAATGTGATTGAGATAAAAAGATGCAATGGTCAAACTATTTATGTCACAACAAAAACAAAGAAACGGGCTGAAAAGAAATAGACGACAACAACTTTTAAAGAGCGTTAAAATGTTCGGTAAAATATGGCACGAAAGAATTGAGAAATCGTTCCGATGAATGGGCATGAGACGGGGACTTCAGTAGTTTTTTCCCGTTTGAAGTAAATTTTGCCTTGTGTTTCGCCGGCCGATATTGCTGGCATATTCTGGAAGGATGTACCTATGTAGATCAGATGCCAGTATCTTTCTGCCAAAGCTCATGACTAGCTCGTGCCTCCGCTGGCATAGCGTCGTTATGTCCAGCGTTTCTAGGCTCTTCTCATAGTCTTTGTAGTCAGTCCCAAGGACTATTTGGCATGCACGTTTTTGGATTTGTTCTATCCTTTGAGTTTGGTCATCAGAAATAGAACTGTGCCACACCGCGCATGCATATTCCGTTAATGGTCGAACATACGATTATTAGCAGTTTAGGAGGGCCTTTCTGCTGAAGCCAAACCTTCGTAAACAGGCGAAAGATTTTAGTTGACCAGCTGCCTTTGCTACAAGGTGATTTACGTGAGTACGCCATCGGAGATTGTTGTCAATGTGTAGACCAAGGATCTTGATGCTTTGCGAGGAAGAGAGTTCGCATGCTGGCAGTTCGGGGATGTTCCTTTTCAGGAAGCTGACTCGGAACAGTATATTTTTTTCTTCGCTTATGCCTAGTTTGCTGAATCCATCCATGCTGAATCCATAATTGATCAATCATTTCCTACCCGGACATACAGTTCGCCCGGAATCCGGCCGAAACAGGACATTTTTTTTTAAAGTTGAAGTTTATCTGAAGTTGGTTAGAGGTTCGATATAGCGAGGTAAGGAGATATGCTGAATTCGTTTTGGCGTTTCGTTTTTGCCGGACAAATAGTTTACCCGGAAACCGGATATTTGGCAGAAGTAAGGCAGGAAGTTCCGATCAATTTCGTCGAAGCAGATATGACGTATAGGGGTAAACACACATGCTGAATCCATATCTGAACTTGGTTTTCTCAGATGACTAGCCATTGTTCATTCTAATAGTAAATATGTTCAAGGAGTCTGGCTAAGACCGGATATCTACAAGACGCAATTGTCTGGATCAAAGATTAAATTTGCGTGATCCCATCGAAACCTTTGGTCTTGTTTCCTTAGTGTTTCGTAACGATAGGCCTATAGCCTATGAATAACAGTAAAATAAATATATTAAAATAGTAGTCTATAACAAAATATAGTAATATAAAATATACAAGGCTTTCGACTCTGTTGTTCATAACCAACTTTTCTTTTCTTTGGCTTCTTCTGGTGTAAACTTTTCAGTTGTTTACCTTCTACGGTTCTGGTACTCTAACTCTTACCTCCGCTTGAAATCTTCTCCAGAAACAACTATTAAAGTACTTCGAGGTGTAAGGCAGGGGGGTGTTTTATCACCAACCCTTTTCAAAATTTGTATTTCTACTGTTCTGGAAAAGATCTCAGGCACTTATTTTACTGGTTCTACTGATGTTTCTTATATAGCTTATGCTGACGACATCCTGTTGATCAGCCGTACTAAATCAGCTCTTTCTGCGATGGTTTCTCTAGTTTCTCAGTCTTTCCTGGATATTGGCTTATCTCTGAATCTTGATAAATGTGAATTCTTGTCTTACAACCTGTCTTCGTCTACTCCTCTAGTATGTAATGAATTTTCTGTTGTTTCTGTTTCTTTTTTTCGGTGGCTAGGGATTACTGTTTCTGATTCTTTAGCTCTCTTCCGTAGACAGATTGTTGCAGATGCAGTAAAAAAAATTCAACTTAGTTATATTCAAAAGTTGTAGCAAACCGTGGAAAATATAACAGAAGAGCTCTTGGGCGTTTATTCTCAACGTTTTCTGATCATTCTGTTCTTTATTTTTCGGGTATTCATTCTGTTCTGAAGCTAAAAGATTTGAAGAAAATGAAAGTTACGTATTTCAAATTTTGCAAATTTCTGCTTTCTCAGCCACCGTGGACTAGAAATCGGTACTTGGTTAAAAAATATAATGTTACGGATGTAGTTCAAAAGCTCGGTGACCTACACAGAAAGCTTTCTGTGGACGCATTTTGTAAAATAGGCCCTGATCACGGTCTTATTCAGTTTTTTGTTGAAGAGGATAGTGATTAGTTGAAGTTATTTTTCTTTTTATAGTTTACTCCACTTGTACTACTTGTTTCTTGTAGTTGTGGGTGATAAATAAATAATAATAATAATAATAATACAACATTAAGAAGCAGAAACAGCTTTTATCGCGAGCTAGCACATATTTCTATGTCACGTCTAAAACAACTTAAGTCTCAGGTTAGGTACGATGTGAATGACATGTCGATGCGAGATCGGCAAGCACGAAGACACTCCCAGATTTACCGGAAAATCCATCTTTTGCCTGGAAATGACTTGGGATGGGTTTTTTACTGTTTGTGTATATCGAGTAGGCTTGCGCGCATCCTTCTTCGAAAAAGGACTTAGCCAGAGCTGAGGTATGTTGGCTCTACCTTAGCTTGGTTATCAAACAACGACACCATGGTAAATATTTTATTGCAAATGCTTTATTTTTTTCAGGTCGTCCAAGATCCAAACTCGCTTTGCATCTCCCCGCGTCATTTCGCCATCGGAATAGCAATCGCGGGACTCATACTAATCTTCGCCGTAATCGCCGTTATACTTATCCTAATATCCAGAAGAAGGCGAAGGAAGGCAGTCAGCACAACGGGCAGCTCAATCTACTCCGGCCAATATTCCAATACAGCCTATAGCAGTCACTCAAGTTAGCCTGTGAAATTTTCGCATTTCCCAGTGAAGCGTGCGGGATTTTTGTTTCGTGCCATATATGTGATCGAATCGGTGATTCCAGTCTCATTTGTTCTTACTCAGTATGTGTGGCAAAGCTCAGGAGTGATGGTGTGGAACGCAGTTAGTGCTCTTAGCGGAGCCCGATTCATCTATATTTTGTTGTCAGAACTAAACCGCGAGTTTGACTAGAGGGATCCAGGGCCGTACAAGATGTCACTGAGGGCTTCCGAACGTTGTCAGTCTATTAGAAGCCGTTAACGCGTTGCCACGCTGTCGAAAGTTTCATAATAAGGAAACACAAGGATGCGCGGTTTCAACAGATAATACTTAGGGTGTTAGCTGTGTTATGCGTTGTGCATACAAGAAGTGCTGAAACACCGCCGAAAAAACGTCTGCTGACTTTTTATTTGTCATCATGATATCGAAAAGTCAGCAATTGCTTTTTAGTCTCTTCCTGGCAATAATGCATAACGTTTGGAAACCATAACAGATAACATCCCAAGTGTTATCTTTTGAAATTGCGCATCCTTGTGTTGTCTGTTATGAAACTTCTGACCGTGCAGGTGTCACTAAAACATAATACTTCAGGCTAACTTTTTGGGGTAAGTCCGTTGTATACACTGCCAAAAAAAATATTGCAGTATTTGCTAATGGGATTAATCTTTGTCTCTAACAAGATAATCTTATCTCTAATTCGGATTAATCTTATCTCTGTAGAGATAACATTAATCCCAGTAGCAAATACTGCAATTAACTTTCATCCTTACTCAGAGAAATTTTTTACAGTGTAGTTTCCATCTATTGGTAAACAGTGACCGCTCAAAGAGTAGAACTGCTAGATTCTTGACGAATTCGAGTTTCTTTGTTTCTGGTGGTGTTCGGTAGCCCTTGATAAAGAAATCTGAGTTAGAATGACCGAGAACGGGTGTGTGTAGTCTAACCAAATAGTAACTTGGGTACGGTGGCGGGTAATAATATATTAATCTCGAGTTTTCGAATTAAGTGCCCTTATTAGGCAGCTATGTTCCGTCCATGCTTCGTGACATTCCATGTGTTTAGTTGTAGTGCAATTAGTGTCTTTTTCGGAGTAATTTAGAATAGTTTTCTACCTTTTTTTTTCTGCTAAATTGTATATTTCTAGACGAGTGATTATTTTCGCGACAAGTCCTGCCAGTTTTTCAATATTGTACATGCTGGGGCGAGTGAGGAAGGAGTACAGTTCACAGAATGTTGGAAAAAAGAGTCTGGAAGTGTCTAGGCTAAACGTCGGGACCGGTGCGAAAAACGAGGGGGACCACCCCTGTCCTAATTTTGTTCTTCTTCTTCCTTAAAGGTTGAGGGAGAGGAGTCCTGTCCTGGTTTGATTGTTCTCTTTCTTCCTGGCGTTCAGACCGTTATTTTAGCGATATTTAGTCTGGAGCCATACTGGAGATGCACAGCCAAACTGTGAAGCTGGATTGAATAGTAGGTTCAATAACCCGTTTGCCCTTTTCACCAGACCCACTACCTAGACGGAATAATGGGAATAGTACATTACAGGTTTCGGGGTATGGGAAAGAAGTATGGGATTGGGGGTTAAGGGTAGGACCCGCTTTCCGAAAGCTGTAATGTGAATTCCAAGAGTGTACTTTCTAGGTACAGTAGATGTATGCTTTTTTGGACAGTAATTTAACTTAAAAATGCGCCATTTCATCTACTTGCTGCGATGTCAGACAAAGCAGTTCTTGGACTGCTACTTAGAACTTGATTGCATGCATTGTGTTTTCATTGGTATTTTAAATGCACTGTTCAAAGTTAAATAACTCTTCAAAGCAGCTTATCTCTACAGTAGCTTGTAAGCATTTCTTCTGCGTAAGCTGAGTACAAACCATGTTATCGTTGCTAAGCATACACTTTAATCGGCGATAGTCTAAATCTGGTACGGCCGGAACAGGATTTTGCCAAGAGAAGTAGAAATATTGCCAAGTAAGAATTTCGGCCTACTGGTACGCTTAGCAACGTCAACTAAGTGTGTATTCTTGAAGAAGAGGCACACGAGTGAATCTCCTGGTTTTTGCGGTTGCTTGTCCTCTACACTGAAAGTTTGTAACCGGGGTAATGTTAAACATGCTGTAAAATGTGTATTTTGCAACGAGAAAAGCCGCGTGGTATGTGTTCCCGTCCTTTCTTATCACCGGTCCTGTTCGGTAAGAACTCTTCGGTCTTGTTCGATTCGGGACGTGAGCCGCGTTCGAATTGTCCTCGTTGTCTCGGTCTTGTCTTCTTGTTACAGCCTTGTCAAGGTTAAAAGCCGTTTCGTTTAGCTTTGTCAGGTGAATGCCTCTGCGGACGAATGTCAGAAAGTCACAGCCGAGAAATCTGCCTCAGACAAAGCCAAGACTTGCTCCTAAATCGGGTCATCAGTCATCGCCTCTAGTCTGACAGGGTCGGCACGCCGGATAAACAATAGGCTGACAAGGCTAAATGGAACGCGGCATGGCGAAGTTCGGCTTTTCCCCGTTCCGCCCTACAGGTCTACTTCCGAGCGTGTTCCACCCTTCCCGTTCCAACCTCACCAGAAGTTACTACGCTGACTCTGTCCAACTTTCTCGAAATAGTAACTATTTGCTTACCATGCTCGGGAGCGTAGTAAGCGTGGTAACTATACATCTCTGTAACGTGATTGGTCGGATGCGCCCGTGGCATGGTATTCTACTGGAAAATTAGAAAAATCGTTCCAGCCTTGACGGCAAAAAGCCAGAATTCATGACGTCATGCGTAGTAACTACGGTAAGTAGGGTGGAACTTGCTCTCCGTAACCACTGTTCCGACGGAAAACAGTCGTCGTAACACTACTAATACGAAACATGACTGACACAACGACATCCGACGAAACAAGACTGAAAGGAACGCCATAGCTCCAGTAATAAAACGCGGCTAACGTTATGCAGATCGACGATGCATCTGGTGGTGTCCAAAAGTGGCCAGCCGAACAATGATGGATAGATAAATCTTTTTATTCACCAAAAAATTACCATGGCTCACGCCAAATTTGTTTGGTGTAGTCATGGATAAAATGTATATTGACCCCTTTCACTCTCGTTTCATATGCAGCGACCGAGTGGCTAGATCAGTGTGAACAGACGATCCGGTTTTCCAGGCCGGATTTTCTGCACTTTCATCAAGTTTCGTCAAAAAATCTCAACTGTTCCATGCGGAAATGATGATGGTGCCGGAAATCCTTTTTTGGGAACTACTAGGTGCGCGGAGGGACTCGTTTACCGTCCTTTCGAAGGATATATGTCATAGTATCTGACTCCTAACTTCTGGTGAACTGTCGTACCTGTCTTTCTACTTGAACACTTGTGTCTAATCTTCGACTGACGTTGGAGAGTAATAGAAGCTTTGGATATCTCCTAAGGTTCACTGGCCGGAAACAATGTCATGTCTGTTTTTTAGGTAAAAGCAGGCCATTCGTCCTAAATTTTTCGAAGAACATTGTAAAAAGAAATCTTGCAGTATTTGCTACTGGGATTAATCTTGTCTCTACTGAGCTAAGATTATCTCTATAATTTGGATCAATCTTATCCCAGTAGAGATAAGATTAATCCCAGTAGCAAATACCGCAGTTGACTTTAATCCTTACTCGGAGAAACTTTTTACAGTGAATGCTGTCTGAGTCCTTACTCAGAGATAGCGAGCAATAAATAAAGACATCCATTTTTATTCTTTTTCCGGGATACATTTTTGGTCAGTAGTCGAACAAACAAGGATGTTTGTTTCAGTGGCAGATCATAGGTTAACTTCGAACTTATCTCTTGCGCCGCCAAGTTTCAGCTGTATTTTGTCTTTCTGTCCGAGAGGCTGTCTAGAAAAAGGCTCAAATGATAACAGACAGAATTTTGGGATGGGTGATCTTTGGATGTCCGAACTTCATTAATCCATTGCGACTGTGACTTAAGCCGGCTTCACACTGACTTAAGACCCCTTTCACACTGGAGTACTTAGGCCTCTTAAGTGTACTTTATGCGTCTAAAGTTGCACTTAACGTAAGAAATCTCACTTAACTTTAGTATTTTTCAAAGTTGAAAATTTTTCAACTTTCTACACTCAAAGTTAAGTGCACTTAAGGCTGACTTAAGGAAGAGAGGAGAATATTCGCTGATGATAAAAGGGTGAAAATCTAGGAAGAAATGAAGAAAATTTACTTAGCTTCAGCTCCTTGGTGTGAAAGGCCTAAGTACAGTGTGAAAGGCTTACTTAACTTAACGTAACTTTTGCTACTTAACTTTAGTTCTTAAGTGGCAGTGTGAAGCCGCCTTTAGTGCTGAGTTGTTGTTGACCGAGCAGTATTTGTTTGCTCCCGAGTGTTGCTGTTTTCAGTGTTATCTGTTGCCGAATACATTTCTAGTGATGGATTTTCCATGCTGTATCTATACTCCATTCCTGATTTAAATGAACGTTTCTACGAAATAAACTATAAACCGCTTTTCCTATCGGCCATATCGTTTGTACTAGATTAACTGAGCAAAATAATAATAGGGAGTAGCGTTAAGACCAGAGCAAAATAACACTAGGAAGTAGCGCCCATACCTATGCTTTCCATACTTTGCAAACGGGCCTTTCTCATAGCGCCAGCCACTACGATTGCAGCATTTAAAGCGAGACAAACTTTCGGGTTCAGAAATTTCTAGTAAAGCAAAGGTGAGGTCTACACACACCAAGGAAACAATGGAGGCTGTATCCATTTTTTGCTATGTTCAGAATATGAAGTTATCGGAGCCAGCGCTGGTGAAAGATTGATTGAGTTTCACTAGGAACATTCTATATCGGTAGTAGCGCTTGCGTCCAAGCTATTCGAGTGTGTGTCAATTTTGTCAAGTCTTGGCGCTACTCCCTTGTGTTATTTTGCTCTGGTCAAGACCTATGCTTTCTGTGCTTTGCAAACGGGCCATACTCGTAGCACCGCTCACTACGCTTGCGACATTTAAAGCGAGACAAACTTACGGGTTCAGATATTTCTGCAAAGCTAAGATGCGGTCTGCACACATCGAGGAAACATGGAAGGTTACATTTTTTTTGTTTGATTTGTTCAGAATATGAAGTTATTAGAGCCAGCGCTGCTGCACGACCGATTGAGTCTCAGTGGGATGTTCGCTATCGGTAGTGGTGCTAGTGTCGCTTTTATTCGAATGTGTCACTTTTTCAAGTCTTGGCGCTACTCTCTAGTGTTATTTTGCTCTGCAGATAAAGTAGTTACTGCGGCGCAAAGCCTACGAATCTTAACAACAAGAGCTGTAAGCTCACATGGCACTTGCATGTGTCAAGATGATTTGATTGATCAAAAGTAAGTTTCGACTTTGCGGTTGAGATGCGCGCTAAAGGGAGCTGGAACTTCATTTGTAAGTAAAACCCTTGAGGCAAAACTGCTAATGGGCTGATGGGCATCACGAAAATGCATATATTGCTTAAAAGTATTTTTTTTAATTTGCGGTCAAGATTGGTACTTTAAGGAATAATCGGATTTGGGAAGTAGCAATTTCTAAGCAAATGTTGTTGAGTCTCCAATATTCCAGCGAAGTTTCATCGTCCTAGCACATCTGGAAGTACCTTAACGCGCGATCACCGGAATCCCAGACCCCCCTCCCCCTCCTCCAACTCCACCCACAATAACCGGAGCCAATCCGGTTCTGTAAATGATTAATCCACAGCATCTGTTTGTCATCCCCACGAAGTTCGATCCAGATCACACCAGTCTAAGCGGGTCAAGTATTTTCCGCCCTCCCCCCAATAATTGCCGGATTCGGTCCGGAAATGAAAAAGGTCACAAGAGAAAAATGTCCTCTGTTTAATTATTAAATTTCACTCGAATCCGGATCACCCGTTCCAAAGTTACGCATGACTCAATATTCCGGATTCCCCTCCCTCAACTCTCCCCCCCCCCCAAGATTATCATATCGAGGATTTTTTTTTTATTCCAAGTCAGTTTGACCGGGTCCCTGATATGCCTTCCAAGTTTCGTCGTGAAAATCCCTCAAAAAACGGAATTCCGGGATACCCCCTCCTCCCCCCCCCCCTCAAGTGTCCGGATCCAGTCAAATTATGTAAAAGATTTACATGGACCAGATGTTTGTTCTTCCCAGCAAGTTTCACTCCGATACCATCATTCTAACCGTTTCTCGAGATTTCCGGTCCACCCTCCCCCCCCCCCCAGCTCCCCCGCGGTGCACGTAGCCTCCGATTCAGCAAATGACTTACCTAGATCAGTGGTTCCCAACCGGTGGTACGCGAGACCCTTGCAAAGGGTACGCGAAGGAACCAAAATTGATTTAGTCTGTAGCTTCAATATCTCGTCTCAAGTCATTTATGATTGCCGAAAGCCTAATATTAGAGTATCACCAGCCAAATGTATCTTAAGGGGCAAGGTATTTTTACTGACCGACTTTTTTTTTTTACATAACTGCTTTTACGAAAAATCGCGGCACTTCGCGGAGACTCTTTTCTTCTTAATCGACTGGCCGAGCTTTTTGGGAGGAGGGGTGTTGTCAACCAGTGCGTGACGCCTCTGATTACAAGCCCTAGTGAAAGTCATTGATATAATTTTAATTCCAAAACAGCTAGCCTACTGCCGTAAAATCTGTTCCTGTGTCAGACAATATTGTTTCAAGAAGAATCGAAGACATTGCAAGTGATATTGTCATTCAGGTTGCGAACTAAGCGAACGAAAAAGTTTGCGATGCAGCTTGATGAAAGACGGAGAAAATCAAAACCAAATACAGAAACAGGCTGACTGTAAAAAATATTGCCGTTAATGACGTCGAGCCGAGATTCGACAAAATTTTAGCCACAAAGCAGCCTATAGTGATTGCCTCATTGATTTTGTATATATTTCTACACATGTATGCCTTATCATTTATGATAATAAATATCGTCTTTTTCACGTTCTAAAAAAGTGGTACGCAATTTTTTCGAACCTTGATTAGGGGTACGCGGTACGGAAAAGGTTGGGAACCACTGACCTAGATCATCTGTTTGTTCTTCCCACAAAGTTCCATCCCGATCCCTCCATTCTAAACGGGTCACGTATTTTCCGCCCCCCCCCCAATAGTTGCCGGATCCGGTCCGGATATGAAAAAAAATCATCGGAGAAATGTCCTATGTTGAATTCTTAAATTTCACTCGAATCCGATCACCCATTCCAAAATTACGCATGACTGAAAATTTCGGATTCCACTCCCCCCACCATTATCTGATCGACAAAATTTTTATTTTGAAGTCAGTTTGATTGAGTCCCTGATATGCCTGCCAAGTTTCATCGTGAAAATCCCCAAAACCACCATCACCGGAATTCCGGGACCCCCCCCCCCCCCATAAGTGTCCGGATCCAGTACAATGGTCTAAAGGACTTATCTAGAGCAGATGCTTGTTCTTCCCAGCAAGTTTCACTCCGATCCCTCCATTCTAACCGTTTCTTGAAATTTCAGGTCTCCCCCCCCCAACTCCCCCCTGGCTACCGAATCCGGTCAAGACTTTAAACGGGACATTACAGATACATATTCTATTCAGTTATGAAGTTTCATTACAATCCGATCATCCGTTCGACAGTTACACACTTCTGAGTTTCCCGGATTCCCCTGCCCTCCACCCCCCCCCCCCCCAAAAAAATGGTCGGATCAGAAAACTGATTGTCCCTAATTTTGTTTGGTCGGGTCTTTGATATGCCTGCCAAGTTGCATGGTCCTAGCACAACTGGAAGTACCCTAACTCGAAAAAGTGTGACAAAATACCCTAAATTTTCAAGTTTCCAGCGCCCCCACTTCCCCGCATATGGTCGGATCGGGAAATTGATTATTTCCAGGTTAGTTTGGTCGGGTCCCTGATATTCCTGCCAAGTTTCATTGTCCTAGCTCATCTGGAAGTACCCTCACTCGAAAAAGTGTGAGAAAATGCCCTAAATTTTCAAGTTTCCAGCGCCCCAACTCCCCCGCATATGGTCGGATCGGGAAACTTATTATTTCCAGGTTACTTTGGTCAGGTCCCTGGTATTCCTGCCAAGTTTCATTGTCCTAGCTCATCTGGAAGTACCCTAACTCGAAAAAGTGTGACAAAATGCCCTAATTTTCAAGTTTCGAGCGCCCCCACTCCCCCGCATATGGTCGGATCTGGAAACTGAGTATTTTCAGGTTCGTTTGGTCGGGTCCCTGATATTCCTGCCAAGTTTCATTGTCCTAGCTCATCTGGAAGTACCCTCACTCGAAAAAGTGTGAGAAAATGCCCTAAATTTTCAAGTTTCCAGCGCCCCAACTCCCCCGCATATGGTCGGATCGGGAAACTTATTATTTCCAGGTTACTTTGGTCAGGTCCCTGGTATTCCTGCCAAGTTTCATTGTCCTAGCTCATCTAGAAGTACCCTAACTCCGAAAAAAGTGACAAAATGCCCTAAATTTTCAAGTTTCCAGCGCCCCGCACTCCCCCCCCCCCATATGGTCGGATCGGGAAACTGATTATTTCCAGGTTAGTTTGGTCGGGTCCCTGATATGCCTGCCAAGTTTCATTGTCCTAGCACATCTGGAAGTACCCTAACTCGGATATGTGGGACAAAAAACTCGGACCGACCGACAGACCGACAAACGGAATTGTGATCGGTATATGGCACTTGAGCCAGAGGCTGCAAGTGCCATAAAAACAGCCCAAAATCAGAATTGATCCTGCAGGGCCATCTAGTTTGTTGCTCACCTAGCACACAATCAAGTTTTAAATTATCCAGAAAATAATACTCTTGATGACTGATTCTCCTTGCGGAAGAGCCAGAAGCGGCACCACAGCTGTCTCCAACGATCGCCGTGATTGGTTGACACAGGATTTAAGTTGTTGAGTTTGATTCGATAAAGTGAGACGTTTTCTCGTTCTTCCTGAGGATCACTGGCTTGTTTTGGACTTAGTCTTATAGGGTATTGGCATGCCATCTAGTGGGTTTTTTTAACTACATAAAAGAAACCACCATGTTTCGCTTTCTAATTCGCTGCAGGAGTGCAATCACATCTAGCCGACTCGAAAAAAAGAGTAAAACGTTTGGCGCCATCTATCTCACGTTTTGTGGCCAGCTTGGCCAGGAACGTTGATGAAACGGCGACCGAGCAGGGGTAGCCGGAGTCGTACTTCGCTTGACGGCTTTTGAAAACGGCAACCGAGTAAGCCAACGGCAAACAAGCCTGTGATCAAAAACGCAACTCTTACATGTCAAAATGTCTGCTTCCTCAGTGGGGATCTGTAAACCTACACGTTCTATTTACAGACTGTATATACATAAAACAAATCCCGTAAGCAGGTGCTTACCTACTTTGGAACCAATACGTCTTGGAAGTAAATTTTCTCAATATTACGGCAAAGGTCTACTAATCCGGTGTGAGATCGGACAATTGACGCAAGTCGATTATCCGGCAGGGGAGTCGTCAGGATCGTGAACACGTGCCCGAAGACGAGTGCGTCCAATTCGGTTGGCCTGCAAATACAAAAATATACACTGCAGATACGATTATGTTTATCAAGCTGAAAGTTCAGATAGACCTACCGATCGCCTCTTGTATGTTTTTTCACCTACATCTATGTTTCTTCTAGGCTACTAAAACAAAATTTATTCCGAACATGAGACAGCTTTCTCGACTAATATTCCCAAAGACAAAATCGTTCTAGACATAAGGTAAAATACTCCGTATTTTGTTTTTTACACTTTACGGGTAATAAAGTTCATTCATTCATAAGAGCTCATATGGCACCTGTTACGGGAATACTACAGGAAATTAAATGGACGTGGCAAAAATGACCGCCCACCCCCAACTCCCCTTACCCAACATCTAGACCATCTGCACCTACCATCTGACAAGTTTCACTGGAATCTGATCAGTGGGATCAATATTGCATTTCCGAGAAATATCTGGTACCCCCTCGAACTCCTCCCACCGAGGACGGACCTTGCCCGGAACAAGAAATGACATAACTAGGGCACATATCCTTGGTACCGTTTTAGCTTCGTTTTTAGCTTCATCTCCTTCATTCTGCTATGGAGCTCGACAATATTCATCATGAATAACAGTTCTTCCACTACTTATGGGCGTATTCTCGCTGTTCCCCGAGGACTCCTCGGGGAATCAAGAGGAACGGCGAGAATAGAGGGCGTCAGTCCATGCGGATTCCCCGGACGGAAAACAACGAGAGCATAGGAGATGCTTCCAAAACGATTTTGTTTGAGAAAAACATATTCAGATGACGGCATTAGCCTATATCCACTTTATTTTTGTTTTTGTTTATTCTGTCTTGATTTTACACTGTTATTACTTACAAAAAAAAAATCGTAAAACAAGTTGCAATTTTCTCAATAAGCTTTAAACCACAAGCAAACTCAATACTGATCTCAGAAGTTCTTATTAACCATCTCTAACATCTCTTTTTCAAAACAAACTAGAACAACAGCAGGCCCAAAAATCGATTCCCCACCGAGTCTGAAAGTAAGTCCTTTTTTGATGATGGTGATGATATTCGCAGTATCCCCGTCCGTGGGACTCGCAAGAATGCTGGACTGACTCCATGGGACAAACAACAAGACCTGTAAGCTCATATGGCACTTGCATGGGTTAAGATGTTTTGATTGGTCAAAAGTAAGGTTCGACTTTGCGGTTGAGATGCGCACTCTAAGGGAGCTAGAACTTCATTTGTAAGCAACACCCTTGAGGCAAAAATGATAATGGGCTGATGGGCATCACGGAAATGCATATATTGCTTAAAGGCATTTTTTTTATGTTGCGGTCAAGATTGGTGCTTTAAGGAATAATCGGATGTGGGAAGTAGCAATTTCTAAGCAAATGTTGTTGAATCTCTAATATTCCAGCGAAGTTTCATCGTCCTAGCACATCAGAAAGTACCTTAACTCGCGATCACCGGAATCCCAGACCCCCCCCCCCCCCCCCCCCCCTCAAACTCCACACACAATACCCGGAGCCAATTAATCCAGAGCATCTGTTTGTTATTCCCACGAAGTTCGATCCCGATCACATCAGTCTAAGCGGGTCAAGTATTCCCCTCCCCCTCCCCAATAATTGTCGGATTCGGTCCGGAAATGAAAAAGATCACCAGAGAGAAATGTCCTCTGTTCAATTATTAAATTTCACTCGGGTCCGATCACCCGTTCCAAAGCTACGCATGACTCAATATTCCCGATTCCCCTCCCTCAACTCCCCCCAAGATTATCATATCGAGGATTTCTTTATTCCAAGTCAGCTTGACCGGGTCCCTGATATGCCTTCCGGGAAACCCCCTCCCCCCCCCCCTCAAGTGTTCAGATCCAGTCAAATTGTGTCAAAGATTTACATTGAGCAGATGTTTGTTCTTCCCAGCAAGTTTCACTCCGATCCCTCCATTCTAATCATTTCTCGAGATTTCCGCCCCCCCCCCCCTCCAACTCCTCCACGGTGACCGTAGCCAATCCGATTCAGTAAATGATTTACCTATAGCGTCTGTTTGTTCTTCCCACAAAGTTCCATCCCGGTCTCTCCATTCTAAGCAGGTCACGTATTTTCCGCCCCCCCCCCAAATAGTTGCCGAATCCGGTTCTGATTTGAAAAAGATCAGTTTGATCGGGTCCCTGATACGCCTGCCAAGTTTCATCGTGAAAATCCCCAAAACCGCCATCACCGGAATTCCCCCCCCCCCCAAGTGTCCGGATCCAGTACAATAAAACTAAACGATTTATCTAGAGCAGATGCTTCTTCTTCCCAGCAAGTTTCACTCCGATCCCTCCATTCTAACCGTTTCTTGAAATTTCCGGTCTCCCCCCCCCCCCAGCTCCCCCCTGGCTACCGAATCCGGTCAAGACTTCAAACGGGAAGTAATGAATGAGTACTCGAAGGGTGAACACCACAATCTATTTATCGGATTACAGAGCCAGCAGAGAACCTTCGAAGACGCCCTGTCCTGAGCGATATCAGGACACGCATTAAAACTCTTGTTGCCGGAGCTATATTGTTGGCACAAAGCAAGGTATATCGTTTATTATTAGTAGGCCTGAAGGATGGTCAACGAGGATAGCAGTATGTCAGAGGCGAGTTCACCTAATCCTTCGGAAATTGGTACTATTATGGAGAAGCTGAACGCTATGAGCACACAACTTGGAACTCTAGTTCCGATGGTAGAGTCGGTTCAGCAATTACGAAAAGACTTTTCTTCATTATCGATGAGTTTAGAGACAGGCCTGGCAGGGGTAACCGTCCGCACAGATGAGTTGGAACATGAGGTATCATCTTTACGTAGGGATGTCATCAAAAATCAGACAAAAATAGACCGTATGGAAGCTGAATTGAAACGGTCGAACTTGATCCTGTACAATTTTGATCCTATTCGAAAAGGCCCATCGCTTCGTCATGACATCTTGCAATGTTTGAACAGTGTCATCCCTAACTTACGTATGGCGAATTCTGACCTAAAGGATATTTTCCGTTTGCCGGCCGCACGTGGTATCCGCCCTGTACTTCTCAAATTATCGTCTGTTGATTTGAGAAACGCAATCTTAAAATCATATTCAGCACTTAGGAGCGTGTCACTTGCTGCAGCTCCAGATTATACTGAACGCGAATTACTAGCCCGGAATAAACTGAAACCAGTTTTGGCGAGAGCCAGAGAGGAAGGACAGAGTGACGTCAGACTAAGGGGTACGAAACTCTACATAGGTCAGCGCGTATTTGTGTTTGATAGTGCGAATGGCAAAGTGATGGAAGAACCAAATAGAGGGCAACGGAGTAGAGATGAAGCCAGGGAGAGAGAGTGGAGCAGTGATGGAGTTTCTGTGAGTGAGTCGCGTGAAAGGGCAGCATCTGACGTTTCAGATGCAAGCATTACTACCGTGGTACAGGGGAGGGAAAACCAGATGTACACCCCAGTTTTCGGGTCAAGGGCAGCGGAGCAAGTGGTTGGGTTCCAGCAGAATAAGCGGAACAGGGATGAAACATTCAGTCCAAGCCCTAGTGATGTGCAACCAAGCATCCGCGATCCCCCTACAAGGGGAAATTACCATGGTCCAAGGTTGTATCGAGACTACAATAGAGGCCTTAATGATAGGTCTAGAGGCCACAGACAAACAAGTCGGGGGCGAGGTAGGCCATGGGCCAATGCGGAACCGAGACAGCTTTTTAGACAGGAAAACGATTTCGCCCTTGATCCGCCATCCGGGTTTGCCCCTGATAGTGAACGTGACGTCGCATAGGGCAGTGAGGGCCATGTGCGTAGTTTAAGGTTTGTGCACTGGAACGTCCAAGGTTTGAATGATCAGAAAATAAAGTCGCTTTGTGAGGTTAAGAAATGGGATCTTATAAGTTTAGTAGAGACATGGAAGGATTCTTCAATTTTGAGTGTTAAGTTTGATTGTTTTGATGTTTGTAGAAAGAAAAGTAGGAACGGCCGTACATATGGTGGAGTAGCAATTTTAGTGAGAAAAGGTATATTTAGTCAGTGTATAAAATTACATAGTACGTCAGAAAATGTTGTATGGATTAGATGTGAAGCACCGCATATGCAGTTATTAGTTTGTAGTGTGTATGTTCCTCCAGAAACAAGCAGTTATACTGGTAAAGAAGATACTTGGGAAATGTTGTTTTCGGAGACATTTAAATACCGAAAAAAATTTAGTAATCATAGTCTTGTTGTTTTAGGAGACTTTAATGCGTACGTTCGAGACCAATTTGAAAATTGGGCAGAGGATACACAGCTTGAGGATGATGCCCACCAGAAGGAGTTGTATGAGGAGTTATTTGGAAAGAGGAGGAGTAAGGACCTGGGGCGAAAGAAAAACAAGTGGGGAAAAAAGCTTTTGGATTACGGAGGTACCGAAAATTTGGTTATTTTAAATGGTAGGCTTGGGAAAGATAAGAATGTAGGAAATCACACGTGTTATGCATCGGGAGCTCCGAGCATAGTAGATTATATTTTGGTAAGCATGTCTCTTTGGCCTCTGTGTGAGGGGTTCGAGGTGTTGAATGTAGTTGGGTCGGACCATGTCCCAATATCGCTAGATTTAAAGATGGTGTTAGGACCTAGGGTAAGTAATGCTAGGGATATTTTAGAAGAGGAGTCAGATGGTGTTGTAGTAGGTGTAAATAGACCTCTAAAGGTAGATGGCATGTCAGAAGAAGCAATAGTAAGTAGCCTAGGGGTAGGACAGATAGAAGAACACATAGGTATTTGGTATGAGAAGGTAAAGAATGGAGAAATAGAAGAGGTTGTGTCTCAGGTTACTTCAATTATGTATAGGATAGCTGATAGTAGTGTTACAAAAACGAAGAAAGATAAAAGAATTCGGAAGGATTTTTTTGACGAAGAATGTGTGCAGAAAAGGAAGCATTTGGTTGAGGCGCTGGTGAAGTTAAAAGAGGTAGGACAAGATGGTAGGTTAAGTGAATATCGTAAAATTAGGAAAGAATATAAAAAGATGTTGAAGGACAAGAAACATAAGATAGAAGTTGAGAGAAATAAGGAAATAGTAAAATGTTATAAAGCTAAGGATAGCAAAGAATTTTGGAAAGGAATCAGGGCCGCTACGGAAACGAAGCAAGAAGACCTTACCCCGCGGGCTGAGTCATGGCCCGAGTATCTTGTACGTAATGAACCTGATGGGGAAACGTTGAGAGGTGAGATTTCGACTTCTTTGAAGAAAGTGGTACCATACCCGATGAAGGAGATAGACTATCAATTAGTAAGTAAAATAGAGGAGGAGGAGATTTGGAAGTCCATGAAGAAAATGAAAGGTAGGTCAGCCCCTGGAGTAGATGGAATCCCTGCAGTGATTTGGAAATGGGGAAGAGTTTATCTTCTCCCAGTTTTGGCGTTAATTTTTTCGGTTATACTAGAGAAAGCTAGTTGGCCACACGCGTGGAGTACTTCAATTATGATACCAATATTTAAGAAAGGGGACAGAAGCGACCACAAAAACTACAGAGGAATACATTTAGGAAATGCGGTAAGTAAGATTTTTTGTAAAGTGATAGATTTTCGGTTAAAAAATTGGCTAGAAAAAAGTGAGATTTTAAATCCAGCGCAGGCTGGTTTTAGGGAAGGGTTCAGCACGCTTGACCAAATTTTCATATTAAATGTGTTAATTAGAAAGTACACGAGAGGCAAGGGTGGTAAGCTATACGTAGCATTTGTAGACTTGAAAGGAGCATTCGACAATGTGAATAGAAAGTTGTTGATTGAAGTATTGGTAGACTTGGGTCTTCCAACTTTATTTGTAGCTTTGATTGTAGAAATGTACATGAGTATTAAGGTGGTGGTGCGAGTGGCGAAGAAGTTTTCAAGAAGTGTGAAATCTAAGATGGGTGTGAAACAAGGTTGCACTCTTTCGCCAAAATTATTCGCATTATTCATAAATGATGTAGTACAGTTCATGACGGATAGTTCGGCTCCAACGGTGACGGTAGATATCATGTCCCTTTGTACTTTGTTATTTGCTGACGACCTAACACTGGTGGCGGATTCTAGTATTAACCTTCAGAAACTTATAAACATATTAGAGCTATATTTAAAAAAGAAAGAGCTAGCACTGAATGTTAGCAAAACAGCTGTGATGGTGTTTAGAAAAGGTGGTAGATTGAAAGAAGGTGATAAGTTTCAATATGGAGGGAAGCACCTAGAAGTAAAGGAAGAATGGGTGTATTTGGGGTGTAAATTGCGAGCAAAAGGAGGAATATTTGGAAAGCATGTGAAACAGGCGGAGATGAAGGGGAAAAGGTGTGTTAATTTAGTTCTAAGAAGCCATTTGAAAGATATAAATAACATTAAGATACAGAAAGAGGTATTTTACACGAAGGTATTACGCATCAGAATGCATTACGCATCAGAAGTCTGGGGGTTTCAAAAGGCAGGTAAGTTGGAGCAGATACAGTTAAATTATTTTAAAAGATCGTTAGGACTGGGTAGTAGGACTAATAGTTTAGTTGTTAGGGGTGACCTAGGTTTAGGAAGTTTAAGAGGTAGGCGTTTAGTGAGTATGGTCAGTTTTTGGGAGAAGATAATTCGTCTCCCACGTGTTAGAATGTTGAAAGCGGCGTATCTGGAGTCCCTTAGGGACACAAGTAAGGAGTCATGGGCGTCTCAGGTTAAGAAAATTTTAGATGAGTGCGGGGTCGGTGATAGGTGGAATGAGGGTATTGGTCATGAGTTGGAGTTAGGGACAGTAGCTAGAGAAGTAAAAAGTATACTTCGGGACCAGGAAATTCAGAGGTGGCAGGTGGATAGAGATAATTCAAAATCGTTAAGGTTTTATACAGAGGCGAAAGAGACATGGGGTGAATGTGTTTATTTTAAAGCGGGTTTAAACAAGGAGGAACTGAAATTATTAATTAGTATGCGTGCTGATATTTTACCCCTGGGGGATAGGAGGAGGTACACGGGTAGGTTGATTGGGAGAATTGGTCCTTACTTCTGCCCGATGTGTGGAGATATGAATGAGTGTGTGCGACATCTTATGTGTGATTGTAGGGAATTGAATGACTTGAGAAGTGAAATATTTGGAGTAAATGAGTGTGATCAGGAATGGATGGAGCAAATGTTTAAGAGCGAGTGTTATGCTACTATAAAGAAAGTGGGTAGATTCCTCAAGCTGTCAATGATGCACAGAGAACATTTTTTGTAGTTCTAGTAGTGGCTAGAAATAAGTTCGTCAATTTTGTTTGTTTTTTTCTGATTGTATTGCCATGGCCCTTGGGCTTTTAGTGTAATAAATATCATATCATATCATATCATATAATCTATTTAGTTATTAAGTTTCATTACAATCCGATCACCCGTTCGAAAGTTACACACTACTCAATTTCCCGGATTCCCCTGCCCTCCACTCCGCCCCAAAATGGTCGGATCGGAAAACTGATTATTTCTAAGTCTGTTTGGTCGGGTCTGATATGCCTGCCAAGTTTCATGGCCCTAGCACATCTGGAAGTACCCTAACTCGAAAAAGTGTGACAAAATGCCCTTAATTTTCAAGTTCCAGCGCCATCCACTCCCCCCCAAAATGGTCGGATCGGAAAACTGATTATTTCTAAGTCTGTTTGGTCGGTTCTGATATGCCTGCCAAGTTTCATGGCCCTAGCACATCTGGAAGTGGAAGCGCCCCCACTCCCCCGCATATGGTCGGATCTGGAAACTGAGTATTTCCAGGTTCGTTTGGTCGGGTCCCTGATATTCCTGCCAAGTTTCATTGTCCTAGCTCATCTAGAAGTACCCTAACTCCGAAAAAAGTGACAAAATGCCCTTAATTTTCAAGTTCCAGCGCCATCCACTCCCCCGCATATGGTCGGATCGGGAAACTGATTATTTCCAGGTTAGTTTGGTCGGATCCTTGATATGCCTGCCAAGTTTCATTGTCCTAGCACACCTGGAAGTATCCTGACTCGAAAAAGTGTGACAAAATGCCCTCAAGTTTCAAGTTTCCAGCGCCCTCCACTCCCCCGCATATGGTCGGATTGGGAAACTGGTTATTTCCAGGTTATTTTGGTCGGGTCCCTGATATGCCTGCCAAGTTTCATCGTCCTAGCACATCTGGAAGTACCCTAACTCGAAAAAGTGTGACAAAACTCGGACCGACCGGCAGACCGACAGACGGAATTGTGATCGGTTTATGGCACTTGAGCCAGAGGCTGCAAGTGCCATAAAAACGCGGGGACTCCTCAGATGGAGTCCTCGAGGAACGGCGAAAATTAGCCTTTATGTCTTTCCTCCTAGGGTTGCAGTATATACAGGTTGCAAACGTAAAACGAACTGTTAATTACACTAAATCCAATGCTCCAGACTAACGATGCGTATCAAGAACTTATAATACTACTATGTAACAGAACATCAATTTCTCCCTTTTCACAGTTCATCCATGCTCCGACTTCGTAATTCCCGACCTCAACGAGCTCTTTCACTGTGCTCTAAACGCTAAACTACTGCAGTCTCATGTCTTTGCAACATTCAGTACACTAGCATTAAGGCGCTATGCATATAAGGTCTTGGGTATAAGCACCCACCCAGTATTTACGGAACTCGATAGCAGATTTTTGCTTGCCGGAGGGCCGAGAGACACAGGTAGCGTTCCAGCAAATTATTATTAGTTGCGGTCGTACTATTCTTGTTATTATTGCCGTCCCAGAGATCGCCGTACTAAGTAAATTAGCTCCTCCCTCTTATCATTTTCGTTCAACGATTTACAATTTACTTATGATGGTCATAACTGATAATAACTTTTTACGAACAGGTATGTAATGCATATCCTCCTATGACCCACGGTCAGTTATTTTACGATAATCTTCACACAGAAAGTTAGCAGTAGATATGAGAGGATGATATAAGTCATATCAGCCTCCAGAGAGGATGTTATAAGTCATATCAGCCTCCGGAGAGGATGATATAAGTCATATCAGCCTCCAGAGATGATTTCTGTTCGAAAAAGTTATAACAGTTAATACGACAAACTCGATGGCCATTTAAAAATATCAACCTGGCCTTCGGCTCGGTAGATATTTTTCATAACCTACCTCGCCTTCGGCTCGGATATGTTATTTTCAATGACCGTCTCGGTGTTATTTTCCGATATCAACCTCGATGTCTGAAGTTAACCTTAATAAGTATCGGTTCTGCAGGCACTCCCATACGAGTGATGACGTCTGTCCACGTTGTTATTATTTTCGTTTCAGAGAGCGTTATAACTGTCACAACAAGGCGCTCGCCCCTCCTCTAATCATCATAGCTTGTGATAAGTCACTGGAACGCTACCACAGTTATCCCTTCTTGCTCTTACCCACCTGTGACGGCGTCCCTGTCAGAGTCGTCTACATTCACATAGCTAGGACACAGGCTCATGCGACGAGTGCGTGCCTTTCGCCCTGTCCTGAATAGAGCCTGACAAGACGGAGACAACATCACGTCAAACTAGACCAGAGCAAAATAACACTAGGGAGTAGCGGCAAGACTTGACAAAATTGACACACACTCGAATAGCAGCGACACTAGCCCCACTAGCGATAGAGAAAATCCCTACTGAAACTCAGTCAGTCGTTCACCAACGCTGGCTCCGATACCGAAAACTGCAAAAAATGATACAGCCTCCATTGCTTCCTTGGTGTGTGCAGACCCTACCTCTGCTTTACTAGATATTTCTAAACCCACAAGTTTGCCTCGCTTTAAATGCCGCAAGCGTAGTTGGTGGCGCTACGGGTATGGCCCGTTTGCAAAGCAAGGAAAGCATAGTCTTGGCGTTATCTCTAGTGTTATTTTGCCCTGGACTAGACCAGACTCGCATACACTTAACATCTTTCTTTGTATATCTTAAAGGACCCCTCTCACTATTTACTGTTCAACTAACAATATTTTAAAATACTTGATACTTTAAAACTATGCTGTGCTTTGAACAAACAACCCACGATTTTGGCTGTTTTAAGCCTTTTCCCTGACCCGTTGACTTGTAGCGAAAACAGAGAAACAATTTACATAACCGGTTTTTCTGACGGAAAAACTTCTCGCAGACAACCGTCGACAGCGTGATACACATTGAAGGTAGCAGAACACGGAAAATGAGAAATCAGCATGGTTTTGTTAAAGGGTTAGAATTTGCCGTTCGAAATTGGGGTCTCCGGGTTTAGAAATATATGGAGTGATTATGGAAGTAAGTTGCATTAGTATTATAGGTGAGACAGGTCCTTTAACAATTATTTATACTTTCGTACCACCGTGAGTTATCCTGCTATGCTGAGCCCAACATACCTACCTTTACAGTACCCTTAGAATTTAACAAAGAGCAAATACCCTACCTATCGTTGAAGAAGTACGACCTGTTGTCCAGTCGCTCGGCTAACGCCTGGCAGCAGTTGTCAACCTCATTGTATACCTAAAAAAAAAGTAAGACCTTAAAGCACCCCTCTTGCTTATCCTGCCTTTCGTATTGTCCCTAGCTCTCTTATGGGATTATAAGCTTCCGAAATCCCGCCTTTCCGCATTGCTTTATCTCGTACCTACGGCTTTTTAGCGTTTTTTCTGCCTAGCCGAGATTTAACAGTCACGACGCAAACTTTACCGAAAGCTTCAAGGTCCGCCGACAACTCTTTCAGGCATAGTAGATGAGAAGCTTAAAGTATTGTTTTCCTACTTCGAAGACCTGGTAGACCATCAGGTAGACCTTCTGTTTTGGACTTTTTTGTTTCGCCTGTTTTCGCCGCGTCGGAGAGCAAGAAGGCTGGATTGAGTCGAAAAGCGCTAAGAATAAAATTACTAATTTCCCGTGTATTTTCGAGAAACGATACTTCTGAGCCGTTCTATCGTGAAAAGATTATTTCTAGTAAGAGTTGTGCTTTAAAATTTAACTGAAAAGCCAACTTATTTTTTATCATTTAATTCAATGCACTGAATTATTTATTTGGATTTTGCTAAAGGTTTTTTTTTTATGTTTCACTATCTGCTAAAGTAGTGACGTCCAAAATATCTACGGCCGTCCCCACTACGCAAGCTAACGCATCTTCATCGGACTTCAAGCCTATAATAAGTGATGGGTAACTAGATTGTCCTATCTCAGCCCTTTTCAGTTAAACTTTAATAGCGTAGTTTTACAGTTAATATTATGTCTGAACTGTGCACAGTCGCTTCTGCAATCGCCATGAACTGAGACTTTACGAGCAAATTGTTGATCATACCGATCTTGCTTCAAAATGAGAACTGCAAAGAAATCTTTCTGACCATGGTTATCATCGACTACACTGTAAAAATTTCCTCCGAGTAAGGATTAAAGTTAACTGCAGTATTTGCTACTGGAATTAAACTTACCTCTACTGGGATAAGATTAATCCAAATTAGAGCTAAGATTATCTTTTTAGAGACAAGATGAATCCCAGTAGCAAATACTGCAAGACTTTTTTCACAGTGTCGGACTATTTTGTTCTTGCCCAAATTTTCGGTTGATTTTCTTCTGTCGTTTCTTTCATTTGATTGTTTCCTTATTGTAATTTTTTGTTATTCCACCGCTTATGCTTTCTGTACTGTATTCCTATCTGAACAGAAAAGGCTCCTTTCACCGCCATACTAGGTAATGGACAAAACTGATCGTAAATGAAGCGAAGAAGATCGCTCTATTAAAGAGGGTGCAAAACGGATAGGTCAGCTACATTTTATTAGAGCTATATTTCGGCCCTTCTTGGCAAGGGTCCTCTGCAGGCTCAAACCACTCAAGCTGGGAAATTAACTAGTGACTAGTTTATTTCTCAGCTTGAGCGGTTTGAAAAGTTTGAGGTTTGGTTTGAGCGGAGTGGAAAAAAAGAGCCAAAACCGTGGGTTGTTTGTTGGAAGCACAGCCTAGTTTTAAAGTATTCAAACATTTTAAAATACTACTAAAAATAGTGCGAGGGCCGAGGGGTCTTTAAAGGACCCCTTTAAGAAGCCTTTAGTGAATAACTATATTTGCGCACCGACTGTCGGAACAGAATATTCCAAAAAACAAAAGGAGAAATGTGTGCAGAAACCTCGATTCAGTTTAAAATTTAGCCTAACAGGGCTGAGATAGGACAATCTTGTTCCCTATAACTTACTCACTTAAATACGCTTGATGACCCGATGAAAATGCGTTACTTCGTTGTTCCGCTATTCCAAATAATCGATTTTCGAATAGTGGACTTTCCCTGTTGGATTTGTGGTGCATCTATGCGCTTGTACCTGTGTCGTTTGCTTGACGAAACAGAGTTACGAAAAGTTTGTATTCAAACACTAAGCAGTCTTCACTACGCTCACCACTGGCCATTGAAACGCCGCGTTTGTGTTGAGATTCAAATTTTCCGCGTCATAGTAGAATTTGCGTTGCGGGGACGGCCGTAGATATTCTGAACGCCACTACTAGAGCAGATAGTTGTAAATAAAAAAATCCCTTAGCAGAATCGAAATAATTAGTAAAGAATAGTCAAGTTCAAGTTTTTTTAATTTTAAACAAAAATACAAATAGGTTCAGGTTCAGGTTCAGGTTCTTTTTAATAACAAACTAAATAACAAAATGTCCAGAGCCCGGCTGAGAAGACAAATTCGTAATGCAAATACATGACACAAGCACTGTGGAGAACACGAATTCGAACATGCAATGCTTGTTAACAATTTTACTATAAATAACAACAACGTACCCTATAAATCTAACAATAATAATATAATTTATTTAATTGATATATAATTAATTTATCTAACCTGTATAATATCTTAATTTAAATGACCTGCCATCTACCAAAAAAATAAATAAACAAGAGCTGTAAGCTCATATGGCACTTGCATGGGTCAAGATAATTTGATTGATCAAAGGTAAGTTTCGACTTTGCGGTTGAGATGCGCGCTCTAAGGGAGCTGGAACTTCATTTGTAAGCAAAAACCTTGAGGCAAAACTGCTAATGGGCTGATGGGCATCACGAAAATGCATATATTGCTTAAAAGTATTTTTTTTACTTTGCGGTCAAGATTGGTACTTTAAGGAATAATCGGATTTGGGACGTAGCAATTTCTAAGCAAATGTTGTTGAGCCTCCAATATTCCAGCGAAGTTTCATCGTCCTAGCACATCTGGAAGTACCTTAACGCGCGATCACCGGAATCCCAGACCCCCCCCCCCCTCCTCCAACTCCACCCACAATAACCGGAGCCAATCCGGTTCTGTAAATGATTAATCCAGAGCATCTGTTTGTCATTCCCACGAAGTTCGATCCAGATCACACCAGTCCAAGCGGGTCAAGTACTTTCCGCCCTCCCCCCCCCCAATTATTGCCGGATTCGGTCCGGAAATGAAAAAGGTCATAAGAGAAAAATGTCCTCTGTTTAATTATTAAATTTCACTCGAATCCGATCACTCGTTCCAAAGTTACGCATGACTCAATATTCCGGATTCCCCTCCCTCAACTCCCCCCCCCCCCAAGATTATCATATCGAGGTTTTTTTTTTTTTCAAGTCAGTTTGACCGGGTCCCTGATATGCCTTCCAAGTTTCGCCGTGAAAATCCCCCAAAAAACGGAATTCCGGGAAACCCCCTCCTCCCCCCCCCCCCCCCTCAAGTTTCCGGATGCAGTCAAATTATGTAAAAGATTTACATGGACCAGATGTTTGTTCTTCCCAGCAAGTTTCACTCCGATACCATCATTCTAACCGTTTCCCGAGATTTCCGGTCCACCACCCCCCCCCCCCAGCTCCCCCGCGGTGCACGTAGCCAATCCGATTCAGCAAATGACTTACCTAGAGCATCTGTTTGTTCTTCCCACAAAGTTCCATCCCGGTCCCTACATTCTAAACGGGTCACGTATTCCCCCCCCCCAATAGTTGCCGGATCCGGTCCGGATATGAAAAAAATCATCGGAGAAATGTCCTCTGTTCAATTCTTAAATTTCACTCGAATCCGATCACCCATTCCAAAATTACGCATGACTGAAAAATTTCGGATTCCCCTCCCTCCACTCCCCCCACCATTATCTGATCGACAAAATTTTTATTTTGAAGTCAGTTTGATTGGGTCCCTGATTTGCCTGCCAAGTTTCATCGTGAAAATCCCCAAAACCACCATCACCGGAATTCCGGGACCCCCCCCCCCATAAGTGTCCGGATCCAGTACAATGGTCTAAAGGACTTATCTAGAGCAGATGCTTGTTCTTCCCAGCAAGTTTCCCTCCGATCCCTCCATTCTAACCGTTTCTTGAAATTTCCGGTCTCCCCCCCCCAACTCCCCCCTGGCTGCCGAATCCGGTCAAGACTTTAAACGGGACATTACAAATATATATTCTATTCAATTATGAAGTTTCATTACAATCCGATCATCCGTTCGAAAGTTACACACTTCTCAATTTCCCGGATTCCCCTGCGGATTCCCCTCCCTCCACTCCCCCCACCATTATCTGATCGACAAAATTTTTATTTTGAAGTCAGTTTGATTGGGTACCTGATATGCCCGCCAAGTTTCATCGTGAAAATCCCCAAAACCACCATCACCGGAATTCCGGGACCCCCCCCCCCCCCATAAGTGTCCGGATCCAGTACAATGGTCTAAAGAACTTATCTAGAGCAGATGCCTGTTCTTCCCAGCAAGTTTCACTCCGATCCCTCCATTCTAACCGTTTCTTGAAATTTCCGGTCTCCCCCCCCCCAACTCCCCCCTGGCTACCGAATCCGGTCAAGACTTTAAACGGGACATTACAAATATATATTCTATTCAGTTATGAAGTTTCATTACAATCCGATCATCCGTTCGAAAGTTACAAACTTCTCAATTTCCCGGATTCCCCAGCGGATTCCCCTCCCTCCACTCCCCCCACCATTGTCTGATCGACAAGATTTTTATTTTGAAGTCAGTTTGATTGGGTCCCTGATATGCCTGCCAAGTTTCATCGTGAAAATCCCCAAAACCACCATCGCCGGAATTCCGGGACCCCCCCCCCCCATAAGTGTCCGGATCCAGTACAATGGTCTAAAGGACTTATCTAGAGCAGATGCTTGTTCTTCCCAGCAAGTTTCACTCCGATCCCTCCATTCTAACCATTTCTTGAAATTTCCGGTCTCCCCCCCCCAACTCCCCCCTGGCTACCGAATCCGGTCAAGACTTTAAACGGGACATTACAGATATATATTCTATTCAGTTATGAAGTTTCATTACAATCCGATCATCCGTTCGAAAGTTACACACTTCTCAATTTCCCGAATTCCCCTGCCCTCCACCCCCCCCCCCCCAAATGGTCGGATCAGAAAACTGATTATTTATAAGTTTGTTTGGTCGGGTCTCTGATAGGTCTGCCAAGTTTGATGGTCCTAGCACAACTGGAAGTACCCTAACTCGAAAAAGTGTGACAAAATGCCCTAAATTTTCAAGTTTCCAGCGCCCCCACTTCCCCGCATATGGTCGGATCGGGAAACTTATTATTTCCAGGTTAGTTTGGTCGGGTCCCTGATATTCCTGCCAAGTTTCATTGTCCTAGCTCATCTGGAAGTACCCTCACTCGAAAAAGTGTGACATGATGCCCTAAATTTTCAAGTTTCCAGCGCCCCAACTCCCCTGCATATGGTCGGATCGGGAAACTTATTATTTCCAGGTAGCTTTGGTCAGGTCCCTGATATTCCTGCCAAGTTTCATTGTCCTAGCTCATCTGGAAGTACCCTAACTAAAAAAAAGTGACAAAATGCCCTAAATTGTCAAGTTTCCAGCGCCCCGCACTCCCCCGCATATGGTCGGATCGGGAAACTGATTATTTCCAGGTTAGTTTGGTCGAGTCCCTGACATGCCTGCCAAGTTTCATTGTCCTAGCACATCTGGAAGTACCCTAACTCGGATATGTGGGACAAAAAACTCAGACCGACCGACAGACGGAATTGTGATCGGTATATGGCACTTGAGCCAGAGGCTACAAGTGCCATAAAAATAGAAAACTACCCACTTGCGAAAAATAAACAAAAATGACAAACTATTTGACATAAGTAAGCGAGAATGCGTACAGCATAAACCAACCACACACGCAACAATCATTCAATTAACCATCCACACTCTAATACAGTGGTTCCCAACCTTTTTCGGTTCGCGCACCCCTAATCAAGGCCCAAAAATGTTGCGTACCCCTTTCTGAAGAATTGTTGTTTTACTTCTTCTTAACTAAATCTGATTGTCAAATACACAATATTTATTGTCATAAATAAATGATGGGGCATAGATGTGTAAAAGTACGTTCAAAATCAATGAGACACTTGAGGCTGCTTTTTTGCTAAGATATTATCAAATCTTGGCTCGATTTCACTGACGGCAATTATAAGATCATTTTGTACACTCAGTCTGTTTCTGTGTTTAGTTTTGATCAATGACATTGCCGAAAACGACACTTCACAAAGGTAAGTAGATCCGAATGGCAACAAAACAGACATGGCGACTCCACTTAGTTCCTCATATTCTCCTTTCACCTCCAACCAAAACTAGGAAACAGTTAAATTTTGGAATTTCAATTCCAAGGCGCGATCACTTGCAAGTTCAATCAGATTCTCTGTGAGCTTGTCACTAAGACCGGAGCATGAGGTCACGTCTCCAACAAATGGATTTTGGATCCAATCCTGAGTTCTTTCTCGGGTCGCAATCGACGGAAAATATGACACAAGTTCATCTCGCAACTTTGTCAGATGCTCCCGAATACAGTCACAGATTGTGTTGAGGTTGTCAATTTCACTATCGTCCGCAAACTTGTCAAGGGTTGGAAAGACACTAACGCTGTTTCTTTGAATCTTTTTAAGCCAGAACTACAATTTCTTGATGAAAGCAGACATCTTCGAATTCAGGGACAGTTCGTCCGTCCGGAAACCTTGCATTGAGAGATTCAGGTCATTCAGTTTTTCGAAAACATCCGCAAGATAGGTCAACCTGCAGACCCAGTCCTGGTTTTCAAAAAGTGAACTGAATGCAGACTTTTGATCCAGAAGAACTTCTTGTCGAAGCTCGAAAAGTCTGTTCAAAATCTTCCCACGAGACAACCAGCCAACTTCTGGGTGCAGGAGTAGATGTTGATGTTCCGAACCCATTTCTTGGCACAGCGACTTGAACAGTCTTGAGTTCAGTGATCGGGCTTTGATGAAGTTGATCACTTTCACAGCCTCGTTGAGGGTCTCGTGCAGATGTGCGTTCATCCTTTTCGATGCAAGAGCTTGCCTGTGAATGATGCAGTGCAACCACTTCACATTTGGATTTTTCTTCCTTATCCAGGCCATGAGCCCATTATTCTTCCCTGTTAGGGCGGCAGCCCAATCACTGCGAACTCATAGACACCAGTCCCACAAGATGCCCATTTCTACGAAGAATTTGTCAATCGCCTTGAATAGTTCTTCTCCTGTTGTTCTCGACTGTAGGTTTTGGCAAAACAGAATATTTTCTCTTATGTCAAAAGAATCTTGATATCGGACACACGTCCGTGCTTTCATCAAGCTGCATCGCAAACATCTTCGTTATCTTTACTCGTTCAACAACCTGCATGACAATATCGCTTGCAATTTCTTCGATCCTTCTTGAAACAGTGTTGTTTGACAAAGGAAAAGATTTAAGGGCAGTAGCCATTTTCGTATCAAACATTAACTCACTGGCTTTCACTAGGGCTGGTAATATTAGACTTTCGGCAATGGTATGCGGTTTTTTCTGTTTTGCAACTAAATAGGAAACAGCATATGAAGCCTGGAGAGCCTTGGAAGAAACTGATGCCACTTTTGCGATTTCCAAACAGTCACTAGCAAATGCTTCTTGTTTACACTTGAAAAACTCTGTGGGCTTTGCGATATGAGAAGGATGCACAGTGCTGAGATGTCGGCTCATATTAATTAATTAATTAATTAATTTATTTATTTTTTAACCCGCTAAATGAACAAAAGCGGAGTATAAACAAAAAAAGAAAAAATACAACAGAGACGACTAAATACACAACAAAAACACTTGATTAATTAAGGAGGCGGACAAACCCATGATGAGCTGGGAGAGCCTTCACTGTCTGGGGGAGTTTGTCAGCAAGCGCAACTAGCTTTCCGGTTATATCTGGAAACCCGAAAACTGAAACAAGGTTACGGTTCCGGTACCACGGAGGCAAATACAGTAGAAAACGCGAGAACCGAAAATAATAAGAACGTAACGACCGAATATCTTTTCGCCCGAGGATGGGATAAACACCAGAAAGAAACAAAACTGAATGATCAGTAAAAACATTATTTGTCAGAATACCTAGGACTCGGATTTACTGCGACAAAGTCTGATCCAGTGAACGCACAGTGCGTTCTTTGTGGGCAAGTCTATGCGCAGGCTTCGTGGAGCTGTTGGCCAAGACTTGCCCACAAAGAACGCACTGTGCGTTCACTGGATCAGACTTTGTCGCAGTAAATCCGAGTCCTAGGTATTCTGACAAATACCGACGCGCTTTGACCAAACATGATTCTTCACTTTTCTTCTTCTTAGATGCAGGTTCTGGATCTGGGGTTCCATCCTTCGGCTGCTTGTTATTCCTGATCAGGAATCTATCTATTCTTGTTTGCAATCACAATTCACGAACTTTGTGCTTCAACAGATGACAAGATACTGAACTTGCTCCGCAAATTGTCTCTGACCGAACTGATCTGACCTGACCTGGCTCCTGCAACGGCTGCAACACCCGATTACACTTCGCTCGAGGCGTTTCAGGCCATCCCTCTCGGTTAACCCGCAAGTGAGGCGGCTGAGGGTGGAAATACTATGAGGAATGAGCGATTTTTACGAGACATTACGGCCACGGGAAAAATTAGCGGGTTACTGAAAGCGAAAGTTTTGAAAACAAGTCTGAAATTACGTACAATGGGTATCTGATTTTGAAGAAAATGTTGAAACTGAGTCAGAAGACTCGAAACGAGTTTCAAAGCTGGAGACTAAATTGACTTTGGGACCTTCGCGTACCCCTTACGAGGGCTTCGCGTACCCCCTGGGGTACGCGTACCACCGGTTGGGAACCACTGCTCTAATAAACACATTCTTATACAATAAATTTCATAATAAATTATATTGCAAACATAACTATTATAATTTTTTAAAATTAAGAATCAGTAGTACTTTGAGTCGGGACCTGATAAGCGATGGGCTTCCTTCCAACCATTCTGCAAAATCATTTTTAATTTTTCCCACACAGATGGTATTGTATATCGTAGAGAAAATCTGGATCTTTCACACTTAATTTTTGGGAGCCGAAGGTTAGTGTCAGATCTCGTGTACATTTGACATGATTAGCGCTCTCAGGTCCATATAAGAAAAATATCATGGAAGAAGATGGCGATCTAAATTTACTTTAAAAATGAACACTTGCAGAAATAGCAAAAGTTGCACTGGAAGAATATTAAGGAGAACATACAGTGTTTCTGTCTCAGAATTTCCCGGTAATTTACTTGGGGCTGGGATATATTTTTTGAGAATTCGTATAGCCTTGTTTTGAAGAATCTGGAGCGAAGACAAATGAGATCTGAAAGTATTTAAATAAACAATAGATGCATACTCTGGGTATGACTGAATTAAAGAATAATACAAAGATCGCATTGCTGGATAAGGGAGTAAATTCTTTAGTCTGTTCATAGCACCAACACCACGAGAAACTTTTACCCGTATGTTATTCACATGCAATTTCCATGATAAATTCTGATCAAACACTACTCCCAAATACCGAATAGATTCTACCCTAGCGAACTCAAAAATAGTACCATCACCACAAGGGACAGGAACCGACTTCAGATCTGGAAACTTGCAGCCTGTCCGACTATACACTATGAATTTTGTTTTCTTTTTATTCAACGTAAGTTTGTTAGCAGATAACCATTTCATTAAAAGTGAAAAAGAAGAAATGAGGTTAGATTCCAGCTCACCTTGGTTAGAAGCTGACACAGAAGCTGCTGTGTCGTCTGCGAATTGAGTGTTAATTTTTGATGAATCAAAAACAGAAATTTCATTCAGATCATTAACATATATTAAAAATAGCAAAGGGCCCAAAACTGAGCCTTGTGGAAATCCAACAGCAGGCAATGTTAGCTTTTCAGACGAGGAATTACCCAGTTTAACACATTGTTGTCTTGCAGTCAAATAAGACTGAAGAAGATCTAATGCTTTCCCACGGATACCAGAATTTGTAAGTTTACAAAATAGTATTTTATGCGAAATCGTGTCGAAAGCTTTCTGTATATCCAAAAATATTGTGACCGGTGAAACCCCCACGATCTAGAGAATCATTAAGATACTGAACTATTATACACACAGGATGTTCCGTGCTGTGTTTTTTCCGAAATCCAAATTGTAATTTAGAAAAAAAATTGAATTTATCAAGAAAACTATATATTCTATTATATAACGCTTTTTCAATAACCTTTGAAAATGATGACAAAATAGACATAGGTCGATAATTAGAACACAGCCAGGGGCCATGCCCTTTGTGAAGGGGCACAATTTTAGACTCTTTAAAACGTGAAGGAAATACTCCAGATTGAAAAACAAGATTAACTATGTGAGAAAACACTTCAGAAATACCAGGAAAAATTTGTTTTAGGATAGATGATGAAGACCCGTCAAGAGCTTCCGAACGGCCATTTTTCATTAAAGACACAATATTTTGAAGTTCTGTTGGTGTAGCGGGTGCTAAAAACATTGTTTTATCCATAGGTGGTGGTAGATGTTCTGTAAAAGAATAATCTGCAGCTTTCGGACAAAGCGAAGCTATTTTTTCTTTGGTCGAAAAATAATTATTGAAAAGGTCGGCCATCTTTTGCTCATCAGTGACATTACAATTGTTATCGTCAATTAATTCTTTGGGACAAGAACTTTTGGTTCTGTGTCCTAAAAGGTCATTAATTAGTTCCCATGTTGTTTTCTGGTTGCCATTTACATTTAGCAACCCTAATTATCTTTACCAACTTATTTTTATACATCTTAAATACTGACAGATTTTCATTGTTTGGGGTAGTCTTATATTTTTTGAACAATTTATTTTTCACAATGACAGATCTTAAAAGACCAGGTGTTAGCCATGCCTTCTTAGGTATTTTCTTGTGCTTTTCGAAACCATGGGACAAATCTCATCTAAATACCGTCTAAAAACTTTAACAAAAAGTTCAGTCGCTTCATTCGCACACCTTGTCTGGAAAACTAAACTCCAATCATGTAAACTTAGTTTATTTTTTTAAAGCAACCATTTTTTCTGCCGTTATTGATCCTGTGTTAGTGTAATTTGATTATGTGATGTAAAATATCACGAATTAAACAAATCGATATTAATTCGATCATTAATGAAGATCACGGGAAAGAAGTCACAGAATGGATCTCGGAGCTACCCCCCATGTTAAAGGATACGGTGAAAACTATAATAGATATACATAAGGCCGGTTTACTGAAGGATGACATAAAAGCGCAGGAAAGAAAGGCTAGGATCAAAAATTTAATAGAGAAAGAAGAAGAAGGGACTTTCGCAGCAAAACGGAATAAACCTCACGTTAATTATGACCGAGCTTTCAAAAACCTGTATGAAGTACCATGTGGAGTGGAGTGTCGTGAATCAATGTTCCCAGTGATACATGGAATCTTGCCATATCGGAACCGGGTAAGTAGGTTCATTCGGACGGAAAATCCTGCGTGCCAGTTATGTGGAGCAGAAGTAGTGGACGGAATGGCACATGAGTTTTTAGAATGTGAGCGAAACGAGGGAGTTTTTGAGCGTTTGTTTGTTTTGTTTGAGAGAGAGGGAGTGCGAGCAGAATGTTTGGAGGAGAAAAAGAGAATTTTAAAATTAGATTTTGAAGTTGAAAAAGGGAGAAACCGTGAAAGAGCGATGTCTTTTGTGGTTATGTCCCTATGTGTGCATGTTTGGAAAATATGAAAGAAAGGGAAAAGGATCCAAAAAGATAGGTTTGAACGATGGTTTACGAATTTGGCAAGTGTGAATGAGGGAGTGAGTGCGTGGGCCCGAAGCACTCAGGCCAGGGGCGGTGAGACCCCTCATTTCAACGACTCCTAGATCGTAATATACGACTCGCACGAACCAACAAAAATGAACTGTTGCGACTACGCGGCAATGGCACATATTCCCCACCAACAAATAATAGAGCCGGTGTAAAACTAGCTGCAATGCATCAGCTGAAATTATTCTTGTAATAATTTTTTTTTATACATACGTTCATAGCCTCAGCTTTACATTTCAACTTTCGCTAAAGAGGAAAGCTTTCAACGCCTGTACCCGGGAAAAATTAAAGCAAGCGCCGCAGGCGAAATTTTTTTAATCTGCCTTTGTCTAGAAAGATTCCGAGCCAGCCTTTAATGTGTTTCAAATCTAAAAATTTCCAAGCCTAATCGCCAAGTAAATTACACACCGTTCCTCTAAATAGAGAATACTATGAAATGCACCACAGGCGAAATTTTGTGAAACGCCGAGGAGCAGACCGTCTTTTTGCGATCCCATTGAAAAGGAAAAAAGGCTTTGAAATCACAAATCTGACCGTCGAAAAAAGTGACAAAATAGTGGCCATAGAAAACAAAATAGACACAAATTAGATTTGTCCCGAATTAAAGCAAAGAAAGTAATTTCACGTTAAAGACACGCTTAATCAGAAAGAAAACGAGGAAGTTTGCCAGTGCATAAAAAGAAAAAAAAATCCGGATTTATGGACGTAAACGCCGAGGAGCAGAGCGTCTTTTTGCGATCCCAATGAAAAGTTAAGAATAGCTATGAAATCAAGACTCTGTCCATCGAAAAAAGTGACAAAATAGTGCCCATAGAAAAATCGAAAAAAGTGACAAAATAGTGCCCATAGAAAAGGAAGTAGATTTGCTACGAACTAATAGCAAAAAAAGTAATTTTCACGCTAAAAACACACTTCCTCAGAAACGAAAAGTTTGCCAGTGCATTAAAAAAAAAATTCGAATTTACGGACGTGACGAACTTTTGGTCTTGGTCGGACAGGAGTTTACAGATAGAAAAAGACACTGGTTCGCCGACGAGACTTGAGTTGCGTTTTCTTCAGGGTGATTTGATGTACTTTTGTTTTATTATGAAAGTACCATGTACCGTTTTATTTGTTATTGGACACACTGTACATTCATGTCGAAAACTAAAACTTGTTTATGATCAAGCTGGGGAGCCTGTAAGTGCTGACCTTATTAATGACCATTTTGTTGCCATTTGTAGAGTCCATCCTCCCCTTAGTGTGATGCCCGATCTGCCCTCAGTGTCTGAAATACCCATTCTCGAGATCGGTGCAGTCGAAAAGAAAATCCGTAACCTTGATCCTCGGAAAGCATCCTACCCGAGTGAGATTCCTACTGAGCTTATCGTGGAATGTGCGAGTGAGCTTAGCCCTGTTTTAACCGCTTGTTTCAATCAGTGTTTTATTGATGGCGTTTTTCCGGAATGTTTTAAGAGCGCTTATGTCACGCCCATACCCAAAGGGAAAAAACCGCAATCTGTAAATGACCTTCGACCGATTTCAAAAACGCCTATTTTGTCGAAGGTTTTAGAAAGTTTTATTTTTGAGTTATTGTGGGAGGATATTGAGCCTAACATTGACCCTCGCCAATTCGGTTTTCGTCCAGACCATAGTACTACACATTATCTGATCCGATTACTTGATGAAGTGCATAAGCATCTCGAAGTCGATGATGCTTATGCCGAAATTATACTAAGCGACATAGTCAAGGCCTTTGACAGTCTTGACCACGAAATCACCTTACAAGAAGCTAGAACTATGGGCGCTCGACAATTTTTAATCCGGATGATAGCTAGCTTCTTAACGGGTCGGCAACAGTGCGTTATGTTGGATAAAGATCGGGTTTCGTCCTTTCTCCAAATTTTTTGCGGCGCGCCTCAGGGGACGAAGCTTGGACCAATTCTTTTTCTTATAGTTTTTAATCGAGTTTTAAAAAGTCTGTTGAATCGTTATAAGTTCGCTGACGACCTGTCCAGTCTCGCGCTACGAATTTTATCGTCACAGTCGACCCAGCCTCCACTCTCACAGATATTTTCTACACTGACGCGTGACCTTGATGATGTTAAGTTAACAGTAAGCCTACCTAAAAGTGTTGTAATGAGAGTGTCGTTTTTAAAGCGTCAATTGCCACCTGTTGAAGATATCGGCCTCACTGTTCAGGACAAGGTTAAAATCCTTGGCGTTACAGTTGAGAGCGACCTGAAATGGCAATCCCACGTCATGGCCATAGTTCAGAAATGCGCTCTGTTATTACGGTCGTTTGCCGCGTTACGTCGATTCGCGATTCCTCCCAAGCAACTGAGGTCTATTTTCTGCACTTACATTAGGCCAAATGCGGAATACGCTTGCCCGGTGTGGCACCCTGGCCTCACTTCGACTCTGAGTGATAAGCTCGAGGGTATCCAAAAGCGAGCGTGCAAAATCATTTTAGGGGCCCAGTATGTTTCATATGAAGATAGTCTTAGTGTATTATGTCTACCGACCCTTAAAGAAAGAAGACATGCCCTGACGATGAAATTTGGGTTCAAATGTCTGTCGTCTGAAACTCACAGAGATATTTTGCCTGAATATGTGTCAGATTTACGACCGAAGTCCTGTACTAGGCAGTTTACACGGTCAATCGGTCTTCCAAAGCTAAGCCTGCCACCTGTAAATTCGACTGACCGGTACTTGTCTTCATTTGTACCTTATTTTGTACGTAACTTTAATTCCTGAGGCTGTTTTTTAAGTGTGTTGTAAATAAGTATATTAACATGTAATTGACTATCCGAAGCTAGCGTGTTTCTTATACTATTATGGAGAATAAAGGAATTATTATTTTTTAAAGCAGGTAAAGCTACAGTGAGCTACATCTCACTAAAGAATTGCAACTTAAAATTGGTTTGCAGAATTTGATTCTACGCGACAGAAGATGCTGTACACAGCAAATGAAGACGAGAAGTTCGCTTTTAGAATAACTTAAACATAAAAGAGATCATTTTCTAGTTGTATGAGTGTCCTGAGTTTTCCGAAGTCTTTTCAGATGTGCTTTAACACTAGCATACAGGGGCGCCACTTATGGGGGGGAGGTGGATGCCCCCCCCCCCCTCCTCCGATGTTGTCGGCCAGCCGGTAAAAAATAGCTGAATCGGCGCGAAGCGCCGCGATTTTTCGTAAAAACAGTCGATTTTTTTTTGGAAACAGTCGATTTTTCTTCATAACCGTCAGTTTTTCGTAAGTCGATTTTTTTTAAAAACGGTCGTTTTTTCTTTAAATCAGTCGATTTTTCGTCAAAACAGTCGTTTTTTCCGCAAAAAAAGACGGTAAAATTACCAGCCAGTCAGTAAGTACCTTGCTCCTCCCATATTTGATAGTGCTATGATTCGCAGTCAGCAGTGATACATATGATTCGCAGTCAGCTTGGGCTGAAGGAAAATCCCCCCCCCCCAAAAAAAAAAATTTTTTTTTTTTGGATAGTAACGTCTCTGCTAGCATAGAGGCCAAAAATTTACCTCCCGACTAGAATGAGCTATTCCAGCGTCTGCAGAACCTCTACTGTCCTGGGAAACGAATTTCGGGTGTATATTAAAATCTTCCTTGTCCTTTTCAAGCGTTGTTCCCACCTCAACCTCTCTTTGTAATAGACATTTTTCCTTCTGTTCTGGGCATACTTGTTTCGCGGGTCTCCTGTCATTTGATTTCTGATGGCTTTTCCATTCTGTTTAGAAATTCTATTCCTTCTTTTTCACTAATAGCCAAAGATGACCAACAATCGATGCACATAACCTTGTCTCTCACTTTTGGTCTGTAAGGTACATCAATGTTACCCAGTCACTTCACTTTAACAACTAACCTATTGTAATTTTGATAGGCTAAAATCTGAAAGACCCAAGTGAGGCAGATCCAAATCCCGTGGGAGTAGAACAGGTAGCCGCATTGCTGCCCCCATGAATCATGTCTCTGACCGGTCGGGGTTACAAAACCTGGTTTAAACGACTCGACAACTTGTCCTTATGGACTGACTTACGACTGAAGCTGTGCAGAGGCAAAATTAACATTTTTTTTAAACGACTCGGATTGTTTTTGGTTAAAATGAATGCGAGTCGTACTTTTGCTAAGTCGTATCAGTCGATTATTTTGGCGAGGCCAAAATATTTATTATAATTATTTATCGTTTATTTTGGCGAGGCCAAAATAAACGACTGATACGACTTAGCAAAAGGCCAAAAATAAACGACTGACACGATTTAAGAGAAAGCAGGAGGGGTGAGTCACCCCCCCCCCTCACCCCCCCCCCCCCCCTTCAGGCCACCCCTGCGTGCGAAAAGAAAATGGATCTGAAATGGTTTAACGAAATATGGACGGAAAAAAGATAATAGTTTAGGAATAAAGAAAGCAAAGGAAAAAGTAGACATCATGTTGATTTGATTGAAAAATGTTTGCTTTGTATTGGAAAAAAGTAAAAATTTGAATTTTGATTTTTTTTTTTGAGGTTAGGTTTGTGCTCGAGCAGTCAGTACTTTGATGAGTTTTTCACTTGTTTGAATGTTAGAAATTTGGAATATCTTCTCCATTTTGTTTGTAAGGGAAGGTATTCCAAATGGAGGGAGGGGGTTGTTTATTTTTTGGTTTTGGGGCAAAGTATCTGTAGGGAAATGAAGAAATTTGTTGGAATTTTTTATTTTAAATTGATTTAAGTGTTGTTTTCCACTGTAGAGAGATGCCCTATGGAGGAAGGGCGTCTCAAAACAGGAAGAGAGAAATTGTAAAGTATTTTTTTTTTTTTTATTTGTGTAGTTTATTTTGGATTTAACCTACAGATTTGGCTGCTTGAGCATTTAAAATATTAAGATTAACTGATAAAACTGAATGGAAAAGTTTTTTAATATTAGGTAGGATATGATGGGAGAAGGTTTGTATAGGATATGGGGTAGTACCCTTAGAGAAAAAAAGTAAATTACTAAAGTATTTTAGATTATATGAGAATGTTTGATAGGAAAAGGGAATGTTTGAAAATTTAAGGGTTTTTTTTTTAGATTTTGGAAAATGTGAAAATAAAATTTATTTCTTATGATGAAAGTGTAAGTGACGTTAAAGTAGGGTAAACTGTTAGGTATTAACGTCACTGAGTTGGAGGTGGAGACGTAGCCACTGTTTTAGTTCAACCTAAAACAGGAAAAACGGAAAAAGAAGCTACGCGGGATAAAAAAAAAAAAAAAAAAAAAAAATCGATATTAATGATATTAATATTAAGTTGGCTTTTCAGTTAAACTTTAAAGCATGCGTGGATCGTCATTTGGCTGACATTAATTGCGTTTTGCACATACTGGTATCTGACGCTCTAAGGTCGTTTTTCCAATTAACGAGGTTGCGTTCCAGAACTTAACAACAAATTGTAAAAAATTGTTAGGTTCCAGGTTTCTAATTTCGAAAGTTAAGCTCCGCCCACCTACGATTTCCGTTCCAGAGCTTAACGATTGTTAACTATTTTGTAACGATGGTTGGTGAGCATCGTTGGGAAAAGTTAACAATTGTAGAGTTTGGGAAAAGTTAACGATCGTTAAAGCTGCAGTTAGCTCCACTCCAAATAAAACTGACGATTGTTAATAACTGTTAAGTTTCTGGAACGCAACCTGAGTGTAGGACTTAGTGAGTCGGTTTCACTTTCAGACTAGAAAACCCACCAGTAGATCTCCCGGAGTGGTCCACAATTCCTATATACCTTTTCAACACCAACGTCTAGAAAAACCTTGAGTATATATTAGACCGATAATTCCTCTTGGATGTTCAATACAGAAGCTTACTTTTACTTAGGTTGTTCCGAAGTGTCCACCCGAACAGTTCAACCGCTCGCTCACGTCTGAAATCTAATTGTGTTGCGAGAGCAACACTTTGGTTTTGTCCTGGTTTTTTTTTAGTTTTTTTTTTTTCCTATGACTCCGATTTCATTTTATTCCTAGTAACTGGTAAGGGTCTAACCTGTGCGGTTTTTACGGAAAGTGTGGACCTTAGGCCGGATTGATGAATATGACATTACATTTTGGAAAGCTCCGTAGAACTCTTGCCTGGGGCCAATAAGGATGGTTTTTGCTTGTCCTCGAGCCAGAGCCTACGGTGTGCGAAGTGAAGTGGAGTTATATAGCCCATGTCAGAGAGGACTATCTGAAGTTGTGTAGCGAACCTTTCGTTTCATCAAACCATGTTTCTGCTTTCGAGTGGAAAGCTCCGTTCTAGCACGCAAGCAGACAGGCACCAGTTTCAAATTGAAGATGGACTAAAATCTATAAGTGTTAAATATATGCGGCAGTTACCCGGCCCCACAGCCAACATATCTTCTTTGAGTGATAAATAGAAAAATCTACAGAAACAAAAAAGTGTCATTTTCCCACGGGTCCGAAAGTGCTGCCATCTATTGTTTCTATCCATGTCTGTTCGCGATTTCAGCTGAGTTTATCATTCCATTTCTTACACTTGGGCGTGAGGAAGAGAAGTGAGATCAGATGGGCCTCTTAAACTTTAAAAGTTCTCTCACTGCTAAAGAAATTAGAGCTTACCCTTTGCTCCTTTCTAAGTGGTGATATTAGAAAGTTGGCCTACGGCAAAAAAGTCAACTTTTGAACTAATACAGATAGATTTTTTTTTCAACGATAGTCGATAGATATTGGTGAGCTGATCAAAGTATATGTCATCCATTTTTTGGTACAAAAATTCCTTCATGAGATATAACAGTTTGAAAGTTTAAGAGGGGTTGACAACTTCCGTAGTAAGGTACACACTGAAACCAAAATTAGACCGATCCCAATTGTGAGACATGTAGGGGACTTGTAAGCAACAGTCGGCTGTTAGACCATAATCATCTTCAGTGATGAGGGGTTTGCAGCTTTTGCTAGTTGGTGTACCTATTATTTGTTTCTGGTGTATTCGATGGTAAGAATAATTTGGTTCCCAATTGTAAGATAGGAAAGGGACTTGTAAGTAATAATCACCTGTTATCATCTTCAGCGATGAGGGGTTTGCAACTTTTGCTAGCTGGTGTAGCCTACCCACTATTTGTTTTCGGTGAACTTGATGTCTATCATGGGAGAGGGACTTGTAAGTACGAATCGGTTCACGAGCGGCTAGAAATTTGTGCAAATTGGTGCACATCGTATTCGATTTCTATAAATCTAACGGTAAGAAAGTTTGTCTCGATGGTCTACCGCTGTAAACTAGGATTAACTATTTACGCAACGGGTACAAACATAATTTAAAACAATGAGGTAGTTTCGTGATAATTTATAGTGTCATCTATGGTATTTTAATCCTGAAAAGTTACGCATAGCTTTATGATACCAACTAGATTATATAAGACATTGTCCCAAGTTTTCATCCGTCACGATGTCTACGATTGAAAACGATAAAGTTCAACTGACTGCAAAGTTCTTCCGATGTTCTTTTGTTGTTGTTTTTACAACGCTGAAGAATAGCCTTTGATCATGTGATTACTGATTGTGTTCTTCTTAGAACATACCGTTTTGTAAGCATTTAACCGACAGCAAAGAAATAAAACCTAAGTGTTGCTCTCGCAACACTTTAGTCGGCGAAGCCGCACAAAGGTTGCCGCAACACTTCACGTTGCCCAGGCAACGTAGGTCTAGTTCATTTCCCAATCCGGGCAACAAAATGTAGTCCATTCAAAATGAGCCTCGATAGCTCGAGGCAAACGTGTTCAGGTGGTCACCTTCGTCAGTCCAAGTCATTAGGGGTTGGCGTCATACGAGAGAAAATGGAAATAGTTGGAATATAGTGGAAATAGAAAATAGGAATATAGAGAAAATAGTGGAAATAGTCACAATAGTTGCGTTTCTGCAGATACCATGGTATCTGTTACCACGGTAACTGAATCTGCAATAAGTCGTTTTTGCGGTTATCGTGGTATCTGATACACGGTTAAAACGACTATTGCCGAATTGCACTTTTCGAAGTCATCCCAAAAGAAAAACTGATATCCAGTTACATTACTAAGTGCTAAACTTCTTTCTCACCAATTTGATAACATTTTATGAAAGTGAGATGAATTTTCAGATACCAAGATCAGTTACCACGGTCGGACCGTGGTATCTGAATATCAGATGCCACGATAGCTTGTCAGATACCACGGTAACTAAAAAAACACCTTTTGACCTTGGTATCCCGATGAAAAATTTATCTCCAAATAGTACTATGAAGTAGTACGAAAAAGTTGCATGCAGTACTAACGATGCTACTACATGCTTCTACTTCAAGGCTACCGTGTTACTGCATACTACTATATGGTACTATTAGCAAGACTGGATGTTACTATGGCAAGAAAGGATGCTACTGGATACTACTGCATAAGATTGGACCAGTCTGAGGCACATTAAATGATAATATTCTTTGCTATTACATAGTGCTACATGCAACGTTTTCGTACTACTACCATACTACTATGCAGGCTACAATTTTTTCATCGGGATCAGATACCAAGGTAACTGCGAAAACGACTTTAGAGCGTGGTATCTGCAAAAACGCAACTAATGAGTACTTGGCCAGTTACCGTGGTATCTGAAACAGTTCACTCATTTTCATCGTTACCAACACAAGAGCCTAGATTTTTTCAAACTGGTGGGAAAGAAGTTTAGTCAGTGGTGTAAGTGGATATAAGTATTTCTTTTGGGTGACTTCATAAAGCACAAATTCGGAATGTGTCGCTTTTGCAAAGCAACCGTAGTATCGGATACCAAAGTAACTGCAAAAACGACAAGATGCAGATCCAGTTACCGTGGTATCAGATCAGATACACTGGTATCCGCAAAAACGCAACTTGTCACTTTTATGCGAACAGATCCTTTGGAAATTCACGCGAGGCGTTCAAATAGGCAAACTTTCGCACACAAATCAGTTACGGATACCGTGGAGCAAGTCTTGTTTCAATTTCCTGTTCTACTACCCTTGGCCGGGAGTGCGACGCGTGGTTGGCGGGAAAAAAAACACCCACACTTTCCCTGCTTTACCTTGGATTCCACTAGTTACCCGTTTTCTGCAGCTGGGTCGGCTGCGTTTATTCTTACAGAACCCCACCTCTCCTTCCGTCGCGCGCCTCGATGAAGCTTCGTGCTCGGGGGATCAAATCCTTCATGTTCAAAGCCTAACGCCTTAAAGTTAAACTGAAAAGCCAATGTATCTGTATGGCACAAGTGCTCAAGTGCTACATACCGATCGTAATGTTTGTCGGTTCAAAGCCTAGTTTCCGGTTTTGCTAGTTTGGACACTTCCACATAAGCTAGACGATGAAACTTGGCAGGCGTATCAGGGACCCGACCAGATTAACTTAAAAATAATCACTTCCCCCATCCGGCCATCATGGATAACTTTGGGAGGGGCAATCGGACATGCATGAAACTTGACAAGTGTCAAGAACAAATGTCTCAGATATTCATTTTCAAATCGAGAACAGATCTAATAAGTGTGTGTGTGGGGGGGGGGGGCGGGAGCTGGAGGGGGACACTGGATATCTCGTGAAACGCTTCCACATAAGCTAGGACGGTGAAACTTGGCAGGCATATCAGGGACCCGACCAGATTAACTTCAAAATAATCACTTCCCCGATACGGCCATTGTAGGGGGAGTTTAGGGATGGGGAATCCGGAAACTAGTAACATGCATAACTTTGGAAGGGGTAATCAGACATGCATGAAACTTGACAAGTGTCAAGAACAAGAGTCTCAAATGTTCAGTTTCAAATCCGGACCGGATCCGATGACTGGGGAGAGCTGGAAGGGGACACCGGAAATCTCGTGAAACGCTCATTTGAGCGAACTCCGAGGGACGAACCAGCATACATCCTTGATACATTACTGATCGGATACTGATCGGATACATTACTGACAAATAAAGGACTGGATCGTGTCACACAGTGGGGGAGTTGGAGGGGGTTTCCCGGAATTCGTGATCACTAGTTCGGGTACTTCCAGATGTGCTAGGACCATGAAACTTAGCAAGCATATCAGGTACTCTACCAGATTGACTTGAAAATGGTCCCTTCCCAGATCCGATGATCGTGGGAGGGGGGGGGGTGAAGGGATTGGGAATCCGAAAACTAGTGACATGTATAACTTTGGAACAGGTGATCGGACATGCATGAGACTTGACAAGTGTCAAGAACAAGTGTCTCAGATGTTCAGTTTCAAATCTAAACAGGATCCAATAACTGGGGGGGGGGGGAGCTGGAGGGGGGCGCCGGAAATCTCATAAAACGGTTAGAGTCGAGGGATCGGAATGGGACTTGGTTGGAAGAACATGCGTAAACCTTAGATACATTATTAACAAAACAGGACCGAGTAGTATCACATCACAGTGGGGGGAACTGGAGAGGGTTTCTCGGAATTGCAAAGATCGCGAGTTAAGGACTTCCAGATGTGCTAAGACGATGAAACCTGGTACGCATATTAGGAACCGGATCAGATTGACTAGGAAATAGTCCCTCCCCGACTCGTTCATCATGGAGGAAGTGCAGGGATGGGGAATCCGGAATCTAACTTGGTGGGGACAATAAGCATAAAAACTAGATACATTACTGACAGAATAGGACCGGACCGAGGCATTGTGGTTGGAGCTGGAGGGGGTATCCCGGAATGCCGGTGATCAAGACTTGCGGTACTTCCAGATTATCTACGACGAGGAAACTTCGCTATCGTATCAGGGACCGGGCCACATTGACTTGGAAATAGTCACATTCCCGATTCGATCATCGTGGGGGGTGTAGGGAACTTCCGAATGGGTTATCGGATGTGAATAGAACTTGACAAGTGGCAAGAGACAAACATGCTAGCTTACAAGTGCCATATGAGCTTTCAGATCGTGTTATATCTTGGATTGGAACAGACTTAATCAATTTGACCCTGCTACGGAATTTGTATTTTTTACTCATGGGCTCTATTAAGGATTTTTAAAATATACACAATGGCCTAACAAGACACAGGTCATCCAGACGAGGATAATTTTAATTTTAATTTAATAATTAATCATTTTAATTTAATTTAATTTTAATAATCTGGCTCACGAAGCGAAGCTCGGGAAATGTTCAATTCCAGATTGGAAGGTCACTTCTGAAGAAAGCCCACCAATGCGTTTGACCCAAAAACAATTTATTCATCAACAATCATTTACCCTTGTATCGCCAGGATAGAGGCACAGGCACACAGAGGTACCACAAATCCTAAAGAAAAGAGTTCTTTCGACGAAAATCGATTATATGAATAGCGGAGCAACGAAGTAGTGCATTTTCATCGGGTCTTCACGCCCATTTAAAGTTTAACTGAAAAGGGCTGAGATAGGACGATCTAGTTGCCCATCACTTATTCACTTAAAGAGGCTTGAAGACTCGATGAAAATGCGTTACTTCGTTGCTCAGCTATTCACAAATATTGGAATTTCCCTGTGATTTGTGGTACCTCTATGCGCTTGTATTTTTGTTGTACGCCTTACGAGAAAGATTTATGATTTTTTTTCTGTTCAGGCACTAAGCAATCTTCACCAATCTCACCACTGCCCACTGAAATCCCGCGTTTGTGTTGAGATTACAATTTCCCGCGTTATAGTAGAATTTACGCAGTGGGGACTGCCGCAGATATTCTGAACGTTTTAAACAAAAGCGGACTATGGGAAATAAAAAAATCCCTTTGCAGAATCCAAATAATTCAGTCCATTCAATTAAATGACACAAAAATAAGTTTGCTTTCCAGTTAAATTTTAAGTGAATATATGATGGGTAGGGTATGGGTATACAGTCATATCTCTAGCCATATTCGGTTAACTTTAACCACTCATAGCCTGCGTATTTGGGTGGACTGTGGCTGATTCGGTTTAGGGCTTCAGTTGGTATTCTCCCCTCCGTTCTTTTGTTTTTGTGTAACGATTAAGAAGAAACTACTCCTCGACCCCAAGCTGACTGGGAAACACATATATGTTCGTATATAATTAAGAAGTGTGTTTACGACTGTTTACTGTGGGCCCGCCTCCTTAGGACACGTGAAACCTTTGCAGGGAGGCTATGGTTCCTATCTGTTCACTATCTTATCAATAAAATTCCCTCTCTCTCTCAGAGCAGAGCAAAATAACACTAGGCAGTAACACCAAGACTAATACTTTCCATGCCTTAGAAACGGATCTTACTCGCAGCGCCGCCCCCTACGCTCCGGACATTCAAAGCGAGACAAACTTGCGGGTTAGATAATTTAATATTAATATAATATATTCTTTATTTCCATAATAGCACAACATAATATGGCTAGCACAGGATCGTCATGACGTAACACATGTCAAAGCAATGAAGCACAATATACAGTATATGATAATAATGAATAGGCCTACATGGTATAATACATGCCACGCAATAAGAATTAAAATGGGAAATAATATACTAAAGTATCAAGAGTTGAAATGAGAAATAAAATAAGGTACGGATGATGATAGATATCGGTCAGACGAATGGCTTAATTTCTAGTCCAACTAAGATGCGGTTTGCACACATCCAGGTAACAGATGAGTTTGTATGTTTATTCTACTGTGTTTACGATCTGAAGTTATCGGAGCCAGTGCTGGTGCACGACAAATTGAGTTTCGGTATGGACGTTCTCCACCGCTAGTAGTAATAGTGTCGCTGCTATTCGAGTGTGTGTCAATTTTGTCAAGTCTCGACGCTTCTCTCTGGTTTTAATTAATTAATTAATAATTTTATTACCCATCATAATGTATAAATACACAAAAAATGGAGTAGGAAAAACAAGGAAAAGCTACACAATACACAACACTACGTAATAAACAACACATTATCAACTATTTCAGGAGTCTATACATATCGCTTGTCGGATCAAGGTCTTCCCTATACCGCAGTAAACGCGTCTTATTATCTTATTATAAACTTCTTATTATCTTATTATAAACGCGTTTTATTTTGCTCTGCTTTCACTATACTGCCGTCTTACTGCTACGTGAGAGAGAGGTACATATGGGTTTAAACTCACCTCTTCTAGTGATTTCTGGGCCCATCCGAAGGCCGTCAGTTTCTTCTTGATGGCTCTGTGTTTCTGCCAGGTCAACACGTGATTCAGCGGCCAGGGGTATACGGATCCATGACGGGGTTTCGTCACACCTGCGTAAGTGGAGCCATCTAACCAACTTAGATAGAGCTGAAAAAGAAGAAAGTGAACTAATCCATCCGCAAAGCTGATGAACCCTCTGTTGGCTGTTATCTCTGGGCCGCACATGCGGCTATCTCTTCCCATTTGGCTGAAATGGGGGGGAGTTGGTATATTGTAGGTTCGACCCAACTTAGTGTGTGAAGTGTAAGTTTGTGAAGTGTTATTCTGTTATGTATAATGGCCCTAGTTGGCCGGTATTGGATTCAAATAAATAAATAAATAAAGCTGGAAGACGAACTTGGCTAGGAGCTGTTGCCTGCTTAAAGCACAACTCTTACTAGAAATGATCTTTTCCCTTTAAAGGGATCAGAAAAAACGTTTTCGAAAATACCATTACGTTCCACCTGAAACTAGCGATTCTCTTGTTAGCGCTTGTCGATTATATCCAGCCTTCCTACTCTCCGACGCGGCGGCTGGGCGCAAAAGATTTGAAAATTGGACGTGCCTTGATTAAAAAGTGGGAAAACTAAGCAAATAAAAGAAGTAATAAACAGAAGATTGTCATATCCTTATGTGTGAAAGAGTTGTTAGCGGACAATGAAGATTTCGGCAAACTTTTAGTTGGGTGACGGAAAACTCGGCAAGGCTGAAAAAAGCGCTAAAAATTCGTAGTTACGAAACGAAACAATGGAGAAAGGTGGGGACTTCAGAAGCGTATAATTCCATATGTGAGCTAAGTATATTATAAAAGGCAGAATAAGCAAGAGGGGTCTTTAATGGTTAGATGCCACCGGGTTTCAAGTATTCGCCCGGCCGGTTTGGATTTAGGTAAAGCCAGGCTTAACCTTTCTTCTTTCGGATTCCAGACATCCGTTTTCGTTGAGACGGATCTGGGAGGTAGAACCAGGCCAAAAAACGTCTGGAAGTCCGGGATGTTACGTAACCGCAGATTCTGGAAATCTGGAAGGTGTCACGGAGGCAACATATTTGAAAGACCTAATAAACATGCATAAGAAACGCACAGCAAAGCTCACCTTCGGCCACTGAAAAGCCACGTTTGTACCGAGATTCAAATATTCCGCGTCATGGTAGAACTTGGCGTTGTGAGGTTAGCTACAGATGTTCTGAACATCATAGTGGAAAATTGAAAAAAAAAAATCACTAGCACAATCCAAGTAATTCAGTGAATTCAATCAAATGACAAAAATAAGTTGGCCTTTCATTAAACTTAAATCAGCTACTTTTGCAAAAACGAAATTCGCACTGTTCAAAGTCAACAGACGTTCAAATAAGCATACATCTACTGTACTATTAAAGAAGCAGAACATTCTCAGCAGCGTTCATTATCTATCCTTTTCGAGAGGCAGTTTTACGACTTTCAACATCACAGTGATAATTTACAACAAAAACTTACATTTTGCAAAAAAAAAGTATCTCCTTCCCTTTAAATCACTCATGATATGCTAAATCCCTTTCCTTTAACAAACAAAAATCACTTTCACTAGTTTCACTCCTCACAACTCGACTGACCAAAAGCGACTGAGATGTCTCCGGGCATTCAGAGGTATTTCATTCATTCATTCAGCTCCGAGCGAAGCGTTGCGTGCCCAGAGCGGGTGACGTCACGCCAATGAGCTGGCGTCAGAATAATGCTAATCGCTATTGGTTTTCGAAATGATGTTTGGCGAGGTCCAATATTTTGCGTTTTAATTAAATCGATGTTTCTAAGAAGGCTTGCTATGAAAAGAATAGTTTGAATGTGTTTCGGAATGACATTTAATTAAAGATATATTTTATTGTTTTGAGGATAATTCCAGTGTTTTTCGAAAAGGGACCAACATTTCTGTTGTTTTAACTACAATGTTAAGGTTTCATGGAATGAAGCTTAAAGATAAAACAACATTGCTGTTTTGATTAGAATGCTATGTTTTTCGAAATGATTTTAAAACAGAAAATAATACTGTTATTCTAAGGTATTTCTACTGTGTTTCGGAATGATGTTTAAGAGGACCTTAATATTTTTCGGAATATTGTTTAAACAGAAAACAATATTTTTGTTTTCAGGATAATGGTACTTCTTTGAAACCAAATTTAAAGGGACACACATTTAGCTATTTTAAGGATAGTGCTGATGTTTTCATACGGTCAGGGTTATTAAAAAACAACTCGAAACAAACTCGATCGACAGGAATGATTATTATGAACACATTTGTACCTTTATCCTCTGTAAAATCCTAAAACCAGCCGACATTACCCAGAAGTAACAGAAATCGCATTAACCCTTTAGCATGGTCAGGAGGGAATGCGAAATGGGCATTAGAAAATCCGAACTTAAAGTATCATCTAGGCTATTTGATGAAAGTCCGGAAGGACTGGCTTCGACTTTATTGCGGAAGGCCTTAAAGCGCATACCAAACTGAAATAAAGATGCTGCTAAAGAAACAAGGCTAAAGGTTTCGATGAGATCCCAGAATTTAATGTTTGATCCAGACAACTAGGCTTTGCAGATACTCGGTTTTCAACAGACTTCTTTAACATTTTTACTATTGAAATTTAGAAACAGATTAGGGCCAATGGTAATCATCTGGGAAGACCAAGTTCAGATATTGATTCAGCATGTGTTTTTACCCTATAGCCTACATCGTATCTACTTTGACGAAACTGATCAAAACTTCTTTCTTCCTTCTGCCAAATTTCCAGTTTCGGCCGGATTTCGGACAAACTACTTGTCTGTCAAAAAACTAAAGCTCAAAAACGAATTCAGCATGTCTCCTTACCCCTACATCGAACCTTTTTTTTTTATTTTTTAAATCCCACCTCCACTCCTCTCAGTGACGCAACTTTCTTTATTATTACAAAATCAAATATCTTATCTTTATACGTCACCTACACTTTACTCATACACTAAATTCTAATTATTTCTTATTTCTTACTTTAATTAATTATCAATCTTTTAATTTTATTTGAGCAGTTAAACCAAAAAAACACAAAAAGAGCCGTATCCTACAATCAATCTATAACATTCACATTAAAATAATGGCTCAGCCGGTATCACAGGGTGCCCTTCCAGCATAGGGAACCCCTTCCACCGTGACCAAAATTACCAAAAATAAAATAAAATAAAATAAAAATCCTCTTACGGCTCTTAACCACTTTACTAAACCCTCATTCCAACCTCCCAACCCCCCAATAAAAGACCTAAAAATAAAATACTCTATCTCAACAAAAAATCAACACAACGATATAACAAAACACCATAAATCATACGTAGATAGAGGATTTTATTCCCCACTTTTTCACATTTATTTAACCATAATCCCTTTTAACTGCTCAAATATTATCAAACATAAAAAGTATCAAAATTATATTTACAAATTTTAAAATCTTTAATAATTATTTATTTACAATTTTTTTTTTTTTTTTCACAAACTTATTTTACACAGCCAGTCAACATCTAAATGGGATTTCCATTTTAGACTTTCACACATCACCTTCAAGTAATTCACGAGCCAGTAATTTAGCTTTATTTTGTCGACCCACTTTTTCCGTTTCCTTGTTTTCCATATGATCACGCACACACATACGGCAAGGACACATATTGCCTTTTTTCTTTTCTCATCTTTGTGCGAAAAAGAGAGTTTCAGCACCCTTTTCCTTTGTTCTGTCGTTTCAGCATTTACACCTTCTTGCCGGAAAACTGCAAAGAGGTCTGAGCACACGTTTCCACTTGCCGGGCATTCAACGAACTCGTGTAATAAACCGTCGGTTACTACTTCATGGCAGAACGTGCACTCCGGGGGTTCGGAGCGTAGCATCCGGCTAAGTCTGTTTCTGTAGGGCAAAATCCCGTGTATTATACTAAAAGCCAATTCTTTATGTAGTTGTTCACATGGTAGATCGTGCAGGTTCGAGAACGAAAGCTCGAAATCGAATGAAGGATCTTTCAATTTAGCGTTAAAGCTGACGGGGTCAGTATTTGTCAGTGTTGAAGCTACAATTTGTTTCAAATCATCTTTGCCACTAGCTGAAAATGCGCCGGCTTGCTTTAGTTTCCTAAGGTCACTCACGGAACACTGTAGGGGGACTGGTAATTTTGTTGACATTTCATCAGCGGTTTCATCTTCTATTTGGTTAATAACAGGGAGCAACCACTGTCGCACTAGCGTAGACGGGGCTTCATCTTTTACTATCAACTCACAAATATTCCTCAAGAAAAGAGATTTACACGTGACTCTGAAATCCAAAACGCCAAGCCCACCAAATTTTAACGGAACATATAGCATTTTCATGCTTAGTTTCTCTAGTTTTCCCATCCACACAAATCTCCAGATCGTTCTCTCGATTTTCTTTGCTTGTTCTTCGGGGAGAGGGTACACCGCGGCTAAGTAAAATAGGTGAGGTAGGCAATACGTGTTTATAAACAAAGCTCTGTCAAATGCTGTTTCGAGGAGTCCATTCCTTGCTCCGTTGATGCTCCCAGTTATCCTAGCAACTTTCTCGTTCCATAGTTTTTCTACTGACATCAGTGGCTCAAAAGTAATACCCAGAATTTTCGTCCGGGCAACTTCTGGTAGCCAGCAATTTGCTAGCACGTCTGAATAATCACTGTTGGTGTTAAGCGGTAGGATGTTGGTTTTCTGTTTATGAACCTGCACATGGAAATGTTTCTCAAACCACAGAAGACCTTCACAGACCTTTTTCACGTCTTCAACGGATGTTGTCACAAAGTTACCATCGTCGAGGAACGCAGCGCATTTTAGGTGTCTATGAGAACCTAGTTCTAAGCCAACAATTCTCTCCTCAACATATCGGAAAAGGGGGTCGATGTAGAGTTCAAATAGTGCTCCTGAACAAGGGTCTCCTTGTCTGAGGCCTTTTTCCATATTAAATCTTCTGGTTAGCCCACCATTAACTTTAATTACTAGCTGTGGGCGTTTATACAGCATTTCAAACTTTCTTATAGCCTTACTCGAAAAAAGCATCTTTCTTTTCATCAGAACCCACAATATTTGACGTATCACCGAGTCATATGCTTTAACGATGTCAGCATCAATAAGGGCTAGGAGGTCCCACTCTGTAATCTTTTTTTGTATCATTTCGTCCCTTCTCATGATAAGGTCTCTGATAACGCTTAAAATATGTTGGGCTCTCCTTCCTTTCAAAGCACCATATTGATAATCGCCTACCAACAAGATAAGCACTTCTTCCAGTCTTTTTGTCAGCACTTTGCTGCATATTCTGTAATCGCAATTTAGCAACGCGATAGGTCTCCAGTTTCTTAAATCACTCTTCTCACCCTTCTTATGTATCAACGATATAACCCCCACTTCCTCTTCAGGGTAGCCCTTTTCTACAAAATCATTTGTAACTTCAACAAGAAAATCACCTAGTACTCCCCAGAACTTCTTATAGAAATCATACCCCAACCCATCAGCTCCTGGGGATTTACCCACTTTCAGATTTTGCACCACCTTCTCAACCTCGGATCTAGTAAACTTGTTCTCTAGCTTCTCATTCTCAGCTTCTGGAACTGTTTTTCTACACTGGAAATCACTAAACATGACGGATGTTTCACTTATTTCTGGCCTCTTATATTGATTCTCATACGTAATTAGAACCTCTTCTCTAATTTCACGGGCATCAGATGTCAGTTGTCCGTTCATTTTTCTTACTTGCTGAATAAAATTTTCATCCCTGTTCTTCTTTGCTCTAATTTTAGCTGCTAATGTTAACTGTCTCACTTCATCAACTTCACTTAGACGGTTTAGGATTTTAAAACGATCAAAATCACTTTCTTCAACTTTTTTAATTTGTTGTTTTACTTCATTAAATTCGAACCAGACGTCTTTTCCAGTATCAGCTTCAGCTTTCAGGTCGTAGAGTACATGGTACAGGTAACGTTTATAGCTGGCATCTTGTCGCTTTGACTCTAGCTCCAGGTGTTTAATAAAAGCCCCTATCTTCTTCTTAAATTCTAACCAGAAGGTCATCTTGTCACTATTTTCAATATATTCACTTAGGAACTGTTCTACTTTTCCCCTGATCTTTTCACAATTTTCCTTATTCTTTAACATATTTGGGTCCATTTTCCAACACTTTTTCCCTGTACGCCGTGGCTCTTTTTCTACCTTTTTAAAGTCTGCGATTAGAGCCGTGTGGTCGGAAAAGGTACATACCACATTCGATATTCCCGAGATACCTCCGAGTAGGTCTTCAGTGCAGTATACTCGGTCGATACGACTTGCCCCTCTTCGGTCGATCCTTGTAAAAGCAATTTTAGCTTGCTTTTCGTTCCACACATCCTTCAACTTGAAAACTTTTATCAGATCCGAAAGCTCGTCACTCATTCGGCTTTTGTTTGTCTTTTTGTTCACAGTTTGCAGATCCCTTTCTTGCACTACACAGTTGAAATCACCCAGTAGGATCACCCCAGAGTGCCTCAAGTATTTCGGTAGTTTCTTTCTAATCAACTCTTCACGCTCGCGGAAGTTATTTGTCCCCGAAGGTAAGTGCACGTTCACCACTAGGACTCCATTCACTAGCAAGCTCCCCACATTACCATTACATTCAAATCTAAGGTTAGCTGGGTCGAAAGACACACTATCTCTTAATATGAATCCACAGTCTGGAGTCATTCCCGCTGACAGAAAAGTATACTTCATATTTTTTAATACACTCAAATGAGCAGTATCGATCTCTTGGACACACAAAACATCCAAATTATTCACTACTAAGAAATTAGCAAGGAAGCCTTGCCGTTTTCTCTGCTTCATTCCGTTAACGTTTAAAGTACCAATACGTAGTGAGGTCTCCATTGGAGTCGTTTAGTTTTTGGATTTCTTGTCTGATGGCTTAGTACTTTTCGTGTTTTTTCCCTTGGATCCTTTGGATGACTCCGCCGAGTCTATTGAGGTATCGCCTAGGTTGCGCTTTGGTGCAGATCTGGGCTCATTTGTCAGAACTGACTGAGATCGCTGGACTTGTTTGTTTATTCCGGGAGTGGTGCATTGCCTGTGCTCCGGTGTATCCGTAGCAACAGGTTGCAATGCCCCACTATTCTTTTTCTCTAATTCATTCCCAGAAGAATTTCTGTTCGGGGTGGAATTTTTTCTTGAGGGAGGGCTTGCGATAACTACACTCGACACTACTAAGTTCACAGCCTCATTCGGTGTGAGCTGGCAGATTCCGGTGATTCCTGGCACGATCGGGGAGCCGAGAACTCCGGTGGGCATTAATGCGGCTCTAACTTCAGTTCGCTGTCCCCATGGATTATTGGGGTCGCGAAAAGAACTTTTTCTGGGTCTCTTGTTAGGGCAATTAATTGAATCGTGACCCGGGTTGTGACACACGTAACAGAGTTTGGGCTGCCCATCGTAGTAGGCAAACATTTTTTCATCGTCTATCTGGATAGCGGGAGGGATAGGATTCTCAATGTACATTAGCGCAGTACCGCGTCCCGTATACACAGGTATGTAATCGTCTCCTTCGAAAACTTTTCTCCGAATGTTTAACACCTGGCCATACTGTCTCAGAGCCGCTCTCAGGTCATCATCCGTTGACTCCCCCGGAATCTTACGGAGCATGACCACGGTCGGTCGCTTTCCACTTTTCTCTACAAACACAGGAACCTTTAATCAGCTTCAGATAAAGCTTAAACTTTTAGCGAATTTTCCGGTTTCAGTCGGATTCCAAGCGATCTATACGTCCGGTGAGAAAATGATTGTCATACACGTATTCAGCATGCCATCTTACCCAGAAATCGAACATATTATCAAATAAAACTTTTACCGGTACTTTCAATAAATTTTCCGGTTTTGACCGGGTTCCGGCCGAACTAACTCCCCGGCGAGGAAATAAGTTCAGACCTTACCCCTGTATCAACTATTTAAACTTGTTTTTAAAAATTCTTTTTCCCCTTAAAGTTTAACTGAAAAGCCAACTTATTTGTGTGTCATTTAACTGAATACACTGAATTATTTGGATTCTGCAAAGGGATTTTTATTTTCCACTATCTGCTCTAGTTATGACGTTCAGAATATCTGCGGCCGTCCCTACAGCGTAAATTCTACTATAACGCCGTAAATTCTAATCTCAATACAAACGCGGCTTTTCAGTGGCCAGTGGTGAGATTGGTGAAGATTGCTTAGTGCCTGGACAAAAAAAAAATCATAATCTTTCTCGTAAGACAACAAAAATACAAGCACATAGAGTACCACAAATCACACAGAAATTCCACTATATGAAAATCGATTATTCGTGAATAGCGGAACAACGAAGTAACGCATTTTCAGCGGGTCTTCAAGCCAATTTAAGTGAATAAGTGATGGGTAACTAGATTGTCCTATCCCAGCCCTTTTCGGTTAAACTTCAATTTCAAACCCCTCCCCCACCCCTAAATATAGGGCTACAGAACCCATCTTCGAACTTGACCTGTACTTTGGCCGGAAGAGTCCCCATGCCAAATTTGATCAAAAATATCTCAGCCCCTTGGTGAATTATCGTGCTAAGAGACGGACAGACGGATAACTTTTATGGAGTCATAGGCATCCCAAAAAGTAAAGCTGTGTTGGCAATAATCGTTCATATCGACTGGAAGTGGTTTAATTTTCTCTAGTTTCCCCCGCATTAATTAAATAATTTGGGTGAGGCCCTTTGCGTACCTCTGCATTTCCTAGGATGTTGTTGACTAGCGACATGTAAGCTCGCATATCCGCCTTTTGCGAAGTGTCCAGCTGCTCGGTCAAACTGATCCCCTGAAAGAAAAGAATCATTCGTAAATCACGAAAGAACTTCGGTTCCGTTCCGGAACTTAACGATTGTTAACAAATTGTTAAACGACCCCGCGCACTATATTTACCCTTCAACTTACAGTATTTTAAAATATTTGAATGCGTTAAAAAATAACCCACGATTCTGGTTGTTTTGAGCCTTTTCCGAGACCCATTGACTTGTAGCGAAAACAGAGAAACAATTTACATAACCGTTTTTATTGATGGAAAAACTTCTCGCAGACAAACTTCTCCCCCCCCCCCCCCAATGTTGTCCGCCAGTCCGTATAAAAATAACCAAGTCGGCGCGAAGCGCCGTGATTTTTCACCAAAACAGTTGATTTTTTTTTTTCATTAAAACAGTCGAGTGGGTAGTTGGTATTGGGGTCTAGTTGTGCCGTTTGGGGGTCCCAACCCCCCACCCAACCCGGTTTAGGGGCAAATGGTCCCAGATTGCCCGGTGAATAATGTTCATAACTTGACCAGAACTGGACATAAGACGATGAAATTCCTCCAGATCCCAGGGCTGAAAAATCGCTTTGAAAGTTGCAACTCCCCCACCCACCACCTTTATGGGCAACTGTACCCAGATTGCCCAGGAGTAAAGTTCGTTACCCGTGGCAGGAATCAACAGGTATGAAGCTGATACTTGGTAGGATTGTGAGCATTGGGGTCTCTTTTTACTTTGTGCGGATCCCAAACCCCACCCCCACTTTTTTCAGGGGCAATTTGGCACAGACTGCCCATTTTTTAATATTTTTAACTTGACAATAACTGGAGTTGAGGCAATGAAATTCCTTTGTGCTTTTGGATCATAGGGGCTGGGGAGCGTTGAACCACCCCCACCCTGCCCGTTAATGGGCAACTGGGCCCAAACTGCCCATGAAAAAAATTTTTGACCCGTAACTGGAATCAAACTCTAAGCTGGTAAACTTCAGGAAAAAGAGGTGTAAATACGCATCTGATGGGTCCAGGGGTCCCCCCCCTAGGCCCAGATTTCCCATGAGGTAAGTTCGTCTATGACAGGGCTCGAGTCCAACTCTTGTATATTTGGAGAGAAATATCTGTGGATGAGGATCTGGTGTAAAGCAACAAATAAGACGACGCGACGTACTTTAATCTTTAAGTGAACCGTTGGAAATTGGACTGTTCTGTCATATGATCGATGATATGCCGTTCTTAATGAATTGTGACAAAGGGGGCATTAGGGTGCTACGATTTGATTTATTGCACTTGTTATTACCTTGCTAAAGGAAAAGAGGTTCAAGGGCGGGACTGGCTGACAGGCCATTCAGTGTTCGAACTCAAGTTATTCGTGCAAGATCTTCGACGTTTCTTTGGATGTATACTGCCGGTTTATTTACTTTTAAAGCTTTGAAAGTGGGATGATTACAAATTAGGTTATTTCAATACTTGTTTGGTTACTGGGGATGAGAAATGTCTTGGTTCTAAAGCTGTTTGTATATAAAATGTAATTAACATTTTACTTTTGCACTCCACGTCTGAGCGCTTGCGCACTTGTTTTCTGAAAATCAGTCGATTCTTTTTAAACTGTGTTTTTTTTTCTTGAAAACAGTCTTTTTTTCTGCAAAAACACTCGGTAAAAATTACCAGCCAGTCGGTAAATTCCTTGCCCCCTCCCCCCCCCCCCAAACATTTCGGCTAGTAACGCCTCTGATGGAAGGTAGCAGAAAACGGCAAGTGAGAAAATCAGCGTGATTTTGTTAAAAGGGTTAGAATGTATCGTACGGAACTGGGGTCTCCCGGTTTAGAAATATACGGAGTGATTATGGGAGTAGGTTGCATTAGTATTATAGGAAAGATAGATCTTTTAACAATTGTTAACTTTTTGCGTTCCAGGTTTCTAGTTTCGAAATTTTAAAGTCCGCCCACCTACGATTTCGGTTCCAGAACGTGACGATTGTTAACTATTTTGTAACGATGGTTGGCGAGCATCGTTGGGAAAAGTTAACAACTGAAGAGTCGGAAAAAGTTAACAATCGTTAAAGCTGCAGTTAGCTCCTCCCCGAAACAAAGTTGACGATTGTTAACAATTGTTAAGTTTCTGGAACGCAACCTTAGTCTCTTTGCTAGTCCCAGGGCTGAGCAGGATTCAGACAGCTATTTAGCATCTGTTAATTTCTATATTGGACAAAAAAAGGCTGCGAGCTCGTATAGCACACGTGAAGGACAAGTGACATTTAAGATGGTACATTCCCGAGAACACTCCATTGGTTGGGTTCTTTCACATGAAACAAGGTTTCCGGGACAGCACTCCTGAAGAGGACCTTTGCCAGGATGGATCGAAATATTGCTAGGAATGAGACTTAGTTGAGATCCTTTTAATAATAATAATAGCCTTTTTTCAGCCAAAGGCCATATAACGCAGTCAAATATGATTCGCAGTAAATTTGGGCTAAAGCAGAGATGGGCGAATCCGAATCTGGATTCGGATTCGAATTCAGGATTCGGCCTTTTTGCCGGATTCGAATCTTCTGCTTGTCAGGCTGGATTCTGGATTCCAAACTCTGAATCTTACAAATCCGCTCAAATTCCTGGACTTCATCCGTCCCTTATTGGTCTCCACCGCCAACCGTTCAGAAATCTATCACCTTATCTGATTACCTTAGATATCAGTGCTTTTTGTCACCTCTGATTTTTAACCATATCCTATGTAGCCTACATGATCTGATTTTTGTTGAGGTCGGAATCGAATCCGGATTCGATTCCAGATTCGAATCCTTAGCATGAAAGCTAAAAAAAAAAATCGGATTCGGAATCGGATTCGGAATCGGATTCGTACCTAGCCCTGGATTCGGAATCAAATCCTATTATTATCGGATCCGTCATCTCTGGGCTGAAGGAATGCTCCATTGTTCACCCATTGGCAACTTACGCGGGTCACACCGATTCCGAACTACCAAAAGCTGGACAGACCGACAGGCATCGCGATTTTTTCTTTTCTCTTCTTCTCTTTTTTCTTATTTCTTTCTCTAGTATAGTGTTATGTAGGTTAATCTGTCAAAGGGGGTTTGTTAAACCTCTTAACAAGTGTAAACTTCAGGAAGGTTTTGTAGTTCCTAGAATTTTTTCCAATAAACCCCTTATATAATCTAATCTAATCTAATCATCCGAAGGCTGCGAGTGCCATAAAAGTTACCATGTCTTTTTACACTCGAACCAATACCCCTATCAACTTGGTCAAAGCGTTCTTTATTATATTCCAACTTCCCAATTTTATATCTTACCCTAAATCGCACTTACAGCGAGATAAGGAGGGGTGATCCTCCTGTCGAGTATCTCGCTGGTTGGTAGCTTGATTGGTAGATTGTTGTTGTTACATCGGCTCACTGGCACTCCAGCGTAGCCGACATTCCTTGGTTGGCAGACGTTGTTGCTACATCGGCTCACTGGCATCCCAGTGTAGTCGACAGTCAGCATTTTTCCAGTCTTCGTCCGAACCCTTTTTGAAGCCGTCCAGGGTAGAAGCGCTGATCGTTTTTCCGAAAGGCTGTTACAGAGTTACTCGTCAGTTGGAGCTTCTTGGAATGGCCTCCCGTCGACTCTGACTGAGAGCACTCGAATAATCCAGGGATAGTGTTGGAGTCTAACAGCTTTTTAACCAATCAGAACGTCGCCACGTCTACGTCGATATAAGAGACTGGGAAGCTTCAACCGTCCATTCTGGGTGAACTACCCGTCCAATCTGAAACTAACTGTGTACCGTAACCGCGCCTGTTCCCTTGCCCCTTTGTTAACCAATAGAATAGTATAGAATAGAATAAAATAGTGTTTATTTAGCCTCAATGGGCCATACACAGATTTTATAAGATTTTATAAACACGGCATACAAGTAAATTAATGCATTGAAAACTCAATTGTCCTAGGACACATACATAAATTATCTTCTATTTAAATTCCCACTCACATAATCTACCACCGTTTTAATAACGTTATCTTTAGTCGATGTCAATATACCAGGGAAGAGCAGCCCTCCCCCAAAGTGATCCGGTAGAGGAGACTCCTGGCACTGCCCTAGGAGGTCGGCAACATTGTCCTCTCCAACAAGACAAATCGGACACCTGTAATTATCAATGATTAACCCATCCCTATTTTTCCTTCTCTCAAACACCTTTTTTCTAAAACCGAGTGGTAATGAGTTTGTTCGGAGCTGGAACCAAAGTTTCAGAGTCTGTGCTGGTAGACCTAACTTAAAATAAAATTCCATACGAAAAGTCCGCTTCAGTAATTTGTAATAATTTAGAGTCTCAGACGTTTGAATTGTCCCCTGCCAACTTTGTATCTCCTGGTCGCTTATAGCAAGTTCAAACTGTTTCAGTAAGTGGGAGTGGTCCTCTGGGCCTGATCCCCCGTTCCAAGCAAATGACAATCCGGCACGATCTAGCATGGCTTTAACCTGGAACGGCCAGGATTTTGGTCCTCCTATCTCTAACAATTCTTTATATGCTACTCTTAGCAGCCTATCCTCTGGGAGTCTAATAATTTTCAACCAAAACCGTATTATCTGCAACAGCCTAGATTTTTTCATTGTGAATAGGCCAAGCTCTCCTCTGACTGCCTGGGTATGAGTCGTTGGATGAAGTCCTATCAATCTCTTAAAGTGGAGCAGCTGAATCGACTCAAGCTGTGTGGCAGCGTCAAACCCCAAAGTTCTGCACCGTAATGTACTGTTGGAAGAATTTTAGTTTAGAATTTTAGTACCATCCTCCCTCTTTTCCTCATTTCAAGTATATGCTCCTTCCAGCTACCCTTTTCAGAAAAAATCACTCCGAGGTATTTAAACTTAGATGTTTGTTTGATTTTTTTATCTCTATAGAGGAATTTCCACCCCTCATTTTTTTTCCTTCCTGAGAAAATCACAATTTCTGTCTTTTTAACATTTAAAGTCAACTTTTTCTTTTGTAGATAATCTGAAAGAATATTTAATAACGCTTGGAGGTCCTCAGGGGTAGACGCTACCAGTACCGCATCGTCCGCAAATAGCAACAGTGACAATGTAGACAGGCCTAGTCTAACCGTTGGTGCCCATCTGTGTTGGAAATACTCAACTATGTCATTAACATACAGGCAAAAAAGTTTAGGTGATAGGGTGCTACCTTGCTTGACCCCCTTTGATACTCCAAAACAATCCGAGACTCCTTTCCCTACCACCTTCACCACCCACAATGTTAATTTGTACACATCGGCTATCAACTTAACTGTTAACCTAGGAAGTCCTATCCTCAGTAACTCCTCAAACAGTAAAATTCTATCCACTGTGTCGAATGCCTTCTCTAGATCTATGAACGCAACAAAAAGTCTATTCTTTCCTTTACTATACTTTTCTATCAACGACTTTAATATGAATACATGATCAACTGCCCCGTACCCTGCACGAAAACCTGCCTGTTCTTCCCGAAGTACTTTACGACTATTTATCCATTTACTTAATCGGCAATCCAAAACTTTTTCTATTATTTTGCATATACACGGGACTAGCGAGATAGGCCTATAGTTGTTGTGCTCTCCTGGGTTTCCTTTCTTTAAAATTGGGCGAATAATCGATGTCCTCCAAGCTTCTGGCCATTCTCCTGTGCGCACTATTAAATTTGAAACTGACAGCAATAATGGTAATACTAGACCTAGAAAACTACGGTAAAAATTTGTTGGGATTCCATCCGCACCAGCAGCTGATTTACCCTGTAGCTTCTTTACTACTTCTATAATCTCTCCACTATTTATCTTTCTTACTAGACCTTCTTCATACTCCCCAAGTGGGAAAACTGCTTCTTCCTTGATATCCCTAAACTTATTATCCATCCACTCTGCTAAACTTGGATTCTCCGTTATATCCTCCTTGAAATATTCTACCCAACTATCTGGCGCTGGGGTCTTGATGTTTTCACCATTATTTACTGGCCCCCTAACCATCCTCCAAAATGTCTTCATATCACAATCTACATAAGCTCTATTCATTTCCTCCCTTTTCTTTTCTTCTACTTTCCTCTTTTTATACTTTGTCATCCTTTTGAATATTCTTCTTTTCTCTTTGTATATCTCTAGCATTTCTCCATTATTACTAGACCTGTAAATATTCAAAGTCTTAACTAATACTTCTTTTGCTTGGGAGCAATCCTCGTCAAACCATTCCTTATGTCGTCGTTGTTTTCCTGTCTGAAGTGGCTCCAGTGCCTGGTACAATATTTTTGTACCCTGCTCTACCATTTCATTCAATGATTCTAGCTTTACTATTTCAACTATTTGTTCATCAACCTTATTATCTGATAATGCTGCCGATACCTTAACTATATCATCCTTCTTCCATTCGCATTTTAAGGATTCTCTAAGCTTTTGGTGTTTCCTTATCTTCGTCCCTGCATTCTCACAACCATTTTTATTCTCCATTATTAGTTTCAGCTCTAATCCTAAATGGTCTGACCTACCAGGACAACCACTTCCACTCCTATCGTATCCTCCAGAATCTTATGGTCGATGAGCACATAGTCTATTACGCTAGGTTTCATCCCCGAAAAGCAAGTATAATCCCCCTTATTTTTGTCCTTCCCAAATCTTCCATTACCGATCACTACCCCAACCTCTGCACACAGGTCCAGGAGCCGCCTACCCCACACATTTACTTTTCGACTCTCATCCTTGCTCTTCCTTGGTATTTTGAACGCTGACGGAACCAAATCAACTTCAAACGGGGACGGAACATCTCCTAACTCAAAATCAACTCCAGTATAGGCGTTGTAGTACTAGTCTGTCCTTACTATAACACGATCTAAATTTGTAAACTTCCTCAAATAGTATTTCCCACACGTCTTCCCCTTTGTATGAGCTATTCTGGGGTGGAATATAAATCGATCCTATTAATAGCCAATTGCCATCTCGGCACTTCAAACGGAACCATATAATGATTTTTATAGTGATGCGGTATCTGGTTCAATCCACAATAACCTAATTTCGACACCTCATGATGGTATTCCATTTCACTGTTTGACCACTTACCTTGGAGAACACGAAAGAAACAATTGGGTCCATGTCGGCAACAACAAATGCACCAGATTTGATAAACGGTAGTTTCCCTAGAAATAGTTAAAAGGTTAAAATAATAGAATTAATTAATTCGTTTAATTCCATGACATCTTTTAACAAAAATAGTGGCGGCTCGGCATACATGATCGACATGGTCATAAATAATCGAAATAGTTAGAGAAAGAATAGTTAACAGCTTAAAAGGTTACAACCATGCTTGGAATTATTTTAAAATAGAGAATATTATTTTTGCTGATACTGTCGGTTTGGGTAAACTCTCACGTCTCGGTATATCCAAGGCAAAAAAATACTACATCGAGAGCATGATCTGGGATCTCATTGGTTCTGCAAAACGGATCCCCACACACTTGAAAATCAGTCAAACAAATGCCTAGTTTGGGTGGGCGTCCCTAGGAATATTACGTCAACTGATTTAGATTCGAGCGATATTTCGGCCCTTCTTTGCAAGGGTCCTCTTCATGCTCAAGCCAGAAAAAGAACCTGTGATTAGTGATGTGGGTTGGCGTATATTTACACGGAAAGAAGTTCAAAGTCTCGGGAATCAAAATGGATGGAATACTAACTGTTCAGCTGACTCCGAGCTCGGAGAACGCGATTACGGGGCCTTTATTTATTTATTTTATTTATTTGAGTCCAATTCCGCCCGACTAGGACCATAATACATAACAAAATAAACACTTTACAATCTTGTACTTTACACACTAGGTCGGGTCAAACCCACAGTGCACCAACTCCCCCATTTCAGCCAAAAGGGAAGAGATAGCCGCGTGCGCGGCCCAGAGAGAACAGTCAAAAGAGGGTTCTGGGACTCCAGAATCCTATTCTCGAGCGAAAAACAAGCAGATCTACGGACTTCAGAGAGAGATGAGAGACCTTCGCCGATAAACATTGCCCAGGCACTGCACTTCCAAAGAAAACCGTCCAACCACCGGAGGGAGTTATTAGATTGGCTCACGTGCCACTGATTCGCCGCGTTTATCGATCGCCGCGTTTTCACCGCATCACAGTCTTGTCCGTTTGTTTGAAGTGTAATCTGTTCGAAGAGTAAATTTGTATTCTTATTTAAGTTATGCTTCTTTCTTTTCTCGACGTACTCCACTATTTATTTTATCGACGTGGGTAAATAAAAAGATTCTTTCATTCATTAATTAGAAATCTCTCACAAACAACTATGGGGATTGACAACACTGTGGCGCGGAAACGACAGGATAAAAAGGTCGAAAGCAGGCCGTCTGAGTGGTGACGGCGCCGAAAGTTCAACGTCCCAGATTGAAAATAAGCCGAGTAATTAGGGATGTTGTGGGAGCTGTACAGTGGCACTGGACAAAAGGCACCAACAATACTATCAATCAGGGATCGTAACAAACGTAGCCTATTACAAAACAAAGGGTTAGTTCTACCAAGAACAAATAAGCCAATAGAGCCTCAGTCTTTTGTCCCATGCAGTGACTTACGGATACCCCGAGAAAACTGAGCTGAGCTAGAGGTATTTGCTGAGCTCTGAGCTCCTGTCCGTTCACTTCCATCTTCGCCGTTGCACATATCAGAGGAATTAGCGCAGGAGACGCGTTGAATCGCTCTGCAGCGCGTCCAGACAACCCAATCGGCTTTTACTTTGGAAATTTCTTCTTCGGGGCTTTACAGCAATATCGCTGTTTGTAGAAGTAACAAATTGTGATGTTCCGCGTAGCTCATAGCCTTCGCTAGTTCGCATCGGGCAGGGTGCAGGGATCTATTCCGACTTCCTCATGGCCGTATTACAGAGATAGGGAGATGAAGGTTCTGGTGCTTTTTTGTTCTTGGTTCTACTGATCTTCTGGGAATTCTGATTAAATCCAACATTTGCAGAACGTTTTAACAGATAAAGAGCAAATTAACAGAGATATGGGATTGATGAATAAATTCAAAAACGTGTTTTAGATTCTTTGGCTAATTTATGTCCTTCGACCACAGGTTAATTTTTCTAGCTTGTCAGGAAAGGACAAATATTGCTAGAAGAGCTGACATACCCATTTACCACAATCAAATATGGACTGGTTAATTCGTATCTTACACGCTGCCCTTTATTATTATTCCTTATTTGAAACCTTCAAAACTGAAGAGTACTGTATAAAAAGAAACAACAACATGTCAATCAAACTCACACACACTTTCATACTAATAAACAGCTGACTGTTAAAAATAAATTAGCCTACTATTATTAATACATTTATAATTTATATCAATAATATATTTCTTTAGCAACATCTAAGGGTCTCAAACCCTTATAAGCTACATAAAACCGAGCTTACAAGATTTACAGTTTATTTTTAATGTTCCCGTCGTTAGTTTCTAGGACTATCGTGACTGATAATCCTTGTCAACCTTGGAAATAGAGCAAAGGTATGCCTCCCCCAGACCACCATCCTATTGAAAGTTGGTCCAGAAAAGGGCTCTGAAAATAATATTAGGCCACGACTACACAAACTCTGACAGTGCACTAAATGAACTTGGCTCACTGCCACTGGAAAAACGCCGACATGAAGTAACTGTCAGATTTGGACTGAAATGTCTTGAATCACTTTTCCACCGTGGACTACTGCCAGACTTCAAAAACCCTACTGCCGATGGGCCGAGGACAAGACATCGAGAAAAGACAAAGAGTTGTCTGATATCTTGATACCCAGCGACTAGTACGCAACGTTACATCAAGTTATTTGTCCCGAATTTTACAGATTATTTTAACAGAGCAACGCTAAATGAAGAATTTTGATGCGTTTTGCTTTATGTATTTTCTTAAATACGCTAATGTGTGCTGAACTATTTATTGTGATTTTATTTATGTATTGACTCGTGAATTTATCTATTGACATGCCTGCGTTGAATAACGCTATTGTGGTAAAATAAACCATTCATTCATTCATTCACTAATAGAGTGGAACTTGAGCCAACCTTTTAAATGACAGGACTAAGTTCCAACATGAAATTAAATTCAAAATCGAATGACTCCGTGACTTTACTTTGTGCTAAATATAATAATATTAATGATATAATAAACATTTGAGGTTAGAACTTACCATTGGGTGACATCTGCTCCGCATTGGCCTTCATGATCACTTGGAAATCCAAGCCGCAAATCTTAAGAAAAGCCTGAACACTGAGACTGGAAGCCATATCACCAATCAAAATCTGTTCTGTTTCGTACGACTGGTACAGTTTCACATCTTGGGGCCATGGCTCAGTCGCTAAATGGAAAGTGAAAAGTTCAGTCAATTGAATCTCTACTGGGAAAACACTTGATAGGCTGAGGAGGAATAACTATGGTGCCAAACATTATGAACACCTTATACCAGCTTTAGGTACAGATTATGTTAAACGGTGAGGTTATGGGCTACGCACTATCACAGCACTATGCAGAGGTAAAATCCTAAACAACAACTACGATGTTCTTGACAATTATCATAACAGCCCAAATTATAACATATCATCTATAAGTAGTGAATTGAAAGACAAAAATGTTCCTCAGCTGGGATTTGAACCCAGGACCCTCCTACCAATTGAGCTACCAAGGGGCTTGTGAACATAGTTTGCAAACCACTACAACAGTCAGCTAGAAGCCACCCATGAATTCATCTAATCAGTCCATATCCCATGTCACAGATTGCATTAGTGTCACTTTGTACAGGGGACTTTTCAACGTCGCAAATAATGTTTTATTTAATATTTATAAATAATTTTTTGTTGAAAAAAGATGCCTTGAAATTGGTCAAAATGTTTTGAAATCACAGAATTCTGCGACATTTTAGCATAAGTGGGGTTTCCTGCAACAAACTTTGCCACAGCTGTGAATCTGGGGATAAATTAAACTCTATGACAAATCTCGAGCATAATAACACTAGGAAGTAGTGTCAAGATCTATGCTTTCCATGCATCAAAAACAGGCCTCACCTGTGGCCCTGCTCACTATGCTCTGGACAGATTTAAAGTAAGTGGGTCAAACTTGCAGCTTAGAAAATTTCTAGTGCAGATAAGGTTTGGTCTGCACATCAACGAAACAGGGGAGATCGCATCTTTTTTTTACTCTGTTCGGCATATGCAGTTATCAGCACCAGCACTGGTGCATGACTCATTTGAGTTTTAGTAGAGACGTTCTATGGCTAGCTAGCATTGCTGCTATTTGAGTGTGTGTCACTTTTTTTAGTCTTTGAGCTACAGGATACCTTGCTATTTGCAGGGCATCACTAGCCTTTTACCTTTGGGGGGGTGACGTCCAATGTGTGCAGACAGACTAACAAATTTGCTCCTGGCAATGGTGTACATTTCCCGCCAGCATAGATAAAACCAGTATAGAACTAATTATAATGCATCAGTTGAGGTTATTTCTTTAACGAAAACTTCGCATATTTTAATTCACATATTCAGCTTTTCATTTCAGCTTTCATTAAAAAGTGAAGCTTCCAACAACTGTACCCAGCACAAGTAAAACTAAACCCGCAGCTGAAATTTTTTTAATCTGCTTTTTTTTCGGAAAAATTTTGCTATACATATCATACAAGTTCTAGCTTTTAATATGTTTCAAACCCCAAGAATTTCAACTCTAAAACGCCAAGAAAATGAAACAACTTTCTTCCACATGAAACACTTAGAAGTGTGTTGCAGGCGAAGTTTTGTGTTCAGTTCAGGTTATTCCTTTAATTTAAATTTTATACAAATATTTAGATTTACGGTTTTCATTTCAGCTTTCGCTAAACAAGCGAAGCTTCCAACGACTGCTGAACGACTGTACCCAGAACAAGTTAAACTAAAGGCAGCAGGAGAAAAAATTTTAATCTGTATTTTTACAGAAAAATTTTACCCATACCTTACCCATTACCCATACCTAATGTGTTTCAAACCCGCACAAATTTCAAGCCTAAAACGTCAACTGAATAGGATACTCAAAAATCAGGCTTAGGATATCCAAAAATCAGGGATTTTTGGTAGACTCCAGTGATTTTAATCAACGACAATGCAACAAAGTCAATAATGGCACAACTTTAAGAAAAAGAAAGCTCACCTCCAAGCTCAAATGCTATCGAATCTGTCAGCAACACAGACGGCATATTCGGTGTTGGGGCTTTTCTGTTGAGCGATCCTGTATGAACCAGGTATGGATGAGCTGCTGTCGACCTTGACCTGGGCTAAGCAAAAATCAAAAGCCAAATACCAACCCAAAGAAATGTTTTGCTCTGACAAGGGTTCTTTTCTGCTTCTTCTTCGAAACTACGACTTTCGTTCAATGATTTAAAGAGTTACTTGCTCACTAGATGCCTCAGCCTGCGCCAGATTTTCGGAAAGTTGACAAGAAATTTTCATCTACACACACAGCACAGCAGCTTGTGGTTGAGGTCAAAGACCTTAGCCGGAACATTAGTTCCTGAGACCTCGATTCGCCGACTTCAATATACGAATTCAGTATTTGCACAGTTTGGTCATGTCGTGTGCACCTCCAGTCTACCACAAAACCCTGATTTTGGGATATCCTATGCCAAACGCTGGGTATATCTCACATTTGGCTTAAGCCTATGCCTAACACTGGATACATGCTGGGTAGTCAAACCCAATCAAATATTTGTTGCGTTTTTTGCAGATACTATGGTATCTGATACCATGGTCTAAAGTCGTCTTTGCAGTAATCGTGGTGCCTGATATCACGGTCAAAAGACATTTTTGCTGTTATCGTAGTATCTGATATTCACATACCACGGTAGGACCTTGGTAGGACCGTGGTATCTGAAAAAGTCATCTCACTTTCAAAATTTTATGTCAAATAGATGGTAAAGAAGTATGGCACTTAGTGATGTGACTGAATACCAGTTTTTTTCTTCTGGGATGACTTCGAAAAGCGCAGTTTCGGCAATTGCCATTTTTGCAGAGCAACCGTATATCAAATACCACGGTATCTGCAAAACCCACCAATTGCAAATCCAGTTACCGTGGTAACAGGTACCATGGTATCTGCAAAAACGCAACTATTGATGATTGGAATGAAGCTTCTCAACCAGTCGGAATTCATTTATACAATTTTTCAATTCAGTTTATTTCAAAGCATCAACACAAGTCGTGGCTTGGGGCCAAATGGCGTGTTGTTTAAGTCAAGATACATGATATAAAACAAATAACAGTAAAAATAACAGAATAAATAATTCAGACCGAAAATGGTCTGGCACAAAATCATAAAAGTAAAACACACACATGGCAGGCTAAAACTCATTGCTGAAAAAGTGAAAGATTGGTGATCAAACCATTCTGGTACCGCTCCGTACGGTAGGAACGGGGTTCCAGATCGGGTACTCGCTCCGCACACTCTCTTTGTGGACGCATACGTTGAGGTTAAGAGAGGTGGCAGGAGGGAGCGGACGGAGGGGTTTCTATAGGGATTTCATAGTACTGATAACTGCTGCTCTCAAAAGATAGCTAGACTTTTTTTTTTCTTTTTCACCACGCCGCCGACCAGGTTCCGTTCAAGCAGACCGGAATTCCTTCCGTGTTCAGCAAGATATTTTGCTGAAAATAGAAAAATAAGTTCCAGCCTTGACGCCAAAAAGCCAGAGAGCGTGTTCCACCCTACTTACCGTAGTTACTACGCGTGACGTAACGAGTCCTGGCTTTTTGCCGTCAAGGCTGGAACGATTATTTTATTTTCTAGAGGAATATCATGCCACGGGCGAATCCGACCAATCACGTTACAGGGGTGCGTAGTTACCACGCTTACAATGCTCCAGAGCATGGTAAGCAAATAATTACTATTTCGAGAAGGTTGGAACGGTCAGCGTAGTAAATTTTTACGAGGTTGGAACGAAAATAGTCACTATTGTTAGGACAGCGATCACGCTCAGAGCTCGAGACGCCATGCGTAGTAACTACGGTAAGTAGGGTGGAACGCGCTCTAAGTTAAACACGCCAGTGCTCCTCAGGAAGAAGGAGTAAACGTCTCCGTAACAATTCCTGTGTCAAACAATCACAGCGATCTTCGGGAGCAGCTGTGATACCGCTTCTAGCTCTTCCGCTAGGTGCCCGGCGATTTAGCATCGGCAAGGAGAGTTAGTCACCAAGAGTATTTCAAACAGTCGTGACGTATACAGTGACGTCATATGGTTGAGGACCATAGGATTGTCCCTAGGTCGTCTTATAATTGCAAACACGATCGGCGCCTCACTGGCCGTTCGGTTCTATATATATATTCAGCGACAGGAATAAACTACAATTTTTTGTTTATTGAGGTAAAATAAATCAAACGGGTGTGATGTCACGCTTATGCGGAATTCCGATAGAACTGTACTTGAAAGGACCAATCCTTTCCAGTCGACCAGAATTCCTTTCTACTCGACAGCATTTCTTGTCCGTGTAAATGCTACAGATTTTACAGAAAGCAGATTTTCTGAAGCATAAGGGGAAATTTATTTCGATGTGCTGTCTAGCGCCTTCGGAAGCAACAAACAGAAGACCAAAGAAGCCAAAACTATATTCAAATAATGTATACAGCGGATACGTCAGGTACGATGCTTCATCAGCGATATTTCGGCCCTCCTTCGTTACAGGTTTGTTTCCTTCCCCGACGTTGACCCTGAAGATTGACAGCCTGACGAGGACCCTTGCCAAGAAGGGCCGAAAGATCGCTGATGAAGGATCGTTCCTGACGTATCCGTTGTATACATTATTTGAATAAATGTTTCAAAGTCAGCTTGGGCTCAAAGAACATTTAACCAAAACTAACAAAATTAACTAACAAAAATATCTTTATTTACAAACGGTTTGTACACATTATCGTCACGACCGCTCATCACAGGCTTTTTTCTTAATTTCGTTGAAAAAATAATTAAAATTCGCACATCTTCAACAAAAAAATAAATTATTTCCTGGTGAATCCATCACCTGTGGGGTCCAAAATCCACGGGTAGTGGTTGGGGCATTCCATGCAAGTGTGGAGGCGGAGCGTCTCTCCAGGCAGTTCCCTAGTGGTTAGGGGGCAGGCATTTGGCAAGCTGCAGAATGGCTGGCCCTTGACGTCGCACTTCTCTTTCCATTCGGCAAAGTCGCGGAGGGCGGTCAGCTCAGTAGGGTTCTGCATCCACTGGATAACCTGGAAGGGAGAGATGGGTTTAAGTTTGTCCCCGTGAAAGCGTGGGGGGGGGGGGTCAAACTGAAAAACAATAAAATAAGAGGTAGGCATGACCTATAGGATGTTCAGGAACTGATAAAATGGTACAAGTAAGGCTGCTAGCTTTACTTTTAAAGCACACCTCGCACTATTTATACTAGAATATTCAAAGCTATAATGTAAAGCTAGGCTCTACTTGTAAAGAATTATCCACGGCCTTGCCTGTCTTAAGCATTCTCGCAGGCCCACCGACTTCTACCAAGATCTCGGCAAAATTCAGAAAACCGGATTTACGCCTCAATAGCATGACACGCGAACACTCGTCCACAGCATAATGTGAATGGAAACTAGTGAATCACTGTGAATCAAGTGGAAAGATTAGTGAGGTGTCGTTAGCGGATTCAGAATTTAACATAGTAAAGTTGGATCCCCGGGTTTAAGAACAAATGAATGATGTTACAGAAGTAGGTTGCGTTGGCATTATAGGTACGATAGGTCCTGTTTTTGAGAGGGTAGTTAGTTTCGATCAGAGATACGGCGGATTATCGACAAACGAGCTAGGCTACTGCGAATTCGAGGATCGAAAATAACCAGGAATTATGTTTTGTTGGGGGTTTAAAGATTGGATGAGGGTATCCTGCTCCCGAAAACACCTGATACGAGAGTGCGGTCAGCTAAATGCGTTGCGAGCGGAGGCGTTCATTGAGTGTGTGAGAGAGAACAGGATGGCCTAAAATATCAGGAGCTTCTTTTGCGAATTACTGAAGTCGCAACCAAAGAAAAGGATGCAATTACCTGGAGGTTGGTGACGAAGTATACATCATTCCTGGTGGTGGTCATTTCATCAATGAACTTGATGAGCTCATTCTTGAACTCCTTCTTGCTCTTCAGCCAAGAAGCACCAAAGTGGAGACCGAGGGGGGCACGGTTGGTGCTGTAGTGGCGGTCGAGGTTGTGACGGAGCATGCGGCCGAACTGCTCACCAGTCTGGATGTTTGTGCAGGAATCGACCATGTGACAACCTGAAGGAAAACGTTATCAACCTACGATATCTCATCCAGCAAGGGTCATCCAACGGCCGTGGCTTGAACTCCCCCTTGATAACATGGGGAGTGGGGAGGGGGCCGAGCGGGAAACCCAGTGCTACTTGAGGAGGGTCTTACTGGAACAAAGACAACCTAGCCCACTGAGAACACCGAAAGGGTAGGCCAGGCGATACCGCTTGTAACCTTCATGCCAATATGTCCAGTAGCACATACAGGGTAAGTAGGAAAGGGCCTTTCAAAAAATGTTTGGCTACATACTTTTACTTGCATGACGGATGGAGTATTGCTTGCGAGCCTGAAGTAATGTATGTAAGATGGGAAGGGAGTTTTCAAGAATCAAATGAAAATCTTCAATGAAATTCTTGGCCAGATTTTTTTTGAAGAAATTCAGCCGATGTATGGAGTAGTATCGACGCATGAATTCACTCAAACCAGTTTCGTATTTAAGCGGCAGAGGACATACCCAACAATTCTTGTTTATACATTTCTTCAATAGCCCTTTCAGCTTTTTTTGAAAAGCTAGACCATTCGCGCTCAGAATTTTCCGGCTATTCCACACTGTACAAATAAATCTTGCAGTATTTGCTACTGGGATTAATCTTGTCTCTAATGATAATCTTATCTCTAATTCGGATTAACCTTATCTCAGTAGCAAATACTGCAGTTAACTTTAATCCTTACTCGGAGAAACTTTCTACAGTTCACCGCGGTAAAAAATATCACCCAGTTCGATTAAATCTTCCCACACTTCTACTCGGTGAATTCAGAAAAGAAGAAGGCCAACTTACCAGGGAGGGACTCATCGAAAGTCGGATCATCTCGTCTATCCAGCTCGTTTACCACCATCTCCCAGACTGGGTGAGACCTGGAGGGGCAATTCTGGGCATTTCCGGAGCAGATGTGGGGCATGCGGAAGTACAGAGTGTACGGCCACATGGGGACACGGCTCAAGGAAGCGGTGATGGAGGCATCGTAGACGAAGAACTGATCAGCCATCATCTCGAACTGCTTGTTGCCACCAACGCGGAGGTATGGCGCGCGGACGCCAATGATGGATCCGTCGGAGATGTTGGCAAATCGCTCGATGATAAGCCTGAAGGATTGGATGTTTTACTATTCCACGTCTCCGCTTGGACAGAAGAAATCGTGGAGGCTGCGTTCGTCCATCCAGCAACCCTACCCTCAAAGTCTATTTCAACCCCATATTATGTTTAACCGGTTTTAAGGACCTGTTCCATTCACGTGTACGATTTGATGAGGACACACACTAAATCTGCCAAAACATGTTGTCGATCTTAATACAGACAATCAGTTCTTGCACAAGTCTGGATTCCTGTCAACGTAGATGATCGGCGAAAAAGAAAGTTCCAAAACATATCTCTCATTTCTCTGTACCCCTATATAAAGCGCTTACTTCTAAAAAAATTTCGTTTTTTCTCAGATTCCAGTCGAACTATTTGTCCGGTAGGAAAATCAAGTTCAGTCATGGATACTCCTAAGCGACCGTCAGATTAGCTTTAAAAAATATTTTAGTCATCGCTTAAAACCCCAACCCCAACTATAGGGCTACGTGGCCCATGTACGAACTTGACCTGTGCTGTACTGTGACACAGCAGATCCTCCCAACAAGTTTAATCAAAATACCTCAGCCCATTCGAGAATTATCGTGCTAACAGACGGACAACTTTTACGAAGGTATTCCCGTCACTTACGTTTTGGGATCTCAAAATACATTCCTAATGAGCAAAAAACCACCTTTCGCAGCGGTGTGTGTGTGTAGGGGGGGGGGGGGGGGACTTTGGAGTCGCTTACCTGTCACCAGCCATCTCAGCAAGCCAGTCATCGTAAGACCCTTCAGTCCAGTACTTGGCGCTGTCTTTGTTGGTTACAGAGAACACACCGACCTCATGCCCCCTCCTGTGGAAGTCCTGAACGGCTGAGTAGTTGGTGTATTTGTGGGAGACGAAGAAGGTGCCCTTGATTCCGCAGCCGTTTGGATTCTGTCGGGACTGGCTAAAGATATCTTCGTAAAGGTCAACGTTGTCAATGTTCATGGCACCGTTGAAGGTGATAGTGATCATCTGAGGAACCTGGAGGAAAGAATGGAATGTTTAGCCGGGTCCGTTTCATTAGTTGCGTTTTTGATACGAATTCTCCGTTCCGAATTCTCGCTTCTGAATTCTCGATTCTAGTACAAACTACCGTTTTTGCTCCTCTGACTTCTCCATTCTCGCTTTTGACAAAAACACTAATTTTGCAGCTCGTCCGCAACCCGGTATACGTGTATATGCATATTGAACACCCGAACTCTGTTGACCAATCAGGTAGAGAACGGAGAGAGGAGAATCGACAATTCATCATCGGAGCAAATTCTCCATTCTGCAAAATCTCGAGGCTTTCCCCGTTCTCGATTCTGACAAAAACGCAAGAAAAGGCGAATCCACTTCATCTGAATAGTCCAAAAATGCGAAATAGGAGAATTCGGAGGAGAATCGCGAGGAGAATTCGGATCAAAAACGCAACTATTCTTTCAGAATGAGACAAACGAAATCGGACTACGTCATACCAAGGTTCGTAAGCTTGAGAGATGCAGCTTGATATAAACGGCTTCTCCTAAAAGTTTATCGTTCACTCTGCCAAGATGATGATTACGTGAACGTCTTCAGCCAACGTACCGTGCAGAAAATCCATAATGCATCCTGTGGATATAGGACTACACCAGAAGTGTGTACAGTTATATGTGTAAACCGAACGCAGATTAACCGAGGGAACACAGGCAAACGATTAGCGCTACAGATTCCGAGGGCATGTTACTGCTCTTTCTCTATAATATTCTTCTAGCTGAGTAGGTGTCTTAAAGTCTTGGTTATTTAGAGGCGAAAGCTCTGTTGCTTCGTATTATTATTTTTGATGACTCCTTTAAAGGACACCTGAACAATGAAACCATACTTGAACACACCATGGAGAATACATTTACAGACATGGCCACGGAGAGCGTTCTTCTCCTGAGCGTAGAGTTTTCAAAATACGGATGTTCGTTTCTGGAGGTTTGCACATGCAGACTCCAAGACAAAAAACGCAATTCATTCAAATCTTGTACAGCGCTGGCCGGATCGTATTGGAATTTCTTCTAGATATACGCTTGGGCTTAACTGGCTAAAAAATATTCCAGAGCCTCGTTTTTGTTGCATGCTGCAGGTCCACTTCTCCGCCGATTCCGGACTGATTCTTTCTAAATTCGTTTTTGCACTGCAGCGCTTCCAAGGAAGACGGCAGCGCTTCTCAAGAATCACGGACTTGCTCACCGACCAAGTCCGTGCTTCCCTGCAAGATGCTGCAGCGCTGCCGCTTCAACCAAGCAGAAACTGAATCCAAAAACGCATATTGTGCAAAAGCAAAGAAGTGCTGCAGCAGCGATGCGGAAGCGCTGATGCAACAAAAACGAGGCTCAGAAGAAGGGTTGATTGGAGACATTTGTTCATTTCTAAAATTGTTCGGTGCTGAAATAACGACAGATGCAAAATGGAGCAAAAATCATAGCTTGGAAACACTATTTCGTATTTGGATTGGGTTTTCTGCGGGTAATGTGAACGAAAGTCGTACAGATAGGGAAGATACTTGGTACTCTTCATTCAGGTGTCCTTTAAGTTAAAGTGACTCCCCCACGACCAATGCGCCCGGCCAGCAACGTAGGAGGATAGCGGCATAAAATGATGGCAACCCGATGAAAAATGTGTAGCCTGCTTAGTTGTATGATAGTTGTCCGAAAAAGTTGCATGTATCGATATGTAATTATAAAGAATCATTTAATGTGCCTCAGACTGGCAGCAGGATCCAGTAGCATCCTGTCTTGCTATAGTAGCATCCAGTCTTGCTAATAATAGCATGTAGTAGAATGCAGTAACACGATAGCCTTGACATAGAAGCATGTAGCAGCATCAGTTCATACTGCATGCTACTTTTTCGTACAACTTCATACTACTGTTTTGGGATACATTTTTCATCGGGAAAATCATAGGAAATGGCAAGTCCTCGGAAGCGAAGCACGACGGAGAAATGTCGGCCGAACGCAAGCTCATACCTGGTTGATTTCAATGTCGCCTGGGACGCGGGTTCCGTCACTTGAGCAATAGCAGTCGGGGAGGACGCACTGTGATGGGTCGCACTCTGGAGCGCGGTTGGGGTTTGTGTCGACGCTGCATGCGTTTTCGTCAGATCCATCTGAGCAATCTGGCTTGTCATCGCAGAAGAGTGCTTTTTCGATGCAATCACCGTTTCCGCAGGATAGCTTGCCGTCAGGGCAGATTGGCTCGTCCGTCTTGAGCTTGGGAAGGGCTTTGCGAGGTCCTGAAAAGAACACGAGGTGAACATTTCGAGAAGAATAAAGTCGACTACGAGCATATAACTGTACGGCTTCGTCAATTCTTTTCCTCAAATTGGAACATTTTTCATGGACTCATTTGACCTCTCTCGCGAAAGAAACGGGAGGAATTAGAAGTAGACAAAACGTGTATTCTGGAAACTGAGCGTGGTTTTAAACGGTCAAAGTAACTCAGTGAGTAAGCGTATTTGCTATTTATTGTTTTAAACCGCATAAGAGGAATAGCCAACATATACAGCAGAAGTAATTTTTCTATCAGAAATTTTAGTGATATATGGAAAGAACATAGAGACAAAAAATACACCATACGAAGAGCAAAGGTGACCCGTGACTGAGAAAACCGTAAGTCCGGGAAAGCTGATTTCGGATGCTGATTTTTTCTTTCTTTTTATAAGAGGTAAATTTTCCTCCATTTACTTTTCTTCCTATTAGGTTTTTTCTTTCCCTGCAATTTTTTCAACTACATATCACTTCATAGTTAGGCTACCATGTTATCTGCCCTTGACCATCTTGCCTTTAAAATAACAGGAACCGCAACACCTACTATAAAAAGGACACGTGCACATCTCGTTCAAACAAAATGTTACAACCCAAACCGGTCATTCGCCAAACTTCGCTCCCGTATTACCTATCGATATATAACAGTGCCCAAGGTGTTTCACATTTGGAGACGGCCTTTGAAAACTACCACCTTTCACTACTTTGATATCACCTACAGTTACATATATGCAAGGTCAATGGCAAACCGTTCATAACATTTGTGTTGACGTGTTTTCGCTGGAAGGTCTCGGTACTGCCTCGACAACAAGACGCTGTTACTTTCGATAGGGTGATTACGCACCTAATGACGCCACTAAGATAATTGGACTGTCTTACAGACCAAGAAGTATTAAGGCGTAAACAAAGCCAAAATTCAGATGCTACTTCGTCAATGCGCTCTTTTATAAAATAAGGGTAATTTAACAGTAACAGTATTTCCGTTTCTTTGCAGACATCAATGGCTTATTTTGGTGTATATTTCGGTAATGTAGTATTAATTACATTTCTTCCACTTTTACTGTTTCTCAAACTAGGAAAGCCTCCATAAATATATATTATATAATTTATTGATTTTACATTTGTTGAACGACTACACTATCGATAATTGTATAACCAATTTAAAAATGGTACAAAGACGCCAATTTGGATTACTAAAAAAATACAAAAAAAAATCTAAGTATAATAATTATAATCAATGTATGGAGCGTGTCTGAAGACGAAATATAACTGTTCATGTTTCCCGAGTCTCAATAGAGGTCCAACTTAACCGTGACTCATGTTCTCTTCTGAATCATTACACTGTTAAAATTTTCTCCGAGATTAGTTAACTGCAGTATTTGCTAGTGGGATTAATCTTATCTCTACTAGGATAAGATTAGTCCGAATTAGAGATAAATTTATCTCGGTAGAGACAAGATTAATCCCAGTAGCAAATACTGCAAGATTTTTTTTTACAGTGTAGTCCTTTCAATTTATACTTGGCCCCATATTTTTCACTCAAGATGCGGTCACGCCGATACATCATTGGCTGAGACGCCAAGAGCTTACAAAAGCAGTAGCCTACGCAATAAAGGTTAAAGCGCCTAAAAACTGTTGAACTGTCAGAATTTCAAATAACTAATTGACATGATTCATGGTAAATTCTCATTTCAGCTACTGAGTCCGACGTCATTCGCAACTTGTGAATAACCCAGCAAAAGTTGGTGCAATACCACGCCCGCTCACTTTTTAGAATTTTTTAGTGGAATATCCCAGGCGCCAGCGACGTGACGCCCATGATATTTTCCGTCTGACGAACTGATTCGGATATTTGATCAAACTTTGCAAAACCACATGAATCCGCTCAATTCTTAGTCTACATCCTTCCAGTTTCCGTTTCTCATTTTTTACGTAGCCCATTCGCCCATCTCTGACCCACACGTCACGAAAACTGCGCAGTTGTTGGCCACTGACGATGCCATTTTTTATGTGTTTTTGTCTAATAATTTCCCTCATCATGGAAGGATTCGCTTAAAAAAAAAAAAAAGTGTTCCGACCGGCACGTCGCGAAAGTTGCGCAATCATTGGCCACTAACCATGCGCCAAAGGATGCCATTTGAGGCGAGGAATGCAAACATTATCCAAAGTGTTCATTATGTGTTCTTGAAACACTATTTCCAGTAGATATATAGGCTAAATGTTGACTTACTGTCGAGCTTATCACAGTTGGAGACCTTTCCCTTCCAATCGCAAGTCTGACGTTCGACGTCAAAAGCTAATCCAGCAGGGCATCGGACTGCAGCCAATCGGATGGCTCCGCTAATTCCAGCGCGATCACACCTAGAAGAAAGAACACATTAGACGAGCCTCAAAGCACCCAAGACCTGAACATCCTGATCCTGCTATTTTTTCTAAACCTTTAATATTCTTATTTATTCTCAAAAATGATTTTTCGAGAAATACCCACTGTTTTTTACTCAAAGGCTACTGATCTAGACGTCACGCAAGCTGACGCATCATTGGCAACTCGTGTTTTCAGTATACAGGAATTTGTGAGTAAAGCACATGATTATGTTGTACCACGGTAATATGATTAGATTCCAACACAAAACAGGTCTCAAGCTATATGTGACAAATTTGGCTACTCGACCTCAACATTAAACATTTTCACTGTCACTGACATTGTATTTTTTTCGGCTCAGCAAACGCCCAGTTTCAACGCCCAGTTTCAACCGACTTGACGCACAAATGACAGTGTATATGATAGGCGTAGCCATACATTAAGGTAAAATTAATACAACTCAAAATTAACAATATTTCCCAATCATGCCATACTTTTCCACGAACTGCAGAAGCAACGAGTGGCTCACCACAATCAAAGATGAGAAGGATGCCCCCCCCCCCCCCCCCCGATGAAAAATTTTTAGCCTGCGTAGTAGTATGGTAGTAGTACGAAAACGTTGCATGTAATACTATACAATAGCAAAAAATACTATCATTTAATTTGCCTCAGACTGGCCCAATCTTATGTAGTAGTATCCAGTAGCATCCTGTCTTGCCATAGTAGCATCCCGTCTTGCTAATAGTAGCATATAGTAGTAAGCAGTAACACGGTAGCCTTGAAGTAGAAGCATGTAGTAGCATCGTTAGTACTGCATTCAACTTTTTTGTACTACTTCATGGTACTATTTTGAGATAAATTTTTCATCGGGCCCCTTCCCTCCCCACCTCACAACCCTTTACCAGAATCGTGTTAGTAATTGTCACAGGCCCCCCCCCCCATCCTAGAAATTATTTTACAGTGCAAAACGGATACGTCAGCTGAATTTTATCAGAGTCACATTTCGGTCTTTCTTGGAAAGGGTCTTCTTTAGGGTCAAGCCATTCAAACTGGAAAATTAACTTGATGAAATTCAGCTGACGACGAACTGATTCTCCACCTTCAAACAACCAGAGCACAACTTGTAGGTCAGCTCCACTCCGAAAATAAGGTGAGCGTATTTGGATCGACTAAAAAGAGGCACGGTATCCGTTTTGCATTGTCATCGCAGTCAGCCTTGGCTGAAGGAATATGTAGTTTTGTAAACATATCAATCACCTCACCAATCACTCAATCCTTACAAAACTGGTAAGTATGTTTTAACTGGATTTACCCCATGCTAACACCGGATCCATTGCTGGAGTGGATCCACTACCACTGAAGTTGGACTAAGCTCCAACTCGTATGCAAACAGCGATCTAGGAATGTACATTTGGTCTTACCAAGAACGGATATGTCTCTCAAGCACACTCCGCAAATACTGAGCGGGTGATTATAATTAAGACCGAGCATACCGTCATTTGCTTTGCACTACACTGTAAAAAGTTTGTCCGAGCAAGGATTAAAGTTAACTACAGTTTTTGCTACTGGGATTAATCTTATCTCTACTGGAACAAGATTAATCCGAATTAGAGATAATCTTATCTCAATACAGAAAAGATTAATCCAGTAGCAAATCCTGCAAAAATTTGTTTTTATAGTGTATATGGCTAGTATATTGAGCGTTGCAGAGATGAAAGAGTATGTGTGTGTGTGGGGGGGGGGGGGTAACATGGCCCATTCAGGTTGGGAACTACATAGTCGGTGCAAGATACATTTCCAGAAGGGAGAGAATGGGGTTCTACTACACAGTAGTTTCCGCCCTTCGTAAAATCCAGTGAAGAATGCCGCAAAAATCTAATCCGGAAGGAATTTAATTTCGTATTATAAGTTCTTTGGTCTTACCTTACTACATCTCGACAGTCTCCTTCAGTAGTCAACCTGAAGTATTCATCGGCTGCCCGGTTTTCACAAAGTTGTTCGGGTGTCTGTACGATCTCCTTAAGGGAGGCTCCATCTTGCTGCCTCTTAGGGCGAACAGCCTGAGCTGTTACCAACCCTATAAAGAAAATTATTATAAAACATAATGTACCTTGACAAGTAAAACAGGAAGTTATTTAATTTCTGAATGAAATGCTGCTAATTAGTTAAAGTTCAATGGGCACATCAAACTACCCCAATCCCACTCTGTAACAACCTAGGAACAATGCTTACCCGCTAGCTCAGCAGCTTCCTCTCTGTGATATTTCAAAGCCTAGTTTTTTTGGGCCAATACATGCTCAATTTACTAGCTTGGACAAAGATACAAGTCATGTTTCTTAAAACACTTAGTAGATCTTTAGTTCATGCATAAATCAGCTTGTCTAATTCAGATTTGAATAGGCTATTTGTTTTTGAATGATTTTTGTAGCTACATTATTTTTTATAAACTTATTGGATATTCTGGTACATTTCATAAAGCAAGTTAATCAAGCTTCACAACACTATTCCACAAAGAAAAACTTTTAATAAGCACTTAAAACATGGAACGACTCATAAAACACTAGAACAATCAGTTAAACTGCATCTGCGGCTTGACTTATTGGTGACATCTCAAATATATCCTTTTCTATCAAGCATTGCTGGAAGTTTTTGAATTTCCTGCCACGATATCGCAGCTCCTAAGATTTGGATCGCCGAAATGCCAGAGAGGTAAAGACAAGGGATAACAAGAAAACGGCCGATTTTCGTAGCGCCTTCTAAAGGAAGTCGGAAATGTTTTTTTGTGGAGCATTTAATACAAAATAAAGCATTAGAAGTGTCCATTGTGCTTTAACTTAAAGGTAGCCAACGAAAGCTGCTATCGCGATGAAAAATGTATCTCAAAATAGTAGTACGAAAAAGTAGCATGCAGTACTAATTGATGCTACTATGTGCTTCTACTTCAAGGCTACCGTGCTACTGCATACTACTGCATGCTACTATTAGCAAGACTTGATGCTATTATGGCAAGACAGGATGCTATCGGAAACTACTACATAAGGTTGGACTAGTCTGAGGCAAATATGATAGTATTATTTGCTAGGCTACTACATATATTACATGCAACTTTTTCGTACAACTACCATACAACTACACAGGCTACACATTTTTCATCGGGATGCTGTGCTACTACATATTGCATATTAATGTTGTTAAATATAATGTTGTACGGTCAGCCAACATATAAACCTACATTTCTCTAGACATAATTTAACTGCTGACGAAACCGTCTCATGATTTGGTTGCGACAAAAGCCAACTCTTTGCGGCAAGAATATCTACAAATGTGGTTTCTTTGTCCAATCATAATAAAAGGTTGGTTAATTCCTTGTTTTTACCCGTCTTTTTACCTATGCTATACAGGTATGACCAAAGCTGCCTTGACAACTAAAACAAAACCCTCTACAAAACATGGTGACCACTACTGAGTCATAAACCAGTCCAACGATAATAAACAGTACGACTAAACCAGTTATATAAATCACTAGTGGAGGCACTAGACAGAAAGGTTTTTAGAAAAACGCGCAGATCACAAAAACAAGGTGGTTTGGCTTTCTCTATCACTATTGGTGAAAGGGAAGCCTATATATTACATACTTCGATTACATCGTCGGCCAACCACGTCTGAAGGCAAGCCAGATTTTTGCAAAGGTGTGATGCCACAGTAGTGTACGTGGTGAAGACACTAGTATGCTACAGGTACAAGGTACCATGAAATGTGCGAATTTTGCTGACCAGAATAGACGACTTAATTGGATAATATTTTGAAGCTCCTTCCAGTTAAAATTTATCAAATTCACTTGAACTGGATGCTTTTTAGGGAACCTACTGGATTATTGCTCAAGGAATCTACCGGAACTTGTCTGTTACTGGAGTGTACCTCAGTTGAACAGTAAACCGTAGCTATGTCCAGTATGTGTCTGTTGTCCATAGCTATGTGCATTAAGTTGTCAAAATACAAGCTATAGCTATGTGCAGCATGTGTATGTTGCCAATACACTGCTAATAATAAACAAGTACCAAGTATGTGAATGAAAATGTAATCCTAAAATAATCTAACTTGACTGTTTTTAATACTCTCAACCAGTGACATGAGCCCATTATACCCAACCCTCCCACACGCAAAAAAACACCAATGCTGGCAGCATGTTCATGAGAAAATCTATACAAAGTCGCCATGTGTCTTTGCTAATATACTAAGAATGTTAATTGCACAACAAAACTAGCAACATATAGTGCAAGAAGTCCATCTGCCAGTGAAACGTGCAAATACCCAACGGGTACTTCTTTACTGTATATTTCTATTGGTCTACCACCCCAATTATTTCTACTCTATTTGCCCTTTTAGGAGCGCCTCTTTTTTTACGAGTTTACTTTCTAATATAATTAAAAGGTGTACAGAAATTAAGAAACTGAAAATAGAGACAACTCTACTCCTGAAACGGCAGTTATAGCAAAATGCAGAAATAAATAGTAAAAGAGCAATATTTTGTATCACTCTTGCGAACAACTTGCACCCGTTCTTCTACCCTTTATGACCCTACTGTTACTCTTAGATCGATAAGTACAGGGCAGACGACCCCTTGCCTATATTGACCTGTTTTCCCAAACTTTTCAAGGTTAAGTCACTTGCTACAAGTTCAACTTGTCTTACCTAGGGCACAGCATGACAATATCAACACTGTCCTCATGCTTTGATGGACCTTCACGAACTAGTCAGTAAACAGCAAGATTACGCATTTATCTATTTTACCTGGTGGCTGCGGAATCGGCGACCGCGCACCACTTTCTCTGCCCACCGAGAGGTGCTGCCACGTACCGGACAACCTCGGAACCTCTAAGCCCGGCCCACGGGGATAGTCGCCTGCGGGAAGGTAGCAAGGTCAGCGAGTGGGCGGCTGGTCGTGACTCGCGCTCTTTTTTTGGAGTTTGCGTCAAGGAGAAAATGTAAGACCCAGGGGCAGGTTTGGCGGATGATACGGGATTTAGTGACTGGAAAAGTTGATAGGCGACTTCCGTGTTGGCATTCTACTGTGCTGAAAATCTTTACAAGGACACAGAACGTCGAAGTTCACCTGCTGCAGTAACCGGTCGACTTTGCGCGGATGTAAAAAGTGACTGGGCACAATGCCCTGGTTACCGCTATGCGAAAAAGGGTTACGATTTTCTGCCCAAAAGTGAGTTAACGGCGGGCTCAACGTATTATGTTTTTGCTTGAAACCAACTCTTTACTCTCTATCAGGGGCATCCTGGCACCTTCCTCATAGGGGGGGGGGGGGGGGGGGCTCCAGAATTTTGCCGGAATTTTTCGAGGTTTTACCGGAATTCTCCTTAGTGACCATATCTGCAGAGTCTTACCGACGAAACTTCCCCATGACAAAAACGTCCCCGGCGAAACGACCCCATGACAAAACGTCCCCGTAGCAAAACATCCCCACGACAAAACGTCCCTTCGGCAGAAGCTAATACTGTTGTGTTCTGACTTCGACTGTGTGTTACAAACAACAGTAAACAAACAAGGCCAAAGGTTTCGATGGGAACCTAAAAATTTAATATTTGATCCAGACAATTGGGTTTTGTCTTCGTCAGATCCAGTTTTCGCCACACTACTTGATCAGTTTTACTACTAAAATTTAGAAACAGATTAAGAATCTGTTCTGTTTTCCAGGCGAACTACTTGTCCGTCGAGAAAATGGTTTTCACCATCGTCTTCAGCATGTCTTCTTACCCCTGAGTCGAACATCTAATCAACATCAACCAAAACTTTTACTTTTAACAGACTTTACGATTTTAGCCGGATTCCGGGCGAACAACTTGTCCGGCGGAAAAATGGTTGTCATAATCGTGTTCAGCATGTCTTAATCGACTATCTCATTAGCTGTTTAAAAATACTTTGTTTGCCCCTTCATTCTAACACCCTCCCCACCCCTAAATACAGGGATACATAGCCCATTTACGAACTCGACCTTTCCCTTAACCCAGACATCCTCATCAAAATATCTCATTCCTTTCGAGAGTTATCGTGCTCACAGACGGACGGATAACTTTTGCGAATAACTTTGCTTACGTTTTGGGATCCCAAAACTAGGCTCGTTAAAGTCTAACTGAAAAGGAAGCTTATTTTTTGGGATCCCAAAACGTAAGTGGAGGGATACCTATGACATCGCAAAATTTGTCCATCTGTCCGTCCGTCCGTCCGTCTGTACGCACGATAACTCTCGAAGGGAATGAGATATTTTGATGAAACTTGGTGTGAGGATTCGTTGGGTCGGCGGACCAGTCGAGTTCGTAAATGGGCTTTGTAGCCCTAAATTTAGGGGTGGGGGAGGGGGTTCAAATTAAGGGGCAAACAAATATTTTTAAACAGCTAATGTGATAGTCGATTATGGGGCATGCTGAACACGATGGTGAAAACCATTTTGTAATCGGACAAGTAGTTCGCCCAGATGTCCGATTTAGGGCAAGAAGACATGCTGTACTTTTATGTGAAAACAATTTTCTACCCGGACATGTAGTTCGCCCGGAATCCGGCCAAAACCGGAAAATTGTTAGAAGATAAATTTTTATTTCTAGCTGATTAGATAACCGATTCAGGGGTAAGAAGAGACGCTGAATCCGTGTGTGACAATCATATTTTACCCGGACATATAGTTCGACCGGAATCCGGCTGGAGTCGGAAAATTCGTTATAAGTTAAATTTTTATTTGAAGTTGATTAGATGTTCATTATTGGGGAAAGAAGATACCCTGAGTTCGTTTTTGACCTTTCTTTTTCGCCGGACAAGTAGTTCTAGAGTTCGGCCGAAACCGGGAAATTGGCAGAAGTGGCAGGAACTTTTCGTCAAAACAGATATGACTTATACGGGTAAACACACATGCTGAATCCATATCTGAACTTGGTTTTCTCAGATGATTAGCTATTTGGCCTTAATCTGTTTCTGAATTTTAATTGTAAGAATGTTCAAGGATTCTGGCGAAGACTGGATCTGGCTAAGACAAGACCCAGTTGTCTGGATCAGATATTGAATTTTTGGGATCCCATCGAAAACTTTGGTCTTGTTAGATCGGATATCTGAATACACTGAAGTATTTTGACTCATTTAAGGGATTTTTGTATTTTTCCACCCGGGGCATAATTAATAAGGTTCAGAGTGTGCGCTGCTTGCACGACAAACCAAAATTCATCCAGACGCGGAGAATTTAAATTTAACCAAAGAACTGCATTTCTATGGCTAAAGATGCAACATCAGAGAAGTTACGCCTGCAGAGGAGTATTCTAGGATATATCTTGCAATGAATCTGATATTTTTATTTTTATTTTTTCGGCATACATGTCTAGTTGGTAAATGTGTCAAGAGTAGGGGACAGGCACACAAATCCGAAAGAATCAGTTCATTTTACGAAATCGACTATCCCTGGATAACGGACAAACGAAGTAACGCATTTTTATCGGATTTTCAGGAATATTTAAGTGAATAAGTGATATGTTACTAGACTGTTGGGCCTCAGACGTATCGGTTAAACTTTAAGATAGTCACCTGATTGTCACTTAAAACTAAAAAGTCTTCGACATTCAACCCACCCTACACAATTATTCGTCGCGTTTTATGACATCGCAAAAGTTGTCCGTCCGTCCGTCTGTAAGCACGATAACTCACGAAGGGAATGAGATATTTTGATGAAACTTGGTGTGAGGATTGTTTGGGTCAAGAGTAAGGTCGAGTTCGTAGATGGGCTTTGTAGCCCTATATTTAGAGGTGGGGGAGGGGGTTTAAATTAAGGGGTAAGCCAAATATTTTTAAACAGCTAATGGGACAGTCGATTATGGGGTAAGAAGACATGCTGAACACGATGGTGGAAACCAAATTTCTCGCCGGACAAGTAGTTAGCCCGGAATCCGGCCATAACCGGAAAATCTGTTAAAAGTAAAAGTTTTATTTAAAGTTAATTATATGTTCGGTTTAGGGGTAGTAAGACGTGTTGAACACCATGGTGAAAATCATTTTCTCGTCGGGCAAGTAGTTCGCCCGGAATCCGGCCAAAACCAGAAAATTGTTAAAAGTCTTCGTGATTGATTAGATATCCGATTTAGGGGTAAGAAGAGATGCTGAATCCGTGTTTGACAGTCATTTTGTACCCGGACGTATAGTTCGCCCGGAATCTGGCTGGAACCGGAAAATTTGTTTTAAGTTAAATTTTAATTTGAAGTTGATTAGATGTCCGATATTGGGAAATTCGAAGAAGTAAGGCAGGAAGTTTTCGTCCAAACATATATGACTTATAGGGGTAAACACAAACATGCTGAATCCATATCTGAACTTGGTTTTCTCAGATGATTAGCATTTTGGCCTTAATCTGTTTCTGAATTTTAGCAGTAAAAATGTTCAAGGAGTCGGGCGAAGACTGGATCTGGCGTAGACAAGACCAAATTGTCTGGATCAAATATTGAATTTTTGGGATCCCATCGATACCTTTGGTCTTGTTGCTTAAATAGGCCTGAAAATCAGATAAAAATGCGTTACTTCGTTTGTCCGCTATCCACAATAATCGATTTCATCGAACGAACTTATTCTTTCGGATTTGTGGTACCTCTATGTGCTTGTCCCACTATGCTTGAAACTGTCAGCAACTACAAAGGTAAGCCATTGCCCCAAAAATAAGGCAAATAACAAAAAGGACATATCTTAGTATCACATTCCTACGTCCTTCAAAGGAGTTATTTCATCCAATTTTCCGATCTTAGAGTCCGTAACACATGGAAATGCAGGCATTTGCTGAAATTCAAATTCTCCGCGTCTGGATGAATTTTGGGTTTTCGTGCAAGCAGCGCACATTCTGAACGTTGCTACTAGAGCCCTGGGTGAGAAAACAGAAAGTCCATTACATGAGTCAAAATAATTCAATGTACCCAAATATCAGGTGTAAAAATAAGCTGCCTCTTCAGTTAAACTTTAAGGAGACGATCCGTATTTGTCCCATATCGCTTGCAAGTTAATGACAAACACGGCGAGGACTGCTTGTCGAGTGCTATTCTGAGGAGAGCTAGAACTAGGAGTGGCTTACTGCTAACAGCTGGACCCTACTTCAAGACCCCCCCGCCCCTTCTAGATTCATACCAAAAACACCCCTAGAGTTTTAACATATGATCCCCCCACCAACCAATGTGTATGATATATAAGTGCGTCTTATAGGCGTTAGGGTTTTATCAGATCCTTTCTGATGTGGGTTACGTTACCCCCCCCCCCCCCTCCTCCTCACCAACGAGTATAAAATTCACAAGGACCCTATTGTCGTTTAGGCTACATATATATATATATATATATAATATATGTGCATTTCAAAGCTATTAAGGCCATATACAGAACAAAAAACATACCAAAAACAATCTAGTACCAGACTATTGTAGTGGTTTGCAAACTCTGTTCACAAGCCCCTCGGTAGCTCAGATGGTAGAGCGACTGCCTTGTAAGCAGAGGGTCCTGGCTTCAAATCCCGGCTGAGGAGCATTTTTGTCTATCAGTTCACTACTTATAAAATGTTTCCATCTCAAGCACAAAACCATTAAAATTATATATTTGGTTTAATCTGGTTTTCACCATGAGACCCCGTCTTGTGGGTCCTGGTATGTCTACGTGGCTCCGACAATGGAGTCCTAGACTTCTAAAGTATATTCAAAAAATGTTATGGTTTATTGGTCACGGTACAAGTCCCTTGTGTAAAGTGCCATCTGTGTATTATTATAAATAACCCACGGTTTTGACTGTTTTAAGCCTTTTCCGAGACCCATTGACTTATAGCGAAAACAGGGAAACAATTTACATAACCGGTTTCTCTGATGGAAAAACTTCTAGCAGACAACCGTCGACGTAGTGATACATTTCGAAGGTAGCAAAACACGGCAAGTGAGAAAATCAGTGTGGTTTTGTTGGAGAGGTTAGAATGTACCGTACGAAATTGTGGTCTCCGGGTTTAGAAATGCATGGAGTGATTATGGAAGTAGGTTGCATTAGTACTATAGGTAAGACAGGTCCTTTAAGGATACCTAGAAGTAGCTCGTCCCCCCCCCATTCTGAAACAGAGTACCCCTTGTTAGAAAGCTTCTCACACCTCAAGAGAACATGGCCCAGCCCCACATCACTCGAATATTATACTCTCTCTGGCGTGAGCTAAGTTCTCGGCTAAGTTTCCGTCGATCGACCACCGGGGCGGGATGTACATTCGGATTGGACAGCTGCCAGAAACTCGCAGGGCACAGCGTGCGCCCCAAAGAGTCCAGCGGTCTACCCCCCCCCCCCCCCCACACCCTCGCCCTGCTTTTTACATGAAGACAATAGCGTACAGGCCAAGTCCTTTTTCTTATCAAAAACGTAATGTCCTTTCTTCTTTTTTTCTTTCCTTTTTTTGTGTGTGTGTGGGGGGGGGGGGGGTGCGCTCTGTTGATGGAAGATCGTTCGTTAGTGGATTTTTCATGTCAGTTTATTATGTCTTTATTCTTCTTCTTCTTTTTTTCTCTCCTTTTTTCTTTGATTTGTCTGGTTTGTTTCACTTAGGACTATATGAATAAAGAATATGCCCCGCCCATTGCCCGGCCTTATGGTGGGGCCATAAAGAGTTAATGGTGTTCATTATTCTTTTTATGAATAAACTAAACTAAACTACCCCCCTCCCCCCAGGAGCCGTGCCTATCAGCGAGTGTTAATACACCACGAGGCCTCAGGCTTTTTGTGCAATAAATTATTATTACTAGTCACCATAAGGGGTATTCGCATTAATCATTAATATCTCCCCTTAACGCTTTCAAATAATGCTATATCTTCGCATATCTGACTCGACCGGGAAATTCCTTAGCATGCCCAGCCTTTCATTACATTCTCTTGAAATCATCCCCTTGTGAATTGTGTAAGCTACTACCAAATATATTTCCTCTCTGAAACACAGGGGGCTTAGAGGGTTTATCCTAATGTACTCTAGAGAATTACTCTTGATAAAAAAAATGCTAAAACGGAAAGTGCAGGAGAAATCATGATAAGTCTCATCACCATGAACCTTCAAATAATTGATAATCTGTATTCAGATATTGTCTCAACCTTGATTTGTTTATTGAGTCATCAGATGTGTTCACATTTGAAATCGCAAATCCCAGGATACGATTAATCAGGTTCCAACCCCATCAAATCCCGTTAACCAATCAAGACAGTAATGTACTGAACTGATTTATGGGTCCTAAGGGTTCAAGCGACCTTGACTGTCAGTTGACGAATAACAAAGTTCATATCTCACATGACCCGAATGTATTAGGCCTACACATATTGTGTCACGTTCGTCTATCTGTAAGCTTGGTCAGCATCTCCCAGAAGGATGCTGATTAGCCTACCTGATTCGCCAGGTGTGGCAAGAGAATAAATAATTGGGTCAGAGGTTATTACATTGCATGGGAAAGACGGGGATTTTGGCAAACTGAACCATGACACTCATGACCCGCAATTTGGGATTTATAAAAAATTTCATCATAGCCTAGGGAATTTTAAATTTTAACTGAAAAGGCAGTTTATTTTTACATCTGACATCGCAATGGACACAAATATTTTGACCCACCTAAGGGATTTTATATGTTTTTCATCCACGGCTCTAGTAACAAAGTCAGAATGTTCGGTGCTTGCAACAACCCAAAATTCATCCAGAAGAAGAAAATTCAAATTTCAAAATTGCTCGTATTTCCAGGATTAGTCGCGCCAAGCCCGGAAAAGTCTCGGCGGAAGAAAGTAGGAAAATGATGTTAGGATGTCTTGAAAGAAATCCTACATTAATTTTAGGCAATGTCATACCTATGTAGTTGGTAAATATTTCAAGCATAGAGGGACCGACAAATAAAGGTGCCAGAAATCCGAAAGAATTAAGTTCATTCGAAGAAATCGATTATCTGTGGATACCGGACAAACGGAGTAACATATTTTCATCGGGTTTTCAAGCCTACTTTAATTAATGAAAGATGTGTAACTAGACTGTCGGATCTCAACCCTATCAGGGAAGGTTCGAAGGGGGGAGGGGGCATGGGAGGGTGACTCACCCCCCCCCCCCCCCCGTGCTCCAGAGAATCTACTCTCAGTCGTATGTTTTGAGCGTGTCTGTATAACAGTCGTATGTTTTAAGCTTTTCAGAATGACATACAGGCAGTTACAAAACGTGAATATCACCCACAAATCACATTTTTTACTCGTACGGCTACGAAGAAATTTCTCTTCGTATGTTTTCAGATTCACAGTTGTGTGCTCTGAGTTTTCCAGAATAAAGTCGTATGTTTGAGCTTGCCAGAATGACATCAACCGCGAGTTCCGCCTGAAAAGACCCGTTTCTTGTCGTACTTTACGAAGGGATTTTCTAGTCGTAAATTAGAGACAGTCGTAACTTTTGACCTTGCCAGATAAAGGCAGACAAAGCAGTTAGCTAATCGTGAACTTCAAATGACCGGTTTCTGGTCGTATTGTTCCGTGGAGATTTTAGTAGTATGTTTTGTGTTCTCAGTTTGTCAGAATCACAGTCGTGTGGAATTTGCCTAGAATGAGATCAACCGGGAATTTTCCCTGAACCCGTCTCTTGTCGCATTTTCCGAAGAGTCCTATGTCATATACTAGAGACAGTCGTAAGTTTTGAGCTTGCCATATGAGGCAGTTAGGTGAATTTCGACAGGAAATGACCTATTTCTGGTCGTATGGTTGTAAAGAGATCTTTTATCAGTCAAACCGTTACGAAATATCGTGAGTTTTCAGCCGGTTAGAATTAAAGTGATGGTGCCGTGTTTTTAGCCAGTCGTATATTTTGAAAGTCCCCCCCCCCCCCCCATACCCAAGCCCTTCGAACCGCCCATGAGCCCTAAGGTTAAGCTTTAACTACGGAAGGTTGAGGTTTTTATCACTTGGGAGCAATTTAACGCGATTTTTTTTTAGCAAACTTAACCTTGGCACCGATGAGCCGCCATTTGGGGTTCATAAGACTTTCGGCATAGCCTAGGAAATATATACTAAGGAAGGTTAAGGTTTTGTTACTTCAGAGCAATTTCGGACTGACAAAGCTCCATTTGACATAACATACCGTTTGTGGTAGTCGCTTACATTGATGAGAAGTGGGGGGGGGGGATCTAACTCCTTGGCACTTATGATCGTCAATTTGGAACTGTCTAATGCCTTGGACCAAACGTCGTGGACTGGAATTCCTGTCCGGATTTTCGGCACCATCAGCAATTCCATACGGAAAAGTTGAGATTTTTCAACTTGACGAAAAAAGTGCAGAAAATCCGTCCGAAAAATCTTGATTGTCTGTTCGCATCATAAGGATTACATCCTAGTCTGGGGAATACGACCGATTTTTATTTTTTTAAATTTCGGCGAACTGGGAAGGCCTTGGAACAAACGTCGTGGACTGGAATTCCTGTCCGGACTTTTGGCACCATCAGCAATTCCATACGGAAAAGTTGAGATTTTTTCAACTTGACGAAAAAAGTGCAGAAAATCCGTCCGGAAAATCTTGATTGTCTGTTCGCATGATAAGGCTTACATCCTAGTCTGGGGAATACGACAGATTTTTACTTTTTTAAATTTCGGCGAACTGGGAAGGCCTTTGACCAAACGTCGTGGACTGGAATTCCTGTCCGGACTTTCGGCACCATCAGCATTTCCATACGGAAAAGCTGAGATTTTTTCAACTTGACGAAAAAAGTGCAGAAAATCCGTCCGGAAAATCTTGATTGTCTGTTTGCATCACAAGGCTTACATCCTAGTCTGGGGAATACGACCGATTTTTATTTTTTCATATTTCGGCGAACTGGGAAGGCTCAATCTGAAATTATAGATTACTGACTTCCTCCTTCAGTGTCCGGCGGGATGGGTTTGTCCGGTGGATCCTTTTTGTTTCCCCGCGCTGCGCCGGAATTTTCAAAATCCATCGATGAATAGAAATTGGTTAAGACCATTCTCGCTTATTCTGAGCGTGTTCCACCCTCGTACAAATAGTAATTATTAGTTACTATTTACGTTCCATCCTCACGAAAAGTTACTACGCTGACCGTTCCAACCTTCTCGAAATAGTAACTAATAGTTACTATTTGCTTACCATGCTCGGGAGCGTGTTAAGCGTAGTAACTACGCATCTCTGCAACGTGATTGGTCGGATTCGCCCGTGGCATGATATCCTGCTGGAAAACAGAAGAATCGGTCCAGCCTTGACGGAAAAAAGCCAGAATTCGTGACGTCATGCGTAGTAACTACGGTAAGTAGGATGGAACACGCTCTCTGTCTTTTATATTATCCTTAGCTTAGCTCCCTTCTGAAATTATAAGCTCCAGAAGTCCCTGAGTATCGCTAATGTTTCGTGTTGCACTACGACTTTTTAGCACTTTTCGGCCGAGCCGAGTTTTGCCAATCACACAACGCAAACTTCGGCTAAAGCTTCAAGTCCCGCCAACAATTTTTTCACAGATAAAACACGAGAAGCCTCAAAATGTTTTTTTTTTTTTAGAAGACAAGTTAAGACATCAGGTTCATCTTCTGTTCTAGAAATCTTTTCTTTTGCTTGGTTTCCCACTTCTTAACCACGGCGCGCTCAGTTTTCAAATATTTTGCGTCCAGCCGCCGCGTCGGAGAGCAGTAAGGTTGCAGACAGTCGAAAAGCACTAACAAGAAAATAGCTTATTTTACGCGGCAAGTAGCCTAATCTTATTTTCGAAAAATGATATTTTGAGCCATTTCATCGTGAAAAGATCATTTCTAGTAAGATTTGTGCTTTTAAGAAGTAATGGCTTGTATCTCAGTTTAAGATATTACTAGTAAACACTTCACCCTCACCCATATTTTGGATGACACCTTTGATTTTTATTATATTTCTTGATCGGAAGTATTTTCATTTTGTACGGGGAATTCACGAAGCCTTACCACGGACGACAATCGAGGGTGGGATTCCATGAACCAAAAGTTGAAGATTGAATGAATTTCAGCAATACTACCATACAAATATGGATAAGGAGATACAAAACAAAAATAGAAAATACGGACTATTCTTGCTGTAAAGCTGAATTAGATTAGAGTTCAAAAGTCAAGGGTTGGGCAAGGACTTTAAAGTGGAAGGCTGAAAAATACTGAGACTATTTCGGCAATGGAATACTCTATAACCCACAACAGCCGCTACTTTGACTGAAATGTTAAATACAAATTCGAAATTCGAAGCTCCTTCGTTTCGTTTAGTGCTCTTTCTTAATTGTGAACATCACTGAGATGACATTCCAAGGCCGTATCCAGGGGGGTGGGTAGGGGATTGAACACCCTCTCCCCCCTGAAACATACAAAAATAATCATTTTTATAGGCTTTTCCCTCTGATCTACGTCTTTTTTGTACTTTTTTGTCCGACAAACCCGAAAGGCAACCTCTCCCCCCCCCGAAAAAAATTCCTGGATACGGGCCTGTGACATTCGGACTATTTGTAAGGAATAACTGTAAGGATCGTAAGTCAGTCGAACGCAACTTACGGAGACTCGTCCAGGTGAAATACTGACTAAGTATTTTGTACAAATGTTGAAAGATTAGATATATTAAACCTAGATATATTAAAATTATTTGTCTCTTTAGATGCGGTGTTGTTCTTATTTTTTTCATTCCATTTTTTCTTACCGCGACGGCCCTAGCTAACTTTTTATGCAATAAAGCCGCTGTCACATTGACGCGTCGTTGCGTATGCGTTTATCTTGCGTTGCGTATAGCTTGTCCATCGTATCTTTCACACCTGCGCGAGAAGCTTTCGCGCTGGATGCTCATTTGCATTTTGCTTTCTCGGTTTCTTCTGCTGAATTTTAATTTGTTTCACTAGTGGCAAGTTTTTTCTTCAGCATGTTTTTTTAGTCTTTCTTCAAAATCTTCCATTTTCCACTGACAAATCTGATGCGTACATAGAACTTGGTTCTATTCTTGCGTTGCGTTCTTTGTCTGCGTAAGATCTGCGTTGCGTCGACGCAAGCACGACACAGAGGTTGCGTAGCTCAGTGTGAAAGGTTTAACGCGTCAATGTGAAAGCGGCTTAAATCTATCTATCTATAAACCTAGTTTGCAATCTCACATAGATTTTTTTTTAAATGTCCATCGTCGTTCAAGACAAAAGAGAAATGTCCTTGACATTCAATTTGAGACTCTTCTTCACGCCTCGGCCGTCACGCTCAGTTGAAACCTCTACCAAAATCACGCCAATGGATAATAATTAAAACTCGTTTATCTGACAAAAACAGCCAAGGTCCGTTTCGCCATAAATTAGATGCGGAAACGCAGATCAAAGAATTTAAACTGATTGTAAATTCGTGCTCGAAACACGTCATGCAAAAATGCTCTCTCGTGTACTGACAGAATGCATTAGTAGGCTATAGTAAAACCTGAGCATCTACTCCAAGATAAATGATGTTCCAAGTAGCCCACTATCCAAAGATTGTCATGTTACTTATCCAATCCAACAACCCTAAGCTTTGTCATAACGTGGTTTGATAAATGCACCTCCATTTCGACCAATCACAGATAATCAGAGGGAAAGGGTTATCAGTGACTCAAAATGCCCACTGTTCAAAATGCACACGACTCAAAATGTCACCGGCTCAAATGCCCAAGATTTAGATTCCCACGATTGAATTATTTGAGATGTTCAGTCCGTAGCAAATACAACTAGAGCTGGAAGCTCATATGGCACTTGCAAGGCGTGGTAAATAAGAATGACGATGGACCCTTGGAAATCACGAGAATGTATCGTTTGGTAATTTTTTTTTTTGCACTTGGCTGTGATGATGCGCACTTTAAGGGCGCTAGAAATTCATCTGTAACCAACACACTTGAGGCAAAAATGATCATGGGCTCATGGGGATCATGAAAATGTAGGTTTTGCTTATAAGTATTTTTTGTACTTTACGGTTAAGATGAGTACTTAAGCGATGGTCGGATCTGGGAAGTGACAATTTTTAAGCCAATCTTGTCAAGTCTCTTATGTTCAAGCCAAGTTTCATCGTCGTGGCACATCTGGAAGTAGTCTACCTTAAACTGCGATCACCGGAATTCCGGAACCCTCCCTCCAACTCTCCCCACAGTCCTCAGATCGGTCCGGTCTTGTCAACTATGTATCTAGGGCTTGTGCTTGTTCTTCCTACCAAGTCTTATCCCAATGCTATATTCTAAGCGTGTCACGAAATTTCCGCTCCCCCCCCCCCCCCCCGAATCCCCAACATTGATCGGATCCTGTCCGCACTTGAAATGGGACATCTGAGACACGAGGTTTTTCCAAATATCAAGTTTCATTAAGATCCGGTTCCCCGTTCAAAAGTTATAAATACGTCAGCGATATAGCTGATTGTAGAGGTAATGAAACGTGGTGTGGCGCGAAGCTTCTAACGTGCACTCGTTCACAGCGGAAAAGGTATGGGTAAATCCACTCCCTCCACGGTGGTCGGATCGGGGAAGTGACTGTTTCCAAGTTAGTTTGGTCGGGTCCCTGATATGCCTGCCAGTTTCATCGTCCTAGCACATGTGTAGGCATCTTAAATCGGGATCACCAGAATTCCGGAACCCTCCCTCCAAACTCCCCCCACAGTGCTCGGATCCGATCTGGTCTTGTCAACTATGTATCTGGGGCTGGTGCTTGTTCTTCCAACCAAGTTTCATCCAGATCCATCCACTCTGAACATGTCACACGATTTCCGGTTCCCCCCTCCAACTCCCCCCAAAGTCACCGGATCCGTTCTGGACTTGAAATGGGACATCTGAGACATGAGGTCTTTCCAGATATTAAGTTTCATTAAGATCCGATTCCCCGTTCAAAAGTTAAAAATACGTCAATATTCCGGATTCCCCGTCCCTCCACTCCCCCCATGGTGGTCGAATCAGGAAAGTGACTATTTCCAAGTTAGTTTGGTAGTGTCCCTAATATGCCTGCCAAGTTTCATCGTCCTAGCACTTCTGGAAGTACCCTAACTCGAGATGAGTGGCCTGACGGACCGACAGACCGAAAAGTGATCGGTATATGGCACTTGAGCGGAGCTGCAAGTGCCATAAAAATCGTAGTAAATGTATCATAGGCGGGCAAAGAACTGCATCTCTACCAAGAACAAATAATCAGATAGAACCTCTGTCTTTGGTACCATGCAGCGACTAAGAATACCCGACAAAACCGAGCGGACCTGGAGGTATTTACTGTAGTTTTTTACCCGTCTACCCTACTTCCGTCTTCGCCGTTGCTCATCGCAGGGAAAGAAAGTGCAGGAGCTCTTGAGCGCGTCCAAAGACCCAATCAGCTTTGTCTTCTACTTTTCCTCAAGGTGGTTTCACAGCGATATGGCTAATTGTAGAGGTAACAAAACGTGATGTGGCGCGAAGCTTCTAACCTGCGCTCGTTCACAGCGGAAAAGGTATGGGGAAATACTCGATTCCGCATAGTGATAGTACAGAGAGGTTCTATCTGATTATTTGTTCTTGATCTCTACTATGGCCAAAGGCCTTACACATCAAGCCTGATCAAAACATGTACACCTATCTGGGTTTTATTTTCCTAATAGGCAGGCGGACGGACAGACTTAACAAATTCATTTATCCCTGGCAGTGACGTTTCGGGGTCCCATATTGCAACATGATTCTGCTCTTGTGGTTTAAGACGTTTACTCTCTGCCGAATTCTGAACAAACAAACTGAATACCGTACCTTTTCCGTGGTAATCCTGTCCCTTTTTATCTCGTTGTCTGTCTGTCGTCCCACAATGATTTTGGCTCCTCTATGGACAGTTAAGGAGGGTTTTCGCGAGATCTCGGAATCACTTTCCGGCGAGCGAAGCGCATCGCGAAAACTGGCGGAAAGTGATTCCTGGAATCACTTTCCACTTTCCCACTGGACTGATCGCGAAAACCCATGAAAAGCTGATATCGCCGAGAAAATGTTGAATTACACACTTTTTCGAATAAATATGGTTCACTGAAAGGTTCTTTGATTCTCGTATATTACATCGAAGTCACTTTAATCACGATTGCCATTTTTTTTTTAGTTATTAGTGACACATGCACTGTTTTTCTCCACACCTTTGAAATTCCCGCCGAAAGATTCAACTTTCCGCCGAGCTTTCCACTAACCTCGTGGAATCACTTTCCAGGAAAGCTGCTTCGGTTTCCAAAGCGCGAAAACCGGGTTGGAAAGTTCGGCAACTTTCCGAAGTAGCGCGAAAACCATTGGAAAGTGATTCCGACTTTTCTTTCCAGATCGCGAAAACCCTCCTTTAGAGACGTCAGCACTTTGAGCCAGGAGGACTGTTAGCCGCCCTGTGGGCATTTTAAACTGTCGGCACTGAGTCGTTGGCATTCTGGACAATTTCGATTTCGGGGTCTTCGACCTCCTTTGTGGGCATTGTGAGTCGTGGACATTCTGAATGTAAGCATTTTGATCGTGGGCATTTGAGAAATTGAGAGTGCGCAATAAGATTGTGGTGATTTTGGGAATCACCCCCAGTGATGACCGGTTGGACTGTACACATACATTTGCCAAAGTTATACCACAGCCACATGCTAACGGAGCGTTTCCAAGTTAAAGATGCAAGCGTCACACTTTTGGAAATTTCGTCGGATCTACCAAAAATCATGGACAGCAGGGTCCAGCCAGCACACGACACTCTACATTCTTTTCTGGCCGATGAATGAAAAATTATATACTGTATTTGTTGTGTTTTATTTAATTCTTTCATTTTATTTTACATTCTCCGCTTTTCAAATGGCGGGTCAGAAATAAATTACTTACTTACTTACTATATTCACCAAGCAGAGGCGTTACTAGCCAAAAATGTTTAGGGGGGGGGGGGGGGGGGGGCGAGGCATTTGCCGACTGGCTGGTAATTTTTACCGAATTTTCTGCAGAAAAAGACGACTTTTCAACAACAAACATGACATTGTTCCAAAAAATCGACTGATTTTCAGTCGATTATTTTGACGAAAAATCGACTGTTTTCATGAAAAAAAAAATTCGCTTCTTCGCGCCGACTCGCTTATTTTTTACCGACTGGCCGACATCATTGGGGGGGGGGCGTCCCCCCCCCCCCCCCCCAGTCGTGACACCCCTGTCACCAAGAGAACAGAACAGATATGAAAGGATAGTTCAGACTGGGCGCGGGTTGGTGACAGAGCTGGTTATAATTGTTTATTATTATTTATAACAGACAAAGCAGAATGAACTCATTGTGAACCGTGCCGTAAAACTTTCCACTTGTGCTAAGGGGGCAACCCCGAAATAAAGAGTTGTAAGCTACGGAACTTCTTTACTATGACCTAAACAAGCAAAAGAGTGGCAGGGAGAACAGAAAAAAGGTCAAATCACGTGGGGTCCACCCAAACAAAACAAAACAAATTTTAAAATCATATTTCTTGAACAGCATCGGAACAGCACAAGCATCGGCTAACTGAATAAATCCCTGAAGCTATCCGACTCGTGCTTACCCTGGACGAACCCTCCAGATAATTCCAACTAACAGGCTGGTGCTTGGATCGAAGAAACCTAGTGCCATATAGCTTGAGGATAAGACCAAAGGTTTCGATGGGATCCCAAAAATTTAAATATTTATTGGGCTTTACTATCCAGACATCTGATATTTGCCAGACTCCATGAATATTTTAATAAGCACTAATCAACTCATTGAAAATAAAAATAAATGACAAGGGAGTAGTATTTTTTTGACAAATTACGGCTAAACGGCTATCATCTAAGAAAACCAGCATATGTTTACCCCTATATCTCATATCTACTTTGAAATACCCATGTATAGTACTAGTAGGCCATTCCAACTTTGAAGACTTTATACATGGACATTTACCATATTTAGTCCGACTTACAATACAAGTGGTAAGTACAGTGGTAAGTAATGACCTTTTCGTGCCCCTGGAGAGTTGGGAGTTACGCTTTTTGTGGAGTGTTCCTTGCAGGGGCGTCACGACTGGGGGGGATGTTGTCGGCCAGTCGGTAAAAAATAACCGAGTCGGCGCGAAGCGCCGCGATTTTTCATCAAAACAGTTGATTTTTGTTCATGAAAACAGTCGGTTTCTCTGAAAATTAGTCGATTTTTGTCAAAACAGTCAATTTTTCTGAAAATCAGTCGATTTTTTGCAAAACTGTCGTTTTGCTGTTGAAAACAGTATTTTTTTCTGCAAAAACAGTCGGTAAAAATTACCAGCCAGTCGGTAAATGCGTCGCCCCCCCCCCCAAACATTTTGGCTAGTAACGTCTCTAGTTCCTTGGAACAATCCGCTATTGCGAGCACTGTGGCAGCTTTCGGCTTTTGGTTTTCGGTTTTCACTGTATTTTGTGGAGCCCATAACTCGTGAACCAGTTCAAGTATCAAGTTCAAACTTGGTACACTTGTGGGTACTGGGGTCTACTTATGCCTTTTTGGGGGTCCCAGTCCCTACCCAAACCCGGTTCAGGGGCAAATGGGCCCAGATTGCCCAGTAAATAATGTTCATAACTTGACCAGAACTGGACATAGGACGATGAAATTCCTTGTATATGTAGATACTAGGGCTGGGAAATTGCTTTTAAAGTTGCACCTCCCCCCAACCACCCCGTTCATGTGCAACTGGGCCCAGATTGCCCAGGAGTAAAGTTCGTTACCCGTGACAGGCACCAACAGGTATCAAGTTGAAACTTGGTAGCTTTGTGAGTCATTGGGGTCTCTTTTTACTTTTTGCAGGTCCAAACCCCACCCCCACTTGGTTCAGGGGCAATTGTGCCCAGATTGCCCATTTTTAATGTTTTTAACTTGACAATAACTGGAGATAAGGCGCTGAAATTCCTTTGTGCTTTTGGATCATAGGCAATAAATAAGACGATGTGACATACTTTAATCTTTAATGGACAGTTGCAAACTGGACTGTTTTGTCAGTTGATCGATGATATGCCGTTCTTATTGAATTGTGGCAAAGGGGGGATTAGACTGCTACGATTTGGTTTATTGCACTTGTTATTACCTTGCTAATGGAAAAAGAGGTTTAAAGGGTCGGACTGGCTCAAAGACCATTGTTGGAACTCAAGCTATTCCTGCAAGATGTTCAACACTTCTTAGGATTTATATTTGCGGTTTGTTTACATTTAAAGCTTTTGAAGTTGGATGATTACAAATTAGGTTATTTCAGTTCTTGTTTGGTTATTGGGGACGTAAAACGTCTTGGTTCTAAAGCTGTTTGTATATAAAATGTGATAAACATTTTACTTTCACACTCCACGTCTGAGCGCTTGCACACATGTTACTTTTGGCTTTTGTTGAGTTTTCTTTGCTTCAGTTTCCTTGCCTTTGTAGCATGGTTTGCACTAAGCTTTATATTTGATAGTGCAAAACGGATGTGGATATGGTCAGCTGATTTTTTTTAGAGCTATATTTCGACCCTTCCTGGCAAGGGTCCTCTTCAGGCTCAAAACCGCTCAAGTTGGAAAAATGAACTTGTGGAAAAAGCTTTAGCTCCCTGGAAAAAAACGGAAGTCTCCAATGACCCAGGGCAGTCTTGGATAACGGTGTTCATGCCCACGAATGCCACTCTCAGCCTGCTAACCTCAACTTACCCCCCTCCAGCAGGGGATGGAGGCTAGGCTGGCAACTAGGGCAGCTGTTGGCGGCTGGATGTGATCCATGACTTGAACCTCTTGAGTTAAAGTCATCAGTGATGTAAACAGCTGCCTGCAAGGTTGTTTCAATGCAAGGCAATGAGGCTCTGTCAGGTCAGAATGCCTGTAAGACCTCTCAGATCCAAGGGAATCAGAATTCATCAATCAAGAGTCAATTTGTTGACAAGATTGAGCTGAAAGCCAACAAAATGGCTAAGAAAATTGTCGAAAGATGCAGAAGATCCTGCAAATCAAGCAATAAAGAATTTTCAGCGCTGACTTCAAATCATATTTGACGGTGCAGAACATATAAGTCAGCTACATTTTATTAGAGCTATATTTCAGCCCTTTTTGGCAAGGAGTCACCTGTCTCTTCTTCTTCTTTCCAGCAAAGATGGGTACTTGTCGGCAGCATGTATTGTCGATTTGAAGTTCCGTACTGTGGTGATAGATATTTCTTCAGCCCAAGCTGACTGCCAATCATATTTGGCGGTGCAAAACTGATAAGTCAGCTATATTTTATTGGTCAACTGTGTTCAGAGTTATAGTTCACCATCAACTGTATTTAGAGTGATGGTTTACCATCATTTGTATATTGGGTTTGGGGCAGGTTAGGGACTGAGATGATGGGCCATTTGCCAGAAATTTTGGTCTATCCAACATAATCCCCTCACCATAACATCAGGATGAGAATGCATCTTCACACTCAAATACAGTTGTTGTAATGCACAGATACCCCATCACTTTCGTGTTGGGATTTGAGAAAGTCATCCAAGATATTTTTCATAGTTAGCAGGATTGTTCTAGGTTTAAAGGTCTGTTCCTTCCAGCTACAGCCTGAAGAGGACCCTTACAAGAAAGGGCCACAATAAGAATGGATTCAGCTGGGGATTTGGTTTGGATTAGATTCGGTAATTTTTTTGCCTTGGACTTGTAGAAAATCACAAAAATCCCATACCAAATTGATCAGTCCTGGCCTCTCTGGTCAGCACTGGGTCAGCCTTCATTAGCCTATGGCATGCCAGGCTATAAGCAGGGCTGGGTGGTTGAGGCTTACAGGAGGTTAAGCCCCCATTTTAGTTTTATTTACAAAGCCTAACTAAGTAGCTACTCTTTCAAGATTCATAAAATATCTTACTCTTGGAAAATAACCTACTATAAATTCACAATAGTCTACCTTCTATGTTCTTTGCAAAGATCAAGCAAGCTTTATCTTTATAAATTTAACTTCTACTTACTTCTAGCCAGTTTCTTACATGCTGTGGAGGATTTTTCAAAAACGCGGGCTACAATTCAACATTCGACGTCAATGGGTGGCGAGAAGAATTTTTTTTCAGGTTTCCCGGCACCGACCAAAATCTTAGGTGATAGGTGATAGGTGATATATAGAGCGTGTTCCACCCTCGTTCTAATAGTAACTATTAGTTACTAAATCCGTTCCAACCTCACGAAAAGTTACTACGCTGACCGTTCCAGCCTTCTCGAAATAGTAACTAATAGTAACTATTTGCTTACCACGCTCGGGAGCGTGGTAAGCGTAGTAACCACTAATCTCTGTCACGTGATTGGTCGGATTCACTCGTGGCATGATATTCCGTTGGAACATAGAAAAATCGTTCCAGCCCTGACGACAAAAAGGCAGAATTTGTGACGTCATGCGTGGTAACTACGGTAAGTAGGATGGAACACGCACATAATCTTAGGTCACAAGTGAGGACCATAAATTAGACGACTCATATTTCAAACACTTCTAAAAGATACTTATTTGATGTTTTAACACGTAGCAACCGGTACTGTTACCAACCGGGCTCCGTGCACTTGCTGTACACTAGCACCGAGAATGGACAACCCCTCACAGGGGCGTCCCGAGTCTTTCTTTATTGGGGGGGAGGGGGGCACCTGGTAAAATTGACCGAATCGGAACCTGATTTTTACTGAATTTATTAACAAAAATTGTAAAAACACGGTGAGTTGCCTTCATGAAGTTACAACGTAAAACGGTGCAGAGTATATACAAACAAGTCTAAAGAGAAAAATTGGCGCGTTTTCACGCTTTTCCGCTTCTTTTTTTTTTGTTTTTGCAGATGCTTCGTCACTAGCGTTTTACCTTTGAAAGACCTTTCCGGTTTTGCAAACAGGACTTGAAATAATCTCAACCAAATGGTGTTGCTGCATAGCGATAACTTCGCTAACGGCTGTGCCCATGATTAATTAAGGCGCCGCAGGCGAAATTTTTTTAATCCGCCTTTTTTTCGGCAACATTTAACTACTTCCCATGCCAATTCTAGATTTTCAAATATTTCAAGCACCCAAAATTCAAAGCCTCAAACGGCAATTAAATAAAGCAACCTTTGTCTAACTATTGAAGACTGCGAAATGCGCCCCAGGCGAAATTTTGTGGAAACACTGATGATAAAAGTGCCTTTCTGCGATCCCAGTATTATATATTCAATCCAGAGTTGTATGGCAACGAAAGGGGCGGGCGATCCAGGGTAAAGTGGATACAAAGTACATTTGTTCGGAATTTACAGCAAATAAATGTAGACTAGTTTTCACGTCAAGAGACGTGCTTCTTCCTGAAGTACTGCAATCCTAAGAAGTAAGAAAATGAACAGCAACTAGCTGACCTACCGTAAATGGTAAAGAACGAGAGCTAAATAAATGCCACTTAAACTACCGAACTCAGTAACTGGGTTGAAGCAGGGACCCATAAATATTCCTGTAATGACTCGCCATTCAGGGGGCTTGTCATTTCCTATGCTTCTATGCTGCTATGTTGCACGAGCTTCACCTAGTTTCAAGAAATTCCGCTTGGGTCGAATCGGCGTTCTTGCTTAGATAGATATAGATAGCCATCTTCAGTCAGGACTATTCAGCATGCCACCACGTACCTAAGCTAGGACAAAAGATCCAGGATACTCTTCAATTACAGAGGAGTATTTCTAGTTCAGCACAACAGCTGCGAAAAATTTTGTCTATCTGGATAGTCGGGTATTTTATCCCGGTGGGTGTTTCTCGAACTGTCTGACGCTCGGTCAAGAGCGCATCAGAAACCTCTTATTGGCAAGCCCCCTGAATGGCGAGTCATTACAGGAAATTTATGGGTCCCTGGTTGAAGCAACTAATGAATTCGTAGTATACCGAAAAACTAACTAAAAAAATAAGGAACAGTTCGAGAGCGGTATTACAACCGAATTTCGTATGGAATAAGACTCTTGTTAGAACCACCTAAAACAACCGAATTCGGCAAGTCTAGTAATAGAAACGGACTAAAGAAAAATCCGGTAAATTACCATATTCGCTAACGATTCAGAACCAAATGAATCTCACCGAATTTAATTATGAAATGGACTGACCGAATGCGACCGAATTACCGAATTCGGTGGAGAACAAGACCAAATAAACAGGTCAAATCACCGAATTTACGCAGGGACAGACCGAATGCGGCAAAACCGATGCGGACTGAACAAAAGTTGGACGAATTATCGAACTCGGCCACGGATCAGAACCAAACGAATCTGATTAATGACCGAATTATGAAATGGACTGACCGAATGCGATAGAACAGATACGGACTTGAGAAAAGTCTGGTGAATTACCGAATTCGCTAAATAATGAGACCAAATAAACAGGTTAAATCACCGAGTGTACGAAGGGACAGGCCGAATGCGGTGAAATCTATGCGGAGTTAACATAAGTCGGATGAATTAGCAAATTCGATAAAGAAAGGGAACCAATAAACACGTCAAATCACCGAATTTCCAAATACTGGGACAAACGATTTATGAAAAAAATCACCGAATTCGCTAACTAATGAGACCAAATAAACAGGTTAAATCACCGAGTTCACGAAGGGACAGGCCGAATGCGGTGAAAACTATGCGAAGTGAACACAAGTCGGATGAATTAGCAAATTCGATATAGAAAGGGGAACCAATAAACACGTTAAATCACCCAATTTCGAAATGCGGGGACAAACGATTTTTATGAAAAGGGCATCACGGCTTCGCCGCGATGCCCGTTTTGACCGAATGCCCAAAACGTAGGGGGGGGGGGGCGCTGCGCCCCCCCCCCGTGACTGCCACTTAGTGAACTGTGTCGAGCTGCATATTTTTCAGCAGTGCGGAATCGCAAAACTCATGTCCCCGGTGCTGCAGTTCGTTAAGACGGATTTGCATAAGACAGGATGGTCATTACTGTCTATTGGATGATTAATGACTTTCACTGATGCTCTTGACTTTCTCTCTCGTTCCATTACTTTGGTCATGAAATCAATGCTGTTTTGGTAATCCTTGCCTGACACTCGATCTCTTCAGACACGCCACACCCGAAATGTCTCTGGGCGTGGTTTGGAAGATATTTCTGGTTCATGAGGTGCTTGCAGAACGTTGACTTTAATTGCTAATTTTTTTGTCAAAGCTTAGTTCTGTAGAGTTATTGTCTGCAAAAGGAATAGGCAAATTGAATCTGTTTATCTCGCTTGACCGACAAGGCTAAAGAAATAAAGGTTTTCGATGGAACGGAACGCTTCCGGTATCAGTTGTTGGGCTGCGATGGCCAGAAATACAAAACAAATTCAGATCATGACTTTTCCCGATCTGTACTGAAACGTCAAACATGCCTATTCCCGGGCTGTCTAATTAAACTGCTCATCCAGCAAGAAGATAAGGTCCTTGTGCATTCAGCATGTGTCTTGTTCTATATGGATGTTCTGATCGACTAAATAAGCTTTTACTTCTACAAATTTTCCGATTTTGGTTCAAAGACAGATTCAGTATGTCTCCTTACCACTATGCCGAAATTAGACTTCAGATAAAGCTTTTGCTTCTACAAAATATCCAGGTTCTGTCCGATTTTGGGCTAACGGCTTGTCCGGTGGGAAAATGAAGTTCATATCTGGACCCAACATGTCTCCTTACCTCCAAACATTTTCCTTGCACGAGAATATCATAAGCACTGACCAACTGCGTGCAGAGGTACATAGGTTTCCCTTCAAACTGTTACTTGCAAGTGTCTAACCCCTGTGTTCGCCCCCCAATGCAGTAGGCGACGCCGGGATTCTTGAATTCCTTCGTTGCGAACAGTGAATCATGTCTTGACAAGAAGCAACATTATAATCTGAAAATATTAACCCTTATTAATATTTTGCCATATTGCCATATACCGATCGCAATTTCTGTCGGGCCGGGTTTTGCTAGCCACACAAGCTAGGACGATGAAACTTGGCAATTGGCACACGTATCAAGGACCCGACAAGATTAACTTGGAAAAAAGTCACTTCCCCGAATTGACCATCTTGAGAGGAGTGGACGGAGGGGGCATCCGGAAAATTGAGGTATGTTTAAAGCGGGCCACAAAAAATGGTCTTTCTACCACACACACAATGCTAACCATCCCTACTGTCACTACGAATGTTCAAAACCACTAAAAACACCGTAAAACAATGAGCAAATTAAAAAAAAACACCAAATTTCCTAGGTTTGAAATAACTCTGCCTGGACTAAATCTCAGCCGATTATCCCGGACAGCTGTTATGGCAGGTAGGGAGCCAAGGGTCAAAATAATAATTTCCTTCTAATGCTCCAACTGTTTATTACAAATACAAATAAATTATAAAACCAAGACCAGTGTGGTACCTCTGAAGACATACAAAAATTATGAGTTAGGTCTTATAATTCTTTGCTAATCAATCCTGGAAAATTCCGCCATCTGTAAAAGAAGACGTTGTGCGTGGGTTTTTTTCTCGAGCCAAAATAGCAAGTCGGCAATCGAGTTCAAATCTAAACAAACCCGTGGCATGCGATCACTAAGACAAGGTAAACCGAATGTTTGGATTAGGTCTTTAACTTTCAAACAGATGATCGAATCTTAACGAAACTTTATATTTGGAAAGACTTCGCGTCTGGAACGACCCAGTTCAATTCCGGACCAGATCCGGTGACCTTGGAGGGAGACGGAGGGGGGAACCGGAAATCTTGGAAAACGCTTATGGGTGGATGAATCGGGATAAAACTTGGGGAAGAACAAATACAAGTACTAGATATATCGCTGACATAACCGGAACGATTCGGTTACTGTGGGGGGAGTTTGGGGGGGGGGGGAGGGCCAGAATTCTGGCGATCCCACGAATTCAATACCTCTTGGGTTACTAGGACGATGAAACTTAGCAGGCATATCAGGAACCGGAAAAGACTGACCTGAGAATAGTCGTTTTTCCTATCCAACCATCGCGGACGGAGTGGAGGGATGGGGAATCCGGAATTTAGTGGCATGCATAACTTTTGAACGGGCAATCAGATATGAATGAAACTTAGCAAATGGAAAGAGCTATCGTCTCGGATGCTCGATTTTAATTCAGGACTGGGTCCGACACTCGTGGTGGGAGTCGGAGGGGGCACCGGACATCTAATGAAACGCGCCGCTTAGAATCGAGGGGTCGGGATGGTACTGGATGCGAAGAACAAGGATAAGCCCCATATGCGTTCTTGACAACACCAGATCGTATCGGAGCTCGTTAGTCGTTGGGGGATGTTGGAGCCAGATGGAGTAGCGGGGGGGGGAGGGGTCCCGGAATTTCGGTGATCGCGAGTTGGGATTTTTCCAGATGTGCTAAGGCCGACGCAAACATGGCAGGCATATGACCTATGAAAACTCTGTTACTGGATCCGACGATTTTTGTGGGCGTTGAGGGAAGGGTTTTCCGGAAAAACCTGCTTCCGGAGGTTGCGAACGGGTGGTCTGATTCGAGTGAAACTTTATGGCGATAAGAACTGTTGACCTAGGTATGCGAAACATGTTTTCCGAACCACAGCCGGATCCGGCCACGGGAGGAGGAGGATGAATCGGGAAACGGGAATTTGCAGATATGCTCCGTACGAGTCAAACTTGATGGACGGGAAGGGGAGATGTCAGAGATGCGTCTTGTATGCGTTCAAGTCGCATTCGGTCACAGTGGGTGGAGTTGGAGGGGGAGTCCCTGCCATTTTGTGGCTCTCATAGTGGTCAAAACGAGGGGAGCGATTTGAATGAAACTTGGAAAGTAGAGAGGGGATATGACGTAGATGACCGGACCGGATCCGAGATTGGTGGGGTGGGGGGGGGGGCAGAATTTCCCGAAATATGCCCAGATTCAATTGGCTTTGGATGATCCATTTATGTGCCCGAACCAGATTCGGCCGCGGTAGGGGCAGTTGGAGGGGGGTACCGAAAATAGTGTAGCACGTCAGGCATCAGATAAGTGGATCTAAACTTGGAAGGTAGAAATTAAATTACCCTAGATGATCCGAGGCGACGCCACAAATGCTCAGACTCGAGTGAAACTAGATATACTATTTCTAGGTCCAAACCTAGGGGGTTGAAGGGAGTATTTTGTGACGTTCTCATCCACTTTCTTGCATCACTTACTCGTAACAAGTGCCGTATAAGCTCGTAGCTCTTGTTATTTCTGTTCTTCCTCGCAACTTGTAACTATGCGACCAACAAGGAAGGGTAGGCGTGTCACAAGCAGACATTAAAGACAGGAGTAGGATTAATACGTCCGGGTTTTGATACGGACTTTAATGCACGGGTTTAGTATACTCAGGCAATGGATTCTCCGAGCAGTTAAAGTTTAACTGAAAAGCCAACTTATTTTTGTATCATTCAACTGAAAACATTGCATTATCTGGACTGTATTCAGGGATTTTTTTTATATTTTTCACTACTTGCTCCAGATTAGACGTCCAGAATATCGACGGCCATCCTCACAACGCAGAATTCTACTATGAGACGGAAAATCGGAACTTCAATACAAACGCGGCTTTTCAGTTGTGACTGGTTAGCCATGTGATCACTGCTCACTGCGCCCGATGAAAAATTTGTAGCCTGCGTAGTAGTATGGTAGTAGTACGAAAAAGTTGCATGTAATACTATGTAATAGCAAAGAATACTATCATTTAATGTGCCACAGACTGGTCCTATCTTATGTAGTAGTATGTAGTAGCATCCTGTCTTCCCATAGTAGCATCTAGTCTTGCTAATAGTAGCATATAGGAGTATGCAGTAACACGGTAGCCTTGAAGTAGAAGCATATAGTAGCATCATTAGTACTGCATGCTACTTTTTCGTACTACTTCATAGTACTATTTTGAGATAAATTTTTCATCGGGCGTGAACACTTATTTTTCGTAAATCGCTTTCGCACAGAGCACAGAGGTACCACAAGTCTGAGAGGGAAATTCCACTATATCAAAATCTATTATTCGTGAACAGCGAAGCAATGAAGTAACGCATTTTCTTGGGATCTTTAAGCCTCTTTAAGTGAATAAGTGATGGGTAACTAGATTGTCCTACCTCTGCCCATTTCAGTTAAACTTTAATGACGCTGTCAGTACATGGGACTGAATGTAACCTGCCCAAACGGCAGCCCTAACAGTTCTCCGATCTTACTTTCACCAACTACCAACCCCGCAAAATAACAAGAATCTGGTTTTTAAAAGTCAAGGCTAATCGGATTTGATGTTTTCAACTGACGAAATTGGCGCCTACCAGGCGCGGCTGGGTTTCGGTCTCAAGAGAAGATATACGACATTTTGTCACAGATTATGCACGTGAAACCCTCTTACAAGGTCGCGGGGGGTCAGAATAGCCCTTTCCCCTTAAAGTTTAACTGAAAAGCAAACTCACATTTGTATCATTTAAGTGAATACACTGAATAGTTTGGATTCTGCCAAGGAACTTTTTGATTTTGCACTATCTGCTCTAGTCGTGACGTTGAGAATGTCTACGGCCGTCCCACAAGGCAAATTCTACTATGACACGGAAAATTTGAAACTCAATGCAAACGCGGCTTTTCTGTTGCTAGTTATCGGCTTCGTGAACACCACTCCTTGCGTGAAGCACTGAAGTTTCGTAAGTCGTTTTCGTCAAGCATACAACTTAGGTGCAAGTGCATAGAAGTATCACAAAACCGACAGGGAAAATCCTCTATGTGAACATCGATTTTTGTGAATACTCTATACGACTAAGTCCAAAATACACCAGTGATCGTCAGGAAGAAGGAGTAAACGTGTCCGTAACGACTCAAACTCAACGACTCAAATCGTGTGTCAAACAATCACGGCGATCTTTGGGAGCAGCTGTGACACCGCTTCTAGCTTTCTTCCGCAGGAACCCAGAGATTCTGCATCGGCAGGGAGAGATAGTCATCAAGAGTATAGCGGAGCAACGAAGAAACGCATTTTCACCGGATCTTCATAGGCAACTAGAATGTCTTATCTCATCCCTTTTCGGTTAAACTTTAACTGCTTTCTTTCATCTGTTGTTTGGACCAAACTGAATCACAACAATAGCTTTATTGTTTTAGTCCATTGCTGCGTCATCAACCACCGACTGTGCTACCGGGCTGACTATAAGGAATAATCTGACGTGCTTGCTTGGATGTTCTATCTTTGTGTTCGTGATTTTTTTTTTTTTTTTATATCGCCAAGTGTGCCACGGTGGTACTTATATTCAAACAATGCATAAAACGGATACGTCAGCTACGATGTCTTGATATTTCGACCCTTCTTGGCAAGGGTTCTCGTCAGGATGTCGAACTTCAGGGACAACGTTGGGGAAGGAACGAACATGCGTTGTTCCTAATTGGATTCACTGTTACAGATTTGTATTTTTCAAGATTAGGAAATGCCAGGATTCGAACCAAGCGTATACTTTTTATTTATTCCTTTATGTAATCGTCATTTTAGCGGATTTAAATTTGTTAATTAGTTTAATTAATAGAATTTCTCATAATGCGCCACTAGTCCTCTCTCGTTTAGTGAGTCAACAAAACTTTCATTCGTTGGCTCAAGGGTGAAATTATCAACCAGTCTTCAAGTGCACAAATTGAAAGTTTTGTTATTTTTAAAAGGACATAAGGATTTCCTCCTATAATACTTATATATCACGTGCTGTACTGCCTCCCTATGATATTTCTTACCAACATAGTTCGCTATCAACCCTACCAGTGTTGCCACTTTTCTGACTGAACCTGTGTCTTTTGGCGGGATAAAGCAATAACATTCTAAACCTACGAAGCTTGGTCCTTTTCACCAACTATTAACAAAAATCTCGCTTTCTTCATAATTATACGCCTCAGCTTGCTTGCTTTGTCGAAGAAATGAAAATGTTTGACAAACCGCAGGATCCTGCAACCAGCGGCAACACCGAACCCTATTGGTACTACGGAAGTATCAGGGTCGGGCTCGACTGGAATTCCTGCATCGTCATCAGTTTCATACGGATTTCTTAAAAAGTTTTGTTTCAACTAAGTGCAGTGAAAGTGCAAACTAAGTACACTGGAAGTGCAGAAATCCTGATCGCCAACGCACTGCAAATCCTCACTATTCATGGGACTAGTGCGTGTGAAGGTGTTGTGCTAATAGACGAGGGCTTCTTAGTTTTCGTCTGTTAAAATTATACCATTCCGTATACCTTTAAAGGACCCCTCGTATTATTTTCTCTTTAACTTAAAGTATTTTAAATATTTGAATACTTTAAAACTATGCTGGGCTTTCAACAGATAACCCACGGTTTTCGCTGTTTTAAGCCTTTTCCGAGACCCGTTGACTTGTAGCAAAAACAGGGAAACAATTTACATAACCCCGGTTTTCCTGATGGAAAAAACTTCTCACAGACAACCATCGACAAGGTAGAATGAAGGTAGCAAAACACGGCAAGTGAGAAAATCAGCGTGGTTTTGTTAGAGTAATGTACCGTACGAAATTGGGGTCTCGGGGTTTAGAAATATAAGGAGTGATTATGGAAGTAGGTTGCAGTAGTGTAATAGGTAAGACACGTCCTTTAAGAAATTCGTTATTTTTTACAAGGAAGCTAACACATGAGCATTCTTGAGTAAAGTTTTGTCAAACTTGTGTCATCTGTCCGTAAACATAACACAACAAATCTTTTAAAGTGTTATACCTAGTCCCTGAAAGTCTTACTTAAAAAAGTCACTCAGAACGGCCATAGCATGTATGTAAAGTGCTTGATGACTTTGAACAAGGTGTTAAATGTTAGCAAGGTTCTGACAGAGCAGGCGAGGAACCTAAAGGCCTACTAATCTAGTCGTGTACTAAAGGTGCCTGATTAACCAACACACAAGACACGCATAAAGAATAGTAATATATTCATCCAAACATGATAAACACTATAACAACGGATTCTCACGCTTCACTCACATACTTTACATCACAGAGATTCAATACGAAATTGTCGATTCAATTCATCTTTTAAATCGCTCAAATTGAGTGGCAGCCCTTATGACGTCATTTGATATTTTTTTGGCCAATCGCCAGCGTCAAATAAATATCAACAATTATAGAGCTATCTTCGTCTTTTTAAACTTTTTTCTGCCCTTGGTTGCGGAATTTACAAAGAAAAAACGGATTTTAGAATATGAAATTTGTAGAGAGCTCGTGTGGAAATTTAGAAATAATAAATATAGAGTTAAGATATACCGCTTAGCTCGGGCGTTTTTTCTTAGAAAAATATGTCTGATCGTGTAAATACGTCTAGAAGAACCCGTCGCCAGAAGGGTCATTCAACCAAGGGTAGTTAGGCGGGCAACGCATGCAAGTATGCATTCTTAGGGTCTCGCCGGGTAGTTCCTTGCTCGTTAGACTGCAGGAGTTTGGCACATTGCAGGTCGGTTGGGGGTTGGGGTTGCACTTCTCTTTCCACGCATCGAAGTTCTTAACGTCGTTGCTGCTTGTTGGGCTCTGCATCCACTGGATGACCTGGAAAAAGGGATACTTTGAAGGCACGTCAGTGTTATCTAAAAGATACCGTATTCTCGCCTTTCCCCGAGGACTCCAATTGAGGAGTCCCCGCGTTTTTGTTTGTCCCGGGGACTCACTCCCCGTATTCTCGCGAGTCCCCACGGACGGGGAATGCTCTGATTATCATCACCATCATCAAAAAGGACTCCCTTTCAGATTCGGAGGGGAATCAATTTTTGCTGGTGTTGGTACAATGTAAAATTAATTAAAAACAATCAGAATAAACAAAACCAAAAATAAAGTGGATTCAGACTAATTTTGTCAACTGCATACTTTTTTTTCGACCAAAATCCATTTGGACGCATTCCCCGTGTTCTCGCTGTTTCTGTACGCGGAGTTCGCGTGGAGTGACTCCCTCTATTCTCGCCGTTCCCTTTGATTCCCCGAGGAGTCCTCGGGGAACGGCGAGAATACGCCTAATGACGATAACCTTTATGTCTCCCATCACCGACCGAGCCAGAATGAAAGGTAATGTTCCGTAAATACTGAATGGGTGCTTATGCCATACCCGGCCTAGTACAACCTACCATACCTTTTGCATACATCATGGGGCTAGTTTATAATCGTTTTAAAGTCGTGTCCACAGATCTTTGTGGATATTTTGATATACTATCATTTTGTTTATGAACTGAGTGCTTAAAATAAGCACATCCAAAGCTGTTTTTATACATCCTATTATATATTAATTTTTGTATAGACTAAATCACTATTCTTAATACGCTTTCAAACCCCGCACTTCTGAAAGCAAGAGTGACAAGAACGGCAAGGGGTGTAGGAAATCTAAGAGCCGTCCGTATTCTGCAAGCCAGAAAGGCAGAAGTCTGGGATCAAAGAGTGGAAAAAGTAGCCGAGATAATCAATTCAATTCAATTCAATTCAGTTTTATTTTAACACCAATTACGGACTAGCCGAATAGCAGGTGGTAAAGTCAGCATACATTAAAAACTAACCAAAATTGTCAACATATACTAGAAAGTGGTCGAATTTCATATAAAATACTGAGAACAAACAATATAAAAAGTAACAATCGGGGAAATAGACAACGAGGGGTAAAATAATAACCTATTAATTTCTATTCCGTAGAGAAAAAAACATGAATACAAAGTTGGAGGTGGCAGAAGCTTTGGGTTCAGGTTCTTTAATTTCAAAAACACTTCATAACAACATATGTCAATCACTGGGCGATCGGCAGGGATGCGAGCTCGTTAGCTCGGCCGCATTTTAAACACTGTAGATAATATAAATGAGTCGTTCCTCTGTAATACGCCCACAAAAGAAAGAGACTCGTTTAATTCCGTGTTCTTAGACATGCCATATCAAACTCTCCACACGATTAAAAAAAATTAATAACAAAGTTGAGGCTTTTTACGTGGAACTTTTTACTGAAACAAAATTAATAATTAAGGGTTGGGGAGACACTACTGGATTCGGAAATTCGACAATTCCGCTTTGTGAACCTTTTTGTTAATCTGTATTTACTGGAGGAGAACTGATCCAGTAGGGAAGAAGAGTGGGTCATTAATGTAAATGATGTTTTCCTTAAATAGGAAAGAAGAGTGGATCATTAATAGAAGTGATGCGTTTTCCTTTAGGGTAGATAACAATCAAATAATAACACGTTCTATATCTTTCCCGTTCTGGACCAGTTCCCGTTTCTGGACCACCTTCAAATTCGTTCCATCTTCTTTCGGTTTTCCAAATATTTGCTACGCCTCCCCCCTGGACAAGGAACAGCCATCTCATTGGAAAATTCCGTATAGCTGATCCGTCTGAGGCTGTCTTGAGATCAATCAACAGGAGTAGGCCAGACACTCCAGCCGAAACTCAGGCCACAAATGCCCGGTGTCTCATTCCCCAATTCACAACTGATGTAAGCAATAGATAACTCTATAATACAATTGATGAAAACATCACTCTGTCAAAAGAATTGATAAAAACCATCAACAGGATGAAGGAAAACTGTAACCACCCATGAACTCCATGATGTTCCGATTTACTGAATTTTAACTATTTTGCTTGTTGTTATTGTGTTGTTTCTCTCTTTTTTCATCTTTTACCATCCTCCGTCTTTACTTAGATGGGTTGTCAATGAAAATTTCATTTAATGTAGTTTATATCACTGCCAAATTTTCCCGTAAGATTTTATCAGCTAAATTGCGTCAACGATTGCCAACTATGGAGATTACTGGCCCACATGGAAGCTCCAAATGCGTTTCGAAGGCAATAAGTGAAAGTCAACATATTTGCGAACCCGTTAGGACACTAACGGTTCCAAGACGCACCCCCCTTTGTCGGGCGATAAACACAGTAATTGCATTTGCAGGTCCGAGCATAAATATTTGTCTCTCAATGTATGATGTAAATATCAGTCTGATCTGTTGATGTTTACACCAATTACAGCTTAAGGCTAGCAGAGGAAACTGATGAAACCAGGAGCCCACGGTCAGACGCGTATTCTGTGTCGGATTCGCTGACGCTATGTCGGCTATTGGCGGCCATACCGTCGACACACGACTCTTCCGCACTTTATTATTTTATAACACTTTACCGACTTTATATATATATGACGCTGGACCCCTTTCCATACGGTAAAGTTGCGGTCTGTTCAACTGTACCATAACAAATTCCAGAAAATACGACCAATCCTCATCGTGTATCCGCGCCATAACCTTATTATCAAATCGTGCGGTTTTCGATCACGAATTTTGATTTTTGGTTCAAAGGGTTCGCACTTCAGAGCGATAAGGTCCACGATGGATCTGTATGTATCGCTGGATCTATATGATCATGGTTATTTATCTGGTTGTATTGACAAGACTGTTTTAAGAACTCGGTAATAAATCTATATGGCAGAACCCACGCAGTACGTTCGTCCTAAGCAAAACCGGTCGCAAACTGAACAAACAACAAATAAAACAAAAGGAAAACGAAGGTAAAATAATGGTTGAGTGAACATAAGATACGCGCAATTCAAGCAGGACGGTCGTCCTGAACGAAACCGATTGTAATTTGCTTAAAAAAAACGAAGGAAAAATAATGGCAGAGAGAATACGACATGGGAAGGAGTACATCTTCTTAACACTACAGTGGACGCCGGTGTTTTTGAGGGAAGAAATGCATTGCACTTACCTGGGTCATAGTGACGAAATAGACGTCCTTGTGTTTCTCAAGAATCTCGTCCAACCAGAACAGGAAGGCGTCGAAGTATTCTGGGTTGTTCTTCAACCAGGCAGCGTGGAAGTAAAGACCAAGAGGAGCACGGTTCTGCTGGTAGTGACGGTCGAAGTTGTGGTTCAAGAAGGCATAGAACTGCTCGCCGCTCAGAATGTTGGAGCAAGAGTCAACCATGGCGCAACCTACGCAAAAGAGGTAACTTTGTCAATACGGCTAAAGCTCAAGCAATCATTGATTTGCGATGAGGGTGTGCCGCTTTGCTGCTTCACAGAATCTTTCGTTGCAGGGGGGGGGGGGGGGGCTACACGCCATACAGGCAAAGGTTTGGAGGCTGCTTTTTGTTTTTTTTAACTTAGTGATATATAACTACCTAAGCAATTTTGTAAGTAACATGACAAAGAAGTAGTCGCAGTCTCAAAGTAGCTATGACCTTCATCGACCACGAGTTGGGGAGGGGTTTGCAAAGGGTCTGACGCGGAAGGGATAAAAGCCTAGTCCCGGTTTTAACCGCACCACCCCCTTGCATTCCTTTCTTTTCTGTATTTATTCCCATTGTTTTTCCTCCGGAATCCGAGGGCATTAAATACGTTAATTAATACAGGCCACTGCAACCATTTGAAAAGGGGGTTATCAATCGATCAATTAAATTTAGGGTCAGACAAAGGGGCCAGAGAAATATGCTCAGTCATCAACAACTCTGTCGAATCTGAAGGAGATGTGCGAACCCAGTATTTGCGATCCATCACAGTGCAGCAGAGAAAGAACACAAAGAAACGAGACGAGGGAACTGAAAATGTACAGAACTGTTAGAGCGTGTTCCACCCTACTTACCGTCGTTACATCGCATGACGTTACGAATTCTGGCTTCTTGGCGTCCAGGCTGGAGCGTATTTTTCTATTTTCAGCAAAATATAGGGCCAAGGGCTAATCCGGCCAATCACGGCACAGATACGACAGATACACGGCACTTTACTCTTACTACGCTCCCAAGCGTGGTAAGCAAATAGTTACTACTTCCAGAAGGTTGGAACGGTCAGCGTAGTAACTTTTTACGAGGTTGGAAAGAAAATAGTAACTGATAGTTACTTTTGTTAGAAGAATGGAACACGGTCTTAGTTGTTCCGTCTGGGAGCTTCTGCTAATTTAACTATTGATTGCCTAAATTTACCTGGAAGATCTTCATCCGAATCCGGGTCTTCCCTCCTGTCCAACTCATTCATAACCATCTCCCAGACGGCGTGAGACCTGGTCGGGCACTTCTGAAGGTTGCCATGGCATCTGTGAGGCATACGGAAATACAAAGTGTAGGGCCACAGAGGCGGGTTCTGGAGGGGAGCGGTGACGGTCGAGTCATAAAGGAAGGCCTGGTCTTCCATCATGGCGAACTGGTTGTTGCCACCAACGCGGAGGTATGGGGCGCGCATGCCGACGACGCTGTTGTCGGTGATGTTGGCGAACTTGTCGACGACAAGTCGGACACCAGCCATCTCTTTGGCCCAGTCATCGACGGAAGCTCCGGACCAGAATGACTCATCGTCGTTATGGCTGTAATATGAATAGCGAATTTAGAGTAGAAACAACGAACAGCTTTGGAATTCAACTTAAGTTGTACGAAAAACTAGCATGCAGTACTAACTGATGCTACTGCATGCTTCTACTTCAAGACTACCGTGTTACTGCATTCTACTACTACTATTAGCAAGACTGGATGCTACTATGGCAAGACAGAATGCTACTGGATACTACTACTTACGATTGGACCAGTCTGAGGCACATTAAATGATAGTATTCTTTGCTATTACATAGTATTACATGCAACTTTTTCGTACAACTACCATACAACTACGCAGGCTACAAATTTTTCATCGGGACGTTGCATAAAAAATGTGAAATACATCACACATAATACTAATCGAGCAAATTGGTGGGCCACATATCAAGTGGTTTAAACTGTCAAAATACTGCTACCCCTGAATTTACAGGGTAGTCATGTATATAGTATATCAATATGTAAATGTAAACGGTTTTAAAATACATCAGCTAAAAGGATCCAAATTTTTTCATCAGCGGGCATCAAGGGTCCGGGGTTTGGGTTAGGTTTTTCGCGAGTCCAAGCCTGGTTCTCCCGTGTCTTATCGTGTCTAAGTATGTACACATTTGCAAATTGCTGAGATTGAGCAATGGATAAGAAAATTAGTGATGGTAAGCAGATTATCTTCACGGTTTTGACAGCTAGTTGGTCTGGTTCTACGGATGGTGGTCTGGTCCCAACTGCATTATCTGTATTTATGTCTACTATTGTTATGTCAGATAAGAAAATAATACTACCCGGCCACGTGTTTACGTCACAACGTATGCACGCGTTTAACACCGCATGCTAAACAGTTTGGAAAACAGCAACGGGAACCTTGACCTTCATGAATAACAAGCAGTGATACCAGTATAGTTGATGATACAGTTTAGCCAATGGAAAGATATACGAAAACAGGTACTACGACATATCTGATAAACGACTGCAACCGATGGAGAAAGGAGGATGTAATATAAATGTTGACGATAAAGGGAATTTCAAGGATATACGCGGGGGAAGGCACGGGAAGCCTGATTTATAACCATTTACGTTATAAATTGACTAGCCTTCAGTCCACCTCCCGGCAACCTTTCTGCATGCCGGGTCTTTAAATGCAAAAACTGTGCAACCCGACCGAAACTTGTGATAGATCAAACCATTTTGACAGCTTTACTGGAAGCTCGATCAGTGACAAAAGGACAAATCTAGGCCTATACAGTCATACAAAAATCCTCATTTTCTTTAGCATGGTGCCCCAACGTCTAGGCATGGTGCTCATACGTTGGGGCACGATGCCCTGCAAGAAGGGCAGGGTACCCCCATGCAAATCTGTTGAATGAGAATCTGAAATGGGAATTTGCTTTTCATACAGATTTTTATTCGGTACCATGTCCTTGTTGCAGGGCATGGTGCTCATACGCTGGAGCTCCATGCCTATATGTTGGGGCACCATGACCAAAAACTGAGGAATTGTGTATAAATGGGCCTATACGCGTTTTGTGTCGAGAACATTCGTCCCACCGCAACAAAAATCTACTTGGTATGGTATTCTCATCCCGAAGAATGTGACAGTAAAAATACTTTTAACAGGAGGTAATTACCTCATACCTTAACAACAAATAAAGGCAAATTCCCCTCCCTCCCCCCGCGTCTCCAGACTGCTGAGAGATTCCATTTCCTGTAAAAAATGGCATGCGCAAATCTGTCCGAAAAACCTATCCGTGTTCATTGACTTGTTCAAGTTGGCAAACAATATTTACAAAACATTGCATCAACTTACAATGACCAAACCAGGATACGCCCTACAAGGTCTTATAGTACAATAGTGACCTGACCTTCTAATATAAACGGATGTCCATTTGGCTAATCATTAATCCCAAACTGACTGAAACGCCTCAACCCAAAAAATCTTCATTATATCGATTATCACTATTACAACGTCTGAAAGAAGGCGTGCCTATGATTACTAAGTGAGCTTTTAAACACTGGTCTGGCATCTGCCCAATTTCCTTTTTCGAAATTTGTTTTTCTCGACTGCTTTCGCAATTAAAGAACAATTTCGACTACAAAAACTGACATCTGGGTAAAATAAATAAAACTGGAAATATCGGAGAAATATATTTGGTGCTACACCAACGCACTAGTGAGAACCAAGGATTTGGACGAATCAGACAAAAGTCAGACCATGTGATATCGCGAAGTTTACAAGCCTGCAGACTTCGTCACAAAGAACCAAGCGTCTGGATGAATCGGACAAAAAGTGAGACCAGTTGATACCGCGAAGTTTACAAACCTGCAGACTTCGTCGCAAAGTTTACAAGAATACAGACCTCGTCACGGAAAAAGTTAAGGTAAAAAACAGGAAGCAGAGAGTAGAAAAGAGGGAGGCGAATGAACTTTACCCTTAAAAGTGTAGAAACACAAAGTAAGACCACGTACGACCAGTACGCGTTAAAGTTGTTTTGAAGTCGATTAGAGATTCGGTATCGGGGTAAAGAGACATGCTGAATCAAATTCTGAACTTTATTTCCTTGACGGATAAGTCTCATTAGCTCTTTTGCTCTGCATGCTGTTCGCCGGGAATGCCGCGAAAATACGAAGAATGGTTGGAAAAACCAAAAAATGAAAAACCGAAAAATTGGTTGGAAAAATGGGTAAAAGTAAAAGGGCCTTTCTCGGTCGAGTCCTTGCTGAATTCATATCTAGACTTGGTTTTCTTCTTTGATTAGTGTTTGGCCGGAAATTGCCCACAAAAACGGTAACAGTCTTTTGTACACATTCAAGCGGTGGATTATGGACGAATAGCAAAATTTTAAAGGGGTCTGGCGAAGACCCGGAAATCGACAAGATTCAACTGTCTAGATCAAGAAGTCCCATCACTATTTGGGACCCATCGAAACCTTTCATCTTGTTGTCTAGAGTTATCTTTTCGTCAGTGTTGTCGTGGCTATTAACTGTTACTTTTTGTAATGCTTTTGGCTTACCGTTTTTTGGAAATAATAAATAAATAACGACAACTTCACGACTGACTCCTCAAAAGACGCTGAGTTGTCGTAAAATACTACGAAATTTTACTAAGTTGTGCCTCCATGTGCTATACCGGTCAATTCACTGAGAAACCGGATTAGAAAAAAAATCTGATCAACTCGTAGTAATAACAATAATATAATAATCATATATCACCTTACACCAAGAAGACATAGTGGAGTAAAAACACGAAGAAAAAAAGAGAAGGACAAGAACATTTAAAAAATGGACGGATCATACCGACGAGGGACGATGACTTTTTTATGATGATCAGTTTTAATATTCGAATCATATCTGACAGTACAAAACGGATACGTCAGCTGAATTTTAATAATATTTAAAAAAAAAAAAATAATATTTATAATAATATTTAAAAAAAAAAAAAATCAGCTGACGTATCCTTTTGCACAGTCAAAGCAGATCAGTTTCTTAACAACAGCTGGCAGACAAAACTTTTTTACTATATTTCAATACATCTTTTAGGAGGAAGAAAAACTAAAAAAAAATGGAGTAAACGAAGAGACAAATGCTAATATTTTTAGTTATACAGTAGAGGTGTGCTTATGTGAACGTTTTGTTACTTTGGACCGAATGCACTTGCTGTGACTAAAGTCAACTATGAGTTGGCCAAAGTAGGTACTTAAGGGGTCTCTGAATAGGTATTTATATTATATATATTATATATGGGGTTTATTGGAAACGGAAAACCCTAATTGCTACGAGCTCGTGTGGCATTAGTTAAGAGTAAGTTGAGAGAAACTAACGAAGAACTAAAAAACCCTCCAGAAGTTTACACTTGTTAAGAGGTTTAATCTCTTAACAATCTTCATTCTCCCATTTGGATCTTCGTTCTCCCATTCAGCCCAAAACTGCACTGTTCACATTTAAGTAACTGTTCAAATTAACAGACTATAAGTAAAATAAGTAATATGAAAATACTCACGTGATAGAATGGGCAGCAATTTCGTGGCCCTGCTTGTGAAGGTTCTGGACAGCTGAATAGTTGGTATATTTATGGGAGACGAAGAAGGTTCCCTTAATGTCGCAACCGTTGGGGTTTCTCCTCTTTCCGTCGAACAGCTCTTTGTACAACTCAATGTTGTTGTTGTTAATGGCATCGTCGAAGCTGATTGTGATCATCTGGGGGACCTGCGGAAGAAAAGAAGAATTAAATATTCTTTGAGCCCAAGCTGACTTTGAAACATTTATTCAAACAATGTTTACAACGGGTACGTCAGCTATGATCTTCATCAGCGATATTTCGGCCCTCTTTGGCAAGGGTCCTCGTCAGGCTGTCAATCCTCTGGTTCAACTTCGGGGAAGGACAGGTTTCCTTCCCCGAAGTTGACAGGTTTCCTTCCCCGAAGTTGAACCAGAGGATTGACAGCCTGACGAGGACCCTTGCCAAAAAGGGCCGAAATATCGCTGATGAAGAATCATAGCTGACGTACCCGTTGTAAACATTGTTTGAATAAAAAGAAAAATTAGCTTCAACAGAAGTGAAGGTCTACAACCAAGTCTCCAGCGTTTGTGCTTTCTAATCACTTATTCCGTCATCTGATAGGCTTGGCCAGTTTGTTTTATATTCATGCAACTGTTTGTGATTTTATTTTTAATTATCACCTGTCATTTCGAAGCGAAAAAGGACAGAGTACCAAAGAGGAAAAGAAAAACAAGACAAAAAGAAAACTGTACACTTGGAAAAAAAACCGACAATTACAAACTGAAGACTCACTGACTAACAATTGAAAATGATGATATATCCTAAATATACACTTAGACAGTGTTCCACCCTACCCACTACTCATGACGTCGCGGATTCTGGCTCCTCGACATTAAGGCTGGAATGAATTTTCTTTTTTTGGCAAAATATGGTGCCACGGGCTACTTGAACCAATTACGTCACAGAGATCGTAGTTACCAGACTTACTACGCTCCCAAGCGCGGTAAGCAAATAGTTACTATTTTGAGAACGTTCAGCGTAGTAGCTTTTCACGAGGTTGGAACGAAAATAGTAACTAATAGTTACTATTGTTAGAGGGGTGGAACACGCTCTTAAAACTCTGAGAATCTTGCTTCATGGGTGGGACTTGATTTTGAATTATATCGTTAACCAAGTTAGAAATAGCAGTCTCAGGGTCTCTTGTGTTATATATTTTTATCATTTTGGTATTTCTTGTCTAAGGGGGGAGCCGAAGTATGTATTTAGTAAGTGACGTGTAAAATCACTCTTCAGTTTTGAACGAATGAAATAATAACAATAATACATCTACTGATGACGGATATTCAGACACATCCAATTAATTGGCTTTTGCCAAAAATGTCTTGGAAAGAGTCGGTCGTGATGGACGCAAATTTATGGATATACGCACATTTACGTTATGACAGACCGAATTTCTAGTACGAAATTCGAAGTTCTGCCGTAACAACGGATCAAGTGAAAGGACAAAATATAAAGGAAAAATAAAACAAGGGTAAGTAAAGAAATCATTTTAAAGTAAAAATGGAAAGAATAGGTTCCACACTTGTGTCACCAAGAGGAGGAGGAAAAAGAACAGATCAAGTTCAGTTCAGTTCAGTTTATTCATAAAAATAAAAAACACCATTAACTGTTTATGGCCCCACCATAAGGCCTAACATAAGGCCTGGCAATGGGCGGGGCTTATTCTTTATTCATCTTATCTGAAGGGAAACAAACCAATTACTGTTACTGATAAAGAGCGGATCAGTATTGTAAGTACAATGCCTCCCTACCCGAACAACCAGTTTCCTCCACATCAGTAAACTGGATTTCCCTTCTCGTTTCATGAATTTTCCGGTGCCGAAGAAAAGATACCGTGAAAGGTGGGAAACACGGGCAGCCACAGTCGGAGCCGGGTTCGTTAATGAAATTTTTCAAAGTCCGAAAGTCGGAGCCGGGCTCATCGATAGTACACAACTCGGCAAAACTCATATAACCGGTTTTACGCATCAAAAGCCTGAGACGCGCACTCGTCTAGCTCATCATGCACACGTAAATTAGTGAATCACGGCAAGTTTTACGCATAAATAACATGGTACTCGAACAATCGAGGAGGGGCATAATGCGCATGTAAACTAGAAAGTCATGGCAAGAGCAAAGATTAGTCAGGTGTCGTTAGCGGGGTCAGAATGAAACATATGCAATTCGGGTCTACGGATTTAAGAATGCTGTTGCGGAAGTAGGTTGCATTGGCATTGTAGGTATTAAGGAAGAAGAAAACAAAAAGAACGGGGCTCCTGCTCTTCCTCGCGACAACATTCATTCCATGAATCGACTACTGTGGTTGACCGTCAAGCTTTTACATAAGTATCTCTGTCATCACAGGCCGAATGATTCGTAAACAATCAAGTCTCATTAAAAAATCTCGCGAACTCTGAAATACAACTTTTGGTATATATAGAGCGTGTTCAACCCTACTTAACGTAGTTACTACGCATGATGTCACGGATTCTGACGTTTTGGGATCAAGGCTGGAACACATTTTCCTATTCCAGCAAAATATCGCGTCACGGGCTACGCTCCCGCTCCCGATTCGCGACCCCGACCTACGCTCCCGAGCGTGGTAAGCAAATAGGTACTATTTCGAGAAGATTCGAGGTCAGCGTCGTAACTTTTTACGAGGCTGGAACACGCTCATATTCTTAATCGATTAATGAGAGCAATTTAAAGGCAATGATCCTGAGAGATAAATACACTGTAAAAAAAAAAATCTTGCAGGGTTTGCTTCTGTGATTAATCTTGTCTTTATCGAGACAATATTATTTCTAATTCGGATTAATATTACCCCAGTAGAGATAAGATTAACCCCAGTAGCAAATACTGCAGTTAACTTTAATCCTTACTCGGAGAAACTTTTTACAGTGTAAGCCTGGTTGAAGCATTTATACTATTATGTCCTACCTGTTCTGCCTGGAGTTTGCCTGGAATAGCAGTTCCATCTTCTGAGCAGAAGCAGTCTGGGAGAACACAGACTGAGGTATCGCAAGGCGGTGCCCTGTTTGGATCGCTGTCGGGATCACAAGAGTTTTCATCAGAACCATCAGCACAGTCCGGTGAACCGTTACAGAAGAGGTTTCTATCGATGCAGTCACCGCTAGCGCAGGCGAGGGTACCCTCCTGGAAAAAAAAACTATTTACGTCAGGCCCGTACCCAGGAATTTTGAAAGACCCAGTACCCAGGAATTTATTTCGGGGGAGGGGGGGGGCGGCTCGGACAAAAAAGACATAGATCATAAGATGATTATTTTTGCATGTTTCGGGGGGGGGGGAGCAGTCTAGCACACTAGCCCTTTCTCCGTCATGGTGCATACAGTGCACACATGAAAAAGCAGAACTTCTATCGGTATTTAGTGTGTAACGATAGAAATTGTACTTTTTCATGTGTGCACTGTATGCTGAAATCCATGCACCATGCATGGAATTCAAGGTACAGTGCTCAAACGTCTAGCACTCAGGCATGGTGCTAGATGTTTGAGCACTGTGACTGAATAAGGGCTAGTGTACTAGACTGGGGGGGGGGAGGTGAACCCCCTACCCCCACCCCCTGAATACGGCCCTGATTTACGTCCCTGTGCCAGACAATGCAAACTGACCAATCCTAAGAATTACTTTAAATATAACAGAATTTGACAATTCTTTTCAAGGGTTCTACTTCAGGCAGTAGCCACAATGATCAAATACAATTCTATCAAAAGAACAGTCTGTTTCGCTCTTTCAGCCCAGATTTTTTTTAGAGCCTAATTCAAATTATCCCAGTAAATCAACTCATGGCATTTCATTCTTGTTCGAATTAGCCCAACAGTAAATGATTATCAGAGCAAGCAAAACGACGACATATGTTCGAAACATTGTCCAATCAAACCATAATATGAAATACGAGATAATATGAACTACGAGATCTTGATTTTACCCGGCTATGGTGGGTCTAATGTAAGCTCAAGAAAAAGGAAATAAGACTATAAGAAAAGGTGATAAGTCTAGATTCTGAACTCCAAGACATGCATGGTTTTAATCATGCTGTGAATATATCAGGCCTAACGTAACAACAAATATCCAAAAATATACAATGGAAGAACAAGAAAAACGGGCTAAAAGAGCAAGCAGAGAAATCGGTCAGAAGAGAATATTACCTGTTGGCAGAGAGGCTCGTCGGTAATCAAAAGGGGCTTGACTCGCTTCTCCTTCTCTTTCTTGATGCAATTCTTGACCTGGTCTTTCCAGTCGCAGGTTTGCTTCTCAATATCGAAGGCAAGGCCAGCTGGACAACGAATGGCCTGGAGACCCTGGAAATGGAAACAAAAACTTAAAGGACCCTTCGCACTATTTACTCTTCAACTTACAGTATTTTAAAATATTTGAAAACTTTAAATCTAGGCTGTGCTTACAACAAATAACCCACGGTTTTTGCTGTATTAAGCCTTTTCCGAGAACCGTTGACTTGTAGCATAAACAGGGAAACAATTTACATAACCGGTTTTTCTGATGGAAAAATTTCTCGCGGACAACCGTCGACAGCGTGATCCACAGCGAAGGTAGCAAAACAAAGTAAGTGAGAAAATAAGCGTAGTTTTGTTAGAGGGGTTCGAATATACCGTACGAAAAAGGGGGTCTCCGGGTTCAGAAATGTATGGAGGATTATGGAAGTAGGTTGCATCAGTATTATAGGTAAGACAGATCCTTTAATCTTCCACGAGGAGCGAACACAGGAGGGATCATAGTCTGCTCTGGGCCAACTGCCGAAGCCACGGGACAAATTGTACCGTGTTCTTCAAAACTGCGCTAACTACATTTTCATAATTTTTGGGCCCAGTTTTGTGTATGCCATCTGCACGAAGAAAGTAGGAACTCAGAAAGTTAAAACAAATCTACCTGTTAGATGGTTTTCATGTCGTCATCTAACACTTAGCACAATTGAACAGAATATCAAATCAGCCATGTTCTTTCCAATGGTATAGTTAACTTTGTTTTCAAAAAAATTTCAGTTAGCACAGTTTTGAAGAACACGGTACAATTGCCAGGCTTATTCCTTCCTCTTTATTGAGGGCTAAGTTTCCTTTGTTAAACCTTTGGTGGATTAAACCACCTTATTCTGCTTTCAAAACAGATACTTATATCAGTCAAAAGGTTAATCACCTGAAGTTAGAGAGTCTAACCATGTTATTAAGTGAGGTGTGAAGATAAAATAGCCAAAGTAAAGCCCGTTGTCTTTTTAAAACACTCATGTATACATTAAATACTGATGGGTCATCTTAATGTAGCCGGATAATTTCTTTCGCATCTATAGCCTGTGACTCTCACAAAATTCCTAGATGCGCTAGTGTAAATGATCCAACAACACATCCCTTCTTGGTGTTCGTTTAACTAGGATTGTTTGGGTATGTTCAATTTCTTTTATGTTCGCCTCTTAAGCCTGGCCATGCTTACAACTGTTTAAAATGCCTCTATGTGTGCTCTACGCAACTCTGTTATGTCAAACTTCGTCAAGTTTGTCAATTTTGGCTTCCGACTTCACTGCTGACTACTGATGAATTTTCCACTGGACTAATGAGCGACTCGGTATGAACCGAGCCTAATCACCCTATTCCCCCCTCGGAAAACTTAAACCGAGCTCTACCGTGTGATTGTTATTAGCTGCGTTTTTGTTCTAGCGCTTCTGTGGCAAGTCGTCATTTGATTTTAGGAAGGGCGTCTTTAACGTCGAGGATGTCGAGGCACAAAACCATACACACGCAGCATACTAACAAAGAAACAGTGTATTCCAACAAGGAATACCCCTGCGATAGCAATACTACTACTTACTGATGTCGTGCACTGGATGACATCTCGGCAGTTGTCTCCAGCTCCGGTCTGGAGCCTGAACCACTCTCCGGCTCCCTTTCCTCGACAAAGGGCTTTCTCAACGTCATCGTCGTCGGGGATATCATTCTGACTTGGTCTCGGGGCTGGGGTGGCTAAAATAATGAATGAATGAATTTATTTCCAAAAAGCCCGTGGGGATATGGCAGGAAAACAAAATAAACACAAAATAACACTCATAAACACAATGTTTACACCAAAAGGAGGGAACCCTTACTAAAAAAAAAACGCTCCCGATGATCCATCGACTGCTTGAGGAACCTCCCAAGCAGACGAAGGTCCCCAAATTTTGTTTCACCATAACCTTAACCAGATCCTCATCCTCCATCCTATTCCAAAAACCTCTTTACGCAGATCATTTAACTCAACGCATCTGCCCACCAGATGCAAGATATCCTCCCCTAGTGAACCACGCATAGGGCAGAAGTAAGGACCAGAACATAGCTTAACTTTACCTACAAACTTTCTTCTTTCCCAAATGGTAGAGAATCCGCCCGCAGACTCACCATCCATTTATTTTCCTCTGGTCTAAGCCCCGCTTTAAACAGTCCCTCCCCCCCCCCCTATACCTCTTTGGCCAAAACATACCACGCAATAACAAAGCGCGAATCGGCTAGGTCGTCGCCTGTTCGGTAGGAGGTATAAGGCTCTCCGCAATCAGGCTTTTCGGTAATTCTGCTTATTACATTATCCCTGGTTCCCCACAGACGCTTTAGAAACCCACTCTAGGCATTGTTGCTTTGTGCAACTGCGGCTTTTTAGCGAATTTCCAGCCGAGCGGGGTTTGCCCGTCAAGCAACGTTAAATTTACCGTAGGCTTGAAGGGCCGCCGACTGTTCTTCAAAGAAAAATATCTAGAATACATCAAGGTTCAAAATTGTGCTTATTTTGAAAGACTTAGGCCAACAGGTTATTTCTTGGCAAATGCAGATCGGCTTGGCTTTTTCCACTTACGGCATGCAGTTTAATATATTTTACGCAGGACAGAGTCGACAAGCGCTAACAAAAAAATCGCTAATTTCACGGCGAAGCTATTGGTATTTCCGAAAAACCATTTTTCTGAACAATTGTAACGATCTAAGGGCTACCAATTTCAGAATTTGTGGAAAGACGAATTATCCAATTATGACGAAACACGAGTAGGACCATCATGCTAAAAGTGATTTTTGACTAAACACGGGACCAGGAGTTTTCAAATATGCAAATCACCTTGGAAAAGGACCGACTAGACGAACTAAGGACAACTTTTTCTTCGTGGCTATTTAGAATGAGGTTGTTGGTGTATATGAATTGCGTCTTTGCATATTTCTCCTGGTGTGGTTTTAAACTATATGAAAATAATGTCTTCATGTTTATTTACACTGTTTTGTTTAGTGTTTTAATATATGTTTTTACTCATACTCCGCTGTTATCCAAAAAGCGGGTAACAAACAAATAAATAAATAAAAAATAAATAAGTTTTTGCTTCAGCGTAAAGTGACGTTCAATAGATACCGAGTACTGGGCGAATCCTCCAGGTCTAGCTACTCCAGCCCGTCTACTGCATAACATGTACAATACTGCAGTATCAGTTTCTAGCGGTTCAGCTATAGTAAATACACTGTAAAGAGTCTCTCCTACATCAGACTTTAGTAATTGTGCATCACCTAATTTAGTGATTTTTATTTCGGATTCGCAGATTTTTTTTCCGAACTCGGAGAGTTAAAATCCGATGGAGGACAATAGAATGCAAAAAAAATGAAGAATATAAGCCAGAGTGTGTTATGTGTACACACCGCAAAAAAATCTCCCATCGGACTTGAGTAGCTGTGCATAACCGACTTCCGAGACTTTTATTCCGAGTTCGGATAGTTAAAATCCTAAGTAGGATTAGAACGCTAGAATGCAAAATACTGCAGATTAAGTTATCGGAAAGCGGAAAGTTTGTTTTAACATGCAGGCAATACTTACCATCTGGTCGTCGATTTGCGTTGTTTCCGACGTTGTTTCTTTGGGCAGTCGCTGTTGCCACTGGAGAACAAAAAAAAAGTTTAAGTAATACTCAAAACATTCGATCCAACAGCATGACTCTTAGGACGATGTAAAAACAAACATATCGAATAGATAGGCTAACATTTGAGCAGTCAATCGACCACCCCCATGCCGAAACTCTAAAAAGTTCAATCTTCTCAATTTTTGGGCTCCTGATTGTGGTTCCCTGTTTCCATATTTTTGCAGTCCGATTGCTTTGTCCGATGAAACACATATTCTCACAGATTCTTTCTACAGATTCTAATTTTTGTTCGTTAATGACGGGTCAAAAGTAGCGTGTAGCCTAGTATTTTAAATTATGTGTTACATCTTATATCTATTCTGTGTTAAAACGACAGCTTACTGCAACCAGGAAAGGAAAGAGCTTAAGACAGAAATTAGAAAACGACCTGTACAAGACAACTAAACGAGGCGCCAATTGCCCCAAAACCACGTTGATGGTAGCAAACTTTGTACTCCCAGTGCATACAAATCCGCCCCATTCCAGCAAGAACAAATTCTATGTTTATCGTTGGCCTGAAGAAAGGACCGAAATATCGCCAATATAGATATTCACAATCGTCTCTCTTCCTTGCCCTCGAGAGGTTGCCCACTCTCGCCTCTGTTGAAGGAGAACAACTCGCCTAATTTATGGCCGGCACCGTTTCCGTCATCGCTGGTTCCGACCGGTCCCGAGAAAAGATGTACAGCATGTGCTGGGGAGTGAGCAACCCCTCGGTTGCCCTATAACCAAGAACGGAGGAGTTTATAACCCAATTCGGTAAAAGAAAGACAACTATAGGATCGTTGGTTACGCAACTCGTCGACAAAAAAGCGTAGGATTTCGATAACGACTGGCTGAAATAAACCATGTCAAAAACCTACTTGGCTCAGGTAAGTGACAAGACCATTACAGCCCAAAATTATGACGCCTGACCCAGTGAGCCACACGATCGTGCCAGTGATTCGAGATTGCTTTATTATTCTTAAACTGCGCTTTTAAATTAATATAGTGACGTCACGAGGTTGTCCCGGGGTAAAACAAAATGTAGAAAAGAATTAGAAAGAGAAAATAGGAGGAAAACAATGACGGAATTACAAATAATGTCATAATATGTTAAAGGGTTCAACATGAGCATAGGAATCCTTGGTGTACGAAATATCGGTACTGGTACGTAGTCGGTTATACAAGTATATATCGATATATAGGATAAAAAAGAAAAAGATAGAGCGTGTTCCACCCTTCCAACAATAGTAACTATTAGTTACTACTGGAACGCGAAAAGTTACTACGCTGACCGTTCCAACCTTCTCGAAATAGTAACCATTTGCTTACCATGCTCGGGAGCGTAGTTGGCGTGTTAACTACACTCAAGTGATTAGTCCGATCATCCCCCGGCACGGTATTTTGCCGAAGATACGATAAGTAGGATGGAATAGGCTCATAAAGTCCCAATGAAGATAAAATGTAATTTTGAGTGAATTAGAAACGGGCCAGTAGTTCAAAGGATTAGGATTAACAAATTACGGATTAACAAGGATTAACAAATTACGGCAGGCTATAATATAAACCTGCAGAAGGCTGCAATTCGACGGAATGACTTCGGTAAGGTTTCAAAAACAACAACACCAACCAACGATTAGTTTGCAGCTGCGATGCTGAGCATATACGAAATATTCCAGACTGTGAACAAAGCTCCTTCGTTGCCTTTTATTGGTCTCAGCAGGGACCCATAAATTTCCTGTAATGACTCGCCATTCAGGGGGCTTGTCATTTCCTATGCTTCAATGTTGCTATGTTGCCCGAGCCTCACCTAGTTTCCAAGAATTCCGCTTGGGTTGAATCGGTGTTCTTGCTCAGATAGACAAAATTTGTTGGGACTATTCAGCATGCCACCAGGTACCTAAGCTAGGGCAAAATATCCAGGGTACTCTTCCATTACAGAGAAATATTCCTAGTTCAGTAGAACGGCTGCGAAAAATTTTGTCTATCTGGATAGTCGGGTATTTTGTCCCCGTGGGTGTTTCTCGAACTATCTGACGCTCGGTCAAGAGCGCATCAGAAACCTCTTATTGACAAGCCCCCTGAATGGCGAGTTATTACAGGAAATTTATGGGTCCCTGGTCTCAGTGACAACATGAGAAGGGAATAAATAAAACTAAAGACGACGACATTTACACCCACTGGTGCTACGACGATACGAACTGAGAAGGGAAAAATGCCTCCAACTATCCTACCCCAGATTAATTTTTTCATCGTTTTAGTTTACAAGACATGCAACAGACCTTATCTCATATTTCGCTAGTTTGGTAACATGAGGTCATTTGATATGAGCCAACCGACCTACCTTAGCTAAAGATGTATTAAATTTATCTTTTCCTTCACCTATGTGAAGGAGGCTCGAATCTGAATAGTCGCAATCGTATCCCCATGACAATGATTTATGGAGAAAATCTAAGCTTAAAGCCAAATGTATTAATAAATAAATGACTGTATTTCCTTCATGCAAGCTGTGAACTTTTTATCTAGCCCACTATGACAATCCAATATAAATATTTTAAGCGCGGCTCTCCTGCATCTGTATTCCCCCCATCTGTCCAGGATCCTCGTGTGTCAGGTTTCTTACTTGGTGTTCACAAGCACAACAATGACAGCTATCGGTCTATCCTCAATGCCCTGCAAGTTCCTAGGACTCACTTTGGCCACAATCTATATTTTTTTTTAGTTTTGTCCGTTTTTTTTAGAAAAAACTATCTTTCCAGGTTCCATTTATTACATATATTGCCTTTGCATGTACAGCAATCAAATGGTCCTTGCCGTTATAATTGGCAACGTATTATTTTATAACGTATATAATTGGCAACGTATATTATTTTAATACGACCTCATTTTCCTAACTCTCCACGCTACAATCTATTTAAGCTACAATAAAATCTATTTAATTATTACCAATGTTGTTGTAAACCCGATGACGAGAAAACCGAGAAAAAAATGCATACAATCAAGATCATCTTAAAAAAATTAACCATGAAACACTTTGACCCGAAGCCAATAACATGAATTGAATTTCACTACAGCGCAGGTAGAGCTGAAAACCAATTTTTAGTTTATTTTCTTTCTTATTCCCTCTAAAACACTGTTACCCTAAGCCCCTTCATTTCAATAACAAAAACTGTATTTCGATACAGCGCTGGTAAAAATGAAACCGATTTTAAGTTTTTTTTCCCACTAAAACACTTGTTATCCTAAGCCAATTCATCATCGATAACATAAACTGTATTTCGATGCAGCGCTGGTAAAAATTGAAACCGATTTTAAGTGTTTTTTTTTTCTTATTCACACTAAAACACTATTACCCTAAGCCAATTCAATATCAATAACAGATCTGTATTTCAATACAGCGTAGGTAAAATATGAAAAACGATTTCAAGTTTATTTCTTATTCGGTACTGTTCCCTGTTGTATCCTTCTTACCTATGACTAGCAATCCAACATATTTTAAACGCATAGCGCTGGCTGACTATCCAGTGACTAGAAATCCAAGAAACAGACGACAAACAACCTTCCCACTCTCAGAGCAAATCAACCACTGAACTTGGTAACCATCGCCTACTTTCATTATATACGCGCCATATTGGCAAGCCCCGCAGCGATAGTCAGTGAGATTTGGACTACCATCCTGTTATCAAGGGTGAATCTAGTCCAGACTGGACGTCAGCAACTTGAGTGATCCAGGACCAAACAAGCTATCTGGACCCATCCAGAAACAGGGCAATGTTTTCCGCTAATGGAGCGTGCTACACTGTCAGAAGTTTCATAACAGATAACACGAGGATGCGCGGTTTCAACAGATGATGCATAACAGATAACACTTCGGATGTTATCTTTTGTGTTTGAAAACATTATGCACGAAATGTTATCATAACCTGCTTTGTTAGGAAGAGCCAAACAAGCATCTACTGACTTTATTCGTTATCGTCATGATGTCGGAAAACTCAGCAGATACTTTTTGGCATTTTTTCGGTTCTTCCTGATGGTAACGCTTATTAGGCATAACATTTTGAAACACAACAGATAACATCCGAAGCGTTATCTGTTACGCATTATCTTTTGAAACCGCGCATCCTCGTGTTATCTGTTCTGAAACTTCTGACAGTGTAGTTAACGCAGTAAGGACAACTTTGCAACAGTGCTTTAGTATATTATAATATTGGACTGGAATTAAGTTTCGAGGGCGATGCAGGACCACTTAAGTTCACTGGACCCAGTAAGGTTGTTAATTACGCCAATGACGTGTGTACAGTAAGAAAACTTGTCTAACAGTCTAGAATTCAAAGATTATATTTCTAAGAACAGACCTTTAGAAAGTTTAGACTGGAAGTAAGTTTTGAGGACGTTCTGGGCCCATACAAGTTCACTGGACCTACAGAGCAACATGATGGTTAGTTCCGCTAATGCCGTGTTAACAGTACATAACAGTCTTGGTTTCGAAGGTTCTATTTCAAAGATTGAAAGCTAGAAAAGTTAGACTGGAAGTAAGCTTTGAGGATGGTCTGGGACCACGTTAGTCCACTGGATCCTGGAACAAACAGGGTGGTTAGTTACGCATACGGCGTGCATATTGCCGCAGTAATCCATGTCCAAGAATGCTGTTGTCACTTAAAGATCAAATTTCCAATACTAGACCGGAACAAGTTTAGATTGGAGGTAGGGTTCGAGGGCAGCCTGGAACCCCGTCACTTCACTGAGTCCTTAGTTGATTAGTGTGCGAACGAATTTAGACTGGCAGAATGCTTTAAGCGTGCTCTGAAACCACATAAGTTGCCTAGACTGGAGAAACAGGGAGGTTACACTGTAAAACAAAAATCTTGCAGTATTTGCTACTGGGATTAGTCTTGTCTCCACTGAGATAATCTTATATATAATTTGGATTAATCTTATCTCAGCGGAGATAGGATTAATCCCAGTCGAAAATACTGCAGTTAACTTTAATCCTTACTCGGAGAAACTTTTTACAGTGTAGCTATGATAATTTAATGTTATATTGTGTGTTAATTAGCGTAGTAAGACTAACTGCCAACAGTGCTGTTGCTACTTAAAGATTACATTTCTAGTGTCAGACTTGAATGGGCATAGGCTGGAAGTGAAATCCGAGCGTGGTCCTAACCCACATCAGTTCACTGGAGTTCACCAACAAAGGAGTTCCACTTATATTGCGTACTAATTAGCGCAGTAAGAATCCATTTCTAGCAGTGATAATCTCACTTGAAAAGTCTAGACTGAAAGCTAGCTTCGTGGGTAATCCAGGACCATATAAGTTTAAGGGGTTACACTTTACCCGGCACCTGCTGTACACCCTTTTCCGGCACCGACCGAAATCAGCGGTGCCGGTCATAAATTAGGCAATTGATCTTTCAGACACTTGCTGTACTCTAAAATGGAGATGGGCAACCCCTCGAGTTTAACTGATCCTTACAGAAACACGATGGGTAGCTCCACAGATGCCAACAAGCGCAATAATAATACATGTCTAGCACTGTTGCTGAGCACTTCAACAAGTTCAGACTGAAAGTTGGCTTCCCAGGCCATATTCGCTTTGCACATACGTTGGGGAATGTAGTGTGTTAATAGTTGGGGAATGTAGCCTAATTGCGTGTTAATCAAAGCACTATGAACACTTGATTAGCAGTGGTATTGTCAATGAAATATTCTAGTTTCTAAGACTATTCTAGTTTCAAAGTGAAAGTAAGCAGGCCATCCACTACTTAACGCCAGGTTAGTGAACCCATGCACAGACAGGGTTATTAGTTTAAGTAACAATGCGTGATAATTAGCGCTATAAAAAAGCCTGTCTAAGAATGTTTTTGGCCAAGTATTCCAGTTCTACTACTCAATCCAGGTCAATGATGTTTTGAAGGGGAATGAACTTTCAACTAAGGGGGAATCCAGCGCGGATGCGTGCTTGTTAGTCCAGTTAAAAATACCTGTTTGGTAGTGGAGCGGGGGACATCTTAATAATCCTTCTTTCATCATAAAGGACTTTTCAGATTTCAATGAACGTTCCTAGTGCTGTACCAGAAACAATATTTTATCATGTATTACTATTATTAGTAATTTATTAGTCACCATGGTACAAAACTGTACAATAAAATCAGAACAAGACCAAAGGTTCGATGGGATCCCAAAGGGGAAATTTACTGGACCTCTTCATCCACACTATCGGGTTTTGTAGTTCATAAGAAACGAATCAGGAAAATCGAGTTAGCTGTTTGAGTTGCTCATATTTGCTATTTTATGTGTATTCTTATCACAAGATCGAACGATATAACACGATGCCTGCCAAATTTTCCGGTTTTTACCAGATTCTCACTTCATCAACCATTTGAAAGCTCTACCGAATTTCGTTTTTTGCCGGATTCCGGCCGAACATAATAAAAACAAGCTTACCGCTAGTTCGACACTTTAGCCAAATTCAGGCAAAACTTTTACTTCAACAAATTTATGGTTTTGTCAGGATTCCGCACGAATCAGACGAACAGCGAGAAAACAAACTTCAGATATGGGTTTGGCACTTTTTTTTAACCTCAAATTTTGTCGACTTTAGAAACAAGACCAAAGGTTTCAATGGGATCCCAAAAATTTAACATTTGATCCAGACAATTGGGTCTTGTCTTCGCCAGAATCCTTGAACGCTTTTACTATTGAAATTCAGAAACAGATTAATTTAGGAAATAGTTTAATCATCTGAGACAACCAAGTTCAGATATACCTCTATAAGCCATATTTATTTTGACGATATTGATCGAAACTTCCTGCTTTACTTCTGCCCAATATCCGGCTTCGGCCGAATTCCGAGCGAACTATTTGTCCAGCACAAAAAGAAATTCAGCGTCTATCTTTATCCCTATAAAGAACATCTAATCAACTTAAAACTTTAACTTATATAACAAATTTTCCGGTTTCAACCGGATTCCGGACGAATTATATGTCCGAGTAAAAAATGATTGTCATATAGGCTACGGATTCAGTGTCTCTTTTTACCCTTAATCTGTCATCTAATCAACTTAAAATAAAACTTTTGCTTTTAACAGATTTTCCGGTTCCGTCCGTATTCCGCGCGAACTAGTTATCCGGAGAGAAAATGATTTTCACATAAGTGTTCAGCATATCTTCTTGTCCCTAGATCAGATCTAACCAGCTTCAAATAAAACTTTCGCTTTTAACAAACTTTCCGTTTTTCGCCGGATTCCCAACGAACTACTTGTCCGGCTAAAAAATGGTTTTCGTTCAGCATGTCTTCTTACCCCATAATCGACTATCACATTAGCGGTTTATAAATATGTTTTGCCCTTTAATCTGTACCCCCTCCTCCACCCCTAAATGTAGGGCTACAGAGCCCATCTACGAACTCGACCTTACCCTTGGCCCAAAGAACCTCACACCAAGTTTCATCAAAATACCTCATTCCCTTCGAGAGTTAACGTGCTGACAGACGGACGGACAACTTTTGAGATGTCATAGGTATCCCTCCACTTACGTTTTAGGATCCCAAAAGCTTTTCGGTTTGGGCCGTCCGGGCAAACTAATTCTCCGACAACAAAATATACGCTCACAAATGAATGCAGCATGTTTCCTTATCCCAATGCCGAGCTTCTAATTAAAGTCAGATACAAATTTTTACTACTACAAATTTTCCGGATTTCGACGGATTCCGGGTGAACTTCCTGTCCAGCATGAAAATAAATTTCAAACATAGATTCACTATGCCTTCTTTACTCTTTCTCGAGCCTCTAACCATATTCACATAAAACTTAAGCTACACAATTTCCGGTTTTGGCCGGCTTCACGGTAAACAACTTTCCCGGCGAGAAAAAAGTGTCAGACATGGATTCAAAATGTCTCATTACCCCTAGTTAAACTATCTGACCAGCTTTTTAAAAAAATATTTGTTTCGCCCTTTCGCATTTGAACCCCCTCTCCCCTAAGTACTGAGCGACAGGGCCATCTGCGAACTTATCCTGTACATCGATCCAATAAACCTCAGGCTAAGTTTGAACAAAATCTTTTTCGGGAGTTATCGTGCTAACAGACGAACTGATGGACCATTTTTGCGAAGTCATTTGTGTCCCGTCATTGGGGTCCCAAAAAGGAAATTCAAGAAATCAGAAAAAAGAACATAAACGACAATTAAAAATAAGCTCTAGTCTAAACTACGTTATAAAAAATTGCACTATACAAAATGTAGGCCGTGTCGATATTATCTTTCGCTTACATTTCGTCGACGCCATGCCACAGAGCGCACGGTCGGACCATTCATCCAAGGACTGACATGGTTCAGTAGCTAGTTATACCAGTTTTAGTTTACTTTTAGCAACGGACACAATAATCTTCAGAAAATGGAGTAACCAAAAAGAGAAGAAACAAGACCAAAGGTTTCGATGGCATCCCAGAAATTTTGATATTTCTTGGACTATTTTATCCAGACAATCGGGGCTTTTAGAGATCTGGTCTTCGTCAGACCCCTTAAACATTTTACTATTTGTCACTAATCAGCCGTTGAAAATAAACATAAATGACACCGTAGGGTGTCACGACCCTAACGGCTCAACTTCGAAGTGACAAAACTGTCACTTTTAGAAAATTTTCTGGTTTTGGCCAGGCTCCGGGCGAACGATTTGCCACACCTACATCGGACCTCTAATCAACTTTAGATAAAATTTTAACTTTCAACAAATGTTCCGGATATGGCCGGATTCCGGGCGACCTGTATGCCCGGAGAGAAAATACTTTGTATACACGGATTCCGCATGTCTCCTTACTCCTGTATCGAACATCTAATCAACTTCAAGTAAAACTTTTACTTTTAAGAAACTTCCAATGTTGGCCGGATTCCGGGCGAACTGAATGTTTGGGGAGAAAATAACTTGCATATATGGATTCAGCATGTCTCCTTACCCATATATCATACATCAAATTAACCTCAAGTAAACCCTTTACTTTTAACAAATCTTCCGGTTCTGGCCCGATTCCGGGCGAACTATTTGTCCGACGAGAATATAATTATCATATTCGGGTTCAGCATGTCTGCCTACCCCTAAATCAACTATCTCATTAGCTTAAAAAAAATTGTTGGCCCCTTAATTTGAAACACACTGTAAAAAGTGTGTATAAAGGTTAAAGTTAACTGCAGTATTTGCTGCTCAGATTCATCTTATCTCTATTTGGTATTGATCTTATCTGCATAGAGATAAGAGTAATCCGAGTAGCAAATACTGCAGTTAACTTTAATCTTTATACGGAAAAACTTTTTACAGTGCATCTCCCCCAAATATGGAGCTACGGAGCCCATCTACGAACCTGACCTGTCCTTTGACCCAAATAACCTTCACAACAAGTTTGAACAAAATAACTCATTCCCTTCGAGAATTATCGTGCTTGCAGACGGACAACTTTTACGAAGGCATAGGTATCCCTCCTCTTACGTTTTGGGGTCCCAAAAACCCAGCCAACTACAGTTCGGGAGAGGACCCCTTTCGGAGATACAAGATGCAAAAAAAAAAAATATTTTGACACGATTTGTTTGTGAATTGCACAAGCGGATTACTTTTCCAAGACGCGAAGGGGATAACTTTTCATTTAACAATAGCACTCATTATCTTCAGTGAACTAATAATGATAAATCCCAAACCAAACAAATCCCCAAGAGATTCCCGAATATTACATCATTCTGCAGGTATGACGAAACAAATCATGAATGTCACGTGCAAGTCACGATTCGCAAAGCTAATCCTGAATGGGACGGCCGTTGGTGCATCTCAAGGTCGATGAATTCTCGGCTAATGTTCTCCCGGGTTTTGCGAAACCGGATCATATTTTATACTCTTACTCAGACATTTCCATTGGGATTCTTGAATACCCGCAAGTTAGAATACTCTTACTCAGACATTTCGACTGGGATTCTTGAATACGCGCAAGTTAGAATACAAACGATCTACAGATACAAATGAAAGAATTTCTTAGTACACTAAAATCAAGAACTGAAGACCAACAGATTCAGTTTTGGCGGAACGATCTTCACAAGTCATCTAGTCTAAAACTGTATCAGGAAATTAAAGAGTATCTTGGTGCTGAGTTTTATTTAAAGTTGAAAATCCTTTATGGATCCAGGCAAGAGCAAACTGACTACCAGTACTTGGAAAAAGTTTTTGGAAAAGGAAAAGTGGTGGCCCGGAAGCGCAGTATCCTTGTCCTTTTTGTACTTCGAGTGATGAGGGGCTGGGCCATGTTCTCTTGAGGTGTGAGGAGCTTTCTAATATAAGGGGTACTCCTTTTCAGAACGGGGGGGGGTGAGATATTTCTAGGTATACTTAAGTCTACAACTGCTAGGTCTATAGTGTGCTTTGGAAACATGATAGAACAAGACCAAAGGTGTCGATGGGATCCCAAAAATCTAAGATTTGATCCAGACAATTGGGTCTTGTCTTCGCCAGATCCAGTCTTCGCCAGACTAATCATCAAAGAAAACCGAGTTCAGATATTCCATCTATCTATCAATCTATACCTCTATAGGCCATATCTATTTTGACGATACTGAACGAAACTTCCTGCTTTACTTCTGCCAAGTTTGCGGTTTCGCCCGAATTCCGAGCGAACTACTAGTCCAGCAAAAAAAGAAAATTCAGAAACGAATCCAGCGTATCTCCTTATCCCTATAAAGAACATCTAATCAACATTAAATAAAACTTTGACTTAAAAAAAATTCGGGTACAACCGGATTCCAGACTAATTATATGTCCGGGTGAATGAAGATTGTCATATACAGACTCAGCGTCTCTTCTTACCCCTAAATCTAACATATAATCAACTTCAGATCTAACTTTTGCTTTTGACATATTTTCCGGTTTTGGCCGGATTCCAGGCGAACTAGTTGTCCGGCGAGAAAATGATTTTCACCATCGTATTCAGCATGTCTTCTTACCCCTAAATCAAACATGTAATCAACTTCAAATGAAACTTTTACTTCTAACAAACTTTCCGGTTTTGGCCGGATTCCGGACGAACTACTTATCCGGCGAGAAAGTGGTTTTCACCATCGTATTCAGCGTGTCTTCTTACCCCTACATCAAACATTTAATCAACTTCAAATGAAACTTTTACTTATAACAAACTTTCCAGTTTTGGCCGGATTCCGGACGAACTACTTGTCCGGCGAGAAAATGATTTTCACCTTCGTGCTCAGCATTTCTTTTTACCCCATAATCGACTATCGCATTAGCTGTTTAAAAATATTTTGTTTGTCCCTTAATTTGAACCCACTCCCTCACCCCCAAATATAGGGCTACAGAGCCCATCTACGAAATCAACCTTACCCTTGACCCAAACAATCCCCACACCAAGTTTCATCGAAATATCTCGTTCACTTCGAGAGTTATCGTGCTTACAGACGGACGGACGGACAACTTTTGCGATGTCATAGGTATCCCTCCAATTACGTTTTGGGATCCCAAAAAGTTATTAGATTCGTAGAAAGTCGGTAGGTCGGTAGGATATTAAGTTAAGAATGTGAGGTTGTTTGTTATTTGAGATTGTTTTTTGTTTTGTTTTTCTGAATATGGCTTAATAGCGTTCAGTATTCTTCTTACTCAAATGAAAAGTATATGAGAATCTTTCATTCCGGAAAAAAAATCCACGGCACTTAAATACTAACACATAAAAAACAAGATCAAAGGTTTCGATGGGATCCCAAAAATTTAACATTTGACCCAGACAATCGGGTCTTGTAATCGCTAGACCAAGTCTTCGCCAGACTCCTTGAACATGTTTACTATTAAAATGTAGAAACAGATTAAGGCCAAATAGCTAATCATCTGAGAGAAGTTTCAGACATGGATTCAGCATGTGTGTTTACCTCTATAAGTCATATCTATATTGACGAAACTGATCGAAACTTCCTGACTTACTCCTGTTAAATTTCCTGTTTCGGTCGAATTCCGGGCGAACTACTTGCCCGGCAAAAAAAAAAATCAGAAACGAATTCAGCGTATCTCCCTACCCCTATATCGAACAACTAATCAACTTCAAATTAAACTTTAACTTGTAACAAATTTTCAGATTTCAGCCGGATTCCGGGCGAAGTATATATCCGGGTAAAAAATTATTGTCATACACGGATTCAGCATCTCTTCATGTCCCAAACAAATTTTCCGGTTTGGTCCGAATTCGGGGATAACTACTTGTACGGATAGAAAGTTATTTGCACAGAAGTGTTCAGCATGTCTTTTTACCCCTAATCGAACATCTAATTAACTTTAATAAAACTTTTCCTTTTTACAAACTTTCCGGTTTGGGCCGGATTCCGGACGAACTACTTATCCAGCGAGAAAAAGGTTTCCATCATCGTGTTCAAAATGTCTTCTTACCCCGTAATCGACTATTTTATTAGCTATTTGTTTGCCCCTTAATCTGAACCCCACCCCTATTTGTAGGGCTACAGAGCCCATCTACGAACTCGACCTTTCCCTTGACCCAGAGAATCCTCACACCGAATTTCATCAAAATATCTCATTCCCTTCTAGAGTTATCGTGCTGACAGACGGACAACATTTGCGATGTCACAGGTATCGTATCCCTCCACTTACGTTTTGGGATCCCAAAAACACAAATGCTCTGACCCGCCAGAGAAACCAAAAAGATCTGAGTTGAAAAATTGCTACGCGATGGGACCCCAAAAGTTTATGTTTATTGGATTATTTTGATCCAGACAATCACTTTTAGGGATCTAGCCTTCGTCACACTTCTTAATCATTTTGCTACTGATTAATAATCAGCCGTCTGAAAATAAACATAAATGATAACGTAGTGGTTTTCTATGGAAACATTACGGCCAAACGACAAAACTGTTAGTTTCAGCAAATTTTCTAGTTTTGGCCGGATTCCGGGCGAACAACTTGTCCGGTGAGAAAATTATTTTCATACATGGATTCAGGAATAGAACAGAATAGAATAGAATTTCTTGCGCAAAAAGCCTGAGGCCATGGCAAAAATGGTAACAAAAAAGAGAACACTTAAACGAAAAAATAAAACTAAACTAAAGGAAATTCTCTCTGTGGGATAAAGCTACCTTCAGGATGTCTCTTAGCCTATACATCGAATCTCTAATCAACTTTAGATAGAACTTTTACTTTCAACAAATTTTCCGGTTTTGGCCGAATTCTGAGCGAACTGTATGTCCGGAAAGAAAATAATTTGCATATACGGATTCAACATGTCTCCTTATCCCTGTATCGAACCTCTAATCAACTTCAAATAAAACCTTCACTTTTAACAAATTTCGGGTTTTGGCCAGATTCCGAGCGAACTGTATGTTCGGGGAAAAAGTAATCTACATTGAAAATCCCAGTAAAATTTATTCGTTTATGGATCCAGGCAAGAGCAAACTGTCTACCAGTATTTGGTAAAAGTTTTTGGAAAAGAACAAGAGCTGTAAGCTCATATGGCACTTGCATGTGTCAAGACGATTTGATTGATCAAAAGTAAGTTTCGACTTTGCGGTTGAGATGCGCGCTATAAGGGAGCTGGAACTTCATTTGTAAGCAAAACCCTTCAGGCAAAACTGCTAATGGGCTGATGGGCATCACGAAAATGCATATATTGCTTAAAAGTATTTTTTTTACTTTGCGGTCAAGATTGGTACTTTAAGGAATAATCGGATTTGGGAAGTAGCAATTTCTAAGCAAATGTTGTTGAGTCTCCAATATTCCAGCGAAGTTTCATCGTCCTAGCACATCTGGAAGTACCTTAACGCGCGATAACCGGGATCCCAGACCCCCCTCCCCCTCCTCCAACTCCACCCACAATAACCGGAGCCAATCCGGTTCTGTAAATGATTAATCCAGAGCATCTGTTTGTCATTCCCACGAAGTTCGATCCAGATCACACCAGTCTAAGCGGGTCAAGTATTTTCCGCCCTCCCCCCGATAATTGCCGGATTCGGTCCGGAAATGAAAAAGGTCACAAGAGAAAAATGTCCTCTGTTTAATTATTAAATTTCACTCGAATCCGATCACCCGTTCCAAAGTTACGCATGACTCAATATTCCGGATTCCCCTCCCTCAAGTCCCCCCCCCCAAGATTATCATATCGAGGATTTTTTTTTATTCCAAGTCAGTTTGACCGGGTCCCTGATATGCCTTCCAAGTTTCGTCGTGAAAATCCCCCAAAAAACGGAATTCCGGGATACCCCTCCTCCCCCCCCCCCTCAAGTGTCCGGATCCAGTCAAATTATGTAAAAGATTTAAATGGACCAGATGTTTGTTCTTCCCAGCAAGTTTCACTCCGATACCATCATTCTAACCGTTTCTCGAGATTTCCGGTCCACCCCCCCCCCCCCACCCCACCAAGCTCCCCCGCGGTGCACGTAGCCAATCCGATTCAGCAAATGACTTACCTAGAGCATCTGTTTGTTCTTCCCACAAAGTTCCATCCCGATCCCTCCATTCTAAACGGGGCACGTATTTTCCGCCCCCCCCCCCCCAATAGTTGCCGGATCCGGTCCGGATATGAAAAAAATCATCGGAGAAATGTCCTCTGTTGAATTCTTAAATTTCACTCGAATCCGATCACCCATTCCAAAATTACGCATGACTGAAAATTTCGGATTCCCCTCCCTCCACTCCCCCCACCATTATCTGATCGACAAAATTTTTATTTTGAAGTCAGTTTGATTGGGTCCCTGATATGCCTGCCAAGTTTCATCGTGAAAATCCCCAAAACCACCATCACCGGAATTCCGGAACCCCCCCCCCCCCTATAAGTGTCCGGATCAAGTACAATGGTCTAAAGGACTTATCTAGAGCAGATGCTTGTTCTTCCCAGCAAGTTTCACTCCGATCCCTCCATTCTAACCGTTTCTTGAAATTTCCGGTCTCCCCCCCCCAACTCCCCCCTGGCTACCGAATCCGGTCAAGACTTTAAACGGGACATTACAGATATATATTCTGTTCAATTATGAAGTTTCATTACAATCCGATCATCCGTTCGAAAGTTACACACTTCTCAATTTCCCGGATTCCCCTGCGGATTCCCCTCCCTCCACTCCCCCACCATTATCTGATCGACAATATTTTTATTTTGAAGTCAGTTTGATTGGGTCCCTGATATGCCTGCCAAGTTTCATCGTGAAAATCCCCAAAACCACCATCACCGGAATTCCGGGACCCCCCCCCCCCATAAGTGTCCGGATCCAGTACAATGGTCTAAAGGACTTATCTAGAGCAGATGCTTGTTCTTCCCAGCAAGTTTCACTCCGATCCCTCCATTCTAACCGTTTCTTGAAATTTCCGGTCTCCCCCCCCCCACACCCCCCTTGCTACCGAATCCGGTCAAGACTTTAAACGGGACATTACAGATATATATTCTGTTCAGTTATGAAGTTTCATTACAATCCGATCATCCGTTCGAAAGTTACACACTTCTCAATTTCCCGGATTCCCCTGCGGATTCCCCTCCCTCCACTCCCCCACCATTATCTGATCGACAATATTTTTATTTTGAAGTCAGTTTGATTGGGTCCCTGATACGCCTGCCAAGTTTCATCGTGAAAATCCAAAAAACCACCATCACCGGAATTCCGGCCCCCCCCCCCATAAGTGTCCGGATCCAGTACAATGGTCTAAAGGACTTATCTAGAGCAGATGCTTGTTCTTCCCAGCAAGTTTCACTCCGATCCCTCCATTTTAACCGTTTCTTGAAATTTCCGGTCTCCCCCCCCCCAACTCCCCCCTGGCTACCGAATCCGGTCAAGACTTTAAACGGGACATTACAGATATATATTCTCTTCAGTTATGAAGTTTCATTACAATCCGATCATCCGTTCGAAAGTTACACACTTCTCAGTTTCTCGGATTCCCCTGCCCTCCCCCCCCCCCAAAATGGTCGGATCAGAAAACTGATTATTCCTAATTTGTTTGGTCGGGTCTCTGATATGCCTGCCAAGTTTCATGGTCCTAGCACAACTGGAAGTACCCTAACTCGAAAAAGTGTGACAAAATGCCCTAAATTTTCAAGTTTCCAGCGCCCCGCACTCCCCCCCCATATGATCGGATCGGGAAACTGATTATTTCCAGGTTAGTTTGGTCGGGTCCGTGATATTCCTGCCAAGTTTCATTGTCCTAGCTCATCTGGAAGTACCCTCACTCGAAAAAGTGTGACAAAATGCCCTAAATTTTCAAGTTTCCAGCGCCCCAACTCCCCCGCATATGGTCGGATCGGGAAACTTATTATTTCCAGGTTACTTTGGTCAGGTCCCTGATATTCCTGCCAAGTTTCATTGTCCTAGCTCATCTGGAAGTACCCTAACTCGAAAAAGTGTGACAAAATGCCCTAAATTTTCAAGTTTCGAGCGCCCCCACTCCCCCGCATATGGTCGGATCGGGAAACTGATTATTTCCAGGTTCGTTTGGTCGGGTCCCTGATATTCCTGCCAAGTTTCATTGTCCTAGCTCATCTAGAAGTACCCTAACTCAGAAAAAAGTGACAAAATGCCCTAAATTTGCAAGTTTCCAGCGCCCCGCACTCCCCCCCATATGGTCGGATCGGGAAACTGATTATTTCCAGGTTAGTTTGGTCGAGTTTCTGATATGCCTGCCAAGTTTCATTGTCCTAGCACATCTGGAAGTACCCTAACTCGGATATGTGGGACAAAAAAACTCGGACCGACCGACAGACCGACAGACCGACAGACGGAATTGTGATCGGTATATGGCACTTGAGCCAGAGGCTGCAAGTGCCATAAAAAGTGGTGGTCCGGAAGCGCAGTATCCTTGTCCTTTTTGTAATTCGAGTGATGAGGGGCTGGGCCATGTTCTCTTGAGGTGTGAGGAGCTTTCTAGTATAAGGGGTACTCTTTTTCAGAATGGGGGGGATGAGCTACTTCTAGGTATCCTTAAGTCTACAAATGCTAGGTCTATAGTGTGTTTGGAAACATGATAAAAAAAGTTATTAGTTTAGCAGAAAGTCGGTAGGATATTAAGTTAAGAATGTGAGGTTGTTTGTTTTGTTTTTCTGTATATGGCTTAATAGCTTTCAAATACAGATATATATATATATAGACGGATTCAGCATAGCCTAGGTCATCCCCCATGCTGAAAAAGAGTACCACTTATGCTAGAAAGCTTCTCACACCTCAGGTATTTTGGCGTGAAGTCACCAAAAACGTATAAGGAACTAACCGAGGGAGACCAATCGGTTAATTGGGAAGTTAAAGCTTAACTGAAAAGGGCTTAGATCGGACAATCTAGTTACCCATCAACTATTCACATAAAGAAGCTTGAAAACCCAGCGAAAATGCGTTACTTCGTTCCTCCGCTATTCACGAATAATCTATTTTCAAATAGTGGAATTTCCTTGTCTGATTTGTATCCTCTATGCGCTTGCACCTGTGTTGTATGCTCGACGAAAACGATTTACGAAAAATAAGTGTTCACGCAGTGAGCTACCTTCCGTAAGCTGATCACTGGCCACTGAAATGCCGCGTATGTATTGAGATTCAGTTTTTCTGCGTCATAGTAGAAATTTGCGTTGTGAGAACGACCGTAGATATTCTGAACGTCATTCTGGAGCAAATAGTGAAAAAAAAAAAAAAAACTTAACACAATAAAAAAAATGCAGTGTGTTCGGTTAAATGACACAAAAATAAGTTGGCTTTTCAGTTAAACTTTAAAGGCGCAAATGACGATGCTAAACACCGATTCTCTTCCCTCAGCCTGGAACTGAAATGGGCGGTTAGGGGCAAGCCCTCATCAACGATCACTCGAATTAAAAACAAAAGATAAGAGTTGCGTTTTTGCTGATACCATGGTATCTGTTACCACGGTCTAAAGTCGTTTTTGCAGTTATCGTGGTATCTGATACCACGGTCAAAAGGCGTTTTTGCAATTATCGTGGTATCTGGCCAGTTATCGTGGTATCAGATATTCAGATACTACGGTCCGACCGTGGTAACTGGTCGTGGTATCTGAAAAGTCATCTCACTTCATCAAATTTTATCAGATTGGTGAGAAAGAAGTTTAGCACTTAGTGATGTAACTGGATATCTGTTTTTCTTTTGGGATGACTTCGAAAAGTGCAATTTCGGCAATAGTCGTTTTTGCAGAGCACCGTGTATCAGATACCACGGTTTCTGCAAAAACGACTAATTGCAGATCCAGTTACCGTGGTAACAGATACCATGGTATCAGCAAAAACGCAACAGGATATTGCGCTCCAGGGCCACCAGTTTTCCTTTTCCAATAACTTTTATCGAGTACTGGTAGATAGTTTGCTCTCGCCTGGATTCATAAACGGATAAGTTTTACTGGAATTTTCAACTTTAAACAACACTCCGCACCAAAATATTCTTTAGTTAACGAAACAGATTTAGACTAGATGACTTGTGAAGATCGTTCCACCACGATTGGTAAAACTGGTAAAATTAGCACCGGCAAAAATCGAGGAATTCGTTTCGTTCAGTTGAAAAACTGTATAGAGTGCTGTGGTCTTTCTGTGTATATTCTGGTCTGCTGGCATTTTAAATACCCGTATATAAACACAAATATTCATTTGCACATACATATACATCTCGGTTAAGGGGAAGGGGCTTCCTGTCCTAATAGCTAAATATCACCTGACAACAGGGGCGTAATTTCGTCAAATTCCTGGGGGATGCAAAGTTGGAGCCGATTTTCCCAAGTAAAGTGAAAATGAGCAGTTTTATTTCAAGAAGAAAAACGTAATAAAAACAAAGAAACAAAGAGATATTTTACTAATCGTCCAAGGCAAAACGACGCTTCTTCAAATTCTCGAAACTGTCCACTGCGCGATTGACGTCAAGCTTCTTCGCTTTTCAGGGACCCATAAATTTCCTGTAATAACTCGCCATTCAGGGGGCTTGTCAATAAGAGGTTTCTGATGCGCTCTTGACCGAGCGTCAGATAGTTCGCGAAATACCCACGGGGATAAAATACCCGACTATCCAGATAGACAAAATTTTTCGCAGCCGTTCTACTGAACTAGGAATGTTTCTCTGTAATGGAAGAGTACCCTGGATCTTTTGCCCTAGCTTAGGTACCTGGTGGCATGCTGAATAGTCCCAACAAATTTTGTCTATCTGAGCAAGAACACCGATTCAACCCAAGCGGAATTCTTGGAAACTAGGTGAGGCTCGGGCAACATAGCAACATTGAAGCATAGGAAATGACAAGCCCCCTGAATGGCGAGTCATTACAGGAAATTTATGGGTCCCTGGCTTTTACAGGTTGGGTACCAATGACCAAAAGATCACTTAGTCGGTCGTCTGACATAGACGTGTTTAACCCTGCATAGCGCATGCAGATCGCTATAAAAGTTTCAAGGCTTCCGTGTTCCAATCTTCCAATCCAATCAGACAAAGGTATACTAAAGAAAACCGATCTGTTTCTGTGGATGCTTGAATTCTGTAAGCCTATCTTAGTTTCGACGACGCTAAATTTCAGCTGGGGGGGGGGGGGGGGGGGGGCAAACATCAAGGGGCGAGGGGGGGGGGGGGGCAAACTGGGGTCTGGGGGGGCAGTTGCCCCCCCCTTGCCCTATAGCAAATTACGCCCCTGCCTGACAAGTCTACCACCTGACAAAAATTTTTCGGCAAATACGATTTAGACACGCTTATCATTCGGCAAGTTACCAACGTACGATCCGAGAAAAGAAAAAATTTCTACTGACAAGTTACGCACACATATGTCATGAAATTTACAAAAAAAATAGTACTGTGCCACGCGGTCTAGGAAATCCTTCAATGCCTCCTCTTACTTATTCTGCTTTGTTTATTATCGCTAGCTCCGTTATCGAATTATAAGATTCCGAAATCCCGCTTTTCACCGTTCTTTCGTTTAGTCCTAACGACTTTTTAGCGCGTTTTCGGCCGCGTTTTTTCCCATCACGCAACGCAAACTTCGCCAAAAGCTTCAAGGTCCGCCGACAACTTTATCACAGATTACATAAGAATATGAAAAGCAGTAGCTTCAATGTAATGTTTTCATTTTGGAAGACATGGCAGACGATCAGGTCTGTCTTGTGTTTTGAACTTATTCTGTTTTGACTGGTTTTCCCACCTTTAAAAAAGGGCGCGTATTGTCTAAAACGCGCTTATCCCGCGGCGACTTGCCGTTCACTCGAGATTGCCGAATGAGACCTTGTCAACTGATAAGTCATAGGGTAGCCTGTTTTGTTCCGACAAGAGACGGTTCACACAAAACACGAGCACCAGAACAAATCCAGCCCAAAAGAGTTACACGAGGGAGTTATTACGAGTTTCTTGCTCTTGAAATTGGCCGGAAATCAGTCAGGCGTCTGCAGCAGGGTTGCCACTTGTCGCACGATAGTGTGAATTGTCACTCACGTAGGACATAAAAATCACTCTATTTCCCAAATGTGTCATTTTTGCAGCAGGGATTCCGACCAGAAGTAACTATTTCAAGTTTGTTTCATGAAAGTAAAATTAAGATGTGTCATTTTTGGGATCCCAAAACGTAAGTGGAGTGATACCTATGACATCGCAAAAATGTCCGTCTGTCTGTGAGCACGATAACTCTCGAAGGGAATGAGAAATTTTGATGAAACTTGGTGTGAGGATTCTTTGGGTCAAGGGTAAGGTCAAGTTCGTAGATGGGCTCTGTAGCTCTACATCTAGGGTTAGGGGAGGGGGTTTCAATTTAAGGAGCCAAAAAAATATTTTTTAAAAGCTATTGAGATAGTTGATTTAGGGGTAAGGAGACATGCTGAATCCGAATATGAAAGTTATTTTGTTGCCGGACAAGTAGTTCACCCGGAATCCGGTGAAAAGCGGACAAAAAACTTGTCGACCAGTTTTCGGCTATAGCGGTCCTACCCCTTTATTCTCAAATGATTATAGCTCTGCGCACGTGGCCGAAGATCATTAAAGTTGTTTATTCAGTGACGTATCGAAGGTCGAAGGGGGTCTCCCGTCTCTAAGGTCGAAAGAGACATGGGGTGAATGTGTTTATTTTATAGCGGGTTTCGATAGGGAGGAATTAAAATCATTAATTAGTATGCGTGCTGATATTTTACCGCTGGGAGACAGGAGGAGGTATACGGGTACGCCGATTGGGAGAATTGGTCCTTACTTCTGCCCGATGTGTGAAGATATGAATGAGTGTGTGCAACATCTTGTGTGTGATTGTAGGAAATGTAGTAGGAATTGTAGGAATAAGTGAGGGGTTGCTCACTGAAAAAAGGTGTACTTGGTAAGGGAGGGGTTACTCACTGGAAAAAAGATGTACTGGATAAGTGAGGGGTTGCTCAGTGGGTGTACTAAAGTTGTTTGGGGAGGGGGTGGAGTGAGCCGGTCCCAGGTACTCGTGAACCAATCCCAGGTGCACGCGAGGTGTTAGGAATTGGGTTTACCCGTAGGAGGACTCGAGGGGTTAGACACTTGGGTCAGCCAAGCGAGGGGGTTGATTCATTGTGTACCAAAGAGGGAACTGCTAGGGTACGCGAGGGGCTACTCACTGAAAGAAGGGTGAACTGGGTGAGTGAGGGGTTGCTCACTGAAAAAAGGTGTACTTGGTAAGGGAGGGGTTACTCATATTTGATGGTGCAAAACGGAGGGGTTACTCACTGGAAAAAAGATGTACTGGATAAGTGAGGGGTTACTCAGTGGGTGTACTAAAGTTGTTTGGGGAGGGGGTGGGTTGAGCCGTTCCCAGGTACTCGTGAACCAATCTCAGAAGTACGCGAGGGGTTAGGAATTGGATGTACCCGTTAAAGGAGTACTCGAGGGGTTAGACACTTGGGTGAGCCAATTCCAGGTGCTAGGTCTGTGTGAGCCAGTCCTAGGTGCTCGGTGAACCAATCCCAGGTCTACGCGAGGGGTTACTCACTTGCAAAAAAAAATCAGGGGCTAGGAACTGGTCTTGAGGGGGATTCCCCGGGGGAATTCTCGAATTTTGAACTTTATTTCCTTGACGGATAAGCTGGCAAAATTTGCAAGGTTCGGCTCCAGCGTCACCAGATCTTTTGCTCTGCATGCAGTTCGCCGGGAATTCTGCTAAAATACGAGGAATTTGGTAGAAAAACAACAATACAATTCTAAAATACCTTTTTGAGGTCGATTAGATATGAGACATTGGAGTAAACATGCAATTGTTGAACCCGTATCTGGACTTAGTTTCCTCATTTGATTAGTTGTTTGCCCGTAAGCAAAAAAATTCAAAATGGTAACATTTTTGTTGTAGGCTACATATTCAAGCGGTTGATTATGGATAAATATCAAAAATGTTAAAGGGGTCTAGCGAAGACTTGGAAATGTACAAGATTCGATTGTCTGGGTCAAGAAGTAAATTTTTTGGGATCCCGTCAAAACCTTTGGCCTTGTTACAGAGGAGATTTCAACCAAAAGTGAACATGAAAATAGATTTCACCCCCAATTCACCCTCTGATTTGGGCCAAAAGTCACTCTCTAAATAATTTTGATGTGGCCACCCTGGTCTTCAGAATAGAAGGTACGGAGCGCTTCTAGAACTCAAATAACAAGACGAATACTCAGTTTTTCTTCTTCAGAAATTATTCTTCTGTTTTTGCTTCACTACATCTTCTGGCCTCGGCTTGTGACCCGTCACAAACAAACAATATGGCGAACAAGACAAGAACCTGCTTACAGCAGCTTAACCGGTATATACGTCAGGTTTGTAAAGGAGAAGTTTGCACTGGATCTTCTTCTGATCCTTTCCCCGAACCATCCGAAATCCTTGAAAAAAGCAAACCTACCAGACTAGTGCAACACATATGTGTAGAGCCAATCCTACTTTTGAGGTGGATGCAAATGCAAAATTGTTGACGACAATGGAAAAGTAATAAGCATCATTAAGGCTAATTTGTCCTCTCACTTTAGGCCTACGCATACTAGAAGCATTTAGCTCTTTGAGTGTAGTCCTGCATGCAGGGTTGCCCAGAGCTCGTTTCACTGAAGTGTCAAAATTCCTGGCAAAAAGGTGCTTTTTGACACCTCGAAATTTGTTTGCGTACCGGTAACGCGCAAAATGCTGAATAGGTAGGCCTAATTATTCCGAGGGGTTGCGAACTGGCCGATTTCATGTGCACCATGAGGCAGAGGCAGATGAGGCAGGCATGAGGCAGGGACCTTGTACACCATGAGGCACTTCAAAAATCCCTAAACGTGTCACCAGAACGGGCGATGAGGCACGTGAGGTAGACATGAGGCACGTGAGGCAGGCATGAGACACGTGAGGCAGGCATGAGGCAGGGACCTTGTACACCATGAGGCACCAGTGCGCAACCCCTCGGATTATTCTGGATTTGTGAGAACATTTTTCAAAACATTTCTTAATTGTTAGCTTTATACAAGACTTCAAACTGTTTTTGGGATCCCAAAAAAACGTAAGTGGAGGGATACCTATGACATCGCAAAAGTTGTCCGTCCGACCGTCCGTCCGTCTGTTAGCACGATAACTCTTGAAGGGGTTGAGATATTTTGTTCAAATTTGGCACGATGGCTCTTTGAGTCTAAGTACAGGTCAAGTTCGAATATGGGCTCTGTAGCTCTATATTTAGGGGTGGGGGAGAGGTTTCAAATTAAGGGGCAACAAAAATATCTTTTAAAAGCTATTGAGATGGTTGATTTAGGGGTAAGGAGACATGCTGAATCCGAATATGAAAGTTATTTTCTTGCCGGATAAGTAGTTCACCCTGGAATCTGGCGAAAACCGGACACAAAATCTGTCGACCAATTTTCGGCTACAGCAGTCCCTACCCCTTCATTTTCAAACTAGTATAGCTCTGCGCGTGGATGCCGACGATTCATTTGTTTATTCTATGGACGTCGGAGAGATCTAGTGTAATCAAAGGTCGAAGGGGTAGATATATAATGTTCAAACGAGGATGCTCTTCAATGAGGATTCACTGGTGAAGTACAGGTCAAGTTCGTAGATGGGTCCTTTAGTCTTATCTTCAGAGGCAGAGGAGGGGTTTCGAATTTACCGAAAAAACATGTATGTTTTTATAAGCTAATAAGATATTCATTGAGGGGGTAAGGAGGTCCGCTGAATCCATATCTGAACTTAGTTTTCTTGTTGGACAAATGATTCATCACGAATTCGGCTGAAACTGGAAATTTGGTTGAAGCTCAAAGGTGTTTCTGGAATCGATTATAGATTCGGGTTCGGGGCAAGCAGACATGCTGAATCCATTTTTAACTTTATTTTAACAGTAAAAATATTCAAGGAATCTGACGTAGACTGAATGGCGAAGACATGACCCAATTGTTTGAATCAAATGTTAGATTTTGGGATCCCATCGAAACCTTGGGTCTTGTTGTGTATTAAATCAAAGTAAAGTACATCTTTTTTAGGGTGGTAATCCAACACTGCCTGCATGCTTCGTGAAAGGCGTGCGTGGAGCCAAGTTCCTGCGATTAACGGGAGGACTGCACAGCATTTAAAGGACCCCTCGCACTATTAACTACTCAACTTACAGTATTTTAAAATATTAGAATACTTTAAAACTAGGCTGTGCTTTCAATAAATAACCCACGGGTTTGGCTGTATTAAGCCTTTTCTGAGACCCATTGGCTTACAGCGAAAACAGGGAAACAATTTACATAACTGTTTTTTTCGATGGAAAAACTTTTCGCAGACAACCGTATACGGCGTGATACACATCGAAGGTAGCAAAACACGGCAAGTGAGAAAATCAGCGTGGTTTTGTTAGAGAGGTTAGAATGTACCGTACGAAATTGGGGTCTCCGGGTTTAGAAACATATGGAGTGATTATGGAAGTAGGTTGCGTCAGTATTATAGGTAAGACAGGTCCTTTAAACTTGGAAAGAACGCGATAACAAGTGTAATAATGTGCGTTTTTCACAGTACAGTCGCTCTATGTGTGCTCTAGCCGTTGCGTTCTGTCCACCGACTCCATTGCTGACTGCTGGTTGACTTTTCCACGGGGCTGATATGCGACTCGGTAGGAACCGAAAGCTAATCCCTGATTGCCCTTCCAGATAACTTATACCAAGATCTAACGAGTGACTGATGTTGTTTCCCTAGCGCATCTGGCGGAAACTTTTATGAACGGCGAATTCCCGTCTGTACAGGTTGACGACTTTTCATAACCACAGACAGGAGGTTGGAACGCACCCAACATCACGTCACTTCAGATCATCGTTTGAGAGCTTGACACGCGCCAATGAAAAAAAATCTACCCTTCAACTGCGTCCCTCAAGCTTCATTCACAGTTGGAGAGAGGCTTTAATAACAAAGCTGGACAGATTTATCTCAAACTTGCTGCCAATGAAGATGCGCACATGAGAAGGTGTAATTTTACACCCTGCTTGATCTTGTTGATCGGTGATTGAAGTATGCCTTGAAAGCTGTTACACAAAGTGAGAGGTTCGCAAGGGTCAGCAAGATACAAGCTTCTGTACGCCTATTCAACCTGCCACTGCCAGGGTCACTAGTCTAAGGAGAACACTTGAAATGTAAAAGTTAATTAAATTGCTCTACAGTATCCAGTAATAGCTGCGTTTTTGCTGACACCATGAGCGTGTTCCACCTACTTACCGTAGTTACTACGCATGCCGTCACGAATTCTGGCTTTTTGCCGTCAAGGCTGGGACGATTTACCTATTTTCCAGCAGAATATCATGCCACAGGCGAATCCGACCGTTCACGTTACAGAGATGCGTAGTTACCACGCTTACTACGCTCCCGAGCATGGTAAGCAAATAGTTATTATTAGTTACTATTCGAGAAGGTCGGAACGGTCAGCGTAGTAACTTTTTACGAGGTTGGAACGAAAATAGTAACTAATCTAATAGTTGCTATTGTTAGAAGGGTGGAACACGCTCCATGGTAGCTGATACCACGGCCTCGACCGTAGCTACTGACCGTAATATCTGAAAAAGTCATCTCGCTTTCACCATCACCAACAAAAGAGCACAGGTTTTTGTCAAATAGGTGGAAAAGCAGATTGGCACTAGTGATGCAAGTGGGTATAAGTATTTATTTTTAGGGTGGCTTCTAAAAGCGCAAATTCGGAAGTTGTCTTTTTTTGCAAAGCAATACCACGATAACTGCAAAAAAACGCAGATCAAGTCTATCTCGTCAAGTAGAAAGGTATTCTGATGGACCTGAAAGGATCCCTTTTTGAAGACGACTAGAAAAAAAGTCTAGCAGGACTGGACTTCCTTTCAAGACGAAAGGAACTCCGGTCTACTTGAAAGGAATCTTGTTGGGAACGGAGTCTGGGAATCTGGATCGGATCCGGTGACTTCAATAATACGAAGCAAGAGTAAAGGCTTTCGCCTCTAAATAACTCTAAGGAATTTTCAGTAGTCGAACTGATCAGAGTTAAAAATCCCATCAACAATGCCCTTGATACTGATCACTTCAGCATTTAACCGCATCTTCGGTAAGGCTGTTTATAAGGCTTTGGGGGGAGTTGGAGGGGGGGAACCGGAAATCGTGTTCAGAGTGGACGGACCGGGATGAAAATTGGTGTGAAGAACAAGAACAAGCCCTAGATAAATAGTTGACAATACCGGACCGGATCCGGGAACTTTGGAGGGAGCTGGAGGGAAGGTTCCGATATAACCGGTAATCCCGAGTTCAGATGCTTCCACGTGTGCTAGGACGATGAAACTTGGCAGGCATAGCCTCTGGGTAGCGATTGGAATGATACTTAGTGGGAAGAACAAGCATAAGCCCTTGATACATCAGTGACAGAACCGGGCCGGACTCGGGCACTCTCGAGGGAGTTGGAGGGGGGGGGGGAATTCCGCTGATCGCGATTTAAGGTACTTCCAGATGTGCTAGGACGATGAAACTTGGCTTGAACATTAGGGACTTGACAAGATTGGCTTAGAAATTGTCATTTCCCAGATCCGACCATATCCTAAAGTACTTACCTTAACCGCAAAGTACAAAAAATACTTTTAAGGAAAATATTTATTTTCATGGTCCCCATGGGCCCATGATAATTTTTGCCTCAAGGGTTTTGCTTAGAAATGAATTTCTAGCACATGCGCATCTTAAACTTTTAAGATACCAAACCATATATATTCATGATTCTAAAGGGCCCAGGATCATTTTTGCCTCAAGGGTTTTGATTAGAGATGAATTTCTAGCGCCCTTAAAGTACGCATCATCACAGCCAAGTGCAAAAATATATACTTTGTACCAAACGATACTTTTTCGTGATTTCCAATGTTCCACGATCATTCTTATCTCAAGGGTTTTACTTACAAATGATCACAATAAACCAACGAACTAGCAAATTCCTACTTTCGTCCTCTTGCCAAGCCTTGCAAGTGCCATATGAGCTTCTAGCTCCTTTTTTTCAATTTTAATGTTTGTAGGTTTTTTTTCATTTCTGTAAGCTATTCTGCTTTAATTTTCAGCTTTCGCTTGGCACAAGCTTTCCCTCTCTTCTGGATCCGTATTATAAGTCCAAGAGTTCAGGCATGAGACATTCCCGTCTTACATAGTAACCGATTTCGCGCAAAGACAGAAATAAAAGAGCTGGAAGCTCATATGGCTATTGCAAGCCTTGGTAAATAAGAATGACGATGGATCCTTGGAAATCAGGAGATTGCATTGTTTGGTATTTTTTTCCGTAATCATCATAATCAAAACCCTTGAGGCAAAACTTATCATGGGCTCAAGCGGATCATGAAAATGCCTGCCATATTTCATCGCCCTAGCATATGTGTAAGCATCTTAAGTCGGGATCACCGGAATTCCGGAACCCTCCTTCCATGATCCGGTCTGGTCTTGTCAAGTATCTATCTAGGGCTTGTGCTTGTTCTTCCCACCAAGTTCTATCCCTATCCGTCCACTCTGAACATGACACAAGATTTCCGGTTGCCCCTCCAACTCCCCCCAAAATCACCGGATCCATTCCGGACTTGAAGTGTGACATCTGAGACACGAGGTCTTTCCAAATATCAAGTTTCATCCAGATCTGATTCACCGTTAAAAGCTATAAATACGTCAATATTCCGGATTCCCCTTCCTCCACTCCCCCACGGTGGTCTGAGCGGGGAAGTGACTGTTTCCAAGTTAGTTTGGTCGGGTCCCTAATATGCCTGCCAAGTTTCACCGTCCTAGCACATGTGTAAGCATCTTAAGTAAGTCGGGATCACCGGAGTTCCGGAACCCTACCTCCAACTCCCCCCACAGTGCTCGGATCCCATCCGGTCTTGTCAACTATGTATCTGGGGCTTGTGCTTGTTCTTCCCACCAAGTTTCATCCCGATCCATAAACTCTGAATATGACACACGATTTCCGGTGCCCCCCCCCTCCAACTCCCCCCAAAGTCACCGGATCCATTCCGGACTTGAAGCGTTACAACTGAGACAGGAGGTCTTTCCAAATATCAAGTTTCATCAAGGTCCGATTCACTGTTCAAAAGCTATAAATACGTCAATATTCCGGATTCCCCCTCCCTCCACTCCCCCACGGTTGTCGGATCGGGGAAGTGACTGTTTCCAAGTTAGTTTGGTCAGGTCCCTAATATGCCTGCAGAGTTTCGCCGTCCTAGCACATGTGTAAGCATCTTAAGTCGGGATCACCGGAATTCCGGAACCTTCCCTCCAACTCCCCCCACAGTGCTCGGATCCGACCCGGTCTTGTCAACTATGTATCTGGGGCTTGTGCTTGTTCTTCCCATCAAGTTTCATCCCGATCCATCCACTCTGGTTATGACACATGATTTCGGGTTCCCCCCTCCAACTCCCCACAAAGTCACCGGATCCATTCCGGACTTGAAGCGTGACATCTGAGACAGGAGGTCTTTCCAAATATCAAGTTTCATTAAGATCCGATTTCCCGTTCAAAAGTTACCCTCCCTCCACTCCCCCATGGTGGTTAAATCGGGGAAGGGACCAAGTCCGTTTGGTAGGGTCCCTAATATACCTGCCAAGTTTCATCGTCCTAGCACTTCTGGAAGTACCCTAACTCGAGATGAGTGGCCTGACCGACCGACAGACCGACAGACCGAAAAGTGATCGGTATATGACACTTGAGTGGAGCTGCAAGTGCCATAAAAATAAAACAAGACACTGAAAACATTCGTAAGGATGAACTTATTACATGCTGGTAGCCTATATGGAAATCAGAAATATCACATACGGTACGCTTCATTCAGTCATGATTCATTATGCTTGACTGAACGAAATTAAGAATTCAAGCATAGTCGAAAACGCATCCAGGTGGTGAGCAAAGGAGTTAGCCGCTCACAAATAGGACCGTGAAGCCAACAAGTGTACGTGCGTTTTTTAGTGTTTATTGCATTTCGTGGATGGAAAAGGTTTGCTGGAACCACGATAGGCTACACAGAGGAGAGTTGACAGGAAGAAACAGCATATTTTTAGGCCCTCCTTATAAGGTCCCGGGAGAAAGCATAACAAAATAACAAAATCTATTACAAATCCATTTACAAAAATCCATATACAAATCCATAACAGAAGAGGTATAAAAGAATACGGTATGCGGTACGAAGCCTGTAGTATTAAACTGATAGTTGTCCCCTGGGATCATAACACAACCGGATATGTTGCTGGAATATCATATTCGTCCTCTTTTATTGCCTATCATTAGTGTCCATGGGCGTGGATTGAACAGTATGTGCCATCTACTGTCTATATTATAAGTGAGCATCAATCACTCAACAGTATTGACAACAGGTGTGACTGTGTCCTCTTGTAGTGAAAATACCTAGCTACAGAGATACCAAACTCGAATAAAGCTTTACAGTGTGATTGCAGCGTAATTTCAGCATACTCCCGCATGTAAACTGAAACTTCCTGATCGGAAAAATATTCTAGAACGAACCGGAACGAACCAGCGAATGTTTGACGATTATTCGGCAGGTTTGAATCTCCAGGCATTTTCCAATGAAGAAATTCACAAAATCAGATATTCAAGGAAGAATTTCTAATCGTTTTCCACATGTCAATTTTCCAGCTTGAGCGGCAGCTTGCCAAGAAGGGCCGAAATATAAGTTGCGTTTTTTAGGATTAACTTCTGTTTCGTCAAAGTTTGTAGTTTGGCTCTTGTTTTGTCTTTCTTGCGTTTTATTGAGTTCTTGTTTCCGAAAAGCCAAACTACACCAAACTACGTATGCGACGTAGTTTGTAGTTTGAGCTCCGTAGTTTCAGGTTCCAAACTACAGCAAATGGAATGGACAAATAAACGGCTTTTAAGTGAAACTACGCCGAAACTACATCCAAAAAAACGCAAGTATAGCTCTAATAAAATGTAGCTGACGTATCCGTTTTGCATTGTTAAACTTGCACTGAAATTTGTCAAAAAACGAACCACAGATACCCTAATCAAAGTTGACACTAGACACTACTTCTGAGAGATTCCTTTTTTATCATCCAGGAACAGAATTTCGGTCAGCAAACCCTTCTTGAAATACAACCCGTATGGAAATACCGTTGGAGAATGGTGATCAATGGTAAGCAGGGGCGTCACGACTGGTCGACCAGTCCGTAAAAAATAACTGAGTCGGCACGAAGTGCCTCGATTTTTTGTCAAAACAGTTGATTATTTTCGTGAAAACAGTCGGTTTTTCCGAAAATCTGTTAATTTTTGTCAAAACAGTCGGTTTTTCTGAAAATCAGTCGACTTTTTTCAAAACTGTCATTTTTTTTCTTGAAAACAGTCGTTTTTTCTTAAAAACAGTCGGTTTTTCCTTGAAAACAGTCGTTTTTTCTTTAAACACAGTCGGTAAAAATTACCAGCCAGTCCGTAAATGCCTTGCCCCCCCCCCCCTCCAAACATTTTGGCTAGTAACGCCTCTGATTGGTAAGGTGAGGTATCATTTCACTGAAAATGGTAGTAATTCAATGTCATAAAAGCATCAGACTTGCAAGTGGCATAGAAAAATGACGCTTTGTTAATTAAGTTGTTGATTTATAACATGAAAATAGCAAAACTGTAGCCTAAGGCAGTGGAAATTTGAAGAACCTCCAAAGATCCTCCAAGAAAGAAAAAAAACATTTGAAACTGAGCTTTTACCCATTGGAATTCTCCCATCCTTACCTCTACCAGTCTCCCTACCAGTGGATCCTTGGCAGTAGTGCCATTTCAATAAACCTAAGGATCAGTCTTGGCCTAAGATCAGCCTCAATCACATGTTTATTACAGACTCGAGATTTAACTACATGTTTCCAGTTAAATTTCAAGCAGCCAAGTTTTTGAAAATACCTAAAGCGAAGTAATTGCTTGCATTGCCTTTTCAAACCAATAAAGCGGCAAACAAATATTTTGAAATCTAGGGGGCCTTGTGTCTCCCCAAATGGCGCCTCTGCCCTTGCAGATAAAAAAAAAAATAAACAACTACAAACCAAACCAAAGCAGGAACTGGATACAGCACACATAATGGCTGAAAAGTTGAAAGCAGACTAACAGTAGGGTATAATTACTGTATACTGTTGTAATTATCATTAAGAAGAAGATAACCAGTGACAATGACACAATGGACATTCAAGGCAATCAAGGACAAATAACTTGCTATTTGCGCTACCCATATATTTGCGCCACTGCTAGTAAACTTGTGTAAACAAAGACTAAATCACAAGGATCTCGTCTGGAACACCAAAATACATCCATTCTGCCGAAATATCAAAATATCATCCACATCCTTCTATATCTTCTTTGAAGAATTACCTGCTGCAAAACAAAGCTGAAAATGCACAAATACATGCAACAGAAAAACGCTGGCGTAGTTGTCACACTCAAGCTAGGCTATTTGGGTTAAATAAATCTGTGAAGGTGCAAAATAAAATTGGAAATGGAAGGTGGTGCTGAGGTAGCGCAAACACAATTTGGCCATGGTCAGCAGGTGTTTAGAAGAAAAGCATTTGGCAATGCTTCCACTTTGTTCTTGAACAAAGACAGAAGGAATATTAGGTTGTAGAGAATAACTAGATCTTTCAATCAAGGCCCAATTTCATCCATTTGGTAAGTGTAGAGGCTGGAAAGAAACATTTTGAGTTACAGGTACATATTTCATTCGTGGGAGGTGGCAACAGAACATACAGATGCCAGGGAGCGGGGACGGAAATAGCAAGGTGCCCTGTGCTCTGCCTGTGCTAAGTGGGACCAGTTTTCCCCTTAGCTCATGTTGTAACGATGTCGAAGGAGGAAGCACTTGGTAGGCAGAACACAACAAGTTTCTCCTTGAAGCCTAGTTTGTAGGACGTGGATTAACTAAGAAAAAAAGTAACCTAAATGTTAAAACACAAAGCCAAAATTTCGTGCCAGGAAAATTTTTAAATAAATCTGAAAAAACTCATGCCAGCAGGTGTATAAGTAAATTTTCGATTCTCATCTAATTCACTTTACTTATCCTTTTAACTTATATTAGCTTATTTAGTATTTTTTTTCCTTCCTCCAAATGACTGGCACTTGGGTTCCACTCTGGATCCCTTTCGGCCTGCCGTGCTTGTTTACTGTTTCAAATGTCCCGCTAAAAACTCTTTCCGCGGAATTTTCAAAAACTTCTAGAAAGGGTTTCCGCGAAAGCCGCACCTGCTGCTTTGGTAACTTGAGCAGCAGCATGTAAACCGTAGGGAAATGAGTTGAATTCGCAGAAATGTGCCTAGTAGTACACGATTTTATTTTGCAACCAAAAAACACCCGCGACAAAGCGATTTTATGTTAAGACGAACTGGTGAGTTCTGCAACAAAGGATAGGTAGGCGCCATCTAGAATCGGAACGATATTTTGAACGGTAGGTGGCGTCTAAACGGGACTGGTATGTCCCTATATCTGTCTTGTGTAAGGTCTATCTGGCCCATTGACATCCCCGACCCCATCCTTCTACCACAGTAGACAACAGTAGTTCCAGTAAATTTACTCTACAACTCAAGTCAATCGTGCAAAGTTGGGTCTGGCCTGAATTAGCTCCCATAGTTCTTTGACTGACAGAGAAGGCAACAGTCGCGTTTTTTTGGATTCACTTCTGTTTCGTCAAAGTTTGTACTTTGGCTCTTGTTTTGTAGTACTTGCGTTTTGTTGAGTTCTCGTTTCCGAGACTACTAGTCACACTATTTGCGAGGCAGTTCGTAGTTTAAGCTACTTAGTTTCAGGTTCGAAACTATAGCAAATGGAATGGATGAATAAAACGGCGTGAAGCAAAACTTATACAAAAAAACTCTGCTAAGCGAAACTACGCCGAAACTACAAAAAAAGGCAACTTAGGTCGATTCCAAAACCTGTCGTTACGAAGGCTGCAGTTCAAAAATTTACATTAATAGTGGTGGTTTACAGTCAAATGGGTTGTGGGATAATGGACCCGTTTTGGCCCGAGCAGGGTTGCCTCTCCAGAGAAATATTCTGTTCTGTAAAAATGACCCCAGCCGCTAAATATTTGTAGAAGTTTTTGCTTGAAACTTGGATACCAAAACGTAAGTGGAGGGATTCCTAGGGGCGTATTCTTGTCGTTCTTCGAGGACTCCCCTTGAGGAATCCCCGCGTTTTTGTTTGTCTCGGGGATCAATCCCCGTATTCTAGCGAGTCCCCACGGACGGGGAATGCTCCGATTATTATCACCATCATCAAAAAGGACTCCCTTTCAGATCCGGAGGGGAATGAATTTGTGCTGGTGTTGGTGCAATGTAAAATTAATTAAAAACAATCAGAATAAAAAAAAGCCAACAATAAAGTGGATCCAGACTAATTTCGTCAGCTGCATACTTTTTTTCGAACAAAATCCGTTTTGGAACCATTCACCGTGTTCTCGCTGTTTCTGTACGCGGAGTCCGCGTGGAGTGACCCCCTCTATTCTCGCCGTTCTCTCGAGAATACGCCTTATGCCTTCGTAAAAGTTGTCCGTCTGTCAGCACGATAACTGTCGAAGGGAAATAAATATTTTGATGAAACTTGGTATGAGAATCTTTTTGATCAAGGGACAGGTCAACTTCGTAGTTCGACTCTGTAGCCCTAAATTTAGGGTGGTGGTTCAAATTAAGGTGCGATTTTTTTACAGCTAAGGCTGGAAAGAATACTTACTTATTTTGTACTTTTGTCAGGACGCAACCTGTGCAGCTCTCCCTGGCGACAGCAGCTGACGGAGTAAGGCATGGCATGAATCTCGGTCTTCTGTGAATGGCATCGAGATTTGAAGCCAGTATGGATCCCATCTCCTCCCATGCCGGCGGAAGCCTCCAATGGGCTCAAGGTCTTACTTGAGGGTGCTCAGCCAAGTTTTACGCTGACCTTCCCGGAGTTTCTTCCAACCGGGCATGGGGGTGGCTAGCAGAGCTTTCTTCACCAGGGTGGAGTCTTCTCTTCTGCTCACGTGGCCGAACCAGGACAATCGGCGTTTCTTCGCTAAAGAGCCTGCATCGTATTTTTGGGAGGACCGTCTCCTTATTTCGTTGTTACTGAGACGGTCTCGGAGTGGCACTCCCAGGATTTTTCGGAGGCATCCATGGTCGAACACATTAAGGGATTGGGCCTCGGCAGCTTTTACTGGCCATGTTTCCGACCCGCAAAGAAGGGTGGATCTGACCATGACTTCGTAAACTCTATGTTTTTCGACTGATGCCTCTACGATTCCACAGACCCTTTTTTAGCTGAGCGAAAACGCCGTTAGCAGCTGATATTCGGGCCAAGATTTCCTCGCTGCTGCTTCCTGTCACGTTGATGAGTGAGCCAACGTATTTGAACTTGTCAACCTTCTCTATGGGACACTGGGTCAGCTTGATGCCCAAATCCGACGGTTCGTTGAAGATGTGCTTTGTTTTTTCAGATCTGATTCGAGAGCTGGATAGAGTCGACCAGCACTAACAAGAAAATCGCTAATTTTGCCCGATGTTGGGCTACTATTTCCCGTTCTGTACATGCCGGATAAATATCTTGCTTTCTCTTGATGATCGCATTGGATCGTCGTATAGAGTCCTGGTTTGAACTACTGCAAATGCGAAAATGGATTAACACCTTTCACTCGAAAAGCCCGCGAAGAAAAGACAAAACTGGTCACTTGCTAACCATAAATATTCCTTCAGCCCAAGCTGACTGCGAATCATATTTGACAGTGCAAAACGGGCACGTCAGCTGAATTTTATTCAAGCTATATTTCGGCCTTTCTTGGCAAGGGTCCTCTTCAGGCTCAAGCCGCTCAAACTGGAAAATGAGCTTGTGAAAAAACAAACTAAAGACTCTTTAGCCTTAAGTCTCTGATTTGGGGAATTCGTTTGTGAGAGTAGCTTGGAGTTAAAATTGGTGCTGTGATTTCATTTTGCACACCAGTGTCACGCTACCCGTGCTTTTCCTCGATTTCTTATTAGGTACCCATTTGAAGCTGGGTGGACTTGTGGCTTGTCATACGGGGACACGCCATTGACCGTCGCCCTAAACCAAACCTTCGGCACCACCAAGACTCGAACCAGCGATCCTTCGCTTGGTAGTTTTGCGCGACAACCCATTCGGCCACGGACATGACACATTACCTGTTCCACCGCTTCAGTTGTTTTCAGCATCGCGCAGACCCCTTGGTTTTGATGAGAAACTTGCACAATCGGTATTGCTGACCAATCAGCTCCTCGGAAAGGAGACGCGAAAGCTTGATCTAGCTCGGAAAAAACGTAAAAATGACATCGAAAGTTCGGGGTCTCGGGAATGACAATGAACGAACCATCAGGAACGCAGATATAATAGTGACATTTAAGCTATTAAGTCCTTAAAGCACACCGCGAACTATTTAGTGTTTTCATTATCCATTATTCCAAACGTGTTGAATACTTTGAAAGCAAACTCTACTTTTCAAAAATTATCTACGGCTTTTGCTGTTTCAAGTCTTTCTCCTGGCCCGTTGACTTCAAGCAGAAACACGAAAAACTTTACATAACCGGGTTTTCTCACGAGCAAGCTTTCCTAGAGAGTCGTTGGGGAAACAGCGAATCTAGACAAGTGTGAATATCACAAAAAATTTCGTTAGGGGCTATATTTAATTCGGATGGAGAGATTAAGGAAGTAGGTTGCATTGGCATTAAAGGTACGATGGGTCCTTTAACCAACGGATATGTGAATTTACGGGGGGAAGCCCCAACAACGCTACCATCAACAACAACAGCAACTTTGTGCTCATGCCTCCGAAGTAAACTGTTGAGGTTGTCTTGCCTACCGGTCACGTCAGGATAAATTTGCAAACACTTTACTCATATACTGCTCTGTCAAATCATTATACTACACACTTTTTATACAAACAGACCGTAGACGTTTACAAAACTTAAAAAAAGTACACGCAAGTTGAAAAATAGTACAATGAGGTATACAGTTAATCTCTGATGCTAGACAACTGGCTTAGTTTCACCACAAATTCGCTACCATGGAGAGAAAGATGGCGGCCTGAGTCGCTTTTAGACATTACTGCAACTGGCCTTCTACGAACTCAGCGCTCCAAGCGGATTAGTCTCTATTTATCCCCTCTCGCCTCATAATCATCAAATCATAAAGAGATAGTAAATAATATCTACAAGTTACTGAACAGAAAAGAGAAGCTTTCCCTTGTTTCTGCTGAAGGTATGTAATACTCTATATGACTAAGTCCAAAACACGCCAGTGATCCTCAGGAAGAAGGAGTAAGCGTGTCTTTACGACTCAAACTCAACGACTCAAATCCTGTGTCAATCAATCACCGCGATCTTTGGGAGCAGCCGTGACACCACTTCTGCCTTTCTTCCGCTAGCTACCCGGAGAGGCCGGAGATTTTACATCGGCAAGGGGAGATAGTCATCAAGAGTATTAAACACACACCCTAGCAGTTTTAGTTAAATGATGATAATGGTGATGATCATTGGGGTCTTAAAAGGAACAAAGCAGCTTGGCGGCTCTGTCCTGGAATATGGAGAAGTAGTCACATTTGTGAAACTTTAGATTACGGTATTTCGGCTATCTGTCAAGTTCATAAATTCTTCAAAGGACCTTTGCGTCGGCCCTTGAACCTTAGGAATTATCGGCAGTTATCATGCGAATTAATTTCAGTATCTATCCACGGGCACCGAATTTCTGGTTTAAAATTTTTTCTGAGTATACAATTCTCGGACAGTATGACCTATACCTACTTCAGGCAGGGGCGGCAATGAACAGAGTACCCTTTCGCAAGAACTTACAAAACGATACGTTACTAAACTCGTCTTCCTTTCCTTGATACCTTTCTGCCATTCCCACACTGTGCAATTATTAGAACTCTATCACATAAGTTTCCTGCGTCAAAACTGGTAAGGGTGTTGGCACTCGCACGTATTCTGTACGAACGGAAGATTGGCCAATAAGAAACACAAACCGACCAAGAAGTTCAAGCAAACCCGAGCGGTGACGGGCGTGTCATAGGACCAGCAAGTAAAAAACGAAGTCGAATTTTGTCCCCCCCCCCCCCCCCTTCAGTACAAAATATCAAAAGAAATTCATTATTATCTTCGTTTGCTATACTTTTCCGTCCCTCAAAATGTGTTTGCCGTCTTTGCACGTTAGTGGCTTGAGGGAGCAAAAATCAATACTACCCATAACGGTGAGGATAGTTATTCCTGGTTCTACCTGTTGACAACATTTTCTATTGGCTTATGGCTGTACTAAAAGTAGAGGCGTTTTGATAAATACTTAGAAAGGCAGAGTGTGGCGCTGTACTGAAAGGTGTCGCACCCAGAATCTTGTGTTCTTTGAATCACTGCTTTAAAAATAGAACATGTAATGTGCTAGCTAGGTGCCCCAGTAGATGTAGACTTGGCGAGTTTCAAGTTTCTAATGTTATTAATGTGGCAGAATACGAAGAAACGAAACATAGTCCGCAATAGTTCATCAAACGGCAGCAGATACATAACAGACAGTGTCCACTCGCGCGAACAAAGGAAAAAATCACTGTGATTTCACACAAAAATTGTGCACATCATCTGCACTTTCGCTTCTCACAACGTTCCAGAGGCGAACAGGAGGGGTCGCAACTCGCAAGCTGTGCTGCTATCAGTTTGCCCTTGTACACTGTAAAAAGTCTCTCATTGTCAGATGATACTGCATTTTTTTGCATTCTAGCCTTTTAAGTCGTGCATCGGATTAAAACTCTCCGAATTCGGATTTAGATTCTCCGAATTACGAATAAAAATGTCCGAAATCGGTGACGCACAACTACTAAAGTCCGATAAAGGAGAGACTTTTTACAGTGTACCTACTTCTTTCAAAAATGAAGGTATTCACACAGAGTGAACGCATACAGCGACGCTGTATACACCCCTTGACTACCCCTCTTACATAGTCGTTATGGGGAGGTAGGCACGCTTTCTGCTAATAGAGGTCAAAGGCCTCTCTTTCAATTCTTCTATCATTTATATTAACTTGGCCGTTTTGGGTAGTCTGACGCTGTTTTAATTTGAGAGGAGTTGGTGAACTCACAACGAGTCGCCAATCCATTCCTCGCAGGCCTGTAGAGGAAGGACAAAGGGCTTGGTGAAATAGTGGCCAAAAGAGAATAGACTGGGTAGCGCTTGATCTAAAAGCGGGAAAAGAACCAAAGCACTGGAAGATATATGATAGAAAATGCGGCTAGTAGTGAAATTAAATATCTACCACTGATCAGAACTTCTTTTTAAGAATTTCGAAACAAATCCGTCCAAGAAACCGAAAAACCACAGAGCATTTGCGGAAACTGAACGAAGAATCCAACCAGATCCAATTCTAATCACATTCGACCCGATTCCAGTGTTACACCTTTCTCGATGCGTTGGGGATGACTGGTCTTGTTCACGCTGCCATAAGCCAGTGATTCGCCAGAAATTCTACAAGGCGAAGGTATTCAGCACTGCACTGCGATTCATATAGTCTTTCTAGAGCGAGTAAAGAGGGGTATATCCTAGAACATAGCCGTTTACATACCCCGACACGGTATATAGTGGGGTTCCGTTTTTACAGCCGTAACACTTTCCAGCTCACTCCGATGGCAAGGAATAGGTAGGACAACACTCCTGATTGGTACAAAATAGAAACGAGGCGTGGCTATGCAATCATGTCAGCCCATCGCAGTTCAAAGAAGTTACGGAGAGAATGGCCAGCTTTTCCAACCGGCGAATCATCTTCATTGAAGGTTTCACAGTTGGTAAATATGAGGATCATATCCGAGTAGAAATCGTCGCGATTCTTATACCTGCAAAACATGTACTAAAAATCGTGGCACCAACAACTCAGCTTGCTTACCATTTCCTGCGGTTCATAAGCCTAGTAACAATCCGGGATGTATGCGCGCGTGTGTGTGTGTGGGGGGGGGGGGGCAGAAACTGCACTGGTGCCTTGCATTCCTGTGACCTCTTTTCGAGCAAAGACCACTGCATTAGAGAAAACCTAGGTCTTGCAAAGGAAACTGTCCACTAACTGTTATTTTTTTTCAATTCAATTCAATTCAAATTTATTTTTGTCAAACAAACAGAATCCACAGTTGCAGTTGCAGAGTGCTTTTTTCACCCTAGACTACAGACACAAAAAAACACTCATGAACAACTTCTCTCGTCATCTCATTAATCCGCTCCTTTTCTGACTCCAAACCCCTAAATAAATAAGTTTTCAGCTCCCCTAACGCTGACTGGAAGCTTATTCCAAATCGATACTGCTCTATTTCTAATCACAAACATGCTCTACTGGTATCTGATGATTCATGGATGTGACTGAATTTCGCTATACACAGAGTGGAACAGACACAGTAATAGGTCTACGGAGAAATAATAAGAATATAGCCGCAAGAACAAACTTCAGAGAACAACACCTAATATCGGCTGCTTAACCAATATGAGCAGCTCAACTAATGTCCAGATGACCGGGGTTCGAATTCTTGGTGTACATTGATGGCTTAGGATGGCGGAAACTGGGTCAGGGCGGGGCCTCACGGATTGGAATTCCCGCAGGATTTTCATCACCATCGTCAATTTCGTACGAAAAAATTGAGTTTTTTCCAAAATTCCGACGCATAAAAAGGAAGATACTAACTCATCGATCGACCTGATGAACATGAGAAAATACTGGCTGCCCTCTTAAGCTAAAAAGCCCGGAACCGAAATGAAATCTTCTGTTAATTTTTTGTTAAGTTTAATTCTCAGTCGATGTGGAGACAGATTTTCAGCGGCAAGAGTAAGGCCTGAGAGAGTGGTAGCCCAGCCAATACCCAAATTACAGCCAATTAAACACAACGACTCGCTACCTTAGAAGTTTTTTTCCCGCTTTCGTCAACCTTTTTAACTCGCATCATTAATCATATATAGATTTGATATGTTTCACAAGTCTTGGTTATATCCAAACTAGTGTAGAACTATCTTTTGTACATAATTAGTGTTAATATGGACGAGAACCACCAAATCGGCTAGACCGTTGTATCGGTTTTGAAATTAAACTGAATTGAACTGAATTGAGATAAATGGCGTGTTCCACCTTTCTTAGAATAGCAACTACTAATTAATTTGTTCGTTCCAACTCGTGAAAAGTTACTACGATCACCCTTCCAACCTTCTCGATACGGTAACTATTTGCTTACCACGATCGGGAGCTAAGTAAACACGGCGATTGGCCAGATTAGCGCGTGGCGCGATATTTTGCCAAAGGTAGAAAAGACGCCAAGGAGTCAGGAATCGCGACGTCGTGCGTAGTTACTGCGGTAAGTAGGTTGGAACACGACCGAAATAACAGAGGATTCACTTACTGGCCAATTTTGAGTTTTTTCTTGATGGTACTCAGGTCCATCGGCGTTTTGATAATCTTCTTATACTGCGGTAGCGCTTTTGTGTTCACTGGAAGTGCGAACGGCCACGAGTCCTGATGTTTCTCCAATGCTGTCAGAAGCCTAAAAGAAAAGAAAGAAGTTTGGCACTTAGTGATGTGACTGAATATCAGTTTTTCTTTTGGGATGACTTCGAAAAGCGCAATTTCGGCAAGTGTCGTTTTTGCAGAGGCAGCTTCTGGAGGGTTTTGTAGTTCCTAGTTTTTTTTTTCAAATAAACCCCATATATAATCTAATCTAACACGGTAATTGCAAAACCAAACTGGTAATAATAATACAATGCACAAAATAGGCCACAGACTTCTACTAAAATTCATCTGGAATACTTGACTAAACATCCCTTGGGTGCGAGGATTGGGAGAGGAATTCCAAAAAGGACATGCCGAGCCTATATTTCTGATTTACTTTAGGTCCTTTATCGTCCCATCTACGCTCATGTCCGGCACTTCTATCCACCCTAACGGCAATACACCGATTTTTGCATTTGCCATGTCTTTGTCTTCTCCAAGTATTCAAGTATTTATTTACGTACTAAAATTGTATAACACTGGACAACTTGGTCTATTGGCCCTAAAGGAAATGAAACACAACCGAAAAAGACATAAAGAGGAAAAAGAACAAAAAAGAAGAAGAAAAAAAGAAAAAGAAAAATAAGTGGATCAGTCTATTGCTTCCAAGGATCTCATTGGTAGCAAAAACCAGTTATGCATTCCCCGTTCTCCATTCTGACAAAAACGCAAAAAAAGGAGAATTGGCTTCATCTCAATAGTCATAAAATGCGAAACAGGAGAATTGCGAGGAGAATTCAGATAAAAAAACACAACTAAATTCTTCTGAGAAGCGGTCAAAGAATTTCAGCAGGGACATGATCATAGCAAGCGAGGGAAACATTCGTCAGTTAATCTCCATCATGACCATTAATAATCTTATATTTCGGGAAGCATAACACGTTAACCAGTTTATCTGTTGTTTCTCCCGTGAAGACAACAGATGTTTGACAACCTTTAACAGAAGGATGTGCATCTTCTATGGGTCTTAAGCCCCGTTCACAAGCATGCCTAGCCAAGCGCAGATGTCTAGGCACGTGCCTATCATCACCGTCCACACCCATGCCACAGATTTTGGGCCAGGCACGGAGTTCCAGGCTCTAGAACTCGGTGCCTGGCTATGCCTGAGCATGTTCCTCGGCAGTGTGCTTGGCTAGTTAGCAAAGTTGAAAACTCTATATTAAGAGTTGAGAAGATGTTTGTATATACTATTTGAATTCGTAAAGGGAATATGGTAAGATCATTAGCCCTACTAATATAGAGAGTCATGCTTGTGAACGCGGCTTTATCAAACTTCTGACAATACAGAATACGGCATGATGCCCCCAAAGGATACGGAACTTACTTTTTCAGACCCCGAATCTCCCCTTGTCCGGCAGAACCAGATGGCGTGAGTGCATCGTCTACTTTTATCTTCTTTTTCCTTTTAACGCCTTTTGTCGCAGGAGACGATGCTGAATTTTCCAGTTCCGTTGGCTCGGACTCGGAAGCTAGTTCCGATCTTTCCAAGATCTCTGATTTTTCCGGCTCCGAAACCATGGAAACATTCGAAGGGGCGGGGAGAGGGGAGGGATTTGGTGACGTGGCGGTCGCTGATTCGCTGAGACTTGCGTTCAGGATGGACCGTTTTCTTTTGCTCCCTGTTGGGTTTTTCTGGCAGAAGGAGCAGGCGAACCGGCTTTTCTGTGGCTGTAAGAAACAAATACAAAATGGTTGAACCACAAGGGAAACACTTGAGCAAATCTCAAAATCTACGCCGTTTCCTTGTACCGAGGTTCCACAAGATTCGATGTACTTAGAGCGTGTTCCATCCTACTTACCGTAGTTACCACGCATGACGTCACAAATTCTGTCCTTTTGTCGTCAAGGCTGGAACGATTTTTCTATTTTCAAGCGGAATATCATGCCTCGGGTGAATCCGACCAATCAAGTGACAGAGATTTGTGGTTACTACGCTTACCACGCTCCCGAGCGTGGTAAGCAAATACTTACTATTAGTTACTATTTCGAGAAGGCTGGAACGGTCAGCGTAGTAACTTTTCGCGAGGTTGGAACTGATTTATAACTAATAGTTACTATTGGTACAAGGGTGGAACACGCTCTTAGTGATTTTTTTTAAATCGACTTTGTTGGAGCCTACTAGCTACTGCCTTATAGAGTGACCACCACTTGTAGACTGATGTTTTCATCAACTGTATTTTAGAGGGGTTTTACCATCAACTCTGAACTGGGGGATTGAGCCAATGGGCCATTTTGGCCTGAGTTTCGGCTAAATTTTCTGACCTCCGCCACACAATAATAATGGCTACAGCCTGAAGAGAATCCTTGCCAAAAAGTGCCGACAAATCTCAGCTGACTCTGTTTCGCTCCATCAAACTCGGACAGTTCTGTCCCCTAGTGGGAGAGCCGCACAAAACTGTAAAAAGTTTCTCCGAGTCAGGATTAAAGTTAACTGCAGTATTTGCTACTGGAATTAAGCTTATGTCTACTGGGATAAGATTTATTTATCCGACAGTTACAGTCTGTAGAAAAACTGAAAAAGTCGTTTTTGCTTTCACGGTCTGAAACTCCGTAACTGAAAATGCAATCGGCGCTCCATAGCTGCTACGCAGTTACCGAGCTTCCAGCTCTGTAGCAAGGACTGTAACCGAACCACACTCATCGTGAAGACAACAAACAAGCAGTTATTTTACTTTTGGGGAAGTTTTGGAAAAAAAAACAGCTTTTTTCTCTTGATTCGATTAAATTAAGGTATGTTATGCGTTTTATAGGTTTTCGTTGACTAAAATGAGAGTTGTTGTTTTCGATCCATTTATGCTGTAGCTGGTCCCGACGAAAAATTTATCTCAAAATAGTACTATGAAGTAGTACGAAAAAGTTGCATGCAGTACTAAAGATGCTACTACATGCTTCTACTTCGAGGCTACCGTGTTATTCCATACTACTATATGGTACTATTAGCAAGACTGGATGTTACTATGGCAAGACAGGATGCTACTGGATACTACTACATAAGATTGGACCAGTCTAAGGCACATTAAATGATAGTATTCTTTGCTATTACAAAGTATTCCATGCAACATTTTCTTACTACTACCATACTACTACGCAGGCTACAAATTTTTCATCGGGGTAAAACAGCTAGCGAAAACAACAAAAAGAGTTACAGAGATGTTAGCTAGCTATTGAGCATACCAGTCAAAAACGCACCTAATGAATCCCTTTAATTCAACAATAGCCATATACCTACAACGCGAGACCATAACTATGATACAAAATAAAACGAAGAACAACGATGGTTTGGCCACGGTCGACCAAATAATGATTTTCCACGAGGGTAAGTGGTGAAACATGACTAGCAAAAATACCGTTTAAGGATACAAAGACTATATTCTAACACAGTTCGCAAACGACTAGAGTCACCAAACAAAAGCGGGATACAGGATCCATGAGGCTCTGCTATTAAAGACCTAGTCCTAACATTCTGTTCACCTTCTCTTACTCATCGGAAGCCACCAGTTTATTTAGATTTGAACTTGATTGCCGGGTTGCTATTTGTCTCGAGAAAAAACCCACGCAGACCGTCTTCTTTTCCAGATGACGAAATTTTCCACGTTTGATTAGCAAATAATGAGCAAATTTGATTAGCCTCATCCTGCTTCAGGATGTTGCAACATCAATTAAATCAATCAAAGCAACAACATCAGCCCACGAATTCTTAGCCAGTTTCTTTTTAATCAAAAACCCGTTTGGTGACATGCGTCATCAGGTTTAAACTTGAAGTGCATTTAAAGAACGTAAACATGTTTAATTATTCTGTTATGTTTAGTGTTTTCACTTGTGAATTTGACTTTCTTTATTTTGTATTACTCTGCTATACCTAAGAAGCGGGTAACAAATAAATAAATAATACTAGGAGACTGAAATATGTGTTTTATTATTTATTATTATTTAAAACTGGACTAAGGACCGACTAGGGCCAATCAGAAACATAAAAAACAAATAAAAAATAACAACAACAGACAAATGAGTAACAAACAAGACCAAAGGTTTCGATGGGGTCCCACAAATTTAATATTTGGTCCAGACAACTGGGTCTTGTAGATAGCCGGTCTTCGCCAGACTTGAACACTTGTACTATTAAAATTTAGAAACCGATCTAGGCCATTGACTAATAATCTGAGGCTAATCATCTGAGAAAACCAAGTTCAGATATGGATTCAGCATGTGTGTTTACCCCTATACGTCGTATCTACTTTGACGAAACTGATCTTCCTGTCTTACTTCTGACAAATTTCCGGTTAGGCCGGATTCCCGGCGAACTACTTGTCCGGCGAGAGAATGATTTTCATATACGTGTTCAGCTGTATTCTTACCCCTAAACCGACCATCTCATTAGCTGTTAAAAATGTATTGTTCCCCCTTAATCGAACCTCCTCCCCGACCCCTGAATATAGGGCTACAGAACTCTACGGCTACACACTGAATATAGGGCTACAGAACTCAAAACTACTTTTAACCGAAGAATCCTCCCACCAAGTTTCCTGAAAATATTTCATTCCCGTCGAGAGTTATCGTGTGACAGACGGTCGAACGGACAACTTTTAGAAGTAATAGGTATCCCTCCACTTACGTTTTGGAATCCCAAAAAAGAGAGAAAAATACACAAAAAAAAAACAAGAGCTGTAAGCTCATATGGCACTTGCATGTGTCAAGATGATTTGATTGATCAAGAGTAAGTTTCGACTTTGCGGTTGAGATGCGCGCTATAAGGGAGCTGGAACTTCATTTGTAAGCAAAACCCTTGAGGCAAAACTGCTAATGGGCTGATGGGCATCACGAAAATGCATATATTGCTTAAAAGTATTTTTTTTACTTTGCGGTCAAGATTGGTACTTTAAGGAATAATCGGATTTGGGAAGTAGCAATTTCTAAGCAAATGTTGTTGAGTCTCCAATATTCCAGCGAAGTTTCATCGTCCTAGCACATCTGGAAGTACCTTAACGCGCGATCACCGGAATCCCAGACCCCCCTCCCCCTCCTCCAACTCCACCCACAATAACCGGAGCCAATCCTGTTCTGTAAATGATTAATCCAGAGCATCTGTTTGTCATTCCCACGAAGTTCGATCCAGATCACACCAGTCTAAGCGGGTAAAGTATTTTCCGCCCTCCCCCCGATAATTGCCGGATTCGGTCCGGAAATGAAAAAAATCACAAGAGAAAAATGTCCTCTGTTTAATTATTAAATTTCACTCGAATCCGATCACCCGTTCCAAAGTTACGCATGACTCAATATTCGGGATTCCCTTCCCTCAACTCCCCCCCCCCCCCAAGATTTTCATATCGAGGATTTTTTTTTTATTCCAAGTCAGTTTGACCGGGTCCCTGATATGCCTTCCAAGTTTCGTCGTGAAAATCCCCCAAAAACGGAATTCCGGGATACCCCTCCTCCCCCCCCCCCTCAAGTGTCCGGATCCAGTCAAATTATGTAAAAGATTTATATGGACCAGATGTTTGTTCTTCCCAGCAAGTTTCACTCCGATACCGTCATTCTAACCGTTTCTCGAGATTTCCGGTCCACCCCCCCCCACCCCACCCAGCTCCCCCACGGTGCACGTAGCCAATCCGATTCAGCAAATGACTTACCTAGAGCATCTGTTTGTTCTTCCCACAAAGTTCCATCCCGATCCCTCCATTCTAAACGGGGCACGTATTCCCCCCCCCCCCCCCCAATAGTTGCCGGATCCGGTCCGGATATGAAAAAAATCATCGGAGAAATGTCCTCTGTTGAATTCTTAAATTTCACTCGAATCCGATCAACCATTCTAAAATTACGCATGACTGAAAATTTCGGATTCCCCTCCCTCCACTCCCCCCACCATTATCTGATCGACAAAATTTTAATTTTGAAGTCAGTTTGATTGGGTCCCTGATATGCCTGCCAAGTTTCATCGTGAAAGTCCCCAAAACCACCATCACCAGAATTCCGGGACCCCCCCCCCCCCCCCCATAAGTGTCCGGATCAAGTACAATGGCCTAAAGGACTTATCTAGAGCAGATGCTTGTTCTTCCCAGCAAGTTTCACTCCGATCCCTCCATTCTAATCGTTTCTTGAAATTTCCGGTCTCCCCCCCCCCAACTCCCCCCTGGCTACCGAATCCGGTCAAGACTTTAAACGGGACATTACAGATATATATTCTGTTCAGTTATGAAGTTTCATTACAATCCGATCATCCGTTCGAAAGTTACACACTTCTCAATTTCCCGGATTCCCCTCCCTCCACTCCCCCACCATTATCTGATCAACAATATTTTTATTTTGAAGTCAGTTTGATTGGGTCCCTGATATGCCTGCCAAGTTTCATCGTGAAAATCCAAAAAACCACCATCACCGGAATTCCGGCCCCCCCCCCCCCCCATAAGTGTCCGGATCCAGTACAATGGTCTAAAGGACTTATCTAGAGCAGATGCTTGTTCTTCCTAGCAAGTTTCACTCCGATCCCTCCATTCTAACCGTTTCTTGAAATTTCCGGTCTCCCCCCCCCCAACTCCCCCCTGGCTACCGAATCCGGTCAAGACTTTAAACGGGACATTACAGATATATATTCTCTTCAGTTATGAAGTTTCATTACAATCCGATCATCCGTTCGAAAGTTACACACTTCTCAGTTTCCCGGATTCCCCTGCCCTCCACCCCCCCCCCCAAAATGGTCGGATCAGAAAACTGATTATTCCTAATTTTGTTTGGTCGGGTCTCTGATATGCCTGCCAAGTTTCATGGTCCTAGCACAACTGGAAGTACCCTAACTCGAAAAAGTGTGACAAAATGCCCTAAATTTTCAAGTTTCCAGCGCCCCGCACTCCCCCCCATATGGTCGGATCGGGAAACTGATTATTTCCAGGTTAGTTTGGTCGGGTCCGTGATATTCCTGCCAAGTTTCATTGTCCTAGCTCATCTGGAAGTACCCTCACTCGAAAAAGTGTGACAAAATGCCCTAAATTTTCAAGTTTCCAGCGCCCCAACTCCCCCGCATATGGTCGGATCGGGAAACTTATTATTTCCAGGTTACTTTGGTCAGGTCCCTGATATTCCTGCCAAGTTTCATTGTCCTAGCTCATCTGGAAGTACCCTAACTCGAAAAAGTGTGACAAAATGCCCTAAATTTTCAAGTTTCGAGCGCCCCCACTCCCCCGCATATGGTCGGATCGGAAAACTGATTATTTCCAGGTTCGTTTGGTCGGGTCCCTGATATTCCTGCCAAGTTTCATTGTCCTAGCTCATCTAGAAGTACCCTAACTCAGAAAAAAGTGACAAAATGCCCTAAATTTGCAAGTTTCCAGCGCCCCGCACTCCCCCCCATATGGTCGGATCGGGAAACTGATTATTTCCAGGTTAGTTTGGTCGGGTCCCTGATATGCCTGCCAAGTTTCATTGTCCTAGCACATCTGGAAGTACCCTAACTCGGATATGTGGGACAAAAAAACTCGGACCGACCGACAGACCGACAGACGGAATTGTGATCGGTATATGGCACTTGAGCCAGAGGCTGCAAGTGCCATAAAAACGTTACGAGGTCCGCCAAAGCGGCAGAGACAGGCAAAAAAGCGGCCCCAAAGCACCAGAAGGAGTGGATTATCCGAAGCAAGCATCCTTGACTGGATTGATTTCCTACTGGGTACACAGTTCCGGAAAAGATGGGAGGCCACCACCAACAAACATTCCGGAATCACTACAGTTAAAGGGAAGACCGAGAAGCCACGGCAAGCAAATCTGAATCCTAGCGGAAAAGTAAATGGCTGATATTGAAAATTATTACCTTAGACTGCAGTGGCGGAATATGGCACCCAAGATGAAAGATCTTCGGGCATAACTGGCACGATATGTAGTCCACCCCTCCACTTGTGTCTTCTTTCCGACAAACGACGCAAAGCTTCTGACTGGTGGCTTTGTTCACGCATTCTACACAGTACCAATCTCCTTCGGGGATTGTAATCATAGGCGGGCGGAAACAGTAGGTGTGGTACCCTCGGTCGCAGGAGTCGCAAAGGAGGAGCTGGTCTTCGTTGTCACCGCAACAACAGAGCTGGCAACACTGGAAGGGAGGTTCAGTTCAGTTTTATTCATACAAAAAATAATAAACACCATTAGCTCCCGATGAAAAATTTGTAGCCTGCGTAGTTGTATGGTAGCTGTACGAAAACGTTGCATGTAATACTATGTAATAGCAAAGAATACTATCATTTAATGTGCCTCAGACTGGTCCAATCTTAATTAGTAGTATCCAGCAGCATCCTGTCTTGCATAGTAGCATACAGTAGTATGCAGTAACACGGTAGCCTTGAAGTAGAAGCAGGTAGTAGCATCAGTTAGTACTGCATGCTACTTTTTCGTACAACTTCGTACTACTATTTTAAGATAGATTTTTCATCGGGATGGCCCCACCATGAGGCCTGGCAATGAGCGGGGCTTATTCTTTATTCATTTAGTCTCAAGGGAAACAAACCAAACAACTCAAAAACGGAGAGAAAAAAAGAAGAAGCAGAAAAGAAGAATAAAGACATAACAAACTGACAAGAAAAATCCACTAATGAACGATCTTCCACCAAAAAAGCGCCCTTGCCCCCCCCCTCACCCCCAAAAGGAAAGAAAAAAGAAGGAGGCGTTGCAAGTTGCTACAACAGTGGCGTATTCCCCTGCATTTTGACTTGCCCAACTAAGCACGTTGCCCATACCATGATTACGAATTGCTTTTTTCCACTCGACTGTTATCAAGTTCGTCTTGGAGTCTCGATTCGCCAAAACGCTCGACTAACGAGTTGTGTTTTTATTGTTACCATGGTATCTGCTACCACGGACTACGGTCGTGTTTGCAGTTACCGTAGTATAAAAATAATAATAATAATAACTATATCACCAAAGGACTAGAAATCACGGCCCTGTAAGGGTGACTGGTGCGCTCCTGAGTTGGCAACCCGAAAGTAACCATCCTCACCAACGCAAGCTTCTCATCCTTATTGCTTGCAAGAGCAATTTAAGGTAATTTAATTTAAGGTTGTGAGTCACAAAAGCCGTTTTAGCGAACAATCAGTAATGGGCACGGGGTGGTTCCCAGATCACCACGCTCTTCCCTATGAAGAATGTATCTCAAAATAGTAGCATGAAGTTGTACGAAAAAGTAGCCTGCAGTACGAATTGATGCTACTGCATGCTTCTGTGTCAAGGCTACTGTGTTACTGCATTCTACTGCATGCTACTATTAGCAAGCCTGGATGCTACTTTTGCAAGACAGTATGCTACTGGATACTACTGCTTAAGATTGGCCCAGTCTGAGGCACATTAAATGATAGTATTCTTTACTATTACATATTAATACATCCAAGTTTTTCGTACAGCTATCATACAACTACACAGGCTACAAATTTTTCATTGGGTTATTGCCCACTCTAACAATACCAACGCTCAGAATCCCAAAAGAGACGTTGGAGACCACGAAATTGGAATCGTCCGAAATGCTGACACTGACAGTTCAAATGCCCAGATGGGAGGCTAAAGTCGTCCTGGGTCAAATTGCCGACGGCTGAAACTGTCGACAGGGAGAGTCAAAATCGTCCTGGGACAACGCACAACGAGATTATAAGGGTTAGAATTACCACGGAAAAGGTATTCAGTTTTTCTGTACAGAATTCGGCGGAGTGTCTTAAAAACTTTCAAGATCGGAATTTTCTGTTGCCTGCATTTTGGGAGCCTAAAACGTTACTGACAGGGTACATATATCTTTGAAAGTCTGTCCGTCCGTCTGTCCATCAGGAAGACAACACTCAAATATAGATAACACTATAGTATATTTACCATGACGCATACTTGCTACAGACTGAACACCTCAAATAATTCAACCGTGGGCATGTTGAGCCCGTGGACATTTTGAGTCGTAGGCATTTTGAACCGTGGGCATTTATAGTGGGCATTGTGATCTTGGGCAGTGTTAGCAGTGTGCACCCCTCCAATGAAACTCAAATACATCTCGGGGAAGTGAGCTACACTACTCTATATGACTAAGTCCAAAACATGCCAATAATCCTCAGGAAGAACGAGTAAACGTCTCACTACCGACTCAACCTCAACAACTCAAATCCTGTGTCAACCAATCACGGCGATCTTTGGGAGCAGATGTGATACCGATTTCGGCTCTTCCGCTAGGTACTCGGCGATTCTGCATCGGCAAGGAGAGTTAGTCATCAAGAGTATTACCAATCAGGATCGACTTACAGCTTTCATAATGCTCTTATCCCAGCAGACTGCCACTTCCAAGGCGTACAGGTACATTGCCAACTGCGCCGACGTAACGCAACTCCTCACTGCAGTACGCCACTGGTTTAGGGTCCGATTGTGCGCGTGGATGGTGTACGTACTGCCAGAAACCATTTCAACGTCACCAGGACCATTTGCATTGATAAGCTGGTTCAACTGCTCGCCTTTGCTATTGAGAAGAAGGGTTTAAAAGATTTATCTAACGGACAAAAACTACCACAAATCAACTGTCATAACCTTTCTTAACAAATAACACATGTTTGCGGATATATGTGTCAGGCCTTATGAGAATAGATCTGTCAAATAGATCATGTCTAACCTAGAATACTAGCGCAATCTACTTCCCTTTAACTCCATATATTTCTCAACCAGGAGACCCCGATTTCGTACAGTACATTCTAACCAATCTAACGAAACCACGCTGATTTTCTCACTTGCCGTGTTTTGCTACCTTCGATGTGTATCACGCTGTCGACGGTTGTTTGCGATAAGTTTTTCTATCAGAAAAGCCAAGCCGGTTCTGTAAATTGTTTCCCTGTTTTCGCTACAAGTCAACGGGTCTCGGAAAAGGCTTAAAACAGCCAAAAGCGTGGGTTATTTGTTGAAAGCATAGCCTAGTTTTATACTATTCAAATATTTTAAAATACTGTAAGTTGAAGAGTAAATAATGCGAGGGGTCCTTTAAGACCCGTTTAAATGCTATTTTTCGCGAAACATAACACTTAAAAGGGTCATAACATAAATATCTTCAGCACCAGTTTTTCCCTATTTTTCCTCTTCTTACTTATTTCTTTTCTTTTATTAATTTTCATATTATAGTAAAAACCACAGGTTAATTTGTTCCTTTTTCTCTTTTCTTGATAAATTCATTTGATCTGCTGATTTTGTTTGAATTCTAATTATTAGTAATTAGTGCCTTGTCCTGGCCAAGCACAGATTCTTGTGCTTTCTTGGCAAGTTAATGATTTTAGTTGTAGGCAAAGGCGTTCCTAGCCAAAATGTTTGTTGGTGTGTGGAGGGGGGGGGGGGGGGGTATTTAAAGACTGGTTGACAATTTTTACTGACTATTTTAAGAAAATAATGACTGTTTTAACAAAACACGACTGTTTTCAGAAAAAAATACTGTTTTTCAGAAAAATCAAGCGTTCTAAAAAGAAAAACGACCCCCCCCCCCCCATACGTGACACCTCTGGTTCTGTGTTTTTCTTTGAATATAGGTAGGCTAAATGAAACTGAAAATCTAGGTTGAGGGGAAATATTTTCGAAACCTGCTGTAAACTGGTTCAGGTTCAGGTTCATTTATTTTTTCACTAATTTTACATACGTAAATTAACAAATACTCCCGCAGAGGGCAAAGCACGAATGGCACGGGGGCACTGGTACTTACCTTAGCCCAAAGGGCGGCTTGAGGTATCGTTTCTCAATTGAAGCTTCCAGGTCGAGCAGCCGCCCCCTTCCGATTATAACGGGTGAGACAGTAGTGTCGTTTTCGTCCACTGGTGACTGGAAGGAAGGGCGGAATCTGTAGCTCATCTCAGTAGATGCTCGCGGTGGCAATTTCCATCCCTTAAAAGAAACCGATACTTTAAAGGACCTGTCTTACCTTGCGACCGGCGGAACATTGCATCACATAGTTCATTTGCTAAGGCTTGTCAGAAAATCAGAACACTTCTATCAGACATTTCAAGGAAAGGAATGAAATGGGCTCTTGTTGGTGATATTAACACTGATCTTCTAACTTCTTCTGTACGGACTGATTTATTTTTCGATTCTTTACCGGTAGCTCACAGTCTCATTGAGAAGTCTCTACCCTTTTCATATAGACATAATCGTGGCGCTAATGTTTCCAACCTTGATCATTTGATTGTTTCTGAAACAAGTCTCATTGGCGGTATTGTTGAGGTTGATGAGGAGAAAATTGAGGACGACCATCTGCCTCTGTCTTTCTGTTTTGTTGTCCCTGTTACTCGAATCAGTCGTCCAAATCCCAAGAAGGCTTGGATCCAAAAGCGTAACTGGAATTGTATAGATACTGTGCTCTACATTTCTACATTAACTAATCTTCTCTCGCTTTTAAAAGTTCCTTTTCACCTTCTTCAGACTGGTATAGCAGCTAACTGGTATAGCAGCTACTACTTCGTCCGTTGATATTAATTGTTATTATAGCGAGCTTGTCCATTGCTTGAAATTGGCAGCCGATATTGCAGTACCGACTGAGAGAATTCGAGTTGGTACAAGGAAACCTATTTGGAAAGTCAGTCCTGAAGTTAAGAAGGCAAAAAACACAGCAAAATTTTGGCTAAAAATTTGGATTGCTTGTGGACGCCCAGGGAATGGTACTGTTTTTAATCTAAAAGCTAAAACAAAGCATGAATACAAATCTTCACTTAAAAATGCTCGTTTGAATGGCTTAGATGCTCCCAGTGACAAAAAAGCGTGGCAAAAGGTCCTTCGTACAGATAAAGGTTCAGCTGTACCTCCTTCCGCGCTAACTATGGCTGACTGGACCAACCACTACCGTGGTCTATTCAGTGGTTGCAAAAACCAGATTCAGCAGCACTTTGAAAATTTACTTCTTAATTACCTACCAAGGAAAATATTTCAACCTTCTGTTCTTCCCGTTACTTGTTCTTCCATCGAAATTGCTTTCCGAAAATTAAGAAGAACTGGTTCTACAGATTCTGATGGCCTTAGTGCCGATTTTTTCAAAATTGAGTGTCCAGCTTTAACACAACACCTTCAGCTGCTATTTCAAATTTGTTTATGCCAGGGTTTGGTTCCGAATAGTTTCCTCCTGGGTACTATAACATCGGTGATTAAGCGAGGGAAAGACGCGGACCTTTGCAAAAGCTATCGGCCAATTACAGTTTCTTGTACCATAAGCAAAATCCTGGAATACGTCCTTCTTCCAGAACTAGTTGAAAAATGTAGCTTTGGTTCAATGCAGTTTGGATTCCGTTCGAGCGCCAGTTGTGCGCATGCTCATCACATATTGACAAAAATGATGAAACAGGCTACCCGCGACAAGTCTTCTATACATATATGTTCTATAGATATAGCTGGTGCTTTTGACAATATAACGCATTCTCAGGCCCTATTTTCTCTCATTACTTCTGGCGTGAATCTGTCTGTCGTCTATCTGTTAAAATTTTGGTATGGTCATTCTTCAGTAAGGTTCAAATGGCAAGGTAGCTTGTCAGAGATTATTTCTGTCCGAACTGGTGTTCGCCAAGTCTTATCTCCCTACATCTTCAAATCGGCCATATCTTCTTGTCTCGATTCTTTGCTTCCTGCTTACTTCTATAAAGACTATGCCTTCAGCTACATAGCCTATGCGGACGACTTGCTCTTAGTAAGCCGTAGCCGATCCACACTCACAAAAAATATAAGTAAGCTGTCGTCAGAACTTCTGAAAATTGGCCTTGAAGTTAACCTTTCAAAATGTGAGTACCTGCATTTCAACCCTTCGTCAAATTGTTCGAGTGCATCTAAAGCTTCTATATCTCTTGGATCGTTCATCGTCAAATCAACAGACTCTCTACGGTGGCTCGGCATAACATTCAAATCTTCATTGTCAAAATTTTGCTCATCGGTTGTTCAAGAAGTTTATAAGTCGATCCGTAGCGCCTATGGGCGCATCGTCCCCAACCGGGGGCGCTATAATCGTAAAGCTTTGGGAAATTTGTACAGCACCTTCTGCGCTCCTTCTATACTATTTCGTTCTGGCGTCACTCATGTTCTGCGAAAGAAGGAGATTAAAAAGATGAGATCATGTTATTTTAAATATGCAAAGCACCTGCTCCACTTGTCGAAATTATGTCATAACCATACATTGACGGAGAAATTCAAAATTCAAGACGCAAGTGTTACCCTTTTGGATGTTTCGTCATCACTTTCAAAACTCATGGACAACAAGGCCCAACCAGCACACGATGTCGTCCACTGCTTCCTGACCGAAGATTAAAAATTAAGTGTCTTTTTCTGTGTGTATATATGTGTTTTGTTTATTTTCTTTACTTTTGTCATTTACTCCGCCTTTTCAAAATGGCGGGTCATAAATAAATTACTTACTTACTTTCTTACTATAATATTAACGCAACCTACTTCCATAATCACTCCATATATTTCTAAACCCGGAGACCCCTATTTCGTACGGTACATTCTAACCCCTCTAACAAAACCACGCTGATTTTCTCACTTGTCGTGTTTTGCTACCTTCGATGTGTATCACGCTGTCGACGGTTGTCTGCGAGAAGTTTTGCCATAAAAAAAAAACGGTTATGTAAAGTTTGTCCCTGTTTTCGCTATAAGTCAACGGGTCTCGGAAAAGGCTCAAAACAGCTAAAACCATGGGTTATTTGTTGAAACCACACCCTAGTTTTAAAGTATTCAAATATTTTCAGATACTGTAAGTTGAAGAGTAAATAGTGGGAGGGGTCCTTTAAAGCATAGCTCTTACTAGAAATGACTTTTTTACTATAAAATGGTCAGAAAATACGTTTTTTCCAAAATACTCATACTTACTTGGTGAAATACTCTTGATAACTTAAATCTTCGCACCGATGAGGAATCGCCGTCTGCCCAGCGAAGAGCCAGAAACGTCACCACAACAAACGTTGTTGATTGGTTTACATAAGATTTGAGTCAGTTTTGAGGGTTCGTTTGGGTGCCGTTTCTCGTCCTTCCGCAGGATCAATAGCGTGTTTCATGGGAGGGGTCCTTTAAAGCATAGCTCTTACTAGAAATGACTTTTTCACCATAAAATGGTCAGAAAATACGTTTTTTTCAAAATACTCATACTTGCTTGGTGAAATACTCTTGATAACTTAAATCTTCGCGCCGATGAGGAATCGCCGTCTGCCCAGCGAAGAGCCAGAAACGTCACCACAACAAACGTTGTTGACTGGTTTACATAAGATTTGAGTCAGTTTTGAGGGTTCGTTTGGGTGCCGTTTCTCGTCCTTCGGCAGCGTGTTATGTATATATATAGTATTAGGGATTTTCTTATTAGCGCTCGCCGATTTCGCGCAATAATACTCATTTTTCTGGAGTTTTATAAGAAATGCGCGCCATGGTTAAATACTTCACGGGAGCAGGGAAATCAGGCTTGGCGCCGTTTGTGCGACGGCGTCTCAAGACAAAACAGAGAAGACTGTCTAGCAACCCAGGAAAATCTCGGCTAGCACTGAAAAGCGGAAACTTTAAGTAACGTGATTCACACGAATTTTTTTAAAGAGGAAGATCTCGGAGGTTAATAGATCTCGTACGTCGTCACTGGGGTTTTGGAAACAATGGAAAGCAAGAGGGGTCCTTTAAGCACAAAAAGCAAATTAGTTTATTCTCTTTCATTTCACGAAGTCTTTAAAGCTGCATGAACCATCTTGAAACCTGGAGAGCCAGGACACTCCACGTCTTCTGGTATAAATTGTAGTGCATTCGAAAACAAAAAAGCTCCTCAAGTGGGATTTCAAAGCGCAACTTCGGCTTCACAGACCGACTCTCTAATCAAAACGAGGCGACGACATTGGAACAGAGATGGGCGAATCCGATCATGAAAGGATTCGAATCCGAATCCAGGGCTAGGTACGAATCCGATTCCGAATCCACCTTTTCATGATGAGGATTCAAATCCGGAACCTAATCCGGATTCGATTCCGACTTTAACAAAAATCAAATTATATAATAGGTTATAGTTAAAAATCAGAGGTGGTAAAAAAGTACTGATGCCTAAGGCAAATGAGACGGTTAAATGGGCGATACAAACTATTTGAAAGTTTTTAAGTGTGGTCGTTATAGTATAGGTTTTCTCTTCGCAACCAGGAACGAATTTTTGGCTGGTTAAGCACAAAACCTAAATCACAGTGCGTAAAAACTGGGAAAAGACTAAAATTGGAGCGGATTCGTATGATTCAGGGTTTGGAATCCGAATCCAGCCTGACAAGCAGAAGATTCCGATCCGGCCAAAAGGACGAATTCCTGATTCGAATCCGAATCCGGATTCGCCCATCTCTTCACTGGAAGCCTTGACTTTTAAATTAAAATCTGGTCATTAACTAAAGCACATCTTTTCCTAAAAATGTTTTTTTCTTCAAAATAAACTATTAGGAAATTTAGTTTTTCAAAAATACTCATACTCGTGAAGTTAGGCATCTCTTGTTAGTGATTGTTGACCCTGGCCAGGCTTCGCGCAAAAATACTTGTTTTTTTTCGCGACAAATTTAAAACAAATGCGCGCCGTGGAGATGAAATGTCTTGGCGGTCCAAGAGTCGAGTACCCTCAAGCACAGACGAAAGAGATACACGAGAATTTTATAAAGAGGGAGATTTCGGAGGTTGATAGTCCCGTACGTCGTCATGGGGTGTGTGAAAACAGTAGTTGCGTTTTGCAGATACCGTAGTATCTGTTACCACGGTAACTGGATCTGCAATTAGTCGTTTTTGCAGTTATCGTGGTATTTGATACACGGTGCTCTGCAAAAACAACTATTGCCGAAATTGCACTTTTCGAAGTCATCCCAAAAGAAAAACAGATATCCAGTTACATCACTAAGTGCTAAACTTCTTTCTCACCAATCTGACAAATTTTGATGAAAGTGAGAAGATACCACGACCAGTTACCACGGTCGGACCGTAGTATCTGAATATCTGATACCACGATAACTGGCCAGATACCACGATAACTGCAAAAATGCCTTTTGACCGGGGTATCAGATACCACGATAACTGTAAAAACGACTTTAGACCATGGTATCAGATACCACGGTATCTGCAAAAACACAACTTGTGAAACCAAGAGGGTTCCTTGAAAGACACTACCTTTATTTGCATGCTTGCCGATGCGATTCTTTCCTCCAGTGCTTCTACCTGTTGGAGAATCAAAAGATCCACCTGTAACGCCTTCTCGCGGGAGAAATATTCAACCTTCTTATATTCCGTCTCATCGTCGTCAGATGGCCTTGCCTGAAATAAAAAATTATAATCATTTATCCGAGAAGAATTAATTGTAGAAGTAAAGTCGACGACTGCTGTGGAGAAATGCGGCCCTAGGTGTTGTCCGGCCTTTCTTGACTCGAGCTTGGCCTTATCCAGCGAAGCCTAGCTTACCCCATGGGGCCGAGCTAACGAGCTTGTCTCCATGTCGGCCCCCAGTGATTGAGTTATTTTGTTATCAAGTGTTTTTAAAAATTAAAAAACCCGAACCACAACGACCCGAAGTCCTTAATTTACCTTTCTATATAACTATAACTAGCAACTATCGATAGCAAAGTCAATATGAAAACTTTCAATCTAGAATACAGAAAATGGTAAATGACAAATAATGCAAAATAAAAACCATTAAGAGCTATTAAACGAACGGATAAAATACAGATTTCACGAGTTTACATATCCTTATATACCATCTATTGGATGATTTGTTGGTGTGAGTTGGTCTGAATGGGTTAATGTAGAAGTGCTAGGCCTGTTACTATTTTACTCAACATTAGTGGGCAACACTGAGTTTCCGAATTCAAGCATTCATGGCCAAACTTAATTGTCAAATCATGTCTGCGTTTGAAAGGAGTGCGAGAAACTAGGTACTATTTCCCTTCCATCCTCACGAAAAGTTACTACGCTGACCGTTCCAATCTTCTCGAAATAGTAATTATTTGCTTACCATGCTCGGGAGCGGAGTAAGCTTGGTAACTACGGATCTCTGTAACGTGAGTGGCTGGATTACCCCGTGGAGAGATATTTTGACGAAAATAGAAAAATGTGTTCCAGCCTTGACGCCAAGAAGCCGAAACTCGTGACGTCATGCGTAGTAACTACGGTAAGAAGGATGGAACACGCTCTATATTCATAACTATGCTGTGGGTGAGCAGCACCCCAAGAAACACAATCTGATAGAAATACGACAGACAGTTGTCTAACGTGGCCTTGAGAAGATCTCTCAAGACATTTTGACCTAAGCAAAGCTGATGACCCGCAACGAAGCCGTTGCCCCCCCCCCCCCCCCCTAGGGTTTCGCAAAATGACGCCTCTGGTACGCTGGGCCCAAGATAATTGTGTTATAGATTCCGAGGAGATTTAATAGAATTTCTCAAGATCTGTCATGGGAACTAGATGACAGGGTATTCTTGAGGTTTTAGCTTATTTTTTGTTAGCAAAGCTCGGTTTAGCTAAGTCTTGTTCCGCATAAGCCCTAAGGCGTATTCTCGCCGTTCCCCGAGGACTCCTCGGGGAATCGAAGGGAACGGCGAGAATAGAGGGAGTCACTCCACGCGGACTCCGCGTACAGAAACAGCGAAAACACGGGGAATGCTTTCAAAATGGATTTTGTTCGAAAAAAAAAGCAGTCGACGAAATTAGTCTGGATCCACTTTATGTTTGGTTTGGTTTATTCTGATTGTTTTTAATTAATTTTACATTGCACCAACACCAGCAAAAATTGATTCCTCTACGAATCTGAAAGGGAGTCCTTTGATGATGATGATGATAACCTGAGCATTCCCCGTCCGTGGGGAATCGCGAGAATACGGGGAGTGAGTCCCCGGGACTAACAAAAACGCGGGGACTTATCAAAAGGAGTCCTTGGGGAACGGCGAGAATAGGCCGCAGAATCTCCTGTGACGTCACAAAAGATACAAAGATGCGTGTCACTGGAGGATCTTTTTTCCTCAGATTTGTGTCAGTACTTGCTGCTTGTCGGGTCAGCAGTGCATATTCTGAACGTCACATATAGTCAAGATAAAAAAATTAAAAATCCATTCGCAGAGTCAAAATAATTAGGTGTATTCCGATCCAAGGAATAAGACAAAGCTGGCTTTTCAGTTAAATTTAGGTGGCTTTGGGATAGCTGTATTTCGCTAATTTACTTTTACGTGTTCTACCTGTCCGGTTAGATTATTAAGGTACGGTCTGTCTTCTTAGCGGAGTCAAAATAATTAATTCAAATCCAAAGTGCAAAAATAAGCTGATTTGCAGTTAATTTAGGATAGCTATATACCGCTGTATCACTTTGACTTCAAGATATCGGGAAAGAGAACCGAAATGTGTTCTACAGGTCCGGTTAGATTGTCAGGGTACGTATATGTCTCCTTAGCAGAGTCAAAATAATTCATTGAAATTCAACGTATAAAAATAACCTGACTTTTCTAATTTTCAGCTGATTTTCAGTTAAACTTCGAGTGGTTTTAGGGTAACCGGCGTATTTCGCTTAACGAACAATACTTTGACTTCAAGATATCGGGAAAGAAAACCGAAAGGTGTTTTACCGGTCCGGTTAGATTATCAAGGTACGGTATGTCTATAAATCAGATAGCAGATCCGATATTAATCCAAGCAGTTGACCAAAGTCGTTGACTTTCACTGAAGACTGACGACCTTAATGACGTGCAACACCTTGAGTTCACTTTTCACTCAAGCGTAGACCCGATGTAGACGTCAGATTAGCTGGATATATTATCAGAGATAGAAACCGGCCATCAACAGACGATACAAGATCACGCGTTTTTTGCGTACATTTTTTATCCCGGACACGTGTCGGACGTAGCTTACATTTATATTGCTGTTGACGGTGCCAAAAACGAGTTGCTGTTGACGGTGAAAAAACAGTGGGTTAGACGAAAACATTTTCTGGTCATATCTTTTAAGTGAATTAGTTAATTTGTTTCGTTTTTGCGTATTTCATAAATATTTTATACTAAAATATAAGTATTTTAGTTTTCAACCGTGTTCGGGTCCGGCCTGGCCCCTAAAATGTGTCCTCTAGGCCCCCGAGTTTCATTCAAATAGCTCCACTCGTCTAACACCTATGCAAGCCACATAGTTTCAGGGACTCCCCTTCCAACTCCCGTCACTGTGGCTGAACAAGATTCTGACACATAAGCTTGGCATCTCTGACAACTCCTCTTCCCGTTCATCAAGTTTGACTTTAACTGGAGCATATCTGCAAATTTCCGGTTCCAGCTCCATCTTCCTCTTACCGTGGCCGGATCCGGTCTGGACGCCAAATAACAAATCTAGGCCGCATAAACTGCCCAACTTGCATCCGTTTGGCCCCATTCATTTGGTTTTCGTGCACGTCAATAAGCTTCCAGACCCCCCCCCCCCCCTCCCCCTCATGCTCCCAAAAACATGGCTGCGTGTGGTCCAGACACATGTTATGAATACCTAGGTCATCTGTTCTTATCACCCATAAAGCTTCATGCGAACTGGTCCACCCGTTCGCAACCTACGGAAGTCAGTAATTCCCGGATTCCTTTTCTCTAAACTCCCTCAAAAATGGTCGGATACAGGAACAGAAGATTTCGTAAGGCATTGCGTCGGGTCCTTAAGTCTATCTGGTCAGGTCGCTAATATGCCTGCCAAGTTTCATCGTCCTTGGCACATCTGGAGGTGTCCTAACTCGCGATCGTCGGAATTCCGGGAAAGCCCCTCCAACAGACCCGATACGACCTGGTTATGTCCAAAACGTATCTAGGACTTATGCTTGTTCTTCCCATCAAATTCCATGCCAATCCTTCAAGTCTAAGCGTTTCACGAGATTTTCGGTACCCCCCTCCAATCCCCCTCCCAGAGCTGTGGACTCGGACTCCGGACTCGTCTCGAGACGCCTGGAACATCTGAGGCGATAGCTCTTTCCACGTGCCAAGTTTCATTCAAATCGGATCACCGGTTCAAAAGTTATGTATGCCACTAGATTCCGGATGCCCATCCCTCCACTCCTCCCACGATGGTCGGATCGGAGGAAACGCCTATTCTCAAGTAAGTCTGTTCGTGTCCCTAACGATGTATCTAGGTCTTCTGCTTGATCTTCCAACCAAGTTTCATCCCGACCCTCGGCTCTAAGCGTTACCCAAGATTTCCGGTTCCACCCTCCAACTCCCCACACAATCACCGGATCCATTCAGGATTCGAAGTGGGTCGTCTGGGAAACAAAGTTTTTCCAATAAATAAATCAAGTTTCATTAAGATCCGATTACACGTTCGAAAGTCATACATGCCACAATTTTCCGAATTCCCTCTCCCTCCGCCAGGGGCGTCCCAAGCCTTTCTTCATTGGGGGGGGGGGGGGGGGGGGGTGAACCTGGCAACATTGACCAAATCGGTACCTGATTTTTACCGATTTGTTTTCTTCTTCTAAAAACACAGCGAGTTGCCTTCAAGAGGCTATAATGTAAAACAGTTGGAGTGTATGTACAAAATCGAGTTTAAAGAGAACATTTGGCGCGTTTTCACGCTCTTCTACTTCTGTTTTTTGCAGGGAAACGCCGTCGCTAGCCTTTTATCTTTGGGGGACGTCCAGTTTTGCCAACAGGACTTGAAAATGTTTCAACAAAAAACGCCGTTGCTGCAAGACGGCAACGTCGCTAACGGCTGTGTGCAGGACAAATTAAAGCGCCGCAGACGGAATTTTTTGAAACTCGCCTTTTTCTGGCAACATTTAACTACTCTCCATGCAAATTCTGGCTTTTGATGTGGTTCAAGCCCCCCAAAAATTTTGTGGAAACGCTGATGATCAAATTCCCTTTTTACGCTCCCAAGACTACCTATTAAGCCACAGAGCTGTCTAGCGAAAAAAGGGGTCATGCAGGGAAAAGTAGATACAAGGTAGAGTTATTCTGAATTTAGAGCAAACAAAAGTAGGCTAGTTAAGTAATGAATGGCAATCAGCTGGAGCTACCTTTAATTGGTAAAGAACGATGGCTAAATAGATGCCACTTAAAGTACTGAACTCATGCAGTAACTGGGGTGAACCAAATAATGAATTCGTACTACCGAAAAACCAACTAAAAAATAACGAACAGATCGGGAGCGGTATAACAACCGAATTTCGTAACTGAATAAAACTCTTGTAGGAACCACCTAAAACAACCGAATGTGGCAAGTCTGGTTATAGATACGGACTAAACAAAATCCGGTGAATTGCCGAATTCGGTGACGAATCAGAACCAACTGAACCTGATTAATCACCGAATTATGTAATGGACAGACCGAATTCGACAGAACAGATACAGGCCTTGAGAAATCAAGTCCGGTGAATTACCGAGTTCGGTACGAATGAGACCAAAGAAACACGTTAAATGACTGAATTTTCAAAGGGACGGACCGGACGCGGTCAAATCGATGAAATCGAAACAGTGGGGACCACTAAACACGTTAGATCCCCCGATTTGGAAACGGGGGGAATTTTTTTTTTTATAAAACGTGCATCACGGCTAAAACTAGGCATTCGGGGACGCCCTTTCCTCCACTCCCCCCAATGACGGTCGGATCGGAGTAGTGACTATTTCCAAGTTAATCTGGTCGGGTCCCTGATATGCCTGCCAAGTTTCATCGTCCTAGCTTATGTGGAAGTGTCCGAACTAGCAAAACCCGGACCGACCGACCGACGGACGCTATATGGCACTTGGCCAAAGGGCAAGTGCAATAAAAACAGATAACTGTTTGGCAGAATTTGTGTTCAATTTTTCTGCCTAAGAATCCACCACATTTCAAGAAGAAAAGGTGTGTCCTTTTTTATTCTGTTTCCCACCATGGCGCCACTGGCTTTTTGGAAATAAACTCATCCAGTGAATTGCTCTTTAGAGTTGACATTAATTTGTGATTAATGTTGGCTGATATTACTTAAATATATATCTATATTTTTATATTTTACCGCTCAATAAGGGTTTCGGAAACACTCTCGTAGGTGCAACCACCCATTTTTCTCCATATCCTGCTAAATCTTCTGCCCAATTTTTACGTAGTTTCATCCCATCATTTTTTTCTGGTCATCTTGTAAGTGTATTAGTTAATTTGTTTCGCGTCTTTGTATTTCGTATATTTTATTCCTCTACTAGCTTTAAGCTATTTGTATATTAAACTTGATTGATTGATTGATTGATTTTTCCCGATGGTAGTTCAATTTCTTTTGTTGGAAAACATTTTATGGGTTATAAATATACTATACTATACTAAACTATGATAGATAGATATTTTATTGATCCAACTCGTAGCGCCGACATGGCACTAAATACGCCGACCATTACATTTCATGTGTTAAAATACTTGAATATACACAATTATTACATAGAAGAAAATAAATCACTTAGAATTCACTTGTTTTTTTGTTAATCTTCTCAGTGAAATACGGTACAAAGGAATTCGAATACCGGTTTGTGTGACATTTAACTGGCACCAGGAGATTTTGATGCCGCGTCCGTCCTGTCACCGGTGCTAGATCGGGCAGAATATCTCTATGAATGAATGAATGAATGAATGAATTTATTCCCAATAAAGCCCAAGGGCCATGGCGGGAAACATAACACAATAACAAAAACAAGATATCATAAACTCCAACAACAAACCAAAAAATCAACTTATAAAAGTAGTTCACGGTGGGCCATAGCTAGCTTCAGGAATCTACCCAGCCTTCGGATCTCACCAAAACACTTACTTGTGTACCGCATCCTCTCCTTCAATACCACACATTGGACAAAAATAAGGACCAGTACTTTTCCTATCTCTACCAATATAATTTCTCCGCATCCCCACCGGAAGAGCATCCGCCCTAAGATTCACCATCCACTTCAATTCTGCCCCCCCCCCCAATCCCAACTTAAAATATATTTCTTCTCCCCATGTCTCTTTGGCCATGCCATACAACTTCAGAGATTGGTGCTCTGATACACCCCCATGCCACCTCTGAATCTCTTGATCGCTTAGCCTTTCTTTCACTAACTTAGCTACATTGCCTAGGGGGTAACCTGGTCCCACTCCATCACACCACAGACCCGCAAAACCACAATCCTCCAATATTTTTTTTAACTTGCTGAGGCCAAGAATCCCTTTTCTTACCTCCAAGTATTTCCAAATACGCCGCTTTCAAAACTCTCACTCTTGGCAAACTCGTCACTTTCTCCCAATATTTTATCATAGCTACTAACCTACTGTTCCGGAGCGACCCTAAACCTAAATCCCCTGTTATAACTAAACTATTAGTTCTCACGCTAACCCCTAATACCCTCTTAAAATATTGTAACTGTACACTCTCTAGCTTATCCCCCTTATGGAAACCCCAAATCTCGGAACCATAATGCATAGCAGATACTACTTTTTTTCTTTTTCACTGGCAAGGATTGATCGGCCAAAACGTAAAATTACGTTTTCCCGGCGGACATGGAGTGGCTCAAGTCTTAATAGGAGGAGGGAAGCTTCGTAACCCTTGTATTTCTGTCCTAGCATAATGCGGCACGCTCTGATTTAAATGTGTGCAGCAGTGTTCGCAATACCGTAATCAATCCTACTAACTGGTAACGGTGTCTCCCCCATTTCTCGCCACATCAATTAAAGGCCCTTGTAGAACAGGAGTGGCATCGCGTTATCAAATTTCGATGCCGTTTGGCACCATCAATAAACTTGTCTAGTCATGATAAGAAGAAACAACTTTTCTATCCAACTTTCCCAAGAAAATTATTGAGCCAAAAAGATAGCAATGAAGACTGCATGCCAGGATGACATACAATTTTCTTGAAAGAAAAATGCTAAAGTGCTGTCACGAAAGCAGTGGATTCGTGTTGTTTTTTGTTATGTTGATGTATTTCATATTCATTATCAGATTTTTTATTCTGGATAAAGCAAATGTGTGAATAATTCAAAATTGGCTGGGCCAGGCCACCATTTCATGCTGAGGATTCGAATCTACGAGTCTTCATGGGTTGTATTTTAAAATCAGAAGTGACAAAAATCACTGATATCTAACGTAATCAGATAACGTGATAGATTACTGAGGATGGTTCGCGGCAGAGATCAGTCCACTGTCTAAAAAACGGAAACTGGCAGGATGTAGATCAGAAATTAGAGCGGATTCGCAAGATTGAAGGTTTGGAATCCTTGTCCGAAGCCCAATCCAGCCTGACAAGCATAAGATTCGAATCCAGATTCGAATCCGGCCAAAAGAACGAATCCTGGATTCGAATCCGAATCCGGATTTGGATTCACCCATCTCTGATAAACGGTAGAAAGAAGAAAAAAAGCACAAAATCAACCATAACCAAAATAAATCTATGAACTGTACTACTTGCTGACACACACTGTTTTCAGCTGGAAACATGAATTTTGGTGTTTGTTGATGTGTGCTTGCTAAATTGTCCTCCCAATTAGCCAGCCATTGGGCTCTTTTATGTTTTGATACGATGTAAGTAGGGAGATAAGTATTGGTAAGTATTCAGACAAAGCAACAAATCATATTTGAATGCGCCAAATCGGTAAGTCGGCTGAGATTTATTCTAGTGATATTTCGGCCCTTCTTGGCGAGGGTCTTCTTCAGAGTCAAGCTGCGATTCGAACCAGGGTTGCCGAGAGCTCGACTCATGAAGTGTCAAAATTCCCGGCAAAAAGGTGCTTTCTGACACCTCAAGGGCAAAGAATATAACATTACGACGTGTGGTACAAAGAACAAATAATCAAGAACCTTCGTCTCCCTATCTCTGTAATTCGACCATGCGGAGTCGAATATATTCGGATACCCTAACCGATGCAAACGAGCGGAGGAGGAGCTACGCAGAACATCATAATCTGTTACCTCTACAAACAGCTATAAACACCATTTTCTCGCCGGACATTCGTCCGGAATCCGGCGAAAACCGGAAAGTTTGTTAAAAATAAAAGTATTATTTGAAGTTGATTAGATGTTCGATTTAGGGATAAGAATACATGCTGAACACTTATGTGAAAATCGTTTTCTACCCGGACAACTAGTTCGTCCGGAATCCGGACAAAACCGGAAAATCTGTTAAAAGCAAAAGTTTTACTTTAAGTTGATTAGATCACAGATTTAGGGGTAAGAAGAGACGCTGAATCCGTATATGACAATTATTTTTTACCCGGCCATGTAGTTCGTGCGGAACCCGGCTGAAACCGGAAAATTTGTTGTAAGTTAAAGTTTTATTGGAAGTTGATTAGATGTTTTTTTTATGGGGATAAGGAGATACGCTGAATTTGTATCTGAACTTTCATTTTTTGCTGGACAAGTAGTTCGCTCGGAATTCGGCCAAAACCGGAAATTTGGAAGTAAAGCAGGAAGTAGCGATCAGTATTCAGTATCGTCAAAATAGATATGGCTGATAGAGGTATACCTGAACTTGATTGTCTCAGATGACTAGTTATTTGCTAAATTAACTGTTTCCAAATTTCAATCGTAAAAATGTTCAAGAATTCTGGCGAAGACTGGATCTGGCGAAGACAAGACCCAATTCTCTTTTTTGGATCCCATCGAAACTTTTGGTCTTGTTCTAGCTTGACTCTTGCACCAAGAAGGGCCGAAATATGGCTACAATAAATCTCCGCTGACTTCATTGGTTTAGCACAGTCAAATAATAACATGTGTCCTAGAAACAATTACAGAGAATTACCATTACACTATGTATTCCTCAGCTGTATCAGTTGCAGGCACCTCTCGGAAAAACTTTAACCATTGGATTCTTTGGAGAGATTCAACATTCGTTGGAGATTTTCTTCAGGCGGTTAATGGTGTACACGGAATCTCAAAAGCTTAAGATCAAAACTTTTCGAGATACCCAATGTAATCAGGAGCTCCGTTGGGGGAGGGGAGGAGGGAATTGGTCTTCGCCAGCCCCTCCCCCCCCCACACCATGGTTTACTGAAATGGCGCCACTGACTCTAATCCTAATTGATGAAACTGGAATTGTTTTCCCTGTTGTTTTTCTGTTGACCCGTTATATTATGTGAGGTGCATTTTTTTCGTTAGGGATTTTCTCCCTCTACCACCTTTTTAATCCGTCTTTATCTGCTCCGGCCTGTTGATGGGTATAGTAAACAAACTATACTAATAATTGTGGCCATAACTGGATTCCATTTACTTAGTGACAAATGTTAACATCTGAATTAACCTATATATTCTTTGGTCAATTTGTTATAACTGGAAAACCGAGTATTTCTAGTAAAATACCTTCAGTCTCGAAACAGGATCGTCTCTGTATACTCTTGCTGACTAAGTCTCCTTGCCGATGCAAAATCGCCGTTTACCTAGCGGAAGAGCCGGAAGCGGCACCACAGCTGTCCCCAACGATCGCCGTGATTGGTTGACACAGGATTCTGAGTTTTTGGGTTTGAGTCGTTAATGACGCGTTTTCTCGTTCTTCATGGGGATCAATGGAGTGTTTTGGACTTAGTCATATAGAGTAATGCGATCTGGCAGAGCGTGCCACCAGCCCAACTCGGGTAGCCACGCTGCAAACCAGTTAGGGAACCCGGTTCCCTGGCCAACGCGGGATGCTACATACAGAAGACCAATAGCTTTTCATCATGCCACGCCTTGCGAGCGTCTTGGTAGATCCCTTCATTAAACCTTCAACGTCGAGCAGAAAAGGTCACCATTTCTTTCCATGAACTGGATTGCATTCTCCTAACAGCGAAATGTGAATCCCTATATTTCTGTGTTTTATTTCGTGATTACACAATACCAGTACACTGTAAAAAGTTTGTCCGAGTAAGGATTAAAGTTAACTGCAGTATGTGCTACTGAGATTAATCTTATCTCTACTGGGATAAGATTAATCCGAATTAGAGATGATCTTATCTTAGTAGAGACAAGATTTATCCCAGTAGGAAATACTGCAAGATTTTTTTTTACAGTGTAGCCTTTTATCGCGCCACGCCGTTCAAGCGGCTCGGTAAATCCCTTCATTAAACAACCTCGAGCAGAAAAAGTCGCCATTTCTTTCCATGAACTTATGCCACGACTTGCGAGCGGCTTGGTAAATCCCTTAGGCAAACCTTTAACCCCCAGCAGAAAAGGTTGCCATTTTTTTCTTTGAACTGAATTCCATTCCGGTAACGAAATGTGAATCTCTATATCTTGTATGTGTTAATTTGTGGTTACAGAAGACCAGTAGCTTATAATCATGCGACGCCGTGGGAACGGCTTGGTAAATCCCTTCGATAAACATTTAACCCGAGCAAAAAGGGTCGCCACTTTTTCCAGGATCAAAACGGAACTAAAATTCTGACCTTGGGCGATGCCCTTGACTTTGTGAAAGTGAAAATATTCTGTCAGAAGAGAAGTAATGAAATACGTTTCGCAAAACGAGCTACAATTGCAAAGCAGATATTTTGCATAAAGTATAATCAAAGGACATCTTGGTACTCAGCAGAGGGGCTAATGATTTCCTGGATTGGTATATGGATAAGAAACATTATCTTCATTTTAGACTTTTATTCGGAAAGCTGGTGACAGCTGGAGCAGATCCAGTGGCTCAAGCCGAGGGGTGTGTGCAGGAGCATAGTGCGCATGTGAGGGAGTCGGAGAACCAGTTTTTGTTTAAAAACAGATTGAAAAATTATTTTTGGAATCGATAGATAAATGTGGAATATTTATTTGGAATTTTGTTTAATTTCATAATCATTAATACATAGATGGCACTTCACACAAGTGGGGATCACTGTTCCTATGGCCGGCTTCTACCAAACTATTGTAGTGGTTTGCGAACTCAGTTCACAAGCCCCTCGGTAGCTCAGTTGGTAGAGCGACTGCCTTGTAAGCAGAGGGTCCTGGGTTCAAATCCCGGCTGAGGAGCATTTTTGTCTATCAGTTCACTACTTATACAATGTTCATAATCATTATTAGTGAATGAGGGTTGGGTTGGGGGGGGGGGGTAAAGAAAAAGAAATGAGAAGGTTAAGACGAGAAATGTGCCATCGTTTGTAATAGGTGAGTAAAAATTCTGCACTCCCGCACAGGACACGGTTGTGTCCTGTGCGGGAGCGTTGTGTTTGTTGTTCCGTTTAAAGAATGTTGAAATTAAAATGAATTCAATTGAATTGAAATGACACCTCGCGTCCACTAAGCAAATCAATGCAATTTGACCTATTGAATAATTCATGAGCGATCGAGATTGATGAACTTGTTTCTATAAAGGGTGAATTTGATTGCCTGTATTTTTGGGGGATTCCAAAACGTAAGTGACGGGACACCTATGATTTCGTAAAGTTATCCGTCCGTCTGTCTGTTAGCACGATAACCCTCGAAGAGATTGAGATATTTAGTTCAAGCTTGGTGTGAGCGTCCGTTGGGTCAAAGTACATGTCAATTTCGCAGATTGTACATTCAGGGGTGGGGGAGGGATTTCAAATTAAGGGACGAAAAAAATAGTTTTAAAAGCCAATGAGATAGTCGATCTAGGGACAAGGAGACATGCTGAATACATATATGAAACTTGTTTTCTCGCCGGACAATTAGTCGTCCGGAATCCGGTCAAAACCGGAAAGTTAGTAGCCTAAGCAAAATTTTTCTTGTATTCTGAAGTCGTTTGGACTTTCGGTCCAGGTAAACGGACATTCTGAATCCGCATCTGGAACTTGTTTTCTCGCTAAACAAGTAGTTCACCTGGAATCCGGCCAAAACCGGAAATTTCGTAAAAGTGAAAGTTCATTCTTAAGTCGATTGGAGTTTCGGTAGAGGCGTAAGGAGATGTGCTGAATGCATTTTTGGGCTTTAGTTTTTTGCCAGACAAGTAGTTCGCTCGGAATCCGGCCGTAAGGCAGGACGTTTTGATCAGTTTCGTCAAAGTAGATATGAGGCATAGGGGTAAACAACATACTGAATCCATATCTGAACTTGGTTTTCTCAGATGACAAGCCAGATTAGCTCAGGTTAGCTGATTGGCCAGATTAACAGATTAGGCCTTAATCTGTTTCTAAATTATTGGTAAAATGTTCAAGAAGCCTGACGAAGACCGGCTATGTACAAGACCCAACTGTCTGGATAAAATATTAAATTTTTGTGATCCTATCGAAAACTTTGGTCTTGTTAAAAATGTTGGCTAGTGTCAGGATTTTGCAGAAAGAAAAGGTACAGCTGTGTTCACAAAAAAAACATTTACCGACTCGGAACGTCGAGTTAACTCCTTTAACTCGCGTCAATTTTTTACCGCATCGGCTAGCGAATAATCCCTGCGTTTGTCGCCAGTTCTTCAGTGCGCGTGACGTAATATGCTGACTTTTAAACTGTCAGAAGTCTCTACCGGTTGGTGAGAGAAGAAAATATAGTTGCGTTTTTTATCGAAGTTTTGTTCGCCGTTAGCGTAGCCGGTTGCTTAATTCCGGTTTTCAATCGCCGTCGAAGTTTACCGTTTGCTTAATTAGTGTTCTTACGACTCCGGCGATCCTTGCCCGGTTGACATTGCTTCGACGATTCAAGCAAACTTCGAACTTGCTAGGTCACGAAGTTCGACGGTCAGAGTTTGAAGGACGAAGAAACTGTGACCGGACAAAAACGGTAATTAAAACAAAGACCTTTGAGGTTAAATGTAACTTCAAACTTCGATCTAAAACGCAACTTATATTGGTAAAATCAAGTGCGGTTCTGGTCCTTGTTTTTGCCTGCTATCCGGAAAGATAGATGAAGATGTGAAATACTTGGTTTGTCACTGTAGTGACTTGGGGGATTTACGGAGAGAATTTTTTGGTAAAGAGGTTATTCAAGGTGGGGCTCTTAAAGCTCTTACCTATAATACTAACGCTAACTACTTCCATAATCACTCCATATATTTCTAAACCCGGAGACCTCCATTTCGTACGGTACATTCTGACCCATCTAGCAAAACAACGCTGATTTTCTCACTTGCCGTGTTTTGCTACCTTCGATGTGTATCACGCTGTCGGCAGAGAGAAGTTTTTCCATTAGAAAGTCGGTTATGTATATTGTTTCCCTGTTGAAAAGGCTTAAAACACCAAAACCGTGGGATATTTGTTGAAAGCACAGCCTAGATTTAGAGTATTCAGACCTCATCAAGGTCTATCGACAGCCGTTGAAAAAAAAATTCTACCTGTATAATTTCTTTAATTTCTTTAGAAGTGAAAGAACTTTTAAAGTTTAAAAGGCCCACCTTATATCATTTCTCTTCCTCTTTTTATTCAAACAATGTTTACAACGGGTACGTCAGCTACGATTCTTCATCAGCGATATTTCGGCCCTTTTTGACAAGGGTCCTCGTCAGGCTGTCAATCCACTGGTTCAACTTCGGGAAAGGAAACAAACCTGTAATCAACCTGGATTACAGGTTTGTTTCCTTTCCCGAAGTTGAACCAGAGGATTGACAGCCTGACGAGGACCCTTGCCAAAAAGGGCCGAAATATCGCTGATGAAGAATCGTAGCTGACGCACCCGTTGTAAACATTGTTTGAATAAATGTTTCAAAGTCAGCTTGGGCTCAAGGAATATTTTTTTCTCTTCCTCAATCCGAAGTGTACGAAATGAAATGATAAACTTAGCTAAAATCACGAACAGACATGGGTAGAAACAATAGATGACAGCACTTTCCGACCCGCGGCAAAATGCCACTTTTTTATTCTGTAAATTTTTCTTTTTATCACTCAGTCCACCTTCAGTTTAAAACTGGTGCCTGTCTGCTTGCCTGCTAGAACGAAGCTTTCCACTCGAAAGACGAAACATGGTTTGATGAAACGAAAGCTTGGCTGCATAACCTCAGATACTCCTCTCTGACATAGGCTATACAACTCCACTTCACTTCACTTCACACACTTTAGGCTCTGGCTCGAGGACAAGCAAAAACCATCCTTTTTGGCCCCAGGCAAGAGTTCTACGGAGCTTTCCAAAATGTAATGCCATATTCATCAATCCGGCCTAAGGTCCACACTTTTCGTAAAAACCGCACAGTTTAGACCCTTACCCCTTTCTAGAAATAAACTGAAATCAAAACCAAAGTGTTGCTCTCGCAACACAATAATCTGGGAAGACAACAATCAGATGGGGATTTAGCATGTGTGTTTACCCAGCTATAGCCTACGTCATATCTACTTTGGCGAAATTGATCACAACTTCCTGCCTTAATTTTGCCTAACTTCTCGTTTCGGCCGGATTCCGGGAGAACTATACTTGTCTGGCAAAAAACTAAAGCTCAAAAACGAATTCAGCATGTCTTCTTACCCCTGCATCGAATCCCTAATCAACTTCACATAAAGTTTTTGCTTTTAACAAATTTTCCGGTTTCAGCCGGATTCGGGCGAACTATACGTCCGGTGAGAAAATAATTGTCATATATGGATTATCTTCTCTCTAAATCGAGCATCTAATCAAATTCAAATAACACTTATTCTTTTACAAATTTTCCGGTTTCGGCAGGATTCCGGGCGAACTACTTGTACGGCGAGAAAATAATTTTCATATTGGGATTCAGCATGTCTCCTTAACCCTGAATCGACTATCTCATTAGCTTTTAAAAAGAATTTTTTTTGCCCCTTAACTTGAAATCTCCACCACCCCTAAATAAACAGCTATGGAGCCCATCTACGAACTTGACCTGTACTTTGACCCAAAGATCCTCACACCAAGTTTGGACAAAATACCTCAATCCCTTTGAGAATTATCATGCTAATGGACAGACGGACAACTTTATGAAGTCATAGGTATACTATCATTTACGTTTCGGGATCCCAAGAAGTAAAAGTAAATATTTTGCCCGGACAAACACTACTTCTGAAACTGAGTGCATTCACACAACTCGAGTCACTAGCCCCACGATATGAGATGCGATAACACGATGTATAACCCATAGTCGTTTGTTTTAAATTTAATAGCAACGGCGTATCTTTATAAAAGAAAACTTGGATGGGGCACATACCGGATTTTACGTGGGGGGGGGAGTAGTAAGGAAAATGAAGTGAAGCATAACACAAAAGTTTTATTTGCAGAATGTTAAAAAGACCCAAATAGGGAGAAGCCCACGGCCCCAGTGGACGATCCTAAATCCAGTGGCGTCACGTTTGCCCCCCCCCCCTCCCCCCGATAACACTTAGGATATTAGATTTTATGTTTTCAAACGTTACGCATTAAAACGTTATGCAGAACAGGCATTGCCAGAAGGAGTTGAAACTGCCGAAAAACATCTGCTGACTTTTCTGATGTCATGACGACAAACAAAAAGGCAGCAGATGTTTTTTCGACGGTGTTTCGTTTCTTCCTGTATGCATAGCCCTTTAATACCTAACGTTTGTAAAAACATAATAGCTAACATCTTAAGTGTCAGCGCATACTTGTGTTTTCTGTTTTGAAACTTCTGACAGTCAGTTCTTGCTTTTGGCAAAAACGCTAATTAAATGCTAATACAGCATCCGCCCTTTGTTGACCAATCAGAAAGCACTATAGAGAACGAGAATCGAGAAGTGAGTAGATTTTGCAGCATTTATTTCTGGTAATATCTTGTAAGTGTATTAGTTAATTTGTTTCGTTTTTGTGTATTTCGTAAATATTTTACCCCTCTTCTAGCTTTAAAGGACACCTGAATGAAGAGTACCAAGTATCATCCCTATCTGTATGGCTTCCATTAACATTGCCTGCAGAAAATCCAATCCAAATACGAAATAGTGTTTCCAAGCTATGATTTTTGCTCCATTTTGCATCTGTCCTTATTTCAGTACCGAACAATTTTAGAAATGCATAAATGTCTCCAATCAACCCTCCTTCTGGAATATTTTTTAACCAGTTAAGCCCAAACGATCTCTAGAAGAAATTCCAGTACGATCCGGCCAGCGCTGTACAAGATTTGAATGAACTGCGCTTTTTGTCTTGGAGTCTGCATGTGCAAACCTACAGAAACGAACACCCCTATTTTGAAAACGTCACGCTCAGGAGAAGAATGCTCTCCGTGGCCATGTCTATAAATGCATTTTCCATGGTGTGTTCAAGTATGGTTTCACTGTTCAGATGTCCTTTAACCTATTTGGTAATAAATTTGACTGATTGATTGATTGATTGAATTGCGAAGCCTTACCGCTCTGGTTTCTGACGCAAAAGCAAGAAAAGAAGAACTGACTCCACCTCAATAGTAAAACATACGAAACAGGAGAATAATGAGGTGGACAAAACACATCTATTATAAACAGAGTAGAGCAACAAGGAATGTACCAAGACATCGAGAGGAAACGAAGGGAAAGACGAACTTACCCTGAAGTCAGCTGGTTCTTCCTCATTGGACGCTCCGGGATCGAACCCTTCATCAAAGGACTTCATGAACTTGAACTTGTGTGGTTTGATGGGGCTATCTTCGCTCACTAATGAGGTCAGCTTAGGGTCACCCTGAAAGGTCAAAAACTTAGTATGACGTGGGCTGCAGGGGTCGGACAAGCCTACCCATCAGTTCAGTTATAGAAAAAGCAGCAATCTACACTATAAAAAGTTTCTCCGAGTTAGGATTAAAGTTAACTGCAGTATTTGAAGATGGGATTCATCTTATCTCTATTGAGATAAGATTAATCCGAATTAGAGACAATCTTATCTCAGTATAGAGGCAAGATTAATCCCAGTAGCAAATATTGCAAGATTTTTTTTTAGAGTGTAAGAAAGTCGTAAAGGAAGAAGAGGCGTAACCCCGGCCACCCCCCTCCCCCAGGAGTTGGTAGAGTCAGGGTAGCCAAGTGCTCGACTCGTGAAAGTGTAAAAATTCCTGCCAAATAGGTACTTTTTGACACCTCGAAATTTGTTTGTGAATCCCGATGTGCAATGCGCAAATGCGAATACACTGTAAAAAAAAATCTTGCAGTATTTGCTATACTGGGATTAATTTTGTCTCTAATGGGATAAGATTATCTCTAATTCGGATTCATCTTATCCCAGTAGAGATAATAGTAATCCCAGTAGCAAATATTGCAGTTAACTTTAATCCTTACTCGGAGAAACTTTTTCCACTGTAATTGGTAATTACTCTGAATTTCAACATTTCTTAATTATTTGATCACAGTTTTGTAACACAATTCAATCGGAAATGAGTTTTATATAGGCTAAGGCTTCAAACTGTTTTCAAATTTTTTTGGGGGGCGGTAATCCGTAACTTTAGTAAAGTAAGAGATAGTAAGTGATAGTTGTTCGTTTGTTTTTCTTTACAATGCCTTAGGCTAGAATTGTATTAATAATTTTTACAAACCCTTTAGAATTAGTGAAGCGTCGTTTTTTATGCCACTGGCATGTCTGATGCTTTTGAGAAACACCAGGTTTATTTATATTTGCCATTAAAATTGTACCTTACCTTGCCTTAAGAGAAAAGGTGCTTTTTCTGACCGAACAAGTGTCATTTATATGAAAAGGTGTAATTTTCAGAGAAAAAATGTCATGGTGTCACCCACAGGAAGAAGGAGTTGCAGATGACGAGAAGATGTTATTTTAAGTATGCGAAGCACCTGCTCTATTTGCCAAAGTTATACCACAGCCACATGCTAACGGAGCGTTTCCAAGTTAAAGATGCAAGCGTCACACTATTGGAAATTTCGTCGGCTCTGCCAAAAATCATGGACAACAGGGCTCAGCGAGCACATGACACCCTACATTCTTTTCTGGATGGTGAATGAAAAATTGTATATTGTATTTGTTGTGTTTTATTTAATTCTTGTATTTTATTTTACATACTCCGCTTTTCAAATGGCGGGTCGGAAATAAATTAAAAGTGTCACACTTGTCAACACTGGGTAGAATCTCTTTTTTTTCTTTTTCTTTTTTTAAACCCGCGTAGCCTTTCGACAATTTTTTACTTTACTTTTTGGGCTACGACTCCTCCTCCACTCGGTGACGTTAACATTTCCTTTAAATCTTTAACGTCACCTACTCTTTCCAAAGAAACAACAAAATTTTAAACTATAAAAACTATAACTCCATTTACCATTTCAACTGTTTAAATTATTTTTGAATTTAACTTTACCAATCTTAATACTTATTTACTGTTATTTCAATACAAATATAAAAAAAATTTCTTTCTTTTTTATCTACGAATCCTCACCTCTACACATCAAGAACTCTAACCAGCTTTCTGGGCTGGCCCATTGTAAGCTTATGTTTGTCCTGTAAACCCTCTCTCTCTCTAGGAGGCAAAGGAAAGGGTTGGGGAGGTTCCCGCAGACACGGCCATTGCTGATAGCGCGGCCAAAGACTGACAACACTGGGTTCCTTTCTTCCCGCATAACATCCTTGTGTCCCATACTTCTTACTTTTTAGGATGCGAAACCTCCTCCTCTATGAGACGTTAAAAAGACTAAACGTCCCCTACTCTTTCTAAACAAAACTGAAGTTTTCTTCGCGAATTATAATTTCTAATTCTTTCAAATCAAAATATAAACACTGGGGTCTTTAAGCACGTAGTTGAATGATAGTTGTACGAAAAAGTTGCATGTATTGATATGTAATAGTAAAGAATACTATCATTTATATGCCTCAGACTGGGCCAATCTTAAGTAGTAGTATCCAGTAGCACCCTGTCTTGCTAACAGTAGCATGCAGTAACAAGGTAGCCTTGACATAGAGGCATTTAGCAGCATCAATTCGTACTGCACGCTAATTTTTTACAACTTTATACTACTATTTTGAGATAAATTTTTCACTGGGAAGGGCAAGGCGGAGCTCCACATTGCCCTGACGAATGAAAAGTAAGAATTAAAAGTTGTCTACCTTAGAACATGATTCAGCTGCAAATGATAGGAAGCGTGACATTGTTCGGTGCGTATCTCTCTCTCTGACACCTTTCACGTTCAAGCTCTGTGAAACAGCCTTCAGGTCCCTTGGGTCTGTGATTCGCCACCAGCCCGTTAGCAGAGCTGAAAAAAAAATCTTTATAACTGTTCAAGTTCAAGTTTTCAAGTTTTTTTAATTATAGTTTTTTTAATTATACACAAAAATACAAATACATGACACAAGCACTGTGGAGAACACGAATTCGTACATGCAATGCTTGTTAACAATTTTACTATAAATAACAACAACGTACCCTATAAATCCAACAATAATAATATAATATAATTTAATGCTGGAAAAATAATTATGATAATATAACTGCACCTAAAAGACTTTCTTCGCCTCTATAAATTCCCTATGACACTTACATTGCTATTTCCTTACATTTTTTTTAAGTAGACTGTATTAAACAAAAAGTAGTGGGCTATCCGGTCGTTAACGAACCAGTAGTGGGTGGGTGTTTCAGTTCCAGTTTCACTTTCATTTCTTTTCTTCCAAATTCAGTATAAAGAAAATTACCTTCACGAGCTGAACTGGAATTCCAACCTACTTACCATAGTTACTATGCCTAACGTCACGAATTCTGGCTTTTTGCCGTCAAGCCTGGAACGATTTTTCTATTTTCCAGCAGAATATTATGCCACGGGGGAATCCGACCAATCACGTTACAGAGATGCGTAGTTACCACGCTACTACGCTCCCAAGAATGGTAAGCAAATAGTTACCATTAGTTACTATTTCCAGAAACTTCTGCTAAATGGCATTTTTGCACTGCAGGGCTTCCAAGGAAGACGGCAGCGCTTCTCGAGATCGCGGACTTCCTCACCGACTAAGTCCGTGCATCCCTGCAAGGTGCTGCTTCAATCGAGAAGAAATCTTGCAGACAGCGAATCCAAAAACGCATCTTGTGCAGAAGCAAAAAAGTGCTGCAGCAGCGATACGGCAGCACTATTGCAACAAAAACGAGGCTCAGGCACCACGGTCACTGGCCAGGTACACAGCAACTTCAAAAACGACTTCAGACCGTGGTAGCAAAAAAGCGCAGATAAGTTTAATAAGAATAGGATGTGCTTGTGGTTAAAAGAATACTTCCGCTAACGATGCAGCACCTCGAAGTGGCACGCGGCACTGCCTGTTATTATTATTTTATTCCACTAGAAAAAGCAGTCGGTGTTGGAAAGTAGCAAGTAAAAGACTCACACTCAGGAACTGGAGCCATGTCCTTGAGATACGAGGTGTCCTGTCGCATGACGTCGATCTCCTTGAGGATTTCCTTCTGCATTCCATTCATAATTTCAACGTCATCGTCACAGGCAACATAGGGAAGGAGCGAAAACCAGGGGCCGGCGACATCTCCCTTAGTTTCAACTTTCAGATCTATCTCTGATATTTTCGTCGAGTCGTCGTCATTAAATAGCTCGACTTCGGATTTTATCTAGAAACAAGTTCATGTTTAGGTTTCACATATTAATTCCATGCCAACTGTGCAGGGCAGTTTCCATATAAGCGGACCTTTCTCCTTCTCTTTCTGAATAGCTCTCCAATCGCCTTAAGAAGTACTGCACAGACACCAGCAAGGATAATTCTGAGAAAATATGTCAAACATGTGAAGAGGCAATAAGTAAACTAGACCTTCCTAACCAAGCAACCGATCCAAAACACTTTTAGAAATTTTGGGGAAAAAATGACGCCAAGCGACCGGTCCAAACAATCTTAGAAATTTCGGGGAAAAAATGACGCCTTGTCCCCAGATGATTCGTCCATTCCATCCTCCCCTCCCGTCGTCCGTGCGTCGGTCCGAGAAGGAACACTGGTAGTCGGTATTTTGCCACATTCTACAATCTATACAGTTTTTTTTTTAACATCTCTTACCTCCAGAAATCTTCCACGAGTTGTAACTTGTCGATGCTTGTAAATTCTCAGTTCTAAATATTATGCATGACTCTCGACTCCCGTTTTAGCTGTACGCTATTTGGTTTAAAGGACACCTGAATGAAGAGTACCAAGTATCATCCCTATCTGTATGACTTCCGTTAACATTGCCTGCAGAAAACCCAATCCAAATACGAAATAGTGTTTCCAAGCTATGATTTTTGCTCCAGTTTGAATCTGTCCTTATTTCAGTACCGAACAATTTTAGAAATGAACAAATGTCTCCAATCAACCCTTCTTCTGGAATATTTTTTAACCAATTAAGCCCAAACGTATATCTAGAAGAAATTCCAATACGATCCGGCCAGCGCTGTACAAGATTTGAATGAATTCCGCGTTTTGTCTTGGAGTCTGCATGTGCAAACCTCCAGAAACGAACATCCCTATTTTGAAAACGTCACGCGCAGAAGAAGAATGCTCTCCGTGGCCATGTCTGTAAATTCATTCTCCATGGTGTGTTCAAGTATGGTTTCATTGTTCAGGTGTCCTTTAAAAACTGAACTTAGTTGAATGTATATATATACAGGAGGGGGTACCTGACCTCGTTTTTACACGACCTCGAATGTTGCCGCGAAAATGTTAAGTAAAGAGGCAAAATATGACTTTCTTCAACAGTCACGTGTCCAAAAATGTTCAAATTCTGTCCCTTTTCTTTGTTTTGAAGCTGCTTTGAAAAGAGATTTTTTGGCTATTGAATTTGGTAACTCTACCTTTTTCATCATTTTGTAAGTCGCGGCGAGGGTTTCGAGCTAAGGTTAGAATGAGGCGATCTTGTTTAAAAGAAAAATATATTTAAATAGATACACTGAAGCAATATTTACTTATCCAATATGTAAGCCACTCAATTAGCTTGACTCTAGTATGTTTGTCGGATTTGTTGGCTTGTTTTTAAGCCAGATAGATTATTCTGAAGGAAAGACTTCTCTGGAAATTTGAAATCTGAGGTTGGATACCCCTCCTGTATATGCAGTTACAGTCATAGTAGTTATGATGTGTGATGCAGTCCACGATGTGCTGTAGCCTGTACTTATTCAAGAGCCTTCCAGATTGATGACTTCTCGGCGAGCGTTCGACTTTGGACAAATAGAAAACCGATCTGGTCTTACTGGAAACATAAGTTGCGTTTTTGCAGATACCATGGTATCTGATACCACGGTCAAAAGGCGTGTTTGCAGTCATCGTGGTTTCTGGCCAGTTATCGTGGTATCTGAAAAAGTCATCTCACTTTCATCATTTTTTGTCAAATTGGTGGGATAGAAGTTAGGCACTTAGTGATGTGCCTGGATATCAGTTTTTCTTTTGTGATAACTTCGAAAGGTGCAATTTCGGCAATTGTCGTTTCTGCAGAGCAAACGTATATCAGATACCACGGTACCTGCAAAAACGACTAACTGCAGATCCAGTGACCGTGGTAACAGATACCATGGTATCTGCGAAAACGCAACTATAGACTATGTGACAAGAAAGGGTATATTTCTAGGTAGCGTTCCAGTTAGTTATTACAAGTTATGATGATAAGAGAAGGGGCGAACGCCGTATTATGATAGTTATCTCTGAAACGAAAATAATAACAACGCGGACATACGTCATCATTCGTACTGGAGTTCCTGCAGAACCGATACTTATTGTCACTTATGATGCTCTCGACCATCATCAGTAAATTGTAACGACCGTAACAGTCGTGGAACGAAACTGATAAGAGGGAGGACATTATTTACTTATTACGGCGTCTACGGAACGGCAATAATAAGAAGAATAGTAACGATCCGTAACTAATAACAAGTCGCTGGAACGCTACTCTAGCTCATGTGGAAGTGCCCGAACTCGCTAAAGTCGGATAGTGGGACAGGCATAACGATCGCTATATGGCACGAAGCGATGGCTGCAAGTGCCGCAAAATGGAAAGCTCACCACTATTTTTCAGTTTTGAAATACACCAACAAATAAAACGGCCATGAACAAATACCTCCGTGTTTTCCCCAAGTTCTTCCTTGACCTCCACGCCATCTAGTAATTCAGCTTTCACCAGAATCGAATTTTGTCCGGTAGATGGTTCTTCCGATTCGCTTGCGTCGCAGAGCCTTGCTGGAGCCACTACAGGTCGATCTTCTCCAGCAAATGTGAACTCAACAGGATCGGTGCTCGATTCCATACTTTCAACGTAGACGCCACCTACAAGGAAGAAACTTTCCTTCACAGGATCAAGAACTCATAGGATCAAGAAAGAAGACACAGAGCGTGTTCCATCCTACTTACCGTAGTTACTACCAATGACGTCACAAATTCTGGCTTTTTGCAGTCAAGGCTGGAACAGGTTTTCTATTTTCCAGCGGAACATCATGCCACGGGTGAATCCGACCAATCACGTGACAGAGATTCGTGGTTACTACGCTTATGGTTACTATTAGTTACTATTTCGAGAAGGTTGGAACGGTCAGCGTAGTAGCTTTTCGTGAGGTTGGAACGGATTTAGTAACTAATAGTTACTATTGGTACGAGGGTGGAACACGCTCATAATCTTCTCATGGGTTTTGGCCACCAAATTTTGAATTCTCGACACCACAGGACCATCCTTCCGGACTTCGTTACACCCTCTCATGGACCTAACACGCGAAGCAAGAACGACCCGAAACCCAAGCTTGTTCCCGCGCCTACTAAATCTTCAGAAAGATACCTAAATTCATTCGTTCCGTATTTCACTATACATTTTAACTATACTTGTTTATGTTCGTTTCCTATTTATTGTTTGTTAGTTTGTGTTTTATTTGTATTGTTAGTGAGTGTTTGTTTTTCCAATTCCCGCCCGTGTCAGGGTTGAAATAAAATTGATTGATTGATTGAACTCATGACACAAGATCGATCAAGTGCTAGTTGAGAGGCATGCTTTTTCCGAACCTCAATGGAAATCAAGCTCTGAGAGAGCGATCGAAACTTCCGGTAAACCATTATTTTTTCTTCTTACTTTTTGTACTTTCTCTTCATATCTTTCAGGTTTTGATAATAACAGTGTGTTAAAAAGTTTGTTTACGTAGTCTATGTTATAATAGTTGGTTTATATAATGAAATGTATTAAACTTGAACTTAAAAACATGGAAATCACGGTAAAACGCAGTATATTCAATACGGGCATCAGAAACCCATCTGAACATTGTTTGGATCATGGTTATGATGATGACATTTTATTACACGCTGAACAAGAAAAGAGAAATACTGGTTTCGATAGCAAGAAAAACGTCAAAACAAAACAGAGAGAAAAAAAGGACAAACGGACATAACAAATATTTTCATTAGATGGCAAGCGAAAAAAAGGTCAAGGGCAGAAACTCAAAACATGCAGAAACTACGCGGGCTATCCACTAGCTCATGATTTGTGTTAGTTTCTATACGTATAAGTTTCTTTCGTATACATAAAACTCATCTGAAGTTCGTTCATCCGAGCACCCAGACTGATTAAGGGATTTAATGGTTTTTTGTCCTGGATTTGTAATTATCTTGCTTTTTGGGATCCCAAAACGTAAGTGGACCTATGACATCGCAAAAGTTGTCCATCTGTCCGTCCGTCTGTACGCACTACAACTCTCGAAGGGAAAGAGATATTTTGATGGAACTTGGTGTGAGGATTCTTTGGGTGAAGAGTAAGGTCGAGCTCGTAGATGGGCTCTGTAGCCGTACATTTAGGGGTGGGGGAGGGGGTTTAAATTAAGGGGTAAATGAAATATTTTTAAACAGATAATGTGATAGTCGGTTATGGGGTAAAGAGAAATGCTGAACTCGATGGTGAAAACCATTTTGTCGTCAGACAAGTGGTTCGCCCAGAATCCGGCCAAAACCGGAAAGTTTGTTAAAAGTAAAAGTTTTATTTGAAGTTGATTAGATGTTCGATTTAGAGGTAAGAAGACATGCTGAACACAATGGTGAAAACCATTTTTTCGCCGGATAAGTAGTTAGCCCGGAATCCGGCCAAAACCGGAAAGTCTGTCAAAAGTAAAAGTTTTATTTGATGTTGATTAGATGTTTGATTTAAGGGTAAGAAGACATGCTGGAAACGATGGTGCAAACAATTGTCTACCCGGACAAGTAGTTCGCTCGGATATCCGGCCAAAACTGGGAAATTGTTAAAAGTTAAAGTTTTATTTGTAGTTGATTAGATATCCGATTTAGGGTAAGAAGAGATGCTGAGTCCGTGCATGATAATCATTTTTTACCCGGATATATAGTTCGACCGGAATCCGGCTGGAGCCGGAAAATTTGTTATAAGTTAATTTTTTATTTGAAGTTGATTAGATGTTCAGTATTGGGGAAAGAAGATACGCTGAGTTCGTTTTTGAGCTTTCTTTTTTTGCCGGACAAGTAGTTCCGCAATTCGGCCGAAACCGGGAAATTGGCGAAAGTGGCAGGAAGTCAAAATAGATATGACTTATAGGGTTAAACACACATGCTGAATCCACATCTGAACTTGGTTTTCTCAGATGATTACCTATTTGGCCTTAATCTGTTTCTGAATTTAACAGTAAAAATGTTCAAGGAGTCTGGCGAAGGCTGGATCTGGCGAAGACAAGACCGAATTGTCTTGAAGGATCCCATCGAAACCGCTGGTCTTGTTTACCCTTTATCACTACATTGTACTCCTCATTTTTTTATGGATATGATAAGGATATTTACCAGCATGAGGCAGAACCCAGTATCTTCTCCTAAACCGGTCCTGACCAATGGGGAGGGCGCGGAGACCCTTCTCGCTTCCTGATAGGAGGGCTAAAATGGAGGCGCTCTGACGACCCAGTTTCTCAATCCTGGTCTTTAGCTCCTCCGGAGACAGAGCTTTTTCTTCATCCTGAAAATGAAAGGAGTAATTATACTGTAAAAAGTTTCTCCGAATAAGGATGCAGTACTTGCTACTGGGATTAATTTTATCTCTATTGAGATAAGATTAATCCGAATTAGGGGTAATTTTATCTCAATAAAGATAAGATTAATCCCAGTAGCAAATACTGCAAGATATTTTTTACAGTGTAGTGCAGATAATATATGACGGTAGACTATGCTTTTTGGGATCTAAAAACCTAAGTGATATAACTATAACTCCGCTAAGTAGATTCGTCGTCGTGTGCAAGCACCATTCCTCTTGAAGGTCATACCACTAAATAATTTATAAGCGGGTGGGATGGACTGACTCGTTGTCATAAAGGGTCGATTCAGTTTCACTTAAGGCGTATTCTCGCCGTTTCCCGAGGACTCCACTTGAGGAGTCCCCGCGGTTTTGTTTGTCCCGGGGACTCACTCACCGTATTCTCGCGAGTCCCCACGGACGGGGAATGCTCCGATTATCATCACCATCATCAAAAAGGACTCCCTTTCAGATTCGGAGGGGGATCAACTTTTGCTGGTGTTGGTGCAATGTAAAATTAATTAAAAACAATCACAATAAACAAAACCAAAAATAAAGTGGATCAAGACTAATTTCGTCAACTGCATATTTTTTTTGAACAAAATCCATTTGGAAGCATTCCCCTTGTCCCCGCTGTTTCTGTACGCGGAGTCCGGAGTATTCTAGCAAACTCGCACTTGCGAGTAGCAACCTGAAGAAACGAATGTATGTGCGTGATCACACTGTCGTAGTATTCTCGCCGTTCCCTTCGATTCCCCGAGGAGTCCTCAGGGAACGGCGAGTATACGCCTTTAGTTCTGAATAACGTTGGCTGCACGTGTTAGAATTATGCACACAGAACTAGAATTATGCAACCGACTTATCAATCAATACAGATAGACCATCAGTATATAGTAACCCCTTTTACATAAAAGGCGGATGGAACTTACCAGAAGATCTGCCTCCTCCGCCCCATTTTCTGCCATTTCCGTCTCCGAGTCGCTGCTCATTGGGTCAAGGTCTTCGCGCTTTGGACCAATCCCAGGCGCAGACAGGATCATATCCTCCAATCCGCATTCCATCTTCAAAGATGAGGATCGGCTCATTTTCGTAAGAAGATTCTTGTAGCTAAAGAAGAAATGACTAACCAATTGATCGAATCAATTCTCCAAAACCACGTAAAACTGTAGGTCAATTTTCACTAGTCAATAGGGTCACTGAACCTTTGAATGGTTTACCAGTGGATGTAGCTGACTCAGACCACATACAGATGTTTAAGCGTGCTGTATGGAGGGTTTTCGCGAGCTGGAAAGCAAAGTCGGAATCACTTTCCAATGGTTTTTGCGCTACTTCGGAAAGTTGCCAAACTTTCCAACCCGGTTTTCTCGCTTTGGAAACCGAAGCAGCTTTCCCGGAAAGTGATTCCACGAGGTTAGTGGAAAGCTCCGCGGGAAGTTGAACGTTTCGGCGGGAATTTCAAAAGTGTGGAGAAAAAACAGTGCAAGTGCCACTAATAAAAAAAAAAAAATGGCAATCGTAACTAAGGTGACTTCGATGGATTATATGAGAATCCAAGAACCGTTAAGTGAGCCATATTTATTCGACAAAGTTTGTTAATCAACATTTCTCTGCGATATCAGCTTTCCATACGTTTTCGCGATCGGTCCAGCGGGAAAGTGGAAAGTTATTCCAGGAATCGCTTTCCCACAGTTTTCGCGATGCGCTTCGCTCGTCGGAAAGTGATTCGGGGGTCTCGCGAAAACCCTCCTATAGTAGACACTCCTTTTACAAAAAGCTTTTGTAGTTTGATAATCTGTTGCTGTTTTGTTCCTGTTGTGGAATAATGGTGGTTAAGTTTGAATGGTGGCGACAAGCCGATATGTTAATAAATAAACAAATAAAACCAAGGACAAAAGTACCTTCCGGATCACAGATCACAAGGTCTACACGGTCAGGATTTCCAAAAAGTTTACAAGGATGCGCAACTTCAACAGATATGAGATGACACACTAAAAAGTCGCAGGTGTGAAAGGAAGCAATGACGAAAGGCGGGGATTTCTGACGGGATTTCTTTAGAAAATTTGCACGTCAGATAAGCCTTTTATGAACGAAAAGATAAAAGATCTGATTCGACAGAAACTGAAACACTTCAGGGAGGGGAGAAAAGACCAGGCAAATACATTACGAAAGCTAATAAAGAAGGAAGTCCGAAGAGCAGCTGCCCTGTACTATAGAGAACAAGTTCACGGATTAGTCAACTCTATGTGGAAAGACTGTCAAGAATTTGGACTTTCACCTGGATGAACCACCACTCAAGACAGCCAATGACCTTAACCGCCACTTGGCCTCTATTGTCCAGACAATTCCTCCTCTACCCAGTGATTTCTACATTCCTATTCCCGACAAAGAAGATACCCCCACCATTTCCCGTTCAGATGTATTTGAGAAGATCCGTAAATTAAAAAAAAGTAGTATTTGCCCCAGTGATATTCCTATTGATCTTGTCAAGGCCTTTCCAGATAAATTAACACTTCCCCTTTCTAGTATTTTTAATTTAATAACAAAAACCGGTCATAACCCATCTCAATGGAAACTTGGTTACATCACTCCGATCAAAAAGAAAGGAGGAAAGGATGATTTCACCGGAGTGCGCCCTATTACACTGACTTCTGTATTTTCCAAGATGTACGAAAGTTTCATCGCTAATTGGCTAAAAAGTAAACTCACTGATTTAATAGATACTAGACAATTTGGTAACCTAAAAGGTGTTTCCACCACCCATTTTCTAGTCAGTCTACTAGATACTATTTACAAGAATTTAGAAAAGCCAGACACTTGGCTCAACTTACTGCTGCTAATTGACCTTAAAAAGGCCTTCGACCTGATCAGCCACTCAGTTTTAATTAAAAAGTTGTTGGAAGATTTTAAAGTTGACCCGTTTCTTGTAAATTTGATAGCTTCTTTCATTTCTAATCGTTTTCAAGTTGTAAAATATAATAACATTTATTCTGACCCACTCCCCACCACCTGCGGAGTACCGCAAGGTACTCTTTTGGGTCCCCTACTTTTCCTAGTTATGATCAACTCCCTTGCTTCCGAATCACATGAGAGACGGAAATTCGTCGATGACCTCTCAGTTCTAGAAGTTTGCCGACGAAACGAAAAAAGTTCAGCAATGGAGATACTCGGAAACATCACAGAGGAAGCCGCAGAATCAATGATGACCGTCAACACTGACAAGTCAAATATTATGACCATCAGCTTTCTAAAATCTGTTCCTGATTTCTCCCAACCCATTCCCCCAGAAGTAACTCTTTCGGTGGTAAAGCTGTTGGGTGTTACCCTTTCTAACGACCTTAAATGGGACTCCCATGTCGAAACTATGACTAAACAATCTTTCCCCTCGCTATCCCTCCTAAAACACATGGTTAAATTTTCATCCCCCCCTTCAGATTTGCTCCACTTTTATACTTCGTTTATACGCCCAGTTCTCGAGTATGCTTGTCCGGTATGGCATTTTGGTCTTACTAAAGATCTTTCAGACCGGATAGAATGTATCCAAAAAATGGCTTTGCGCATTATTGGGCGGGAAGGAAAGCACCCTTATTTGTATCTTCTCAAAAAGTTCGGGCTCACTACGCTTGAGGAAAGGAGACAAATACTTTGCTATGGTTACGGAACACAAGCGTTTTCTGACCCAAGGTTCCGTGATCTCTTCCCACCCATTCACGATCCTCCCAGAAGTAGACCCCCCCGGGAAAAATCCCAAAAAGTCCCCAAATTAACACCAATCGTTTGCACTCACGAAATATACAGGAAAAGCTTCGTTCCATCTTTCGTGACACTTTTTAATTCTCACGAATAAAACTGAATATGTTTTGTTCCATCTGGATTTATATGATTTGGTTGTGCATAATTGTATATATATGTATATTGACATCTGCAAATTTGCTGTAAATGTCCATTGACAACGTTTTCGTTTATAATATGCTGACGAAAAATGCAAATTCGGCATCATTGCTGTGAAAGTCATTTTTTAAATTAAATTCTACTCTACTCTACTCTCTACGCTTATAATATAAAAGTATTATATTATGTTATAATATAAAAGTATTATAGTATGTTATAATATAATATGTAAAGGATAAAAAAGGCAGAATAAGTAAAATGGATCCATTAAGCCCAGAAGAATTTCCGCAGGGACATTGTCATTGTCAGGGATAGTATCGAGAGATACACTAACAAACAAATCGCAACGTTGAAAGCGATATGCTTGTTGAGGCAAATTTAGGGTTTCCGAGTCGTTCATGATACGGAGCGTGTTCCACCCTACTTACCGTAGTTACTATGCGTGACGTCACGAATTCTGGCTTTTTGCCGTCAAGACTGGAACTTTTTTCTGTCAAGGGCATTTCTGACGGGGAGGATGCAGAGTCAAAGTTTTTACTAAATCTGTCACAAATTTAGGGACAATTTGAGCTTTAGGCTAGATTATTTCAAATTTTCGAACGCTGTGGGGACCGCCACAGATATTCTGAACGTCATAGCTAGAGCAGATAGTGGAAAATAAACAAATCCCTTTGCAGAATCCAAATTATCGTCTTACTATATATATACTATTATACTGTTATACTATCCCTTTTTGACTGGCCGACCACGTGACGCCTCTGAACGCAAGCCCTTGTGAAATTCATCAAAGAATATTGATTTCACGACAGCTAGCCTACTGCTGTAAAATCAATTCCTGTGTCAAACAATATTGTTAAAAAAGAAGCGAAGGCATTGCAAGTAATATTGTCATTCAGGCCTAGAACAAAATTATCGAAAATGTCTGCGACGCAGCTTGATGAAAGCATGGCCGTCAAGACAATTATTCTGGCAGTGTTATTGTTTATGTTCCAATGTTATACTAACTCCCTCTGGAACTGATATTTTTCAAGATTAAAAAACAGTTCCGGCTATTTTCTAACCTTTCATTTTAAAGTGAAGAATCCTTTGAAGATTTTGAATAGTAAAAACAAAACTTTTCACAAAAAGCCGACATATTCGTGTACATACAATATAAAGAGTCTTGTTTCTGTCTTGTTTTCCAGCAGAATATCATGCCAGAATATCATGCCTGCTGATTTTAAAAATGTTTTTTGCCTGAACAGTCAATTTCATGACTATAACACAATACGGCGGTCAAATCTTTCTACCATTTGTTATACTTCTACAAGGTCTAGCTTTTCTATTCGTCATACAGGTGTAAAAGTACGGAATTCATTGCCTGAAACTGTTAGAGTGTCCGAAGATAGGAAAGTTTTTAAAAGAGCTCTAAAAAGATTTATGTTTTCTAGCAATTATATGTCTTCTGTCTGATTTAATTGATTCATTTTTGTTTGTGCTCAGAGGAAGATCAGACCCATGTCGCAAACCTTTTTTTTTTCATTTTTTCTTTAGTCATATGTCTGGTGTCGTAAATTCTCGTGTTATCCTTAAATTTTGGTGTTGATGTGTGATAGTTGTTCGTTCGTTTTTTCTTTACAATGCCTTAGGCTAGAATTGTATTTATAATTTTTACAAACCCACCAGAATTAGTGAAGCGTCGTTTTTTATGCCACTGGCATGTCTGATGCTTTTGAGAAACACCTGGTTTATTTATATTTGCCATTAAAATTGTACCTTACCTTACCTTACCTTACCACGGGCGAATCCGACCAGTCACGTTACAGAGATGCGTAGTTACCACGCTTACTACACTCCCAAGCATGGTAAGCAAATAGTTACCGTTAGTTACTATTTCGACAAGGTTGGACGGTCAGCGTAGTAACTTTTTACGAGGTTGGAACGGAAATAGTAACTAATAGTTACTATCGTTAGAAGGGTGGAACACGCTCACGGTAAAGTTATGACAGTGTCAGAAACTTCCCTAAGCTTCCACTCTTGAAGGAATACAGAATACATACCCACGTATTTTGTTGTCCATCAGCCACCGGTCCTTTCTCGCTCCGTTCATGACATCCGACTGATTTTCGACTTGCCGGACGACTCTCTTATTGTGCGTCAGCTCATTTATGAGGAATCCAAGCGCCTTCGCTTTAGCTGCTGGACCAAGGGCTAAGAATGGCTTCTCGCCTATTAGTTCCAGCAGCGAAGCGCACTCTTCAGATGTGAACTGATTGTAAACACTCTGAGACCGAATGCTCATTTGTTCGAAATCTGAAATGACAAAATACGCGTTAGGCGCCTTGAAGCAGCTGGCCGTCGACTGCCTGAAAGTCAGCTGCCAGTCACTAAAACGCGCGTCCGAAAGCACGACGGAAAGCAAGAAAATAAGGCGTGCGAGTTTTTAGTGCTTTTTCGGCTGAGCCGAGTTTGTCAGTCATGGAGCTAAACTTCGCCAAACCGGCCTTGCTTAAGAACCGCGCCAATAGATCACCTCACATTCGTAATGAGTCCTCGTTTGAACTCTGGACTCGGGAGGGTGATGATCTAGACATTGAAAATGCTAGAATGCTTCTGATTTAACTCCTTTATATAAGAAACTTGTCCAACCATTCAGTGAGTATGGCTAGATACGCTGGTGGTTCGCACTTTCATACAGTAAAAAATGTAGGCTACCTTTCTCGGGTATGACGTGGGCCTTCAAGTACAAACGAAGGATTTCTGTGAGATTGGTTGTTGTGATTTCAGCCTGCTTTAACGTCTGTCCCAATGTTGTCAAGTTCTTCATGGGAAACGGAATACCTGGAAACAAAATGGGAATGTGTTATTCAGTAGCCCAATCAGTTTACTTAAAGTCCGTATTAAAGCCTCGACACACTAGTCATAACCCGATCTTCAGCTTCTTCTCGAAACAACACGATGAAAAATTTGTAGCCTGCGTATTCGTATGGTAGTTGTACGAAAAAGTTGCAAGTAATACTATGTAATAGCAAAGAATACTATCATTTAATGTGCCTCACACTGGTCCAATCTTATGTAGTAGTATCCAGTAGCGTCCTGGCTTGCCATTGTAGCATCCAGTATTGCTAATAGTAGCATGCAGTAGTATGCAGTAACACGGTAGCCTTGAAGTAGAAGCATGTAGTAGCATCAGTTAGTACTGCATGCTACTTTTTTGTACAACTTCGTACTACTATTTTGAGATAAATTTTTCATCGGGAAGCCTACCCTCTCTTGTGAGTCACCACCAATACCAGCCACCACCTGCATCAAACATTCTTGTCCTAAATAACAACCAATTTCGAGCAAGACCAGAAATAAAAAGAAAGGGTAATTTTTCAAAGACGATTCATTATGCTAATGGAAAGGAGTAAAGAATGCCGGCGTCATTGAACCACATCCAGGTGGTGAGGAAAGGACGAGCAAACTTGCACTTGCGAGTAGCAACCTGAAGAAAGGAATGTATGTGCGTGTTCATTGCACTATCGTAGAAGGAGGGAAGGAGTAGGAGGGACGTGGGACGTAGAAGGTGGTTGCTGGTTTCACGATAATAATAATAAAGTACCTGAACCCTTGGGGCCATAGATAAACAACAGAATATGACCAGAAACAAAAATAAAAGGATAGTTTTTTAAAGATGATTCATTATGTTCATGGAAAGGAATAAAGAACGCCGGCGTCACTGAACCGCATCCAGGTGGTGCGCAAAGGGCGAGCAAACTCGCACTTGCGAGTAGCAACCTGAAGAAACGAATGTATGTGCATGATCACGGCACTGTCGTAGAAGGACAAGGTTGCGGGTTTCACGACAACATAATAAAGTACTTGAAGCCTTAGGGCCATTTATAAACAACCAAATATGAATCTTCATAATAACCTCTAACATCACACTGCATAATCAAAACTAAACAGTACTCGCATGATCAACAATTACTTTAATAGTATTTAATACAAATCTTTACAATGCACTGATTACTCCTGTAGATGTGCTCTTAAAGATATAAGAAAACAGTACCCCCCTTTCCCCCAGCACGATTCACATAAATCGCAAGTTCACGACACTGTGCAACCAAATGCGCTAGGCATCATCTCCTTCCCCACAAAGAGAACAGGGCTGATCACACTGGGGAAAAACCTCTTTTATACTGAGCGGGGGTTGTAACAGGAACGGCGCATTCTGAGGCTTTCTTCAGGCCAAATAGCTTGCAGCTGCAGTAACGCGATTTCATAGAATAAATCAAACAAACTGGGAGCGTGTTCCACCCTACTTACCGTAGTTACTACGCATGACGTCACGAATTCTGGCTTTTTGCCGTCAAGGCTAGAACGATTTTCCTATTTTCCGGCAGAATATGATGCCACGCCACAGGCGAATCCGACCAATCACGTTACAGAGATGCGTAGTTACCACGCTTACTACGCTCACGAGCATGGTAAGCAAATAATTACTACACTGTCAGAAGTTTCATAACAGATTGCGCATAACACTTTCAAGAATAACACCTTTTCACTTAGAAATAAACTGTTATGACCAATTAAGTTTACACTATTTCGTGCCTAGATCTCCAACAACACCTTCAATTGGTAAAAATACCAACGGGAACGAAAGAAACATAACATTTAACATCCCAAAGTGTTATCTGTTGAAACCGCGCATCCTGCTGTTGTCGTTATGTAACTTCTGACAGTGTAGTATTTTTACCTATTGAAGGTGTTGTTGGAGATCTGGGCACGAAATAGTATAAACTTAATTGGTCATAACACTTTTTTTCTAAGTGAAAAGGTGTTATTCTTGAAAGTGTTATGCGCAATCTGTTATGAAACTTCTGACAGTGTATTAGTTACTATTTCGAGAAGGTTGGAGCGGTCAGAATATAAGGTTTGAAGCCAAGCTGACCATTCATTACGAAAGAAATAGAAAACCGTGATTTTAAGGGGTTTTTATTGATCAGCTAATTATCCCTCTAGGATCCTAGAGGGATAATTAGCTGATCAATAAAAACCCCGAAAATCACGAACGGTCAGCGTAATAACTTTTTACGAGGTTGGAACGAAAATAGAAACTAATGGTTACTAATTGTTAGAAGGGTGGAAGTTCCAGCCCGAATGGGAAGATGTATGGGCAGCGGCCCTGAGAGACGACTGGCGACTCTTCTTGGATGTCCTAAGCGCCTCTGGAGGTTCAGAGGGAACTAAGGTCTAAGGTAAGGAAGGGTGGAACACGCTCCAGAAGAAGAAAGTAAAGGAGGTAAAAAACTTACCGGGATCATCTATAGCGACAACGAGAAGGTGAGTCATTATCGACACGAGTTCATCTTCCGAGTCTGCATGGAATGTGACTGCTCGCTGAAGAGTACAGAGACCGGGAAGGCTGTCCACATCTGAAAAGAGACGACACTAAAGTTGCGCGCACACACAGTTCAATCTTTGCAGTCGGATGCGAATTTCTTTCTTCGCTCCGGGATTTTGACGCATTGCATCATCGCATGAAGTGGGTCTCATTTGAATTAGTGCGGAATACTATACAAAAATAACCCAGACCTATTTGATCTATTTTACCTCAGACCACGAAAAATCGTAGTTTATTACTATCGGTGAATTTATATTTGAATCTACACACATAAAGCCGAGCGGCCAGCCAGGCGCCGGTCGCGTTTACATTTATAAACCGTTCTAAGGGCAATCAAACCCAATATTGGGTCCTCAATCACCTGACGTCACACTTTAGTAGGGAATATTTCATAGGCGCCACACTGGCAGAAGCTTCATAACAGATAACACGAGGATGCGCGATTTCAACAGATAATGCGTAACAGATAACACCTAGGATGTTATCTGTTGTGTTTGAAAACGTTAGGCATGAAATGTTATGCATAACAAGCTTTGTTAGGAAGAGCCAAAAGAGCATCTACTAACTTTATTCCTTATCGTCATGATGTCGGAAAACTCAGCAGATAGGCTACTTTTGGCGGTGTTTCGGTTCTTCCTGATGGTAACGCTTTGTATGCATAGCATTTTGAAACCCAACAGATAACATCTGAAGTGTTATCAGTTACGCACTATCTGTCGAAACCGCGCATCCTCGTGTTATATGTTACGAAACTTCTGAAAGTGCAGAATGTCACTGGTTTATGCGGCCAAAAGTCACAGGTTCCGTCGGGAACATTATTTCCTAGGCGGGAAGTTCGAAGAGAGCCGTTCGCCACACGTTGACACTATCACTCCCTTTCCTCCCAAGAAGCAATGTTGCGGCGGGGACTTGCCCAAACCAAAAAGGGCTGGGATAGGACAATCTCATTACCCATCACTTATTCACTTAAATTGTCTTGAAGACCCGCTGAAAATGCGTTACTTCGTTGTTCCGCAATTCACGAATAATCGATTTTCAAAGAGTGGGATTTCCGTGTGATTTGTGGTACCTCTATGCGGAAGTATTATTGTTGTATGCCTTACGAGAAAGATGTATGTTTTTTTTTGTTCAGGCACTAAGCAATATTCACCAATCTCACCCCTGCCGCTGAAAAGCCAAGTTTGTGTTGAGATTAAAATTTCTCGCGTCATAGTAGAATTCACGCTGTGGGGACGGCCGCAGACATTCTGAACGTCATAACTAGAGCATATAGTGGAAAATAAAAAATCCCTTTGAAGAATCAAAATAATTCAGTGGATTCAACTAAATGACACAAAAATAAGTTTGCTTTTCAGTTAAACTTTAAGGTAAAGCAACCAAAGTGGCATTTTTCTTCTAAATTCATCGGCAATAATCGGTATATCGTATTTCATGCAGAAACTATTTTTACTCAAAATCCCTTTACGCGCGGTTACATTCACGACAGCGCTTATCCAAACATAGATTTCGTTGAATATATACATGCTGGCGTCACGCAGTGTGTCTTATAGGCAACTCCAGATCCGGCCGAAACAAAGCTACAGCATAATGTTCATTTCAGCGGTAAAAAATACTGATTGTTAACGAATTTCTTACCAAATCCAATGGCAGTACCAAACGTATGAAGGAATTCGAACGCCATTAAGATGTCTCCGAAGGCTTTAGCTGGCAGTTTTAAGCCTGGGATTCTAGGCAGTTTAGGAAGCGGCTTCGAATCTAGAAGAATTTTATAATTGATAAACAGCACATCTTTACAGAGGACCCCGGAGGCCAGCGATCAGAATGTGGCCAGGTCACTGCCTGATCGCGACTAAAACAAACCCGAATGACCTTTACTAGTGGTTCCCAACCTTTTCCGTATCGCGTACCCCTAAGTAAGGTTCAAAAAGGTTGCGTACCCCTTTTTGGAGAATCATTGTTCTACTATTCTACTAAAATCTGTCCAGATCAGAACGCCAAAAAGACGTCATTTATTGTAATAAATGGTAAGGGATTAATGTGTAAAAATATATACAAACAAATTGTATACTTGAGGCTGCAAGGTTGTCAATTTCATCCTCGTCCGTAAACTGGTCAAGGGTCAGAAGACACTTAAGGCTGTTTCTTTGAAACTTCGTAAGCCAAAACTTTAATTTCTTGACGAAAGCAGACATTTTCGAATTCAGAGATTTGGGACCTTCGCGTACCCCTTACGAGGGACTCGCGTACCCCCGGTTGGGAACCACTGATCTAGACCGACTTGTCTATCCGACCTCGGCACAAAAACAGGGACTACGGCGGCCAGTGCGAGGGGTTAATGCCTTCTGCGAGTTGCAGGAAAAGCAAACTTGTTAGGCTATTACCCGCCACTATGTTCAAGATTAACATGACAACGACTAGAAGCATTCCACTGTTCGAGTGGTGACCTGCATGCTGTTTTGCGAAAGATTTACCTGAAGGAACTTTTCAAGCTGCTTCACTGTAAAAAAAAAAATCTTGCAGTATTTGCTACTGGGATTAATCTTGTCTCAAAAAAGATAATCTTATCTCTAATTCAGATTAATCTTATCTCAGTAGAGAAAAGATTAATCCCAGTAGCAAATTCTGCAGTTAACAATAATCCTTACTCGGAGAAACTTTCTGCAGTGTTCACTTGCAAACTTGCATCAAGCTTGCCGTTTGTCGCCTGAGTTTCGGCCAGAATTTTTTGTGTCATGTGTTATTTGCGTAAATGACGATCCAAATGCTAGCATGTAGAATACAAGCTATTAAGGAAATACAGTACATTATTTATTAAAAAAAAAAAAAAATTCTTGCGACTGACGGGAGGATTCGGCAGCTTTTAAATTTGGAATAAGCGATTTAGAAAGTGTTATAACGAGTGGGATTGATCAACTGTGTACAATACTGCACTCAACTGGCTTCAAGCTTTCCATCAACTATAATTTAGAGGATTGAGACAATGAGCCATTTAAGGTAAGGTACAATTTTAATGGCAAATATAAATAAACCTGGAGTTTCTCAAAAGCATCAGACATGCCAGTGGCACAAAAAACGACGCTTCACTAATTCTGATGGGTTTGTAAAAATTATTAATATAATTCTAGCCTAAGGCATTGTAAAGAAAAAACAAACAAACAACTATCCAAACAAACAAACAACTATCATTTGTGGCCTGACTTTCGGCACTAGTTTTTGTCCTACACCACAGTATAATAATTACCCGCCCCTATACCAAACTGTACTTGGGCATAAGCGACGAACAGAGCCAGTGTTTCCACTCAACTCTCTCAAAGAAAAGTAGCAGCCCTCTTAGACCGAAGTCACACACGACGAAACAGATTAGAAATACAGCATCAAAACTCGGCAAAGAGTAGAAATAAAGAAGTAACGACGACCAAAAAATTATAAAGTAGAATGGTCCGAAATAAAGAATCCTACTTTGAAATGAATTACAAAATGGAAGCACTGAACCTACTTTGGTTCCTGAAATAGTGCCCTACCTGGCAACGCAAGGTCTTCTAATGCTCTCCACTCCTGTCTCAACTTCTCGTGCTTTTTTTGTCTCCGCTTCTCACGATCGTCAAATTTCTTCCGGAGCTCCAACGAACGGATCCACAGGCTGTGCTGCTTACGACGCTCTTTTTCCTAGGAACAGAAATGACCTTTGAAACGCCATCTCAACGTGCAACGACAGAAGATACATGACATCGTCTTATGATGGGCTAACACTTCACGTAAATCGGTGAGTACTTTACGCTTGCGCTCTGATTCTACGAAGTGTGTAAACGTGCCTTAAAACGGGCATGTGTGACAAGTATCCGCGTCGGATAGTATGTGTAATGCCCGGTCCCACTATTGTCACACCTTGTAATAACGCCGGTAGCAAGACCGTTTTACGGTCGAAACTGGGAAGAAAAGACGCTGAAAACGTAAGATCCGATTTAACTCCGATTATAAGCCGAAACTGCAGACGCCGTATTACGCCTTATTACGACCATTTTAATATGCGCATACTGATTATAAATACTACTTGAGCCGAAGCTGACTGGGAAACATATATTCAAACAATGCGTAAAACTGATCCGTCAGTTACGATGCTTTGGCAGCCTGATTGCAGGTTCGTTCCTAGTCCGACGCTGTCCCTGAAGTTCGACAGCCTTTCGAGGACCCTTGCCAAGAAGGGCCGAAACATCGCTTCCAAAGCACCATAGCTGACATATCTGTTTTACGCATTGTTTGAATATATTTACTGTTTGTTCCAGTACTCTAAAATAGTCAAATACTTTAAAACTAGGCTATGCTTTCAACAAATTACCCACTTCTTCGACTGTTTTAAGCCTTTTTTCAAGGACCGTTGGGCCAATACAGGGACCCATTTTACATAACCGTTTTTTCTAATGAATTAACTTCTCGCAGAGCTGTCGAAAAAATGATACCTATCGAAGGTAGCGATACAAGACCAATGTCAAAATCAGAGAGATGTTTTTTTCTTTATAGTAAATTATAACTAATTTTTTTCCCCGTAGCATCTTTTATAATTTAACTTATTTAATAAAATAAGAAATCATATTTCGTACTTTTTGTGGCCACTCCTCCATCTCTCAGTGACGTTAATTTTAATCTGTCTTTGCCCACTTTTAACTATAATTCACGTCACTTAACTTTCGAAATATCTCATTCATATTTTGATAAAAAATAATAATTTTTACTTCTAAATATTCTCTGAGCTCAAACTGACTTTGACTGACATTTTTATTCGATTTTTTTTTATCTATAATTTTCACTATTTAATACTCAACATACAATTAGACACACCTTCACAAATAAATGATCAACGCCAACTACTTTACCGGCACAAAAACAAGGACAGAAGACAACGTGATAGAACATGATTAGGGGGCTGGAATGTACGCTGCAATTCGGGGTCTCTTGGTTTAAAAATGGATGGAGCGATTGCTAAAGTAGGTTGCATTAGTATTATACGTAAGACAGGTCTGTAAGCTAAGACGGGGTTCAGAAATTACAAATTGCCAACGGCTTTGACTGTTTTAAGCCTTTTTCAAGGACCGCTGGGCCAATATAGGGACACATTTACACAACCGTTTTTTCTGATGAATGGAGTATATTTACTGTTCTTTTCGTGTTTCGTTCTGTATTTCTTGTTTTGCGTTCATTTATCTTTTGCTATTGTTATGCATTTACAGACATGGTCACGGAGAGCATTCTTCTCCTGGGAGAGACGTTTTCAAAATAGGATTTTCGTTTCTGTAGGTTTGCACATGCAGACTCCAAGAGCATTCAAATCTTGTACAGCGATGGCCGGATCGTACTGGAATTTCTTCTAAATATACGTTTGGGCTTAACTGGTTAAAAAATATTCCAGAAGAAGGGTTGATTGGAGACATTTGTTCATTTCTGAAACTGTTAGGTACTGACATAAGGACAGACGCAAAATGGAGCAAAAATCATAGTTTGGAAACACTATTTCGTATTTGGATTGGGTTTTCTGCAGGCAATGTTAACGGAAGTCATACAGATAGGGATGATACTTGGTACTCTTCATTCAGGTGTCCTTTAAGCGTTCATTTGCCTTTTTTTCTGTATGTACTGTGCAAGTGCCTTATTACTAGGCTGCATGTAATAAATTCATTCATTCATTCAGACTGAGATGACTGACGCGTGGCTCCGACATTCCAGCGCCACAGCTGGAAAATCGTTTACCAGTCTGTTTTAAAGTCACACAACACATACACATGTGGTGTGATTGCTCACCAGTTCTGCAGCGTACAGTAGTTCTTTATGACGACTTAACTCTTGGACCTTTTTAATCTGTTCTTCTTCGCGCATCTTTTCTGCCACTTCGACTTTCTTTCTCCTCGCCTGAAAGAAAATCTGGATATTTGAATTTTATTAACTAAACACTAAACAGATAAGTCAGCTGGGGTTTATTCCATCGATATCTTGGCCCTTCTTGGCAAGGCTCTTCTTCAGGCTCGAGCCGCTCAAGCTGGAAAATTAACTTGTGGAAAACAACTACAAACCAGACTGAAGAGGACCCTTGCAAAGAAGGACCGAAATATAGCTGTAATAAAATTCAGCTGACGTATCCGTTTAGCACTGCTCGTCCGATTACTGCTAGAAGAACCTGCAACTGGGTAGGCTGGGGTGGATTGTCGTCTCCCTACACTGTAAAAAAAGTTCTTGCAGTATTTCCTACTGGGATTAATGTTATCTCTACTGAGATAAGATCATCTCTAATTCGGATTAATCTTACCCTAGTAGAGATGAGGTTAATCCCAGCAGCAAATACTGGGGTTAACTTTAATCCTTACTCGGAGAAACTTTTTACAGTGTACTAATCGATGTGGAGCTGAACAGCGGAACACTCTTGTAATTAACAGGCCGTTCCAAATAGTGTTGGGCGATATTCGATTTCGATAACGATATATCGATATATCGGACCAATTATCGATACCGTATGTGACAATACAAAACGGATACGTCAGCAACATTTTATGAGAGCTATATTTCGGTCCTTCATGGAAAGGGTCCTCCTCATGCTCAAGCCGGTCAAGATGGAAATATCGAAACATAAATATCGATATCGAAAACGATGTTTGTAAGTTTATAATTATTGTAAATAATCCGAAATAAGCAACATTGTGTATTCGAAATTGGAGCAACGTTTTTCGTATTTCAGTTTTTAATTATTTTGAAGCTTGAAATGATGCAAGATACTTTTTTACGACAATTTTGTTCTTAGATTCTGACGAAACGAGACGTATACTGTACCGAAAAATGGAACCGAAATATCGATATCTATGTAGGCTATAGATTATCGGATATCAGAAGTGAAAATATCGATATATCGAAAAATCCAAATATCGCCAAACACTAGTTCCAAACTCAAAATGATACGCCAATTTACCCGATCAGATTCGTTCAATAGTTCCCTTTAAAGTATAGGAGACGCCAATTATTTTGTCTGCCAAAAACACAAATAATTCCGCGGTGACTCGTGGGCCGGGAAGAACAGGGACGGAAGACATGGGCAACTGAGAATAACCGCTAGTATTTTCGGGATCTGGTGTAGACTTAGACGACAAGGGGGGAAGGGTCAATTTAAGGCGGTTATATTACGATCGTCTCCAAAGAAAATGGGCTCTGAGCGTGTTCCACCCTTCTAACAATAGTAGCTATTAGTTACTATTTTCGTTCCAACCTCGTAGAAAGTTGCTACGCTGACCGTTCCAACCTTCTCGAAATAGTAAGTAATAGCACCGTGCTCGGGAGCGTAGTAAGCGTGGTAACTACGCATCTCTGTAATCGGATTCGCCCGTGGCACGATATTTTGCTGAAAATAGAATAATGCGTTCCAGCCTTGACACCAAAAAGCCAGGATTTGTGACGTCATGCGTAGTAACTACGGTAAGTAGGGTGGAACAGGCTTTTTGAGCCCAAAGCTTCAAAATCTCCCCTCACTGTTTCCCCAGGAAGGGGAAACTGGAAACAGTATTGAGCATGAAGGGAATGCACTTCTTGAAGAGACCGTCACGCCACAGTTCTCGAATTCATTTAAAAGATCGAATTGCCAATTTTCACGAATCGTAGCACACAAGTAATTTCAGGTGAAATTGGAGTTCAGACTAAAGTGAAACTCAACGAAGAGGGTAGCGTTTACTATTGACATAAAATAATAGCAATAACAATATTAACCGCAGCGGGGAGGGTCAAAATAAAGCGGAGGAGTCACAAAACTTACCGATGCTAAGAACAGAGCGTTTTCCAGCAGACTCTCTGGAAACTTCAGTTGTTCCAAGCTCGTATACTGTATAGGAATTTCCAATATATTTCAATACGATATGTAAACCATAGATAACGGGTCCACATACCTAGTGTTGCAACACAGTTAATTTCTTTAGCCAGAGACTTGGGTCCTTCAGTTGCTTTATGCAAAATTCTGGGCCCTTTACATGGACACTCTTAACCACAAAGGCAGATGCACTAGTTTAATTATTAATTTATGTATTTAAATAACTCCTCTCCGTGACACAATGTGGCACCTATTCTTGTCATTTTCTCCAATATTTATTTTATTAACCTCTTATTTGCTTTATGTACATAATTCTTACCTAATTGTTTTTTTTTCGTTTTCTTTTCAAAACTAATCATTTATGTATTTCAGCTTAGCGTCCTCTTGCACTTAAGTGCCTTCAAAGGTCAACCCGGGTGGTCAAACTGCGCTTCAAACTTAAACACGCGACCCTACTAAAAAGTCGACTAGCCATCGACTTGAACTTGACCGAATAACCTCGACTCGAACCACCGACTGATTTCTTTTACGGTTTCAGGTATAGGTTCTTTAATTTCAAAAAAAACTTCATAACAAAAATTATGTCGATCACACTGTAAAAAGTCTTGCAGTATTTGCTACTGGGATTAATCTTGCCCCTATAGAGATTATCTTACCTGTAATTTGGATTAATCCTATCTCAGTAGAGATAAGAATAATCCCAGTAGTAGCAAATACTGCAGTTAACTTTAATCCTTACTCGGAGAAACTTTTTACAGTGCACATGGGGCCGCCAGGGATACTAGCTCGTACTACTACTTAAGAATGGACCAGTCTGAGGCACGTTCAATGATAGTGTTTTTTGCTATTACAGAGTATCACATGCAACTTTTTCGTACAACTAGCATAGCGTGTGTGGTTGGTTTATGATGTACGCATTCTCGCTTGCGAATGTCAAATGGTTGGTAATTTTTGTTCATTTTTCACAAGAGGGTATTTTTATTTATTTATTTGGTAGATAGCAGGTCATTTTGTACTGGTCAGATAAATTAAGTTATATTATTTTTGTTAGACTTATAGGGTACGTAGTTGTTGTTATAGTAAAATTTTTAACAAGCACTGCATGTTCGAATTTTTGTTCTCCACAGTGCTTGTATAATGTATTTGTATTTTTGTGTAAAATGAACTTGAACTTGAACAACTACGCAGGCTACAAATTTTTCATCGGGGTTAGCTCGGCCCCATAGAACTAATGGGGTAGCTCTCTATGGGGTAAATTTTAATAGTGATAACGCGATTTGCAGAAGGCATTAACCCCTCGCACTCGCCATCATGGCCCACTCACATTAGTTTTACGGTAGGCTAGAATATGTTGGATCCTGAAATGTTTTTCAACACACGGTGACTAAAGCAATGACCGCGAAGGCCGCTCTTTGAATTTCGCTTCTGAGCAGAAAAATTAAATTCCTTTTCGTACAGTTACTATTAACCGACGCGAACCTCGCTACAGTGTTAGGTTGCTATACAAGGGTTTGGTTTCACCGGAAGGACGTATGTTCCAGCGCGGGTCCAGCAGGTTTGGGGGTTCCGCTGGACAAAGGAACATCCTTGCTTCCGGGGCGGCGCGGAGGTTTTTTGGGCGCGCGACAGAAGGATGTCTGTCGGATGACAGTGTCTTGCTTCCGAAAGGCACAAGCAGATCCTCTACGACTTTGCGGCGCCTACGGTCGATGGTCCCGTGACAAGAAGTAAAGAAGCCACAAAACTCACCTTAAAGCAAATACCTACAAACTCCAGCGAGCGATACAACTCATCTTTTGTCCCCTACTTCGTTCAGCACTACAATGCCAGATAATGTGCGTCTTGTTTTTGTGTGTGTGCTCATGCTAACTGTTTTTTTTTAACTATGTTTTGACAATGCCACTGCTATTTTGTACAATATTCTGGCAAATTACAATGATTGACTGATTGATTGAAGGATATAGACCAGAGAAGACCGATATTGACTCTCTTCCTTCGTTGCCGTGATCCAGAGAAGATCAAAAGATAAGTTGCTTTTTTATGTACAAGTGTTTAAGCGGTGCCTATGTAGAGTTAATGTTATCTTCAATATAGTTAGTTGTGTTCGTCTTATCCCGTCCTATACCACACATTAGGGATGTAGAATATCCCGCATTCGAAGATCCGCTCGTCCGGCCTACGCTACCATATTAGACCTCTGACCCTGGCGGAGGTTTACGTTCACCAAGCTGGGAACCGCTCCAGTTAACCCTGGACACCCCAGTTAATAACAGTAAGAACTAGCCTTGACCAATGCGAAATGAAAGGAACTTCTTCTGACACTTAAAATTTAGAATAAAGAGTTACTTTAGAAGAAATAGAAGCTGCAAAGGGGAGCGATATTCATTCCTCCGCCCAGTAGGAACTTAGCTTTAGCCCTATTAATCCAATAAGCTGCAAAGGGCACACTCACGAAAGACATTCAACAGCAAACTCAGGTTCTTACCTCCATCGCTTTCTGTTCCCGCTCTCTCCTGCACATCTCCAATTTGGTTATCCTTTGCTGCTCCTTTTCAATTCTTCTCGCTTCCCTCGCTATGTGCAGAGCCCTCTCTTTGTCGAGCTTTTCTTGTTGTCTACTTTCCTCCGCTAGGCGCGCATATTCCTGCGCCTCCTCCAACTTCTGCTGCTGCACGTCTTCGCGAGACCGCTGCACTTTCTCAGGAGTGTCGTCCCTAAAACAGACACTTCCTTAGTACCTTGCGATGTTTGTTTCAAGATCTGTCACGACTTCGGAATGAGAATTTTTTATTTCCCCAATATCTTTACACAAGGGAAAAAAATAACCTGGGAGGTCAACGATTTATACGCGTTATGAAATACATAAAATAGCACTTAATATATACAATTAATTCATATCGTGTCAAAATGCTTCATTGTCTCCTTTTTCTTCTATTTTAAGGTTGTGACTTGTGATGACAGATGAAATATGGCACGAACGACTTTGTGTAACATGTAAAAAGTTTCTCCGAGTAAGGGTTAAAGTTAACAGCACAAATTAAGGCCAAATAGCTAATCGCCTGAGAAAACAAAGTTCAGATACGGATGCAGCATGTGTGTTTACCCTTACAAGACATATCTAGATGTTACTACGGCCCAAGCTGACTGCGAATCATATTTATCCGTTTTGCACCGTCAAATATAAGACATATCTATTTTGACAAGGGGGGGGGGGGGGCTACCAGGAAACCAAATGGGGGTCTGGCAGTGCGTCCGAAAAAATGACAATACTCTATATGCCAGTGAACCTCGGGAAGAACGAGAGACGTCGCCCGAACGATGACTCAAATCATATGTCAACCAATCAACGGCGTTCCTTGGGGACAGCTGTAGTGATGCCTCCGGCTCTTCGGTAGGCACACGGCCATTCTTCATCGGCATGAAGAGTTAGTCATCAAGAGTGTTGCCGAGTCCGCGCTTTTAGAAGTTCCACTAAAGAAATTCTCACGACAGACTCCATCACTATATCACAAGTGTCAAGCTTTTGTCCTATCAATACCCTACATGATTAAGTCCAGAACACACCAGTGATCCTCAGGAAGAATGAGAAAACGTCGCCCTAACGACTAGAACTCAACAACTCAAATCCTGTGTCAACCAATCACGGCGATCGTTGGGGACAGCAGTGGTGCCGCTCCCGTCTCTTCCGCTAGGTACACGGCGATTTTGTATCGGCAAGGAGAGTTAGTTATCAAGAGTATTTAACAAAACTCTATAGGCTCTTGCGTTGGTGATGGTGAAAGTGAGATGTCTTTTTCAGTTATCACGGTTAGTTACTACGGTCAGATATACCACGGTAACTGGTTAGCTATTCAGTAACTGCAAAAATAACTTTCACCAAATAACCTAATAAGAGAAAAAATCGTCAGTCAGAGTCTACACTGTCAGAAGTTTTATAACAAACAACAGAAGGATGGGCTGTTTCAACAGACAGTGCGTAACAGACAACACTTCGGATTTTGTCTGTTGTGTTTGAAACTGTTATGCATAACAAGCGTTGCCATCAACAAGAGCCGAAAAATCGCCAAAAAGCATCTGCTGAATTTTCAGACATCATGACGACAAACAAAAAAGGCAGTAGATGCTTTTTTGCCTCTTCCTGGCAATGCTTGTTATGTATAACATTTCATGTATAACGTTTTCCAACACAACAGATACATCCCGAGTGTTGTCTGTTACGCACTGTCTGTAGAAACCGCGCACCCTTCTGTTGTCTGTTCTGAAACTTATGACAGTCTAGCATTGGGAACAGAGCAAAATAACACTAGAGAGTAGCGTCAAGACCTATGCTTTCCTTGCTTCGCAAATGGGCCATACGAATAGCGCCTCCCACTACGCATGCGGCATTTAAAGCGAAACAAACTTGCGGGCTTAGAAATTTCTGGTAAATCCAAGATCCGGCCTGCACACATCGAGGAAACTGAGGAGGTTATGTTTTTTTTTTTGCTGTGTTCAGAATATGAAGTTATTAGGGTCAGCGCTGGTGTACCACCGATCGAGTTTCTGTAGGGACGTTCACTACCGCCAGTGGTGCCAGTGTCACTGCTATTCGAGTGTGTGTCACTTCTGTCAAGTCTTGGCGGTACTCCCTAGTGTTATTTTGCTCTGGTTGGGAAGGAGGGGGGAAAAGGGCCTACGGCGGCGATAAAGGTGTTTTACTTACGAATGAGTAAGATTGGCCGAAACCGGTTTCATTCCCTGAGTCGCGCGTATTTGGTTAACCAATGACAGTGCGTCTTTCTCGTCCAGCTTCAGCGTCTGAGAGTCCTCAACGTCACCAACTGGCTGAAGAAAATCTCCAATGAAAGGCTTTGTGCTGAAGTTAAAGTTGTTCCGCGAGATGTCTGCAAATGATACAGCTATGGAACACAAAGAGAATGTTACGTTCATTATCTGTAACCTGATCTAGGACTGTTTCCAGGACACACGTCCTTATTTGATTGCGCTAAAGGGATAGTCAGCTGAGAATTATTCCAGCAATATTTCGACCCTTCTTTGGCAAGGGTCCTCTTCAGACTCAAGCACCCAAATATCTATGGGAATTTTTCATCCAGACTAACTTAGATATTTAGATTCACTTTAGAGATTTTCAGTCTCAATAGGCCCGTATCATGTTATTTATTCACAATCAACCACTTAACCAAATCCATTTGGTGATTCCTTTTCGTCTTTAATTTCCGAGTATAGCCTAGATTACGACGGAGAAAACAGCCCTAGTTTTGGAGAAAAGATAGTGTGTTGTCCCCAGATGCTGATGTTGTCCCGTGCGTAGGTCCGAGAGAAACACTAATGGCAGCCAGTTTTCTTCATATCCTGCTAATTCTTCTGCCCAATTCTTACATAGTTTCATCCCATCATTTATTTCTGGTCATATCTTTTAATTGTGTTAGTTAATTTGTTTCATTTTTGTACAATTTTAAATATCAATTCCTCTTCTAGCTATAAGCTAGTTGGAAGTAAATCTGATTGATTGACTGATAGTCGAAGACTTGGAGGCTAATTTTCTAGCTTGAACCTGAAGAGGACCATACCAAGAAGGTTTGCAACATCGATTGCATGAAACTGAGCTGAAAATGTTTCAAATATTGTGGAGTCATGTTTGTCAAATGAAGCGTTTTGTCAGCATGTCACGCTCGACCCTATGAAGCGAAACATTATCTATACCATATACCGAAGCAAATTTCGGATTTACATAGGTTTGATGTTCAAGAATACGGCTGTGCTCGTAGCCTGACCGAGAATGAACTAGGGCTGACAGCACTTAGTAGACCTCAGAAGACATTTAGATGTGAAATTATCATAGGAAGGCGAGCCAACAGTACCTTTGATCTTGTGGCGATCCAGATACCGAATGACTTCGGGATACTGCTTGAAACGACGTCCACACGGAGCGAAATACGTCACCTCACCGCGTATTCCATTCCGACCTAGAAAATGTTGATCTTGTAAGCGTATCTGAAATTTAAAGTGGAAACGAAGAAAATTCCCAGGTCGAACCCGATGAAAAATTTGTAGCCTGCGTAGTAGTATGGTAGTAGTACGAAAACGTTGCATGTAATACTATGTAATAGCAAAGAATACTATCATTTAATGTGCCTCAGACTGGTCCAATCTTATGTAGTAGTATCCAGTAGCATCCTGTCTTGCTAATAGTACCATATAGTAGTATGCAGTAACACGGTAGCCTTGAAGTAGAAGCATGTAGTAGCATCGTTAGTACTGCATGCAACTTTTCGTACTACTTCATGGTACTATTTTGAGATAAATATTTCATCGGGAAAGGGTCGAACATTTCAGAACGGAGAACAAGGCATGCTGGATGCCCAAAAGATACTGGAATAAAAGTATACTGCGACTCGAGGGACCCGCTCTCGGCCCCTCCCGTCCTTGGGATCCTAATGGTTGTTTTTATTCAATTCAATTCAATTTATTTATAAAATTTGAAGCGGACAAGCCGAATATTCGTTTGGTCGTCAATAGAAATATATATACAATTTGCAGTCACCACTTATGAATTAATTTAATATAATTATGAATTAATTTAAAATAATATTGTCTCCCCGTCGGTACTGTCAGAAGTTTGATAACACTTCATTTGGTAATTCATCCAACTTTTGTTCAGCCCGCATCAATTTCACCGCACTCGGTGCGTCCCTTCGTAAAGTCGGTGATTTAACGTGTTTATTTGAATGAATGAATGAAATATTTTATTGCCCATCAACAGCACAAAGGAGGAAAAAAAAAGGAAAAACAACGACTACCAAAAAATCTTTTCAAAAAAGAATACCCATCCAGGGGTGTGCAACATCCTTATTATTAAAGGAACTCTCTTGCTTATTCTGCTTTTTATAATGTACCTAGGTACCATACAGAATTAGAAGCTTCTAATATCCCTATCTTTCTCCACTGTCCCGTTTTGTGCCTATGAATTTTTAGCGTTTTTTTTGGCCTTGCCGAGTTTTGCCCGTCACACAATGCAACTTTTGCCGGAATCTTCAACGTCCGCTGACAACTCTTTCACAAATAAGGATCTCAGAAGCATCTGTTTACTACTTCTTTTATTTGCTTAGTTTTCGCACTTTTTAACCACGGCCCGTTCAGTTTTCAAATGTTTTGCGCCCAGCCGCCGCGTTGGAGAGCAGGAACGCTGGAGATAATCGACAAGCGCTGACAAGAAAATCGCTAATTTCAGGTGGAAAGTAATGGAATATTCGAAAACGTTTTTTCTGGTCCATTTCATTGGGAAAAGATCATTTCTAGTAAGAGTTGTGCTTTAAGGTTCGCGACCAGATTATCAACACTTAGTATAGGGTCTGCGACAGAGTACTTCTGAATCAGGTACCGGTTGGAGGACCAGCTGGGAATTTGAAGAAGAAATTTAGCAAATTTGAAGAACAGCTTTCTTAGCTCTTTCTTATCTGTGGCGTTTAAGAGATCCCAGAATGGAGCCACAAAAAGTAAACGAGGCAGAACCACTGCGTTGTAAAGCTTTGCAAGGAGCTACATATTCACTTGCGACGGAACAAGTAACGCATAGGCTCCACGGAGCTTCTTATCGGTGCGAGGAATAATCAGTTTACGAGTTGCCAATAGAGACGGGCCTAGAGAATAGGACAGAGAATTGGAAGGCCAATTTGGTCTCATTCGTTACAGAATTCAGTAAGCAGGGTTCGTGCGCTAGCTCTTCCACGTTTTCCCCTGACTTTTCCCTGACCTTTTTTTGGTGATTTTCCCTGACCTTTCCAGCGGTTTTCCAACACCTTTCGAGTACCTCAGTGAAAAATACCGCCAGAATCTACGGTATGACTCATACAATAGCAAAGATTCATTCGACTTCTTCCTGAACAAACAAGCCGTCGCATACGTTAAAGCACAGACTGGGACGGCTCAAAGTATAAAGTTATCAACTGATAAACTTTGGGCAGAGAACCGACAAAAAAGAAACTTCCAGTAAAAGAAAAACGATGCATAAGTATAGACTGGACTTTTTCATTAATTTCCCTGACCTTCTGCGACTTTTCGCGATTTTCCCAGACTTTTCCCTGACCAAAAAATAATTCCATGACTTTTCCCTGATTTCCAGAGCCGCACGAACCCTGGTAAGTCAAGGGATACGCAATTTCAACAGACAACACTTTGAATGTTTTCTTCGCGCTACACAAATTTTCGTTTACCACCTTCTAAGCGTTATTTTTTCGTTAAACATTGCAAATCATGTTCTGTGTTACGTTCTACGAAAAAGTACCACTTACAGGCTAGATAACACAATTTTTCTGTAATATTAACAGACCTTACCATTTGTGGCTAGGTGGATTTGTCTTACAGGGCTACGCCACAAATCCCCGCTCCATGCCAAATTTCTCAAGGTTTCTTCAAAATTTCTCAAGTCCTTTGTACCGTAGTTGGTGAAAAATTACAATTTGACTACTTGATTGATTGACTTCTAATTGTATATAAATATAATGAGCTTGATTCTTAAGTGTACTGTTTTACAAGTGTTATACCTTGTTTTTATATTGACAATCCTATGTTATCACTTTTAAGAGATATTTGGAAATATATGATTGACTGATGAAACAAGAGCTGAAAGCTCTTATGGCACTTGTAAGAACAGTTAGAATGTTTGTCAGATACGTTTTGCTGTTGTCAAGGCTGCATCTCTCTCCCGATATTTATTTCATCAGAAAATCGGCTTGATCTACTAAATCTGAAATGGTTATTCCACTCACTGATAACTGTTTCTCCCACAACAATGATCGGATCGGGGGAGGGACTATTTTTAAGCCAATCTGACAGAGTCCCTAACATGCCTGCCAAGTTTCATGGTAATAGCACAGACTGCCAAGTTTCATGGTCATAGCACATTTGGAAGTACCCCAGCTCGTGATGACCAGAATTGTGGAAAACCCTCTCAAAGTCCCCCAACTGTGACAAGATCCGGTCCTGTTTTGTCAGTGTCGTCTTGTATTGTCTCTACGGCTTATGCTTGTTCTTTCCTCCAAGTCCCATCCCGATCTCTCGACTCTAAGCATTTCACGATTTCTAGCACCCCCCTCCAGCCCCCCCCCCTCAGTTATTGATTCGTTCCGAACTTGAAATTGATCATCTGAGACACTTGTTCTTGACACTTGTCAAGTTTCATGCATGTCCGATTACCCTCTCCAAAGTTATGCATGTTAATAGTTTCCGGATTTCCAGTTCCTCCAATCCCCCCACTATGATCCGATCTGGAAAGTGATTATTTCCAAGTTAATCTGGTCGCTTCCCAGATATGCCTGCCAAGTTTCATTGTCCTAGCTTATGTGGAAGTGTTTCACGAGATTTGTTTAGTTTAAGTTAGTTAGCATCAGAGCAAAACATCTCTAGTTATTTTGCTCTGGTTAGCATGGCATTCGTTCTGACCACTTAGTCTTACTTTAATCTCTAAACCGTATCTCTTCCCGCATTCGCTTCTAAATACATCAAGTCTTAGCGCCGTGGTAGAGCGCTGGACCTACACCACAGAGGTCCGCGGATCGATACCGCATTTGGGCAGCGCTCTTTTTGCTTCCTTTTGCTACCGTTGTTCCTAGCTTCCGGACTCCCGGATCCGGGGAAAGTCGGATTGGGGAAATGATTTTTGTAAGCCAATCTGGTCGGGTCCCTGATATGCCTGCGAAGTTTCACCGTCCTAGCTTGTGTGGAAGTCCCTAATCTATATCAACCCCTACTAAGGTTCAACAACATATTATACCAACCCCTTCGACCTTCGATTGCTCTAGCTCTCTCCGAACGAATTTAAGCAAAGAATGACTCATCCACGAGCAGAGCTACACTAGTGTGAAGAAAAAATGACTCATCCACGCGCAGAGCTATACTAGTGTGAAGAAGGGGTAGGGGTTTGACAAAAACTAGAAAAAGCGTTTCAAGAGATTTCGGGTGTCCCCCCCCCCCCCCCCAGTTATCGGATCCGATCCGAATTTGACAATGAACATCCAAAACACTTGTTCTTGATACCTGTCAAGTTTAATGCACGCCCGATTATCCGTTCCAAAGTTCTGAATGTTACTAATTTCCGGATTCCCCATCTTACCACTCCCCCATTGATGGTCGGATCGGGGAAGTGATTATTTCCAAGTTAATCCGGTTGGGTCCCTGATATGCGTGCCAAGTTTAATCGTCCTAGGTCATGTGGAAGTGCCCGAACTAGCAAAATGCGGACAGACCGACAATAAGACAGCCATTACGATCGCTATATGGCACTTGACTAAGCTTAAGTGCCATAAAAACAAAGGCACCACTGAGTCTCGAACCAGCTACCCTTCGCTGACGAGTTCGGCGTGCTAACCATTCCGCCAGGAAGGACCTGAAGCTAGAGAATACAGTGAAGAAGAAGGCACACTGGATGCGTCTGAAGGTACAGGCAATACCTGCAATCACTGTCAAGATGCAAGGACTTCAAATATATATATATATATATGTATATATATAAATATAATATACTCACCAACGCCTTTGATGAGAGTCTCTCTCTTCCAACCAGCCTCAAGCGGAGCGCGGAGGAGATCTTCATCTAGTATCATTTTTCTCCGCCGACGGCGTCGTGGTTGCTTTGGCTCTTCGAACCCCCCATCGTTTCTTACTACCTGCAAATATACATTTCTGGTAAAAATCAAATAAATACTCCTTCAGTCCAAGCTGACTGCGAATCATAAAAAGGATACGCCAGCTACATTTTTTAGAGCTATATTTCGGCCAGAGCAAAATAACACTAGGGAGTAGCGTCAAGATCTATGCTTCCCATGCTTAGCGAACGGGTCATACTGGTAGCGCCGCCAATCACGCTTGTGGCATTTAAAGCGGGACAAACTTGCGGGTATAGAAATTTCTAGTAAAGCAAAGGTGCGGTCTGCACACACCAAGGAAACAATGGAGGCTTTATATTTTTTTTTGCTATGTTCAGAATGTGAAGTTATCGGAGCCAGCGATGGTGAACGACTGAATGAGTTTCAGTAGGGACGTTTTCTATCGCTATAGTGGTGCTAGTATTGCTGCTATTCGAGTGTGTCAATTTTTCCAAGTCTTGGCGGTACTCCCTAGTATTATTTGGCTCTGATTTCGGCCTTCTTGGCAAGGGTTCTCTCCAGGCTCAAGCCGCTCAAGCTCGAACGTGAACTTGTGGGAAAACAACTAAAGATTCTTCCTTAAATATATGATTGTGTGAATTTCTTCCTGAAAATTGCTTGGAGTTTAAAGTTAGTGCTGCGATTTCATTTTGAGCACGGCTGCTCTTTTTGCTGTTCGATTGGGTCGTTCAGAAGGTAGAGATTTTTCTGCATTTCGGTTCGCCCACTTATGACCCTCCCAGAAGTAGACCCCCGGGAAAAACTCCAGAAAGTTCCAAAATTAACACCGGTAAATTGCACACACGAAAGGTACAGGAAAAGCTTTCCATCCTTCGTGACACTTTTCAATTCTCAAGACTAAGAAAGTTTGAATTTGTTAACTTTGGTTGTTTTCAAATGATAACGTTGGCTGTGTTCAAATTGTAAATGTATTGTACATCTGAATATCTGTTGAAAACGTTGAATTGACGATGCTTTTCTTAGAGCCTATGTTGACGTGAAATTGAAATTCGGCATCATTGCTGTGAAAGCAATGATGGGGCCGAGCTGAGCTGGGCCGAGCTAACGAGCTCGTATCCCTGCCGGCCCCCAGTGATCAAAATATATTGTCACGAAGTATTTTCGAAATAAAAGAACCTGAACCTGAAAAAGCCATTTTTAAATAAATTCTACTCAATTCACTTCAATTTAGTTTATTTTCAAAATGCCATCACGGACGAAGCCGAACATCGAATTTTTTCGTCACAGATTTTCCAGTATAACTTAACAATTAAAGACAACTATAAGTAATGTTCTTCTGGTCAATGTACATATGTCTCACAACAAAACTCGAAGTAAAACCTTCCATTATTCATAACATGTGAACTAACTGAATTTAAACATCTATAACTAAACAAGAGCTACGAGCTCATATGGCACTTATTACGAGCAGGTGGTGTGAGAAGCGACCCCCCCCCCCAACTCCCCCACAGTGACCGGATCCGGTCCGTTTATATCATTCGCGTATCTAGGACTTGTGCTTGTTCTTCCTGCCAAGTTTCATCCCGAACCCTCTACTCTAAGTGTTTCCCAAGATTTCCGGTTCCCCCTCCAACTCCCCCCAATGTCGCCGGATCCGCTCCATATTTAAAACGGGGAGTCTGAGACACGAGGTCTTTCTGTATATCAAGTTTCGTTAAGGTTCGATCACCCGTTCGTAAGTTAAAAATACCACAATTTTCCGGATTCCCCCTTCCTCCCCTCCCCCCCCCAGATGGTCGGATCGGGGAAACGACTTTTCTTAAATCAATCTCTTCGGGTCCCTGACATGCCTGCCAAGTTTCATCGTCCTAGCACAGCAGGAAGTACCAAACTCGCGGGATGATCACTAGAAATTCGGATCCACCCCTCCTACTCCCCCACAGTGAGTGGATCCGGTCCGGTTATGTCAATAACGTTCTAGGACTCGTGCTTTTTCTTTCCACCAAGTTTCATCCCAATCTCTCCACTCTAAGCGTTTTCCAAGGTTTCCAGTTCCCCCCCTCCAACTCCCCCCAATGTCACCGGATCCGGTCCAGATTTAAAATGAGACGTCTGAGACACGAGGTCTACGCGAGGGCCAAAGAGACATGGGGGGAGGAAATTTATTTCAAGGCGGGGATTCCAGCAGATATTTGAGGTTGTTAATGAGTTTACGAGGTGATTGTTTACCTTCAGGAATGCGTAGAAGATATTTGGGTAAGGTAAGAGCGTTGTCTGGTCCTTACTTTTGCCCAATGTGTGGACATTTGGACGAAAATATTTTTCACGTAATGTGCGTATGTCCTGAGCTTTCAGATCTTCGTGGGGAAATTTTTGGTGTTAGTAATTGGGGGGAGGATTGGCTGGTAAAAGTAATGGGAAGTAAAATATTTGGTGATATTGAAAAGTTGGGAAGATTCCTTTCGGTCTCGATGAACCACAGAGAAAGATTCCTGTAAAGGAAGATGTAAAATAGTTAGCATTTATTTGGTTTGTGTTTTTTTCTTTTCTTTTTTTTGTGTTTATTTTTTTCCCATGGCCTCTGTGCTTTTAGTGGAATAAATCTTATCTTATCTATCTTATCTATGCATCAAGTTTCATTAACATCTGATCACCGGGTCGTAAGTAAAAATACCTAATTTTTCCGGATTCCCCCTCCCTCCAATCCCCCCCCCCCCCCAGATGCTCGGATCGGGGAAGTGACTACTTCCAACTTAATCATTTGGGGTCCTTGATATGCCTGCCAAGATTCATCGTCCTAGCTTATGTGGAAGTGCCCGAACTAGCAAAACCTGGACAGACCGACCGACCGACCGACGAACAGAAATTGCGATCGCTATATGGGACTTGGCCGAAGGGCAAGTGCCATAAAAATATAATCTGGTCAAAATAACACCAAAATAAAAACTAGAAATTATAAAAATCGACGGGCCCAAATGGCAAAAAAAAATGTGTTGAATTGACTGCTTGAAACACGTCCTTTTCTTACCTCTCCTGTATTTCCGTGGTCCTCCTCCGACTCTCCCTCACTTTCTCCATACGAATCGTGGAGGTCGTCCGTTGATTCAGAGCCTCTTGATTGAGGCGTTGCAGGCTTATGACTAGATAACTCAATAACGCGCTTGTCCAGTGGTTTTGCGGTTATGGTGGCACGGGAGAACCCGGCAGGCTGGGGTTGTGATGGTAGGACTTCTCGCTTCTGGAAAAAGAGGAGTGCGAATGATTGTCGGCTGGGTGAAGAAAGTTGATATGCAGTGAAGATAGAGTGTTGTCCACAGATGAACCGTCTATTCCCCCCTCCCCTCCCGTCGTCCAATCAATTCAATTATATTTAAGAAAAATATTCTTTGAGCCCAAGCTGACTTTGAAACATTTATTCAAACAATGTTTACAACGGGTACGTCAGCTACGATTCTCCATCTGCGATATTTCGGACCTTTTCGGCAAGGGTCCTCGTCAGGCTGTCAATCCTCTGGTTCAACTTCGGGGAAGGAAACAAACCTATAATCTCAAACCTGTAATGTAGATTACAGGTTTGATTCCTTCCCCGAAGTTGAACCAGAGGATTGACAGCCTGACGAGGACCCTTGCCAAAAAAGGGCCGAAATATTGCTGATGAAGAATCGTAGCTGACGTACCCGTTGTAAACATTGTTTGAATAAATTTAAGAAAGCCATAACACGGACAAGCCGACTAGTAGGTTTCGTGTCACATAAACATAATACAACAAGACACAGATATAAAAATTCAGCTGACAACAGCTCGGTCAGTAAATATGTCCACTTGCGACAGTTATATGGTTAACAGTAGTATAAAAACAGCATAAAAATACATAGAAATTTGTACAGCTTTGGGAAATTTGTACAGCACCTTCTGCGCTCCTTCTATACTATTTCGTTCTGGCGTCACTCATGTTCTGCGAAAGAAGGAGATTAAAAAGATGAGATCATGTTATTTTAAATATGCAAAGCACCTGCTCCACTTGTCGAAATTATGTCATAACCATACATTGACGGAGAAATTCAAAATTCAAGACGCAAGTGTTACCCTTTTGGATGTTTCGTCATCACTTTAAAAACTCATGGACAACAAGGCCCAACCAGCACACGATGTCGTCCACTGCTTCCTGACCGAAGATTAAAAATTAAGTGTCTTTTTCTGTGTGTATATATGTGTTTTGTTTATTTTCTTTACTTTCGTCATTTACTCCGCCTTTTCAAAATGGCGGGTCATAAATAAATTACTTACTTATTACTTACTTACTTATAGTCGTGCAATAAAACTTTATACAAAAACTATATAATTACGAAAGCTAAGAAACCAACAACACGAAAGTCATTTACAATTCATTCTTGTTATTATACAATTTTACGAAACTGGGCACAAAGCTGTTCACGTAACGAGTGTGGCTGTGTGTGTGCCGCTGTAATTTCGGCACTGGTAGCGCGATCGCTCTTGCTGGCCTCAACCTCTCAGGGCTGAAATCCGGAGGGAGGATGTCACGGAGGACGGGATTCTCAAGGATTTTAATACCAAAAACTGTCAACAACTTGAGACGACGATTTGCAAGTGTATCTAAATCCGTGCAGCGGTTCAGTTTCTCTTAATCCTGCCAATCCTTCAGCCCAATTTACACAGTTTCATTCCAACAACACGGTAGAGTTTTGTGTTTAGAAATGTGGGTGTTTCAGTATGGAATAATCTGCCGGAGAGCACTAGGATGGCCGAGAGTGTATATTCATTTAAAAATAAGATGAAAAGTTTTTTGATGAGTAAAGATGGGTGAGGAGAGAGGGTTACCTTGGGTATGAATCGGTTCTGGATTGCCACGAGGTTTAATTGTCTTCTATTATTTATAATACTGAATATATTTTTTTATATAGTTGTTTATGTATATGTATGTATATTCTTTATAACCCGTTACATTCAAACGGAACAAGAACGGAGTAAATGGAAGAAAAAGAAATAAAGAACAAAAGAGAGAAAAGACAGTTAGCGATCAATGACAAAATATATACAGCACTACAAATGAAGTAAAACACAAAGGGCGAGTTAGTCAGTGGTCATCCACTGGGCACAAAGTACTGGTAACCACGGGTGTGCGGCGGTTCAAAGAACTTTCTGAACTAACTTATCTACAGCCTCGTTGGGTTCTACCAGGCTGAATTTACTTATTAGGTACCTGTTGCGTATCCACGGTGGCATTTTTAAGCAAATATTTTAGGTAACGAAAATAAAGCGACCGGACTCGAGACTGCTCGGTAGTCGTGAATAGTTTCCAAAATGGAGCCAGATATAAAACGTGGGGTAGCGCCACAGCGCTGTAGAGTTTGGCGAGCAGACTGTGCGAAAAGTGGACCTTGTTTGTCACGATCGAAGCTTAAGCGAATCGAAGTTTCTTTTCTGCATTTTGTAAAAGGAGAGACCGAGTCTCTTTTAGGGTCCTTCCTTTGGGGACACCAAGGTACGTTATCGATTCTGTCGGACAGAGCATAGAGCTACCAATTCAGACTGGTCTGCACATTTTTTCCCGATCATTAAAGACGTCTGACTGTACGTCTGACTTAGAAGCATTGGACTTGAGTCCGATCATGCTATACTCAGCCTCTAAAACACTGAAATTTCTTTCAATAAGTTGATGTACTTAAGTTAAGTACGTCGTCAGCATAAGTTAGCAGAGAGACATCAATTTATTTCAGTTTTTCTCTTTTCAATCTTTTTCATAGTATTGCATTTATTTTTTTCCCTTTTCTTTTTTGTTCCAATACATTTATGCTAAGTGATTAAATAATTGAGTCGTGCCACAAACAAATCTGTATCGATTTTCACGTGGCAGGTCTGTTACGATATTGATTTTTTTGTTTGTAAAATCCTATTATATATTAAATTTGAATTCAGCCTGACGAGGACCCTTGCCAAAAAGGGCCGAAATATCGCTGATGAAGAATCGTAGCTGACGTACCCGTTGCAAACATTGTTTGAATAAATTTGAATCTCTCTCTCTAAATTCCTGGTCATATCTTGTGAGTGTAGTGTATTAGTTAATTTGTTGTCCTTTTTATGTATTTCGTAAATATTTTATCCCTCTTCTAGCTATAGGCTAAGCTAATGGAAGTAAATTCGATTGATTGATTGATTATTAAGTCGGGATACTCGGGAACTGATAGATTAAATGGTCTCGGTTGGGATTTGTGCCGATGACTTTCGCCTTGACTACTAACGCTCTACCACCGGGCTACCGAGAGGCTTGTGAACATCATCGGCGACAAATTACTACAGTCGCTACGTCGGAACTCAGGTTCCGAACTCAGCTGCTTCGTAAATTAAATAAAAATCTTATGTTTGTGTGGTTGTTTGTGAACTATTAATGAATTTTAAGTTAAGTACGTCGTCAGCATAAGTTAGAGAGAGACATCAATTTATTTCAGTTTTTCTCTTTTCAATTTTTTTCATAGTATTGCATTTATTTTTTTCCCTTTTCTTTTTTGTAACAATACATTTATGCTAAGTGATTAAATAATTGAGTCCTGCCACAAACAAATCTGTATCGATTTTCACGTGGCAGGTCTGTTACGATATTGATTTTTTTGTTTGTAAAATCCTATTATATATTAAATTTGAATCTCTCTCTCTAAATTCCTGATCATATCTTGTGAGTGTAGTGTATTAGTAAATTTGTTGTTCTTTTTATGTATTTCGTAAATATTTTATCCCTGTTCTAGCTATAGGCTAAGCTACTGAAAGTAAATTCGATTGATTGATTGATTATTAAGTCGGGATACTCGGGAACTGATAGATTAAATGGTCTCGGTTGGGATTTGTGCCGATGACTTTCGCCTTGACTACTAACGCTCTACCACCGGGCTACCGAGAGGCTTGTGAACATCGTCGGCGACAAATTACTACAGTCGCTACGTCGGAACTCAGGTTCCGAACTCAGCTGCTTCGTAAATTAAATAAAAATATTATTTTTGTGTGGTTGTTTGTGAACTATTAATGAATTTTAAGTACGAAAATTTAAGAAAACTGAAGGGTTTTAAGTTGTAAAGAAAAACCATGAAAACATTAAAATTAAGGAAAAGTAAGGGTAGAGAGAAAGTCTTAAATATTAGGAAAAACGAAGTGGGCTGCAGCACTGTCAGAAGTTTCATACCAGATAACACAAGGATGCGCAGTTTCAACAGACAACACTCGACAGAAGACGCTTGGGATGTAATCTGTTGTGACTTTGAAAACGATATGCATGAAATGTTTTGCACAACTAGCATTGCCGAAGAGCCGAAAAAGCACCTGCTGACTTTTTTATTTGTCGTCATGATATCGGAAAATTCAGCAGATGCTTTCTAACAATCTTTCGACTTTTCCTGGCAATATGCCTAACATTTAATGCATAACGTTTCCAAAATCACAACAGACACCATCCCAAGTGTTGTCTTTTGAAATTGCGCATCCTTATGATTATCTGTTACGAAGCTTCTGACAGTTAGGAACAGTGATCTCACAGGATAGGCAGTTCACATCCCTATACCACGGGACTGGATAATGCAACAAGCTTTGTACGGATCCGAACAATCTAGGAGTATGTCTTTACTCACCCCAAACGGTGATATACTGGTCCCTTGCAGCATAAATAAATGCTGCTGCAAAGCGTCCAGGGCTGCAAGAGGATTGCTTGAAGGCGTTGAGGAAAAGGTGGGGTATGCAAACCCACTCTTAGTGGAGGAGGGGGTATCTGCTCGTTTTGAGGAAGGGGTAGGGCTCGCTCCTTGGTAGTCGGGGTCCTTCACAGGAGTACTCCTCATGCTCAGGTTCTCAGCGTCGGTCTGGGCTAAAAAAAAAAACACCAAAAAACATTATTATTATTTATCTAAATCCTTCAAAACTGAAGAGTAGTGTATAAAAAGGAACAACAACATGTCAATCAAACTCAGACACACTTACATACTGATAAACAGCTGACCGTTAAGATACTAAATCTACAACGAAATGCAATCGAAAAAACAAAGTTCAAAATAAACAAACTAATCAGGGCGCTTTTTTGTGAAAAAAAGGCTAAATAAGGCGTAACTGGCTTTTCAAGCGTAAGGCTTTCCACGTGTAGGACAGGGTAATATTTTGTTTTGAAAACTATATAAACATATTATTAAAGGACATGGCACATGGAACCGTGGTTGAATAAACGGTGGTAAAGCTCCGCTCGAATGTTCCGTTCACATTCTCTCTGTACCTCTTCGGCAGTAGTCGACTCTGCCAGAACTTCACGCTCTACGAAGCGGAGGCTAGACGCAAAGTTGGGAAAAGACAAGCAAAAGAAAGGGAGTAAGAAACGTAATGAAATCTATAGAAGACTATTTCGCACGGAATGTGCTCGGGGAGAACTGAATGGCAGTCGGGTTTGAGTTACCATCGAAGCAGCATGGGCGCTGCAGGAATAGTGAAAGGACGCGTATTCATGGGCTGAGTATCGTTTGTTTCCTTTTAGTATAAAAAGGCCACACTACATATGTTAGTTATTACCTCTCTGCAGTAACTTCATGTAATAAATCTATATTTATTCTTCCAAGATTTATAAAGCGATGTTCCTTCCCAAGTCGGTCACGTTATTTATTAAGCTAACAACCGCTCGGTTGGTTTATGATACGCTATCAATTATTGTTCTTTCAGATAAAAATGGTTATCTTCTAAATGAACATATAGGGAAGGAGTATCTGCATAAGATAGACCTGTAAATATTCCTTGAGCCCAAGCTGACTTCGAAACGTATATTCAAATAATGCATAAGACGGATACGTTAGCTACGATGCTTCATCAGGGATATTTCGGCACTTCTTGGCAAGGGTCCTCGTCGACGACATATCGACGACGTACGACAGCTAGCATCGTAGCTGACGTATCCGTTGTATACATTATTTGAATACAGATAGACCTGCTGGCCTATCAAGCCATCGAAAGTGAGATACAAAATTTCGAGGCTCTCATGCCCTTATTTAAATGAAGAGCTGTTCGCGGACCTCGAAGCTTTCGGCGAAGTTTGTCCTGATTGACTGGCAAACTCGGCTCGGCCTCTGTTTTAAGGATGGGGAAAAACCATGGTTGACATTATTAATGCTGGGAAGTTCCAACCTCGAAAACTCCAACAATCGACAAAATAGGATACAGCCCCCCCCCCCGCCTCACCCCCCAAACAAAAACGTAAGACTAACCTCTAAAATCTGCTGGTAGAGGGCTCTCACAATCGCTCGACTTCATGGACAAGTTCAACGGCGCTCCACCGTCTCCCTTCTCTTTGTTCACCGCCAAATTCAAAATCCCGTCCGCGTGCTCTTCCTGTTTTCTAACTTTAAGGTTCAAAATTTCAGTTCCACCCTCAGGCTCCCCTGCTGACATTCTCCTGTGCTCAGGGTGGAGCCTCTTCAAAGATGGTTGTACTTCTTCCCTCGGTTTGTCGTAAGGGGAGGAACGAAATCCAAGTAGTGCACTAGGGGGTGGATCCCGCTTCGGGGATTTCCCCGTGAAGCGGATAACGTCTGTTTCAGCGGGAAGTTTGAATGTACCATTACTGAAAAAAAAAAATCGTAAATTGCTTCAAAAGGGCTAAGCTCGACGGATGCCTGCTCTTCTTCTTTTAATAAACTTTTAATAAACTCCATCTCCTTTCATGTAATCGACGTTACTCTGCTAGTCAAATGTTTTTAGAAAATGAAACTGAATCTTTTGATGTTATGCGACGGAAAGTGACAGTTAGTTTTGTTGCAAGGTTAGAAGCCATTTCTACACTGTGATATTGCCCCGTGTCACCGAATGGATGAAATGATTATTTTATTTAGTAAAGAATAGTCCTGTTTTAGTGAAATTTTAATACGTGATGTGTAATATCACGAATTAAATAAATTGATTGATTGACTGATAGATTAAAGTTTAACTGAAAAGCCAACTTATTTTTGTACCATCTAACTGAATACACTGCATTATTTGGATTGTGTTAAGAGATTTTTTTGTTCACTATTTGCTCTAGCATGACGTTCAGAATATCTCCGACGGCCGGTGATCAGCTTGCGGAAGTTAGCTTACTTTGTTAACACTTATTTTCCGTAATTCTTTTTCGTCTCAAGCATACAACACAGGTATAAACGCATAAGCGTACCACAAATCCGGCAGGGAAATTCCACTATTTGAAAACTGATTATTCGTGAATGGCGGAGCAACGAAGTAACGCATTTCATCGGGTCTTCAAGCCTCTTTAACTGAACAAGTAATGGGTAACTAGATCGTATAGTCCTTCAGCCCAAGCTGACTGCGAATCATATTTGATGGTGCAAAACGGATAAGTCAGGTACATTTTAGTCGGGCAATATTTCAGCTTTTATTCAAACAATGTTTACAACGGGTACATCAGCTACGATTCTTCATCAGCGATATTTCGGCCCTTTTTGGCAAGGGTCCTCGTCAGGCTGTCAATCTTCTGGTTCAACTTCGGGGAAGGAAACAAACCTGTAATCTCTCGACTAAAAAACAAAAACTACAGTAAAACCGATTACAGGTTTGTTTGTTTCCTTCCCCGAAGTTGAACCAGAAGATTGACAGCCTGACGAGGACCCTTGCCAAAAAGGGCCGAAATATCGCTGATGAAGAATCGTAGCTGATGTACCCGTTGTAAACATTGTTTGAATAAATGTTTCAAAGTCAGCTTGGGCTCAAAGAATATTTAATATTTCGGCCCTTCTTGGCAAGGTTCCTCTTCAGGCTCAAGCCGACTCAAGCTGGAAAATAAATTTAAAAAAAATGGAAAATTTTCCAGCTTGAGCGGCTTGAGCCTGAACAGGACCCTTGCCAAGAAGGGCCGAAATATTGCTCGAATAAAATGTAGCTGACTTATCCGTTTTGCACCATAAAATATGGTAACTAGATTGTCCTATATCAGCACTTTTCGATTAAACTTTAAAATAAATTCAAATTTTGATATTATTCTTGAACAGGAATATTAAGCTTACGCTGAAAGTCTAGTTGCCTAACAGACTATTACAGAAAAAACATGTTTTGCGTGTTACGTTTCTACAAAACAGAACACTAAACATGGTCTGCAGCGCTGATTTAGCGAAAAAATAACCTTTAAAGTTCATAACGAAAATGTCCTGTAACGTCACAGATGGTGGGTTATCCCGTATCTGCGCATCCTTTTGCAAATGTTATGAGACTTCTGAGAGTATACATAAATTTATGCGCATAAATTTGTGAATAAAGGGGACCTTAAAGCACACTGAGGGGCTACAAGGTAGCCTATATAGCAATACAATGAGCGTGTTCCACCCTCCTAACAATAGTAACTATTAGCTACTATTTTCGTTCCAACCTCGTGAAAAGTTACTACGCTGACCGTTCCAGCCTTCTCGAAAATAGTATACTATTTGTAACTATTAGCTTAATAGTAACTATTGCTTACCACGCTCGGGAGCGTAGTAAGTGTGGTAAGTACGAATATCTTTGACGTCATTGGTCCGATTAGCCCGTGGGAAGATTTTTTTGCTGAATACAGAAAAACCTGTTCCAGCCTCGACGCCAAGAAGCCAGGATCCGTGACGTCGTGCGTCATAACTACGGTAAGTAGGACGGAACACGCTCAATATAAATCGGCGAGTGCGAGAAGAAGTATAATATGTTCTCTTGTATACAGTCGATAATGGCAACTGAAGGCGAAGACAAACAGACTTTTACCTTTGGCTCGAAGAATATATGCTATGAAACTTCAACGCTATGAAATTTCTGAAAGTCTAGTGCCCACGTAAAGTCTGTGCATCAAGGAAACCTTACCGCACAATGACGGTTAGTAGGTGTAGACCAATTTACATTGAGAAGTGATAGGACGAAATCTCCATTCTCCATGCGTACAGTCTATATTCGATACGATAATCGAAATTTCGATACTATTGAAAAATATCGATATTTCGATATTGACTTTTCAAATATCGATATTTTCGATGGTTGCATTACGATGTGCAAACTCTATCATTCGGATTTTCAGAATAAAAGAATGAATAGGGATTTCAAACTTGATTTCGGTTGGGGAGAGAAACAGGCTGGGAAGGAAAAGCGTGGAAATTCAACTATTTCTTAATGGGAATGTTTGATTTTGTCATTTTAGTTCAGTTCTTTTCTTGCTAGTTTTTTGTCCATGAAAAATTTAGCAGTACAAACAGTTTCAAATATCGCTTTACGATAATATTTCGATATTCCGAAATATCGCCCAACACTAACTCTGGCTGTTGGGCAATTCGACATCGACATATTGGGCTAAATATCGATATCGAAATTGATATTTGCGCAATTTTCAATTGTTATAAACAATCTAGCATAAATGACTTATATATCCAAAGCTGGAGCAATATATTTTCGTAATTCAACTCTTATATTACTCAAAGTTTTAAACAAAAGATGATGAAAATGATACTTGACAATAGTTTTCGTTCTTAGAGGAACCGTCCTGCCTATTCTGCCTTTCATATTATCCCTAGCTCCCACATAGGATTATAAGATTCAGAAATCCCGCCCTTTCGCCATTGTTTCTCTTGTACCTACAACTTTTTAGCGCTTTTCGACCTAGCCGAGTTTTGACAGTCACGCAACTCAAACTTCGACGAAAACTTCAAGGTCCACCAACGACTCTTTCACAAATAAGGACACGAGAAGCTTCAAAGTATAATTTTCATTTCAGAAGACAGGGTAGACCGTCAGGTATACCTTCTGTTTTGACCTTCTTTTGTTTTGCTTGGTTTTCGCACTTTTTAACCAAGGCACGTTCAATTTTCAAATATTTTGCGTCCAGCCCAGGTCCAGCCGCCACTTCGGAGATGGAAGGCTGGATAGAGTGGACAAGCGCTAATAAGATAATTTCTCGTGGAAAGTAATGGTATTTTTTTAAAACGATATTTCTGAGCCATTTTGTCATGAAAAGATCATTTCTAGTAAGTAAGTAAGCAAATACTTTATTTCTGACCCGCCATTTGAAAAGCGGAGTATGTAAAGTAAATAAAAGAATTAAATTCAAAACAACAAAACAGAATATACAATTTTTCACTCATCGCACAGAAAAGAATGTAGAGTGTCGTGCGCTGGGTGGGCCCAGTTGTCCATGAGTTTTGGCAGAGCCGACAAAATTTCCAAAAGTGTGACACTTGCATCTTGAACTTGGAAACGCTCCGTTAGCATATGGCTGTGCTATAACTTTGGCAAATAAAGCAGGTGCTTGGTATATTTAAAATAACATCTTCTCATCTTCTACAACTCCTTCTTCCGTAGAACATGTGCTACACCGCGAAATAAAATGAATGTAACACAAAGAGAGTATGTATGAGTCTAGTAAGACTTGTGTTTTTAATTTAGCAAAAGAGAGGTGTTGGAGAGCAAAACATGGCCCCGCTATTTCGAATATCGAAAATGAAATATCGATATACGGAACGACCCAAGTATCGACCAACACTATACTGGAGAATTTCTCATGGAAAGTAATGGTATATTTTTAAACGATATTTCTAAGCCATTTTGTCATGAAAAGATCATTTCTAGTATGCGTTGTGTTTTTAATTTAGCAAACGGAACGTGCTGGAGAGCAAAACATGGCCCCGCTATATCGAATATCGAAAGTGAAAACATCAATAGATTGAACAATTATTTTTTGGATAGTTAGGTAAATGTCGTATATTTATTTGAAATTTTATTTAAGGTGAATGTTCAAGTATTTCTATTATAGTGAATGAGGGTTGGGTCGGGTTGGGGGGGGGGGGGGGGGTTAAATAAAAATAAATGAGAAGGTTAAGACGAGAAATGTGTGTCATCGTTTGTAATAGGTGAGTAGACGTTGTGCACTCCCGCACAGGACACGGTTGTGCCCTTCTTGGGAGCATTATGTTTGTTCTTTCGTTAAAGAATGTTGAAATTAAGATGCTAAATTAAAAAAAAAAATCGAACAATCCAGCTATCGCACAACAACGCAACTGAAGGCGAAGGCACGCAAACCTTTACCTTTTACTAGTAGAAAAGCCTCTGTCAGAAACTTTTGGAGTTTTCGTTGAGGATGAGGCCAGGGTAACAGCTGAATTCTTAGCAGCCGAGCCTGCACTGGTGTATGCAGGGGGGAGGTAGGTGCCAACGGAATGACTAGACGAAGGCGCACTAGACGCCCTTGATGATGCTTGTGATACTGCAACTGAAAAAGAGGGCTGTAATTTAAAGATACCGTCGTTCCTACCATGCCGACTTAACTACTAATTCTTAAACCCAGAGACAGAGAATTTTTTCACATAAAAGTTCAGCATGTCTTCTTGCCCTAAATCGGACATCTGATCAACTCCAAATAAAACTTTTAATTTTAACAAACTTTCCGGTTTGGTTTATTCAAACAATGTTTACAACGGGTACGTCAGCTACGATTCTTCATCAGCCTGTCAACAGGTTTGTTTCCTTCCCCGAAGTTGAACCAGAGGATTGACAGCCTGACGAGGACCCTTGCCAAAAAGGGCCGAAATATCGCTGATGAAGAATCGTAGCTGACGTACCCGTTGTAAACATTGTTTGAATAAATGTTTCAAAGTCAGCTTGGGCTCAAAGAATATTTATTTCCGGTTTGGGCCGGATTCCGGGCGAACTACTTGTCCGTCGAGAAAATGGTTTTCACCATCCTCTTCAGCATGTCTTCCTACCTCTAAGTCGAACATCTAATCAACTTCAAATAAAACTTTTACTTTTAACAAACTTTCCGGTTTTGGCCGGATTCCGGGCGAACTACTTGTCCGTCGAGAAAATGGTTTTCACCATCATGCTCAGCATGTCTTCTTACCCCATAATCGACTATCACATTAGCTGTTTCAAAATATTTTGTTTGCCCCTTAATTTGAACCCCCTCCCCCACCCCTAAATGTAGGGCTACAAAGCCCATTTACGAAATCGACTGGTCCGCCGACCCAACGAATCCTCACACCAAGTTTCATCAAAATATCTCATTCCCTTCGAGAGTTATCGTGCTTACAGACGGACGGACGGACGGACAACTTTTGCGATGTCATAGGTATCCCTCCACTTACGTTTTGGGATCCCAAAAACAGCAGCCGTGTCGAAAATGAAATCACAGCAACCTTTTTAACTCCAAGCAAGACTCACGAAAGAATTTACGAAGTAAAATATTTAACGCTAGGCTAGAATCTTTAGTTTTGTGTTTCCCACAAGTTCGTCTTTCCAACTTGAGCGGTTTTGAGCCTGAAGGGACCCTTGCCAAGAAGGGCCGAAATATAGCTCCAGTAAAATTCAGCTGACGTATCCGTTTTCCACCATCAAATATGATTCGCAGTCAGCTTGGGTTGAAGGAATACTGATGCTACTACATGCTTCTGCATTCTACTGCATGCTACTATTAGCAAGACTGGATGCTATTATAGCAAGACAGGATGCTACTGGATACTACAGCTTAAGATTGGCCCAGTCTGAAGCACATTAAATGATAGTATTCTTTACTATTAAATATCAACAGAAGCAACTTTTTCGTACAACTATCATACAACTACGCAGGCTACAAATTTTTCATCGTAGCATTAGCATATTCTTCCCCAGCCCTAAATGTTGGGGTAAAAAAACAATCTGTGAGCTCCATCATTTTCATGTAGTATTTTAGGTTCTTGGTCGAGCCAACTTATTTACCTAATGACGCATACTGTGCAGCTAGCATTTCTTGTGCAGCCATCATCTCAGAAGCGTTACCACCACGAGCCATTCCCGCCAACTGGGAGAACTGGAGCCTTTGGAGATACTCTTGTGCTGCCATCTGCGACGCTGCTAATGACCACCAAGCTGCGTCTGAAACGATAACTCATCTGTACTTCCTATTTTGTCTTACCGGTCATTAGTTGCGTTTTGCAGATACCATGGTATCTGATACCACGGTCTAAAGTCGTTTTTGCAGTTATCGTGGTATCTGGCCAGTTATCGTGGTATCTGATATTCAGATACCACGGTCCGACCGTGGTAACTGATCGTGGTATGAAAAAGTCATCTTACTTTCATCATTTTTGGTCAAACTGGTGGGAAAGAACTTTGGCCCTTAGTGATGTGACTGAATATCAGTTCTTCTTTTGGGATGACTTCAAAAAGCACCATGTCGGCAATTGCCGTTTTTGCAGTGCAACCGTATATCAGATACCACGGTAACTGCAAAAACGACAAATTGCAGATCCAGTTACCGTGGTAACAGATGCCATGTATATGCTGCTTTGGATGGCAAACGGAAACTCAAGTCAAATTTAGGTAACACGACAGAGATGGGGAAAGTTTAACTGAAAAGCCAACTTATTTTTGTACCATTTAACTGAATACACTGCATTATTTCACTATGTGCTCTAGCATGATTTTCAGAATATCTACTTCCAGTGATCAGCTTGGGAGGGTAGCTCACTGCGTGGAAAGTCATTTTTCGTCAATCGCTTTCGTCAAGCATAAACACAAGCGAATAGAGGTACCACAAATCCGACACGGAAATTCCACTATTTGAAAACTGGTTATTCGTGAATACCGGAGCAACGAAGTAATGTATTTTCATCGGGTCTTCATGCCTCTTTGACTGTCCTATTTCGGCCCTTTTCTGTGTTCCGTCAAGAGCAAAAAGGCCAATTATGAGATCATTTTTCGGATCCGATACCCAAATATACGGTTTCGTCCGGATTCCGGGTGAACAACTTGTCCAGCAAAAAAACTAAAGCTCAAACGAATTCAGCGTATCTTCCTACCCCTATATCGAGCCTCTACTCAACTTCAGATAAACTTTAACTTTTAAAAAATTTTCAGGTTTTGGCCGGATTCCGGGCGAACTATTTGTCCAACGAGAAAATAATGTTCATATACGGATTCAGCATGCCGCCTTACCACTACACACACACGGATCCAAGGTCACCCTCACAAACTCGGATTCATAGTTTTCGAGCCCGTACCCAGTCTACCACAAACCCACGACTCCGGGACACCTTATCGAAATAGTAACTAATAGTAGAGCAAAATAACACTAGGGAGTAGCGTCAAGACTTATGCTTTCCTTGCTCTGCAAACGGGACAAACTCATAGCGCCGCCCACTACGCTTACGATAACGAGATATACTGACGGGTTTAGAAATTTCTAGTAAAGCTAAGAGGCCGTCTGCACACATTGAGGAAACTGGGGAGATTGTCTCTTTTTTTTGCTCTGTGCAGGATATGAAGTTATTGCAGCCAGCGCTGGTGTACGACCGACTGAGTTTCAGTAGGGACGTTCACTATCCCTAGTGGTGCTCGAGTCGCTGCTATTCGAGTGTCTTCACTTTTTTCAAGTCTTGGCACTCTCTAGTGTTATTTTGCTCTGACTAATAGTGACTATTTTCTTACCACGCTCGGAAGCGCAGTAAGCCTGGTAACTACGAATCTCTTTCACGTGATTGGTCCGATTAGCCCGTGGCCCGATATTTAGCTGAAAATAGGAAAATGCGTTCCAGCCTTGACGCCAAGAAGCAAGAATCCGCGACTTCATGCGTAGTAACTGCGGCAAGCAGGGTGGAACATGCTCAAAGTAATTCTGACTGGTTGATTTCTGAGCTTCACTCAAATCATCAATATTCTATCAGATGCGACACTACTTTACAACACCCTTTACACTTTTAAGAGGTTTAACAAACCCCCCTTAACAAATTAACACACATAGCACTACGAGAAAAGAAAAAAAACACGAAAAAGTTAAAGAGTTTCGAGCACTTGGCATAGTGTATCCAAAGTTGCCAAACCCTAGACAGCCTATAGGCTAACCAGCGTTTGGCATAGGGGATCCAAAACTCAGGGGCTTGTGACCAGTCTCTCAATCAGGCCCTTATGAGTACTATTTTCTTTCCACGAAGAAACAGTACAAGACAAACAAACTTACTCTGTCCGCTTAAGTTTGCCATGGAGCTTGCTTGAGAGGTTACCGGGGTCATTCCACTTGCTGATGAACTTGGCGTCTGATTGGTCGAAGTAGATGGGCTGGAGGTAGGAGGGCGGCCCAATCCCGCACCGCCATAGTTCATAGACGACTGGCCGAAAATTCCAAGGGGATCTGGGATTGAGCCCATGTGGGAATATCCACCAAAAAGGGAGTGTGCTGCAAAAAACAAATCCAATCAATTTTATAACACTTTTTGGGGGATCCCAAAACGTAAGTGGAGGGATACCTATGACTTCGCAAAATATGTCCGTCTGTCTGTCAGCACGATAACCCTCGAAAGGAACGAGATATTTTTGATGAATTTGTGTGAGGATTCTTTGAATCAAGGGAAAGGTCGAGTTAGTGGATGGGCTCTGTGGCCCAATATGTAGGGGTGGGCGTTCGAACTAAAGGGCGAACAAAATATTTTTTAACAGCTGATATTTTAGTCAATTTAGGGGTAAGGAGAAATGCTGTACACTCATACGAAAATCATTTTCTCGCCGGAAAAGTAGTTCGCCCGGAATCCAGCATAAACCGGAAAATTTGTCGAAAATGAAAGTTTTATTTTAAGTTGAATAGATGTTCGATTTAGGGGTAAGAAGACATGCTGCATCCGTATATGACAATAATTTTCTAGCCAGACATAAAGTTCACCGGAATCCGGCTGAAACCGGAAAACTTGTTATAAATAAAAGTTTATCTGAAGATCGGTTAGAGGTTCGATGTAGTGGTAAGGAGGCATGCTGAATCTGCATACGGAAATTATTATCTCGCCGGCCAAATAGTTCGCCCGGAATGAACCGGACAAAACCTGAATATTTGTTAAACGTTAGTTTTATCTGAAGTTGATTTGAGGTTCGATACAGGGGTAAGGAGATACGCTGAATTCGTCTTTGCGCTTTAGTTTTTTGCCGGACAAGCGGTTCACCAGGAAATTGGACCTGGAATTTGGCATAAGTAGGCAGGAAGTTTTGATCAATTTCGTCAAAGTAATTATGACGTACAGGGGAAGCTTACATGCTGAATCCATATCTGAACTCGGTTTTCTTAGATGATTACCCATTGGTATTAATTTGTTTCGAAATTTTAATAGTGAAAATGTTCAAGGAGTCTGGCGAAGACCAGGTGTCTACAAGACCCAATTGTGTGGATTAAATATTAAATTTTTGGGATCCCATCGAAACCTATGTTCTTGTTTGCACTGCTAAAGCGTTGGGCTGGGTTTCTAGTTCCGTCGCTTCAGGACCGGAAGATTAAACCAGTCAGGCTGCTCATCCACTGCACAAAGAAGACGATCCTTCTTGGACTTGAGGTTTTCACATTTTACTTCTTTCTTTACCCAATTTATCCACTCCTGTTTTGAATTCGAATTTAGTCGTTTAGTGACAAACCAACTTCGTAGCTTTCTCCAGCAGAAGCGCTAAATAATGCTGGTCATTCACATGAATGAAATAAAATATATAACGCTAACTGTTCAGTTTGTTAAATATCTCGGTAAAATAGGGCACAAACGATTTCATGAACTTTGAGGTTCAATCTTTCGCAGTTACTAATTTACTCTGCCGTCCTGTCCTGCCATTTTTCGAGGCATCAGGGGGGGGGGGAGCAAAGATAATTATTTCTCATTCGTTAACAGCTTTTTGCCGAAGTTTAATATCAGTTCTTCTCTTCGGGAGAGACTCGGGATTCTCAACATTGACAGCGCCGGATCGTATGACTTGAAGCCAGGTCCCATCATTTCTGGTTTCTGATGCGAGTTTCTATCCGACTTCTAGCTCTTAAATTTGCCGATTCCGGTCGAACTATCTGTCCCAAGCGTAACCCGTTATGCGGAAAGATGAATGAAGATGTGGACCAACTGGTTTGTTACTTGTGCAACAACAAATAAAACCAGAACTTCCGTCTCCCTAACTTTGTAATACGACCATGCGAAGTGAAATATATTCCCGACACCCTACCCGATACAAACCAGCGGAGGGTAGGAGCTACGCGGAACATCGAAATTCGTTACCTCTACAAACAGCTATATCGCAGTAAAGCCCGGAGAAGAAATTTCCAAAATAAAAGCCGATTGGTTGTCTGGATGCTGAGTCAAATAGATTCCCGATACCCTGCCCGATACAAACAAACGGAGGGTAGGAGCTGCGCGGAACACCACAATTCGTTACCTCGACAAACAGCTATATCGCAGTAAAGCCCGGAGAAGAAATTTCCAAAATAAAAGCCGATTGGTTGTCTGGATGCTGAGTCAAATAGATTCCCGATACCCTGCCCGATACAAACAAACGGAGGGTAGGAGCTGCGCGGAACACCACAATTTGTTACCTCTACAAACAGCTATATCGCAGTAAGCCCAGAGAAGAAATTTCCAAAGTAAAAGCCGATTGGTTGTCTGGATGCGGAGTCAAATAGATTCCCGATACCCTACCCGATACAAACCAGCGGAGGGTAGGAGCTACGCGGAACATAACAATTCGTTCCCTTTACAAACAGCTATATCGCAGTAAAGCCCGGAGAAGAAATTTCCAAAGTAAAAGCCGATTGGTTTTCTGGATGCGGAGTCAAATAGATTCCCGATACCCTACCCGATACAAACCAGCGGAGGGTAGGAGCTACGCGGAACATAACAATTCGTTCCCTTTACAAACAGCTATATCGCAGTAAAGCCCGGAGAAGAAATTTCCAAAGTAAAAGCCGATTGGTTGTCTGGATGCGGAGTTTAATAGATTCCCGATACCCTGCCCGATACAAACACGACGGAGGGTAGGAGCTACGCGTAACATCACAATTCGTTACCTCTACAAACAGCGATATCGCAGTAAAGCCCGGAGAAGAAATTTCCAAAATAAGCCGATTGGTTGTCTGGACGCGCTGCAGAGCGGGTCAGCGCACCTCCTGCACTTTTTTCTAATATGCGCTGCGGCAAAGAGCGAAGTAGACGGGTATCAACTCAAAGCTCAGCAAATTCCTAGCTCAGCTCAGTTTTGTCTGGGTATCCATAGTCGCGGCATGGGACCAAAGACGGAGGTTCTACTGGATTATTTGTTCTTGTTTGTGGCGAGTTAGGGGATTTGAGGAGATTAAGGTTGGGAGGTTTTAGGTAGGGAGGTTTTTCAAGGTGTGGTTCTGCAAGATTCCAAGATTTGATGGGTAGTAAAGTCATCTAAGATTTTCATGGGTTGGTGGATTCCTGAAGGTTGCCATAGAGCACCGTGAACGTTTTATTGTAGGTTGAACTCGTGTAGAGATAGTTATTAGTTTATTAGTTAATTTATTTAGTTACTAGAATTATGAGTTGAGTGCTGAATCTTTCGAATGGTATAGTTGGAGTACTTGATTTTTTTTTGTCCTGCCATGACCCAAAGGGCTTTTTGGGGAGTGTTGTGGCTCACAGGGCCCCATCCAGTTTCGTTATCATTCCCAACCAAGGTAGAAACACATTTGCCATCTAAGCAATACGTTCGGGTTATTGCCGATACATGGCGTATGTCTTTACTCGTCTTTGGGACATTGTTTGTTACCTGGATGATGCTACCTCATCAGCATCATCACGTCCGCTAGCCATTAGTCATCGACTTACCATCTTGTTGACAAGGAGACTTTTGTAAATAGTAGCTGAGTATACGTTTATTTTATCGAGAGAGAAAGAGAAGAGTGCGTCTGAGCCCTAGGCTACCTAGGACCTCCCTACCCCTCGTTTGTTGATTGGCTTTGAGAGTGGAACATAAGGTCAGGCCCGCCGGTCTTCAGAGGAAATCACGCTATCCACAAGGTCCCAGCGACCCTATTAAAGACCTAGCCTTAACCACCACCCTCGAAACCATATCAGGGAGCACATTCATTCATACAGCCGTTGATTTTGTTTTGCCCTGATACGCCCCTATGTGGACTCCCTTGTCACTTTCACTAAGTACTTGACCAGTAGTCTTGACCGGCGAAGTACTTGACCAGTAGCATTCCGTAATTCCGCACTTTCGACGAATATTTTGATCTCATAGCCAGACCCGTTATCACATTTTGTGTCGACCTAATAACCAATTCCACTAGCAAATACCATTTAGTAATTCTCCACAGTAATCTGACCTGGCCACCAGTAGCAAAGTTTCATAAAATATCTCAATATGCTTCGCCCTTATCACGTGCCACCAAGAATAAATAAGGGATTATTTATTCTTGGTGCCACAAATGAACGTTTGATGAAACCAAAAGTTTATGTTTCGTCACAGTATCCGTCCTGATCTAACCGAAGATTTACTGGTAACAAACAGTTTCCCAACATCGATGTTGCTCTAAAGGTCCTTTTCACTTTTCAAAACAACCAAACTGTCACAGCCAATGCTTTCAATCCGAGCTGACAGACGCAGTAAAAGATAGAAAATTAAAGGCCCCGTCGTACCTATCAAACATTCTGATTACATTTCTTAGACTGGGTTGCCGCACTAAACAAAAATAACACCCTTCTTAAAAACAAATCACCAACAGGAAAATCGCAGCGAATCCGCGCGAAAATTTCTGTGGGTTTTTTGGAAATCTTTTTATTTTGTGGTATTTTACATGTGAACATCGCCAAGACTGAGAAATTTGGTGATACAACAGAAATCACAAAATTTGGTGATAAAAAACTACCAGTGGCAACGGTGGTCAGCGGTTCACTTTCGTAAGGACGGCTCATACGAAATTCTTCAATTGCGTTGAATTCGTTCGCAAAATTGTTCCACGAACCTGCGTTTTATGTAGTAGGCAAGAGTGCAAATTTGGTTAACGTCTTTCATAGACTTCATAAGTCTGACCAACAGGAGAAGAGGTCCAAAACAGCATTTTAAAATAAACCTGAGAATGTAGAACAGGATTGCCAGCCAGACAAAAAGGAATAATCCATTCTAACAAAACTGAATAATTGTGTTGCGAGAGCAACATTTTAGTTTTGTCCTCGTTTTTGGGATCCCAAAACGTAAAAAGAGGGATACCTAACACATCGCAAAAATGTCCGTCTGTCTGTAAGCACGATAACTCTCGAAGGGAGTGAGATATTTTGATGAAAATTGGTGTGATGATTCATTGGGTCAAGGGTAAGGTCAAGTTGGTAGATGGGCTTTGTAGCCCTATATTTAGGGGTGGGGGAGGGGGGTCAAATTAAGGGACAAACAAAATACTTTTAAACAGCTAATGTGATAGTCGATTATGGGGTAAGAAGGCATTCTGAGCACGAAGGCATTCTGAGCACGATCGTGAAAAGCATTTTCTCGCCGGACAAGTAGTTCGTCCGGAATCCGGCGAAAACTAGAAAGTTGGTTAAAAGTAAAGTTTCATTTGAAGTTGATTAAATGTTCGATTTAGGAGTAAAAGGACATGCTGAACACGATGGCGAAAAACATTTTCTCGCTGAACAACTAGTTCACCCGGAATCCGGCCAAAACCGGAAAATTTGTTAAAAGCAAAAGTTTGAGATTAAGGGGTAAGAAGAGAGGCTGAGTCTGTATATGACAATCGTTTTTTACCCGGACATATAATTAGTCCGGAAGCCGGTTGTAACCGGAACTTTTTTTTAAGTCAAAGATTTATTGAAAGCTGATTAGATGTTCTTTATAGGGATAAGGAGATACGCTGGATTCGTTTCTGAATTTTCTTTTTTTGCTGGACTAGTAGTTCGCTTGGCAGACTTGGCAGAAGTAAAGTAGAAAGTCTTGGTCAGTATCGTCAAAATAGATATGGCGTATAGAGGTATATCTGAACTTGGTTTTCTCTGATTATTAGCCTGGCGAAGACTGGATCTGGCGAAGACAAGACCCAATTGTCTGAATCAAATATTAGATTTTTGGGATCCCATCGACATCTTTGGTCTTGTTTTTGTGCGTTTTTTTTTCAAGCCCTCCGATTTCATTTTATTCCTGGTAACTGGTAAGGGTCTAACCTGTGCGGTTTTGACGGAAAGTGTGGACCTTAGGCCGGATTGATGAATATGACATTACATTTTGGAAAGCTCCGTAGAACTCTTGCCTGGGGCCAAAAAGGATGGTTTTTGCTTGTCCTCGAGCCAGAGCATACGGTGTGCGAAGTGAAGTGGAGTTATATAGCCCATGTCAGAGAGGACTATCTGAAGTTGTGCAGCTAACCTTTCGTTTCATCAAACCATGTTTCTGCTTTCGAGTGGAAAGCTCCGTTCTAGCACACAAGCAGGCAGGCACCAGTTTCCAATTGAAGATGGACTAAAATCTGTAAGTGTTAAATATATGCGGCAGTTACCCGGCCCCACAGCCAACATATCTTCTTTGAGTGATAAATAGAAAAATTTACAGAAACAAAAAAGTGGCTTTTTGCCAAAGGTCCGAAAGTGCTGCCATCAATTGTTTCTACCCATTTCTGTTCGCGATTTCAGCTGAGTTTATCATTTGTTTTGCACTAAGGATTGCGTTAGAGAAATGGTATCTGATGTGCCTCTTAAACTTTAAAAGTTCTCTCGTTGCTAAAGAAATTAGAGCTTATCCTTTGCTCCTTTCTTAGCGGTGACGTTAGAAAGTTGGCCTACGGCGAAAAAGTCAACTTTTGAACTAAGACAGGTAGATTTTTTTTAGATGGCAATCGATAGCCCTTGACGAGCTGATCAAAGTATATGTCATCAATTTTTTGGTACACAAATTCCTTCCTGAGATACACCAGTTTGAAAGTTTCAAGGGGTTGGCAACATCAGTAGTAAGGTACACACTGAAACCAAAAATAGGCGATACCAGTTGAGAGACATGTAGGGGACTTGTAAGCAACAGTCGACTGTTAGCTCATAATCATCTTCGGCGATGAGGGGTTTGCAGGTTTTGCTAATTGGTGTACCTGTTATTTGTTTCCGGTGTGGTAAGAACAATCTGGTTCCCAATTGCAAGATAGGCAAGGGACTTGTAAGTAATAATCACCTGTTACCATCTTCAGCGATGAGGGGTTTGCAACTTTTGCTAGCTGGTGTACCCACTATTTGTTTCCAGTGAATTTGATGTCTATCACGGGAGAGGGACTAGTAAGTAGGAATCGGTTCATGAGGGGCTAGAAATTTGCGCAAATTGGTGCACACTGTATTCGATTTCTATAAATCTAACGGTAAGAAAGTTTGTATCGATGGTCTACCGCTGTAAACTAGGATCAACTGTTTACGCAACGGGTACAAACGATAATGTAAAACAATGAGGTAGTTTCGTAATAATTAATGATGTCATCTATGGTATTTTAATCCTTAAAAGTAACGCATAGCTTTATAATACCAACTAGATTATATAAGATATTGTCCCAAGTTTTCATCCGTCACGATGTCTACGATTGAAAACGATAAATTTCAACTGACTGCAAAGTCAATTTAGTCCCTTCTTCCGATATTCTTTTGTTGTTGTTTTTACAACGCTGAAGTAAGGCCTTTGATCGTGTGGTTACTGATTGCGTTTTTGGGATCCCAAAACGTAAGTGGAGGGATACCTATGACATCGCAAAAGTTGTCCGTCCGTCCGTCCTTCCGTCCGCCCGTCCGTCTCTAAGCACGATAACTCTCGAAGGGAACGAGATATTTTGATGAAACTTGGTGTGAGGATTCGTTGGGTCGGCGGACCAGTCGAGTTCGTAAATGGGCTTTGTAGCCCTACATTTAGGGGTGGGGGAGGGGGTTCAAATGAAGGGGCAAACAAAAAATTTTGAAACAGCTAATGCGATAGTCGATTATGGGGTAAGAAGACATGCTGAACACGATGGTGAAAACAATTTTGTAATCGGACAGGTAGTTCGCCCGGAATCCGGCCAAAACCGGAAAGTTTGTTAAAAGTAAAAGTTTTATTTGAAGTTGATTAGATGTTCGATTTAGAGGTAGGAAGACATGCTGAAGACGATGGTGAAAACCATTTTCTCGAAGGACAAGTAGTTCGCCCGGAATCCGGCCCAAACCGGAAAGTTTGTTAAAATTAAAAGTTTTATTTGGAGTTGATCAGATGTCCGATTTAGGGCAAGAAGACATGCTGAACTTTTATGTGAAAACAATTTTCTACCCAGACATGTAGTTCGCCCGGAATCCGGCCAAAACCGGAAAATTGTTAGAAGTTAAAGTTTTATTTCTAGCTGATTAGATAACCGATTTAGGGGTAAGAAGAGACGCTGAATCCGTGTGTGACAATCACATTTTACCCGGACATCTAGTTCGAGCGGAATCCGGCTGGAGTCGGAAAATTTGTTATAAGTTAAATTTTTATATGAAGTTGATTATATGTTCATTATTGGGGAAAGAAGATACCCTGAGTTCGTTTTTGAGCTTTCTTTTTTCGACGGACAAATAGTTGTAGAGTTCGGCCGAAACCGGGAAATTGGCAGAAGTGGCAGGAACTTTTCGTCAAAACAGATATGACTTATACGGGTAAACACACATGCTGAATCCATATCTGAACTTGGTTTTCTCAGATGATTAGCTATTTGGCCTTAATCTGTTTCTGAATTTTAATTGTAAGAATGTTCAAGGATTCTGGCGATGACTGGATCTGGCTAAGACAAGACCCAGTTGTCTGGATCAGATACTGAATTTTTGGGATCCCATCGAAAACTTTGGTCTTGTTTCGATAAGCTGACAACTTCAGCATTTAACCGACAGCGAAGAAACAAAACAATCGGCTATTTTTTACTGACTGGCCGACAACATTCGGGGGGGGGGGGGGGCGGGACACACGGGAACAAATATTCATGCACATAACCGGGTGCAACAATAATTTAAGCGAAATAAAGTAAAATTAAAGCCATTCAATGTAATTTGTTTAGTCTTTTGCTCGTATTTGCTCAGTTACATTTTCAAAGTCAAACGACAAAATTGCAGCATGGAACGTTTAGCAAAACGTTTGCATTACTTTCCTAATTAGCCTACTTTTCCCGATATCCCAAGAAATGAACAAGACCAAGGGTTTCGATGGGATCCCAAAAATTTAATATTTGATCCAGACAATCGAGTCTTGCAGAGATCCAGTCTTCGCCAATTCCTTGAGCACTTTACTAATAAAATTTAGAAACAGATTAAGGCAAATGGTAATCATCTGAGAAAACCAAGTTCAAATATGGATTCAGCATGTGTGTTTACCCCTGTAGCCTGCGTCATATCTACTTTGACGAAAGTTCCTGCCTTACTTCTGCCATATTTCCGGTTTCAGCCGGATTCCGGATGAACTACTTGTCTCGCAAAAAACTGAAGTTCAAAAACAGATTAAGCGTATCTCTTTACTATTATACCGAACCTCTAATCAACTTCAGAAAAAAACTTCCACTTTTAACAAACTTTCCGATTTCAGCCGGATTCGTGGCGAACATAGTCGTGGACACATAGTCCAGCTAGAAAACGATTGCCACACACAAATTCAGTATGTCTTCTTATCTGTAAATCGAATACCTAATGAAAATCAGATAAAACTTTTACTTTTAACAAATTTTCCAGTTTTGGCCGGATTCCGGGCGATCTTCTAGTCCGGCGAGAAAATAAATTTTCATATTCGGATTCAGCGTGTCTCCTTACCCCTAAATCGGACATCTAACCAACTTCAGATAAAGCTTTTTCTTTTAACAAACTTTCCGGTTTTGGCCGGATTCAGGGTGAACAACATGTCCGGCGAGAAAATGGTTTTCATATTCGTGTTCAGCATGTCGTCTTCCCCCTACATCGACTATCTCATTAGCTTTTAAAAAATATTTTTTTTGCCCCTTAATTTGAAACCCCTCCCTCTCCCCTAAATATGCAGCTATCAGGCCCATCTACGAACTCGACCTTTCCCTTGACTCGAAGAATCCTCACACCAAGTTTCATCAAAACATCTCATTCCCTTCGAGAGTTATCGTGCTGACAGACGGACGGACAGATGGACAACTTTTGCGATGTCATAGGTTCCCAAAAAGGACATTAAAAAATAAGCAGAAGACGAAATAAAATGAATCTGGCTTTTCGAGGAATTTGACATGAAATTTGAGACGGATTCGACAGTTGTAGATGCGACAAGCAAAACAAAGGTAGACCAAAGTTTAGCGAGGTGTCCAGAGAAGCTTACGTCTCCTGTATCAATATTTCCAATCTCTATTAATTTTCTTGCCAGAAATTGGCAGAAATATTGGCAAGAAAAAGCATAAAATGTGACATTAGAGTAAACAAAGATTACGAAGGAGATTTTTCTTTTGTGTCAGTGATTTTTTGTGTGAGTACTTGTTACCTGGCCGTCGGGCTGCTCCGCAATCAATAAATCTATCTATCTATCTCTTTGACCTATCTGTTTGATCTATCTATCTAGTTTTTTCCCTTTTCGTTTTTGTTCCCAATATAATTATGCTAAGTGATTAAATTATTGAGTCCTGCCACAAACAAATCTGTATCGATTTTCACGTGGCAGGTCTGTTATGATACTGATTTTTTTTTTTTTAAATTCCATTATATTAAATTTGTCTCTCTCTCAATCTATTTGACCACTAGGCCTACTGTTTTTTTTAATGTACCGTATGTGCTTGTCCTAAAATTCTTGTGCTGTTATTTGACTTTGTTCTAATCATGCGTTAGGCTAGGTTTTTATTGGAGTGTTCCTTGGAACAATCCACTATTGCGAGCGCTGTAGCAGCTTTCGGCTTTCGGTTTCCGGTTTTCGGTTTTCACCGTATTTTGTGGAGCTCATAATTCGTGAACCAGTGCCCGTATCAAGTTCAAACTTGGTACACTTGTGGTTATTGGGGTCTAGTTGTGCCTTTTGGGGGTCCCACCCCCCACCCCAACCCGGTTCAGGGGCAAATGGGCCCAGATTGCCCAGTGAGTAAAGTTCATAACTTAGCCAGAACTGGTTATAGGACGACGAAATTCCTTGGACGTGTAGATCCTAGGGCTGGGAAATTGCTTTTAAAGTTGCACCTCTCCCACCCACTCCGTTCATGGGCAACTGGGCCCAGATTGCCCAGGAGTAAAGTTCGTTACCCGTGACAGGAATCAACAGGTATCAAGTTGAAACTTGGTAGGATTGTGAGCATTGGGGTATCTTTTTACTTTTTGCGGGTCCCAAACCCCACCTAAACTTGGTTCAGGGGCAACTGGGCCGAGATTGCCCATTTTTTAATGTTTTTAACTTGACAATAACTGGAAATAAGGCGATGAAATTCCTTAGTGCTTCTGGATCATAGGGGCTGGGGAAAGTTGAACCACCCCCACCCTGCCGTTCATGGGCAAGTGAAACAAGCCCATGAAACAAGTTTTTGACCCGTGACTGGAACCAAACTCTAAGCTGGTATAGGTTAAGTTCGTGGTTAAGTTCGTCTATGACAGGTCTCAAGTCCAACTCTTGTGTATTTTGGGAGATATATCTATGGATGAGGATTTGGTGCAACAGCAACAAATAAGACGACGCGACGTACTTTAATCTTTAATGAGCAGTTGGAGGCTTGACTGTTTTGTCATATGATCGATGACATGCCGTTCTTAATGAATTGTGATAAAGGGGGCATTAGGCTGCTACGAATTGGTTTATTGCACTTGTTATTACATTGCTAATGGAAAAGGGTGGGACTGGCTGGTAGACCATTCAGTGTTCAAACAAATGCTATTAGTGCACGATCTTCAACATTTCTTTGGATTTATACTGGCGGTTTGTTTACATTTAAAGCTTTTGAAGTGGGATGACTACAAGGTTATTTCAATACTTTTTGGTTACTGGGGATGAGAAATGTCTTGGTTCTAAAGCTGTTTGTATATAAAATGTGATAAACATTTTACTTTTACACTCCACGTCTGAGCGCTTGTGCACTTGTTATTACTCGAAACACAAATCAGATTATTAACAACAGTGTTGCCACTTCTCTCCGACGGGACCTGTGTGACATTTGGCCGCAAAAACCTGTGACATTCTGGCGCCTTTGAAACTCGGTCTGTTTTTAGCGATTACTAATGACAAATCTTGCTTTTTCAAGAGTTGTTGGTAAGAGTTGCGCCTTCACTGTTAACGCTTTCGGCTAGGTTCTCTTTTTTTACAAATCGATTAGTCAATCAATAAAGCGTGATTTTTTCTGTTTTTAGCAATTACTAACGACAAATCTGGCTTTTCCAAATTCATCATCATATGCTGGTCTTACAGATTCAGAATTCTGGCTCACTTTGTCAAAGTAGTATGTGACAAATCGCAGAATTCTACGACAAGTGGCAACGCTGGTTACTTTCCTAATCCTCCGAAGTATATCCCAACAGAAAAAAATAAACCGCAGATGAAACCAGACGAATATAATTTCATTCTTTGTGAAACACAAATTGTGTTTTTGCAGATACCATGGTATCTGTTACCACGGTAACTGGATGTGCTATTAGTCGTTTTTGCAGTTACAGTGGTATCTGATACTACGATTGCCTTGCAAAAATGACAATTGCTGGATTTGCGCTTTTTAGAAATTTTAATAAAAATACTGATATCCACCGACATCTAGAGTGACATAACTTCCTTCCCACCAATTTGAAAAAAAAAACTAGACTCTTTGTTTTAGTGGTGATAAAAGTGAGACGAATTTTTCAGATACCATGGTACCTGGCCAGAAACCACGGTAAGTGCAAAAAGACCTTTTGATTGTGATATCAGATACCATGGTAACTTCGAAAATGACTATAGACCGAGGTATCAGATATATCTGCAAAAGTAGTGCAAGTCTGCAAAATCTACCTATCTGCAAAAACACAACTAATCTGAATAGGCCTACATATAAAACTTCACTTGCATCAACAAAATTTCAAAATCGGGCGTTTATAGACCCGCTCTAGTGTATATTTTGTTGCAGTTGTTTTTATTTAGAGTATTTTGAAGTTTAGTAAGATTCAGCATTAACCGTCATCATCGGGGGTACGCGTTCAAGCTTGCAAAATCAAGATTCCACAAGGACGTTTTTAAGTGGGGTTTTGGCAACCGAATTGTTGATCCCTGGAACAGCCTTACCGATGATGCGGTTAATGCGTATCGATCAATAGTTTCAAGTGCATTGTTGATGGGATTCTTAACTCTGATCAGTTCGACTACTCAAAATTTCTTAAAGCACAACTCTTACTAGAAATGATCTTTTCCCTATGAAATGAATCAGCACACCGTTTTCGAAAATACCATAGCTTTCCACCTGAAACTAGCAATTCTCTTGTTAGCGCTTGTCGACTATATCCAGCCTTCCTGCTCTCCAACGCGGCGGCTGGGCGCAAAACATTTGAAAACTGAACGTGCCTTGGTTAAAAAGTGGGAAAACTAAGCAAGTTAAAGAAGTAATAAACAGCAGATTATCACATCCTTATGTGTGAAAGAGTTGTCAGCGGACGTTGAAGATTCCGGCATACGTTTCGTTGGGTGACGGGAAAACTCAGCAAGGCAGAAAAGCGCAAAAAATTCGTAGTTACGAAACGAAACGAAGGAGAAAGGTGGGGATCTTAGAAGCTTATGATTCCATATGGGAGCTAAGTATATTATAAGAGGCAGGATAAGCAAGAGGGGTCCTTTAAGAGTTATTTAGAGGCGAAAGCCCTTTCCCTTGCTTTGTATTATTATTATTTCTTTTTGTCAGTGTTGTCGTGATTACCATTTCTTCCTATTTGTAAGAGCGACAAGTTTCTAGCTTACGGTTTTGGAAATAATAAAAAAAATAAAGCTCACCGAAAAGGGCAGCGGCAGGATCCATCATTCCTCTAGCGTTCAGCGCCGCAGCTTGCGACTGGGTGAGTCCACCCGGAAAGAAACCACTGGCGTTGTTACTATTAGAGTTGGTCTTAGGTTTCCCACCAGACTTGTCCATGTTCTAAGAGTACCGGGAAACAATTTCCTAAAAAAATAAAAAGGGTTTCACCGGCCCAAGCATGTATAATATTATATAATACTATATTAAAGTTGGTCTTGGGTTCCAAGCCAGGCTTGTTGAAACAATTTCCTAAAAAAACACATTCAAAATAAAATGAGTTTCAACGGCCCAAGCCAATGTAATATTATATAAGTTGGACGTGGGCTCCCAGTCAGGCTTGTTCATGTTCTAAGATTGCCGGGAAACAATTTCCTAAAAAAAACACTGAAGACAAAATGAGTTTCAACGGCCCAAGCCTATCTAATATTATATAATTATATTAAAGTTAGTCGTCGGCTCCCGGCCAGGCCTGTTCATGTTCTAAGATTGCGGGGAAACAATTTCCTAAAAAAAAAAGGCTCCCGGCCAGGCTCGTTCATGTTCTAAGATTACCGGGAAACACTTTCCTAAAACAAGAGCTGTAAGCTCATATGGCACTTGCATGTGTCAAGATGATTTGATTGATCAAAAGTAAGTTTCGACTTTGCGGTTGAGATGCGCGCTATAAGGGAGCTGGAACTTCATTTGTAAGCAAAACCCTTGAGGCAAAACTGCTAATGGGCTGATGAGCATCACGAAAATGCATATATTGCTTAAAAGTTTTTTTTTTTTACTTTGCGGTCAAGATTGGTACTTTAAGGAATAATCGGATTTGGGAAGTAGCAATTTCTAAGCAAATGTTGTTGAGTCTCCAATATTCCAGCGAAGTTTCATCGTCCTAGCACATCTGGAAGTACCTTAACGCGCGATCACCGGAATCCCAGACCCCCCTCCCCCTCCTCCAACTCCACCCACAATAACCGGAGCCAATCCGGTTCTGTAAATGATTAATCCAGAGCATCTGTTTGTCATTCCCACGAAGTTCGATCCAGATCACACCAGTCTAAGCGGGTCAAGTATTTTCCGCCCTCCCCCGATAATTGCCGGATTCGGTCCGGAAATGAAAAAGGTCCGGTCCACCCCCCCCCCCCCCCACCCAGTTCCCCCGCGGTGCACGTAGCCAATCCGATTCAGCAAATGACTTACCTAGAGCATCTGTTTGTTCTTCCCACAAAGTTCCATCCCGATCCCTCCATTCTAAACGGGGCACGTATTTCCCCCCCCCCCCCAATAGTTGCCGGATATGAAAAAAATCATCGGAGAAATGTCCTCTGTTGAATTCTTAAATTTCACTTGAATCCGATCACCCATTCCCAAATTACCCATGACTGAAAATTTCGGATTCACCTCCCTCCACTCCCCCCACCATTATCTGATCGACAAAATTTTTATTTGAAGTCAGTTTGATTGGGTCCCTGATATGCCTGCCAAGTTTCATCGTGAAAATCCCCAAAAACACCATCACCGGAATTCCGGGACCCCCCCCCATAAGTGTCCGGATCAAGTACAATGGTCTAAAGGACTTGTCTAGAGCAGATGCTTGTTCTTCCCAGCAAGTTTCACTCCGATCCCTCCATTCTAACCGTTTCTTGAAATTTCCGGTCTCCCCCCCCCCCAACTCCCCCCTGGCTACCGAATCCGGTCAAGACTTTAAACGGGACATTACAGATATATATTCTGTTCAGTTATGAAGTTTCATTACAATCCGATCATCCCTTCGAAAGTTACACACTTCTCAATTTCCCGGATTCCCCTCCCTCCACTCCCCCACCATTATCTGATCGACAATATTTTTATTTTGAAGTCAGTTTGATTGGGTCCCTGATATGCCTGCCAAGTTTCATCGTGAAAATCCAAAAAACCACCATCAACAGAATTCCGGGACCCCCCCCCCCCCATAAGTGTCCGGATCCAGTACAATGGTCTAAAGGACTTATCTAGAGCAGATGCCTGTTCTTCCCAGCAAGTTTCACTCCGATCCCTCCATTCTAACCGTTTCTTGAAATTTCCGGTCTCCCCCCCCCCCCCAACTCCCCCCTGGCTACCGAATCCGGTCAAGACTTTAAACGGGACATTACAGATATATATTCTCTTCAGTTATGAAGTTTCATTACAATCCGATCATCCGTTCGAAAGTTACACACTTCTCAGTTTCCCGGATTCCCCTGCCCTCCACCCCAACTCCCCCGCATATGGTCGGATCGGGAAACTTATTATTTCCAGGTTACTTTGGTCAGGTCCCTGATATTCCTGCCAAGTTTCATTGTCCTAGCTCATCTGGAAGTACCCTAACTCGAAAAAGTGTGACAAAATGCCCTAAATTTTCAAGTTTTGAGCGCCCCCACTCCCCCGCATATGGTCGGATCGGGAAACTGATTATTTCAAGGTTCGTTTGGTCGGGTCCCTGATATTCCTGCCAAGTTGCATTGTCCTAGCTCATCTAGAAGTACCCTAACTCAGAAAAAAGTGACAAAATGCCCTAAATTTGCAAGTTTCCAGCGCCCCGCACTCCCCCCCATATGGTCGGATCGGGAAACTGATTATTTCCAGGTTAGTTTGGTCGGGTCCCTGATATGCCTGCCAAGTTTCATTGTCCTAGCACATCTGGCAGTACCCTAACTCGGATATGTGGGACAAAAAACTCGGACCGACCGACAGACCGACAGACGGAATTGTGATCGGTATATGGCACTTGAGCCAGAGGCTGCAAGTGCCATAAAAACACCCAAGATAAAAAGAGTTTCACCGGCCCAAGCCTCTATAATATTATGTATTTATATTAAAGTTGGTCGTGGGCTCCCGGTCAGGCTTGTTCATGTTCGAAGATTGCCGGGAAATAATAAAAAAAAAAGAATTTAGATAAGAAAGCCTTCATCGGCCCAAGAATATAAATATAGTTATGTTCTTAGAACGTCAAACTCATAGTTGATGGATAGTGTCAAATGGATACGTCAGCTGAATTTTATTAAAAGAAGGTGAACTTTCCAGCTTGAGCGGCTTGAGCCTGAAAAGGACCCTTGCCAAGAGGGGCCGACATACCGCTCTAATAAAATTCAGCTGACGTATCCGTTTGCCACAATCAACCATGATTCGCGGTCAGCTGAAGGAATATTTATGACTCCTAACTCGCCGTCTACTCTGACGGAAGACTCTAAGAGCGTGTTCCATCCTACTTACCGTAGTTACCACGCATGACGTCACAAATTCTGCCTTTTTGTCGCCAAGGCTGGAACGATTTTTCTATTTTCCAGCGGAATATCAAGCCACGGGTGAATCCGACCAATCAAGTGACAGAGATTCGTGGTTACTACGCTTACCACGCTCCCGCGCGTAGTAAGCAAATAGTTACTATTAGTTACTATTTCGAGAAGGCTGGAACGGTCAGCGTAGTAACTTTTCGTGAGGTTGGAACGGATTTAGTAACTAATAGTTACTATTGGTACGAGGGTGGAACACGCTCTAAGACTACCGGGAAATGATTTTCAAAAATAAATAATTCAGATAAATTTAAATGAGAAGGCCTTCACCGGCCCAAGAAAAACTTTCTTAGAATTTCAATCTCACCGCAAGGGGATCTCTAAGGACTAAGGAGAAGCAAGAACAGCTAGCGTGGTTTGAACCATAACTCACAGCAATTGGTCATTATCCAAATACTGGTAGTTTATATAAGAAGTAACAAAATTACCGAATGCCAGGGTACTAAGAAGCAGAAATTTTTCCAGTTCAATGTAATTCCTAACTGGAGGACAAAACAACAACAGATATCAGTATTTTTCCCGTGCATCATCCGCAGGCCGGTTGTAATAACTAGTAGATCGAGATTTAGCATTAGACATGTTGGGCCTTTAGTATGGGAAGGCTTATCGACAGAGTTAAGGTCATGTAGTGTTTTATTGTATTTTCGTAACATGTTAAAGGTTCATTGTTTTGCTGTATATAAATTTGATGCGTTATTCTCAGCCGTTTAAGTTGTGTTTTTCGTTAGTTTTTTTGGATAGTTAGTAGTGATTCTGGTTGAAAATGTTTTTTTTTTGTTTTTTGGGGGTTGGGCGTCCCAGACCGGGTAAGTCAAGCTCCTTTCTTTCTTTCTTTCCTTTTTTTTCTTTATATTTGTCGAAGTTTTTGTTGTTGATGTTTTGTTTTGAGGGTATTTAGTCCCTCACAGGTTCGCCTCTGCGCATTGAAGATTCTACTTTTTTTTTTTAATAACCCCTTTTTCATTCAAAAACGTATTATAAGGTTAAATATTCCTTCAGCCCAAGCTGACTGCGAATCATATTTGATAGTGCAAAACGAACTCAAATACTTAACGCAAAGCTAGAATCTTTAGTTTGTTTTCCCACAAGTTCGTATTTCCAACTTGAGCGGCTTTGAGCCTGAAGAGGACCCTTGCCAAGAAGGGCCGAAAGATAGCTCCAATAAAACTCAGCTGACGTATCCGTTTTGCACTATCAAATAGTATTATGAAGTGTTACATGGCTAATTATAGCATAGCCTACTCTTCCAATTATTTATTTTGTTATTCTTCAAAAAAACAGAAAGTCATGTAGACATTTTTAGGATTTTTCAAACCTACATGTGAGGCACTCGACCTAACCGAACTGTCAGTCCGTCATAGAACTTAGCTGGTCAGCTTGTTCACCGGTTAAAAAAGAAGAAAAAGCAAACCAAGTTCAGGAGGAAAAGGTGTTCGCATGAAAACTGCAGTTTGTTAGTAGGCTATCGTAGTTATATAGTTATTTTAAAATTTCTTTTTCGATTGTAACTGGAGGACATATACGAAAGAAAATAAAAACAAGTAACGTACTATGAGGTGTTACATAGACTCAGTAAATGAATGGCCGAATGGGCGTCAGAGCCTACTCTTCCAACTATTTTTGTGCTATTTCTTTAACAAACAAGAGCTACGAGCTCATACGGCACATGTTACGAGTAGGTGGTACAAGAAAGTAGATGAGAACGTCACAAAATACTCCCGCCACATAAAAATGCGGTTGGGACCTAGAAATAGGATATCTAGTTTCACTCGAAGTTTGAGCATTTCCGGCATCACCTCGGATCATCTAGGGCACATGACTTTTCTACCTTCCAAGTTTCAACCCAATAGATCCACTGGTTTGGTCCCTAGACGAGCAGCACGATTTCCAGTACCCCCCCCCCCCCCAACTCCCCCTACCACGGCCGAATCTGGTTCGGACTCAAGAATGAATCATCTAAAGCATCTTCTCTTACCACCAATCAAGTTTCACTCGAATCCGAGCATTATTTGGAAAATTCCCCCCGCCGTGGTTAGCTCCGGTTCGGACCTTAAAATATGTCATCTTGGACGTATGCTCTCTCTACGTTTTAAGTTTCATTTATATCGTTGCACTCGTTTCCGGGAAATTTCCGGGAATTGTTTTCCGGGAAAACAATTTCCGGGAATCCCCTCTCACTCCCCCTACTGTTGCCGAATACGACTTGAAAACATGAAGGTCGCATCTCTGACATCTCCTCTTCCGGTCCATCAAGTTTGACTGGAATTTTATGGCATTTGCCTATCGCCCAAGTGCTATATAGCGATCGCAATTTCTGTCGGTCCTGGTTTTCGGCACCTCCACATAAGCTAGGACGATGAAACTTGGCAGGAATATCAGGCACCCAAAAAGATTCTCTTGGAAACAGTAACTTCCCCGATCCGACCATCGTGGGGGGAGTGGAGGGAGAGGGAATCCGTAATCTTGATATTTAAAACGTCTAAATATTTGTGAGACATATTCAAGAATACGCTCTGCGCAATAATGGAAATTCCGGGAGCTATACAGACTGGCCAGCCAAGGAGCAAGCTGGCCAGCAAAGTTCTACGACACAATGATATTTTTGCATCGAGTGCCTCACAAACGAGTGATTACTGCGTGGGCGAATAATTGTTTACACCAGGACCAGGATAAGCGTTCTGTCTCGGCGCTTCTATAACTGGCGATTAACCAGTACTGCGAGTAATTTGGGAATCGCTTGCGGTCAAGGCCCTGCGCACACAAAGATCTTACATTTCAAACCGCGCACAAAAGTAAATGAATGACTTTCGCTCGAATCTTCTACGCGGCTAGCTATGATCAAGGGACCATGATTTTTTTGCGTCACTTTACGATTCATTAAAGGCATTCCAATAACAAGGTTTTGAGGTAATTTTCCAAGGAGCGACTTGTTTATTTTTAGAAGACGCCCAGTGATAATACCACTTCCAGCAACCTCTTCTGCCTCCCGCATTGTTCTTTAACTATTATTCAAAAGGCAAAACTATTTACATTTTATAAGTAGTGAACTAAAAGACATACATTTTATAAGTAGTGAACTCAAAGACAAACATGCTCCTCAGCCGGAATTTGAACCCAGGACCCTCTAGTGCTACCTCCAGGACCCTCAAGTCCCTTGTACCGTACCCTCACACTTATGATAAATTATTTTTGTACTTGTCATTTTAATTCACGTCCGTATTTTCATGAAATGTATTTTAAACCGTGAATTGTATAATAGTAGTGACACTTATGACGAACTGTAATTCGCATTCGTATTCTGATGAATTGTATTTTAAACCGTGAATTGTATATATAATCATAGGTTACCACTGTAAATATATCCCTTGGTTGATCTTTTTATTTGTAATGACATGTCCAGCACTATTTTTTGTCTGTAAAAGATATCTATGGATAAATAAACCGAATTTTAATTGTAATTGTGTAAAGTGCCATCTATGTATTATTATAAAACTATTTACAATTAAAATTAATAAAAAAAACAAGTAAAAACTGATTTAGGCAACTGAAAACGAACTGATCCACTTCATGAAAAATGTGATTTATTACGGGTTCTGAATGGCTGTACTCGGCCACGCCGATTTTTGCATTCCAAGTTTTAGACCACCTCCTCCGTGACCACGTTAGGACGACTGAAACAAGTTTGACAGTATTGCAAAATCATAGTTCAGTTTAATACCACAAGCAATCACATGTAACTTTAACAAAAATACATAGCTAAAAATATGTTTGGTTGATAAATATGATGGGGAATAAACACATTCGGGAAAAAAATATGTGTTATGAATCGGTCAATTTAAGTATTATCACCAATGAGGGCAAGGCGACATCCCTGGATGCTAGGCTTGAGTAATTTTTAGTGATTGTGAATTTAGTGAATTTAGAGAATTTAGCGATTGCGGGAGATCGTCGTGGACCTGGAAGTGAATTTTGAGGAGCGGTATGTAAAAATGAAACCAAATTCTTCAATTTGTCTTTCTTGTTTTGTTTTGATACAGAAGAGAATCGTTTATTTGTTCATTATTTTGGTATTCACCCCTATGTAACGGGCCATGGAGCTTCGTAGGGGTAGACACTTATTTTGTTCATTTATTTTTGTATTTAATAAAACTGAACGGAACTGAACTGATACTGCATCTTAAAAGGGGTTCGCCTCTGAAACCTAGAAAAAACTGGGGTTTGGTCATACTGACGAGAATACACTTTAACTCATTATCGAGTCGGCACTACCTCCATCTTCGGTAAGGCTGCTCGAAGGACCAATAATTCTGTTTTTCAAAATTCCACTTGTAAACAATCCTGAGGTATCGTGAGTTTGGAAGCTTGAACGCAACTATGATGACGGTTAATGCTGAATTTTATGATATCCCCACTTCGGAGTTGTTGTAAATTTCTTTGATTAGTTTAAATCTCTCAATTAAGTCCCCTCTAACCAATCTATCCGCGATCGAGTGAAGACAGTTAAGTAACGCTGTCGGTCTGTCGGTCCACTCTTCTTGAAGTGCTAGGACGATGAAACTTGGCAGGCATATTAGGGACCCGACCAAATTAACTGGGAAATAGTCACTTGCCGGATCCGACCATCGTGGGGGGACGGGGAGGTTGCGGAATCAAGAAAATAGGGACATGCTTAACTTTCGAATAGATGATCGGATCTTAATGAAACGTGATCCCTGGAAAGAACTCGTGACTCGGATGTCCCATCTCAAGTCCGGACCGTATCCGATGAATCTGGGGGGGGGGGAGTCGGAGGGGGAACCGGAAATCGTGTGAAACTCTCAGAATGGAGCGATCGGGATGAAACTTGGTGGGAAGAACAAGCACAAGCTCTAGATAAATAACTGACGGAACTGGACCCGATTCGGACACTGTGGGGGGAGTTGGAGGGAGGTAACGCTAAACTAAAATGGAAGAAAAAACTCAAAATAACCACACATAGAACTAACATTTACTAGATCAAGAAAAACTACTCAAAATAACGATACATAGAACAAAAATATACTAGAATAGGAACATGGGAGTTAGTATTTATCGTAGAACTGGATAATATTGAATCTTATGATTTCGTCCATTTAAAAGTTGCTGTAACTTCCGTGCATTAAATTTGAATGTCTCAAGTAAGCCTCCTCTAAAATATATATACGCGACACAAGGAAGGCCATGGGAAGAAAACAACAACAAAAAATAGTCAAATAATAATAACTCATGTTCGTGACAGTGAGTTATTGTTGCAGAATTGCTTGATGCTGAACTTTATCATTTCAACTACCTCAAAGCTTTTGCAGTTGATGAATAATTCTTCATTAAGTCCATACGCGACACGGTGGGGTAAAAAGAAAGAAAGAAGGAACAACTCAAAATAACAACACGAAAAAAAAATTATACTAGAACACGGACATGGGAGTTATTATTTATCGTAGCTAATGGTGGTGTGGCAAAAAGGGGGTTTCCTTTCGAGGGGGTTTCCCGAAATTCCGATGATCGCGAGTTAGGACACTTCCAGATGTGCCAAGGACGATGAAACTTGTCAGGCATATTTGACCAGACTTAAGGACCCCTCGCACTATTTACTGCTCAACTTACAGTACTTTAAAATAATTGAATACTTTAAAACTAGGCTGTGCTTTCAACAAATAACCCACGGATTTGGCTGTTTTAAGCCTTTTCCGAGACCCGTTGACTAACAGCAAAAGCAGGGAAAAAATTTACACAACGGTTTTTGGGATCCCAAAACGTAAGTTGAGGGATACCTATGACATCGCAAAAGTTGTCCGTCTGTCCGTCCGTCCGTCTGTAAGCACGATAACCCTCAAAGGGAATGAGATATTTTGATGAGACTTGGTGTGAGGATTCGTTGGGTCGGCGAACCAGTCGATTCGTAAATGGGCTTTGTAGCCCTACATTTAGGGGTGGGGGTTCAAATTAAGGGGCAAACAAAATATTTTGAAACAGCTAATGTGATAGTCGATTATGGGGTAAGAAGACATGCTGAACACGATGGTGAAAACCATTTTGTAATCGGACAAGTACCGGAAAGTTTGTTAAAAGTAAAAGTTTTATTTGAAGTTGATTAGATGTTTGATTTAGAGGTAGGAAGACATGCTGAAGACGATGGTGAAAACCATTTTCTCGACGGACAAGTAGTTCGCCCGGAATCCGGCTCAAACCGGAAAGTTTGTTAAAATTAAAAGTTTTATCTGGAGTTGATCAGATGTCCGATTTAGGGCAAGAAGACATGCTGAACTTTTATGTGAAAACAATTTTCTTCCCGGACATGTAGTTCGCCCGGAATCCGGCCAAAACCGGAAAATTGTTAGAAGTTAAAGTTTTATTTCTAGCTGATTAGATAACCGATTTAGGGATAAGAAGAGACGCTGAATCCGTGTTTGACAATCATATTTTACCCGGACATATAGTTCGACCGGAATCCGGCTGGAGTCGGAAAATTTGTTATAAGTGAAATTTTTATTTGAAGTTGATTAGATGTTCATTATTGGGGAAAGAAGATACCCTGAGTTCGTTTTTGAGTTTTCGAAACCGAAACCGGGAAATTGGCAGAAGTGGCAGGGACTTTTCGTCAAAACAGATATGACTTATACGGGTAAACACACATGCTGAATCCATATCTGAACTTGGTTTTCTCAGATGATTAGCTATTTGGCCTTAATCTGTTTCTGAATGTTAATTGTAAGAATGTTCAAGGATTCTGGCGATGACTGGATCTGGCTAAGACAAGACCCAGTTGTTTGGATCAGATATTGAAATTTTGGGATTCCATCGAAAAGTTTGGTCTTGTTCTGATGGAAATCGCAGACAACCGTCGACAGCGTGATACACATCGAAGGTAGCAAAACACGGCAAGTGAGAAAATCAGCGTGGTTTTGCTAGGGGGGTTAGAATGTACCGTACGTAATTTGGGTATCCGGGTTTCGAAATATATGGAGTGATTATGGAAGTAGGTTGCGTTAGTATTACAGGTAAGATAGGTCCTTTAAGGACCCTACACAATGCCTTAGGAAATCGTATGTTCCTGGATCCGACCATTTTTTAGGGAGTTTAGAAATCCGGAAGTTACTGACTTCCGTAGTTTGCGAACGGGTGGACGATGACGATGACCTAGACATGCAAAACATGTGCCCGAACCACACGCAGCCATGGTTGGGGGAGTAAGAGGGGGGGGGGGGGGTCCGGAAACTAACGTGCATGAAAACCAAACGAATGGGCCAAACGGGATGCAAGTTGGGTTTATGCGGCCTAGATTTGTTATTTGGCGTCCGGACCGGATCCGGTCCCGCTAGGAGGAAGATGAAGCGGGAACCGGATATTTTCATATATGCTCCGGTTCTAGTTAAACTTAATGGACGGGAAGCGAATTTTATATGTCCGAGTCTTGTTCGACCACAGTCGGGAGAGTTGGAGGGGGAGTCCCGGAAACTCTGTGGCTCTCGTAGGGATCAAACGAGTGGAGCAATTTGAATGAAACCTGGAAAGTAGAGAGCTCGCATGCCTAGATGACAAACTGTAGGGTCCGGAACGGATCCGACTACCGTAGGGGGGGGGGGGGGGGGAATTTACGAAAAATGGTCAGATTCTTGAAGGGGGTACCGGAAATAGTGTAGCATGCGTACGTCTAGGGATCAAACAAGTGAACCTAAACTTGGAACGTGGAAAAGTAATTTGCCACAGATGATCCGAGGCGATGCCAGAAATGCTCAGACTCGAGTGAAACTAAATATCCTATTTCTACGTCCGAACCTAGGGTGGTTGAAGGGGGTATTTTCTGACATTATCATCTACTTTCTGCAACACAAGTGCCATACGAGCTCGTAGCTCTTGTTTGTTTGTCGTCATTATATTGCAAAAGTCAGCAGATGCATTTTCGACGGTTTTTCGGCTCATCCTTGCAATGCTTGTTAGGTATAACATTTATTGCATAACGTTGTCAAAATAACAACAGATTACACCCCTAGTATTGTCTGTAGAAACCGCGCATCCTTATGTTATCTGTTATGAAACTTCTGACAGTGTAGTTTCAAATTCTTTTGAATTACTTCCAAACTGCTGTAAAGGCAAACTAGTGCTGAAATTCGATTCAATTTCAGCCATGTCAAAAATAAAATCTCGGCAATAGTTCTCCCTTATAGCAACTCAAGAGAAGTAATTCCTCAAAAGAAGAGACTAGAAACTCAAAAAATCACCCCCCCCCCCCCCCGGACAAGCATCGTAGACAAATTCCGTATAGCTGATCCCTCTGCAGCCATCAACAGAATGAAGCAAAATTGTATCACCCGTGGAGCTCCATGATGTTTAATGACTTTTATTATTTTGGTTCTTCTTTTTTCATTTTTCTACTAAACTCCGTCTGAACCTAGACGGGTTATAAATAAAATTTATTTTTTTTTATTTAAAAATCCTCCGTGGAATTTAAGAATTCTGTTCCAGGACAACGAGTTTGACAACATTAAGGAATCGGGCGAAATTCTGAACGATTTCTTTAAGGTTTAACTGAAAAGCCAACTTATTTTTGTGTCATTTAACTGAATAAACTGAATTATTTGGATTCTGCAAAGAGATTTTTTTATTTTCCACTATCTGCTCCATTTATGACGTTCAGAATATCTACGGCCGTCCCCACAACGAAAATTCTACTATGACGCGGGATTTTTTAATCTGAACAGAAACGCGGCTTTTCAGTGGACAGTGGTGAGATTGGTGAAGATCAAAAATCTTTCTCGTAAGGCATACAACAAAAATGCAAGCGCACAGAGGCACCACGAATCACACGGAAATTCCACTATTTGAAAATCGATTATTCGTGAATAGTGGAACATCGAAGTAATGCGTTTTAAGCGGGTCTTCAAGCCAGTGTAAGTGAATAAGTGATGGGTAACTAGATTGTCCTATCCCAGCCCTTTTCAGTCAAACCTTAACATTAAGGTGAGTCGTAAGTTACGAACGGCAGAACATACACACTTGACACGACTCACTCTCGACACCCTCCCCAGCCCTGCAAACACGAAATTTGTAGGGGAAAAATTGGACTGTCCCGCGACCTCTGCCATTTTCCCAGGGACGAGGGTTTCGTACGTCGTCTCCAGCTCATCACGAAAGAGCATAATTCATTGGAAACCACTGGAGCCAGTCGAGCTACGGCAATACTTTTCTAAAGGCGTGCATTTCAACCGGATAAGGAGAAGGAGGTCCGCTCGTGGGAGCGACGACTTTTAAATCAATACACTGAGACTGTTTTTCATCAACAAAAGATTGAAAAGCGGGAGTCTAGTCCCGTGCAGGAAGCGAACCTAAGAGTTAACATCGGAAGAAAACAAAGGCATAAAACCGTAACCTAGGCCCAGGCCCGTATCCAGGGGGGGTGTTAGGGGGTTCGAACCCCAGAGGCACTAACTTCTAATCTATGTCTTTATTGTACTTTCTGGTATGGACTAGGTCTAACCCGCGGGTAAAACCCCCTCCGAAATAAATTCCTGGATACGGACCTGCCTAGGCCTATAAGTCGTAGATTTTAAAGAAGCGATCGGCGAGTAGAAATAGTTTCGAATCAGTGCCGGATTAACAAATTCCTACGCCCTAGGCCAAAGAACATTATTCGATTTCCTCTCGCGCAGCCTGCGGGAACAAGATCTAACCCTTGGCGGGATCATGATCCGCAAAGTCAAAATGAAGAGGGACTTTGCTCTGGTGTAACGGATGAAGTCCGTTTACCGTCAAAAATACTACTGCAACCTACATTCCGTAACCGCTCCATCCATTTTTAAACCAAAACTGTATATACATTTTTAGAAGGTTATGTAAAGTAACACTATGCAAACATTATATTGTAAAACGAATAAATTGCACAAAACATAGCATGTGCTAGTCAGCCTAGGGCCTATATGACTATTAGGCTAGTTCATTTCTTGGCCAAATTAACCAAAGAAACCAAAATTGTATTTACAATTTTCTGATGATTATGTAAAATAATGCTATGTAATTCAATGTCATTCATTGTCGGCCGATTTTTGTTGACACTTCTTATTCTATTTGGAAGGGAAGAGCTTCTGGGAAAGTAAAGTGAACTGAATTGAAATCAGCTCAACAGCTTTTATTATCTCTGGTGTGGATAGGATTTTCGTCAGTACTGACCGGGAAAGCTGAAAAAACGAGTGGCGCTGAGTATCCTAGGAGGAATTCGAGCCCTCGATCACCAGATCGTTATCGCCTCGCCACTGTGCTACTGATAAGTGGCATTCTTTTACAAAAAAAAAATAATTCATTTTCTATTCATTTACTATTTTCCGTAACGAGGAGCTTTTTTGGAAAAATAAACAGCTATTAATAGCCTACTTAAGGTGCGGAAAGAAGGTCGTATTTTCCGACCGGAAAATCTAAAAAATAGCACATTTTTCAAATGGAACTGGTGGTGATGCTGAGTATCCTAGAAGGAATTCGAGGCCTCGATCGCCAAATCATAAATATTTATTTAATTTATGACCCACCAAATCCACAAGGATACAATGGAGTAAAAGAAAGAAAGGAAAACCATCATCCTATTGAAGTGGCATTGTTCTACAAAACTATTTAGTCGATGATTCCCGTTGGTCCAAATCGTGAAGAAAATTCTGGTCTTGCAAGAGGCTTCGTGGATCGTGACCGAACCGTCAACATATTTTGCATCACAAAGAATCAGACCAGCCATTGCCATCAGACGGATGTGCGATTCAAATAGAACCCGTCCCGGCGGTACCCACGATCAGCAGCATCTGACTCAAATACCCAATAACCGCACTGAACAAAGCGACACATCAAATCAAACATGGCCGAAATTGTGAGAGTTTTACCTTCCGCTCTTTACGTTTCAAAATTACTACTGGATGGAAACTAAGAAGAGTATAAAATACGGTATAAAAATACTACTTACTGCAGAGTGAAAACTGATGGGAATATTTAGGAACTGTTAATTGTTAAATATGCTAATATTAACAAATGTATAATATGCTAAACCATATTTGAGGTAGCCTAATTAACCTAGTAATATTTTTTTTTTATTTAGGGATTTCTGAAATTGCAATCGGTTGCTTTTCGGCTTGTGTCATCAGAAATACACACAAAATATCATTTTTCCGATAAAAGCTATTCTGGATTTTGGTCTAGCGAGGGTTCTAGTTAAGATCGAGGTTAAGATTAACATAGTAACAAAACATTATGCTCCAGTTACTGTTGCATTTCTTATACCATCTATTTTGTTTAACTATTACGAAATTTTTGCGGTTGTCAACAAATGTCAGTCTAGATAGAACATAGGCTAACCGACCAAGCAAAGCTAATAACTCACAGCCTAGGCCTATCAGTCGGCCAATTTAAAGCCGGCTTAAAAAACGATGAATACTTTTCAACTTGCCGTTCCTCCTGTCCTAATTCGTGGTTAACTTGTTATTTTCTTTATTAGTATGTTTATCTTTTTGCCACGACACCGTTTATGCTTTTGTACTGTGCGGGTAACAAACGACCAAATGTCTAAATAATAATTTCTATCTTGACTGACATTTTATTTTTGCTTATAACTGCAAACAACCGCAAAAAGATTGTAATAGTTAAACAAACAAAGAACCACGCCCGCTACTCAACATCTGGTGGGTGACTGCCAAATTACAGATATTTCAGGAATATAGCAGAAATAAGAAATTATGCAAGAATGAAGTATACAAGTTCTGGAGTCTAACTTTTTGTTTTCATGTTAATCTAACTAGTACCTAATCCAGAACAGCTTTTACCGGCAAAGCGGTGTTCCGCATGCCCTTCTGTGGACGCAAGCCAACAAACTCTCTGGTTACAATTTTAAAAATCACAAACTTCAACTGTTGTGGTACAAATTAGTTACCTTGAATAGGTTTTATTACATACATGTTAGTAGTAGTTAATAGGTTTAGTTTAACTGTCTGTATTGTCTTACATTTCCTTTTTATTTTCTGAAAAAACGCTGATTTTTACACTCTTGAGTTTCGGCGTTTTTTAAGCTTCTAAAGCATGCAGTTACAGGTTAATTGTCAAATACAAGATTTACTATGTACATATTAAAGGTGATTAATTCGTTAATTTTGTCTTCCCTCAGAGCCAATTTTCATACTTCGTTATTTCCAGAAGAAAGCTGAATTTAAACATTTTGTTCCGGCATTTTTCAGAAGCCTCCAGCCCCTCGTGATTTTGCGAAGATGACTCAAGTCTTCTAATTAAAAATAAAAGAGAGAAAATAACAAATTAAATTAGACTCGAGATTAGACTCTTAAAGGGGAGCTTTAGACGGATTGCACTGGTAGTTTTTTCGTTGCCAGACTGTACCAAAATATCCAAAAGATTCGTTCGGAATGGTTTGACATCGGAATTAACACAACAAGTTAATTAGCCTTAATACCTAACTTAACTTAGACTAGACATTGACTATCTGCTAAGAATATTTTAACAGAAATTAATAATACCATAATTCGAGGAAACACCGAAACTGGCAGTTAGAAGTCGCTAGTTTATCATTGTTTCGACTAAGATAATTTCTCCTTTAATTAACCGTCACATTACCAGGTCAATTGGCTCATTAACACATATTACGAAAATAGGATCAGGAAAAGATATCCATACTAGTCCGTTAGCTCTGGGAAGGGGGATCCCTAAACAAAATGTCGGAACTCTCCTAGCCTCTCCAATCGATTGAGGGAGAGGATCCTGGGATCTTTGTACTTTGTAATATGGATTCCTTACCACTGAATTTTTCGCAATTATTCCTCTGTTTATCCACCGTTTTGTGTACGATTTCTATCCGATAATCATAGCAAAATATTGTCAGGCTCCAGATCCGCGGATTTCAGTCGAGACGGCCCTTGGGCCGCGCACTCGAGTTGGTTTTATGACTGGTGAGAATCTCGAACAAAGCACGCGTCGTTGTAGTTTGAAAAGTAATACAAATAAATTATCAGAAATCACTGATTAATCACTCGAATTTCGGAGTGAAAATAGTATCAATCGAAATGTCGTCGTTCACTGCGTCATTTCTATATATTTTTCACTCCGTTTTTTCACTATAACCAGGCAAAAACACTGAAAATTCAGGCAGCTAGGGTGTCCACAGGATTCATGGGACACAGATCACCTGCCTTCTGTGTCGTTTCTATGAGAAACCGTCGAATAGCGAGCTCTGACGTCACGCTCAAATTTCTGAGTAGCATTCATCCAAAATGGTCTGGCATTGGTCTTAATTTTTACTATCAGATTATTAACGTTATATGTATTTGGGTTCGTTGGAAAGCAATTAGTGCGACGAGGAAAAAGAAAGTATCAAAGGTGCGGAATGAGTTATTTCGGATGAGTGTTAGGAAGGGGAAACAAGATAACTCCAATCCGGATGTGGTGACACATGTGTGTTGTTGTGACGAGAGTTCCTGTAGGCCTACTCTCCATGTGTTTAGGTTCGTTGGAAAGCGACTGACGAAAGGAGCGATAAGCGTTATCGGTACAGTGAAAAGATCAGAAAACCTAAGAGAAAGAGATCGATACTGAAAGGAAGAAAACGGAGAAAAAACACAGTAGAATGGACACATAACGAGACACACATTAAATAAAATTAAGGAACTTCGTAAAGTTTGTCCTCTCGTCTATTAGCACGATACCTCGAAGGAGTTTAGATTTTTCTTCAAACCTCGTACGAGAGTCTTTTAGGTGAAAGTAAAGGTTGAAGTGAGAAGATGACAGTCGCAGCCCTGTGTTTAGGGAAGGGTGTTGTTGCGACGGGAGTTCCTATAGGCCTAGTCGCCGTGTGTTGAGGTTCGTTGGAAAGCGATTGACGAAAGGAGCGGTTAGCGTTATCGGTACAGTGAAAAGATCAGAAAACCTAAGAGAAAGAGACGAAACTGAAAGGAAGAAAACGGAGAAAAAACACAGTAGAATGGACACATAACGAGGCACACATTAAATAAAATTAAGGAACTTCGTAAAGTTTGTTCTCTCGTCTATTAGCACGATTCCTCGAAGGAGTTTAGATTTTTCTTCAAACCTCGTACGAGAGTCTTTTAGGTGAAAGTAAAGGTTGAAGTGAGAAGATGACAGCCGCAGCCCTGTGTTTAGGGAAGGGTGTTGTTGCGACGGGAGTTCCTATAGGCCTAGTCGCCATGTGTTGAGGTTCGTTGGAAAGCGATTGACGAAAGGAGCGATAAGCGATATCGCGACAATGAAAGATCCGAAACCCTAAGAGAAAGCGAGAGAGAAAGAGAACGAAACTGAAAGGAAGAAAACGAATGAAAATAGTAACGAGACACACATTAAATAAAATTAAGGAGCTAAAGTTTGTCCTCTCGTCTATTAGCACGATAACTCGAAGGAGTTTAGATTTTTATTCAAACCTGGTACGAGGGTCTTTTGGGTCAAAGTAAAAGTTGAAGTCAGAAGATGAGAGCCGCAGCCCTGTGTTTAGGGAAGGGTGTTGTTACGAAGGGAGTTCCTATAAGCCTAGTAGCCATTTGTTTAGGTTCGATGGAAAGCGACTGACGAGAGGAGCGATAAGCGATATCGGTACAGTGAAAGATCAGAAACCCTAAGAGAAAGCGAGAGAGAAAGAGAACGAAACTGAAAGGAAGAAAACGAAGAAAAATACACCGTAAAATGGAGAACAAAATAGTGGAGTAGGCGTACAAGTATTTTATTCAATCTATAGAAAGGAAATGAAAATGTAAAGAGCAGGGAAAAATAGAAAACAAAACTGAGAGAAGAGAGGGGGAGTAGGAGTAACGAGACACACATTAAATAAAATTAAGGAACTTCGTAAAGCTTATCCTCTCGTCTATTAGCACGGTAACTCGAAGGAATTTACATCTTTATTCAAACTTGGTACGAGGGTCTTTTGGGTCAAAGTAAAGGTTGGAGTCAAAAGATGACAGCCGCAGCCCTGTGTTTAGGGAAGGATCACAAATTAAGGCGAGATAAATTTGTGTATTCATGCCTACGATAAACTGAAATAAGAAATTATAAAAGTGCCTGTAGCGAAAGGAGTAGTCGCAGGTCAGTGGCAGCAGTGTCTATGTATCGGAAAGCTGGCAACGAAAGATATGAAAAGCGTCCAAGTGAAGTGGAAATTAATACGGACGAATTCACAAGTCTAGAACTTGAGACAGGAAACCCTGGAAACTGCTGACGGGATTTTTACGAAAGAAGTAGCCACAGACCTAGTGGCGGCGTATTATGTTCGTCATAACGATTAAAGCGCACGACATGTGATGGTGGTAGGTATGGCAGAACGAATACAAAAAGAGTGGAGTAGGCCTAGGAGAATTCAAAACTTGTTTCCAAAGAGTGCGAAGAACAGAAAAACAGGGAGGGCAACCCTGAGCCATCGTGCTTTGAGAAGGGAGTGGCCATAGATTTGACAATGGCTCCAAACTGAGCGTTATTTCGGCCGTTCTTGGCAAGGGGCCTCGTCAGGCTTTTGCTAGAAGAAACGGTCCTGAAATCGAGTGGTCATAGGCCTAGTGGCAGCAGTTGTAACGTGTTTAAGTTCGTTGTAAGGCTACTGAATGTAATGAAAGTGATTAACTGGATCGGGAAAAATCCTGGAAAATTCCGAAGTTTAGACGGGAACAAGAGAACTCCTAACCGGATGTCGAGAAAAGAGTAGCTAGACGCCTAGTAACCGTGTATCTAGGTGTTCAAAAAGTTATGACGGGGTCACGATGGTACACCGGAGAGAGTGGGGGAGTGAAAAAGGGAAAAGAGAGGAGTAAGCCTGCAATAAACTTAAAAACCAAGCTTGAGTGGCCGACGAACAGAACAGAGGACAACTCCTAGATAGTGCGCGGCCATAGACCATTGGCAGTAGGTAGCTACGTATTTGGGTTCATTAGAAAGCTAGTACCGGCTAGTACTGAAAGGCATAATTAAAGCACAACTCTTACTAGAAATGATCTTTTCCCTATAAAATGGATCAGTAAAAACGTTTTCGAAAATACCATTATTTTCCACCTGAAACTACCGACTCTCTTGTTAGCGCTTGTCGATTATATCCAGCCTTCCTGCTCTCCGACGCGGCGGCTGGGCGCAAAAGATTTAAAAACTGGACGTGCCTTGGTTCAAAAGTGGGAAAACTAAGCAAATAAAAGAAGTAATAAACAGAAGAGTATCACATCCTTATGTGTGAAAGAGTTGTCAGCGAACAATGAAGATTCCGACAAACTTTTCGTTGGGTGACGGGAAAACTCGGCAAGGCCGAAAAAGCGCTAAAAATCCATAGTTCCGAAACGAAACAATGTAGAAAGGTGGGAATTTTGGAACCTTCTAATTCCATAATTCCATATGGGAGCTAAGTATATTGTAAAAGGCAGAATAAGCAAGAGGGGTCCTTTGAGCGAAGTTAAGTAAGTGTAAATAGACACGAGGAAATTTGGAAGTTTAGAATGGGGGACAGGTGACCTTCTCAGATGACGAAGGGAGTAGCAATAGGTCTTAGTAGCCATCGAGGGGACTCTCACTCCCAAAATTGCTGTACAGTAAGTGCCCACGGAGACTGTACGTTGGTATCCACCAAGTGAGCAGTCCAGCTAGCCATGTCTTTGGTTTGCTGGAAAACTAGTAATAACAGGCGCAGATAGAGGTTTAAAGGAAGTAATGAAAAGGAGGAGAATACGGAAAATTCACAGATTCTACGCGAAGATCTAAGCAGTATCCCGCTGGGTCCGTCCAGTTTTCCCACAGTGGACGACTACCCGTTTCTATTTAAACTGACGTAGACAAATTTATGTCGTCCAGCCGTATCCGCGGGTTTTATTTTACTGCTTTTGCTCCAGACCGCTTCATAGGACTGAAAAATCAGTGTTGTAGCCTACCACCGCGTGTATCGCCAACGTCTATCAATACTGAACCATGACCTTGTTCTCCATCTACCGTCCTCAGGACGCTACCCAGCACAGTTACAAACGATGGGAATGATGGGAAGTAAAGATTTCAAAGAAATAAGAAATGTTGGGGAAATAAGAAATGTCCTCAGGTTAGCTTTTAAACACCAGAATGGGAAAGTTGTGTTTTTAGTGTTAATAAAATATTCAGAGTCAGTTAAAAATATTAAGAGTGTGCTGATGGGTATATACGCAAGATTGTTCACTTTTTGTTTTGTATTTGTTGCAGGATGGCCTGATGGCTTTAATGTGCAAATAAATCATTCATTCATTCATCGTAAAAACTACTGAAAAGACCAAAGTTTTCGATGGGCGAGATGGGATCCCACAAATTGAATACTTATTGGACTTCTTGATCCATACAATCAGGCTTTGTAAATTATCTTCGCCAGATCCCTTTCATATGTTAGGCTACTGTTTATCTATAATCAAACACTTGAAAATGTAAACAAAATGATACCGTATTGGTGCTTTTTGACGAACTACGGCCAAACAACTAATCAGGTGAGAAAACCGAGTTCAGATATATAGCCTACTTTAGAAAAGTCTTTTACTTTCGTTTTCCTCGTTTTTAGCTGTATTCCCGGGGAACTGCGAAAGAGCTCCTCACCCTATATCGACGATCCCATTGGATTTTAAACTTCCTGGCAGATTTCCGGGTTCGGACGGATTCCGGGCGAACCTGTCCGGCAAGAAAATAAATTTCAAAACAAATTCAGCATGTCTCATTACCTCTACATCGAACCTCTAATCTCCAGATAAAACTTCTAGTTTAAACACATTTTCCGGTTTTGGGGTGAATCCGGGAAATCCGTTGATTCCGGACGAACTACTTGTCCGTGGAGAAAATAAAGTTGATATTCGGATTCAGCATGTTTTCTTACCCCTAAATCCCCTATCTCATTAGCTTTTTTTTTCGCCCCTTGAAACCCCCTCCCCTACCCCTAAATATAGAGGTACAGAGCCCATCTACGATTTTGACTTGTACTTTGACCTAAAGAATTCTCATACCAAGTTTGAAAAAAAATATCTCAACCCCTTCGAGACTTGTCGTACTAACAGACGGACGGACAGACAGAAAGACGACGGACGGACAAACCTTACGAAGTCATAGGTTCGTAACCCAAAACCGTAACCCGTAACCCGGTTGTTATCGGATTGTATTCTAAAAATGTAACATATATGTGATTATTTATGACAATGTCGACCATGTATGACGATCCACCACTATTTTTGTTAAAAGATATATATATATCCCATTTGGATATATATATATCAAACCTTGGATATTTGGATCCCAAAAAGTGGTAACAGCAGTCATAGGACGTAAGGACCGGAGTCGAACAAGTCGAACGGGATGGCACATGATGAATGTGTCGCGAAGGGTTATACTCTCTCGTAATCTACAGCCTTAGGTCAAGCTGCCATGTCTACAGGTTCACTGGAGAGCTAGTCCTGGAGAGCGCGATAGTATGGTCAATAGTTCTTCAGAAACAAGATCAAAGGTTTCGATGGGATCCCACAAATTTAATATTTGATCCAGACAATTACGTCCTGTAGATATACGATCTTCGCCAGACTCCCTGAACACTTTACTATTCAAATTTAGAAACAGATTAAGGCAGACGGCTAATCATCTGAGAAAACCAAGTTCAAATATGGAACCAGCATATGTGTTTACTAATATGGGTCATATCTACTTTGACGAAATGATCGAAACTTCCTCCTTACCGGGTGAACTACTTGTCCCGCAATAAACTTCAAAACGAATTCAGCATATGTCCTTACCCCTAGACAGATTTCAGATAGACTTAACTTTTAAAAAAAAATCAGGTTTTGACCGGATTCCAGGCGAACTATTTGTCCGGCGAGAAAATAATTGTCATATCCAGATTCAGCATGCCTCCTTACCACTACTTGGAACCTCTAATCAACTTCAGATAAAACTTTTCCTTATAATAAATCTTCCGCTTTCAGCCGGATTCCGGGCGAACCATATTGAATTGTAACTAATTGAAAACGATTGTCATATACGGATTTGGCAAGTCTTCTTACCCCTAAACCGAACATTTATTAACTCAAAATAAAACATTTCTTTTAAACAAATTTTCCTGTTCTGGCCGGATTCCGGACGACCTAAATGTCCGGAGAGAAAATGAGTTTCAAGACATGGATTCAGCATGTCTCCTTACCCCTGGATCGACTATCTCAATGGCTTTTTAAAACTATTGTTTTCGTCCCATAATTTGAAACCCTCCCGCACCCTAAATAAAATGTCTGTGTAACGTCAGTATTTGTACCACCATGAGTCCCGTTATGTAAACCGTGAGTGCAAAGAAGAATGATATTTTGTAAAGACAATCAAATTAGCTCGCTAGGAAGTTTTTATCTAATAAATCTTACTAACTTACTTACTTGCCCGTAAATATACAGCAATGGGGCCCACCTACGAACTTGACCTGTACTTTGACCCAACGGATCCTCACACCGAGTTTCGAGATTTATCGTGCTAACAGATAGACGGACAGACGGGCGGACGGACAACTTTACGAAGTCATACGTATCGCGTCACTTAGGTTTTGGGATCCCAAAAAAAACAAGACCTGAAAGCTCATATGGCACTGAAGCAAGGGTAGTTCGCATGTCTGAGGTTCGCGCTGTCAAGATTGGATGGCTCTTCCGAGACCCCCCCCCCCCCTCCCCCGAACTCCTTCTCAGTGGTCGGATAAAACCGGGATCTATAAATTGCAGGCCTAAGTATTATGGAAGATCTAGAGCATCTTCTACCACTCATCAAATTCTACTCGGACAGGAGCGCTTCTGGAAATTTTCTGGGCCCCCTCGGACTCCCCCCCACCTAGGTCATCTCCGATTGGGACACATAATTACTGTAACATTTAATCCTTCCACCCTTCAAGTTCAACCCGAATCGGAGCAATTCCGGGAAAATTCCGGCACACCTCCAGATCCCCCACCGAGGTAAAATCCAATCAGGACACACACAAGCAATGTCTGGGGCAATTTACTCCTACTCATATCAAGTTTAAATCGAATCCCAGTTCCACTCTCTCCACTGAGGTCTTCGTACCGTCCAACTATCCCTCCAACCGTTTTGTCCCTAAGTGTGTCACCAAATTTGTTATCGGACTGTATTTTAAAATTGTAACATATGTGATTGTTTATGACTATGTCGACCATGTATGACAATCCACCACTAGTTTTGTTAAAAGATATCATGGAATTAAACGAATTAATTAATAATTAATAAATAAAAATAACGTTTTGGGATCCCAAAAAGTGGTAACAACAGTCATAGGAAGTAAGGACTGGAGTCGAACAAGTCGAATGGGATGGCACATAATGAATGTGTCGCGAAGGGTTATAATCTCTCGGTTAATCTACAGCGGTAGGCCAAGCTGCCATGAACGCGATTAGTACGGTCAATAGCGAGGGTCAATGGTTCTTCAGAAACAAGACCAAAGGTTTCTATGGGATCCCACAAATCTAATATTTGATCCAGACAATTGTCCTGTAGATATACGACCCCCCCCCCCCCCCCCGCCTCCAGCGATGTAGGATCGTGTGCAGATACGATTCTCGGACATCGATTTTACGTCTAGGGCATTTCCTTTAAGCCGCGTTCACAAGCATGCCTAGCCAAGCACAAATGCCTAGGTACAAACCCAGGCTTGCCAGTCAACGAGTTCCAGAGCCTAGAACTCCATGCCTGACCCAAAAACTGTGCCTACGCATGGGTGTGAACACTGATACTAGGCACGTGCTTAGGACTGTGTGCTTGGCTAAGCATGCTTGTGAACGGGGCTTTACAGAATAGAATAGTGGTTATTTAGCCACGAGTGGGCCATACACAAGAGTTTTATAAACACCACATACAAACATAATAATGCATCGCAAAACATACTGATGGTAAAACACAGAAAATAAACTACTCCTATTTAGATCTCCCTCGCGTTAGTCGCGTAATCTCCCACCATTTTTATTACTTTGTAGTTAGTCGATGTCAATTTACCAGGGGGCCCAAACTGATCCAGTAAAGGGGACTCCTGGCACTGTCCTAGGAGGTGGGCAACACTGTCCTCCTCCCATCAAACAAAGCGGACATCTGTAATTATCCCTGACTAAACCATTCACCATTCCTGTCTCTCTTCCTCTCAAAAACCTTTTTTCTAAACCCAAGGGGTAATGAATTCGTTCGGAGCTGGAACCAAAATTTCAAAATCTGTGCGGGTAACCTAACTTAAGATAAAAATCCATGCTAAATGTTCGCTTCAATAATTTATAATAATTTACAGTTTCAGACGTTTGAACTGCGCCATGCCAACTTTGTCACTTACAGCAAGTTCGAACTGTTTCGGAAACTGGTAGTGGTCCTCTTGGCCTGATCCCCCGTTCCGAGCAAATGACACTCCAGTACGGTTTAGCTTGGCTTCAACCTGGAACGGCCAAGATTTCGGTCCTCCTATCTGTAGCAGTTCTTTATGTGCTACTCTGCCGAGCCGAGCCGCCTAATGGACTGGGTTACCGGATTGTGGGCTGGCGTTCCAAGAGCACGAGATTTCAGGGAGTCTGCAGCCCCTCTTCATTGAGGCCATGTGGCTGGGTTCTTGGAGGGTACAAGCATTTTAAAGTTTAACTGAAAAGCAAACTTATCTTTGTATCATTTAAAGTTTAACTGAAAAGCCGACTTATTTTTGTATCATTCAAATGAATACATTGCATTGTTTAGATTGTGTTAAGGGATTTTGTGTTTAAGGGGAGTTGAATATGGACGGCCGTCACAACGCAGAATTCTACTATGACGCGGAAAGTCTGAATCTCAATTCAAACGCGGCTTCTCAGTGGCCAGTGGTGACCTAGATGATCACTGCTCACTGCGTGAAGACTTATTTTTCGTAAATCGCTTTCGTCAAGCATAAACACAGACAAAAGCGCATAGTCTATCTGACAGGGAAATTTCACTATATCAAAATCGATTATTCGTGAATAACGAAGCAACGAAGTAACGCATTTTCTTGGGACCTTCAAGCCTTTTAAGTGAATAAGTGATGGGTAACTAGATTGTACTACCTCAGCCCTTTCCAGTTAAACTTTAACTGAACACTTTGCATTATTTGGCTTGTGTTAAGGGATTTTTTTTTCACTATTTGAAAGACGTTCAGAATATCTACGGTCCTCCTCCACAACACTAAACTCTCAACATAAACGCGGCTTTTCAGTGGCCAGCGATCAGCTCGTGGGAGGTAGCTAGCTAACTGCATGAACACTAGTTTTTCGTTTATCGTTTTCATTCAAGCATAAAACACAGGTACAAGCGCTTAGAGTAACACAAATCCGACAGGGAAATTCCACTATATGAATATCTATTATTTGTGAACAGCGGAGCAACGAAGTAACGCATTTTCATTGGGTCTTTGAGCCTCTTTAGGTGAATAAGTGATGGGTAACTAGATTGGCCTATCTCAGCCCTTCTCAGTTGAACTTTAAGGTTTTTTGTTTTTAACATTTTGATTGCTAATTGTATAAGAATTGTCTGTGCCAAAGTTTTGTAGTTCTCCCATTTTTATTTTTTCAGTTTAAACAATTCGTCCAGATGCGTAAAGCATTAACATATTTTAACTTACCTATGCGCATAATGGACAGAGTAGCCAATAACATAATAGGGAGGGACAGTAGCTCTACTAGTCACGTCGAGGGTTCTGATCGTGTTGGTCCTTTGGAAACCTCGTACAAGCTTGACTTTGACCTGAAACAGTAGGAATAGTTTCGTGACTAGTTTCAAAATTGCCACCACATTTAGTATTTTTTTTTTTTTTTAATTATACTCTTTATTATACAAAACAACTTTTACATACTAAACTGCATGAACAAAACTTTCATAACCCTTTACACGTGTAGTCGATGCCTCTGACTTCAGGAAAGCCCGAATGGGCCTGTGGGGAACAACTTAACAAAAACTGAAAGAGGACGAACAAAAAGAAATGAAGGAAGAAAGCAACAAGAGCTACAAGCTCATATGGCACTTGTGACGAGTAGGTGGTGTGAGCTAAAGTAAATCTGAGCATTTTTCTGGAAATTCCGGTACCCCTCCCCACCGTACTCGGATTCGGTCCGGACCCTAAAATATGTCATCTAAGGCATACAGTCTATATACTTTCCAAGTTCCATCCAAATCTCTCCACTCGCTCAACCCCTATGCAAGCCACAATATTTCCGGGACTCCCCCTCCAACTCTCCCCACTGTAGCCAAATACGACTCGGACACATAAACTTCGCATCTCTAACACCCTAAACACTCTCTAACACCCTAACACTCCTCCCGCCCATCAAGTTTTACTCGAATCGGAGCATATCTGCAAATTTCCGGTTCCCGCTTCATCATCCTTTACCTTGGTCGGATCCGGTTCGGACGCCAAATAACAAATCTAGGCCGCATAAACTTGGTACTGTCCAACTTGCATCCCATTCGGCCCATCCGTTTGGTTTTTGTGCATGTCGCAAAGTTTCCGGACCCCCCCCCCCCCCCAACTCCCACAATCATGGCCGCACAGGGTTCGGACACATGCTTTGTATATCTAGGTCATCAGTTCTTATCAGCCATAAAGTTTCACTTGAATCGAACCGTCGGATCGTGCAAACGACTATTTTTAAATAAGTCTATTTGGATCCCTTGTATTCCTCCCTAGTTTCATCATCCTAGTACATTGGGAAGTACTGAACTCTCTGGATAACCAGAATCCCCCCCCCCCCCACTCCACCCACAGTGCCCGAATCCGGTCCGGTTACGTCAACGAAGTATCTACGACTTGTGCTTGTTCTTCCCACCAAGTTTCATCCCGCTCCCTCCACTCTAAGCGTTTCCCAAGATTTCCGTTTCCCCCCTCCAACTCCCACCAAAGTCACCGGATCCGGTTCGGATTTGAAATGGGTCGTCTGAGACACGAGGTCTCTTCAAATACCAAGTTTCATCAAGATCCGAACACCCGTTCAAAGTTATAAATACCTCAAGATTCCAGATTTCCCTTCCCTCCACTCCCCCCACGATGGTCGGATCGGGGAACCGATTGTTTCCGAGTCAATCTTTCCGGTTCCCTGATATTTCTGCCAAGTTTCATCGTTCTAGCTTATGAGGAAGTGCCCAAACTACCAAAACCCGGACCGACAGACAGACCGACAGATCGACGGATGGACAGAAATTGCAGTTTGCCGAAGGGCAAGTGCCATTAAAAAATAAAAAATAAATGCCAGATCATGCCATCGTACGAACGAATGAAGTAAACTTTTACTCTGTCAATGGTGGTCTGTCAAGAAATGTTTCTTCAGTCGATCCTTGAACAAATGTAAACTTACCGTATTCTGTATTATGCGTCTATCAAGGCTCTCGAGAAGCTTATCGACGCCTTAAAGGACTCGTCGAGCCCACGTTATTGATTAGCTCTATGTCCCTAATCGTCATATTTATCCTCATTCCCAAACTTCCAACTTCGTATGTAATTTGTATCCACAGTAACGGCGCTAGACTGATTCTTGCACTTTCCATGCTTCGCCCGTTTTGAGACGAATCAGGCTCCCCCTTTTCGCTTCCGAGGAACTCACTGGTCAAAGAAATACGGCTATGCAAGTTCCTCTTTGTTATCACGAACATAAATTGCTAGTAGAGGTAGATGGCAGAACCGTCGGACCCGTGGGAAAATGCTTCTTTTTTATCTCTGTAAACTTGTCTGTTGAAGTCGCGTGTTAATATACCATCTAGAAAGTGAAAGCGAACTACATTGTAACACATTTTAGGATCGGAGTATAGGTGGTGGGTGATTAATCCATTAATATCGATTAAGATTAGGAATACCGACGTAGAAAGTACAGTAAACCTTGCTATTTGCGCCTCCCCCGTGAATGAAATATATTCCCGCCATTTACTCCCAGCCTCCACACTTACCAAATGTTTGATATCGAGCCTTGATCGAAAGGTCTAATTATTCTCTACAACGTAATATTATTTCCGTTTTCGTTGAACGAAGTCGCAGCATTGCCGAATCCCTTTCTCCTAAACACCTGCTGACCATGGTCAAATTCTGTTTGTGCCAGCTTTCCTTTCCAATTTTCTTTTGCGCCTTTCGCAAATTTATTTGCGCTACCAGGCAAACCCAAATACCTTGAGCATGGCTATTTGCGCCATGCCTTATTCCATCGTATGTATTTTCGCCTTTTCGAGTTGATCTTAACTGGGCGCTCGTTGAGGGACCCACCACAACAATTCAGCTAAACTGGGCGCTCGTAGAGTGCCCGAACACAAATTCAGCTAAACTGGGCGCTCGTCCAGGATAGCTAAATGAGGGGCTGCAGTACGCTCACAAAGTCAGGAAGGCTAGTTCAAGGTTACCAAGAAACTAATTTGACATATAGCTTGGACATCGGCGGTTCTGGGTTCTCGAGTGTTTGAGAGTTAAGAAATTGCATTCTCAGTCACATCTTTTGAGCTTGCCAGATTGACATAAAGAGGCGGGCTGTTTCTAGTCGTTCGGATACGAAGAGATTTTGTAATCATATGAGAAGTATGATTTTCAGATCTGAGCTTCCAAGATCGGCAAAAGACAGTTGTCAAATAATGAACTTCACCTTGCAGCACACAGTCTTAACCCATATTTTAACATAATCTGTTGTGTACCAACATCAGCTCTCGATTCAAGTAAAAAGCAGACTGATTTTGCTTATGGCGTACATTTGCAAGGATTTGTTAGTTTCAATAAAAAATTTCAATTCAAATCAAAAATCGTCAGAACAAGTCTAATCTGTTTAATTTTTTTTTGTCTGGATGGTCAGTACTTCCTTTTCGGATAGGGTCGAACTGAAGCACATTAGCCTACCAGCTTCCAGCTACATGTCTCAGGTTTTTTTGGATTCGTCGTGAACAAAGACAGTCGGGCAGATCCATGCTAAGTGGCCCTTACTTGGCATTTGGCATCCGAAAAGACAAACAACAAACAACAACGTTCTGATCATACAGGATTCCACAGAACTTAGTAGTAGGATCTATTTACTGGAAAGGTCGTGTCATTACATTCGGGTTCTAGGCTTGGAATTTCGGGGCCTAGGTCAGATTAAAAGCTAGACTTTGTTGGGGGAAGTAGTGTTTTCACCGAAGAAAGTCATAGACTACTTCAAAATTGCCTGCGGCGCTCATTTTCATTCTGTCTGATATAAAGTCGTAGAAACTGCTGGGGGTCGGGATATTGCGGAAGCGAATTCCTGTAATTTGAATAACGTCCACCTTGAGTGTCCTATAAGTCTTACAGTTTCCCGCACGTGGTGCTGTGTTTCTTAGCTATGCTTCTATAACTGGTATGACTCTTGAGCCTTGCCGGACGTCTGCCAGTCGTATGGAGTAGTCACCTCTCACCCTTTCGAACCCCCGCTGAGAAACGACTAAACCGTTTTCAGGTATCACGAGTTTTATTAATGCATATGCCAAGTTTTATTAATACATATGCGATGAAAAGCCAAAATGGACGGCACGAAAAGCTAAAATGGCTGCCACCCCCACTCGAGTTTTAGCTCGCAACACCCCTGAGTGGACGACTTTTGATATCAGTTAATTTGGTCAGGATGGATGTGTTTTATGTTCCACACTCAATCCTTTTGATTTGGTCTTTATTTTCACAAGTTTGCTAGAAGCTGGCTAGGGTGGTGCAAATATACTGTATCAGTGTATGGGTGGTGAAAATAGCAAGGAATCCTGTAATTTCTGTGCATTTCAATAGTCAGGCTTTGTTTTTATTTAACTTGTGACTTACTTACGACTTACTTCGACTGACAGACTGACTTCGACATATGAAACTTAACCCACTTCACTACCTACTGCCACATTTATGGCTCAAAAAGAGTGTTTCTACTATCAGAATTTGTGTGACTAGGAAAAGGAAAAAAGCAGGAAAAAACAGCCATGCTGCAATACAGAGATACAAGAAACTTATAGTACAGGAAAATGAGCTCCAAAAAGGGGTCGACCCGAAACAAATTGCAATAGAAATTATTTTTACACCATCTTGTAGAGAAAAAAAACCTGAACAACATATCCAAAGTTGCATATCCTAGCTAGACGCAAAATAATTGTTTTTTTGCTTTTAGTGTCTTTTTTCCATTTTTCGAAAAAAAATTTAGAATTTCCGTGGTAGTCCGCTATTCTTGAACTGAAGTACGGTTCTGATGCAAAATGCCAAGCTGAAACCGAAAATGAGGTCAGATTTGGCATACCAAGCACCAGAAAAAGCTAATGTCATTTTTTCAACCTATTTCGCAAAAAAAGAGCAATTTTCTATGTGGCCCGATTTTCTTGGATGAAAGTGCGATCCTGACATAGAATCGCGAGCTAAGACCGAAAATGGAATCAAATTCTGTGTCTGCTGTGCCTGAAAAACTTTCGTAGCCATAAGTATGTGATCTTCACGATTTTTTAGTAAAAACAAGAAAATTATTAAGAAAAGTGAAGTACGAATCAAACTACTTTTCAATGCTCAGTATTTACAAAAAAATACAACATATCCAAAGTTGTAGATCCTTAGTCGACGCAAAATAAGCCCTTTTCAGCTCTTAGTGAATATTCACAGCTTCAATATACGCCCTTCATAAAATCCAATGATTTTCTTCATGTGTATGAAACTCATTTCTGGTACACTAGACACCCAGTTTGATTACATTTTCGGTCTTAGCTCGGGATCTATGTCAAGATTGCACTTTCGTTCAAGAAAATCGGACCAGCATGAAAATTTGTACTTTTTTGCAAAATCGGTTGAGAAAATGACAGTAACTTTTTTCGCTTGCCTTATACGCCAAATCTGACTTCATTTTCGGTTTTAGCTTGTCATTTTGCATTAGAATCCTACTTCACTTCAAGAATAACGGACAATCATGAAAATTTTATATATTTTTTTCGAAATAGTTAAAAAATGGCATTAAAAGCCAAAAAACGCATATTTTGCATCGATCCAGGATATGCAACTTCTCTACAAGATGGTTTAAAAATCATTTCTGTTGCAATTTGTTTCCGGTCAAACCTCCATTTGCCTGTACTATTACCAGAAATCAGCCTCAACCCAATAATTTGAGCTGAATTTGAGTTGTTGCTCGGGGATGAGCTGGGGTTGAGGTTGGCTGTTGCTTGTGTCAGATCAGCTTTGACTTTATGGTGGAGAATTTCTGCAGATTTCAACGTAATCGGAAAAAGTCTCGCCTCTCCTGTGGTTGAGAAAGAGAAAGACAACTTACATTGCAGAATGCCAGAAAGTCATAATGTGCACGCCTAATCTCAAATTTAAACGAGCGTGAACGCGCGATAGGCACTAAACTGATGGACTGAGCGGCATCTCCTGTTCTCAGAGCAGGCTACTGCTCAGCTCAAACGACTAGATGGCGTGAATAGCTCCAAGTCCGCAGGAATACAAACGGAAAATTCTGATACAAGCAGCTAGATGGCCAGGATTCCCTTTGTTTATTTATGAGAAAACACAATAAAAATTTCCTGTCTACAAGGAATTCGGTGCGTCCGATGATTCACAGATACCTAGCGAAAGCGAATAATACCTGAAGTCCTTGAACAACGATCATATTAGAGGCCAGAGCGTCACTTCGGTAAAGAACAAACGGATCACAGCTTCAAAATACGCCCTTCATAAAATCCAATGACGAATTGCCGCCAGCCAGATTTGCTACAGAAACAATTACAACGACACGTGAGATCCTGCTATATAAGTTATCTGAAGAGTGAACAAGACACTAAGCTTTTGCTTCATACCAAGTCACTCATTGACCTCGTGGAAATAGCACTCAGCACTCTAGTCGGAAGCGAGAAATGAAATTTGAAATTATGAATTAAATTTATGCTAGCGCATCTAATGAATTTTTCGATATCATGACGACAAACAAAAAAGCCAGCAGATGCCATTTTGGCGGTTTTTCGGCTCTTCCTGGCAATGCTTCTTATGCATAATATTTCACGATTGTTCATCGCGACAACAGATAAACAGATTCCAACAGATTCCAAATGTTGTCTGTTGAAACCACGCATCCTTGTGTTGGCCGTTATGAAACTTGTGACAGTATATATTATCCCTTTCCCGCCGACGAGTACGTTTTTTTGCAACTTCAACACAAAAATATATTTTTCCGGGTAAACTGGACTCGTAGATCACGAATCTGATGACACAAAAAATATAGCTTCCCTCGCTCGAAAGCAACCAATAGTGTGACAAATGTGTCTCGCCAGGCAGGGTCCTCTTTCCGGCTGTGACTTTGATGTCACGTCAGGGAGACTCAGTCGACTAGCGACAGATAGTGTATATATAGGGATGGTACCTGTCGAACCAACTGAAAGTTCAACTTTTCAACAGCCTGATCGTGCCAATCGCTCTATATGGGTGTGAGACCTGGACCCTGAAGATCGAAGATTAGCGCAACCTACTTGCATTCGAGATGAGATATCTCCGCCGCATCGCAAGAACCACCTACACCGAGCATGTGACCAATGAGGAGGTGAGAAGAGGGCTGAAGTCCCCCGACACAATCCTGAACAAAATCAAACGACAGCAACTGCGATGGCTTGGGCATGTCAAAAGAATGGACCACGACCGCCTACCAAAAATTTAGCTCGAAGGCACCATAGATGGATCCCGACCACGCAAGAGGAGGATCGAAAACTTCAACCGAAATCGCATCGTAGAGTTGACTCGAACGGCACACGATAGAACATCGTACCGAGCCCTGTCAAAAGGAGTGGCCCCAAAACGTCCCGTGAGGATGGACGAGACTTAAGTAAGTGCCGTTTTTGAATTCTGAAAACTGCTATAGGCGTATTCTCGCCGTTCCCCGAGGACTCCTCGGGGAATCGAAGGGAACGGCGAGAATAGAGGGAGTTACTCCACGCGGACTCCGCGTACAGAAACAGCGAGAATACGGGGAATGCTTCTAAAATAGATTTTGTTCGAAAAATGAATATGCAGCTGAAAAAATTAGTCTAGATCCACTTTATTTTTGGTTTTGTTTATGCTGATTCTTTTTAATTAATTTTTCATAGCACCTACAACAGCAAAAATTGATTCCCCTCCGAATTTGAAAGGGAGTCCTTTTTGATGATGGTGATGATAATCGGAGCATTCCCCATCCGTGGGGACTCGCGAGAATACGGGGAGTGAGTCCCCGGGACAAACAAAAACGCGGGGACTCCTCAAGTGGAGTCCTCGGGGAACGGCGAGAATACGCCTTATATCATACAGTCTTTTTGCCTCCGGCAGTCTGAAACTCTTTAGACCTTGGTAGTTTGAGCCCATCAGCAGAGTTCAGTTATTCATTTGAAGACCGACCAGCGTAGCGCCTCTTTATTCTTCACAGATGGAATTTCCTTCCTTCCTGGTATGGACATCTTTGTAACGGACCCAAGTAGAGGAGCGAGGTGTTGTCCTCGTCATTGAATTTCTCATACATGACAACAGACACCTTTCCTTTCAAACTGTCATTCTGTTTACGTAACACCAAGCACAAAACCAGCGAAACCAGCGAAGGTGGGCTCCGGAACTCCTTTCATACCTTGATTTACTTAGATTCGATGTTATATATTGGTAATTTTAGGCAGAAATCCGGTCCTTACTTCTGTCCGATGTGTGGATGCGAGAATGAGAGTTTGGTTCACATGGTTTGCGAGTGCATGGAGCTGAGTGGATGGAGGAAAGAACAGTACGGTGTGAGTGAGTTTGATGAAGAATGGTTAATCAGAGTTGTTAGGAATGAATGTTTTACTACGATTAAGAGACTGGGGCGATTCCTGAGGACAGCGATGGAACATAGAAGTAGATTTTTGGATTAGGGAAATAACAAAGAAATACTGAAAATGGTTATTAGAGAAGAGAAAAATTAAGGAGGAGCTTTTTCTCTTTTTTGTGTTCTTATTTTGTTTTGTGCGTTTTCTTCTAGTATGTGATATTTCTTTGTGATTTCTTGTTGCCATGGCCCTCGGGCTGCTTAGCAATTAATAAATCTATCTATCTATCTATCTATCCAGTATCACTCGCTCGGCACCAGGCCTATCCTGGTTTGATTTGCCTCTGTGGGTAGTAATGCTTCAGGATAAGCGGCCCTTCATGAATCTTACACCGTAATTTGCTTTGTAGAACTGCCGGTGGTTCAGTAGGTCAATAACTGGCCAAAGCTTGTAGGGTTGCAATCATATTTATCGCTACAGTGAAGATGTCCATTGCAACAAAGTCGTCATGTAAGTCTGGATTCTTCTCGTTGACGGCAGCTGATAGGAGATTCATCGCAGTGTCTTGTGAGCTTCAGATTGTTAGCACGGTCTTGATGCATACAGATTTTACAGTAAAACAACCACATCGAGGAAATCGTCGACTAGCACTTGAACCAAGTAATCGAAACAGCTACTGCGGTCCAAGAAGACTTTGACCACTTTGTCCAGCGAAGTCAGACAACTTCGTTTTGGACTTCTTTCTACTCCATAGTAAATTTGAAGGCGGTCGTCAGAGTCTTGCCAGACTCACTTTCGTCAGAAGAACCATCATCATCGACGAGTGTCAGAAGCAGTATTATCTGCCACAGGACCAGATGAAGTGGTCAGCATAATTTCGTTCAGTAAAATCGGCTGGGTTGCAATGACTGGTTGAGGCTAATAGTTTGGATAAAATAACGTCTTTTAGTTTAATACTCTTTATTACACAAACCAACTTTAACATGCTAAACCACATGAACATATCTTTTGCGGAGCCGTCTTAATATCCTTTGTACATGTAACTGATACTTCTGACTGCAGGAAAGCCCGAATGGGCCTGTGGGGGCGGTCAAAAAACAAAACAAAAACAACTTCATAGCTTGTTCACACGGGGCTGAAACAGCGGCCGATTCTCGATCAGCGGCTGATTTACGCGCGTAAATAGCGGTTGAAAAAAATCCAAAAATCAGCCGCTGATTTTCCAAATAGGCGCTTATTTTCATCGCGGTCTCCGATCGGGATAAACTAAATCCTTTGGAATGTGACCTTTGATGACTCTAGGGACAGTAAACAGACCGTAATTAGGAGAATTAGTTCAAATTTGGTTAGGTTTAGGTCAATCCAGTTTAAATTCTGTCACACTGATGTGAACATAACATGGTTTTACACTAAGCATCTCAGGATTACTAAAAGATTGCAAAGAAAAGGTAGAATAATTTTCTAATTACAACAGCGTATGTTTTGTTTATGTCTAACATTTATTTTCGATGTTTTTCTTAAAAAATAATTAATAATTGGAATAACTTTTTCATTCAACCTTCACTGAAATGTAACTGAACATCAGTAAATGATTGCATACTGTTCTCATATTATTTATATCTAAAATATTAATTATATTTTAGGTTCTCCTTCAAAAATAAAAATCTTTAAATTATTTTTATTTGCTTTTTAACTTAAAATTGCTGAATCGCCTTAAATCTATCAATATTCAGTTTGTGACTTTTTCCTCGTATAAAGACTACAAGTCAACTAGATTTGACTTTGCCCGACTCACAAGATGTTTTTTTTTTAATTTTCTATATTTTGTTTCAAACAAAAAGAATATTCAGAATTAGGTTTTTCTTTTTAATTCTCCCGTCAACCCCAAACAGTCGATCCGTCGTCTGAACAGATCAGCCGCTGTTTACGCGCTTATTTCGGTCCCGTGTGAACAAGCTATCACTTTACATTCTGTCTGATAAGACAATGTCTCCATTGTCCTCATCTAGTCCAGGAGGCATGCGGTCGTCTAGAGCTAATGACTGCAACAGTGCGTCGGTCTGAGAGGAATACTGGCAATCAGTTTTCTCCATATCCAACTTATTCTTCTGCCCAATTTTTACGTAGTTTTATCCCATCATTTATTTCAGGTCGTATATTGTAAGTGTATTAGTTAATTTATTTCGTGTCTGTATTTCGTAATTTTGTATTCCACTTCTAGCTTTTAGCTATTTGAATTAAACGTGATTGATTGATTGATATATGCCATTGTGCTGATGCCTAGGGTATCTTTCGACAACACAGAGACTGAGCCTGGAGCAGATTCTTCGAAATCTTCTTCGGTATCAGTCCCACATCCCGTCTCCTCAGTCTTCTTCAAGAAAGAGAAGAGTTTCTTCTTTGTTCATCTACAGTTCTGTCATAAATAAAAGTTGGGCGAGAACTGAAATTAATGTTGAAGTATTTCGCAGAAATCGACTTAACCTTCATTTTTGTGAAAAATCAAGTTGATATTCCCGAGTTTCAATTTATTTGTGCATTTGAAGTCACTTCGAATCTTGACCACTCTTGCTGGCGTGAAAAATATTAAACAGCCGCAAAATGTAATATCCTGACGTGACACATATGTCCCTTTCGATAACGCGTATGCTGCCGACGTGACATTTAGGTCACGTTAGCATTTACGTAAATTGGTCTAACGACAGCTTCAACAGGAATAGAAAAAAAACATATCATCAGATTCGCCGTAATCTCGGGGATTCCAAAAATGTATCATACTTCACCTTTTTCCTTCTATATCGCAACCCCGGAACAAATAAGAAGTTGGATGCTGGAGTTCCAAACTTTTCCTGGCTAGTTCGACTGTTCAACCTGTTATAACCAATGGGTGAGAGGAATACCCTCGATTCATATACCAATCTGTTGCTCGTAAAACGAGGAATCGAATAGTGTCATATAATATTGATATAGACAGGACCAGGCTCGGTTGCTATGTACAGTTTATTTACAGACTTCTGTATTGGTGAACAGACACCAAACGACTGACCTCCTAAAACACATTACACTTGAGTTTAAATACTAACTCAAATCAGTAATGAAGTCCCATGAGACTTGGGCTTAACCTTAAAGTGAATAGTTGATGAGATACTAATTAGTTACTGAATGAACAAACTGGGTCGCAGCATTAATTACTAATATTACAAATAGTATCTGAAACCGATAGATTATAGTATCTGAAACCGATAGATTGCATTACAAAAATTCCCAAAGATGTGTGACTTATTTGTGACGCCAGGCGCGAAAGGGTTATGGACTTTTCAATTGCTCTCACCCGGTCGGCACTGCAGCCATTCGCATTCCTGTAGACAAACTTTCGAGTGAAAAAACGCAGAAACAGTAAAATATTGTGTTTTATTAAGAAAACTATAAATTTCAAACTACACTCAAATAGAAGATTAGACAATGACTAAATGTCGATTGTCACCCGATTTGTACAGACTCGTCCCCAGTTGGCGCTTTTTCGATGTCCTTGACATAACAGTTGAGACTCGTCACAACTGATTTTAGTTGGCTTGGCCTCTGAATAGCACGGCACGCATTTTATAAGCGTTCCGAAACGTGACAAGGATCGTATTGGCACCCTTGGATACGCCAGGTGCCGACACATACTTTAAAGAACCCCTCGCACTATTTACTCTTCAACTTACAGTATTTTAAAATATCTGAATACTTTAAAACCATGCTGTGCTTTCAACAAAAAACCCACGGTTTTGGCTGTTTTAAGCCTTTTCCGAGACCCGTTGACTGGTAGCGAAAACAGAGAAACAATTTACATAACCAGTTTTTCTGATGGAAAAACTTCTCGCAGACAACCGTCGACAGCGTGATACACGTCGAAGGTAGCAAAACATGGCAAGTGAGAAAATCAGTCTAATTTTGTTAGCGGGGTTAGAATGTACCGTACGAAATTGGGGTCTCCGGGTTTCGAAATATATGGAGTGATCAAGGAAGTAGGTTGCATTAGTATTATAGGTAAGACAGGTCCTTTAAGAAAATCAAACGCCCAATGTATATCACTTCATGGCCACCAAAATCCGCCATAGAATAGCTCCCTGAAACAATCATCTTGAAAAAAAAGGTTCTGCAAAGCAGCTGTCTACCGAGTTCTCAGCGGCAAAGTATACACTTTATTTTAATGGCACTTGCTGCCTCTGGCTCAAGAGACATTTATCGATCGTAGTTCCGTCTGTCGGTTGGGCAGTCTGTCCCACGATTGCGAGTTAGGGTACTTCCAGATGTGCTAGGACGATGAAACTTGGTAGGCATTTCAGGGACCCAATCAAACTAACTTGGAAACAGTCATATTTGATAGTACAAAATGAATACGTCAGCTGAATTTTATAGAGCTATATTTCGGCCCTCCTTGGCAAGGATCTTCTTCAGGCTCAAAGCCGCTCAAGTTGGAAAACGAACTTGTGGAAAAACAAACTAAAGATTCTAGCTTAGCGTTTAATATTTGACTTCGTTTTTTGGAAATAATCAGTTTCCCGATCCGACCATCTTGGGTGGGGGGGGGGGGGGGGTGAAGGGAGGGGGAACCCGGAATACTGAGTCATGCGTAACTTTCGACGTCCTTCTGTTGCGGACTGTAGCTTGCAGAAAACTTAACGAGACCGCAGGAGTTAGTCGTCGTATCTCATTTCTAAGACAGACATTACGATCGATACATGGCACTTGAGCCATTTACTCGCTGTGGAGCCAATATATAATGTTAGGTAATAACTGTTAATACTCTATCTCTATGATTCCTCTAGAAAACTCTATCTGCTGGTGCACTTGTCGACCGCGAAATCATAACAACAACCTGGGGCCTTTGGAAGACAGGGCTCAACAGTCTTGGCAATAGGATTTGCCGTCCTTCGGATTCGATGCCGATCGGATTTGATGTTGTCGAATTTATCGCTCACCCTTCTATCAGAATAAAAAAGAAAAATCAATAATGACAAGCTTCTTTTCCTTCTTGGCCAGCAAATCCATTGTTTGTCTACTGCATGTCCAGTTTTGTCCAGAGCAAAATAACACTAGGGAATAGCGCAGAGACCTATGCTTTCCTTGCTTCGCAAACGGGCCATACTCGTAGCCTGCCCATTACGCTTGCGGCATTTAAAGCGAGACTAACTTGCGGGTTTAAAAATTTCTAGTAAAGCTAAGATGCGGTCTGCACACATCGTGGAAACAGGGGAAGCGATATCTTTTCTTTGCGATGTTCAGAATATGAAGTTATTGGCGCAAGACCGACTGAGTTTCAGTAGGAACGTTCTCTATCGCTAGTGGTGCCAGTGTCGCTGCTGTTCGAGTGTGTGTCACTTGTTTCAAGTCTTGGCGCTACTCCCTAGTGGTAATGAGCTCTGGTCTAGTCTGAGAACAAACCGAATACTACTTGTTACTTCAGCGGCAAAGGAAAATCTGCTGTAGGCACTGTAGAAGTGTGTCAGATTCGATCGTCGCCCAGTGGTTAGGCTCATCTAACGGTCGACTTAAGTTGAGCAGGTTCTCCGAGACTCTCGGAAGACAGGAAGGAGAAACGGGTGCTTAAGCTCAGCTAACGGTCGACTTAAGTGGTTAAGCTCAGCTAACGGTCGACTTAAGCTGTGCAGGTTCTCCGAGACTCTCGGAAGACAGGAACGAGAAACGGGAATTTGCAGCAACTCCTCTTGCGGCATCCAGTAGTGTGACCTCTTCTGGTCGTCTGGAAAATAACGATGCTTAAGCATTTGACGAAATTCAAATCTAGCAAATATTTGTGCACAGTAACGAAAACCTAGACACAAACAATGATTTTAGTAAAATAAAGTCGAATTAAAGCCACACATTGTAATATTTGTAAATCTTTGCTCATTTTTGCTCAGTCGCTTTTGGGGCACTACAAACTAACGGGAAAATTATGGCGTCCGACATATTGCAATAGTTTTCCATTGCTTTCATGGTCGTCCAAAATATCTCAGACCAAAAAAAAACATTAAAAAAGGAACAGATCAAATTAAAAAAATCTGATTTCATTCTTTGTGTAAAAAAAAGATCAACACATAATATATACCATAATATATCTACCATATTATTACTCGTCTAGCTTTTAGCTATTTGGATTAAACTTGATTGATTGATTGATAATTACGCTTGAAGATTCTAGCGTACTCCTACAATGCCACGGCTTTTCCCCACGTTCTATATCTTTCCCTTTTCTAGACATTCTTCAGTAACGAAAATCTTCGCCAAATTCGTTCAATTTTCTTTCGGTTTGCCAAACATCTGCTACGCATCCCCCCTGGACAAGGAACAGCAATCTCATCGATAAGTTTTGTATAGCTGATCCGTCTGTGGCTGTCATGAGGTTCATCAACAGACTCAAACGAAACTGTAGTCATCCATGATGTTTCGGTTTAATGACTTTTAATTATTCTGGCTATTGTTGTTGTGTTTTTGTCTTTTTCCATTTTGTACTATACTCCATCTCTACCTAAACGGGTTACAAATAAAATTCAATTCAATTCTCTATAGGCTATGCCAAAAGCTGGGCATATCCACAGCTTGGAGTAGCTTACGCCAAACTCTGGTTTGGTTTGGTTTGGCCAAACTCTTGGAATGCCAAATGCTATAGGCACTAAAACCATGACTTATGTCGATGTAAAGATTTGGCATACCAAGAGTTTGAAACCAAACCAGAGTTTGGCGAAAGCTATTCTAAGCTGTAGGTATACTCAGCTTTTGGCATAGCCTATAGAGAATTGGATTGGATTGAATTTTATTTTTAGCCTATAGAGGGTAAAATATCGTTTTCGATATCGATATTTACGTTTCGATATTCGATATCGATATTTGGTCCGATATGTCGTTATCGATATCGAATATCGCCAAACACTAAGTCTTTTATTTGCGATATCCAGATGTTAGTCAAGTATCCCCATTTTACTGGTAGTCTTATAACTGGTTTATGTTAGTTTTTTATTTGCAAACAGAGGTACATATGAAGTGCTTCAGGTTCACTCTCCGAAGCTTCGTCCTTTACTTGCTGTATCCAAGCGTTACAGTAGTCAAGTATTCCCATTTTTACCACACTGCCAAATTCTATGGGCAGGCACTACAATCATGAGTTATGTCGATATAAAGGGATTCTGGTTGGCTCTTTTCGGAATTTGACTCAAATCATCAATATTTTACTGGTAAGAATCGGAATACTTGACTACTGTAACGCTTGGATACCGCAAATAAAGGAGGAAGCTTCGGAGAGTGAACCTTCATATGCACCTCTGTTTGCAAATAAAAAACTAACATAAACCAGTTATAAAGACTACCAGTAAAATGGGGATACTTGACTAACACCTGGATATCGCAAATAAAAGACTAGTGTTTGGCGATATTCGATATCGATAACGATATATCGGACCAAATATCGATATCGAATATCGAAAAGTAAATATCGATATCGAAAACGATATTCTTTCATTCATAATTATTTTAAATAATCCAACATAACCTACATTTATATATCCGAAATTGGACAAATATGTTTCCCGTAATTCAGTTCTTATTTAGTCGGAGTCTGACATGATGCAAGATGCCATTTAACGACAATTTTGTTAGTAAATTTTGGCGAAACGAGACGTAGCATATAGCGAAACATGCTACTGAAATATCGATATCGATATACCGATTATCGAATAATGAAAGTGAAAACGTCGACTATAGTTGCGTTTTTGCAGATACCATGGTATCTGTTACCACGGTAACTGGATCTGCAATTAGTCGTTTGTGCAGTTATCGTGGTATCTGATACAGGTGCTCTGCAAAAACGACTATTGACGAAATTGCACTTTTCGAAGTCATCCCAAAAGAAAAACAGATATCCAGTTACATCACTAAGTGCTAAACTTCTTTCTCACCAATCTGACAAAATTTGATGAAAGTGAGGTGACTCTTCAGATACCACGACCAGTTACCACGGTCGGACCGTAGTATCTGAATATCTGATACCACGATAACTGGCCAGATACCACTGCAAAAACGCCTTTTGACTGTGGTATCAGATACCATGGTATCTGCAAAAACGCAACTTATAAAAGACGAAGCTTCAGAAAGTGAACCTGAAGCATTTCATACGCACTTCTGTTTGCAACCTAAAAGCTAACCTGAACCAGTTCTAAAGACTACACTGATGGACATGGCACTTTCCTTCAGCTCTCGACTCCAAAAACAAAAAGTGGAGATGCGGGGGATCGAACCCCGGGCCTTTCACATGCAAAGCGAACGCTCTACCACTGAGCTACAACCCCATGTACATTCTCAGCGGCATCGATACTGAAGGAATTAGCTTACCGTCCGCCGGTTCTTCTATACGCTCCAATTACCATGGCCCGTATCAGCTCCTCCGCTGCTTTCCGCCACACCTGAGAAACACAATATCCATAACAATCTATATAATTTAAATTTTTTTTAGTTAAATATTTTAAAGCACACCTCGTACTATTTACTGTTCATGTTCCAATATTCAAAACTATTTGAATACTGTAGAACCACGGCTTTGGCTGTTTTAAGCCTATTCCCGGGCCCACTGACTTCTAGCAAAAACTCGTCGGGAGCACAACGCGCACGGAAAATAGTAGCCGAGTTCGTTTTCGTTTCATCGTTCGCCGTCATCCGTCCGAAAAACGTTGTTTTAAATTTCCATATTAGCGGTTTCTTCGGCAGGTTGTATAAACGTCGTTTCATGAACGAACTAGACCCAAAAACGTTAAAAGTCGAACTAAGCTAACATTTGCAACAGCAGCCACAAAACAAGTACCAAACGGATTTTAGTATACAAGACCCACTGTTTCTAAACTTGGTTTACAAGTTCAAGTTTTTTTTTTAGCGAGTTTTGCAAATTCGCGCTTATTACCAAAACGGAGATGTTGAACTGACTTTCCACCTCCGTTCGTCGTTTCAAGAACGAGGAACGAAACGACAGTTCAACCAAACAAACGAAACGACTTATTTTGGAAATTGCAGTTTGGCAAATCGGTCCTCGCTAGTACCAACCACCGGTCACTACTACCGGAAACAGGCCCTCCCAATCACCGAACCCGCCTACAAAATAAACTTCAACCCCCTAAGTCTGGACAAATCGTTACGGAAACTCGTTTGTGCCTTTTTTTCACTTTAATTTTCAACGGAGAATCATAGTGTGTGTTTGTTCTTTATATGTCTTATATTTATATGTAAACAAGAGCTGTAAGCTCATATGGCACTTGCATGTGTCAAGATGATTTGATTGATCAAGAGTAAGTTTCGACTTTGCGGTTGAGATGCGCGCTATAAGGGAGCTGGAACTTCATTTGTAAGCAAAACCCTTGAGGCAAAACTGCTAATGGGCTGATGGGCATCACGAAAATGCATATATTGCTTAAAAGTATTTTTTTTACTTTGCGGTCAAGATTGGTACTTTAAGGAATAATCGGATTTGGGAAGTAGCAATTTCTAAGCAAATGTTGTTGAGTCTCCAATATTCCAGCGAAGTTTCATCATCCTAGCACATCTGGAAGTACCTTAACGCGCGATCACCGGAATCCCAGACCCCCCTCCCCCTCCTCCAACTCCACCCACAATAACCGGAGCCAATCCTGTTCTGTAAATGATTAATCCAGAGCATCTGTTTGTCATTCCCACGAAGTTCGATCCAGATCACACCAGTATAAGCGGGTCAAGTATTCTCCGCCCTCCCCCCGATAATTGCCGGATTCGGTCCGGAAATGAAAAAGGTCACAAGAGAAAAATGTCCTCTGTTTAATTATTAAATTTCACTCGAATCCGATCACCCGTTCCAAAGTTACGCATGACTCAATGTTCCGGATTCCCCTCCATCAACTCCCCCCCCCCCCAAGATTATCATATCGAGGATTTTTTTTTTATTCCAAGTCAGTTTGACCGGGTCCCTGATATGCCTTCCAAGTTTCGTCGTGAAAATCCCCCAAAAACGGAATTCCGGGATACCCCTCCTCCCCCCCCCCTCAAGTGTCCGGATCCAGTCAAGTTATGTAAAAGATTTATATGGACCAGATGTTTGTTCTTCCCAGCAAGTTTCACTCCGATCCCTCCATTCTAACCGTTTCTTGAAATTTCCGGTCTCCCCCCCCCCCAACTCCCCCCTGGCTACCGAATCCGGTCAAGACTTTAAACGGGACATTACAGATATATATTCTGTTCAGTTATGAAGTTTCATTACAATCCGATCATCCGTTCGAAAGTTACACACTTCTCAATTTCCCGGATTCCCCTGCGGATTCCCCTCCCTCCACTCCCCCACCATTATCTGATCGACAATATTTTTATTTTGAAGTCAGTTTGATTGGGTCCCTGATATGCCTGCCAAGTTTCATCGTGAAAATCCAAAAAACCACCATCACCGGAATTCCGCCCCCCCCCCCCCCCATAAGTGTCCAGATCCAGTACAATGGTCTAAAGGACTTATCTAGAGCAGATGCTTGTTCTTCCCAGCAAGTTTCACTCCGATCCCTCCATTCTAACCGTTTCTTGAAATTTCCGGTCTCCCCCCCCCCCAACTCCCCCCTGGCTACCGAATCCGGTCAAGACTTTAAACGGGACATTACAGATATATATTCTCTTCAGTTATGAAGTTTCATTACAATCCGATCATCCGTTCGAAAGTTACACACTTCTCAGTTTCCCGGATTCCCCTGCCCTCCACCCCCCCCCCAAAATGGTCGGATCAGAAAACTGATTATTCCTAATTTTGTTTGGTCGGGTCTCTGATATGCCTGCCAAGTTTCATGGTCCTAGCACAACTGGAAGTACCCTAACTCGAAAAAGTGTGACAAAATGCCCTAAATTTTCAAGTTTCCAGGGCCCCGCACTCCCCCCCATATGGTCGGATCGGGAAACTGATTATTTCCAGGTTAGTTTGGTCGGGTCCGTGATATTCCTGCCAAGTTTCATTGTCCTAGCTCATCTGGAAGTACCCTCACTCGAAAAAGTGTGACAAAATGCCCTAAATTTTCAAGTTTCCAGCGCCCCAACTCCCCCGCATATGGTCGGATCGGGAAACTTATTATTTCCAGGTTACTTTGGTCAGGTCCCTGATATTCCTGCCAAGTTTCATTGTCCTAGCTCATCTGGAAGTACCCTAACTCGAAAAAGTGTGACAAAATGCCCTAAATTTGCAAGTTTCCAGCGCCCCGCACTCCCCCCCATATGGTCGGATCGGGAAACTGATTATTTCCAGGTTAGTTTGGTCGGGTCCCTGATATGCCTGCCAAGTTTCATTGTCCTAGCACATCTGGAAGTACCCTAACTCGGATATGTGGGACAAAAAAACTCGGACCGACCGACAGACCGACAGACGGAATTGTGATCGGTATATGGCACTTGAGCCAGAGGCTGCAAGTGCCATAAAAACTGAATTTAGCTATGCTCCGATAGTTTCGAAATATACCGATCTCTCTCTCTCTCTCTCTTTTCAGCAGTTCAACGCCGTACATGAACGGCGTTCTAAAGAAAACGCTCATAGTGAGCGTGCTCCACCCTTTTAACACTAGTAACCATTAGTTACTATTTTCGTTCCAACCTCGTAGAAAGTTGCTACACTGACCGTTCCAACCTCCTCGAAATAGAAACTAATAGTTACTATTTGCTTACCATGCACGGGAGCGTATAGTAAGCGTGGCAACTACGCATCTCTGTAACGTGATTGGTCGGATTTGCCCGTGGCATTATATTCTGCTGAAAAATCGTTCCAGCCTTGACGGCAAAAAGCCAGAATTCGTGACGTCATGCGTAGTGACTACGGTATGTAGGGTGGAATACGCTCAGTAAGACGACGACTGGAACAGCGAACAGAACCATGAAAACGAACATGGCTAGTGAATCGTGGCAACTAGGGAGATTACTGAGATTAGTAAGGAGTCATTGGCGGGTTTAGAATGTAACATAGGAAACGAGAGTCTCCCGGTTTAAGAATAGTTGCGTTTTTGATCCGAATTCTCCTCGCGATTCTCCTCCGAATTCTCCTATTTCGCGTTTTTGGACTATTCAGAAGAAGTGAATTCTCCTTTTCTTGCGTTTTTGTCAGAATCGAGAACGGGGAAAGCCTCGCGATTCTGCAGAATCGAGAATTTGCTCCGATGTTTTTGTCAAAAGCGAGAATGGAGAAGTCAGAGGAGCAAAAACGGTAATTTGTACGAGAATCGAGAATTCAGAAGCGAGAATTCGGGACGGAGAATTCGGATCAAAAACGCAACTAATGAATGAACGCAATTACGGAAGTAGGTTGCACTGGCAGTACAGGTACGGCGGATCCTTTAAAGTTTAACAGGAAAGCCAACTTATTTTTGTGTCATTTAACTGAATACACTTAATTATTTGGATTCTGCTAAGGCATATTTTTTTATTTTCTACTATCTACTCTAGTTATGACGTTCAAAATATCTGCGGCCTTCCCCGCAGCGTAAATTCTATTATGACGCGAGAGATTTTAATCTCAACAAGAACGCGGCTTTCAGTGGGCAGTGGCGAGTTTGGTGAAGACTGCTTAGTGCCTGAACAAAAAAAAATCATAAATCTTTCTCGTAAGGCATACAACCCAAATACAGGCGCATCCACAAATTACACGGGAATTCCACTATTTGAAAATCGATTGATCGTAAATAGCGGAACAACGAAGTAACGCATTTTTTCAAGCCAATTTAAGTGAATAAGTGATGGGTAACTAGATTGTCCTATCCCAGTCCTTTTCGGTTAAACTTTAAGTTCTTCCGCCCAAACTGTCTGCGAATCATTTTTGACTGCGCTAAACAGAAAATCTGCTGTAAATTCCAGCTTGAGCCTGAAGAGGACCCTTGCGAAGAAGGGACGAAATATCGCCAGAAAGAATCTCAGCAAACTTATCCGCCAAGTATAGTCAAATATATATTTTAATTATATTATTAATATTTTTTTTACAATCTCGTTGATTAAAGCTTAACTGGAAAGAGCAGAGATAGGACAATCTAGTTACCTATCACTTATTCACTTAAAGAGGCTTGAAGACCCGATGAAAATGCGTCACTTCGTTGCTCCACTATTCACGAATAATCGATTTTCAAATAGTAGAATTTCCTGTCAGATCATGCGCTTGTACCTGTGTTGTATGCTTGACTAAAACAATTTACGAACAATAAGTGTTCGCTCAGTGAGCATCTTGCGGAGGGCAAGATGATCACTGGCCACTGAAAGGCCGCGTTTCTACTGAGATTCAAATTTTCCGCGCCATAGTAGAATTTTGCGTTGTGAGGACGGCCGTAGATATTCTGAACGTCATCCCTTTACACAATCCAAATAATGCAGTGTGTAATCCAACTAATACAGTGTATCCAGTTAAGCGACGCAAAAATAAATTTGCTTTTCAGTTACACTTAAAGCGGTTGATTAGTGGAAAAGTCGAGGGGCTGCTCGCTTCTGTCGCAAGGTGTAACATGGTCCCTGCCTCCGGGCCTCTTGGTGTACGCCAAAACTATCGGTGAGCAGCCCCTCGGGAAAACTAGTAAATCAAGGTAAACTCAATAATCAACAGTTATTTAGGTCACCTTGTGCTGATCGAATTACACTATGGGGTGATGGGTTACCCACTCCCCGGCACTTTTGTGTAAACTCTTTGCCAGCACCAGCCGTACCTGCAGTGGTGCCATAAACACGGCAATTCTAACTATGTAACACTTCTAACTACGCTGATCTTAAAGGGCCCGTCGTACCTATAATGCCACTGCGACCTACTGCATTCAATAATGCTGATTATCTCATTTGCCGCGTTTTGCTACCTTCAATGTGTATCACGCTGTAGACGGTTGTCTGCGAGAAGTTTTTCCATCAGAAAAACCGGTTTTGTAAATTGTTTGCCTGTTTTCACTGTAAGTCAACGAGTCTCGGAAAATGCTTAAAACAGCCAAAACCGTGGGTTACTTGTTGAAAGCACAGCCTTGGTTTTAAAGTATTCAAATATTTTAAAATACTGTAAGTCGAAGAGTAAATAGTGCGAGGGGTCCTTTAAGCCTGGAGACCCAAATCTCATATGATAAATTCAAACCTGCTACGACACCACACTAATCTTTGCACTTGCCACGAATCACTATTTTCCACGCGCATTATGCTTCCGACGATTGTTGGCGTATCATGCTACTAATGCGTAAAACCGGTTATCTGAATTTTGCCGAGTTTTGCCAAAAGTCAATGTTCTGGGAAAAGGATTAAAACAGCAAGGCCGTGGAAAATCTGTTAAAAGCAGAGCCTAGTTTTACAGTATTCAAATAGTTCTGAATACTGGAGCATAAACAGTAAATATTGCGAGTTGTGATTTAATATTCTAACACGTGACAACCGGAGCCGACAACGGCCGGGCACTTGGTTTACACCAAAATCGAGAGTAGGCAAGCCCTCGCTGTGGAGTCCCCTAGGCAATCAACATTTTGGGGCCCTCGTCGCAAATTACCGCCTGAAATTTACTTGATGCCCTTACAGAAAGCTTCGTATCTGTAGGCCTCGTGCACGCATTCTACAGGGACAATACTGAACTAAGTAGTGCAGACACAAGCCTCAAGATGGTGATCGACTAACCACATTTTGTACCTACTTTTCCATTCTATTTCAAAGGGTTTTCACCGAATTTTCCAAGAGAACAGATTTTCGATGAGAGCAGCGAGAATCATTCTGGGAGGTTATAACATTTCATATTGAGAGGCTCTCATTAAACTGGGCGTTCCTATATTAACTGACCGCAGAAATGCACTTTCAAAAACATTCGGAGCAAAGATAGTGTGTTGCCCCCAGATGAGCCGTCTATTCCCCCCTCCCCTCCCGTCGTCCGTACGTTGGTCGATAGGAACAATGGAGATTGGCTTTCGCCGTATCCTGCCAAAGCCACTTTTAAGCAATTTTATTCCCGCATTTATTTCTGGTCGTATCTTGTAAAGTGTATTAATTTGTTGTCGTTTTAATGATTTTTATAAGTATTTCGCATGTTTGACCTCTTCTTGCTTTAAAGATAACTAAAAAGACAACTTAATTTTGTGTCATTTAACTGAATACACAGAATTATTTGGAATCCGCAAAGGGACTTTATTATTTTCCACTATCTGCTCCAGTTATGACGTTCAGAATATCTGCAGCAGTCCCCACAACATAAATTCTACAATGACGCGGGAAATTTTAATCTCAACACAAACGCGGCTTTTCAGTGGGCAGTGGTGAGATTGGTGAAGATTGCTTAGTGCCTGAACAAACAAAAAAATCACAAATCTTTCTCGTAAGGCATATAACAAAAATACAACCGCATTGAGCTTCGACAAATCACACGGAAATTCCACTATTTGAAAATCGATTATTCGTGAATAGCGGAGCAACAAAGGAACGCATTTTCCTCGGGTCTTCAAGCCTAATTAAGTGAATGAGTGCTAACTGGATTTAAATTTACTGATTGAATTTTGGATCGGAAGAAGAGGACAATCCCTCCTGGGCGGAGATCCCAGTTGAGGTGCCATGCTCGCCTACGATTGAGAAGAAGACCAACCGGAAGGCGAAACAGGTCGTGCTACCCAGCTATCCCGAAGCCATGACCCAATGGAAGAAGAAGGAACAAACCAAGTTCGACAGTTTCTGGGCGGACACAATCTTCCATACTTTCTTCGGAAACAATGGTCCAACACCAGGGGCGTAATTTGGTATGGGGCAGGGGGGGCAACTGCCCCCCCCAGACCCCGGTTTGCCCTCCCCCAGCTTGACGTTTGCCCCCCCCCCCCAGCTGAAATTTAGCATCTTTGAAACTCTCGTCGAAACTAAGATAGACCTACAGAATTCAAGCATCCACAGAAACAGATCGGTTTTCTTAAGTATACCTTTGTCTTTGTGGTAAGATTGAAAAAAGGAAGCCTTGACACTTTTATAGCGATATGCATGCGCTGTGCAGTGTTAAACACATTAAACACGTCTATGTCAGACGCAGAGGCGTTACTAGCCAAAATGTTTGGGGGGGGGGGGTGCAAGGAATTTACCGACCGGCTGGTAATTTTTACAGACTGTTTTCAAGAAAAAAACGAGTATTTTTACGAGAAATCTACTGCTTTTCAGAAAAATCGACTTTTTTAATGAAAAAATCTACAGTTTTGGCGAAAAATCGCGGCGCTTCGCGCCGATTCGGTAACTGACTGGCCGACAACATTGGAGAACATTGGGGGGGGGGGCCCCCCCCCCCCCAGTCGTGACACCCCAGGTCAGACGACCGACTAAGTGATCTTTTGGTCATTGGTACCCAACCTGAAAAAGCGAAGAAGCGTGACGTCAAACGCGCAGTGGACAGTTTCGCGAATTTGAAGAAGCGTCGTTTCGTCTTGGTCAATTAGTAAAATATCTCTTTGTTTTTTTTTGTTTTTATTACGTTTTTCTTCTTGAAATAAAACTGCTGATTTTCACTTGACTTGGGAAAATCGGCTCCAACTTTGCCCCCCCCCCCCCCCTCCCAGGATTTTGACGAAATTACGCCCCTGTCCAACACGTTGAGCGTGTTCCACCCTACTTACCGTAGTCACTACACTTTAAAAAGTTTCTCTGACTAAGGATTAAAGTTAACTGCAGTATTTGCTACTGGGATTAATCTTATCTCTACTGAGATAAGACTAATCCGAATTAGAGACAAGATTAATCCTAGTAGCAAATACTGCAAGATTTTTTTTTATAGTGTACGCATGACGTCACGCTTGAACGAATTTTCCTTTTTCCGACAAAATATTGTGCCGCGGGCTAATCGGGCAAATCGCGTCACACAGACTGTAGTTATCCCGCTAGCTACGCTCCCGAGCGTGGTAAGCAAATAGATACTCTTAGTTACTATTTGAAGAAGGTTGGAACGGCCAGCGTAGTAATTTTTCACGAGTTTGAAACGGAAAAAGTGACTAATAGTTACTATGAGAAGGATGGAACACCCCCATATAGTACAATTTAGGAATTTTTGCATGCGAAATCTTGTCGGACTGTGTGTGCAAAGTAACGGGAGAAGAAAATCGAAATCCTGGTTTGCCGTTCTCTCTTGGCTTGCACAAGAGCAAAATAACACTAGAAAGTAGCACCAAGACCAAACGGGCCTTATTCGTAGCACCGCCTACTACGGTCGGGAGATTGAAAACGATACAAACTTGCGGGTTTAGAAAATTTCTAGTAGCTAAGATGCGGTCTGCACAAATCCAAGAAAGAGGGGAGGTGGTATCTTTTCTTTGTTGCTGTGTTCGGAATATGGAATTATGGAAGCCATAGCCGATGCAGGACCGATTGAGTTTAAAGTTTAACTGAAAAGGACAGAGATGGGACAGTCTTGCTACCCCTTAATTATTCCCTTAAAGAGGCTTGAAGACCCGGTGAAAATGCGTTACTTCGTTGCTTCGCTGTTCACGAATAATCAGTTTTCAAATAGTGAAGTTTCCCTGTCAGATTTGTGGTACTACCTGTGTCGTATGCTTGACGCAAAGGATTTATGAAATTTGGTTGCTCAGGCACTAAGCAGTCTCCACCAAGTTTATCACCGCCTACTGAAAAGCCGCGTTTGTGTTCAGATTCAAATATTCCGCGTCATAGTAGAATTTGCGTTGTGGGGACAGCCGTAGATATTCTGAACCTCAGTACTAGAGCAGATGGTGGAAAATAAGAAAATCTTTTAGCAGAATCCAAATAACTCAGTGTATTCAACTAAATGATACAAAAATAAGTTTGCTTTTCAGTTAAACTTTAAACAGGGACATTCTCTATCGCTACTGGTGCTAGTGTCGCATTCGAGTGTGTCACTTTTTGTCTATTCTTGACACTACTCCCCACACTACACTGCCGAAGAGTCGGAAAATGCCGAAAAAGCATCCTGAGCATCTTTTTGTCTATCGTCGTGATATCGGCAAATTCAGCAGATGCTTTTTTGGCGGTTTTTCGGCTCTTCCTGGCAATGCTTGTTATGCATAACAATTAATGGCATAACGTTTCAAATTCACAACAGATTAAATCCCAAGTGTTGTCTGTTGAAACTGTGGATTCTTGTGTTACCTGTTATGAAACGTCTGACAGTGTCCTGATTATCCCCAAAGCTGCAGTGTAGTGTTGGCTTCACTGTCAGAAGTTTCATAACAGATAACACGAGGATGCGCAGTTTCAACAGATAATGCGTAACAGATAACACTTCGGATGTTATCTGTTGTGTTTCAAGATGTTATGCATAATAAGCGTTATCATCAGGAAGAACCGAAAAACCGCCAAAAAGTATCTGCCTCCGACATCATGGAGGATAAGGAATAAAGTCAGTAGATGCTTTTTTTAATTTTCCTAACAAAGCTTGTCATGCATAACATTTTCAAACACAACATATAACATCCGAAGCGTTATCTGTTGCGCATTATCTGCTGAAACCGCGCATCCTCTTGATATCTGTTATGAAACTTCTGACAGTGTTGTAGGTGAACATTAAAATCTTGGCAGTGACAAGACAAGCAGACCTTACCTTCGCAAGAACTGCTTCCGTAGCATCAACAGCAACGCGATCGCCGTCTATTTCGATAGCAAATTCAGCAAACGTGAAGTCATGCGTCCGTAATTTTGATTTCAGTGCGTTTGCAATTTCTTGGTCTTCGAGGGAAGAGACAATGATACTGGAGGTAGCTTCCTTATTTTCTTCTACTTTTCCTGAAACAAAGAACCGGTAATGAGTAAGACCGTCAGACCTGCCTTGCATGCATCTAACAGCTGGCCTCAAAATGCACTGTTTCCACCTAACCCTAACCTTTCCTTTATATCTTTGTGGGTACTTTTCAGACTAAAATTAACAATAGTTTCGTTTTTGAAGTCAATTCTCTTACTTCGCGTTTTTGACTATTGTGATGAAGCAAATTCTCCTTTTCTTGCGTTTTTGTCAGAATCGAGAGCGGGGAAAGCTTCCCAATTCTGCAGAATTGATAAGTGGCTTCGATAGTCACTCCTCAATTCTCGTTCTCAGTTCTCCTTCCTGATTGGTCAAAATAGGGCGGATGTTCAATCCGTATAACAAGTATTAACGGGTGGCTAAATTAGTATTTTTGTCAAAAGCGAGAACGGATAAGTGAGAAGAGCAAAAACGGCAATCTGTACGAGAATCGAGAACTGGGAATTCAGACAAAAAACGCAACTAATGACAACGCTTTCACTTCTTTACGGTTGTCAATGTCAGAGTCTCTAACCCCTTTGCCTTTGACTGCGCCACAAGGTTACTCGACGACGGAGATTTTCAAATTCACTGAATAACAAACTATCAGTGAATAATTGGCAACAGCATATTTTGTGAGTTCTACATATCGGCTTGTAATTAATCCTTACGAATATTTTCAATGTCGTCTTTTATTTTTACTTCCTTCTTGCTACAACCGTTGCGATGAAGGATAGCAAAGTTTGATGCCTCAACTGTCGTATCATCTTGACTCCAAGACGGGAAACTTGTCACTAATTGACTCCTCCCAAAGGAGGAGCCAACTCATACCCATCAGCCAATCCTGGGCCTCGAAACTAACTGCAGGGTTGCCAATAAGAGAGGTAATATTCCTTGAGCCCAAGGTGACTTCGAAACATATATTTAAATAATGCATAAAACGGATACGGAATACGAATACGGATACGGAAGCTACGACGCTTTAGCAGCTAAAAAGCTACGCTGCTAAAGCATCGTCGCTGACGTATCCGTTTTATGTCTTCTGAAGCTGATTAATAAAGTCAATAAAGGATAAAGTTCTACTGGCTGCAAAGTCAATTTAGTCCCTGCTTCCAGTAGTCTGTTTTCTTTCAACGCTGAGAGATAGCCATTTGATTACTGATTGTGTCGTCAGTCCAGAAAAAGCTGACAACTTCAGCATTGAACCGATAGCAAAGAAACAAAACCAAAGTTTTTGCAAACATTCCCATGGTGAAATATAGGAATGTTATCTGGAGGGGGAGAGGTGCATCACTATATATGCATTATTTGAATATAATACGAGAGGGTGGGTTTGCACGAAACAAAAACTTTAGACTTTACTAAGACTGAAATTCCAGATCTGGACCAGGCTTTAAGCATGATTCAAGAAACTGGACAGTATTTTCTGTCCATACCAAATCAATACGGCGATACATCATCTCATGAACGCTGCAAACCGTAAATCTTACGAGAATTGCTCTTTGGAGTACTTGCGTCAACCGTAAGCACTGGCGACGCCAATGCACGGCCTTGCCGCTAGCAAGTGCGATTCGAGGCATTTAAATTTATTTACTTGTCTTAATCTCTGATTTTCCTTTCTTTTCTTCTAAAGTTTCCACGTCCAGGATTTCCACTTCTCCCGTACGACGACACGAAGACGGAAAGTTTAGCAGGTCCGGTGCTAGAGTCAGCGATGAGTACTTCGAGATCTGCATTCTGGCGGTCTTAACAGCCACACCTGAAACGGCAAAGTGGTCAAGGTCCCTCCACGACAAAAAGCCCAAGATTTACTTCTAAAGTGAACAAGGAAACTGAATCATCACGACAATTAGACCTGAATCAATTTAAAAAGAAATTATCTAAAATATCAGAGCGTCACAAACAGTCCATACCATACTAACTACGCCCCCGAGGCCCGAGCACAGTAAGCAAATAGTTACTATCTCGAGATGACTGGAACGGTAGGCGTAGTAACTTGTCACGAGGTTGGAACGAAAATAGTAACTAATAGCTACTATTGGTAGAAGGGTGGAACACGTTCTCAATGATCTACCACACTGTTTTAAAAAGACCATCTACCAATGTCTTTGGAAAATTGCCAAGTGATGTTTAGCACATGATCAGCACAGCGTAAATTCCCTAAGAAATATAAATGGTATCTGTCCCCATGTCCCCTACCTTGTTCTGTCAGAGGCCAAGCGCTGACTGGTAAATAACCACAACTTCTCGACCATCGAATGATTTGATGAACAGTCCATTTCTCCGGAACGGATATCCGATCCATCACTTTCTTCACGAATCTAGCTCGATACAGCTAAAAAATGGAGTATATTAAATCCAACTCTATTCAATTAATTTTTCCTATATATTCTTTCAGTTGCGATTTTGCAGATACCATGGTATCTGATACTACAGTTGCTCTGCAAAAACGACAATTGCCGGATTTGCGCTTTTAGAAATCATCCAAACAGAAATACCGATATCCAATGACATCTACATTGACATAACTTTCTTTCCCACCAATTTGACACAAAACTAAACTCTTGTGTTAACGATGATGAAGTGAGATTACTTTTTCAGATACTAGCCTACGACCAGTTACCACGGTCGGACCGTGGTATCTGAAATATAAGATACCACGGTAACTGCGAGAACGGCTTAAGACCGTGGTATCACATACCACGGTATCTGCAAAAACGCAACCTTTGTGATGAACTTGAATTGTCAAACACAGTAAGAACAAGGACATGGTACCCCCATAAAAATCTGCTTAACTGAAAATTTAGAATGAAATTTGCTTTTCTAACAGATTTGTATGCGGGTACTGTACCCTTGCTCCAAGACATGGTGCCCCCCCCCCCCCCCTCCCCAAATGCATGAGCACCGGTGCTCGTACAACTGGAGCACAATGCCCAAAAACTGAGGATGTGTGTCTGACTATGCATCTCTTCTCTGCGTGTATATTAAACTCGTATGATTTCCTCTTAAAGTTTATTTGTGATGAAACGTAGTACTGGAATTGTCAAACACAGCAAGGACATGGTACCCCCATAAAAATCTGTTGAACTGAAAATTTAGAATGAAATTTGATTTTCTAACAGATTTGTATGCGGGTACTGTACCGGTGCTCATACGTTGGAGCATGCCCTGACGTTGGAGTACCATGCCCCAAAACTGAGGATGTGCGTATGCCTGGGACATGCATCTCTTCTCTACTCATGTGATTTCTCAACTCATATGATCTCCGCTTAAAGTTTAACTGAAAAGGCAGCTAATTTTTACACGAGTAAATCGTATATAGCGTATGTGTTAGTATTATATTGTTTCGACTAAGTTTTTATGAAAATCGAAAATCGTATTTAAATCGTACGCAATATTTTGAAAATTAACACAAATATTATGTACTCGCATATTAGTGACCAGTGCATATATATTGACATTTCCGATGCTATTTTTTCTTAAAGAATAATTTTTGGAAAAACAGAGTGAACTCAATTACATCTGACACTAGCTGCGTTCGTTGCACTCCGGGCTGTCTCTGGTGTTTAGTCACCAGTGTCCGGTTCTTCTCTTAAAACGCGTTTTTGGTTCATCGGTGAGTTGATGAAAACTGGCTAACTCCTCGCTGAAGCCGGGCTCCTGAGCAGGTTCTGGTTAGTCCGCACCGGTGAGATAAAACCGGACACTGGTTAGTTCAAAAACGGGTCATAAGACTTTTGAGAAGTCACCGGTGGATGCAACGGCTTATAGGAAAAACCGGAGACCACCGGTGAGAACTCCCGTGACAAAGAACGCAGCTACTGGAATGCACTGAATTGTATGTATGTTTGTATGTATGTATGTATATTCTTTATAACCCGTTACATTCAAACTGAACAAGCACGGAGTAAATGGAAGAAAAAGAAATAACGAACAAAAGAGAGAAAAGACAATTAGCGATCAATGACAAAATATATACAGCACTACAGATGAAGTAAAACAAAAAGTCGTAAAGTCGTAATAACTTTATTCCGGCCAAAGACCATAATCTACACTCTACAATACAAACTTAAACAAACATTACATTTAACATACAAACATTTAACCAGCTTCAGGTTCGTATAGCTGCAGCCAGATAGGCAGAGATAAACGGAGTACCGCACAAGAAAGAACGCGAACATTTGCATTTTCCGATGAAACGATTTACTCACGTAATGATACATTACAAGAGTGTCGAATCTGTGCGAAGTTTTTCACTCTGAAATCGTCGAAGACTTCCGAAGCGCTGGCGAACCGTGGCAGCCCGTGAAGGAAGCGGAAGCTATCATTATATGCCACGCGGAGATCGTTTATACCTTGCTTGGTGTATTTACACATCAGGGAAAGCCCAAAAATAGAAGAACAAAAAGATCGAAACAAAAAAGTTTTTACACCTGGTGAGCAATGACTAAATTTACGGATAAGCAAATTTCCACGTATGTAAACAGAACGCAGAGCGTGCCGAATGTGCCCATCATCTAGAAGGTGCTCCGAAAAAATTAAACCAAGATAATGGAAAGATTGAACAAACGCTAGTTCTGTACCTGCAAGGCGTACACTCGGTAACAGAGGTGCAGGACGGGAGCGCGGGCGGAAACGCATACATTTAGTTTTAGATGTGTTAAAAATGATATCGTACTCTTTCGCAAACGAATCACATATAACAAGTAACTTATTAAGTGTCCCAACACTGGTCGCCGGGCGAGTTAATCAGTGGTCATCCATTGGGCACAAAGTGCTGGTAACCACGGGTGTGCGGCGGTTCCAAGAACTTTCTGAACTAACTTATCTACAGCCTCGTTGAGTTTGACCAGGCTGAATTTTCTTATTAGGTACATGTTGTGTTTTCACGGTGGCACTTTTAGCAAGTATTTTAGGTAACGAAAATAAAGCGAAATTTTGACTCATCTAAGAGATTTTGTATTTTTTCACCCGGGACTAAATAGAGCCCCGGGTGAACTATAGTATTAACGTTCAGAATGTGCGCTGCTTTCACGACAACCCAAAATTCACCCAGACGCGGAGAATTTCAATTTGAACAAAAGCCTGCATTTCCATGTGTTACGGAAGCTAAGCTCGGAAAGGTATTTTGTTATATGTGGTATTTTTCGGCAACGGCTTACGTTTGTAGTTGCTAATTATTCCAAGCATGGAGGGGTAAAAACATAGAGGTACCACAAATCCGAAAAAATAAGTTCATTCGATGAAACCGATTATCTAGGGAAAGCGGACAAATGAAGTAACGCATTTTTGTCGGGTTTTCAGGCCTATTTAAGTAAATAAGTGAACTGTAACTTTAACTTTATCAAGAAGAACAAGACCAAAGGTGTCGATGGGATACCAAAAATCTAATATTTGATTCTGACAATAGGGTCTTGTCTTCGCGAGATTAAGTCTTCGCCAGGCTAATCATCAGAGAAAACCAAGTTCAGATATACCTCTACAAGCCATATCTATTTCGACGATACTGACCGAGACTTCCTGCTCTACTTCTGCCAAGTTTCCGGTTTCGCCCGAATTCCGAGCAAACTACTAGTCCAGCAAACAAAGAAAATTCAGAAACAAATCCAGCGTCAAATCCCTATAAAGAACGATTCCTGCTCCTGCGCCGCGAGGGACGTAACTGACTTCCAAGCGGGGATTTGCTTACTGGATTTGCTTATTTATGCCTTTCTAAACATGTAAACTAGCAAGAACAGGAGTTAGTTAACACATGGAGTATTTTAAAATTGTAATATATATGTGATTATTTATGACTATGTTGACCATGTATGACGATCCACCACTATTTTTCTAAAAAGATAACATGGAATTAAACGAATTAGAAATTAGAGTTGTGAACGTACAACTCTTTTCCAAGTAATTACGGTTGGTAAGGAAGAAGGAAAAAGGATAGTCAAGAGAAAATTATATTAATGGTTGGGACATAGTGGGAGAGAATCGAACATAATGCGGAAAGAATACGAAAGTAATTCTAAGATCATTGAATCTTACGGAGCTACTGGCATTTTGTCACGGCTGCAAGAATTGCACATTGGTTTCCGTCAGAAATCTAGTCTACGTCTGTTGCCGCATCACCGACTGTTTAGACTTTTTTCTATTGACAGTTGGAGGCCTATTACATATTTCGTAGTTATTCTCCTGCTGTCTTTCGTTCTTTTTTTCTACTTATCTTTACTCCACTCTCTTTGTTGTAAAAAATTTTGTGGGTTATAAATATACTTACTCAAAAGATATATATTTTTATGTACTTTCATTTGGAAACTGGTGGGATGATGAAATAAAACGAATGGATTAAGGAAATACCTCAGCTGCGCGAACTTTCCCGATGGTCCAGTTTCTTCGTATTTGTTCTTCAGAACTTGCCATGAAACTGAATAGTTTGTTGCCGAATGCTTTACTTCTCTCAGGGCCATCGACTAGGGGGAATAAATTCAGCAATCTCTGTGCTAGATGGTCGGTCGACACCCATTTAGTTTTATTCAAACTCTCGACCACCTGGCTGTAATGAAGGAAATATTCAATAAACCGAAAAGAGGTATGGGACACAAAACATAAGAACAACAAAATAAAGAAAACAATAAGATAATACCAATGACATGCAAAATCAATAGATTTTTTGCCAAGTCAATATATCTTAGTTCAGTAAATATAATTTGAATTTCCGCTTTTGCAGCTTCGTGATAATAAAGCTGTTTGAGAAGTGTGTGTATGATTTAATCTTGCCACAAGTGGATTCTTTTATCAGTTCGGTTTCAAGGAAAAATCTTCGACCGAGTTTTGTATATTTATTCTTAAATCAGTGATCCAATATCTTTGGATGTTTTCAATCCCGGTGTTTGTGTGCTTCATCGATGCGAAAGCAGCACTGACAGTGTAAACCACGAAAAGTTGTTCGATACAATGAGTGAGAAAGGAGTGGATGCACGAGTAATTGGTACCCTGCATCATTGGTTGAAGGTGCAGAAATTCAGGATTAAATGGAGTGGCTTTTTTAGTCAGCCATTTAGTGTACAGAACGGAGTACGCCAAGGAGGGGTACTCTCACCTCTACTTTACAATCTGTACGTTGATGAACTGAACATCTTGCTTTCTCGCACAGGAGTTGGCTGTTTCATCAACAACACATGCTTCAATAACATAAGCTATGCAGATGATCTTCTGATCCTGGCTCCAAATGTGGCTGCTCTTAACCTTCTGCTGGGCGTTTGCGATCGTTTTGCTTGTGAAAAAGATATAGTTTTCAACACAAAGAAGACGCTTTGTATGGCGTTCATCCCGCGGAACTTGCAGCTGAAACATATTCCTGATGCCCTTCTGTCTGGAGTACCTTTAGCTTTCGTCAGTTCCTTCAAATACCTTGGTTCCACTTTCAATTCAACCATGAGTGACGAAACGCATGTTGCTGCTGTCTCCAGGTCTCTGTGCTCCAGAGCAAATATACTTATTCGTAAATTTGGAAAGTGCGAGCCTGCGGTTAAAGATTTCCTTTTCAGGTCGTACTGCACACCTTTGTACTGCCTTGCGTGTGTGCGGAGTATCCCCTCTAAATGCGAGAGCAGGTTTCGGGTTCTTTATGGCAATTCCTTCCGGTGGCTTCATGGTCTTCCCTGGAATTGCAGTGCCTCTGGTATGTTTGCGGGTGGTGGTCTACCCTCGTTTAGGGAGCTTAAGAGGAAAGCTGTGTTTTCGGTCCAGTCTAGGATCCTCAGCTCGACTAATCCGCTCCTTTTGGTGCTTTCTGGGCCTTACTTTAGGATCTCTCTGCCGCTCTGGAAGGAGTGGACACATGTGCTTTATGCTGTCCCGGTGGAGAGCTAATTTTCTGTTGTTGTTTTTGCATTTATGGTGTTGTTGTTGTTTATTTTTGTGTTTATGGCCCCTGTTGAAGAAATAAAATAAATAAATATTACTGCAACAATAATATGCCAGCTGGCTTCTTACAATAGATTTAGCTTATCTTTGTCAAACTACATATATCGGACATTCGAAATTTCACATAGTCTGGAACACAGAACTTTGGGAAACGCCTGGTTCCGTCGCATGGGTTAAATCGAATTTTCCGCGCTTCATAGGCTACGTAGTCTTATGCCATCTAGCCAGAGAAAAATAACACTAGGGAATAACGCCAAGACCTATGCTTTCCATACTTCACAATTGGGCCATACTTATAGAGCCACCCACTACGCTTGTTGCATTTAAAGCAAGACAAACTTGCGGGTTTATAAATTTCTAATAAAGCTAAGATGCGGTCTGCACACATCGAAGTAGCAGTTGCGTCTTTTTTTTTTGCTGTATTCAGAATATGACGTTATTGGAGCCAGCGCTGGTGCACGACTGATTGAGTTTCAGTACAGCCGTTCTCAATCACTAGCAGTGCTAGTGTCGCTGTTATTCGAGTGTGTAACTTTGTCAAGTCTTGGCGCTACTCCCTAGTGTTATTTTGCTCTGCATCTAGCGCTTTGGGGATAAACTTAAGCATCAGTGACTAAGAATCGAAGCGCTGTCAGTTTAGTTTCTCGAGAGTAATCGACAAGTCGAGTCGCATGATACAGTCGGAGCAGGATTAATAGTGAGCTGATGTTCTACTACACAGTAGTATTATAAAGTTCCTGGTGGATCACAGTCACGTCGACAACAAGGAACACTTAAAAGTCACTGTGCCTCCGACAACCTTAACGTACCATTGCTAAATAACGGCGTTCCACCCTTCTTACAATAATAGCTATCAGTTATTACTTTCGGTCCAACCTCGTAAAAAGTTACTTCGCTGAGCGTTCCAACCTTCTCGAAATAGTAACTATTTGCTTGACTGCTCGGGAGCGAAGTAAGCGTGGTAACTACGATCTCTGAGGCGCGACTAGCGCATGGCACGACATTTTACCAAGAGGCTGATCACACTGGGCTCAAAACGACGCTGATTTGACAATCCGACAATTTCTCGGCTGAAAATTACTCTACAAATCCGCGCAGTTGGTACGGTCGCAGGGAGGATTCTGAAAATCCTTTGGGGACGTGGTGTTTGATCACCTGCAGCAGCTTTGGGATAATCAGCACTGTCAGAAGTTTCATAACAGATAACACAAGGATGTTCCTACGGCCCAAGCTGACTGCGAATCATATTTTTTGACTTTTCATCATGCGAATCATATTTTTTGACGGTGCAAAACGGATAAGTCAGCTACATAGCTGACTTATCCGTTTTGCACCGTCAAATAAGATAACACAAGGATGCGCAGTTTCAACAGACAACACTTGGGATGTAATATGTTGTGATTTTGCATAACAAGCATTGACAGGAAGAGCAGAAGAAGCATCTGCTGACTTTTTTGTTTGTCGTCATGATATCGGACACGTCAGTAGATTATTTTTCGGCGTTTTTTCCCGGGCATCCTTGTCTTATCTGTTATGAAACTTCTGACAGAGTAGACTGCAATTAGGGTTACAAGTCAAAACTTGACCAGTTTTGCAACAATTCAGTTTACATTATTTTGGGCAAGTGTGAACTACAATGCTGTATCTTTCTAATTGGTCTCCTGAATCTAGAATAACAACATTCAGAATTTAGTGTATCTTCTTCTTTTAATTTTTTTTTCTTTTTCATTTGGCATCCCAAAAAGCTGTCTTTTCTTGGATTTAGTGATACCACTTCGGAGGCTCATTCTGCGCACAAAAAAACAGGAGTGACCAGGCTCTGAAAGTAGAAAAATGAGTTCCAGCGTTGATGTCAGGAGGCCAGAAGCTGTGACGTCATGCGTAGTTACTACGGTAAGTAGGATGGAACACGACCAAAGCTACATCCAACCGTGTACGCCCATTTTTAAAGACCATACAGAGCCTCAAGGAAAGTTAGACTCACCTAAAGCCATCAGTCACTGGTTTCTTAACAGGCAGGATCTGTTCCACAGAAGCTGGCAGGGGAAAGTCACTCTTCACTCCTGGCGCATGTTGCCAAATTTGAATTTTCTGCTTATTCGGTTGAACAATCCGGTTATTTACAATCATAGAGCGCGGAACTAAGAATGTATTTCCATTCGCTGATTTGCATTTCACATAGTCCTGCTTGGCATTTTGTGGCAGGGCTGGCTTCGCTTGTGGCGGTGGGACCGTCTCCACGATAATGTTAGGTTTGGGTACCGCAGGCACATGTGAGCTGATACCATTCAGACGCATATTATTTCGATTCTGCGCTATGGAACCCGGTACGATTCTTAAATTCGGCGATGGTGGGTTGACCATCACAACTCTTCTTGGCGGATCGATCGTTAGGCCATTGCTTGCACTAGGTGGATCCCGGATTATCTTTTTGAGTCCATTCTGTTCACACAGAGGCCGAATCCGGCTGTTCACAGTAGATAACCCCAATCTCGGAGGCACGGAGCTGGATATACCAGCCGGTTTTGAGCAAACGGTTGAGCCAAAACGTGGCCCTGAATATGGACGTGTCTGGAGGGGATTTCCAGACTGCACCACGGGCCGACTTTGCTGGGTAAGAGGCCGTATTTGTGCCGTTAAGGGCGTAGGGACAGTGGAAGGCCTAACTGCAGTCCTCTTCACAACAGAGTACAAGCTTAAGTCATCCTTGGTCAAAGTTGACTCCAAATGATCCAAATCTGTGACTATCTCACATTCAAAATCTATTTTTGGGGGTTCGTCAAGGCGCAATTCTGGCGGGATATTTAAAGGCAGGTCTATATCCGGTTCTTCGATGGTTTCCTCCGTCTCCATTGGCTCCAAGTTGATATGACTCGCAAGCTCGTTCATGGCATCCAAAGCGTCGGCAGTACCTTCGTGGACCATTATGTCGTACACCGATTCACCCCCTAAAAGAGAGAACATTGTTGAGCATATCAAGTAGAGCAAATAAGGGCCATACCCTAATTTTTCCACGAAACTCAAGGAAGCAGGCTTCTTTTAAAGTTCAACTGAAAAGCCAACTTACTTTTGTATCATTCAGCTGAACACACTGCCTTATTTGGATTCTGCTAAGAGTTTTTTTTCTTTTCCACTATCTGTCTAGTAGTGGCGTTCATAAGATCTACAGCCGTCCCCACAACACAAACTCTACCATGACGCGATAAATTTGAATCTCAACACAAACGCGGCTTTTCAGTGACCAATGGTGGTCTTGGTGAAGACTGCTTAGTGCCTGAACACAAATTTTCGTAAATCCTTTTCGTCAAGCATACAACACAGGTACAAGCACACAGACGTACCATAAATCCGACAGGGAAATTCAGCTATATCAAAACCGATTATTCGTGAATAGCGGAGCAACGAAGTAACGCATTTTCATCTGGTCTTCAAGCCTCTTTAAGTGAATAAGTGATGGGTAACTAGAGTGTCCGATCTCAGCCCTTTTCGGTTAAACTTTAAGCAGAACTGAAACCTGATTTATTAGCCAAGAGAAGCGCTACTACATTTTACATCACCATTCTCATTTGTACATCACCTTTTCTCTTATAGATGACTTGTCTCTGGAAGTCGCTAGCGTCTTAGGTGAAGAACAAGAAAACGTTTTCGTCAGCTAGGGTCAGCTGTCATTTGTTAGTCCAGCTATGATTAATCCTTCTTCTTAAAGTTTAACCGAAAAGGGCTGAGATAGGGCAATCTAGTTACCCATCAACTATTATTTATTACTAATTATTATTATATGCCTACGACAACCTTCCCGCTGAGAAGTTGGTTGTGTTCAACGAACACAAGCAGCTAAGGGGCCACCGTTTCAAAATCGTCCATTCGTCCAAGCTCTGACAAAGATGTTGGCCGTTGGGCATCTAGGAACAGAGTGACCGTCCCGTGGAACTCCTTTCTGACGATGTAATTGGTGCAGAGGCGGTCAAAGTATTCAAAAAAGCTATAGATATGGCATTCACATGGATGGCACGTTTTCGGTCTCAAAATTCCGCAGAGAGTTTTGATTTAGTTAGATTTCTGGTACCAAAATTTTCTCCGATTTGTCACTTTTTTTTGTGAAGTAAGGATCGCGAAAGACTATACCAGCATTATCTTCACTTATTTATGTTTATTTATTACCCTTTTCTTATGAACAACTTGTCCTTGGAAATCGCTAGCGACTCAGGCGAAGAACAAGAACATATTTTCGTCAGCTAGGGTCCAGCTGTTACTTCTTCGTCCAGCTATGACTAATTCTTTTTCTTAATGGGTATAACCGGTCTAGGACTTGGGGGTAAGGCTTACTCAGACAGCCTGGGTAGGACTACAGTGGAGTATTCCCTTATTCAAACTATGCCCGTGTCGGCAGAAAGGCAGCCACCACGCTCCACCTGGTTTTCGACTTACCTAGCGTCTGAAGTCCAGTGTAAGTTTTGTCCAACTTCAGGTCATGTACTATATCCGCGGGTCTATCTCTCGGATGCCGAAAGAACAGCTGCGCACGAACTGGAAACTCACCCCAGCCTCTCCGACTCAGCTGAAATGGTGGGGCACTGTAAAACAGGAAAACATTAGTCTTGATCACCTTTCCAACTCGACATTTACAGGCTTTGAACCGTATTTTTGATTTCCGAGTTTTTAAATTTATTGTTGCACTTGCGCCGCTCTGTACAAATGTTATTTAGAGCGTTTTCTACCCTTCTAACAATAGTAACTATTAGTTACTATTTCCGTTCCAACCTCAATAAAAGTACTCTGTACTCTGACCGTTCCAACCTTCTCGAAATAGTAACTAACAGTAACTATTTGCTTACCATGCTAGGGAGCGTAGTAAGCGTGGTAACTACACATCTCTGTAACATGATTGGTCGGATTCGCCCGTGGCATGATGTTCTGCTGGAAAATAGAAAAAATCGTTCCAGCCTTGACGGCAATAAGCCAGTATTTCTGAAGTCATGCGTAGTAACTACGGTAAGTAGGGTGGAACACGCTCTTAGTCCAATTTCTTAAGAGGCTGGCGTCTCACGATGAGAAAGGGAACGGCAATGCCACTTCCACAGAAGAAGACGAAGCTTTTATTTGTTTCAGATGTCGAAGGGCATGTTCTCGCCAGCAGCAACTCCCATATTGCCTTGTCGGGTAAAGCATTGTTCAAATACGAGCGTTGTGCGTTGATCCGAGAGGAATACTGGCAATCAGTTTTCTCCATATCCTGCTAATTCTTCAGCCCAATTTCTACTTAGTTTCATCCCACCATTTATTTCTGGTCATATCTTGCAAGTGTATTAGTTAATTTGTTTCGTGTCTGTGTATTTCGTAAATATTTTATTCCTCTTCTAGCTTTAAGCTATTTGGATATCAACTTGATTGATTGATTGAATAGCTCTATACGCGATGTTTACGGCTTAACACAAACCCTTGTTCACATACAAAGTGAAAACGTTCTTAGCCATGCAGTGTTCGGTGTTGCCACGCGGACACAAGTTTCGAGCTTTTAAAGACAAAGTGTTCTTAGTACTACTTGAAGTACACGAGTACAATTTGACTCCCATTATATTGTAAAAAGCTACTGAGCTAACAAGTGGACAGCATTGTTCCTCGGACTAACAATAAGCACTCGTAACAGGACAAAACGTGGTCTTTCGAAGAAAAGTTGTTTCTTCAACTTCACACAAAGTAGAGCTTCATTGCTTCCCGTGGCAGCCCTGACGACGCTGCTCCTTTTCTCGGCCCTCAGGCGGAACCAACCAAGCAATCTGATTGGCTCTGCATAAGCGAAGATAGAGCCCGGATATATTCTCCTTATTCGCCTTATTACAGCGCGCCCCGAGGAAAAGAGGAATCTGTAATACAGGTTATTCGCCGTAAACCGTAATACACCTTACTACACCTATCTGAACAAGGCTTAAAGGACCTGTCTTACCTTATAGTACTAACGCAACCTACTTCCATAATTTCCATATATTTCTAAACCCGGAGACCCCAATTTCGTACGGTACATTCTAACCCCTCTAACAAAACCACGCTGATTTACTTGCTTGCCGTGTTTTGCTACTTTCGATGTATATCACGCTGTCGACGGTTGTCGACGAGAAGTTTTTTCATCTGAAAAACCGGTTATGTAAATTTTGTCCCTGTTTTCGCTACAAGTCAACGGGTCTCGGGAAAGGCTTAAAACAGCCAAAAGCGTGGGTTATCTGTTGAAAGCACAGCCTAGTTTTAAAGTAATCAAATATTTTAAAATACTGTAAGCTGAAGAGTATATAGTGCGAGGGGTCCTTTAAGAGAAACGGAGAAGCTCCTGATTAGCTGGGTCAGCATTCACTTGTCCTTATAAGACATTTTCACTTTGCCCGGTAGTAAATTACCTGCTGAACGAACGGCAGCAAAATGCAGTCAAACGGCCAGTCCAGTGGGAGGAAGTTGTGCTTCAACTGCAAACGGAAGTCACTGGCAAGAAAACTTGCCAAGCACGAACAATCAAACTTCAACAGGCAAAAGCGAAAGTCGACAGCCAATCAGAAACGCCGCTTACGTCGTCAAATCGGTAGTCCAGACTAGCCGACCACACAAGTTAACCAGCTTCTATTCCCCTTTCCCCTAGAAGCTGGGATACTTGCGTTCCCCGTTTCATGTTTCTAAGGCGTTTTTCTGCAGAAACATTATACAACACTCCAAATAATTAGGCCTCTAGACTCCGCCCAAACTTATTTCACACCACATCTACAAGGATTTTCTCCCTCCCCCGCATAACAATGTAAGGGAAAGGACATTTTCAACATTTCTAACCAAAAGCGGCCAGACGTAGCCATTACCAAAACATAGTTCTTTCCCAAAGACTGTTGAAATTTTAAATGGTTTTTGACCATTTGAACGTAGTTTTAAATGTAGCTGTAGCATTAGTTGAGTTTTTGCAGATACTGTGGCATCTGATTCCACGGTAACTGGCTCTGCATTTTGTCACTCATGGAGTAACTGTAATAAGTTTCTCCGAGTAAGGATTCAAGTTAACTGCAGTAATTACAACTGGGATTAATGTAATCTTTACTGAGGTAAGATTAATCTGAATTAGAGATATTATATTTTTAGGGACAAGTTTAATCCCAGTAGCAAATACTGCAAGATTTTTTTTTTTGCAGTGTAGCTATGGTATGTGATACTACGGTTGATTTGCAAAAAATGACACTATATCAACTCACATCACAAGTATCAAACATATTTCCCACCAGTTTGACGAAAACCTAGGCTCTTGTGTTGGGGATGATGAAAGTGTGATGAGCTTTTCAGATACCAGGGTAAAAAAAAGCAACTTTAGACCGTGGCATCAGGTACCATGGTATCTTCAAAACGAAACTACTGACAAATTTGTGCATGGCAGTACTCGCCAACTTTGGTTTTGTTTCCAAGAAAACGCGAACGAATAAAGTACTATTCTTTTCCAAGTCTGAACAGCAGGTGAACTTCATACCCTCGATATTCGCCTGGCCTTGGGGTGAACAATGGCAGTGAAGTCGACCAAGATTGCCACTAGAATTTAACTCCTACAGGCAGAGCTGCTGCAAGTCCAGGCGTCTCGAGACGAGTCCAGAGCCCGAGTCCACAGAGAGAGAGACAGAGAGAGAGAGAGAGAGAGAGAGAGAGAGAGAGAGAGAGAGAGAGAGAGAGAGAGAGAGAGAGAGAGAGAGAGAGAGAGAGAGAGAGAGAGAGAGAGAGAGAGAGAGAGAGAGAGAGAGAGAGAGAGAGAGAGTTTTCTTTATACAACATCATAGCTAACAGCTAATTTGCGTTGCTTAACTATGCTAAATAACAAACTAACGCAAAAAAAGGGAAAATATCACTCGGCTTTGTTTAACAAATCCGTAAAAAAAAGGTCTGGCGGACAGAAAGGACTAAAAGCTCCGGCGGAGCTCTGGCGGACGGACAGCTCCGTGAAAGACGAGTCCGAGTCCTTGAAAAAGGCGTCTCCAGAGTTCGAGCCCACCAGCTCTACCTACAGGTTTCTTATTCCTGCAGCTAACTTACCTTATTTCTACAATGTCGTTTGGCGCGTATGACTGATGGAGGTAGAATTTTATTTTCGAGACGAAGCTACTGATATCCGGCTCATCTTTCGAGCCCCGAACGTATACCATCCACTTGTGCGTGACCGAAGATTCATCTCGCTGATCTGGCTGGAGCCATCGTGATATGTTGCCAATAATAATCCTGGAAGGAAACGATAGATGTATGTGCGATGTTACGAAGCCCCAAACCAGACTCGACCTGAAACAAGGCATGGCGCTGCAACCCGTAATTGTACCAGACTTGTTCGCCCCGATATTTCGTAAATTATTTTAATTCGGAACTGTGATATATTCGTTATTAATTGTACATACATACAAATATTTTAAGGTAATTATTGAGAAGTGATTATTAAGCCTTAGTCGTGTTAATAATGTGTGACGATCCGACGCTAGCGAGTAATTATATGAGAAGAAATAAACGTTGTTATTATTATTATGTATGCATTGTCCACGGAAAGCCCAAAGGGCCATGGAACAAATGATGATGATGATGAAATTTTATTTACGCACTTAAGAAGAGGAAAATAGTGCAGTACAGACAAATCAAAGGAAAAATTACACTGAGCTTTCAATAATGTAGTCAATGCACAAGATAAAAAAATAAACACTAAAAAAAAGAAAAGGGACTAATCGGGTCTAAAAAATATTCTTCCTAGATGGAATACGGAGAAAAAGAATAAAAAGAATGATATGCAAAGCAAATACTGAATACATATCAATCAATCAATAATTTTATTAACCCATAAAAAAATGGCACAGAACGTGCCCATACTGAGTATATGAACAAGAGCTGTAAGCTCATATGGCACTTGCATGGGTTAAGATGATTTGATTGATCAACACTAAGTTTCGACTTTGCGGTTGAGATGCGCACTCTAAGGGAGCTGGAACTTCATTTGTAAGCAAAACCCTTTAGGCAAAAATGCTAATGGGCTGATGGGCATCATGAAAATGCATATATTGCTTAAAAGTATTTTTTTTTACTTTGCGGTCAAGATTGGTACTTTAAGGAATAATCGGATTTGGGACGTAGCAATTTCTAAGCAAATGTTGTTGAGTCTCCAATATTCCAGCGAAGTTTCATCGTCCCGGAATGATTGATCCAGAGCATCTGTTGTCCACTCCCACGAAGTTCGATCCAGATCACACCAGTCTAAGCGGGTCAAGTATTTTCCGCCCTCCCCCCAATAATTGCCGGATTCGGTCCGGAAATGAAAAAGATCACCAGAGAAAATTGTCCTCTGTTTAATTATTAAATTTCACTCGAATCCGATCACCCGTTCCAAAGTTACGCATGACTCAATATTCCGGATTCCCCTCCCTCAACTCCCCCCCCCCCAAGATTATCTTATCGAGGATTTTTTTTTTTTCCAAGTCAGTTTGACCAGGTCCCTGATCTGCCTTCCAAGTTTCGTCGTGAAAATCCCCCAAAAAACGGAATTCCGGGAAACCCCCTCCTCCCCCCCCCTCAAGTGTCCGGATCCAGTCAAATTATGTAAAAGATTTACATGGATCAGATGTTTGTTCTTCCCAGCAAGTTTCACTCCGATACCATCATTCTAACCGTTTCTCGAGATTTCCGGTCCCCCCCCCAGCTCCCCCACGGTGCCCGTAGCCAATCCGATTCAGTAAATGACTTACCTAGAGCACCTGTTTGTTCTTCCCACAAAGTTCCATCCCGATCCCTCCATTCTAAACGGGTCACGTATTTTCCGCCCCCCCCCCCCCCCGATAGTTGCCGGATCCGGTCCGGATATGAAAAAGATCATCGGAGAAATGTCCTCTGTTCAATTCTTAAATTTCACTCGAATCCGATCACCCATTCCAAAATTAAGCATGACTAAAAATTTCGGATTCCCCTCCCTCCACTCCCCCCACCATTATCAGATCGACAAAATTTTTATTTTGAAGTCAGTTTGATCGGGTCTCTGATATGCCTGCCAAGTTTCATCGTGAAAATCCCCAAAACCACTCTCACCGGAATTCCGGCCCCCCCCCCCCCCATAAGTGTCCGGATCCAGTACAATGGTCTAAAGGACTTATCTAGAGCAGATACTTGTTCTTCCAAGCAAGTTTCACTCCGATAAACGGGACATAACAGATATATATTCTATTCAGTTATGAAGTTTCATTACAATTCGATCACCCGTTCGAAAGTTACACACTTCTCAATTTCCCGGATTCCCCTGCCCTCCACTCCCCCCCCAAAATGGTCGGATCGGGAAACTGAGTATTTCTAAGTTTGTTTGGTCGGGTCTCTGATAAGTTTCATGATCCTAGCACAACTGGAAGTACCCTAACTCGAAAAAGTGTGACAAAATGCCCTACATTTTCAAGTTTCCAGCGCCCCCACTCCCCCGCATATGGTCGGATCGGGAAACTGATTATTTCCAGGTTAGTTTGGTCGGGTCCCTGATATTCCTGCCAAGTTTCATTGTCCTAGCTCATCTAGAAGTACCCTAACTCGAAAAAGTGTGACAAAATGCCCTAAATTTTCAAGTTTCCAGCGCACCCACTCCCCCGCATATGGTCGGATCGGGAAACTTATTATTTCAATGTTAGTTTGGTCGGGTCCCTGATACTCCTGCCAAGTTTCATTGTCCTAGCTCATCTGGAAGTACCCTAACTCGAAAAAGTGTGACAAAATGCCCTAAATTTTCAAGTTTCCAGCGCCCCCGCTCCCCCGCATATGGTCTGATCGGGAAACTGATTATTTCCAGGTTCGTTTGGTCGGGTCCCTGATATTCCTGCCAAGTTTCATTGTCCTAGCTCATCTGGAAGTACCCTAACTCGGAAAAGTGTGACAAAATGCCCTAAATTTTCAAGTTTCCAGCGCACCGCACTCCCCCGCATATGGTCGGATCGGGAAACTGATTATTTCCAGGTTAGTTTGGTCGGGTCCCCGATATTCCTGCCACGTTTCATTGTCCTAGCTCATCTAGAAGTACCCTAACTCGAAAAAGTGTGACAAAATGCCCTAAATTTTCAAGTTTCCAGCGCCCCCACTCCCCCGCATATGGTCGGATCGGGAAACTGATTATTTCCAGGTTAGTTTGGTCGGGTCCCTGATATTCCTGCCAAGTTTCATTGTCCTAGCTCATCTAGAAGTACCCTAACTCGAAAAAGTGTGACAAAATGCCCTAAATTTTCAAGTTTCCAGCGCCCCCACTCCCCCGCATATGGTCGGATTGGGAAACTTATTATTTCAATGTTAGTTTGGCCGGGTCCCTGATATTCCTGCCAAGTTTCATTGTCCTAGCTCATCTGGAAGTACCCTAACTCCGAAAAGTGTGACAAAATGCCCTAAATTTTCAAGTTTCCAGCGCCCCGCACTCCCCCGCATATGGTCGGATCGGACAACTGATTATTTCCAGGTTAGTTTGGTCGGGTCCTTGATACGCCTGCCAAGTTTCATTGTCCTAGAACATCGGGAAGTACCCTAACTCGCGATCACCGGACCGACCGACAGACAGACAGACCGACCGACGGAAAAGTGATCGGTATATGGCACTTGGCCGGAAGGCAAGTGCCATAAAAACAATAATGGAAGAAAAAGAAAAGAAAAGATCCGACTAAACTAAACGAAATGACTATTTAGTTTATGTAGTGTGATAACAGTATTTATTATGAAGTTTTATATAAAGCCCCCCTAAGGCTTTAAATACATTATTATTATTATTATTACACCAACGCACTATAATAAGGATGGCACCTGTCTAGAGAAGAGTCAAACTCGGCACAGCTTTGGGCCACATCCACAAAAGTATCAGTAACGCAGTAAAGTTGCGTAGCTTGGCAGTTACGAGCCCATGGGGGAAGGCCGAGTAGGTACTTAGCATACTTATAGAACAGTCTACAGATTGTCCTTAAATCAGTTATGATAAAGAACTTCCAAAAAGGAGATAGGGCTAGAATGTGGGGGATTATGTAGGCGTTGTAAAGTCTATCCAAAATATGTCTACTATAACGGGTTTTAGCACTAGCCAACACTCTTTATGAAAACAAAACAAAGAAAACTAATTACATAATTAAAACACTTTAAATGAAAAGAGACCTATGTCTCAGTCCCACCTGAACGAACACTGCCAGGTTTTTAATAGTACTAAAAGATCGACTACTGAGCAGAGCATTTAGCCACTCCCCATGTCTGTATATCTGTGGAGCAGCTCCGACCGTAGATCATAAGTTCCTGGCAATATGACATGAAGTGTTCCACACTCTTCTCAGGGTCCCCACATATAGGGCACCGGTAAAGGCCATCTACCGCACGCTCCCTCCCCAGGAATTTCCCCGTCATTCCCAACAGCAGAAATTTCCCCTCAAACCCATATATGATTTTAGTTCTCTCTTAAGTCCCGCTTTAAAATATACTTCTTCACCCCACACTCTCTCCCACTGTGAATACGACTTGAGAGACAGCGATGTCGAGACCTCACACGTCCAGTTTTGGATTTCTTGACAATCGAGAATGTTACCAGTGAGCGTGTTCCACCCTACTTACCGTAGTTACTACGCATGACGTCACGAACTTTGGCTTCTTGTCGTCTAGGCTGTAACGCATTTTTCAATTTTCGGTAAAATATCACTCCACGGGGTAATCCGGCCAATCACGTTAAAGAGACGCGTAGTTACCACGCTTACTACGCTCCCAAGCATGGTAAGCAAATAGTTACAATTTTGACAAGGTTGGAACGGTTAGCGTAGTAACTTTTCACGAAGCTGGAACGAAAATAGTAACTAGTAGTTACTATTGTTTGAAGGGTGGAACACGCTCAGTGTCTTAACTCAGCTTCGAACGAATTATTTTCCAGAGACGGGTCGACCAATCGGGAAAGAAGAATGCATAGTTCTTACTAGAAATACTTTTTCACGATAAAATTGTCTGGAAGAAGTGTTTTTAAAAATACTCATACTTGCCTCTGGGAATTCTCTTGTTGGCGCTTGCCGACTCTTGCCGGGCTTCGCGAAAAAACATATACTTTTTCGCGCGTAAAATTTAAAACGAATGTGCGTCGTGGTTAAATGCTGAGAAATCATAGCGATCCACGTGCGTGGTGGCAGAGTGGCAAGGTGCCTATGGGCGCACCATCCCCAACCGGGGGCACTATAATCGTAAAGCTTTCGGAAATTTGTACAACACCTTCTGCTCTCCTTCTATACTATTTCGTTCTGGTGTCACTCATGTTCTGCGAAAGAAGGAGGTTAAAAAGATGAGATCATGTTATTTTAAATATGCAATGCACCTGCTCCACTTGTCGAAATTATGTCATAACCATACATTGACGGAGAAGTTCAAAATTCCAAGATGCAAATGTTACCCTTTCGGATGTTTCCACGTCGCTATAAAAAATCATGTACAACAGGGCCCAACCAGCGCACGACGTTATGCTCTGCTTCCTGGACGAAGATTGAAAATTAAGTGTGTTTTTCTGTGTGTTTATGTGTTTTTTTATTTTCTTTCATTTACTCCGCTTTTTCAAAATGGCGGGTTATAAATAAATTACTTACTTACTTACTAGATTAGTTTGGCAGCACCTAGTCGCTGAGGTCTCAAGACAAAACGAAGTTATTGTTAGGCGACCCAGGAAAATCTTGGCTAGCGCAAAAAACGAAAAAATCGAACAAACTGATTCAAAAGGATTCTGTATAGAGGAGGACTTGAGAGGTCAGTACGCCAATTAAGTCGCCACTGGGGGTGTGAAAACAGTGAAAGCCAAGAGGGATCCTCTAAAAAAAACTTATACATAATCAGCCTCGCTTATGGTCCATTTACACACTGCGTAAAATCCGAGAGTATTTTGAAATCCGAGCGTATTTTACGCACGTTTTGAGCTTGAAAAGATTTCTAGCAATACGGGCGTATTTAGATACAAAACGGACCGATTTCTCAAACACGTCCTTATTGCTAGAAATGTTTTCAAGCTCAAAACGTGCGTAAAATACGCTTGGATTTTACGCAGTGTGTGAACCCACCATTAGCCAGACGGAGTTAGAGGACACCCTTTCCGGCGCGCACAAACAACAGAAGTTGCGAAGGCATACCTTTTTTTCGACTTGAATCTTGACCCTCTGATCTCTGTCTTAATTTCCGAATGCTCACCAACAGCAGGCGGGACATATTGTGGAAGTTTGGTAGCTTCCGTGGACTTTTCCAGTCTGGACTCTTCACGAGGGTTAGCATCAGTGAAACCTTTAGGTCGTTTACCAACTAGGAGCTTCTTGACGGTCGGGTGGATGGGAGGGTTGTCGTCAGGAAGGACGTCCCCCTAAAAAAAATAATATATAATCGAGGCAGTGGGGTAATTAGGGCAAGAGGCGTCACGTATGGGGGAGGGGGGACGCCTCTCCTCAATGTTGTCGGCCAGTCGGAAAAAAACCGAGTGGGCACGAAGCAGAGCTGCTGCGAGTCTATCAAATCCGACTCCGAGACAAGTCCGAGTCCTTGAAAAAGGCGTCTCGAGACGAGTCCAGAGTCCAAGTCCACGGCTCTGGCGGGCGGACAGCTCCGTGAAAGACGAGTCCGAGCTTGAAAAAGGCGTCTCGAGACTGTCTCGAGACGAGTCCAGAATCCAAGTCCACCAGCTGTGGCACGACGCGACGCGATTTTTCTTAAAAAGGTCGGTAAAAATGATCAGCCAGTCGATAAAAACTAGAAAAATCCGGTTAGGGCTTCGGTGGGGGGGAGGGAACTGAGCTTACATAATAATAGTAATAGGGCAGTGCCAGGAGTCCCCTTCCCCGGACAAATTGCGTATGCGGACTCTTCTCCGGTATTTTACCGTCTACAAATGCTAATCACTACAGTAGTCATTATTGTCTGTGTTACGTATTAAATTCTGTGCATCTCCTAACTCGTAGCTGAATAAATATTATATTATATGGTGCAACAAATGGGTTAAAGCCTCTCGTCCTCTCGGAGGTTCGTTTGACACACTGTTCACTACACATTCTTTTATCGTTGATTTTGTCCAAGAACTTCAATCAATCAAGTTTAATATCCTAATAGCCTAAGCTAGAAGAGGAATAAAATATTTACGAAATACACAGTCACGAAAAAAATTAACTAATACACTTACAAAATATGACCAGAAATAAATGATGAGATGAAACTACGTAAAAACTGGGCAGAAGAATTGGCAGGATATTGAGAAAACTGATTTGAAAACTGAGAAAACTGAACTTTTTTAAGGGACAGATCGAATAATTCGTTGCAACTTCAGAGGAAAGGGAGTTCCTCCAGCTCCTCATTCAATTTCCCGGAAATCACCTTTTATAAAAAAAAAAAATTTCGTTTTATTAAAAAAGGAAAGACAACAAGTAGCTACGAATGGTAAGTTTTGAAATTTTCATGATGAGTGAAAAATAAAAAAAATGACAAGCCCAATAGGACGCTTGAAAGACGGGATAGTGTCGAAAATGATCTGCCTCGATGGGCTATCAAATGATATGGAGCATGGTCTACACGTGCACGGTAACGTTTGACAAACATACGGATGTAGTACCCATCTAACTGAAGCGCAAGTGCACAGCAACAGTTGACAATGGTACGGTAGTAATATCCAACTAAATAAAGAGTTTTCGCGCTTAGACAAATGGGGAAACCGCAGAGTAGCCCCACCATTCCGTGGATTCTATGAGTAGGAACCGGGTTCGTTAGTGAAAATTTGGTCGAAAGTAGGAGCCGGGTTCGTTGAGGGAGATCAAAACAGGGATCCTGCATCAGAACAGGGATCCAAACTTAAGGAAGAAGAAGAAGAAACCCCAAAGAACAGGGATCCTGACTTTCTCATTTTTCGGCGAACGTTCTCTATCACTGTCATCCGTCCTCGGTAGCCCACAACACGTTCGTGAGATGCTCCCATAGGAATTTTCACCCGTACGACCAGAATGTCAAAATTTCCCAAAAGTCCAAAATTTAACTCCAACTGCTCCAACCATGAAAGGTGCAGAAAGAGCTTTGTTCCGTCTTTGGCAGAGCTCCACAATAAATTAACTACTCAAGTCACTTTTTTGTATCATTTATTTGTGTGCTCTATTCAAATTTAACACATTTTCGAAGAATTACGAGAAGTACTTTGTACATATTTAGGCTAGCAAGTATTTTCATGTTGACGACGAAGACAAACTGGTCGTCTTCGCTGTGATAGTTACTACTGCCCACTCTACACCGAATCGTGAGCTTTTCTAGCTGTCATAGCCAAATAGAGGAAGTGATTACCTGAGCTTTCGAGTAGTACTGGTTGGCTGCTGCATACCGTAAGAACTTCAGCTGCTTCTGCACAAGTAAGATGCTTCCTTGAACTTTCTCTAAACTCTGTTCCTGGACTTCCAACTCTTCGGAAATATGCTTCCCAAAAACAGCACCGATCTTCTCCAAGGTTTTAGAGCGAACTAGAAAAGAAGAGTTTTTTTTGTATCGCTACCTCGATAGCCATCCCTGGCTCGGTCAACTACCGATGGGCGAGAGCTGAAAGCGGCCAACTTCTACTAAAGCAGCGCGGGCTCTAGGTCGGTTCTAATGCTTGTTGCACCATCATCAATTCCATATAGAAAATATGAGATTTGGGACGACTGGCCCCTAACCATACATCGCGCTCCCGGCCAAGGCTACCTGGACTGAACCTGCGTTTCAACATACCTTAAATGGCTTGTACGTTTAAATTCAGCTTCTAAAGCAATTTAAATTAGATCCCCTTTCACACCGCCGACTTCAACTTTGTATGAAGTTCGGTACATCTGTAGTCCAAAACCCATTACACCGTGACATACTCCCCCCGGATTTTCTCCCCTCCCAAATTCGTCTTCCTCGTCAAGCTGCCGACCCTGTGCCTCGTTTAGAGCCGGTGGTAGCTTTGCGAACAAGGTATGCTCAGAGTTTCGTCCCCTCGTTTATATAACTCGGAGCGCTTTTGAACGTTAATTTCTATGTTATTTGTATTTTATTAATCGTAGTCTAGCATGTTATTGACCATATTTATTATAAGACGTCATTATAAATGTCGCAAAATTGTATATACTTATAGATTTTTCTGTTATGACGTAAAAACAACCCATCGGCTTGTCCGTTATCTGTTTTTTAGATTATAATGAATGGAATTGAATGGATGGAATTCTTTAATTTTAGAAAATGATATAGGCTATCGTATCCTGAACATGTGAATTTTTCGCCTCAGAGAGAAAACTGAGATAATAAGCCGCCCGACCGCTATGAAGATACGCGTGTCGCAGGAGTGCGAAGGCACTGAAAAGCGTAGATTGTAACCAATATTACAATTATTTAATTGCCTTTAATGTACAGGAGAAGAGCCACCTGATATACCGCTTCCATGATCTGGATGGTGGCATGTGTGATTTTACAGGCTCAGTATGTGCTTGACCTAAGCCTCCTGAGATTTGCCCTGCTTGATCCCTGAGGAGCTTAACTCAATATAGTGTGGTTCTCAACAATCTGGGAGAAGCTTGGGATTAACTGGATTAGGACTATAAAGAGGCGGTTTGTAAGTCAGTTCAATTAGTCAACAGATGAGGAAGAGTGAAAACAAAGCTTGAGCAAATAAAGCTTTGACAGCAAGAAACCTTAAGGTGTGCGGATTGACTTTTTAATTCAATCAGTTCAATTTTTGTCGAAAGCCGAGTTTTGTAAACGAATGTTAATATAAGTAAGTAAGTAATTTATTTATGACCCGCCATTTTGAAAAGGCGGAGTAAATGACGAAAATAAACAAAACACATGTTGTGTTTTCACAACAACACAATCTATGTTGATCTGATGCGTCTTTACCTGAAAGATGTGTGTCTTACCTCTTTTGCTGATGATACCGTTTTAACGGTGTTTGCCTCATCTGTGGAGGAGCTGGTGAGAAAAGCGAACCTTGCATTGGAAAAGCTGGAGGTTTTCACTTCATTAAGTCTACTGTGTGTAAATGTGCGCAAGACATTTTTAATGACGTACTGTAGAGTTGGTACACCGCTGGATGTGTCTGGCCTGGTAACTTTGTGTGGTAAACCAGTTCAACAAGTTGATCATCTCCGCTACCTTGGTTTTTATCTTGATTGCCACCTGTCATGGAAATGTCACAGTGACGCTATTTCATCAAAAATCGCCCGTGGGGTTGGCATACTTCGACGTCTGCAGCACTTTCTCCCACAGAGGATACTTCTAACTATATATTACTCGTTGGTTTATCCATATATCTCCTACGGCTGCCTCTTATGGAGCAGCAACTTCTTATGCAACTATAGAAGAGTGCAAGTTCTACAGAATAAAGCTGTTAGAACAATCGGTAGATACCTCCAGGATGTGCATGACACTTGTGCTTGTTTTACGTCCCTGAAGCTCCTTAATGTCGGTCAGATAAGAGATTACCAGGCTGCAGTATTTGTGTTTCAGTGTATGAATGGATTAGCCCCCGATATCTTTAACAGTTTTTACCAAACAAATAGTGACCTGCATAGTTATGGAACAAGGCATAGTGATGATATAGTTGTGGATTTACGTCATGGTACCCGGTCTTCATTTTCAATGAAACACCTGGGTCCATCTGTATGGAATGAACTACCAGTGAGCATTAGGGCGGCGGAACACATACCTCAGTTTAGAAAGAAATTAAAAGATTATTTTCTGGGGCAAAAATGTTAAATTTTGTTATGGGTGGTAGGATGGTTAGGGGAGGAAGGGTGGGCTAGGGAGGTAAGGGGGGTAAGGTGAGGTTGGGAGGGAAGAATGGGGGGAGGGGGAGTTGAGTATTGATGACTGAGAGAGATTGGATTTATTTTTTCTTTTTTTCTTTACATAGGTAAGTAGTTATGTGGACTTTCGCGCGAATGCAAACCCTCATAGGTTTTTTCTCCAGCGCGAAAGTGTTGCTTTTTATTTATTTATTTGTGAATGTTGAAAAATAAAAAAAATTAAACTTAACTTAAACATATATACACACAGAAAAAGACACTTAATTTTTAATCTTCGGTCAGGAAGCAAGTAAGTAAGTAATATAATATATATATATAATATATTACTTATATAGTATATAAGTAAGTAAGTAATTCACTTCTGACCCGCCATTTGAAAAGCGGAGTATGTATGACTGCCTCTACAAATACGGCGTAGACGACTCTCTCAGCCTCTTCGGGAGCTTGTCGCAACATTTAGGAAGCTGCTCCTCCCCTCATAAACCCACTATTTTCTCCCCAACGAAATTGTGTCTGTGTACAGGCTATAAAATGAAGAAATATTTTTCTCTCCAGGTCCGACATGCCATTTTATCCATTTCCGGAAAGAGTATGCCAGCTTCGAGGAATGCCCAAAACCCCACTCCCAAACCTAAAGAACGCACCTGTTCCTGCTGAAAACAGAAGAATCATCAGGTTTTCTGGAGAAATGAAACAAAATGGACCAGAGACCGAGCTACATATGAAGTTCTACACGACTGGCTACTTCTCACGAAAGTTAAAGACAGTTCTGACACCAAAAGACACTGTAAATACAGTTGTGCAAGAACTCATCAGCCTGGGACTTGTTCACCCTGACGACAGGGAGCCTGTGAGCTTTGCTATTTACACCGTTACTAAACAGGGCCAGTTTGAAGTGAATTTCATGCCAGATCAGAGTTAACAAGGGTTTATTGATTAACGTTTTTTTAATAATTATATTTGTTAATCGCTCATGAGTTAAGCTCTTCGAAAACTGGGGAACAGGCGCATGCATTCAGGTTCACAAATTTAATTATTTGGTACTAATTATGCTTAAGGTTTGTAGGACACAAGTCAACAAGAAAAAGCGTAAGGTGCTGAACAAAATCTGTGTCTATGAGTGACTACGAGATGTCACGACAGTTACCGGAATTACCCAATAACGTTGGTATGTCTTCACATCAGCCATAGCTCAATCTGTTGTTCAGTCTTGGGGTGGACTGCTTTAGATTTTGTCTTGACTGACTATCTGTATCCCACAGTTAATGGCAAATCACTGTTTTAAACACAACTGATGAAAACAATATAATTATACAACTTGTTAGTTGTTATTGTGTTAATCTAGAGCTGTCTAATCTTGTCATGAACCTGGACAGCTCCGTTAGGCAGGATTTCATTATATCAGCATACAAGTCGGCACTTGGTTGAGTCAGCACTTGAGTGGAATGCTTCTGTGGAATTTCTTCATTATCTTGTCAGTTTTTAGTTTATTCCATAATCAGTTTCAACTGTGTTTGAATAATGCTACCTACATTCCGAACTTCACTGATATCCTAGAAGGTTCCCCGACATTTCGTATTTTTCATGTCAACCAATTTTCTAATTAGTGCCTCATTGCACTTGGCTATACAACTCGCTAATTTTCCACGTTTGATCTACCTGTGTAGCCTATTTAACCAATCTTGAATTTCTGCTTTCCGAGATCGGTAATAACAGATTCAGCTTCAAAGGTAAATCTTTTGGAAGCTTCCTTCGCTAGCTGGTCAGCTTCCTTGTTTCCTACGATATCAGAGTCTGACCAGCTCCACATCACTTGACAAGTTTTCAAAATTAGAATACATTAGGTCAAATAAGAATTTTTTTCTTCCAGACAAAAATCAAAAGTCCCGAAAACTGTGCGGCCCGTTTAAGGGTCGTTGAGGACAAGCAGAGAGATTCCTTCAGCTCCTATAGCTTCCGTTCCTTTTCGACCCACTTCTTTCACCTTCTGCCATTGGATAGTTGCTTTATAAGGATGATGGTGTTTAATTCGCGGTCTATTATGATTTTGAGTCGCTTGAAGATGTTTGGGTGCACATATGTAACTCTCACATTCAGTGGCTGCAGACCGGTGGTAAGCTTCCAGGTAGCTATTCCTTTGAGAACTTTTGTTTGTGTGTTAGTTTCAGTGGGATGGTGCTTTTGGTCCAAGAACCAGCCATGATTTGTCTAATCTTTAAAGGCAGGATTGCCTAAAACATGCTTGTCCTGGAGGGACTTGCCTTTTGCTAAATTCCCCTGTGCTGTACAGACGTTTGACCGTTAATTGTCAAAATAGTCTTGACAAATCAAACCTTGCCGACTGGCGTGCTCCCGTATGACCAGATCGTCCCGAAACACTCATGTTTTTTACAACAGCATAAGGCTTGTTAAAGCATATTAAAATCACAGATATAAAACCAGCATCAATTTCAACCAGCTTGAAGTTTTTACCAACCCAGTCGTACACAATCCCTAATTTTGGGCATGGTGCCCCAACGTCTGGGCATACTCCAACCTTTGGCATGGTGATCAACTGCTCATACACTGGGGCACCATGCCCTCCAGCAAGGGCATGGTACCCTCACAAAAATCTGTTGTCAACTGAGAATTTGAACTGAAAATTTCCTTTTCAAACAGACTTTTAAGAGGGTACCATGCCCTTGCTGTGGGACATGGTGTCCTAGCATATGAGCGCCATGCCCAAAAATTGAGGATTTGTGTATGAATGTGCCTACCACCTGAAACGCCCAATACTAATCATGTCCAACAATAAGATATTTGCAGTTAGTTGTTCAGAGTTGGTTAGTTCTAGGCTGGGTCCAGTCTAGTAGCTACAATAAGCCCTTTTTTGAAACCCATTCACAAACGGGGTGGCATGACCCATGGGTGAGAAGGGTATCATATCACCAGATCCGGGCAGGGGAAACAGGGTTGAGTCGTCCAGCACACTCATCCAAGATCCCAACACCTGATGGCCAACCCCTGGTCTCCCCTCTCTGCCGATTCTGCAGAACCCTGAAGGAGACCCTGGACCACATCCTATTCCAGTGCAGCCATCGCCAAAACCTCTTGAACAAACATAGAACCCAGGTGGTAGCATTGTCAAGAAGAACCATCTCAACCTCTCGACTGGATCCCTCGTGCAACCTGCTCTGCCTCCTGCTGCTGAAGCCTCCATCACCAAAACAATAATTAACTTTCTGAGGACAACAGACCTGCTTGAGTCAATCTAAGTAATCACTGAGCAACGTGGAAAGCCCAACCTTGGAAATATGAGTGGGATGCCCCGGAATCCTCTACCAGACACTAACCAAACACCAGTCCCAACATAATGTGTGACCAAAATCACTCAAACCAGTGACAACCACAGGAGGACCATCCACCTTAAAGTTTAGCTGAAAAGGTCTTAGATAGGAAAATCTAGTTACCCATCACTTATTCACTTAAAGAAGCTTGAAAACCCAGCGAAAATGCATTACTTCGTTGCTCCGATATTCACGAATAATCAATTTTCAAATAGTGGAATTTCCTCCTCTGATTTGTATACTTTATGCACTTGTATCTGTGTTGTAAGCTCGGCAAAAAAGATTTACGAAAAATAAGTGTTCACGCAGTGAGCTACATTCCGTAAGCTGATCACTGGCTACTGAAGCGTCCCGTATGTATTGAGATTCAGTTTTTCTGCTTCATAGTAGAAATTTGCATCGCGAGGACGACCGTAGATATTCTGAACTTCATTCTGGAGCAAATAGTGAATAATAAAAAAAACTTTAACAAAATCCAAGAAATGCAGTGTTCAGTTAAAGGATCCAAAAATAAGTTGGCTTTTCAGTTAAGCCTTAAGTTTGTTGCTGGACAATGCGATTTAAGCTAATTTAAGTGCAATTCTGGGCTAAATGTTAGAATGACGATCCAAAAAATCACCTGAATAGATATTTTGGCAAAATATTTATTTAGGTGTTTTCAAATGCCCTTAGTTACGTGTTAGTTACCTACTTCTGTACTGTACTTTGGTAACTGGTAGTTAGCAAAGTCCAATGTCAACATACATTCACATAAGCATACCTCTACTGTATAAGGTTGTAACAGATGAAAAGCAACTGAGATTCATCCAGGTTTTTCATCCGACTACGAACAACGAAGGCCGAGCCAAAGAGGCAAAGGTAGCAGCAAACTAATGGAAAATGAGATCCAACAAATCAATGTAATTTAGCCTACTTACTGTTTTCTTCTATTTTTCTAACTTTCGAAGAAGGCTGATACGCTTCATCACCATCTGTGTGCATTGTGCTATAATTACTGCTCAAACATTAAGCATGGATACATTATTTCAAATTTGCAGGCGGAAATTTTTCCGGCGAGCTAACAAAAATAGTGAAAGCATAAGTCCGCTGAAAAGCAACAGAGAAGAAATAGAGGAATCTGAAAAACTGAATAATCCAGTGTTGCCGTATTAACGTTTTTCATGCCAAACTTGCGTATTTTGTCGGAAACTGGCATTTTTGCAACTGGCGTGTGGTGTAAAACTTGGCTATTTGTATGGCGCTTGCCATTCGGTCAAGTGCCATATAGCGATCAAAATTTATGTCCGTCAGTCGGACTGCCGCTCCCGGTTTTGCTAGTTCGGGCACTTCCAGATAAGCCAGGACAATGAAACTTGGCAAGCATATCAGGGACCGAACCAGATTAAATTAGAAATAGTCGCTTCCCCGATCCGACCATCTGGGGGGGAGTAGAGGGAGGGGGAATCCGGAAAAGTTAAGTATTTTTAACTTACGAACGGTGATCGGATATGAATGAAACTTGATATATGGAAGGACCTCGTGGTGACATCGGGGGAGATGGAGGGGGAAACCGGAAATCTTGGAAAACGCTTAGAGTGGGGAGGTCGGGATGATACTTGGTGGAAAGAACAAGCACACGTCCTAGATACGTGATTGACATAACCGGACCGGATCCGGTCACTTTGGGGGAGTTGGGGGGGGGGGGCGAATTTTTAGTGACCCTGCGAGTTCGGTGCTTTCTGATGGGCTAGGGCGATGAAAATTGGCAGACATGTCAGGGACCCGAATAGTCGAAAAATGAGGTAGTTTTAACTTAAGAATGGGGGATCGGATCTCAATGAAACTTGATATATAGAAAACCTCGTGTCACAAACGCTCCATTTTCAACCAGGACCGGATCCGGTTACATTGGGGGGAGGGGGGCACCGGAAAACTTTTGAAACGCTTAGAGCTAAGTCGAGGGACTGGGATGGATCTTGGCCTGGAGAACACGCATTAGGCCTTAATTGACGTAGCCAGATCGTATCGGAGCTCTGTGGGGGGAGTTGGAGGGGGCTTCTGGGAATTCCGCCGATCGCCAGTTAGGTTAGTTCCAGATGTTCTAAGGACGATGAAACTTTGCAGGCATATTATTGACTCCCGATGGATCCCACACAATGCCCTAGGAAAAAAAAAAGTTCTGGTCCCCAAACATCATTTTAGGGAGTTGAGGGAAGAGAAATCCGGAAATGACAGACTTCCGCAAGTTGCGAACGGGTGGTCCGATTCGAGTGAAACTTTATGGGTGAAAACAGCTGAGGACCTAGACAAAAAAATATGTGTCCGAACCAGGTCCGAACCACATTCAGCCACTTTTACCGGAAACCTAAGGACAGAATGGGATGCAAATTGGACAGTACCTAGCTTATGCGTTCTTGATTTGTTATTTGGCGTCCAGATCGGATCCGGCCAAGGTAGGGGGGGGGGGGTCTGACTGTCTCGGAGATGATGTTGCTCGCATAGGAGTCAAACAAGTTGAACGATTTGAATGTAACTTGGAATATAGAGAAGTTACATGCCCTAGATGACATATTTTAAGGTTCAAACCGGATCCGACAACAGTGGGGAGGGGGGGGGGGGGAGAGTCACCGGAAGTTAAAAAATATGCTCGGTGAATGCTTCAGATGATCCGTTTAGGAGTCGAACCGGATTCGGCCGCGTCCGGGAGTTGGAGGGGCTACCGGAAATCTTGTGGCACGTCTAGGGACCAAACAAACGAGTGGATCTATTGGGTTGAAACTTGGAAGGTAGAAAATTCATTTGCCCTAGATGATCCAAGGCGATGCCAGAAATGTTCAGACTTGAGTGAAACTAGATATACTATTTCTAGGTCCAAACTGCGTTTTTGGATGGCGGGGTATCTTTTGACATTCTCATCGGGGTCCCGTCAGTACCGCAACACGTCAGTTGACATAAACGTCACTTCAGCAACACGTCAGTTGACCGACACGTCAGTTTTTCAACCGTCAGTTCGCCTACTGTCAGTTGACGTAAACGTCAGTAGACCTACATGCCAGTTCACCTAATCCTAAAATCCGACAGTTCACCTACGCGTCAGTTCGACCAATGTCAGTTCACCTACCGTCACTTCACATAAGCGTCAGTTGGTATAAACGTCAGTTGGCATAAACGTCAGTTGGCATAAACGTCAGTTCACACACATTTTCAGACAGTTTGCTCACATATTGTTGTCAATGGGATAGCTACGGAAGCTAGCCCAGGGGATTAATAAGAGAAGTCTACAATTCACTTTTCATGAGGGCAAACATTAAGTCAGGAGCCTCTCGTCAATTTTCTGACAGTTTTGGTTCACGCTACGAAAGAAAGAAGACGGTTGGAAGACACCAGGGAAAATGTTCATTATAATCAATAGCTTCGCTAAGCTGGGGTCAGGGAGGCGAATAAAGACAGTCGGTTCTGATAAATGTATTTTGAAGAGAGCTAGCTTACAACTTCAAGATAAAAATACTAATTGCTGGGCAACTGAAACTCAATAAGATTTTTTTTTCATCGCTGAGGGATAGCTAAGCCTATGAGACTACTGATTGCGTCATCAGTTCAGACAAATCTGTTTTTGGAATGTAAACTTTTGAAAACCACGACGGGTTGACTACTTCAGCATTTGACCGATAGGCCTACTCAAGAAACAAACCAAAGTGTTGCTCCCGGCTATAGCCATTTCTTAAAGAAATCGCAAAGATTTAGCAGTTTGTCAGTTTTTGTTTTATCTTGTCTTTAATTGGTTTATTTTGTGTGTTAGTTTACGCTTCGATATAACTCATTGATCTCGCTTTTGTTCGATAATTAATTTGGTGATATTTATTATTAAAATATATTATTAAAGGATCAAACCCGTCCAACTGAAAACAATACATTTATGAAGCGATATAACTTTTGTTGGATATTTAATTTTGTGATATTTATTATTAAAAGATTTTATTAAAGGATCAAACCCGTCCAACTGAAAAGAGTACATTTATGAAGCAACCGGTGCTATGCCCGATCTTTCCTGCTTACAAGGAATGTTCTCACATCTGTAATGCACACTCTGAAGTTATTTTACCTCGATCATTGCACCTGAAGATCCAGGCGAACTTAAAAATCTATGCTTGGGGACGTTTTGCCGTGGGGACGTTTTGACACGGGGACACACTGTTGTTTGGTAAGTATTCTGGTCGATTTTTACCATGAAAGAGTTTCATTTTTGAAATTTTGGCCTGCGGCATAAGGTTTTAAAACAGTCTGGTTCAGTCTGTATTAAAACTTGTCTGTCTTTAAGTAGAAAAATCTTCATTTTCCATTTTTTTTTAAATAATACAGACAACGGGTACGTCAGCTACGTTGCTTTAGCAGCGATGAAGATTGACAGCCTGACGAGGACACTTGCCAAGAAGGGCCGAAATGTCGCTGCTAAAGAATCATAGTTGACGTACCCGTTGTATGCATTAACTGATTAGATTTTTCAAAGTCAGCTTGGGCTCAAGGAGTATTTTTATTTTTTTTATTACCAGAAAATAGTATTTTTTCGGAATTATTGGAATAATAGCTGTCTTTGGGGAGAAAATTTAATGATGTTAAGAATTTTTGCCAGCGGCCCACAGTATAAATATAATGTAGCTCTATATTAGAAACTCTTTATTTTAGCAGACCAAAATATATTTTTTTTACTTTTTTAATTTATAATTATTATAAAGGCTCATTAAGCATTAACTTGTGAATGGGACTGGTGATTGCATTACTATCAATTAACAGAAAATTCTACTTTTATCTACTGTTTTGGAGGGCTACTACTTTTTGTGATCCCATACCTATGACTTCGTAAAAGTTGTCCGTATCTCTGTCTGTTAGCACGATAACTGTCGAGGGGGTTGAGTTATTCCGTTCAAATTTGGCATAAAGACTCTTTGGGTCAAAGTACAGGTCAATTGCGAAGATGGGGTCTGTGGCCCTATATTTAGGGGTCGGGAGGGGGTCAAACTAAGGGACGAGACAGATCTTTTAAAATCTAATAAGATATTTGATTCAGAGATAAGGAGACACGCTGAATCCGAATATGAAAATTATTTTCTCGCCGGACAACTAGTTCACCCAGAATCCGGAAAAAAACGGAAAATTTGTGAAAAAGAAAAATTGAATTTGAAGTAGATTAGAGGTTCAATTTAGGGGTAAGAAGACACGCTGAACACGTATTAATTCGCCGGACAAGTAGTTCGCCTGGAATCCGGCCCAAACCAGAAAATTTCGTAAAAGTTGTATTTGAACTTAATTAGATGTTCAGTTCAGGGGTAAGAAGATATGCTGCAGCCGCATCTGGCAATTATTTTCTACCCGGATATATAGTTCAACCGGAATCCGGCTGAAAAAGTAAAGCTTTGAAAAAGTAAACGTTTTATCTTAATTTGATTAGAGGATCGATGTAGTGGTAAGGCAGCATGCTGACCCTATATGTGCAAATATTCCACGCCGGACAAATAGTTCGAGCTCCGGCCAAAACCCGAATATTCGTTAAAAGTTAAAGTTTTATCTGAAGTTGGTTAGAGGTTCGATATAGGGGTAAGAGATATGCTGAATTCGTTTTGGAGCTTTCTTTTTAACGGACAAGAAGCTCGCCAAGAACCCGGCAGAAACCGGAAAATATGTCAGAAGTAAGGCAGGTGGAGGGTTTTGACCAATTTCGTCAAAGTATATACGATGTATCGGAGTAAAAAATCACGCTGAATCCATATCTGAACTTGGTTTTCTCAGATGGTGGGCCATTGACCTTAATCTGTTTCTAAATTTCAACAGTTAAATTTTTTGGAGGTTTGGCGAAAACCGGATATTTATCTACAAGATCCAATTGTCGGGATCAGATATGAAATTTTTGGGATCCCGTCGAAACCTTTGGTCTTGTTTGAAGATAACAGTGGAAGCACTCGCCAAGAGAAAAGTAATTCGTCCCTCTATGTTTCCGGTACCCTTTCGGCCAAGATTGAGAATCACTGGCACATTTTGGTCCTTCACCTTGCGATGGTTGTTAAGCCCTTATATGTGTTTAAGTATACGTTCACCTCATATGTTTCAGATTCCGTTTGACTAGCCCCGTTCAAAACCTTCGCAACAGTTTGTACTGATTGAATATTGCATCTGTTCTTTCTTTTTTGACTTTACCTGCCGCATCTGATTGCAAGCTTCCGGTGATTCTGAACTAATTTTACCCTCATCAATATGCGCAAATGTCGGCTTCTTTTTATTGATCCCCTGGGTTTTATTCTCTCTGCTTAATTGCTTTCGGTAACCCAGTAGACTTCGAACTAATAGGCGGGTCTGAATCTTTGCGCGTGTTAACGGATTTTGTACGCGAACTGACGTTTATGTCATCTGACGTTTATGTCAACTGACGTTTATGTCAACTGACGTTTATGTCAACTGACGTTTATGTCAACTGACGTTTTATGTCACCTGACATTTATGTCAACTGACGTTTATGTCAACTGACGTTTATGTCAACTGACGGTAAGCGAACTGACGTGTAGAGGAACTGACGTGTAGAAGACCTGACGTGTTGACGAACTGCCGGATTTCTAAAATAGGCGAACTGACGGCGACTGAACTGACGTTGATGTCAACTGACGTTTATGCCAACTGACGGTAGGCGAACTGACGTGTAGTTGAACTGACGTGTAGTTGAACTGACGTGTAGTTGAACTGAAGTGTAGACGAACTGACGTGTAGTGACGTGTTGACGAACTGTCGGGTTTTTTGTTTAGGCGGACTGATGTTTATGCGAACTGACGTGTTGCGTTAGTGACAGCGACCCTTCTCATCGACTTTCTTTACCACCTACTCGTAACAAGTGCCATATGAGCTCGTGGCTCTTGTTCTTTTTAACCGGCTTATTTTCTGACTTGATATAATTTTCAGACGACTTTAATTTTAATCGGCAGTAACCTCCTTCTTGCAAAATCTCGAGAAATGTTAAAAAGATCAGTGCTCACGTTTCCCTGTGCTCAGAGAATGGTTTGGGATAGGAAGAAACGTAGAGAACGATTTCAGATTCGTTTCTCCCAGGCCCCGGAATTGGGGCCTGGAGCTGACGACTGGAAGCTGACGTGTCCGTTTTCAGGCATTGTTTGAATATATTGAATTAAGTTGAATTGAATTTTATTTATAACCCGTCTAGGTGGAAATGGAACATAGTAAAAAAAGAAAAAAAAGAAAGAAACAACAGGCAACAACAACCAACATTATCAAGAGTCACTAAACCGAAATATCATGGAGCTCCGTGGCTGATTACAATTTTGCTTCATTCTATTGATTGCTCTCAGGACAGTATCCAACCCAGTCAGCAGCTTGGGCTCAAGGAGTTTAATGCCCACCTGGTTGTAAAGATAGTTGCGATTAGCGACTGGAAGCTCTCCATGCAAGGGCGGTTCGAAGGTGGTGCAACTGCGAGTGTCGTCCTTGTTTGTAACTCGGATGATAACCTTTAGTGCACTATTTCTTTTCGTTTTCGTTGCATAATTTGAATAATTAAAATACATAAAATAAATAGTCCTAACTGTTTGTTTTACTCATATATGAACCTATGTTTGAAATTTTCTCGATCTGAATATAGTGCTTGTCAAAATCATGGATTTTAAAAGCCAGTTTCAGTTTCAAAAATAAAATATTCTGTTATATCAAACTTTCAGGTGAACGAAATAACAGGCCAGGCCAGTATTCTGGTACTTGTGGGGAATGACCCACCCCGAACTTGGCTGGGGAGAGAAGGGTCGGATGAAGATAATTTCCTATTTCTTCTGATTTCTTGAGAAGGTTTGACCGTCTGACACGTATTTTTAGCAACAAAATGGGTGAACAAATGTCTTATATACTTAGTATTTTCTTAAATAAAATTTTGGTGTCAATCGAAAACGATCTGCGTGTTGCCCGAAGAGACGCGGAAAATTTTGGGACATGGTAAAATTTTCTTTGCCAGTGGTACATTTTTCGGGCGTTTTCTGGTACTTTTTCTTACCGTGGCAACACTGTCCCTGAAGGCTGCTTTTGTGTTTACCTGTTCATGGATCCTGAGCCTCTCTGATACCTAGCAATGGTAGCCAAAAATGTTGCCAAATAATCCAAAAAAGTTTGTAAAAAAACTGTTGCTGATTTGAAGGATTTGGTCAGTTGTGCTGAAAGAAGTAGAGGTAAATAACTTATGGGTTTTTTTTTACTTAAGGCGTACTCTTGCCGTTCCCCGAGGACTCCACTTGAGGAGTCCCCGCATTTTTGTTTGTCCTGGGGACTCACTCCCCATGTTCTCACGAGTCCCCACGGATGGGGAATGCTCTGATTATCATCATCATCATCAAAAAGGACTCCCTTTCAAATTCGGAGGGGAATCAATTTTTGCTGTTGTAGGTGCTATGTAAAATTAATTAATAAGAATTAGAATAAACAAAACCAAAAATAAAGTGGATCTAGACTAATTTTTTCAGCTGCATATTCATTTTTCGAACAAAATCTATTTTAGAAGCATTCCCTGTATTCTCGCTGTTTCTGTACGCGGAGTCCGCGTGGAGTGACTCCCTCTATTCTCGCCGTTCCCTTCGATTCCCCGAGGACTCCTCAGGAAACGGCGAGAATACACCTTTAGCGTCTTAGGTGTATTGACTAAACTTTAGGCTTGGCCGATTATCTACATCCCATGACATTTTCGTGACATCAAGAAAGGAATAGCAAAATTCATTTAAACTAATGTTGCAGAATATATATTTGTATCTACAGTATATAGAGCCGAGCAGCCAGCGACTGCTCCAATACAGGCCTCATGTGATAACAATTTTTAGTACAGTAGAGGTATGCTTATGTGAACGTCTGGTAAATGCGAACGATCGCTGAAGAAAAAACTAAAACCCAAACAAGGCATTTTTTTCAATAAATACTGACGATAACCAGTCACGCCATTTGCACTTTTTGAATATTTTGCTAATTCACTGATGAAAGTGACAGAACATTCAGCTGATTTCCTTTGTTAATTTGAAAATTTTGCCAAGTGGAGCGCAACTTTAATGGAAAAGATGGCGGTCCGAACCTCCAGATGCAGTCAAAAAAGGAAGAAGATTTTTTTGAAATTCAAAATCGAAGAAAGTGTATTGAATTTCTATTTCAACTTTGTGCTAGGATAACCCTGAAATACTTGGCTATTAACTGATATTAAGTTTGTAGTTTTTCTTTTCCATTTTACTATTTTATATATGCAATTAACAAAAGCAAGGTAGTGTAACAGTTAAAAAAGTGTTCACATAAGCATACCTCTACTGTAGTCTACCCCAGGGGGGTCACTAGCCTTTTACCTTCGGGGGGGGGGGGGGGACGTCCGATTGTGCCAACGGGACTTGTAATGTACCGACAAAATGCACCTCAGAACCTCATGGCTCATACCATGTGACCCATGGCCAGGGTTGCCAAATATTTTTGGCAGAGAGTGTCACTTTTTGAGCCAAAAAGTGCCATTCGGTGTCATTTACAAATTCCGAAAGTGTCACAAAAAGTGTCACTTTTCAAAAGTTTTCCACCAAGGAGATACTAAAGGGGGACGGGAAAACAATCCCCTTCAACCTCTCGAGATCTAAAGATGTGTTTATAAGTGACAGTTTTCAAGGTTTGTTTCAATATTTTTCCAATTTCCGTTATAAAAAAAAATAAAAAAATCGGCGTTTACAGCGGAAACGCCGTTGTCGCCCGTAACATGTGAAGGGATCTGAGCCAAGTCGTTGCCCACAGAATCCCGGCATATAATACAAGATAACAAGACCAAATGTTTCGATGGGATCCCAAAAATTCAAGATTTGATCCAGACATTTGGGTCTTGTCTTCCCAGGTCCAGTCTTCGCCAGACTCCGTGAACATCTTTACTATTAAAATTCAGGAACAGATCAAGTCCAAATAGCTAATCATGAGAAAACCAAGTTCAGATATGGATTTAGCATTTGTGTTTACCCCTATAAGTCATATCTGTTTTGTTAACGGAAACTTCCTGCCTTACTTCTGCGAATTTCCCTGTTTTGGCCGAATTCCGGAACTACTTGTCGAGCGAAGAAAGGTAGCTAAAAAAAGAACTCGGTGTATCTTCTTTCCTCTATAGCCTACCGAAATCTAATCAACTTCGAATAAAAATTCAAAAAACAATTTTTCTGGTTCCAGCCGGATTCCGGGCGAACTATATGTCCGGGTAAAAAATGACTGTCGTACATGGCAAACTACTTGTCCGGCGAGAAAAGGGTTTTCGTATGTCTGTTCAGAATGTCTTCTTCTTACCCCTTAATCGACAATCTCATTAGCTGTTTAAAAATATTTTTTACCCCTATAAGTCACATCTGTTTTGTTAACGGAAACTTCCTGCCTTACTTCTGCGAATTTCCCTGTTTTGGCCGAATTCCGGAACTACTTGTCCAGCGAAGAAAGGTAGCTAAAAAACGAACTCGGTGTATCTTCTTTCCTCTATAGCCTACCGAAATCTAATCAACTTCCGGGTAAAAAATTACTGTCGTACATGGCAAACTACTTGTCCGGCGAGAAAAGGGTTTTCGTATGTCTGTTTAGAATGTCTTCTTTTTACCCCTTAATCGACAATCTCATTAGCTGTTTAAAAATATTTTATTTGTCCCTTAATTTGAACCCCCTCTCCCACCCCTAAATGTAGGGCTAAAGAGCCCATGTACGAACTCCCCTTGACCCAAAGGATCTTCCCACCAAGTTTCATCAAAATATCTCATTCCCTTCGAGAGTTATCGTGCTCAGAGACATACAGACAGACAGACAACTTTTTCGATGTCATAGGTATCCCTCCACTTACGGTTTGGGATCCCCAAAACAAACACCTTTAGTTCAGATGAGAGATCAAACTATCACAATATTTACTTCAATCATGCTTCTAAGCAATCATTGTCGAAAATAACTGATTTAACCATAGTTCTGGACAAGACTTTCGGTCATCCGTGCAGCTTAGTAACTAACAGAAATATGTATTTTGTAAAAATTGTATGACTAATACTAAGAAAGTATCATAAAAGTGTCATTTTTAGCAAATAGTGCCAAATTTTGGCCTGAAAGTGTGGAAAGTTTCACGGGCTTCAAAAGGTGTCATAATGACACCAAAAGTGTCACTTTGGCAACCCTGCCCATGGCTCATACCATGTGACCGGCAATTTGAATTTCTTGGCTGTTGTTAATTGTCCCAAAGGTGTCTGAGGGTGCGTTTTGCACTTCCATTGGGCTGCTTTTGACCATCAATGCAAAAATCTTGGTGAGACTTCAAAAATTTTGTATTCAAACTGAATATTTCACTTATTTCATTTTCTAAAAAAAACTACATTTCTTTTGAATTTTCAACTAAATTAAAAAAAAATTCACATAATTTCACAAAAAATTTGAGTTTTTAAATACGAATTTTTTAACTTGAACCAAAATACAAATATTTTGCCATTGACCCCCTTTTGACCTTCATAGCCAGCGAGGCGCCGGACGTGTTTACACTTATACAGTAAACCGTTCTTGCGACAATCCGTTCTGTTTGTAAATGCAAATTATAGACTTTTTGTGTGACGTCACAACCCGTTGATAATCGGCTAAAGTTTAGTCAACACCTTTACTATGATCATCTACATCAACCTACAGTAGAGGTATGCTTATGTGAACGTCTGGTAAATGTGAACGACCGCCGAAGAAAAAACTAAAACCCAAACAAGGCACTTTTTCCAATAAAATACTGATAATAACCATTCACGCCGTTTGCACTTTTTGAATATTTTGCTGATTCACTGATGAAAGTGACTGAGAGCGTGTTCCACCCTCGTACCAATAGTAACTATTAGTTACTAAATCCGTTCCAACCTCACGAAAAGTTACTACGCTGACCGTTCCAGCCTTCTCGAAATAGTAACTAATAGTAACTATTTGCTTACAACGCTCGGGAGCGTGGTAAGCGTAGTAACCACGAATCTCTGTCACGTGATTGGTCGGATTCACCCGTGGCATGCTATTCGTCTGGAAAATAGAAAAGTCGTTCCAGCCTTGACGACAAAAAGGCAGAATTTGTGACGTCATGCGTGGTAACTACGGTAAGTAGGATGGAACACACTTTGAACTATAAGCTGATTTTGTTTTGTTAATTTGAAAATTTTGCGAAGTGGAACGCAACTTCAATGGGGAAGATGGCGGTCCGAACCTGCAGATGCAGTCAAAAGAGGAAGAAGATTTTTTTAAAATTCAAAATCAAAGAAAGTAAATTGAATTTCTGCTTCAAGTTTGTGTTAGGATAACCCTGAAATACTTGGCTGTTAGCTGATATTAATTTTATAATTTTTCTTTTCTCTTTTACTGTTTTATATGCAATTGACAAAAGCAACGTAGTGTAACAGTTAAAAAAGTGTTCACATAAGCATACCTCTACTGTACAACCAGCCTACAGCCTGTACTCCTGTAGTACAGTAGAGGTATGCTTATGTGAACGTTTGTTGACAGTGGACCATTTTCACGCACTTGCTGTGTCTAAAGCTAACTACCAGTTAGCCAAAGTAGGTAATTAAGGGCATCTGAAAACACCTTAATAGGTATTTTGGATCTTCATACTACAGTTTAGCCCAAAACTGCACTGTCCACATTAAAGTAACTTTCACATAAGCATACCTCTACTCTACAGGAGAGGTACAGTAGAGGTATGTTATGTGAACGTTTGTTGACAGTGGACTTTGCCATTTTCATGCACTTGCTGTGTTTAAAGCTAACTACCAGTTAGCCAAAGAAGTCAATTAAGGGCATCTGAAAATACCTGTATAGGTATTTTGGATCTTTATTTTACCATTTAGCTCAAAACTGCACTGTTCACATTAAAGTAACTGTTCACATAAGCATACCTCTACTGTATCCAACCTCGAATTCCTGATAGAATTGGATCCCCTGATTAAATGGTCCTCGAATGGTCCTAATTCTTTCCAGTCATAAAAATACAATCATTAACAACTGTTTACAATCGCAAACGATTGGAAACAATTGGAAAGAACTGTTTACAGTCGTAAACAACTGTTCCCAGTCATAAACAACTTTTCCCAGTCATAAACAACTGTTTCCAGTCGTAAATGACTGTTTCCAGTCGTAAAAAAAACAGTTTTTTACCATCATTTCCAATTATTTTTAATTGTGACTTTATTGTTTCCAATTGTTTTAATTTGTGACTTTTTTTTTAACTATGACTTTAATTATATCCATACTGGAGTAGAAATCCTTGCTGAATCCATATCTGAACTTGGTTTTCCCATCTGATCAGTTGTTTGGCCTTAAGTTGTCAAAAATGCCAAAACAGTAATCTTTTTTTTGGACATATTCAAGCTGTGGATTATGGGATAAATAGCAAAATCATAAAGGGGTCTGGTGAATACTCAGAGATCTACAAGATTTGTTTGTCTGGATCAAGAAGTCCAATAAGTATTATATTTTTGGGATCCGATCATCACCTTTGGTCTTATTCTTCCTCCACCCATGCCATGTGCTTTTTGATGGGTGACAAATAAAATGATTAAAATTATTATCAGTATTATTCGTGTGAACATATAGAGAAGTGTTCAAATAAGCATACCTCTACAGCTGTCCATTCCTGGAATTATTAACCCGTAAATCCAACAATCAAGACAAATTTCAATCCATAGGCAGAAATAAGCCTTATAGTAGTAAAGCAAACATATGCTTCTTAGGACACTAATATGAATTTTAGACTACCTTGGTTTTATTTTTACCTCTGAAAGAGTTGAATGAAATCAGTAAACTAAGAACTTAACAACAACAAAGGCCAGTCGAGAAAACCCTGATTTTGGGTCACCCTATGCAGGGTTCTTGCGGCTCTGGAAATGAGGGAAAAGTCAGGGAATTTTTTTTTTATCAGGGAATTAGGGAAAAGTCAGGGAAAATCGTGAAAAGTCGCAGTAGGTCAGGGAATTTAACGAAAAAGTTCAGTCTATACTTATGCATCAAGCTTTCTTTTCTGGAAGTTTATTTTTCGCCGGTTCTCTGCCCAAAGTTTATCAGTTGATAACTCTGTTCATTGAGCCGTCCCAGTCTGTGCTTCAACGGATACGACGGCTTGTTTATTCAGGAAGAAGTCGAATAATCTTTGCTATTGTATGAGTCATAACATAGATTTTGGCAGCATTTTTTGAGTGGTCTGTCTTTCGCGCTACAAGGTATGTTTGCATTAACAAATGAACTTTGGGTAGTTCGGTTTATCAGTGTCCCAGGCTTTTGTTCCTGCACGAGGTCCTGCTAGGTTTGTTCACGAAGCTCAGAAAAAGCCAAGCGTCCTTGGAAAGCCTGGGTTATTAAGCTGTGTTGGAAAGTGACTTGGTGACAGTGCAGACTAGAGTTTATATCTTTCTGGACCTTCTGCTCTTTTTCTGGAGATTTTGGACTTTTCCAACTTTTGCTAGTCGAAAACCTTAGGGAAGATAGCTTAGTTGCATCGCGTCGAGTATAGACGGTATTCAACGTCATGGCGGAGTATTGAATGTGCCTATCACGTCCGGTCTATTCCGCCATATCCAGATGTCGAGGCAGCGATACCATAACAAGCTAGAGACTTCTGAAAAAAAGTGACGGTAGTGACGGCTACCTAAAACGCAATGTTGCTCTAGATTTGAAAGAGGCCAAACGAAGGAAGGGTATAGTCGAGCAGGAAGGCCGCGAGCATTTGCAAAGGCTTGAAATGAGGTGAAAAGCTTGCAGACTGGACTGAATTTGACCTGCTACGCTGTAATAGAATTCTTATTTGTTTGTTTATGAAACCACCAGTATTTTTGTTCGCTTGCAAACTTTGTTTATGGTAGCCTACTTGCAGACTTTGGCTCATGTGCCATATAGCGATCTTAATTTCTGTCGCTGTTGCAAATGTGTGATCCGAGTGAAATGCAGATGCCGAGATGAGCCATTTATGTCTCCGAACCGCATCTGGCAACGGTGGGAGTGGGTGAATCCTGGAAATGTTGTAACATGTGTAGCCTACACCAACTGATGGAAGGATTCGGATAAAACTTGGAAGTTACTAAGGTGCAGGTCCTAAATGTGTCTTTGAGGCCCTGACTGGATCTGACATGAATTAGTACCAGACATTTCACAGAGTTGCTCCAGTTAGAGGGAAAAATATTCCTTCAGCTTACGCTGACTTTGCACAACGTAAGTGGAGGGATATCTGTGACTTCATAACAGTTGTCTGTCTGTCTTTCTGTCCGTCTGTCAGCACGATAAATCCCGAAGGGATTTACATATTTTGTTCAAACTTGGTGTGAGGATCCATGGGGTCGAAGTACAGGTCAAGTTCGTGGATGGGCCCCGTAGCCCAGTATTTAGGGGTTTTTTTTAAATCAAGGGATGAAAAAAAAAATAATTTCAGGCTGACGTGAGAGTCTATCTAGGGGTCTATTTAAGTAATCCAAAACAGAACTTCATTTCTCACCGGACAAATAATTCTTACGGAATCCGAAAAAAAAAAAATGAAAAAGTAAAAGTTCTATGTGAAGTTGAATAAAAGTTCGATGCAGGGGTATAGAGACATGCTGATCTGTTCCTTTCCTCGCCGGATAAGTAGTTTGTCCGGAATCCGGCGTAAACGGGAAAATTTGTAAGAGTGAAAGTCTTATCTGAAGTTGATTAGAGGTTAAACGTTCGTCCATTAGTGCGTCGGTTTAGAGGTAAGAATCTATATCCTGAATATATATTTGAACTGTATCTTCCCGCCGGACAAGTAGACTGACCGGAATCTGCAGGCGAAAACCGGAAATTGGAAGGTGTAAAGTTTATTCCTAAGTCGATCGGAACGTCCTTATAGGAGCAAGAATACAAGCTAAACATGTGTTTGAACCTGAATTTTCTCGTTGGATAATTAGTTCATCCGGAATCCGGCAGAAACCGGAAATTTGATAGAAGTAGAAAAATTATTTAAGTCGATCGGAGCATCGATAAAGTGCTACAATGTATGTTGAATCCAAATGTGAGCTTTGTTTTCTCACCGGACAAGTAGTTTGACCGGAGTCCGGTCAAAACCGGAAATTTCCAAGAAGTAAAATAAAATTCTGATGTCAATAAAAGATGGTTGGAGCAGGTAGTTGTACCCGAAAAAGATACGGTGAATCAGGATATACTGTTTATTCTCGCCTCGGATGGATAGTCTTATCGGAATCTAGTCAAAGCAGAATTTTTACAAATAAGCCTGATTGTTGATATGCCTTTAGCTGGAAAGTATGACTTAGTGGCTGTTTTTCAGTGGTCAGTTATAATGATATCAAATGTGTACGGATTCGGCAAAGACTGAACATCTGCAACACCTGCTTATCTGTATAAAAAAGATTGACAAATATTCTCCTTTGGGGTCCCATCGAAGCCTTTGGTCTTGTTCGACAAGGCTATCCGGATTACTGAATTTACCGACAAGGTAAATCTGGTATTCGCCGATACCAAAAATGGAACGAAAAAACACGGTTTGTCAATGCTACCGATTTTACTTTTTAAAGTCAAACGCACTGAAAAATACCCAACAAACGTAATGAGTATCTCGAATTTCCGACAATTTTTTGCCGATAATCGGAGCAATATGATTACCGCGGCATGATCACTCATCTTTAGGGGAGTCTTATAGGGGGTCTTTAATGGATGCGAACTGACAAACGACCAACAGACGACGAAACGATTTATCGATAGAGCTTTTGTCAGCGCTAGAAACGGAATAATGAATAGGGTATCCCAAAACCAGGGGTTCGTGGTAGACTGCCCGAAACGTTCTGAAAAAAAATTGAGATTTACCATTTCTCTTTGGATGTTCGCCAATCGCCATACACCCTTGACCAGCTCACTAGCATTCCAATTGCCAAATGAGCTTTCTTCCCTCTTTATTACGTTTGGCTGTCGCATTTTCTTTTAATTTTCATTTCAGTTTAAGTCCTTTCTTGCGTGGTTTTTGCTAGCCTAGGAAGTTACGTGTGTAGTACTGCCTTCTGTAGCTGATAATATTTCTGTTGAGCTTGTTAGCCACTAGCCAGTATATTGTCCCTCCAGGATACCTCAAATATTTTGGTCTGCCTTTATACTCAGACCTAAGGCGTTTTTCCGTGCTCCCTCAAACAGTTTGTGGGTCGATTGTGGCTCGAAAAGTGTGTTTCCGCGACCTTTTGTGCGGCCCACAAGTGTGTTTCTGCGACCAACAATATTTTCGTGGCTCGCTTTGTGGCTCAAATTCGACAAACAACTGGCGAGGTGATTGTCGATTTTGTGGCTCGATTCTGGCGGGAAATTCAAATTAAGCAGTAAAATAGTGTCTAAACCAGTGGTTCCCAAACGGTGCTACGCGTACCCCAGGGGGTACGCGAGACCCTTGCAAGGGGTACGCGAAGGAACCAAAATTGATTTAGTCTGTAGCTTCAAAATCTCGCCTCACTCGTTTTTGATTGCCGAAAGCCTAATATTACCAGCAGAGGCATCACCAGCCAAAATGGATCTTAAGGGGCAAGGTATTTTTACTTGCCGACATGTATTTTACGACACTATTACGAAAAATCGCGGCGCTTCGCGCCGACTCTTTTCTTTTAATCGTCTGGCCGACCTTTTGAGGGGGGAGGGGGGCATTGTCAACCCGTGCGTGTCTCCTCTGATTACAAGCCGTAGTGAAAGTCAGTGAAATAATTTTGAAGAAATAACAGCTAGCCTACTGTCCTGAAATCTGTTCCTGTGTCAAACAATATTACTTCAAGAAGGATCGAAGACATTGCAAAAGATATTGTCATTCAGGTTGCGAACTAAGCGAACGAAAATTTTTGCGATGCAGCTTGATGAAGGCACAGAGAAGATCATAACCAAATATAGAAACAGGCTGACAGTAAAAAATATGCAGCTAATGACGTCGATCCGAGATTTGATTTTTTTTTATACAAAGCAGCCTCAAGCGATTGTCTCATTGATTTTGTATATATTTTTACACATGTATGCCATATCATTTATGATAACAACTGTCGTCTTTTTCACGTTCTGAAAAAGGGGGTACGCAATCTTTTCGAACCTTGATTAGGGGTACGCGGTACGGAAAAGGTTGGGAACCACTGGTCTAAACAATAAATCTAACTACTTTTTCAAGTATATAGACTTAAAATTGAGGATACTTTATGGACAAAATGGTAAGGAAATAAGCCTGGAGTTCTATTTATTGAGATTTTACATGAATTTTATTTTTAGTTTCCGATTTTTGAAATTATCGCCAAAAAAATAGACAAATCGGCGTTTCCGCGAGTTTCAACTAGTGGCTCGACTGTGTGGCGCACAATCGTGTTTTTGCGACAAACACTCAGAAGTGTGTGGCCCACAATTGTGTCGCGGAAAAAGGCCTCTAAAATCGACAAGGCATGGTCTAGTCACCGACTTTTCAGAAAAAGTACAGAAGTGTTACGGTACCCTAGTTTCCTGTAAGTGTGTGTATAACCGACATATTCTTGCACGTCTCTACAATGCTGTGGCTCTAACACATGTTATAGCTTTGGCACCACTTTGGCATATAATGCTACAATCCCAACGTCAAAATATTAGGTCTTGTTATTATCGGTATGCCAAGTATCTGCTGAGCCTCCCCCCATGGGCAAAGAATACAAAAATCAGTACAAAGTACAATCTTGCCGACCCTGTGACTGCGATTGAGGCAAGAATAAAGAAGTTTGAAAGCTCATTAAACACATCCCACGGTTTATACGACTCATTTACGTGCTAATGTTCATGTTCTCTTACATTGTTGTTCTGTTGTATTGCGTGTTGTTGTTTTTTCTCTTCTTTTCTGTTTTGTTTACTCTAGGTCCTCTCGGGCCAATTTTGATGGGAAATAAATATTTTCATTCATTCTGTACCTACTTTGAATGCTTATTACAGTTCTTATTTTGTGTTTTTGTGGTAAGTGCCCTGTGGAACTAGGTAAGGACAGGCAGACAGCCAAAGCGTCCGAGGACCAAGTTAGCTGCAGACTCATGGTGCTGATTTTTTTTTGCTTGGTTGCCCCAGCAAACCGCCAGTATTTGAAATAATTCAGCTATTTTTCTTCTAGAATGCCTACTGTTTTCGCAAATCGGAACGTCATTTCCTGTGTACGAAAATTGTGGTCGTAAAGAATTTTACATAACATGGAAGTTCCTCTTCTGTGGTTATTGATTATGCAATCAGTAAGTCGATTACCTTTTTTTTGTGGGTAAAGTGTGCATCCCAGATTTTCCGTTTGGCGAGACTTCTGACTTTAGGGGACATTGGACATTGTGCCTACGTGACTTGAGACAGCGTTGGGAAAATACTTCAGGCACTTGTACAGAGTACTTTCGGCTTTTTACAGTTTACAACAACAGTACTTATTACTACAATAAGTACAATACTTATTACTTAATATTTGATAGTGCAGAACGGATACGTCAGCTGAATTTTATTAGAGCTATTTTTCAAGCCGCAAAGGAATCAAAGCCGCTCAATTTGGTAAAACGAACTTGACTTAAGTAAAATAACTGGGTACTGGAACTAGGTGTGTTGGATCATCATCGCACTATACTTTGAAGGTTAAGATCCAGGTTTATTGGAATATAAATTAAGATATTTGTAGTTTAAATAGGCAGATGAAGTAGTTGCCAAGTGTATATGTTTAGTTGGGGGTCTCCTATAAGCGAATTTAATAATGGAATCCCCAAGTACCCATACAAATTCAAGTACATTTTGCTCACGAACATTGAAATGCTGCCATCCAACAGCTAAAAGCCTTAAGAAAAAAAGTGATGAAACTCTGTCAGTCTGTGAAGTAAACTAGTAGCCTACTCGGTGGCGGGAGGTCCACTCAGAGCTGCAAAGTCTATGTTCTCTCAACGTGCAGTACTTAAAACTTGATGTACTACTTAAAGTTTAACTGAAAACGTAGCTTATTTTAACATCGATATTTGAATAAACTGAAATATTTTGACTCATCTAATGGATTTTTTATTTTTTTTCCACCCGGGGCTCTAGTAATAACACCCAGAGTGTGCGCTGCTTGCACGACAACCAAAAGTTCACCCAGACGCGGAGAATTTGAATTTTAACAAAGGCCTGCATCTCCAGTGTAATAGATGCGAAGCTCGGGAAAGTTACGCCTGTACAAAGTAGTAAAATGATGCTAAGATCTGTCTTGGAAGCAGGGGAAATGAATGTTGTCGACCAGTCGGTAAAAACGTATTGACGTAAAATCAGTCGATTTTTTTCTTAGAAACAGTCGGTTTCTCGTAAAAATAGTCGATTTTTTTTTTAAATAGTAGTTTTTCTTGAAGTCAGCCGATTTTTCGTCAACACAATCGCTTTTTCTCAGTAATAGTCGTTTTTATCTGCAAAAACAGTCGGTAAAAATGACCAGCCAGTCGGTAAATACCTTGCCCCTCCCCCCAAAAAACATTTTGGCTAGTAACGCCTCTGCTTGGAAGGAATCGTTCAATGGTTTATATTTGTAGTTCAAGCGTAGAGGGACAAGCACAAAGAGGTGCCACAAATACGAAAGAATAAGTTCCATTCGTTGAAATCGACTATCTGTGGATAACGGACAAACGAAGTAACGCATTTTTATCAGGTTTTGAGGCCTGTTTAACTCATTATGTGATGTGTAACTAGACTGTCGGTCCTGTTCGGTTGAGCTTTAAGTACATTTGTTTTCAGGTAGTTAGTAGTACAAACTTTAGATGTGTCTAATTCCTGAGTTCAAATGATGATTTCAAACATGCTCTTTTGCACTACAGATTGGCTGCTTTGTATGGTCCTGTCTCGTCGGGAGAAAATGCGCTCGGCTTTTACCGCAAATGTTGCAAAAAATGACTATCAGTCAAATTGTCAAGAAGCATTGTCTTCTACTTGAAAGTTAACAGACTATCATCACAGTCCTTAGATTACAGTCTTGCTGTAAAACAAAACTCGTATAATGATCCAAGACCTCGTGTAAATCTTTGTGTAAATCTTGTCCTTGTCTGACCTTTACAGACTCAGTAAACTGTCCCTCAATCCCATGAAATCGCCAAAAATGCTTTATTCTTTTCCTTGTACTAGATTGTGAGCTGTGATCTGGAAGAAGCTCAGTGAACCAAAAACAAGTAGGTTTTCGTCAACGAAAAGAATATGGGATTCTTATCGTGTAAATCAGTCTGTCAATGGATCGTTCAAGATTTTCCCTTAGCCTACTTTGATACAGAAAGGAGATTCTGAGAAAATGAGTGCCAATTAAAGGCGGTATGGCCGGTTTTGAAAAACTCACTGTTAGTTTTCCTTTTCAGCTCTCACCTGCCATGACTAGTAATTTAATTTATTCGTCTTCCATTCGTAACATGCCAACTTTTTGGTTCGTGGTGAAAACTATGGATTTGTTCTGTTCCTTGTGCAGTCAATAAAAAAGAAACGTTACTTAATCATTTTCTTTTTTTAGTATCCTGATCAAATTGTGGAAAAAAACAGCGTCTTGTCAAAAAAGCTTCAAGCGAGTCGAAAGGACGTTTGAAAATCTAAAGAAAGAAAGAATTGAAGGGGAACCTTTCTGTAAGCTCATAGCGAACCGGTGATTGATCCTGACGATAGTTCAAGTGAAGATATTGAAGACCTGTGATCATGGAAAATTTAAAGAACGACCTGGGGTCTAGCAGCGATTCCCTGGCTGACGAATCGATTGTGCTTGAAGAAAGCCCATGTCGCCGCTGGTCTAAGCGGAAGAAAGTCTTGGGTCAGAAAGATTTAGTCCCTGGAGTGGACTCTGCCTATTTAGCTATAGATGCAGAGGAGGGAGTGGAAGTTGTCTGGAACGAAGTCTTACTAACTAGCAAGCCTGCAGGCTTTACGGAAAGGGTCATTTCGACTTTTGACCAACTAATTCGGCTGAACCATCCCAACATAGTTAGATTTCATCGTCACTGGATCAAAGACGATAAGCTAATTTTTATCACTGAATACATCACTAGCAACACGTTGAAACAGTATTTGAAAATGACGCGTAAAAATATGAAGAAGCTCTCAATGGCGACATGGAAGAAGTTCTGTATGCAGTTGTTGCACGCCCTGCACTATTTGCACTCGCGGCTGCCGTGCATTGTGCATGGGAATTTGTGCTGCGATTCTATATACGTCCGCCATAATGGATTGTTGAAAATAGGTTCAATCTCAGCAGAGGCCATTCTGAAATATTCAAGCAGTGAAAGTTCTCAGTGCTTCCATCTAGTAGGGAGTGAGTTTTCTTCAAAGGTGACGACCGGTGTGGACATCTTTGCATTCGGCGTTTGCGCACTGGAGATGGCAACGCTTGAAACGAGTGACACATCGTCCCTAGTTCCAGTAGATCAGACAAGAAAGATGTTCGACTCTCTTGACAACGATCTACAGAGACAGTTGATTCAGTGTTGTGTAGTGCCCGATCCGGCCAGCAGATGGTCAATGTACGATTTGATGTTCCATCCCGCCGTATTCGATGTGCCCAGTCTGAAGCTTTTATCCGCGCGCTTATTTTTAAAATCCTTCCGAAACGCGTCTGATTTTGCCAGTTCGGGGGAATTGATTCGTGGAGCGCTTAAAAGCCATTCTGAGGAGAGGGAGGAAACCGAAAAAATAGCGCAGCAAATCCTCAAGTTTCTAGAGGAGGTGAAAATTGGTTCTTACCCAGTTCCCACTACTAGATTCGCCGATCCTAGCCGGAAAAGCTTCAGCGAGCCGCCGCCGAAGATGGAAACGCCGGTGGCTTTTCCGGCTGAAAAACGCCGGATTGAGAAAGTAAGTGCGGAAATCAAACAGAGCAGTGGGAACTCCGAGCTGTGCCTCATGTTTCACATGACAGAAAAACTAGTGAGGAAGACGCGGACGGTCCTAGTCGCCTCGGACACGCCTAGGTCCATTGTCGAGGATCTGCAAGGTTTAGGGCTTATTCATCATGATGATTGCGATCTTCTTGCGGCGGAAATTTTTAAAACGGTTGGGAGCAGTAGTCAGCGGTAGAAAAGCCCGGTTTTATTGTTATTTTTGTTTGCCTTTGCAGTTTTGTTTTGGCCAAGCTTCGTTGTTTAGGCATTTACTGTTTCGCTGTTCGCTACAAAATAAAGTTATGCGCTACAGAAGTCGCTCTCTAAGTCATTTGGGACCCTGTCCCGTCCTAGCGGAGAAGATCGATTTTTGGGATCCCAAAACGTAAGTGGAGGGATACTTCGCAAAAGTTGTCCGTCTGTTAGCACGATAACTCCCGAAGGGGTTGATATTCTTATCAAACTTGGCAAGAGGACTCTTTGGGTCAAGTTTGAAGATGAGTTCTGTAGCCCTATATTTAGGGGTGGGGAGGGGTTTGAAGTTAAGGGAGAAATAAAATATTTCTTATAAGCCAATGAAATAGTCAATTTAGGGTTAAGGAGACATGCTGAATCGAATGTGAAAAATTATACTCGTCGGACAAAGCCGGTAAAAACCGGAAAATTTGTTTAAAGTAAAAATTTTACTTGTATTTGATAAGATGATATGATATGATGGGATTCGATATGCGGGTAAGAAAATATGCTGAATACGTATATACCAATCATCTTCTCATCGGACGTAGCCTATAGATCGCTCGGTATTCGGCTGAAACCGGAAAATTTGTTAAAAGTAAAAGTTTTATCTGAAGTTGATTAGAGGTTCGATTTAGGGCTAAGGAGACATGCTGAATTCGTCTTCGAGCTTCAGTTTTTGCCAGAAAAGTAGTTTGTCCAAAATCCGGCCGAAACCTGAAATTCGGCAGGAGTAAGGAAGGAAGTTTTGATGAATTTCGTCAAAGCAGATACGACGTAGGCTATAGGGTAAACACACACGCTGAATCCATATCCGAACTTGGTCTTCTCAGATGATTAACATTGGCCGTAATCTGTTTCTAAAGTTTAATAGTAAAAATCTTCAAAGAGTCTGGCGAAGACCGGATACCAACAAGACCCAATTGCTCTCCAACAACCCTGTCGAAGACCGAATATCTACAAGACCCAATTTTCTGGACCAAATAATTAAATTTGTGAGATCCCATCGTAACCTTTGGTCTTGTTACTCGTGTTTCTCAGTACGATATGCGGTTGTTTGAAGTAGCTGTAACATTAACTGAGTCTTTGTTTTATCTCAGTTCTCGGTTCTCATTTCCCAATTCACTGAAAAATAGCGGAAGAAACGACAAGTCACTATCGAACCAACTTCTCGGTTCTGCAGAATTGCGAAACTTTCCCCGTTCTCGTTTTAGAATTGGGTTCATCATGAATAGTCAAAAGCACGAAATAGAAGAATTGTGAGGAGAATCGCAGGGATAACTGAGATAAAAAAAAAAACGCAACTGCTGAAGAAATGCCTTTTTGTCTTACCTATAATACTAATGTAACCTACTTCCGTCATCACTCTATCCATTTCTAAATCCGGAGACCCCAATTTCACACGGTACATTCTAACCCCTCTAACAAATTATGTAAATTTTTTCCAGTTTTCGCTACGATTCGAAGGGTATAGAAAAATGCTTAAAACAGCCAAAGCCGTGGATAATTTGTTGAAAGCAGAGCCTAGTTCTAAAGTGTTCAGTTATTTTATAATACTGGAAGTTGAAGAGTAAATAGTGTCCTTTAAAGGGGTAACGATAGCTGCAATAAGATAGATGACAACTTTAAACTCAGCATTGCTTTCAACATGTTACCTTAAATCGCATTGTCCAGCGACCTTTTGCTTAAAAAATGCGGCTTATAATTATATTTTCTGTCCAATTAGCTTCTCCAAAAAATAATAATCGGGAGCCTGACTGAGCCAAGGGCGGAAAGTATAAAAATCAGTGTAGCGCCAATAAAGAGGGTAGCATTCTTCGCATGAAAGGTAGAATCAAGGGAATAAGAGTAGAAGAAAATTTTCTGAATATAGAGCGAGTTATTATAGTAAGTACGACGGCGCTTTTTAAAGAACGAACGACTTCACAGTCAGAAGTTTCATGAAAAGATAACACCAAGGATGCGCGGTTTCAACAGACAACCCTTGGAAGTAATATATTGTGATTTTGAAAACGTTATGCATAACAAGCCTTGCCAGGAAGAGCCGAAAAAGCATGACAGCAGATGCTTTTTCGGCGGTTCTGAGCTCTCCCTGCCAATGCCTAATGTTTAGTGCACAACGTATTCAATGTCATAACAGATTACGTCCCAAATGTTGTCTGCTGAAACTGCGCATCCTCGTGTTATCTGTTATGAAACTTCTGACAGTGTGGTGAAGCACTTTTAATCGATACTTTATTTCGTCGATCCCTGTAGTGTTTTCTTTGGCCATGTCCACTCTAAAGAATTCGAATCGACATGACTCCTCTGAAACTCTGCTTGGTTTCTCCGAGGTTACAAACCCATCTTGGCTGATCTCGGCCCCTCCGTTTTGACGATAAACACGGAGAAACTTGCATAACCGTTTTTGACCAATGAGCTTATCAGAAGCGATAAGCTTTCGATCCGATCCGCGTCGAAAAGCACCACACAAGTAGAATGGAACAAGACCAAAGGTTTCGATGGGATCTCAAAAATTTAGTATTTGATCCAGACAATTGGGTCTTGTCTTCGCCAGACTCCTTGAACATTTTTAATATCAAAATTCAGAAACAGATTAAGGCCAAATAGCTAATCATCTGAGAAAACCAAGTTCAGATATGGATTCAGAATGTGTTTTCACCTCTGTAGGCTAAGTCATATCTAAACCGAAAACTTCCTTCCTTACTTCTGCCAATTTTCCGGTTTGGGCCGAATTCCGGAACTATTTGTCCGGCGAAAAAAGAAAGCTAAAAAAAGAATTCAGCGTATCTTCTGTTCCCAGTATCGAACATCTAATCAACTTCAAATAAAAATTTAACTTCTAAAAATGTTTCCGGTTCCAGCCGGATTCCGGGCGAACTATATGTCCGGCTGAAAAATGATTGTCATATGTGGATTCAACATCTCTTCTTATCCCTAAATCGGACATCTAATCAACTACAAATAAAACTTTTAGTTTTAAACGGATCGTCCTGTTTTGGCCGGATTCCAGACGAACTACTTATACGGGTAGAAAATGATTTTCACATAAGTGTTCAGCATGTCTTCTTACCCCTAAATCGAACATCTAATCAACATCGAATAAAATTTTTACGTTTAACAAACTTTCCGTTTTTTGCCGGATTCCGAACGAACTACTTGTCCGGCGAAAAAATCCATTATCGAGTTCAGCATGTCTTCTTACCCCATAATCGACTATCACATTAGCTGTTTAAAATCATTTTGTTTGCCCATTAATTTGAACCCCATCCCTAAATGTAGGGCTACAGAGCCCATCTACGAACTTGGCCTTGCACATGACCCAAAGAATCCTCAAACCAAAGTTTCATCAAAATTTACCATTCCCTTCGAGAGTTATCTTGCTCACAGACGGACGGACAACTTTTGCGATGTCATAGGTATCCCTCCACTTACGTTTTGGATCCCAACAATCAGTCTAGCAACGTTAGGGTGGATAAACATTACGCAAGAAGTTCAGAATCTCGGGAATGCGAATGGATCGAACGATTAGGGAAGTAGGGTTCATCGGTAATACCAAGAACAAATAATCACAAGAACCGTCTCCCTGTCACTGAAATTCGACGATGCGGAGTCGAATATATTGCGATACCTTACCCGATGCAAACGAGCGGAGGAGGAGCTACGCAGAACAAGTTACCTCTACAAACAGCTATATCGCAGTAGAACCCCTCAGCAAATACCTCTAGCTCCGCTCAGTTTTATCGGGGTATCCTTTGTCGCTGCATGGGACCAAAGGCGGAGGTTCTTTTTGATTATTTGTTCTTGGTGATACAGGTACTTTAAGCTTCGAGAGGTAGCAAGCCATAGAGAAGGCTATCTTATCTTCAACCTCACCCATATGTTGGAAGCAGTGTAATAAACTTGTAAAAATAACACAAAACGGCACCATACCTTCTTCAAAAGCAATCAATCCACCAAATAAATTAAAGCGTTCTATCGTATTTTTCTACTTCGTCTTCTTCTTCAAGTGTGTATAATTAACTTGCTGAACCCCTTTCTGAGATAACGAATGCAGATAGTACAGGGCAATGGCGGAGAAGGCAAACCTAAAAGAAGGTATAAAATATGTCATACAATTATGGAGTAAAATCTTTAAAGGACCCCTCGCACTATTTACTCTTCAACTTAAAGTATTTAAAAAATATTTGAATACTTTGCAACAAATAACCCACGGTTTTTCCTGTTTTAAGCCTTTTCCGAGATCCGTTGACTTGTAGCGAAAACAGGGAAACAATTTACATAACCGGTTTTTCTGATGGAAAATCTTCTCGCAGACAACCGTCGACTGCGTGATACACATCGAAGGTAGCAAAACACGGCAAAGGAGAAAATCAGTGTGGTTTTGTTAGAGGGGTTAGAATGTACCGTACGAAATTGGGGTCTCCGGGTTTAGAAATGTATGGAGTGATTATGGAAGTAGGTTGCATTAGTATTATAGGTAAGACAGGTACTTTAAAGTAGAACCGAAAATACACTGTTTAATCATTTAATTTCTAGGAATCGGCCGTTTTGGGGTCATTCCCCTGCTAAAGCTCTGCCATGCAACTGTTTACAGGAGGTTCCTGAGTGAGTGAACAGAAGCAAATCCGAAAGCCTTGTTATCAAATTCCCCGTACTCTGATCCCCTTGTACCACGGAGTAGTTTAAAATGAATCACCGTTGGACATAAAAACACCAAAGGGTTTGCATATCGAATGCTCGTCGGTAGAGGTGGGTTTGGTACTAGAGGCCAGGCGCGTCGCAAAGGGGGGGGGGGGGGCTGCCGCACTGTAAAATTTTGGGCCTCCCGGTATTTTTTTTATAGCAGAACTATTCGGTGTATTTACGGCGATTCGGTAGTTATACAGAATCCTAAATAGACTATCGATACAAATCTATTCTGTATAATGATAGGGATTCGGTATAGTTGCCACTGTTCGGTAGTTGTCACGAATTTGGTGAGAGAATTTACTGAAATCATTTGGTAATTTTTCGATGCCAGAACTAATCGGAATATTTATGGAGAATCCGTAGTTACACAGAGTCCCGAATAACGTATCGGTTCAAAATTGTTCGGTATCATGACTGGGATCAGGTAATTTTATTCGGTATAGGTAGTTAACCACGAATCCCGACTTTTCTTCCAGTTTCGACGAAAGTATACCGAATATGAATATTGTTCGGTAGTGTTTCGATACCAAGACAATTCGGTATAACAACCGGGATACGGTAGTTATGCAGAATCTCGAACATGCTATCGGTCTAAACTTATTCGGTAATTTATTCGTTATAATTGCCAGGATTCGAGAGTTACCACGAACCTTGAAACTCGGAAGAGGTCGAGTGAAGCACTGGTCGCAGACAAAAGGGTTGATCTATGATTTCATCGATAGTCTTTACTTTTATTTTGGATCCTAAAAACAAGATCTAATCATAAATATTTCGAAAATCCCACAAGCAGCGCTTTTCGTAATATTCTCTATTTTTTGGAAGGGCGCGTCATTTGACTGGGGTTTTAAGCCAGTTTCAGGATTGAGATTTCGAAACATTAAAATCAAACTAAACTAAATTTGAAATTAAACTTCGCAGGAAAAAGCCAAAAAAATCTCGCCTGCGGCGCTCATTTTATGTGATTTTGGGTAGTGTTGACTAGACTACAGTTGCTACTGCTGTCGGAACGTCGCTTCATCCAGTTCCTTGAACTTCTTAGAGTGTCGGTATTTAATCCATGAGAAATTATATAATTTGTAAGAGAAGCAGTTTAATTTTCGCCTCCATGAAAAAATAAACTGGATTTCGCAAATTTTCGCCTGTGGCCCTCGAATTAATTTTCTATCGGCTATAATAGATAGAAGCTGTTACTGCAATCATGCCCAGAAATATATTCTCCAAGTGGGCTTCGCCAAGACGCCGCCTAATAGTTGGCTTATCGTCTTTCATGCTGCCGTTTATATTACACTTCCTACGTAATCCTTTCTGTTCCATAATTTAAAGCTCGAATTCTCAGTTTCTAGGATTCGGTAATTTTATTTAGATTCGGTAAGATTTTAGCTCTGCACCTCTCAACGAAAATGCACTTGCGACACCCATGCTAGAGGCACAGGGTAGAGGTGTACACAAATTCAAATGTAGTGGGGCCTTATCAAAACTAACACATTTTCCTTGCTAAAAATAGGTTCCCTGAACAAGATTTGCTCCGTTTTTATGTTTCTTTTATACGTTCGGGGCTAGAATACCTGGTGGAAGCTTGGCACTTTGGCCTTACCGAGGACCAGGCTTATCGGATCGAAAAAATACAGAAACATGCCCTTCTGATTAAGTCACGATCCTCCAAAATTCCTTACAATGAGCTCCTTCAGAAATTTATTCTCGAGTCCCTTGAGTCCCGTAGGTTGAAACTGTGCATGGCTTCTGGTAAGAAAATGCTTGAGCATCCTATCCATAAGTATATTCTTCCGCCACCATTCGAGACTGCTCGCGAACGACCTGCAAGAGCGGCCTCAGCGGTGATTCCAAAACTCCAACACGTGAAATGGGGCAATGTACGGTATGAAAAGACGTTTGTACCGTCTTTCGTTAAAATTTTTAATCTTATTTAGTGTTTACTTTTATATATGACGTTGACATTTTTATATTGACAGATCTATATGAGTGTTTACATGTATATATGACGATTTCGACAAATTTGGATTTCACCATGATAATTCTAAAAGAATAAAAGCGATATCTATAAATCTATATTCTATAATAAAAAACTCTTAAACTAGGATGGCAAAGGGCTTGTGGCGTATCGGGAGAATGCCCTTTACTCTTAAATTAGAAAAGAACCTACAGAGCCTTTCCTAAGATTCCGTATCACTCCACTAGTACGAACGACGGCTCATTGCTTGGGGCTAGGCCTCTCCTGTACCGCATCGCCGAACGCTTTAGGCTTAGCAAGATCGTACAGTATCTGAGAGTCCGACAGAGGCGTTACTAGCCAAAATGTCTGGGGGCGGGGGGGGGTCATTTTAATGACTATTTTTGCAGAAAACAAGAGCTGTAAGCTCATATGGCCCTTGCATGGGGTCAAGATGATTTGATTGATCAAAAGTAAGTTTCGACTTTGTGGTTGAGATGCGCACTCTAAGGGAGCTGGAACTTCATTTGTAAGCAAAACCCTTGAGGCAAAACTGCTAATGGGCTGATGGGCATCACGAAAATGCATATATTGCTTAAAAGTATTTTTTTTTACTTTGCGGTCAAGATTGGTACTTTAAGGAATAATCGGATTTCGGAAGTAGCAATTTCTAAGCAAATGTTGTTGAGTCTCCAATATTCCAGCGAAGTTTCATCGTCCTAGCACATCTGGAAGTACCTTAACGCGCGATCACCGGAATCCCAGACCCCCCCCCCCCCCCCCTCCTACAACTCCACCCACAATAACCGGAGCCAATCCGGTTCTGTAAATGATTAATCCAGAGCATCTGTTTGTCATTCCGGTTTGTCAAGCGGGTCAAATATTTTCCGCCCTCCCCCCAATAATTGCCGGATTCGGTCCGGAAATGAAAAAGGTCACCAGAGAAAAATGTCCTCTGTTTAATTATTAAATTTCACTCGAATCCGATCACCCGTTCCAAAGTTACGCATGACTCAATATTCCGGATTCCCCTCCCTCAACTCCCCCCCCCAAGATTATCATATCGAGGATTTTTTTTTATTCCAAGTCAGTTTGACCGGGTCCCTGATATGCCTTCCAAGTTTCGTCGTGAAAATCCCCCAAAAAACGGAATTCCGGGAAAACCCCTCCTCCCCCCCCTCAAGTGTCCGGATCCAGTCAAATTATGTAAAAGATTTACATGGACCAGATGTTTGTTCTTCCAAGCAAGTTTCACTCCGATACCATCATTCTAACCGTTTCTCGAGATTTCCGGTCCACCCCCCCCCCCCCCCCCCCCAGCTCCACCGCGGTGCACGTAGCCAATCCGATTCAGCAAATGACTTACCTAGAGCATCTGTTTGTTCTTCCCACAAAGTTCCATCCCGATCCCTCCATTCTAAACGGGTGTATTTCCCCCCCCCCCCAATAGTTGCCGGATCCGGTCCGGATACGAAAAAAATCATCGGAGAAATGTCCTCTGTTCAATTCTTAAACTTCACTCGAATCCGATCACCCATTCAAAAATTACGCATGATTGAAAATTTCGGATTCCCCTCCCTCCACTCCCCCCACCATTATCTGATCGACACAATTTTTATTTTGAAGTCAGTTTGATTGGGTCCCTGATATGACTGCCAAGTGTCCGTATCGAGTACAATGGTCTAAAGGACTTATCTAGAGCAGATGCTTGTTCTTCCCAGCAAGTTTCACTCCGATCCCTCCATTCTAACCGTTTCTTGAAATTTCCGGTCCCCCCCCCCCCCCCACTCCCCCCTGGCCACCGAATCCGGTCAAGACTGTAAACGGGACGTTACAGATATATATTCTATTCAGTTATGAAGTTTCATTACAATCCGATCATCCGTTCGAAAGTTACACACTTCTCAATTTCCCGGATTCCCCTGCCCTCCACCCCCCCCCCCAAAATGGTCGGATCAGAAAACTGATTATTTCTAAGTTTGTTTGGTCGGGTCTCTGATATACCTGCCAAGTTTTATTGTCCTAGCACAACTGGAAGTACCCTAACTCGAAAAAGTGTGACAAAATGCCCTAAATTTTCAAGTTTCCAGCGCCCCCACTTCCCCGCATATGGTCGGATCGGGAAACTGATTATTTCCAGGTTAGTTTGGTCGGGTCCCTGATATTCCTGCCAAGTTTCATTGTCCTAGCTCATCTGGAAGTACCCTCACTCGAAAAAGTGTGACAAAAAGCCCTAAATTTTCAAGTTTCCAGCGCCCCAACTCCCCCGCATATGGTCGGATCGGGAAACTTATTATTTCCAGGTTACTTTGGTCAGGTCCCTGATATTCCTGCCAAGTTTCATTGTCCTAGCTCATCTGGAAGTACCCTAACTCGAAAAAGTGTGACAAAATGCCCTAAATTTTCAAGTTTCGAGCGCCCCCACTCCCCCGCATATGGTCGGATCGGGAAACTGATTATTTCCAGGTTCGTTTGGTCGGGTCCCTGATATTCCTGCCAAGTTTCATTGTCCTAGCTCATCTAGAAGTACCCTAACTCGGAAAAAAGTGACAAAATGCCCAAAATTTTCAAGTTTCCAGCGCCCCGCACTCCCCCCTATATGGTCGGATCGGGAAACTGATTATTTCCAGGTTAGTTTGGTCGGGTCCCTGATATGCCTTCCAAGTTTCGTCGTGAAAATCCCCCAAAAAACGGAATTCCGGGAAAACCCCTCCTCCCCCCCCTCAAGTGTCCGGATCCAGTCAAATTATGTAAAAGATTTACATGGACCAGATGTTTGTTCTTCCAAGCAAGTTTCACTCCGATACCATCATTCTAACCGTTTCTCGAGATTTCCGGTCCACCCCCCCCCCCCCCCCCAGCTCCACCGCGGTGCACGTAGCCAATCCGATTCAGCAAATGACTTACCTAGAGCATCTGTTTGTTCTTCCCACAAAGTTCCATCCCGATCCCTCCATTCTAAACGGGTGTATTTCCCCCCCCCCAATAGTTGCCGGATCCGGTCCGGATACGAAAAAAATCATCGGAGAAATGTCCTCTGTTCAATTCTTAAACTTCACTCGAATCCGATCACCCATTCAAAAATTACGCATGATTGAAAATTTCGGATTCCCCTCCCTCCACTCCCCCCACCATTATCTGATCGACACAATTTTTATTTTGAAGTCAGTTTGATTGGGTCCCTGATATGACTGCCAAGTGTCCGTATCGAGTACAATGGTCTAAAGGACTTATCTAGAGCAGATGCTTGTTCTTCCCAGCAAGTTTCACTCCGATCCCTCCATTCTAACCGTTTCTTGAAATTTCCGGTCCCCCCCCCCCCCCCACTCCCCCCTGGCCACCGAATCCGGTCAAGACTGTAAACGGGACGTTACAGATATATATTCTATTCAGTTATGAAGTTTCATTACAATCCGATCATCCGTTCGAAAGTTACACACTTCTCAATTTCCCGGATTCCCCTGCCCTCCACCCCCCCCCCAAAATGGTCGGATCAGAAAACTGATTATTTCTAAGTTTGTTTGGTCGGGTCTCTGATATACCTGCCAAGTTTTATTGTCCTAGCACAACTGGAAGTACCCTAACTCGAAAAAGTGTGACAAAATGCCCTAAATTTTCAAGTTTCCAGCGCCCCCACTTCCCCGCATATGGTCGGATCGGGAAACTGATTATTTCCAGGTTAGTTTGGTCGGGTCCCTGATATTCCTGCCAAGTTTCATTGTCCTAGCTCATCTGGAAGTACCCTCACTCGAAAAAGTGTGACAAAAAGCCCTAAATTTTCAAGTTTCCAGCGCCCCAACTCCCCCGCATATGGTCGGATCGGGAAACTTATTATTTCCAGGTTACTTTGGTCAGGTCCCTGATATTCCTGCCAAGTTTCATTGTCCTAGCTCATCTGGAAGTACCCTAACTCGAAAAAGTGTGACAAAATGCCCTAAATTTTCAAGTTTCGAGCGCCCCCACTCCCCCGCATATGGTCGGATCGGGAAACTGATTATTTCCAGGTTCGTTTGGTCGGGTCCCTGATATTCCTGCCAAGTTTCATTGTCCTAGCTCATCTAGAAGTACCCTAACTCGGAAAAAAGTGACAAAATGCCCAAAATTTTCAAGTTTCCAGCGCCCCGCACTCCCCCCTATATGGTCGGATCGGGAAACTGATTATTTCCAGGTTAGTTTGGTCGGGTCCCTGATATGCCTGCCAAGTTTCATTGTCCTAGCACATCTGGAAGTACCCTAACTCGGATATGTGGGACAAAAAACTCGGACCGACCGACAGACCGACAGACGGAACTGTGATCGGTATATGGCACTTGAGCCAGAGGCTGCAAGTGCCATAAAAAACGAAAAAATCGACTATTTTTACGAAAAACCGACTGTTATTACGAAAAAACGCCCGTTTCCAAAAAAAAAACGACTGTTTTTCCGAAAAATCGCGGCGCTTTGCGCCGACTCGGCTATTTTTTACGGACTGGCAGACAAAATTGAGGGGGGGCGGGGACGCCCTCCCCCATACGTGACGCCTCTGGAGTCCCCCCCCCCCCATGAAAAATTCTTTGACCGTGTAGTTGTAGGGAAAAATTTGCATGTACTGATCTGTAGTCGTATGGAATACTTTGATTTAACATGCCTCCGACTGGGTTAACCTTAAATAGTAGTATCCGATATCATCCAATCTTATTGTAGTAGCCCGCAGTGGCAACAGTTACTACTGCATGCTACTTTTTCGTACAACTCCAAATGGCTAATTCTCGAAAAATTTTCATCGGGCCCCAACCAACCTCTCCGTTTCCTTCCTTCAAATCACCGAACTTAGATTTTTACTTACCCTGTGGTGACGCATACCCGGTGTACCGAACCAGCTAAGGTCAATGATGCAACCAAGGCCAAAATAACTGAAATAAAAAATAAAGGTTTAGCAGAAACACTAGAACATTTCAGACCAAGCCGTTACCCACCAACACTGTATTCAAAATTTCTAGATGTCAAACTTTTTACAGATATTGATTCGTACAACTGCCAATTAGTAGATAGGTACTAGGCACCTTTGAGTTATCTAGAATTCCAGATTTGTTGGTCCACTAATTCAGACAGAGATTGGGAAAAGTTTCCTCGTTTCCTGGAGGAAGGGATGGAATTTTAGCCCTTGGGTCATCATTTAGAGGAGGTAGGGGTGGTTGACCCCCTCCCCTCAGTCTTATACAGATATGGGATTTTAGTCACAGGACAGGATGGAGCTGTTATGGTAAGTACTTATTATGCCAGATAAAAGGTTCAATTTCAAAATTTTCGCCTTCAGTGCCTCCATTTACGGATTATCCTGGACACAGTGGGTTCAAGGCGCCACCAGCTTCCGCATCCCCTTTCCAGAAAAAAACTGAACTTTTCCACCTACTACCACTCTACAACTATTCCATCTACTTCTACGGAATTTTCTGTCAATTAAAAAAGAAAAATACCTTCTGGGAAGAGTTTTACTTGGTATCCATCACCAAGGAGCATCACCTCGAAGTTGCTGATGGCCTGAAAAATGAGAAAGGAGAAAAATAAGCAACAATTTTAACTGTATAGCATGATGCAGACCAACTTCAATGTACTAATGAGTTGAAGGGTAAAGGCTAATATTATCACAGGATGAGGCAGACAATGCACTTTAGTTTCAAATATAACAACAACTTTTCATCATATGTAATGAAAGTTCAAAACCAAGTTTCAAGAAAACAATGCTTGTATATTCTACAAGATAAGCTGACTGAAAGAGAAAATACTTACTGTCAATGTGAACAGAAACAGGAAAGACACGATGAAACCACCACCGATGGTGAGTAAAGGTGATGCAGCAATTGCATTCTTGAATAGGCTTAGTCCACCTGCTATTGCTAGAGCAGAAGCAGTGGAGATGACAAAAGAAAGATTTGGACCAACTCCTGAAAAGGGGCAAACATAATACAGGCTAATTCACTGACCAATCACAAGGAATAGACCAAAATGCATTTCAGGATTTCAACTTACTTTCTGGAAGAGCCTACAGAGGCAGGAAAGGGAGGACCACTGATCATGCTGATTTATACGCAAGTAACAAAACCAGGGCACTGAAACAGTTAGAGAAGTGTTCAAACAAGCATACCTCAACTGTATCAGGCATAGAGTAGTATACCCACATCCCTTCACTCATCAACATGTTTTAAGACTCCTTTCACAAATACCTGAACAGTCTTCCAACCAAGTTTTATCCCAATCCCCCCACTCGGACAAGATTCTGGTCCCCCCCCCCTCCAACTCCCCCACAGTTACCGGATCTGGTCCGGACTTGAAATGCGACTTCTGAGACAAAAGGTTTTTCCAAATATTAACTTCTATAAAAGATCCCACCACCCGTTCGAAACATATATCAAGATTCCAGATTCAAACTCCCTGCAATCCCCCCACGATGGTCAGATCCGAGTCCCTGGTAGGTATAGATGTAAAAAGCGAATTTTTGAATTGAAAAATTCAATCGAATATTCGCGAAATTGAAATATTCGGAGGCCTCTCGAAAATTGCGAATATTCCGAAAAATATGGCGAATTTTCGCAATTTTCGCAACAAAAATGCAATTTTCTCTGCAATTTTTCGGGAGTTTGTGCCCCCTTACTACGCAAGCAGGTCCAAAAGCGGCACGCAATCATGTCCGACAGGTTCGTAGGAAGGCGGTTCTTTGCAGCTTTCATAGCTAACTGGGGATGAGTCAGGTTAGTCAAGGGTTGCATTGCATTTGAAGGCAATTAAAGTGCGATTTAGATACGAAGGATACATATGAGAGTTTTTTATTTGTAACTGGTGATTATGTTTTATTTGATTACTAGGTTAGACAAAACAGGATCGGCAGGGGAGGGGCGGTGGTTTCACATCCGGAAGACGGAAATTCTTGTTTGTCGTGCAAATTAGATTCTGTACTGACTGAACTTGACGAACATCAGAAATAACCTACCTTTAACTCCTCTGTAGATTAAGCTTAGCAGAAAGGATGTTTGGCATAATAAGAGGGGTTTCTCAGTTAAAAAAAAATCATGTGCGGTATAACTATTCTGCGCTGTCAGTGGATGTTACGGGGTGCTGGAGGTCTATAAGTGAGTCAGTCATTCATGTGAACTTGTTTTATGTCAATTATCTTATGAAAACACACCATAATAATCAATAAACACGTGAGAAAGTCATGAACTTCTAACAAGCGACACAATGGGACCAGTCTCGAATAAGGACTTCTTACTAAGTATATTCATTATTCTTAAGGGGGAGGGGACTTCGGGACTCAAAACTCCTTCGATTGCGCATTGGACAATGTCTTCCACGGAATTATATTTAAAAAAAAAATCCCTCGTTGACTGAAACTGAAGAAGTGGCGGCCAAACGGATTCTGATTAGCAGAAAGGAATTCTGCGTAAAACAAATTCATCTAGCCGCCAATGTTCAGAATCTTCTGAGCCCTTTGTACAGGGGAATTGATCTGAGCGTTAGTGAGCAAACCACTGTCACAGAGTTGTTCTGCTCACTTGCAGAGAGATACTTCTGATAAAGTTATACAGGGTCCCGATCCCGATCCCATCCCTCCACTCTAAACATGTCACATGATTTCCAGTCTCCCCTCAAAGTCCAGATCTGGTCCGGACCTGAAATGGGACATCTGAGAAAGTCTTTCCAAACATCAAGTTTCATTACGACCCATTCAATTGCACCTACCTCAAGATTCCGTATTCCCCCTCCCTCTACTCCCCCCACAATAGTCGGATCGGGGAAGTGACTATTTCGACATTAGTTTGGTCAGGTCCCTACCATGCCTGCAAAGTTTCATCCTCCTAGCACGTCTGCAAGTACCCTAACTCACAATCACCAGACAGACCGACACATGGAGAAGTGATGGTATACAGCACAAGGCCGGAAGGCAAGTGCCATGTAAAACAGTACTGCACACACCAGGTCGGTCATTTTATTTTCTCTCTGTGCTTAAAAAGCTGATTTATTTTGCAAACACTACTCTGCTTTGGTCATGTTTAAGGTCAACCTCTTTTATGCTGAAATATGTACTGAGAAACTCTGCACCACAGCAAAAAAGTTGGAAATCTCTTCTCTGATAAGATACAAAATACAGAGATATGCACAAAACCAGCTACGTTCAAAACTGGGAGCTACAGTGTGAAATTAGCCATCTACTAATTGCAGTTGGTTCTATTAGTCCCAACTGCAGTTGGTCTATTAGTTGGTATACGAATCAGCCCGATGTTTGAAGGATAGGGCAGCTAAGCTAATTCAGCAATAATTAGTACCTACTATAAAATGTTAATGAAATAAACTTTAACAGAAATGATGGAAGATTCACAAAAACCAAATAGAATTTAAGATTTTATGCAAGGTTTTCTGAAATGTGTCAAAATCCATAAATCCGAAGGATTAAATTCTCATCCGTCAAGGACCCAAGAAATCTTTTTTTTAAAGGCACAGAAAATTTGACTAGGCAACTTGCAGCCATCAAACCGACCTGGGGGGCTTAGATAAAGATACAGGGACTTATTGTCGACAGGACCCCCCTTCTTTGTTATCTCGAACCCCCTCCTTAGTGCTCCCAAAGCTAGCTGGCGGGCCTTGCCCCTTATGCACTGTAATTATGCACTTTTAAACGGTTAAAGTTCGCCTTTGTTCGTGTTGACTAACAGATCGGGACAGTAGTCAAGAGGTTGTGTGTTTGATTCCTACTCCCGCCACAAAAACCTTTTGCTTTTTTTTCTACTAACTCAAAAGTCGAATTCTCGGAAACTGCCTGGAAACTGCAATGGTCATAACGCTAATTTTTCTTACTCTCAATATCTACTCAGGGTACATTCTTGATATGTCAGCTAGCTCCCCGAGTCAAGTTTTCTGTTCCTTTAAATCTTTGATGCAGAAATCCGGTCAACGTGATGCCTCTAAAACTACAGTGCTGTTCTATTTGCCTTTTTAAGTTTCTGACTGAAAATGAGAGGGACAATCAAAGTAAGAGAACATGATTTAATCTCCAGTGCTTAACCTGGTGCTTAACTCAAACAAATGCCGATGTCCCTAGGAGACCACAAGAGCTCAGAAAATTGCACTGTCCTAGGCTTGTCCATGAAGATTACTAATGCAAAAAGAATGACATCCAGGCCGAGCCAACATAAACTTCCATTCAGACAACTGAAATAAAACTCTACCCATTATGAGCTTAGTCTTGCTGGTCTGGAATCAAAGCTAGAATCAGAAAAATGTCACAAAATTCTTGACAAATTTTATTATCTATCCAGCCGGGCTCAGAAATGTAATTTTTTTCTATGTGGGCAAAATTTTAAGCCTCTGCCGGCTTTTGGGCTCGGACCGTCGTCAGTGGTCTTTTTGTGGTTGTGAATACTACCCGCTAGATAGAGTGAAAAGTATCGAACTTTCATATGCCTAGCGAAGGTGAGAAGTAACGAGTCTTGTATAATCTGCGTATAATCGCCTGAAATTCAGAAGGCAGCCCACTTTCATTCCAAATTAAAACTTTCGATAGTTCTTCTTCAAGCCAGAGATTTGAATAGAACCCAAATGTTTTAATGTACTGCGTTCTACCAATTAGGTACAATCCACGCAGCCTATTGGGCGAGATCAAAGACTACTATTTTTCGTTTGACTTGAATCAACACCCGACGATGGCGCTATTCTGCGCAAGCAAACCATTGTGCAAAAGCGTGAAATTTAAAATTGAAAGAAGACGTGTCTGTCGACTTGTCTAGGATAGGAGAGCAGACGAACTGACGTAAGAACTAATGTTGTTTCTCACACAGTGATCAGAACTTAAGCTGTTTCTTATGATAAAACCCCGGTGATATGCCAACTCATGCACCAACTCATTTCAGTAATATTTCTTGTGCGAAAGTCAAAACGTATGTCTGGTGATAAGAATACAGAAGAAATAAAATTTGTATGCTTTTGTCAGGAGTCAGTTGTCTCGTCGGCACATCGGGTATGGTCTGTTCCAGTCTGTTCTGTTTGTGCGAGTCAGGAATCAAGTACTGATCCTTTAAAGGAAAGGTTTCTCAAACTATCTCTAGATACGTTTCAGCAAACCTCTACCAACCAGTGCTGCCAGATTCTTGACACAAGATCCCACAATAAGAAGCAAAAATTTGCATTTGGCACCTTTTTGCTATTTTCCTTTTTGGGATGAAATAGAGACAGCATGAAGCGCTCCCGATTTTTAAAACATTTTTTTCTTGAATACACTCTTTGGTTTTGAAAAAGTCAGTAAAAATAACTAGCCAATTATAGACCTTGACCCTCCTCCTCCTCTCCAATCCATTTTGGCTAGAAATGCCTCTGGTTTTGTTATGGGCAAGACAAGGCATTTATGTGTCTTTATGTTAATTAAAAAACTATTGTTTTGCTATCAGTAGCCTACTGAGTAGTTGAGAATAGCCAAAGAAAATACTCTATGACTAAGTCCAAAAAACTCCAGTGAACCGGGAAAACAAGAAATCTCGGCCAAACTGTGACTACCTATGTCAACCAATCAGTGGTGCCCGTTGGGGACATCACTGTAACGCTTCCGGCTCTTTGCTAGGCACATGTCGATTCTTTATCGGTATGAAAAGTTAGTCATTAAGAGTATAGAGAGTCTTCTTTAAGATTTGTTAGTTGGGTTCTAGTGTGAAAACATACTGTGTTCAAAACATTAGGGATTTAACTATGAAGTAAAAGGTCCAAGAATAATTTTTAGAAGAGTGTAGGATTTGAAAATATTTGTATTTCTCCCAGAATGGTAGAAATATGTAAACAGAAAAAAATATTTCACACCTCCTTGGAGACATTCAACAAAATCTGCCAATGGGTTAGCTAACTCCTAGGATGGGCAAATAGTTTAAATGCTTACCTTTCATTAAAAAAGAATACCAGACTGTTTTAGCTAGCCTGCTAGCCATAGTTCGAATAGAACAAGAAACTAACATTGGATTATCGTAGCACTGCCATGTCCTGTGGAATGTTGATGCTTGGTAGATTTTAGCCCAACCTACAGTGCTTATGAACCTTTTGGGTGACTGAGCATTGGTACCTGCACATGGGTCAGGAGGGAAGCCTTACAGCTCTCATGGAAACAACATTTGAAAGACGCAATACCATTTTTTAGTTTAATTTCTCCCCAGCCCTAAATCCCTAAAATGGATCAAGTGAAGTTCTTGGCAGTGGAGCAAACTTGTCCTGGATCCAGTGAGCTTGCAACACACCTTGCTGCCTTGGGCTGTGCTAACTCGTTTCCGACCTATTCATGTTTGCCCCAGGGAATGAGGGACAGGAATGAGTTAATCGAATTGATTGGAAGACACTTATAATTGAGGGGATACTTTCTGGCCCCTCTACTCGACACAGCTCCTTGACTCAGGCCAGTCTCCCTACCTTTTGTTGCATCACATCAGCATCATCCAGTGACCACCCCTTCGCTTACAACATTAATTTAAACATTTTTTATTTAGTGTCGGTATAATCTTTTGAATAACTTAAAATATCAGTGAAGTCTCACAGAGTGAGATCAACTCGTTCATGTTTCTCCTCATCCTTGTAAGTCAATCTGACTGCACTTAAAATCCAATCTGTGTAGTGCGCCACTCTAGTGTAGACCCCAGGTTTGGTTATGTCTCCGCACTTAACACCCCATGAAACAACCCCAACTACCGCAAATCGATGATCTTGCATCTGAAGCATCAGTGGACCTCCTGAATCTCCCTGCAAATGAAAGTTAAATTTGTAATTCCTTAATGTTTATAAATTAGTTTTATTTAATTACAACAAACATAGATAAAAATCACGGACCAGTGCACATGCCTGGTGGCATACTTTAGCACTGACAATGTTGCACAACGAAAATAAAATAAAAAGCCGTCTTCTAACTACATTTTAACATCAACAAAAAGAGAACAAAAACAAAAGAAATTGCTCAACTACGCGTCGTAAATTTTTTTTTTTTTCAGTAATTTTAGAAACTGTCGCTTATTGCTACATTCTCGCACTGATACTGGAATTGAGTTCCAGATTTTTGGCCCAGTGTGACGGATGCTGAAACTCGCTCTTGACGTAGGGCGAAATTCGCACGAAAAATCTGAACGATGAGTGGTTGGATAATTATGAAATTGGGAATTAGTTGGAAAAATACCAGAGAAATTTGAAGGTAAACTATTGTATAGATAATCATGGCAAATATTAGAAATAGAAATTGTATGAAGTTGATCCAAGGAATATATTCCTGAAGTCCCATATAGGTGTCTAACTGAAGATCTATATTCAACATTAAAAAGAATCCTCATTGCTTTATTCTGGAGTATTTGGAGAGGTTTAAATACAGATGAAAAGGTAGAAGCCCAAACAGAAATACAATAAAGAAAATATGGGTGGACAAAAGAATAATAAATTGATTTTAGAATATTTTTAGGAAAAAAATAACGAAGACGTGATAGCATACCAATATTTCGGGAAATTTTTAACGATAGTGTTTTCACATGTTTATGAAACGACAAATTTTCATCTAAAATTACACCAAGGTATTTAAACTGATCAACCCTTTTTAATTCAAGACCATTTAACAAAAGAGAGAAGCTATCTGAACTGACTGATCCAGTACGCGAAAATAACATATATTGGCATTTTTTCTCGTTAAGAGCTAGTAAATTCCTTGAGTACCAATCAGATACAGCTAGTAACGTGCTTTCAAGATTCTGGAAAAGAACTGCTAGGTCCTGGTGAGAAGAAAAAATTACTACATCATCAGCAAACATTATAATTTTACAAAGAGGCAAAACTTCCGGTAAATCATTTAAAAAAAGAAGAAATAGAATAGGCCCAAGGACAGAGCCCTGAGGTACTCCGTAGTTAATCTGGAAAGTATCTGAACGAAGATCACGGGATTTATCAACACATTCTAGTCGTCTCCCAGAAAGATAAGATGCAAAAAAATTAACAGCTTGTGTTGAAAATCCGTAAGACTTAAGTTTTGCAAGAAGCAAAGAATGATTTACGGTGTCAAACGCCTTGGCAACATCAAGGAAAATCGCCAAAGCATGTTGACCACCATCTAATGAATCATTTATATTCAATAAAAGCTCATGAATTGCCAGTTCAGTTGACTTTCCCTTTATAAAACCATATTGAGAAGTGTGTAAAATCTTATTATCAAATAAGTATTTTTTTAATTGATTGTTTGCAATTTTTTCCAAAATTTTACTAAAAACCGAAAGCAGAGAAATACCTCTATAATCTGAAGGATCAATTGAACTACCTGCTTTAGGTAATGCTATAACATTTGCTTTTTTTAGTAGCTCAGGAAAAATCCCATGTGTAAGTGACAGATTGAAAATATGTGCCAATAAAGGTGAAATGCTCGACGCTATGTGTTTAACAATTTGCGCTGAAAAACCAAATTCATCCGCAGAAAAACTCTGTTTAAGCTTCACAATAGTTTTTTTTATCTCCTGTGGCGCAATCTCAGAAAAAGTAAACGAACTTTCCGCATGTTGCCCATTAACTGGAATAAAAGGGGAATTCAGCTGCGTACTCATAGTCGATGCAAGTCTAGAACCAATATTACTAAAATAATCTCCAAAAGCGTTTAAAATATCTTTAGGCTCAGTAATTTTTTCCCCATTTATTTCCAGGCAATCAACACTAGTACTCTTACGACTATGAGGACGTATTTTTTCATTTATCATTTGCCACGTCTTTCTCATATCAGATTTATATTCCAAGAATTTATCTTTATAAAATTTTCTCTTCCCATGTCTTATAATTGAATTTAGCTTATTCCTGTAAACTCTATATTCTTCAAAAGACTCAGGTGTCTGCAGTTTTAAATAATTCTTAAACTTTTTATTTTTATGTTTTAGTGATACCAAAATACCTTCTGAAATCCACGGGTCAAATCTCTGCGCAAATTTTCCATGCAAAACTCGTGTCGAGGAAGCCTTATCCCGCAGTCGAATCATTTGATCAATAAAATTCGAAAATGCAGCATTTGCGTCATCTGAATCATAAACCGAACTCCAATCATGACCCTCAGTCAACTGCCGAAGGATTTTATAATCAATCCATTCATATCGTTTTTTAGAATTATTCATTGTTGAATCACGAAGTTGTTTATTACTATTTTTCAAATCCAGAAGAACACTCACCGGAAAATGATCTGACATGTCAGACAAAATTACTGACGATTCTGTTGCATGAACTAAATCAGGAGAATAAAATATGTTATCCAATAGTGTAGCTGTATTAGCTGTAACTCGAGTTGGCAGAGATATACTTGGAAGAAGACTAGAACACAACATCATACTTAGAAAATCCTTATTATTGCCAACATCGAGATTCAACAGATCAAAGTTGAAATCACCAGAGATTATGACCGGTTTCCTAGATGCTTCCAGGTTTTTCAATAGCGGTTCAAAAACTTCAAAAAAATTTTTAGGATTGCCAGACGGAGGTCTATATACAGACCCAAAAATAAATGGGTTACAGCCCAAGGGGCTAACTTCAACAAAAATAGTTTCACATAACCCTTCATCAAAAACAGAAAAATCACTAAGAACTCTAAAAGACCAGTCATCACGAATATACAATATCTGCCCTCCTCTCATATTTTGACACCTTGTACGTGAAATACACTTCATCCGAGGCAGATCTAACATTGTAAGAGGTGTATTAGCAGACAAAAAAGTTTCGCAAACTCCTACAATGTCCTTAGGACTAGATGTAAGCAAGAACTTAAGTTCATTGAATGCACTTTGCAACCCTTGCGCATTCACATGTAGCGATCGGATCGGAAATTTACACTTGTTAGAATTATCGGTTAGAATGCCATCCGAAGAAAATTCACACTCGGGTAGATTTTTCACATAAGGCATATCTTTATCACTGCCAGTTGCTGTATTTAGAATAACATCCAGTTTCAGACGGGAATCAAGAAAAGACTGAAAACGATCCATAAAGAAAGAAAAACGAAACAAAATCACCACTTTTTGTATTTAAGCCACGGGCTCATTTGTTTGTCACAAGTTAACCTAAGGCAGCGTAAGGAATATTTGTAGCTGACTTGTTTGAGGCTATGAGCCGGTAGACGTTTCAGTCGCTTCATGTAGAAAGATAGAAACCATATTTAACAGCATGGTTTCTCTGTTTCATCGCCCTATTTTTTGGTTAAAATGTACTTATCCCTTAGCCTACCTATAACAAGGACGTATAATACTAGTGTGCAGTAGAGCATCGATCTCTCTCTTCTTGCGGTCATTCTCGCTCCGACTAAGAACTACCAGACCTTAAAGATCTGTATCACTGCAACGAAACTTCTACATTCTCAAGTCTCTGAAACGTTCAGTACACTAGCCCTATGACGCATAGATGGTACACAAGGGTAGAGTTACTAGTTACGATCGTTACTACTCTTAAGGCGTATTCTCGCCGTTCCCCGAGGACTCCACTCGAAGAGTATCCGTGTTTTTGTTTGTCCCGGGGACTGGATTCTTGCGAGTCCCCACGGACGGGGAATGCTCCGATTATCATCACCATCATCAGAAAGGACCTCCCTTTCAGATTCGGAGGGGAATAAATTTTTGCTGGTGTTAGTGCAATGTAAAATTTATTAAAAAGAATCAGAATAAACAAAACCAAAAATAAAGTGGATCCAGACTAATTTCGTCAACTGCATATTTTTTGTTCGAACAAAACCTATTTTGGAAGCATTCCCAGTGTTCTCGCTGTTTCTGTATGCGGAGTCCGCGCGGAGTGACTCCCTCTATTCTCGCCGTTCCCTTCGATTTCCCGGGGAGTCCTCGAGGAACGGCGAGAATACGCTTAGTTATTATTGCCGTTCCGTAGACCGACGTAATACGTAAATAAGCTCTTATTATTTTCGTTCAACAACTGTTACGATTGTTACAATTTACTTATGATAGTCCCGAGCATCATAAGTGATAATAACTATCGGTCCTGCATGAACTCCCGTAAGAGTGATGACGTATGTCCGCTTTGCTATTGCCTTGGTTCCAGATAGCGTTACAACTATCACAGCACGGCGCTAGCCCCTCCCCTCCTCTTATCATAACTTGTAGGCTAATAACTCAGTGGAACGCTACCTCGATTGCGGACTTTTGCTCTGCGCAGGACCAAGAACACAGGTTCTTACCGTTATCCTCTTGTCCATATTGATGATGATGTTGAAATTTCATTTAAGCAGTACAAACAAAGAAAGAAAACTTAACAAACACCTAACCTCAGTCACGTAATGACTATTTTTGTCTAATACTGTCTAGAACTGGAAAAATTTGTCCTGTTCAGTGAGATTGTTTTAGTAGTGTGATTAATAATACAATATATGTAAGGAAAAAGGGCAATTGGGCTCTAAAGCATTTTATTGTATTTTTTTTTACCTGGCAAGAATCAGCAACTCTGTCTTTTCCTCCTGCACAGAATGTGGTGTCGAAAATCCTTGCTTCACCCATTGCTTTGGCGCAGTCCGGTTGACCCCAGATTGGAACTTCCACTTCACGAAGATGAGGGCTGGAAGGTCCTCTGAACGCCACAGTTCCCCAACCTGAAAATAAATATTAGAAAAGTTTTGCTTTTCGCACGCACTGTTGAAGTCTTTTGTTTCTCTGATCTTTTTTTCGCTGTTCTGTTTCTTCAGTGTAGACAAAGACTTTTGACTTAAAGGACCCCTCTTGCTTATTCTGCCTTTTATAATATACTTGGCTCCGTGATGGAATTATCAGCATCTAAAAGTCCCACCTTTCTCCATTGTTTCGTTTTGTGCCTATGAATTTAGCGCTTTTTCGGCCGTGCCGAGTTATTCCCGTCACACAACGTAAAGTTTGCCGGAATCTTCAACGTCCACTATCAACTCTTTCACACGTGAGGATATGAGAATCTTCTGTTTGTGACTTTATTAATTGCTTAGTTTCCGTCTTTTAAAACACGGCGCGCTCAGTTTTAAATGGTTTTGCGCCTAGCCGCCGCGTCCGAGAGTAGGAAGGCTGGATAGAGTCGACAAGCGCTAACAGGAAAATCGCTAAATTCAGGTGGGAAGTAATGGTATTTTGGAAAAAACATTTTTCTGACCCATTTCATAGTGAAAAGGTCATTTCTTGTAAGAGTTTTGCTTTAACGTCCTTTTAAATTGTTTTGTTTCCGAGGCTTCCTTTAAAGTTTGACTGAATAGCCAACTCATTTTTGTGTCATTTAACTGAATACACTGAATTCTTTGGATTCTGCAAAGGGAATTTTTTATTTTCCACTATCTGCTCTAGTCATGACGTTCAGAATATCTGCGGCCGTCCCCACACCGTAAATTCTACTATGACGCGTGAAATTTTAATCTCAACACAAACGCGGCTTTTCAGTGGGTAGTGGTGAGGTTGGGGAAGATTGCTTAGCGCCTGAACAAACAAAAAAAATCATAAATCTTTCTTGTACGGTCCACAACAAAAATACAAGCGCATAGAGGTAACTAGATTGTCCTGTCCCAGCCCTTTTCGGTTAAACTTTAACATTTTCTTTTAACCCACTTTGGCGTTCGCTTATTTCATTTGGAATGTGTGTTAGAATGCTGTTTTCTGCAGTAGGATTACAACTAGCTTGACTCAACAGAGTTGCATCGTCCAAGCACGAGTTGCGTTTTTATAGATACCATGGTATCTGATACCACGGTATCTGATACCACGGTATCTGATACCACGGTCTAAATTCGTTTTTGCAGTTACCGTGGTATGTTAAAAGGCGTTTTTGCAGTTCCCGTGATATGGTCAGATATACCACGGTTAAAAGGCGTTTTTGCAGTTATCGTGGTATGGCCAGATACCGTGGTATCTGATATCCAGATAACACGGTCCGACCGTGGTAACTGACTGTGGTATCTGAAAAAGTCATCTCACTTTCGTGATCACCGACAATAAAGCCTAGGATTTTGTCAAATTGGTTGGAAAGAAGTTTGGCACTTAGTGCTGTGACTGGATGTCAGTTTTTCTCTTGGGATGACTTCGAAAAGCGCAATCTCGGCTAATTGTCGTTTTTGCAGAGCAATTGCGGTAACATATACCACAATAACTGCAAAAACGACTAATTGCAGGTCCAGTTGTATCTGCAAAAACGAAACTATGGTATATTTCCAAGGCTGCGTCACTGTTGCAGAGCGCAAAAAATTGCGCGAAATCCCAGAAGTGATATCCAAGGTCTGGATTATCCTCGATTTTGGTGGTAATACTTGCGTTTTTGCAGATACCATTGTATCTGATACGACGGTCTAAAGTCGTTTTCGCAGTTACCATGTTATCTGATATAATAGTCAAAAGTCGTTCTTGCAGATACCCTGGGATCTGATACCACAGTATAAAGTCGCTTTTAGTGGAGTGTTCCTTGGAACAATCCACTATTGCGAGCGCTGTCCCTGCCCTAGCCAAGCACTACTTTTGTGCTTTCCTTACAGAAATGTTACTTGTGTATTTTTTGTCTTTAAATATAGTCCAGTGAAACCGAGAATGAAACTGAAAAATTGAAATAACCAAATTAACGAACCAAATTACGTACAGATGTGACTGAACGTGGCCCGGGTCTAGCTCTGGATGTAAACTCCTGGGACTTACCCGCTACGACTGCCGTCTTTCCTTCGAAGGCTGTTCTTGCCGTCGCCGGCGGAAGGCAAACTCGTTGAATATATGGGCTGAAGTTCATACTCTGAGTTATGCGTAGAACAGCGATGTCGTTCTTGTGCCTGTGGGTGAGGACGAGCGTAAAGGAAATAAGACTGAAAATATGCAGCGAATCATCTTGAGTAACGAACATTAGAAATTTGAGAGTTTTGGAGCTCAACTTTTTATGGCACTTGCAGCCTCTGGCTCGAGTGCCGTATACCGGTCGCAACTCGGTCTGTCCGTTTGTCTGTCACACTTTTTCGATTTAGGGTACTTCCAGATGTGCTAGGACGATGAAACTTTGCAGGCATACCAGAGACCCGATCAAACTTACCTGGAAATAATCAGTTTCCCGATCGAACCATCTGGGGGGGGGGGCGGGGGGGGGGGGGGGAATCTGGAAAATTGAGGTCAGTCTGTCACACTTTTTCGGGTTAGGGTACTTCCAGATTTGCTAGGACGATGAAATTTGGCAGGCGCGTCAGGGACTCGACCAAACTTAATACTGATTAAGAACCAAACTTAATATTTCAGTTAATAACTGAAAAGATGACATATCTCTGATGTCCCGTATCAAGTCCGGACCGGATTCGACAACTATGTGGGAGTTCGGGGGGGGGGACGGGAAATCTCGGGAAACGGTTAGAATGGAGGGATCAGAGTGAAACTTGCGGGGAAGAACAGCCATCTGCTCTAGATAAGTCGTTTACACCATTTGACTGGATCCAGACGCTTCGAATATTGAAGTCATGCGTCTTTCCCGGAATTCCGGTGATGGTGGTTTGGGGATTTTCACGACAGAACTTGACAGTCTTATCAGGGACCTGTTCAAACTGACTTGGAAATAAAAATTTCCTCGATCCGATCATCGTGGGGGAATGGAGGGGGAATCCGGAATATTGAGTCATGCGTAACTTTGGAACGGGGGATTGGATTGGAATGAGACTTAATAACTGAATAGGTGACATATCTCTGATGTCCCATTTGAAGTCCGGACTCGACAGCTGTGGGGGAGTTGGGGGGGGGGGCTAAGACCGGAAATCTTGAGAAACGGTTAGAATGAAGGGAGTGGAGTGAAAGTTATTGGGTAGAATAAACATCTGCTCTAGATAAATCTTTTACACAATTGGACTGGATCCGGACACTTGGGAGGGGGGGGGGGCGGAATCCGGTGATGGTGATTTTGGGGATTTCATGACGAAACTTGGTGGGCATGGCAGGGACCCGATCAAACTGACTTTGACATAAAAATCTCCTCTATCCGATCATCGTGGGGGGAGTGGAGGGAGGGGGAATCCGGAATATTGAGTCGTGCGTAACTTTGCAACGGGTGATCGGATTCCAGTGAAAGTTTATACTTGAACAGAGGATATGTATCTGGTGATCCTTTTCATGTCCGGACCGGATCCGACAAGTATTGGGGGTGGGGAAATACTTGACCCGCTTAGACTTGAGAGATCGGGATGGAACTTTGTGGAAATAACAAACAGATACTCTAGATAAATCATTTACAGAGCCGGATTGGCTCCGGGTACTGTGGGGTACTAGCACTTCCAGATCTGCTAGGACGATGAAACTTAGCTCAAATCTTCCTTAAAGGAGCCTACCAATTTTGACCGCAAAGTAAGAAAAATACTTTTAAGCAAAATATACATTTCCATGATCCCCATAAGCCCATTACCTTTTTGGCCTTAAGGGTTTTCTTACAAATGAAGTTCTAGCTCCCTTAAAGTGCGCATCTTAACCGCAAAGCCGAACAGTACTTTTGATCAAACGATACATCTCCGCCCGTGATCGTTTGTGCCACAACTGTTTTGCTTAAGAATTTATTTCTAGCACCCTTAAAGTGCGCATCTTAACCGAAAAGTGAAAAAAAATACTTTTGACCGAACGATGTATATTAATCATCCCCAAGGGTCGGTTTTTGCCTCAAGGGGTTTGCTTACAGAAGAATTTCTAGCCCCTTTAAAGTGCACATCATTACAGCCAAGCTACAAAATACTTTTTACCAAACGACACATTCTCATGATTTCCAAGTCCATGATCATTCTTATCTCAAGGTTCTGCTTACATGATGATCAGAACAAACCCACGAAAAGGCAAATTCTATACTTCATCCTCTGGACAAGCCTTGCAAGTGCCATATCAGCTTCCAGCTCTTGTTATTATGTTTCTTGTTCAACAAGTGTTGCTAAGTAGCGTGCCTTCCGTGCCTGAACTAGAGGCCCTGAAGTCTTGCCTCGCCTTCGTGGTGATTCACGACAGAGGACGGGTTTGATTAAATCGAAAGCTGTAGATGGATTAGGATTACGAAGTTTAAGAGACGCGGAAGCATTAAGTAACAACCCGACATTTCAGCGATTCCTTCTTCTTGTCACCACTTAGTAACGAGCTTAGTAAGTGGTCAGTGAAACAACGGTCAGTCAAGGGCGTCTGGCCGGTTATCGTTCCTTTGTCGGCATGGCGAGTTCGTCTTAATCATCTCCGCAGAACTTAGCCGCGTTCAGCCCACCTACAGTTGTCCATCTACACTAGCCTGTCCTACAATTTCTGTAGTAGTTATCCTCAAGAATTGTCGACAGGAAGAACATAACTTCGACAGAGCCCAAAATGATAAAATAATGTCCTACAATTGTCCATCTACACTAGCCTGTCCTACAATTTTCTATAGTAGTTTTCCTCACGAACTGTTTACAGGAAGAACATAATTTCGACAGAAACCCAAATGCTAAAATAATGTCCGTAGGAAATTAGGGATGTTATTCGACGGTGTCTTAGAACTACCGCCACTGCTTTCGAACAAAACAAAAGCTCTGCTGGCGTCTGCTGCGTTGTTGAATCAAACGGCATCTAGGTCCAATCATCGACTGTAATTGATAACTGCTGGTGAATCGAACGCTGCTCAATACTTGACAGGAAAATGCCTTTGCTATGTCAATTAGCACATAACAGTTATCTTCGTGGGTCGTGCGTATGGAAAATATGATAAACGATCTTACGACTTTGCCTCATATTCCTTGTGTATTACTGCTCGCCTAATTCCCACTGTGATTTCGTGATCTAGATGGTCGGGAATGGCCTCGTCGGAACCAAGGTCAAAATCACCTAGTCGAACTGTGATTGTGTGCAGGTTGTACCTAAAAGGGGTAAAAAAGACAAGATTAATTAAATTTCGAGAGCCTTAAACCATCCTAAAGAAGCCCTAGCCTACTTTGGGTATGTTCCTGCTGTCTGTCAGGGGTTGTAGGAGATTGTCCTTGTCCTTGGATATTGACCGTAAAAACGGAATAGGGTGCGATTTATTCAGTTAATTATCAATGGTGATTTGTCAAGGGATAGTTTATTTCCTTCTATTTATTTCTTATAAACTCCGAAAGATGGAACAGACATACTTTTGAGGAAAATAATATCATTCGTAATTTTCGACAGCCAGAGCTAATATCTTTAAAGGGCATTGTTAGGAGAAAATCTCGGAAAAAAATATTTTGGGACGTAGGTTGGGACCTGTTTTGACTTTCAGCCATTTATACAAATTGAACGAAAAGGCTGAATACCATAGGCTTATCACCAAGGCCGTATCCAGGGGGGGGGGGGGTTAGGGGGTTGAAACCTCCCCCCCCCCTGAAACATACAAAAATAGTCCTTTTAATAGGCTTTTCCCTCTGATCTATGTCTTTTTTGTACTTTTTTGTCCGACCCGCAGGCAAACCCCCCCCCCCCCGGAAGCCCCCCCCCCCCCCCGAAAAAAATTCCTGGATACGAGCCTGCTTATCACTTACTCTAGCAATTTGCAATATTCTCGCAAGACAAGTTTCTAGGCAGATTCACAAAAGACAAATCCGCCAATTGTGTAGGATTATCTTAAACATGTTTGTCCGTGTAATAATAAGAAAGTATAATAATAAGAATCTAAAATTTATAAGGAAACTGTATAGCCTAGAAGTTTAATCATAAAAAATAAAAAATATCTAAATATTGATAAGATTGGAATTCAGCAGTTTCATTCTGGTTGTCACTGTGGATGGGTTTTATCAGTGGTTATTATCCAGTCTTCACGGTCTTTCCTATGGTAAGTTTTCAGCAGTTCGAAACTGAAGAAATCTGCATCAAAACATAATAGAAGTTGTTTCAGTTCCTCTAAATAAAAAAAAAAAAATAAATAATAACCCCCACAAGGCGAACCTGTCTACTGAAAGTTGCCGATTGCGGCTTGCCTAATGAAAGCTTGCAAACTGACGTGCTTCTTTGGATGAGATTGGAACTAGCTAGGAAATTGCGCTTGAAGTACTAACCTTGCCACACAATGGGCGGCTGTTAGAATGTGTCTGTCTGTAATCAGTACACCGCCGCAGTAGTGCGTACTCCCTCTGTACATTGCGGCCATCCAAGGCCACCGGCCAGGATGTGAACTTGTGCCGCCGACGATCCGGGTACCCATGTCGTACCGTATGCCGCATCCTAAGATAAGAAATGTAAATGATTAACTTCAAAGACCATGAAGGGCTTTGCATAAAGTAAATAAACAGATTTACCTTATGCCTAGCTTTGATGAATAAGCGAGCGGAGCGAGCCTACCCTTATTTGCGCGTTTTGACAGTTACTTATTTATTTATTATTCCTGAACGCTTAACTAAACTCTTGAGTTTCTATGTTGATGCGAGTGTCTTTCTCTCGTTGTGCATATAGCCCTCTAGTCATAACGAAAGGTTGGATTTCGTTATATTACCAGTTTAACCTCTCCTACATCATCTGAGAGCTTTCGTTAGTTTTCTTGTAACAGTTTCTTGGCGAACTTTCTGCAATTTCATGGGATGGAAATCAGTAGTTTCTTGGAGGCGAATCCTACCCTCTCATTAAACCTTGTGAACTAAGCTCTTTATCGAATACAGCTAGACCTGAAAAACCCCATGCTTATTTAGCAGTTCCTGATTTGTCCGAGGGGGAGGGGACTATGGGTCCTTGGAAATAAATCTGAATCTGCACTCCAAGTTGGGATGCGGGATTCCGTTTTCCGGATGTGAATGCGGGTTTACGGGTCGTTGCGAATTCCAGTGCGAATCGAACTTTAGTATAGAAGCTGTCTATACGCAAAGATCGTATCAGTGAGCTCTTAGGATCTTTGTGTATACAAGAAATTTCAGCGACGGATTTCGCCATGTAAGGTTGTCGCTTTGGCCCATTCTACACGGTCGTATCTCAGGAGCTGAATATCGTTTGAAGCGTAAAAATTTTCTAACGAAAATGTAGCCTCACTTAACGGAACATGACCGAGTCTGTCTCGCTTCATTGAGTTCTTGCTATTGTTCTACGCTCAGTTTGACTCTGTCTTTGCTGTTGTTTGTGTTGTTTAAACGAGGAAGGAAACGGTTGACTTGAAATATCTTAGTTGCCGACCCCTCGCTGGACTCGGAGGATTTTAGTCGCCTACCGTCAGAACGAGAAATGAAAAGGTGAATTACAATTTGTATAGTTGCCGACACCTCGCTGAACTTAATGCCTACCCATGTCAGGATACTAAAACGAGGAAGGGATGGTGAACTTTGAATTTGAAAAGTTGCACACCCCTTAAAGAATACTAAATAGACGAAAGGAACGGTGCCGCTTTCCAGTTTTTCGCAGCATTGAATTCTGGCGACAGCCTTCCTCGTTTTTGTATGCCTTCCTGCTTTTCTCGTGTTCCCTTCCCTTCCTGCTTTTAGTCGATCCCTTTCTTCTCTATGACCCTCTGTCATGGCCAACTCATAACTGTTTAGGCTAACGGAAGGACAGCCATGACGCTCTCAGACATCTGACAGCTGATACAATTGAGATTAAACTGTGAGTAGGCTATTCTATAAGATAAAGAGGCGACCTCCCCCCCCCCCCTCCAACACCACTGTTGTCAAAATAGTTAGTCAGTTTACCTGGGGTTTTTCGCTCCTCCGTTTCGTCTGGCGAAGCCGAAATTTGAATCACTAGCAGCAACACCGAAATACTACAAGTACGGATCATGGTAGCGGACTGGTCAACAAATGTTTACCTCAAAAGTCTTCAGGGTAAATTTGGGTGAAACATCCCCTATCTTTTACCCGTCACCTCGTTTTGTACCCGCATCACGTCGGAGTTTCACTTTTCGTTGTTTTGGCGTTGATCGAATCTGGATGTAGGAAAAAGTGTTATAGGGTAGGCCTATATGCGGAAATGCGTCATTTGGATGATCGTGTCAAATAGTTGCTTAATTGTAATAGACGAGGTATTGTGATTCGGCGCCAAACGGTGTACGTGGTCCTTGGATGCCTGTTCCTACTATTCGTTTACTATGTTTGATTCCGCCCCAAGTTGAGTAGAAAATAAAAGATAAAAGGGAACATACATTATGATACTTACGCAAATTCGACCTGTAAGAGGATAGACAACCTAAAAACAAAGGTACGCTTTAATATATACATAAACCCTTTATTAAAATATCGCCTTGCGGATTCTGTGACAGCGATTGATGTGGTGTCAAATTTTAAAATCAAACAAATCCGTTTCATATAATTTTTTTCCTCTTCTGCGTTGCCTTCCGTTACGTTTCCTAAGTTGAACAAATCTTCAAGATTAAAATTAATCAAAATTTTTACGTCACAGAATACTAAGGTTTGTATGTCGTCGTAACGGTCGTTAGTGGTTCATTGCGAAGGGAGTACATAAGAGGTTTTGTCAGTCAGAAGTCACTGTTAAGAGACCTTCCTATTCGCGATTAACACAGTCATGTTTCCTTGATATATCCACAAATGCCTAGAAGTGCATCAGAAGTGCAATGTTCAGGAATAATGCAAGGAATAGTGCATGTTCTCATACTAATGCGGTTAAACGTCAGATCAAATTCAAGAACGAAGTCGAACGAAGTGCAAAGATCATGTTTGCAGAACAAATAGAACTTTAAATAAAATTACATCTTTGGAAGAAACTATCGTTAAAGTTTGACTGATTAGCTCACTTATTTTTGTGTCATTTAATAATAAACTGAATTATTTGGATTCTGCAAAGGGATTTTTTTTTGTATTTTCTACTCTCTGCAGAGGCGTTACTAGCTAAATGTTTGGGGGGGGGGGGCAAGGAATTTACCGACTGGCTGGTAATTTTTACCGGCTGTTTTTGCAGAAAAACGACTGTTTTAAGAAAATCGACTGATTTTCAGAAAAGACTGTTCTAACGAAAAATCGACTGATTTTCAAAAAAATCGAATGTTCTAATGACAAAAATCCACTGTTTTGGCGAAAAATCGCGGAACTTCGCGCCGACTCGGTTATTTGACAACATTGGGGGGAGGGGGCGCCCCCCCGGTCGTGACGTCCCTGACTCTCTGCTCTAGTTATGACGTGCAGAATATCTGCGACCGTCAACGTGAATACTACTATGACGCGGGAAATTTTAATCTCAACACAACGCGGCTTTTCAGTGGGCAGTGGTGAGATTGCTTAGTCCCTGAACAAAAAACATCATAAATCTTTCTCGCAAGGCATACAACAAAAATACAAGCACATAAAGGTACCACAAATCACACGGAAATTCCACTATTTGAAAACCGATTATTCGTGAATAGCGGAACAACGAAGTAACGCATTTTCAGTGGGTCTTCAAGCCAATTTAAGTGAATAAGTGATGGGTAACTAGATTGTCCTATCCCAGCCCTTTTCGGTTAAACTTCAAAGCCGAATTTGCACGGTCCACATCCGTGCTGTGAGCATTAAACGTTGTTTTGAGTTCTAGAAACCGAGTAGAACCCGAAGTGTGTGGAACAGTACCTCATATTTCCCTTCTCACTTTATTTTCTCATTCATTTTAGGTCCCATAAAATACTTCGAAGTCGAAGGTAGTCTCATAATTTGCGAGTGCCGCAAGTAGTTGGAACTCCATGATTCGTTAAGAGTAAAATGCCCTTAAAAGTTCGATTTGTTGACGATGATGAAGTTGAGGTTCTGGTTACACCAAATAGCCGTCGAGTCAGAGGAACAAAAGGTAATTCTTCCGGGGTTTTGAAATTTCTCTAACACTTCCCGATGAAAAATTTGTAGCCTGCGTAGACGTATGGTACGAAAAAGTTGCATGTAATACTATGTAATAGCAAAGAATACTATCATTTAATGTGCCTCAGACTGGTCCAATCTTAAGTAATAGTATCCAGTAGCATCCTGTCTTGCCACAGTAGCATCCAGTCTTGCTAATAGTAGCATGTAGTAGTATGCAGTAACAGTAACACGGTAGCCTTGACGTAGAATCATGTAGTATCATCAGACTGCATGCTACTTTTTCGTACAACTTCGTACTACTGTTTTGAGATAAATTTTTCATCGGGTTCATGGTTGAGAGGAGTGTGCTTAGTAGGGTATCGTTAAAGTTCTTCTGAAGGACTTAGCGACCCACTTGTTAAATATTCTTTGAGCCCAAGCTGACTTTGAAACATTTATTCAAACAATGTTTACAACGGGTACGTCAGCTACGATTCTTCATCAGCGATATTTCGGCCCTTTTTGGCAAGGGTCCTCGTCAGGCTGTCAATCTTCTGGTTCAACTTCGGGGAAGGAAACAAACCTGTAATCTGTAATGTGACAAACCTGTAATGTGATTACAGGTTTGTTTCCTTCCCCGAAGTTGAACCAGAAGATTGACAGCCTGACGAGGACCCTTGCCAAAAAGGGCCGAAATATCGCTGATGAAGAATCGTAGCTGACGTACCCGTTGTAAACATTGTTTGAATAAAAGACCCACTTGTTGCCCTGGTTGAACTCGAAAACAAGAAAGAAAATTATAAATCCGTCCCCTGCCTCCCGGGGTTGTAAGAAATGGGTTTAATGCGTCATTGGTGAGAATGAGCTTAGCAGGATATTCTAGTTCTTCGGGAGGGCTTATCGACCTATTTTCAAAATTCTAAAATCCTAGAAGAAAACTATAAATTCGTCCCCTTGCCTTCCTCATCCCCACCCAGCACACACGAAAGTACCCTCTCTGTTGCAAGTAGTATTTTCTGAATTTGTTGGCAACCTCTGTGATTGATTCGCGCGAGATTGACTTTTCTCCTGGAAGTAAACCTATTCCCGATCAAAAACTCACATGTCTTCACCTCAAATGGTATGTTAAAATACATCCTTTCGATAAAGCTATTAGCCTCGATACCCAATGTTTACCCTACGGGAGTCCAAAACGAAGTACGGAGTTTGCCCCCTCCCCCTCTAGTTAAACCAATGATAGGTCTTCGCCCCGGTGTTGTTTATTACTCTTTATACTCTGATCGGCGGTTTAAGTCCGACTTGAGATCATTATATGATAGCGTTCGAGCGGCTGCAATATTCAACCTTCGAAGGCGTATTTAGGATCGTAGTCTTTCGTTTCGGGAGGTCGACTCTGCTTCTTTGACACTTACTTTTATTAATTCCCTAATTACAACCTCTTCCAGTTAACACGTAAGGTAATCTCCAAATACAGACATACGTCTCGCTACAATCAACTCTCAGAATCATCTAGCAATCGTCTGCCCACTTCGGGCTTCACATCAAATTCCTATTCTTGCTTACTGCGTAGGAGCTAACCTTTAAAGGACACCTGAATGAAGAGTACCAAGTATCATCCCTATCTGTATGACTTCCGTTAACATTGCCTGCAGAAAACCCAATCCAAATACGAAATAGTGTTTCCAAGCTACGATTTTTGCTCCATTTTGCATCTGTCCTTATTTCAGTACCAAACAATTTTAAAAATGAACAAATGTCTCCAATCAACCCTTCTTCTGGAAATTTTTTTAACCAGTTAAGCCCAAACGTATATCTAGAAGAAATTCCAATACGACCCGCCCAGCGCTGTACACGATTTGAATGAATTGCGCTTTTTGTCTTGGAGTCTGCATGTGCAAACCTCCAGAAACGAACATCCTTATCTTGAAAACGTCACGCTCGGGAGAAGAATTCTCTCCGTGGCCATGTCTGTAAATGCATTCTCCATGGTGTGTTCAAGTATGGTTTCATTGTTCAGGTGTCCTTTAAAGTTCACCTAACCGCAGTCACTAACATCCGCGAGCTAAGGTGTAGATAACAAGAGTCTGGAAAAGCGACAGCAGGATATTGGAAAACCACGAAAGATTATTCTTACTAATACTGATCTCAAAAGCTCGAATTATTCCGACTAATAAGAAATACTATTCGTAACATAGTACCGCTGGAGGATCCGCATAATTTTCATGATTGATTCGCGCGAGATTGTCTTTCCTCGCCTGGAAGACAGGCGAGAAAAGCATACCCAAACATCGATACCCAATGTTTCCAGTCCAAAACTAAGTACGGAGTTTGCCCCCCCCCCCCCCCTCCAACCGCTGGAGGATCCGCATAATTTTCACTCTAAATCGAGCTGGGCGATAACAGATGGAATTTTAGGTTAGTTGTCGTTTTTCACAGAGTTGCGTTTTCAGACACTTGTTTTTCCCTGAGTTTAGCAAAAAGAGTTTCTCCGTGTTATGCGTGGGTTTAACACCGGTTATTAAGAACACGCAACTCTCCCGAATAGCAAGTTACGTTACGTGTCTAGACCTTAGGCTCGAGAGTTAACACTGTGGGATGAAAATGGGTATTTGCACATTGATGTTAAACTCATTGTTGTCTGAAAACGCAACTCCGGTTTGCCGGGTCCTTGCTGAGAGTACTATCTTCATGTAAACAAATCGTCGCGTTCTGGGAGTAAGGCGAACGGAGATCTTTTCAGCGAAGTTGGGGGGGGGGGGGGGGGGTCTAATCATGCTCGAAACCGGAAACGTTCGATTAAAGCCAGGTTTCGCCTTCCAGATTACCAGACGTCCGAGGCTTCCGCATAGTCAAGCCAACCCTTCCAGATTTTCATGATAATGATGTCAGCTAAATTTGCTGTTGCATTGAGATTAATGCAAGAGATGCATTATCTGTTGCATTCCAGTCAGAACTGTCAGTCACTTTCCCTTGTCTTCCTTCATTTGCATATTTGTAGTGTCTCTCGAGCGGGTTGCCTCTATGGCACCTTCCAGACATCTGGAATCTGAGGTGTCCAACACCCCGGGCTTCCAGACGTTTTTGGCCTGGCTTTACCTTCCAGATCCGTCTCGACGAAAACGGCTGTCTGGAATCCGGAAAAAAAATCTGGAAGGTGAAGCCTCGCTTTTACCAGTTATTTGTACTTTAACTATCTCTTAAATTCCCCTTTACTGTTAGGGTTAGGATTAAACATCGGGATTTTCATGCGGGCTTTAATCATCCACAGATCACTCACAAGCGGTAGAGAATGGTGAAAGTGTGGCTGCCGCAAGAACTCCCCGGCGAGCAGCTTTGAAAGCACAGGTGCTTCTAAGGTCTTCCCAGGGCATTGAGGCTCCTAGTAGGAAGAGGAGGGATTCTGCTGATTCGCGGGACTCCGACGATGTGATTGTCAGGGAAGAAGAAGAAGATTTTGAAGAGGTGGAGAAGGACAGTGTTGCCCCATGTAAGCGAGACTTGAAACTTTTATACTTCGAGCCACACCAGTGTTGAACCTCGTGAAACAACGGTATTTTCGCGGTATCCTCCAACTAAACTGCGGTATGCAAGAAAGACGCAAATTTTCGGGAGAGTATAGTGTCATAAATGTCATTTCAGGACGAATTTGACGTTTCTGAAGGAGTAGCAGGGGGCAGACTTCAAGTTTGGCATTCAGTGCAGTAAGGCTTAGAAGAACAGCTTTATCCTGGTAACAATGAGTCTGTTATGGCTTGCTCTGGCATTTTGCTGTGCTCCACATCTAAAAATCTATCGGGCTATATGATAAGATTCAACATCCAACAGTGGTAATCTCTTCATTCCATTTCTCGGTATAATTGCGGTATGCGGTACAATCAAAATTGTATGCAGTATTTCCATCAGAATCGCGGTATATTACCGCAAACTGCGGTTAAAGTGGCAACACTAAGCCACATAGCCAGAAACCGATTTTACCTTTATTATGCCCGGGCCCCACTATAGTCCCACATGTAATAGCGCCGGTAACAAGACCGTTACGTTCAGAATTGGGAAGAAAAGACGCTGAAAACGTAAAATAGCGAGATGGAAAAATCCATCTCCGCCATTTTGAAATGTAACTTTGGACCAATCACAGACGACAGTCACTGACTTTAGCTAGTTTTCTTTACCTACGAGTGATGATGGTGGTAATGTATCTTGAATTTCTTCGTTCCACATGCGACCAGGATGAAACATAAGATTAGGTAAATAACCAAATTAACGAACCAAATTAATGGACCAAATTACGCACAGAGGTGACTGAATGTGGCCCGGGCATTAGACCAAGGGGGAACATATTCGCGTGTATGGCTACGTTGGATGTTACGTCCCATCATGATGATGTGTGTTTTCGCGTTGATGCCATCCATCTCGATCATTGTCGCGTGAAAAGCTCGATGTGTGACGTCACCATCCAGCTCAATGGGCAGCTCCCGCTCAACGACGATCCTCGAGCTCTGAAGAACCGGTAGAGGAATGCTCGGGCCACTTTCAGTCACATTTGTACGTAATTTGGTTCGTTAATTTGGTTATTACCTTCTCTTACGTTTCATCCTGGTCATACCGGGAACGAAGAAATTCAAGACATATTACCACCATCATCACTCAAAGGTAAACAAAACTGGCTAAAGTCAGAGTGATTGGCCCAAACATTCCATAGATACGTTTAAAAATGGCGGAGATGGATTTTTCCATCTCGACTGTCTCACGTTTTCAGCATCTTTTCTTCCCAATTTCGACCGTAAGACGATCTTATTACCGGCGTTATTACCAGGTGTGACTATAGTAGGGCCCGGGCAGAAGATGGCATCTTCCCGCCCATTGTCGTGTGGGTGGACAGCCATTCACGCGAAATCCCCCCCCCCCCCCAAGAATAGATAAGTACAGAATACCCGTCAAAGCGACGGATATGGTGGCCTAGTTGTTGCCTGATACCATTACTTTCAATGTATGAAGGCGTTATAGAAAAAGAATGACGTCTTTGAAGGGTAGAGTCAATGAATCTTTATTTTCAAATAGTCTTTTAAGGGTTTTCAGAAAACGAAAACATTCCGGCTCTTCAATGGTCAGTTTCTCCAGCTCCCATGTAGGCAGAGGCGTTACTAGCCAAAGTGTTTGGGGGGGGGGGGGGGGTAGGTGGAGTAATGCCGGACAGAATCAGGAGGAATAGGCTGCTGGACGTTCGTGGTTGGTTTCATTATTTGATTTTTGGGATCCGAAAACGTAAGTGACGGGATACCTATTGCACCGTAAAGTTGTCCGTCTTTCTGTGAGCACGATATGATATGATTGTGATATGACATTTATTGCAAAAAAGCCCGAGGGCCATGGCACAGTGTTGTAACAAGTACTTCAAATTTGTACTTAAAGGAACAGAAACCTTGACTCAAACTTGACTCGGGGAGCTAGCTGACGTATCAAGAATGTACCCTGAGTCGATATTGAGAGTAAGAAAAATTCTCGTTACGACCATTGCAGTTTCCGGGCAGTTTCCGAGAATTCAACTTTTGAGTTAGTAGAAAAAAGAAGCAAAGGGTTTGTGGGCCGGGAGTAGGAATCGAACGCACGACCTCTTGACTACTGTCCCGATATGTTAGTCAGCACGGCCAAAGGCGAACTTGTACAGTGCAGAAGTGCATAATTACAGTGCATAAGGGGCAAGGGCCTGCCAGCTAGCTCTGGGAACACTAAGGAGGGGTTTCGAGATAACAGCTGTCGACAAAAAGTCCCTGTATCTTTATCTAAGCCCCCCAGGTCGGTTTGATGGCCGAAAGTTGCGTAGTCAAGTTTTCTGTGCCTTTAAGTAATAAGTATGTGAGGAGTGGGTAAGGAAGAAATCTTTTTGAAAGAGGCTCACAGAACACGAACGGGAGATCGACACGCCCTTTCCAATGGACACCGTCCAAATTACAACTTTAAATCGGCACTGGCAGAACACGTTTTCGAAAACCCGTCCCATGTAGTACATTTTGAAAAGCCCAGATCCTTGCAACATGCACAGGACTTCATCAAACTATAAGAGAAGCCGTTGGAATTATGAAAAAATGTTCAGGGATCAACAGAGACACAGGCGAATACTCAGTGCCAGAAATATGGAATGGCATCATCAGCGAAAGGAAATTCAGACCCCAATCTCTTCTTTACAACAAAACCAAAGTCAACCCAAATGCAGAAAAATCTCTACCCGATCAACGACCCAAGCGAGCAGCAAAAACAGCAGTCAGCAACCTTTTTAACTCCAAGCAACTCTCACAAAGGAATTCACGAAGTCTTTAGTTTGTTTTTTCACAAGTTCGTTTTTCCAATTTGAGTGGCTTGAGCCTGACGAGGACCCTTGCCAATAAGGGCCGAAATATAGCTACAATAAAATTCAGCTGGCGTATCCGTTTTGTACTATCAGATATGATTCGCAGTCAGCTTGGGCAGAAGGAATATTGATGGTACGAACAAGTCCGTGAGAATAAGTTCATTCGATAAAATCGATTATTCGGAAACAGCGAAGTAACGTATTTTTATCGGGTCTTCAGGCCTGTTCAAGCGAATAGATGATGAATAACTAGACTGTCGTATCTCAGCCCTTTCGGTTAAACTTTAACCCGGCAGGAAAGGGGGAAAACGGGAAACCCCCCCTCACCACGAAAAAAACTGATCTTCTTTTGGGGGCCTGAAGGAATATCTATATTTGCTTTTTTGCAGATACCATGGTATCTGATACCATGGTCTAAAGTCGTTTTGGCAGTTATCGTGGTATCTGATATCACGTCAGAAGGCGTTTTTTCAGTTATCGTGGTATCTGATGTTCAGATACCACGGTACGATGATGTAGTTGGATATCAGTTTTTCTTTGGGGATGACTTCGAAAAGTGCAAATTCGGCAATAGTCGTTTTTGCAGAGCAACGGTGTATCAGATACCACGGTAACTGCCAAAACGACTAATTGCAGATTCAGTTACCGTGGTAACATACCATGGTATCTGCAAAAACTCAACTTATCTCATCCGTTCTTACCTTTATTTAGACACATCTGGCGAAGGACTCGTCTCGGGAGAGCAAGTTTACAACTTCAATACACCGCGGCGCACCTCACGACATGCCTCAAGACTACCCACCCCCCTACCCGACCCTGGAACACCTACTTCGGGTAGACGCAGTGCGATTGACTCAGGTACCCCGAAAACAAAGAAAGCTGAGGAATGTTCGACGCCAAAATCGAAAAAATCTCAGGATCATGGAACGCCGAAAACGAAGAGAGAATCTGCGCTGCGTACGCCATCTTCGGGAAGGAGGCGGATCGCTACTGAAGCGGCAGAAACTGCGACGCCAGATAGGAAAGGGAAGCAGAGACTGAAACAAAGTAATTTAAAGTTCTTTAATAATAATAATAGTAATAATTTATTTATGACCCATCATACACTCACAAAGAGAAGGCTGGAGTATAAATACGAAAAAAAAAGGAACAAGTAATATACGGAAAGACATAAAACCATACAAAAAACAACAATGAGAAACTAACTTCTAACCCTAACCCTTATTTATGCGCTGAGATCCTTGAAAGCTAGCATAGTAAAATCATCGAGAGAGGTAGAGGTCAGTCTAGTTTACTGAACCTTATTTTTTTTTTTATAAGAATGCACGTTAGGTCATGATGACAGAAGTGTGCATAGAGCCCATACGTGTGTGTACTTCTTATCCCCGTACACAAAACTTCGCTAATTAGACAAAGCAGGATTTTGTTTTGATCGTTGGATAATGGTACGCTTCTGGGGAACAGGGGGTACACATACGTATGAGCACAACGGGACCCTGCCAGCCCCAGCATTTGAGCATTGTTTGTAAACAAGAGTTGAAAGCTCAAATGGTATTTGGAAGGGTAGTTAGCATTTTAATCAGCTAAGGTTCGCGCCGTCAAGGTCGGATGTCGAGACCCCCTCCAGCCCCACCGAAGAATCCCACCGAAGCATAAGATAGGCCTGTCCGCCAAGTTTCGTCCAGACCTAAGCTTGTAACAAGATTCGGGGACTCCTCTTATGCATCCCGACAGTGGCCGACTCCGGTCCGGACATGTCAATCTAGGACATGTGGTCTTTCCAACTATCAAGTTTGTTCCGAATAAGATCACTCCTTCAAAAGTAATAATAATAATAATAATAATTTTTTCACCCATCAAAAAGCACATGGCATAGACGGAGTATGAATAAAGAAAAAAAAGAAGAAGGAAACACTATAACAAGAAAAAACTATAACAAGAGGAAATCAGACACAACATAGAGACTAAGGCAACATTATACTATCTATAAAACTATCCTATTGTAGAAGAATGCTCTCCCATTGATGCTTAATCTTATTGTTGTAATTCTGTATAAGTTGTCCAACTGCTGTAAGTGGGTCAGTGATGTTGTAAGTAGTGACGAATTTGTTTTTTAATCAGTGTTAGTTATCATTCGCCAGAAAGGTGCGATGTATAAAATGTGAGGCAGGGCCACCGAGTTAAAAATCGTGGTGAGAATAAGACGGTTGAAACGCAACTTATTCGCCACAATGGAACCATAAGCTGCAGCAATCTTTTTGCGAATGTGTTTGATCAACAGGGCTCTGGTCTCTCTGATCGACCTCCCGATCGGTAGACCAAGATAGATCAGCGAATCTGCTGGTTTGGCGTTTGAACTTCCCAGCCGAACAGTATACATGTCACAAGATTTTGGGGATCCTCCTTCCAACTAGCACCCACATTTTCCGGAGCTAATCCCCCCCCCCATACAGTATCCGGGGCTGGTACGGACCTGTACCCCCCCCCCCCCCCCAACTCCTACCGACCGCGGTTGTCGGACATGAAATAAAGTATCTTGGACACGTGAACCATCAAAGCTTCATCCAGACTGGATAACTCGTTCGAAAGTTATGCATGCCACTAGATACCGGATTCCCCCTTCCCCCACTGGATGGTCTGATCCGAGCTTTCCGGATATTTTATCTACTATATTCATTTATTTTATTTGTTAATAAACTAAGGACCAACTAGTACCACTCACAGAGAGAGGTACTGAGAATGAATTTATGACATGATATGATATTTATTACGTTAAAGTGAGTGGCCGTAGTTGGCTCTTAATTAATAATATAAAAAAATAAAATTTGTCATTTTTTCAGAGATCCAGAAAATCACGGAAGAAATGTTGGACTTCGAAGACCTCTCTTCGTCCGGATCCGAGTTCGAACCCTCTGAGTCTGAATCCAGTGAAGTGTCAGAAGAGGAGTCTCAAGAAACAATCCAGTCCTTCAAAAACATAGCCGCCTCAAAGCCCTTTGTCCGGACTCCAGGAAGGCCAAGAAAAAACAGGCCGGTCATCGATCCGGTAAATTTTTTTATATCAAACATCTGGCTCTTTCAGTTCAATTCAATTCAGTCCGGTTTTATTGGAACACCAATTACGACCTGGCCGAATAGCAGGTGGTAAAGTCAACATAAACCAAAGACTAACCAATCAATCAACCTAGAATAGAACGTGGTCAGATTACAAATCAAATACTGAAAACAAACCATATAAAATTATAACGATTTGGGTAACAGATAACGGGGGTAAGACAATAACCTCCTAATTTCTATTACGTAGGGAAACAAAAGAGGGTACAAAACTATTCTTGTATCTTACATGTCGGCAAAGAATTGGTTGAAGGGTATCGACTGGTTCGGAAGCTTGTTTTTGAGGCCTCGCTCTTTCTGTAGCAAAGTCAGGGGCAGGATGTCGCCAAGGACTGGGTAAACTTCAAGCATAAATTGTCACGACGTTGAGACAGGGTTATCAGATTATATTTTTTGAGAAAATAGATGTAAGGGCTTTATCAGTTATTATCAAAGCTCAGAATTGTATCCTCTCTAGAGCACCCGAGTCGCACCAAAGTGCCATACAGGACAGGGGTATTCTAGGACTGGGCGAATGATCGAGAAATAAATGCGCAATAGATGTTCGAAAGGGCCCCATGTCGGGGAAGAAGTTTGAGTCCCCGAAGGCCCATGTTAGCCTTCTTTAAAATGGAATCTACGTGCGTCTTCCACTTCGTGTCATCGGTGATGTGTACACACAGCAGTTTTTTTTTCTTTAAAATGTTGCGCACCGGCGATTGGAGGACAAAATTTGGGTACACATTTTTGAAAAGAGACTGTTAGGAATACTGATTTTCCATGTTTACAACCATCTGGTCTGCAGATGCTTCATCACAGATATCATCTATGACATGAGCCTCGTTTTTGTTGCAATAGTGCTGCCGCATCGCTGCTGCAGCACTTCTTTGCTTCTGCGCAGATGCGTTTTTGGATTCACTGCCTGCAAGATTTCTTCTTGCAGTAGCAGCACCTTGCAGGGAAGCAAGGACTTGGTCGGTAAGCAAGTCCACGATCCTCGAGAAGCGCTGCCGTCTTCCTCGGAAGCATTGCAGTGCAAAAACGAATATAGAAAGAATCAGCCCGGAAGCGGCCGAGAAGTGGACATGCAGCGTTCAACAAAAACGAGGCTATGTTGTGTATATCTTCTAAAAGGGAGAGGTCATCTACATGTTTCCAGCGGTCATCCATCAATGTCGCAAGTTCATTAACCATAACTAGAATTAGCAGCGGACCCAAAGCGTACCTTGCGGAACTCCACAGAAAGTTGGAAGGGGATCAGAGTATGAATTCTTACATTTAGACTGCTGAGTCCTATTAGATAGAAATTTTGCGATTATTTTACGAGAAATGATGGCACATCGAACTTTACTTTCGATTTCTCTAGTAGGTCTATGGCTTATTAGGTCGAACGCTTTTTGTAGATCAATGTCAATCAGATTGACCCAACGGTCGGGGTTCTCTAAGTTTTTTTTTAAATGGTATCCACCAAACTAACCAAGTGATGGGCTGTAGAGGTTTTGGGGAGATTACCAAATTGTTTTGCATCTACTAACTTAATAATCTTTTCGTTTAACCAAGAAGAAAGGAAACCCTCGTAAATTTTGCTGAAAACGGGTGTCAGTTATTGGACGGATTACAGAAAAATCATTCGGAGAACCTTTTTTAGGGATAGGAGTAGGCTAATATAGTCACTTTCCAGATTAAGGGGTACTCCCCTGTTTTTCTTGTAGAATTAAAAGATCACACAATGGGCCAGACAGTTCGTCCGGGAAAGCTTTAAAGGACCTGTCTTACCTATAATACTAACGCAACCTACTTCCATAATCACTCCATATATTTCTAAACCCGGAGACCGCAATTTGTACGGTACATTCTAAGGCAGCTTTCGAAGGCAGCCTTCGGCGTTGCCACGCTGATAAGTTTTTCGAGCTTCTAAAGATCAGAAAAAGTGTTCTTAGTTAGTACTACTTGAAGTACACTTTGAAGTAAGCAGTGGTAAAGGATAAAAGGTGGTCTTACGAAGAAAAGTTGTTTCTTCAACTTCCAACAAAGTATAACTTTGGTGCTTCCCGTGGCAACCCTGACGACGCTGCTCCTTTCATCGTCCCGCTGGCGGAACCAACCAAGCGATCTGATTGGCTATGTTTTCGTCTTAATACACATCCCAGTTGAAATAAGAAGTGTAGGTTCTCATCAATGCAGCTTTCGGTGTTGCCACGCTGATAAGTTTTTCGAGCTTCTAAAGATCAGAAAAAGTGTTCTTAGTTAGTACTACTTGAAGTACACAGCACAATTCGACGCCCATTATATTGTAAAAAGCTACTAAATCGGATGGACGGATGGACAGCATTGGTCCTCGAACTAACAATAACCAGTCGCAACAGGATAAAACGTGTTCTTTCGAAAAAAAAGTTGTTTCCACTTTTTCAGCTTCCAACAAAGTAGAACTTTGGTGCTTCTCGTGGCAACCCTGACGACGCTGCTCCTTTCCTCGGCCCGCTGGCGGAACCAACCAAGCGATCTGATTGGCTCTGCATAAGCGAAGATAGAACCAGACTCTATTCTCCTTATTCGCCTCATAACAGCGCGCCCCGAGTAAAAGCAGAATCTGTAACACACCTTATACGCCGTAATACACCTTATAACAATTATTTGAACAATGCTTAACCATTTGTATATTTGTTTTGTCTCCTCGATGTGTTGCCTCTATGACATTCTTCCAGAATCCGGAACTGGGGGGCAGAGCCGCTACTAGCCAGAATTTTTTTGGGGGGGACGAGGCATTTACCGACTGTCTGGTAATTTTTACCGACTTTTTCTGCAGAAAAAACGACTGTTTTCAACAACAAAAATGACATTTTTGAAAAAAATCGACTGATTTTCGGAAAAATCCACTGATTTTCAGAAAAACCGACTATTTTGACGAAAAATCGACCAATTTTCAGAAAAATCGACTGTTTTCATGAAAAAAATCAACTGTTTTGACGAAATATCGTGGCGCTTCGCGCCGACTCGGTTATTTTTTACCGACTGGTCGACAGCATTGGGGGGGGGGGGGTCTCCCCCCCCCCCAGTCGTGACGCCCCTGCTGGGGGGCTTCCAGACGTTCAATCAATCTTTATTATTCGAGAAACATTCCTTACGGCATTAACAAAAAACCGAATATGTGTTCTCTCGTCAAACATAACTAGGCTATATACAATTGCGCTTTTACATAGTCAGATATTCATTAATTACACAAAAACGAAAATTGCAACAAACTAAAGCGCTAAACTTCAATATTTAAAACAAAAAAGAGGAAAAAGATTTTTCTTTCTTAAAAAAACTCACAAAGGAGGGGACAAAACTGACCAAAACTTTGGTCTGGCTTCATTTTCCGAATACGTCTTGACGAACATGAATATCTGGAGTTTGGAAGGAAAATACAGAAGGTTTAAGCCTGGCTTTAAAGTTTAACTGAAAAGCCAACTTATTTTTGTGTCATTGAATTGAATTTTCCAATATCTGCTCTAGTTGTAACGATTGAATATCTGCGGCCGGTCCCACAACGTAAATTCTACTTTGACGCGGGAAATTTTAATCTCGACACAAACGCGGATTTTCAGTGGGCAGTGGTGAAATTGGTGATGATTGCTTAAAACAAATATCATAAATCTTTCTCGTAAGGCATACAGCAAAAATACAAGCGCATAGAGGTACCACAAATCACACGGAAATTCCACTATGTGAAAATCGATCATTCGTGAAAAGCGGAACAACGAAGTAATGCAATTTCAGGGGGTCTTCAAGCCAATTTAAGTGAATAAGTGATTGATAACTAGATTGTTCTAGTTATTGTGTGTGTTTATGTGTTTTGTTTATTTTCTTTATTTTCTTCATTTAGTCCGCCTTTTCAAAATGGCGGGTCATAAATAAATTACTTACTTACTTAGAGCGTGTTCCACCCTCGTGCCAATAGTAACTATTAGTTACTAAATCCGTTCCAACCTCACGAAAAGTTACTACGCTGACCGTTCCAGCCTTCTCGAAATAGTAACTAATAGTAACTATTTGCTTACCACGCTCGGGAGCGTGGGTAAGCGTAGTAACCACGAATCCCTGTCACGTGATTGGTCGGATTCACCTGTGGCATGATATTCCGCTGGAAAATAGAAAAATCGTTCCAGCCTTGACGACAAAAAGGCAGAATTCGTGACGTCATGCGTGGTAACTACGGTAAGTAGGATGGAACACGCTCTTACTGTTCTATCCCAGCCCTTTTCGGTTAAACTTTAAGGGGACCGGGGTAAGGAACGGGCCAGTTTAATAGGTTTTTATTTTTATTTTCAGAACGTCGATGCGGAGTCCTACTTCAAATCTCAGTCGGAAGACAGCTTAACGTCAAACCGCACATTAGCGCGTTTACGTGAGCCTCGCTTGGAAAAATCTCAGGTTGATAGCATCCTTCGTAATGTGAAAGATGGACATGCTGTGGAGAGAAATGAACTTCTTGATGAGCACCGGAGTCTCTTTCCCAAGTGGCTTTTCCTTCTTGGGTGAGTGGAAATCCGTCTGAGAGGGGCTTACACTGTAAAAAAAAATCTTGTAGTATTTGCTACTGGGATTAATCTTGTCTTTGAAAAGATAATATTATCTCTAATTCGGATTAATATTATCTCAGTATAGATAAGATTAATCCCAGTAGCAAATACTGCAGTTAGCTTTAATCCTTACTCAGAGGAACAGTTTACAGTGTATCGCACTCCTACAATGTCTGAAGTTTCATAACAGACAACACAAGGATGCACGGTTTCAGCAGATGTTAGCTGTTACGTTTTTCAAACTTTGCGCATTAAAACTTTACCGTACCAGAAGAGCCGAAAGACCGCCGGAAAAAACATGTGTTGACATTCCGGTTTATCATCCATGGTATTGGAAAAGTCGGCAGATGCTTTTTCGGCTCTTCTTAATGCTTATTATGCAAAACATTCAATGCATAACGCCCGAAATCATAACAGATAATATTTCTAGAGCTATCTGTTCAAACTGCGCATCCTTGTGTTATGAAACTTCAGACAGTGGTGTCTCCCCTGTAATGATTTTTGTAGTCTCACCATCTCCTGGTGGCTTCTCACGACCAAGTTCTGCTGAGTTCACATTAGTTGCGTTTTGCAGATACCATGGTATCTGTTACCACGATTACTGGATCTGCAATTAGTCTTTTTTCTTTTTCGCAGTAACCGTGGTGTCTGGATATCAGATACCACGACACCTTGCCAGTACCACGGTGGCTGCAAAAACGCCTTTTGACTATAGTTATGTTAAAATGTTGTATTGCGTGTTGTTGTTGTTTTTTCTCTTCTTTTCTATTTTGTTTACTCCGTCTAGGTCCCCTCGGGCCAATTTTGATGGGAAATAAATTTTTTCATTCATTCATTCATAGTCCGATGGCCAGTCCGGGCTTTTGGTGACTATATCAGTTTTACAAAAAGTGACCAGAATTTTAGTATTAGAGGAAATTGCTTATTCCCAAGCCTCAAGCCCGACACGGTTCTTTCTTGCTCGGTATAATAAATAAATAAACGCGAAAATGACTTTAGACCGTGGTATGAGATACCATGGTAACTGCAAAAAACGCAACTATGCTGAGATAAAACCGATGAGTCTGAATTGATGGTCCTGTTCAGGCTGCAGTTACAAGAGCGAACGTGCATTTCGGTACATCATCTATCTGTGGCGTATATACACGCCACAAGTCAGGGCAATATAATGTAAACTCATAACCTTCCGCTCTGAACACCGTTAGGAACCGATTGCAGGTTCCTTCTTCTAAGGCGTATTCTCACCGATCCCCGAGACTCTTCGGGGAATCAGAGGAAACGGCGAGAATAGAGGGAGTCACTCCACGCGAACTCCGCGTACGGAAAACAACGACAACACGGGGAATACTTCCAAAATGGATTTTGTTCGAAAAAAAAGTTATTCAGTTGACGAAATATGTCTAGATTCACTTTATTTTGGGTTTCTTTATTCTGATTGTTGTTAATTAATTTTACTTTGCAGCAACACCAGCAAAAATTGATTCCCCTCCGAATATGAAAGGGACTCCTTTCTGATGACGGTGATGATAATCGGAGCATTCCCCATCTGTGGGACTCGCGAGAACACGGGGAGTGAGTCCCTGGGACAAACTAAAACGCAGGGACTCCTCAAAAGGAGTCCTCGGGGAACGGCGACAATACGCCTCTAGGTACAGCCTGAGTGAAGGCGTATCCCCACCATTCCCCGAGGGCTCTTTTTTAGAAATCCCCGCGTTTTTGCTTGTCTCAAATTCTCTGTCCCCCAACTTACTCCTCGAATTCTTGCGAGTCCACGCGGACGGTGAATGCTCCGATTGTCATGACCATCATCAAAAAAGAGATTTGGTGGGGAGAGTTGCTAGTGTTGTCATTTTGAAAACCAGACGGGATGGATGGTCAACGAGAAATTCCGAGAACACTGCGGGATGAAAATGATTTTGAGATAAGAGTGGCTACTTCATTGTGCTTACGATTTTCTTGTTGTAGTAAGTAGGCCTAATAACGACAATAAAAACAAACAGAAGTGAAAATAAAATGGACCAGACTAATTCCGTCGCACGAATGTTTTTGTTGTTGTTGTTGAAACAGATCCATTTCTCGTGTCTCGTGTTCTCGTTTTCGGGGAACGGCGAGACTACGCCTTGATTCTGACTAGCCGAGATATTGCAGAAATAAACCTCAGCTGGCTTATCCGTTCAACGCCATCGATTGCGGTTCGCAGTCAGCTTGGGCTGAAGGAATACTCACTAAGAGACAAACATGGAAGAAAATTACTAGCTGATAAAAACACCCGAAAATCTCGTTTTTTTTTATTTTATTTGGAAGAAAATCGTACGGAAATCAGCTATATATCAGCTATACAGCGATATACTGGACTTAAACGAACCAATTAGACCACCGAAAATGAAGAGGAAAATATTTTTTTAAGTTGAAGATTATGCTTTTAGTGTCAAGATAAAGAATAGATAAAGAAAGAAAATGTTATTAATTTTTTTTCCGACTTCGTTTCAGATTCCTTTTGGATTTTGCTAGCCTTTGTTCTTGCATCGTTAGGGATTTATCGTTAGCGAAACGTGAAGGAAAATCGTACGGAAATCAGCTATATATCAGCTATACAGCTATATACTGGAACGAACCAATTAGACCACCGAAAACGAATAAGAAAATAATTTTTTACGTTGAAGATTATGCGTTTAGTGTCAAGATAAAGAATACATAAAGAAAGAAAATATTATTAATTTTTTCCGACTTCTTTTCAGATTTCTCTTGGATTTTGCTAGCCTTTGTTCTTACATCGTTAGGGATTTATCATTAGGGAAACGTAGAGGGAAATCGTACGGAAATAAGCTACTCAAGAAAAAATACATGATCAACTCTCTTCGGACTTAGTTAACTAAATAATGGTCTCGCCTATTTGGTCAGAGACAAAACGTCTCATATATTACGGTTTTTCAATCAAAAATACCGGACCAAAAATTTGCAATTTTCTCCCCAGTAAGGTGAGAACTAGTGAAACCAATGTAATATTAGAAAAGTCCTTTCAGAAAATGAAACCGAACCAACTTCTTCTCTCCTAATTCTTTCTTTCTTTGACTAGTTTTGGTGTTTCCCTTTTTTACGTAATACATGAATGAATGCTGCCACCCGTTATAGTGCGAACACACAATCAGGATTTCCCGGCCGGATTCGTGCACTTCCATCATTAAGTTGAACAAATTTCATCTTTTCCATATAGATAATTGATGATGGTTCCAAAAATGCGGGCAGGATTTCCCGGCCGGATTCCTGCACTTCCATCATTAAGTTGAACAAATTTCATCTTTTCCATATAGATAAGTGATGATGGTTCCAAAACTGCGGGCAGGAATTCCCGACCGGATTCCTGCACTTCCATCATTAAGTTGAACAAATTTCATCTTTTCCATATAGATAAGTGATGATGGTTCCAAAAATGCGGGTAGGATTTCCCGGCCGGATTCCTGCACTTCCATCATTAAGTTGAACAAATTTCATCTTTTCCATATAGATAAGTGATGATGGTTCCAAAAATGCGGGCAGGAATTCCCGACCGGGAGCACCCAACCCTGATCGTGTCTTCAAGGCATTACGGGCAGTGCTCTCTTCGGGCGTAGGCTACTTGTTTGTGTTGAAATAATCCGGACCGAATCGAAGTAGACAGACAACAGACGGAACAGAATCAGGGGAAGGTTCACTTAGATGCTTAGACCTACGTAGCGCTTTCCAAATTTTAAGCGTATCAATATCAGCATCACGAGACGTCTCCTCCACAAGGCAATTGTTGTGTCGCCGAAGCTCGGCCTGGAAAATAGCCTTCTTCTCTTTCATCCACCGGAAGGATAGTCCATCACGGGGTTTGCCGAGTGCCTTCCATCTGACGCAAGCTAACTTAGCCGCATTGTTTTTGATCCGAATTCTCTGTTCCGAATTCTCGCTTCTGAATTCTCAATTCTCGTACAAATTACCGTTTTTGCTCCTCTGACTTCTCCATTCTCGCTGTTGACTAAAACACTAATTTTGCAGCTCGTCCGCAACCCGATATACGTGTATATGCATATTGAACACCCGAACTCTGTTGACCAATCAGGGAGGAGAACGGAGAGACGAGAATCGACAATCCACCATCGGAGCAAATTCTCGGTTCTGCAAAATCGCGAGGCTTTCCCCGTTCTCGATTCTGACAAAAACGCAAGAAAAGGAGAATTCACTTCATCTGAATAGTCCAAAAACGCGAAATAGGAAAATTCGGAGGAGAATCGCCAGGAGAATTCGTATCAAAAACGCAACTAGTTGTTACTCACTACCAACGAACCACCACCTACCAACCAACTACCAACGCGACCAACAAGGTTTTCAGTCCCAACAGCAACAGTTTCAGACTGAAAAACTTTCTTCGCCGAAACCCTTAGACAATGAACTAGCTGAAAATAAATAGAATTTAACACAAGCTCTAAATTAGACGTAGCAGGAAATTCTGTAAGGATTTTAATTTTCGCCGTAAAATGATAAACTTCTCTTTTATAATCAAGCTTCAGCGACTCATCCTAAACAATTCGGGGGAAGATTAGCTTTTGCTGTTTTATGATTCTTTGGAATCTGGGGCACTGGAACGCGTAATGAAACAGAAAATGAGATAGGCATATGGTCGCTTACAGGAAAATGATCTACCACGAGGATGGTTGTTGGGAAATCGTGGTTGCTTAGAGCGTGGTCAAGATTACTCGTGCTTCCCGACCAATGGGTGTACGTGAAATCTTGGGATTTATGTAATAACTTAAATCGTGGGAAACAAGAATTAAAAACAGTACTACGTTAGTCATGATGTAACGGATTACAATTTAGATTGCACATGATAAAAATATTATTAAGTGAATTAAGGCGAGAAATGAGTCGATCAAATTTGAAACAGCATGCAGTGACATCTTCAAGCGATAAATCATCGTTATTTGTGGGGGAAATAACAGTTGATTAAAACACAGTTGTGAATACTTACAGCAAAACAATCAGAAAATAAAACTGACGCACTCAGATATTCAGGGATAAAAGTTGAAACACCACATCTAATTTATATTGATACAGTTAAATCAAGTTAAAGCTGAGTTTTATTCTAGCGATGTTGTACCAGTGCAATACTATATAGTACTGTAGTGGTTTGCAAACTATGTTCACAAGCCCCCTCGGTAGCTCAGTTGTTAGAGTGTCCGCCTTGTAAGCAGAGGGTTCTCGGTTCAAATCCCGGCTGAGGAGCATTTTATCTTTCAGTTCACTACTTATAAATGTTTCCATCAAGTTAGAAGATGGGCTCTGTAGCCCTACATTTGGGGGTGGGCGAGGGGTTTTAATTAAGGGACGACACAAAATATTTTTAAAAGCTACTGAGTCGATTTAAGGTTAAGGAGACATGGTGATTCCAAATATGAAAATTTATTTTTTCGTCGGACAAGTAGTTCACCCGGAATCTGGCAAAAACCGGGAGTCTTAGAAAAAGTAAAAGTTGTATCTGAAGTTGATTAGATTCGGTTCAGGGGTAGGAACATGTTGAATCCGAATATGAAAATTATTTTCACGCCGGACAAATACTTCGCGCTGAATCCGGGAAATTTAGCATGAAGTTTTAACATAGTCGATATAAAGTGAGGAGACATGCTGTTGCAACTTTCGAACATACTATGATAAACAAAAAGTGTATGCGATCAGTTTAGTTATCTCCAAAGTCCCAACCAGCATTTACTGGGTCGAAAATCAGAATGCATCCGACAACTATCCGGTAACAATTTAATAAAATTTGTTGACCAATTTTCAAGTCCCTACCCTACCCCTTTATTGACACATGCGAAAGCTCAGCGCGTGGGTGACGTCACTTTGTTTAATCTATGGACCCAGGAGGGTGGTGACTGAAGTTTATAGGATTGGGTTGGAAAAGTTTATTGGATTGGAGCGACTTCGGTCGCGTGTGTACGCGCAAAGTTAATTGGGTTTAATTGAAGATTGTTAGCGTAGCGTACGTATTCTTTGGGTTTGAATTGTATAGGAGTCAAAGGGGTCAATATTTGTTGTTCAAACTTCGTAGAAGGATTCCAGGCAAGTCCGTAGATGGGTCATTTAGCCCTATATTTAGAGGCAGAGGAGGGGGTTTCAAATTAAGCAAATTTTTTTTTCACTGAATCCATATCTGAACTTAGTTTTCTTGCCGGAGAAATGATTCACCAGGAATTCGGCCAAAACAGAAAATTTGGTTGAAGCTCAAAATTGTTTTTGATGTCGATTAGAGATTCTGTAAAAGGAGACATGCTGAATTGAATTTTGAATTTTATTTCCTTTACGGATAAGCTGGCAAAGATTTGCAAAAACCTGGAAATTTGGATTGAAAGGTTCGGCTCTCAGTGTCACTAGATCTTTTGCTCTGCATGCAGTTCGTCGGGAATGCTGCTAAAATACGAGGAATTTCGTAAGAAAAAAAAATTCTAAAAGACCTTTTTCAAGTCGGTTAGAGATGAGATGATGGAGTAAACATACTTGTTGAATCCATATCTGAACTTGGTTTCCTCATTTGATTAGTTGTTTTGATATTTTGACATATTAATTGTTTGTACATATTTAAGCGGTTGATTATGGATAAATAGCAAAAATGTTAAAGGGGTCTGGCGAAGACTCGGAAGTGTACAAGATTCGATTGTCTGGATCAAGAAGTCTGATAAATATTAAATTTTTGGGCTCCCATCGAAACCTTTGTCTTGTTTACTATTGATTTGTTATTTTTTTTTAGAGAGGGCTACAACCTTCTTCTCTACGGTTTTGGCTCCAAATCCAGCCTTATTGAAGAATTCCACCAGTCCATGTTGCCTAACGAAGATGTCATAGTCGTAAATGGATTCTTTCCGTCTCTCACGCTTAAAGAAATACTCAACAGCATTTCCCAAGATCTTTTAGAAATTGAAGCCTCCTTTCACTCAAATGAAGATCATTTGAAGGCGATTGAAGAGAGACTAAAAAGTTGGAATAAGTGTGTTTATGTGCTGGTGAATAATATTGAAGGACATGCACTTCAGAATGAGAAGACCCAGCTGTTGCTAAGTTCTTTGGCTGCGGTTAATGGAATCAAGTTGGTGGCGACTGTTGATCACATGAACGCGCCGTTGAGTAAGTAGCCGTTTAATTATAATATTACCGGAAATCAGGCTAGCACAAAAGACATACGCCTAGCTGCCACGGATAAATCCGGACCGGATCCAGCCACATTGTGCACTGTCAGAAGTTTCATAACAGATTGCGCATAAGACTTTCAAGAATAACACCTTTTCACTTAGAAAAAAAGTGTTATGACCAATTAAGTTTATACTATTTCGTGCCCAGATCTCCAACAACACCTTCAATAAGTAAAAATACTACACTGTCAGAAGCTACAGAACGACAACAGCAGGATGCGCGGTTTCAACAGATAACACTTTGGGATGTTATATGTTATGTTTCTTTCGTCCCCGTTAGTATTTTTACCAATTGAAGATGTTGTTGGAGATCTAGGCACGAAATAGTGTAAACTTAATTGGTCAAAACACTTTATTTCTAAGTGAAAAGGTGTTTCTTGAAAGTGTTATGCGCAATCTGTTATGAAACTTCTGACAGTGTGGGGGGGGGGGTTGGAATCGCACGCGTTAAGTGGTGGAAGGGTGGCGACGAAATGTTTTACGTAGAACGCTGACAAGCACTAGACCTTCTGATTTGGATGTTCAGCTGGGATTGACTTTGTGCGGAGAGCCCTTGTGCGATCCAACAAAACGGACATTGACACATCCCGATGAAAAATTTGTAGCCTGCGTAGTAGTATTAGTACGAAAACGTTGCATGTAATACTATGTAATAGCAAAGAATACTATCATTTAGTGTGCCTCAGACTGGTCCAATCTTATGTAGTAATATCCAGTAGCATCCTGTTTTGCCATAGTAGCATCCAGTCTTGCCAATAGTAGCATATAGTAGTATGCAGTGACACGGTAGCCTTGAAGTAGAAGCATGTAGTAGCATCGTTAGTACTGCATGCAACTTTTTCGTACTACTTTTTAGTACTATTTTGAGCTAAATTTTTCATCGGGATGCTAGGATTGTGAAACTTGGCCAGTCTGTTCGGGACATCATTTGTCCAATGGGTCATAACGGTTCGGTCTCGGATCTAACACTGAGTGTAAGGGGAAAGAGGTGAGGACCCTGGGACCGTCTGGCCTGCTTACCACCTGAACGGGTGATCCAGTTAGAATTTAACTTGGTAGATTGATTGGTCGATTGAAATCTGTAGCCCGAAAATGGCTGCATTGTAAAAAAAAAATCTTACAGTATTTCCTACTGGGATTAGTCGGGTCTCTAAAAAGATAATCTTATCTCTAATTCGGATTAAGCTTATCTCAGTAGAGATAAGATTAATCCCAGTAGCAAAAACTGCAGTTAACTTTAATCCTTACTCGCAGAAACTTTTTACAGTGCAACACAAAGTACGGAGTAGTGTAAATGAAAGAAAAGAAGAAGCACGAAAAAGAAAAGCAACGTAAGCAGTTTCACCAGCATCATGGTGGCGATGATTCATCCTGGTGCTTTCGCAAACCCTTCTTGTCACCTTCCCAGACTTCTTCAGGTAACCATCTGAAGCTGGGAGGCTTTGACTTGTCTTGCAGGGCTACGACGCTATCCCCGTCCAAACCAAGCAGTCAGTTTCAGGTTCATTCAGTTTCATAAAATGAAAACAAGTAGTTTCACATTACTTCGTGTCAGAGAGCAGGCTCGATAGCGTCAGAAAACTCAACATCCCAACACTTTCGAAGAGTCGCGACGATCTTACCACGACATTTGGCACCAATTATCTTAGATGTGAGCACCATCGTGACATCCTACCGGAATTCGCCCCCTTCGCAACAATCGAGCACGTCGTGCCGAAAAACTTAAAGGACTCCTCTTGCTTATTCTGCATTTTATAATATACTTAGCTCCCATATGGAATCAGAAGCTTCTAAAATCTCCACCTTTCTCCATTGTTTCGTTTCGTAACTACGAATTTCTAGCGCTTTTTCGGCCTTGCCGAGTTTTCCCATCACCCAACGAAAAGTTTGTCGGAATCTTCACTGTCCGCTGACAACTCTTTCACACATAAGGATGTGATAATCTTCTGTTTATTACTTCTTTTATTTGCTTATTTTTCCCACTTTATAACCAAGGCACGTTCAGTTTTCAAATCTTAATCGCTTGTTTCAGGTGGGAAGTAATGGTATTTACGAAAGCGTTTTTTCTGATCCATTTTATAGGGAAAAGATCATTTCTAGTAAGAGTTGTGCTTTAAGGGACTCGATCCACTCCTTCAACCAGACAACCACCACCGAAAAAATCAAGTCAACGCTACACAAAGTCCTTCGTGCCATATTCCATCCGTCATCACAACCTGAAAATAGAAGGAAAAGAAGACAATGAAGCATTTTGACACGATATGGATTAATTGTATATATTAAGTGTTATTTTATGTATTTCATGACGCGTATAAATTGTTGACTTCCTAGATTATTTTTTCCTTTGTGTAAAGATATTGGGCAAATAAAAATGATTCTTATTCTGAATGGCCAATTCGGCACCGAGGGCCAAGTCGGCACCAATGAGAACTACCTGTTCAGCCGGTGCTGATATCTTTACCTTTTTTCACCGTAAACGGATAGCAAATTTAAAGTCTTCTTACAAAGCTCATCACATGAAGTGCGAATGCCTGAAGTTGCATTCAAGATACCAAAGCTAGAGTGACTCGTCGTTTCGGTGGTAAAAGCACACGCTCCAGAAAAGCCATTTATAGTTCCGGACCGAATCTGACCATGTAGGGATGGCAGCAGTTGACACGAGTGCCAGAGCTTGCCGATGTTGTTCGTTATAAAATGTTGTTCATGGTCTCCAGGCCCTTTGGCTGATTTGACCATTTGCACATGCTTATACTTTTAATGTAACTGTTATATTGACAAATTTGTGCATGACAGTATACTCGCCAAAATTGGTTTTGCTACCGTGAAAGTGTGAGTGAATAAATTCTACATTGACTGAATAGAAAAGTTACTATTGTCGTACGCTGCCAGCACTTATTATACTCTTTCATTTCAGTGTGGGACCACTCTAAACTCAGCCGTTTCAAGTTTCTGTGGTTCGATGTCACTACCTTCCTACCCTATACGAATGAGACAGCCTTCGAATCTTCTCTAATGGTTCAGAATTCCTCCGAATTGGCGCTGTCATCGCTTGCCCACGTTTTCGCATCCCTAACGCCAAATGCTAAGAAAATATTCTGTCTTCTGGCAAACTTCCAACTTGAAAATGATGATGTTGATGCTTACAAAGGTAAGTTCGGACTTAACGTACAAAGAGCACCGATTATGTGCTCTTGTTTTGCGATGCACACAAATTCCAATATGGTACGTCTTTTAATAATTCATTACCTTACAAATTACTTTAAATTGTACTTGCAAGCAATAAGGATGTTGAATCCCGATGAGTAGCTTGCGGTTGATGATGGTGTTTATTTACTTCCGGGTCACTGTTTCTGGGGCACCCCAGTACACTTTCCACGGTTGCGCACACCAGTCCTCGTTTAAGTCGCTTTTACCCTTCTATAACAAGGACATTATCGCCATTGAGCAAGTTCAGAGAAGAGCAACAAAAACCAGTGCCAGTCATTCGCCATCTGCCTTACGAAAACCGGCTGGAAAAATTACGATTACCCAGATTATCTGACAGATTTCTCAGAGGTGATTTGATCGAAACTTTTAAGGTTTGTCATAGTTACTATGATAACATAAAGCCTGATGATGTCCTCACTTTCAATCACAACGGTCTCAGAGGACACAGCTTGAAACTGAGTGGTGAAAAATTCTGAAAAGACACTGGAAAATGGAGCTTCAGAAACTGGATAGTTGAATACTGGAATAGCCTCCCTGAAAGTGTCGTAAACGCAGAAAATATTAATCAGTTCAAACCAGGTGTGGATCAACACCTGGCTGAAATTCAATTTAGTGCACATAGTATCTCGAAAAATGTATCGAGGCGAAAGCCTTTTTGCTGCGGTTATATTGTTATTACGAAATCTTTTCCATTCTTTCAGTCATTCGCTCTCTTTCGCAAGTTCAAAAATTCGCATCGTCCTCATACTGCCGTCGTCTCGGGGAATAGCGCTGCCCAAATGCTCATGCCGCGGGAATCTCGTCGCGTCAATGATAGCATTATTTCATAGTATGATTTCATTATTCGCATTAAGCTTGGTGCATGCAGAACCTGGATTCGCATTCGCCTAGGCGAAGTCGGCGTTGCTATCGATAAGAACTTGCTTCGTCATGCCGAAATTTCTCGCCGCGCCGTTTGAACTCGAAGTCGATTCTTTTTTGAGGGGTCGCGTCTCAGTTCGCATGATGAAATCAAATTGGCTAAAGTAGAAAAGGATATAGTTGAAAGGTTCATTGACATAGAAATGTATGCCATTGATATGGGATATTATCTGACAGGGATATTATACTTGTTAAAGTGATACGGTAGTTTTAATTTTCCTAGGTTTCCTTTTCCTGGCGGATTCGTTCAAGTATTCGCTTCCGGGGGCAACGAAACGATTTCGTCGAGCGGCGCGAAGAGAAAAAATCTTAGTGGAAAAGATTCGAGTTCTGTGAGGATCAACCTCTTTAAAATCAGTTTCAGCACGACTTGAGAAATACTTTTCTCGACTATCGCTATTTCTCTGAAACATTTCCGTAGTTTTCGCTCTCTTAGCCGGCACGCAGTAGACCGAATAATCTTCTACCCAGTCCGATTCGTTTGCCTTTGCTCGTATCTCACCTTTCACTCTTATAGTCTGTATTACTAAGTCTAATACGCCAGTGATCCGAGTGAAGAACAAGAAACATCACCCAAACGAATCCTCAAAATTAACTCAAATCCTATCTAAACCAATCAACAACGTCTGTTGTGGTCAGAGGCGTTACTAGCCAAAATGTTTGGGGGGAGGGGGGGGGGCAAGGCATTTACCGACTGGCTGATCATTTTTACCGACTGTTTTTGCAGGAAAAACGACTGTTTTCAAGAAAAAATGACAGTTTTGAAAAAAGTCGACTGATTTTCAGAAAACCGACTGTTTTCATGAAAAAAAATTAACTTTTTACAAAAAATCGAGGCTTTTCGCGCGGACTCGGTTATTTTTTACCGACTGGCCGATAAGATTGGGGGGGGGGCGTCCCCCCCCCCCCAGTCGTGACGCCCCTGGTTGTGGTGACGTTTCTGATTCTTCGCTAGGGCTATGGCGATTCTTCGTCGGCACGCTGAGTTAGTCATCAACAGTATATAGCTCGGGCGCGCGAATCTTATATTGTAAAAATAGTCTGCATTGCTTTGGTTGCTTTGGAGTGCAACCCCACTGCTTTGGTTGCACTCTCTGACGTCTGTCGGTTATTTTGTTTAGAGTTTTGATTAAATATATTATTTGTAGGACTGGCCTTTCCCGAACTCTACCGGATGTGCCGTGAAGCCTTTCTTGTCAATTCTGACGTCACACTTCGAGCGCAACTCACCGAATTCAGAGATCATAAGCTACTAAAGTCAAAACGCTCAGCGGAAGGTGTTGAGCTTATCACCATCCCACTAGATAGCGTCACGATCGTAGAATTTTTGGCGCAGCAAGAAGACAGTGCAGTGTAGTGAGAAACAGTGCAGTAGTGAGAAACAGTACAGTGTAGTGAGAAACAGTGCAGATTCACTGGTGGATCTTGGGAGGGGGATAGTTGTCACCCTTTCACCCGAAGTGCACTCTCAAAACTCTGTATTGGTCGTGTCCAGATTAGCAGTGAGAATAATTGAGAAAGGAATTTTACTAAGATGAATAATGGGGACCCGCCAGTGTGATAATCTCGCACCAAAAGTTCGTGATGGTTCTAACGTGCCTGTACTCACGTAAACCGTTATCAGTTGGACCACGTAACTAAACACTACTGAGATGTGTATGTTATATTTCTCGAGGGTGATAAGGTGTGCATATTTTTACCTGTATTTGACGGTGCAAAACGGATAGTCAGCTAAATTTTGTTAGAGCTCTATTTCGGACCTTCTTGGCGACGGTTCATTTTCAAGCTTGAGCCTGAAGAAGACCCTTGCCAAGAAGGGCCAAAATATTAGCTCTAATAAAATGTAGCTGACCTATCCATTTTGCACCGTCAAATATGATTCGCAGTCAGCTTAGGCTGATAATATCAGTTTTTACCTGATCGTGTTTGCGGTACCTCAAGTCAAGTGCCTTAGCTGGTTTTGGTGACTTTTATACCGTTTTGATAAGCAAGTTTGCAAATATCCGCATGAGTTTGGCTTACAACTTCGTTTATTTTAAAGACTTCTCGACGCATGGTACTTGCAGAGGCTTTTTTCATCAACACGGTAAATTATTGTAAACTGCCTTAAACAGATCTTCCTCCGCTATCAAAAACGCAGTATCCACACCTAATGCTGGAGTGGTGGTCTGTCCATTAAACAAAAATATAACACCCGAGCCATTCAAGTCAAAATAGAAGTCCGAAAACAGTCCATTAGCCGCTCCCTTATGCCCATACATAACCCTTCCCGGGAATACAGTATCACCGGCCTCACTGTCTGTTATCAGATGGATTCCGAGTCCCCAGGCTTGGAATAGTCCCAAGTCACTATTATCACTGTTAGCACCGTTATTTTCCCACTGAATGTCGCGCATGAGTTGAGCGGTTGTGTCCTTTAGAATCCTTAGGCCGTTGAGGGTTCCGTTAAACACGTGGAGTTGCATTATTGTTGCAAGCTCAGTTGCAGAAACCCGAAGGCCACCATGGGGGGAAAACTGCAGGCCATTTGTACCGAGAACATACCCGCTCATATCCACGGGCTCTAAGGCCACGCCTTGGTAGTTATCATACTCAGCCTTCCACCCGTCTTCGTACATGATGTATAGTACGGCTAAATCGTTGATGTCCTCTATATCTCGTACGTTGTAAGTGGCGGACAAGCCTAAGGGGTCGAATACTCGCTCTTTCATGTACACATCAAATCGCTTCGACGTCAGGGCCTCGATTACGGTAGCAATGAGAGCGAAGTTCATATTTGCGTAAGCGAAGAACGTGCCTGGCTCTTCGCCCCTCCACACATCATCTGCATAGAAACCGCCTCCAGGCAGAAGTATTTCAGTAATTAACGGGGGCGCACCTACGCTGTCAAGTGTTAAATTGTAGAACGCCTCGTAACCTGCACCATCTTGCAAACTCGAAGTATGCGATAGAAGCATTCGATAGGTTATGGGTACGCCTGGATTCTTTGGATTCCGAATGACATAGCCAAGAGCGTCACTTATATCGTCGTCTAAGGCGAAGAGACCGGCGTCATAAAGGATCATCAGTCCAGTAGCTGTTACCACCTTTGTTATAGACGCTGCTCGGTACATGGTGTTTACATCCGTCGGTAGTTTGCGGTCGAAGTCCTTTAACCCCATGTAATGGGTTTGATTTACTTCGCCGTTACACATGGTGAGGATAGACAAGCCCATTAGTCCATGCTTTTGGAAAACAGACTCCACGTCAGCTATAAAGTCTGCACTCACGACGAGTATTGGAAAACACAAAGTCAGAAATACTCTTAAATCCATGATTAGTATAATTTGCACAATCGAATCAACGGTTGCTATGGCACTGTCTAACGTGGATGAGAGATAATGGAAGATGAAAACTCATTATCAGTTTTAATTTTTGCAGGGCCTGTCAGCTATGACGGCCAGTTTGCTTTATCTTAAAGCACGGGCGACACCAGTTTCACTTTTCACAGATTTATCGGAAGCCTCCCCTAAAGACAATTTACACGGCGTGAATTTTTCCCAGGGTGCGAGAGGGCAAAGTCTTCATATGGTACCCGGGATTTTTGAAGGGAGATTACTGTCATGTGGCAATATTTTCCAAGGTTGTAAATCTCAGGATATGTCTCTTCAATGGACACCAGCATGTGTCCATTTGGATCACTTCTTGTATGGACATAGACAAAATTATTGCTCGAAAATCCGATTTTGTTGTTGCTGTCGTCGAAGAATACCCTTCGACAAACAAATACCCGGTTAAAAAGTTCGTCACATGAAAGTCCAAAATACCCGGGGATTTGTTGCCGTTGCGGGGAAAAATACCCGCGGAGGACGGGTAAATACCCTCCGTGTAAACTTAGCTTTAGAAGAATTTCCCAAAGCAAGAAGTTAGAAGGCCATTGTACCCGCTAATTTCCGAAGCCTGCCTCCTCATTCTTTTGCACTTGTTACGTTGCCTAAAATACTACGCCGAGCACGACCATTTCTGTTACGCCTCCGGGAACGTCTTTCGGTTTGGAAGGAGATTTTAGTTGCCTTTTTGCAGATACCATAGTATCTGATACTATGGTCTAAAGTCGTTTTCGCCGTTACCGTGGTATCTGATACCACGGTCAAAGGGTGTTTTTGCAGTTATCGCGGTATCTGATATTCAGATATCACTGACAAAGTCATCTCACTTTCATCATTACAAACAATATAGGTAGGATTTTGTCAAATTGGTGAGAAAGAAGTTTGGAACTTAGTGTAACGCGATCTCACTTGTTATTTAAGGATGACCTCGAAAAGCGCAATTTTGGCAATTGTGGTTTTTGTAGAGCAACCGTGGTATCAGATACCAGTGTAACTGCAAGAAGATCCAGTTACCGTCCTCAGATCTAGATACCGTGATGGTATCTGCAAAACGCAATGCTTCACCCTACTTACCGTAGTTACTACGCATGACATCACGAATTCTGGCTTTTTGTCGTCAAGGCTGGAACGATGTTTTTTATCTTCCAGCAGAATATCATGCCACGGGCGAATCCGACCAGTCACGTTACAGAGATGCGTAGTTACCACGCTTACTACGTTCACGAGTATGGTAAGCAAATAGTTACTATTTCGAGAAGGCTGGAACGGTCATCGTAGTAACTTTCGGTGAGGCTGGAACAGGGTTGGAACGGAAATAGTTGCTGTTGTTAGAAGGGTGGAATACGCTCTTGATTCCCTCCGAGTCCGAGCGCGTAAATTTGAACCATACTACGGCATGGAATTAAGACATTTTGGTTGAATACTTGTACAGTAGTGCTGTAGTTTTTTCTATAAAAGTTTTCAGTATAAAATGGAATGTATAATTAATTTTGTTCAATCACCATCAGATGCTACCCTTCAAAAGCTTCACACTTATTTTTTGAGTGGGTTTGGTTTGGAACTGGAAGTGACTAATCTTTTGAAGATTGAAAAGATCCGGGATGTGCTTGGTGCCTCCCTACTGCTGGTTTTGAAGAATGGTGGGTTCATTCTGGAAGGAAGTTGCTTTTTCAACAGGTAAGGTCTGTTTCTGTTCATTTAGTTTCCTTTTTTATAGTATTTTATTTCCAACTAAAGTCTTTAGTTGTCTTTATAAAGTCTTTTAATTTTAAGACGTTTAGTAAAAATTGGATGAAGGAATGTACTTTATTACCTGTAAAAGCGTATAAACATAAAGTATGGAGTAGGATAACTATCCTAGTTCCCGAACGTCCTACCTCTCAATGATTTCGATGTTCGTAAAAAAAAATCAAAAGCCTACAACTTTTGTTTGCATACTGGGATAAAATTTTGAAATTCAGGCTTATTCCCATCGAGTAAAGGTGTGTTTTTGTCCTACTAGTTACGTTTCTCAGTCAACTCGCGCTCAAAAACAAGAAAAGAACCCGAAAGTAAATCTGATACTTGGAAAGAGCTCTTCTGCAATTCATTTGCTTCCATTTTGGTAAGTTTTTAAACTATAAATTTTTATACCATTCGAAAGAGGGCATCTTTCTCTACAAAATGTATATAATGCTTTATGCTGTCGCGTCCTATAACATATTTATACAATTTTTGCCATGGGTACTATCGTTCGGAAACTGGTTGCATGCGTGTTTCAGTTTCCGAGTGAAGTCGTTGAGTCACTATTTCTGTGGTTTCTGCCCGTTTTTATAGTTTCATTGTCTAGGACCGCGCTAATAAATTGTTTATCAAGTAATTTTGCTTACCTTTCAGGCTTTTAGAAAAACGGAAAGACTGGACTTTGATCCAAACAACAGATTCCCGGTCCCCAAACGGTTGAAGAAAAATCTGTCGGAAAAACAATCCCCGTTCTAGAACATATGGCTTATGAATCCGAATGTGAAGAATATGTGGGACAAACATTCAGGGTAGTGTTGTGCCAAGTACTTCTATGTTTTAAGTACAAGTACCAAGCAGGCTACTCCAGATGGGCCCCGTAGTCTTATATTTAAGGTGAGGGAGTGGGTTCCAAGCCAAGATTTAATTTACGGGTGAAAAAGGGGTGAAAACCACAATAAATTTGTTAATTAGTTCTTAAGAAATCTGGCGCAAAAACGACTTATCGGTAGTGTTTATAATTCCTTGATCAAGTGGGTCCAGTTTCCATGATCTTAGATTCTGAATCGATCATTTTGGTTTACTGTTATTGGTTACTGTTACCATGGACGTAGTCAGGTGGAGACCAGAACTTCGGTAGGCATTGTGTTATAATTTCGCCAAACAGAGATCCTCTCTGGAGGCTGATGACTTAATATCATCCTCTCTGGAGGCTGATGACTTCATATCATCCTCTCTGGAGGCTGATGACTTCATATCATCCTCTCTGGAGGCTGATACGGCTTCGTATCATCCTCCCATTTCCACTGCTAATTTCCTGTGTGAAGATTATCGTGATATTACTGACCGTCGGTCATACAAGGATATGCATTACATACCTGTTGGAGAAAAGTTATCTCTGGTTTTTTGTTCGAGAATATTGGAAATTCGCGCCTAATTACCGAACCAAAATATTGAAACTGACTTTCCGCCTTAGTTCGTCGTTTTCAGGAACGACGAATGAAATGGCAGTACAAAGAGAACATCTTATTCTCGGCAGTTCAATGCAGTATATAAACGGCGTTATAAAAAATACGCGTGAAGTAAAACGACGGTTGGAACGACCAAAACGAACGCAGCTAACCTTCAATTAGTATTTACGCCAGTGCGGCGGCTTGGAAGACACAGTGTGCCGTTTGGAAACTGAACCAACAATCAGTTTCGGTTTTGATTCTAAATTCGGTAACTGAGATAAAAAATTCGGGAACTGGAACATGGGTTCCGAACATTGGTATCCCGAACGGTTTTCTGATCTCTTGGCGTTCGGAAACTGAGAAATACTACTATGGTTTGGAAAAAATACTGTTTCCACCATCCACTTCAAAGTAGAAAGGTGGCACGTACCAGTAAGTAGGCCAGTTTTATGAAGCATGATCAGTTGATGACAGTTCTTTTCTATCTGCTCGGGGAAATTTATTGCATTTATTTAAAAAGAAATCTGCCACTAAGTGTGAAAATCGTTCGGGAACTAGGATAGTTACCCTATTATAAATAAACAAAAATGATGAATAACAAAAGAACCAAACTAACAAAACAACATGAACTGAGGCAGAATACAGATCTGAGTACTCTGACCAGACTCTGACAGACTCCTACCTCGAATTTATATGACCTCGAACTTGGCCTTAAAACCTAAACCTTACTAGAAAATTTTTGTCTAGTAGCCTATAAAACAGGTCCTAGGTCACTCAAGGCAGTCTACCACCAACCCTGATTTTTTGATACCCTATGCCCAATGCTGGGTATATCTAGTTGTTTGGCATAGCCTATGCCTAACGCTGGATACCCTAGGCTATGCCAAACGCCGGATACCTGTTGCTACCTTAACCCTGACCTACTCCAATACAAATGAATTCTGATTGGTTGATTTCTGAGCTTCATGTAAATCATCAATATTTGATTGGATTACAGTATCCAGCATTTGCCATAGGCCTAGTGTATCCAGCGTTTCGCATAGGGTATCCAAAATTCAAGGGTTTGTGGTAGATTGACTCAGGGTATCCTTCTTGACAGTTAGGATCTTGTTAGGACTGCATTGAAATTTCCTTTCAGGCCAAGTTCGAGGCTGTGTAAATTCGAGGTTGGATACCCTCCTGTAGTTAACCAGCATCAATAAGGAAAAAGGCTGCAGAGGGTCATAAACCGAAATCAGGTTGATAGTCTTTTTACAGTTTTAGAGTATAAACCAACTGAAGATTGTGCCCACAGTGACACAATGCAGTTATTTTTAAACTTAGTTTATAAATTGAGATGCCAGCGAATATAATTCAACAAAGCTTAAACTGCACTGCATGAGTTTTGTGGCCTGGTGTCGCTGAATTTTTCTACTTGCAATGATTTGCCTATCGAACATGACATTGTGCTCTATGAGCACCTACCTTTATGCATTATTTTATTCTATCAAATACAGTTTTTTGTGTGTTTCTTTTTTACTGTTGTACAAGAGTTTGCCAACCTTGAATTCCATAACCTTGAAATTGGCCTCATAAATGTTAAAATGAATTTCTGTGCAGTCCTTCCTAGGTCCTAAATGTCAAGAAGCAAAAATGACCTAGGGACTTTGTTTCATCCATGAACTTTTCGGATATGAATAACTCAGCTCTTTTTTCCAGAAAAAATTATGCCATAAGACAAATTGTTGATTTGCTGCACTCTGTTGGAACAAACGGTGGCTCAACTGACCCGAATTTTATGACGGACGTCTTTTGCAATCTAGGAATATTGCTGGATGAAAAATATATGGGTAAGTTCTTTTTTTTATGGCACTTGAAGCTCCGCTCAAGTGCCATATACCAATCACTTTCCGTTCGGTCGGTGGTCCACTGTTTTCGAGTTAGGGTAGCCTACTTCTAGATGTGCTAGGACCATGACACTCGGAGGCATATCAGGGACTAGACCAAACTAACTTGAAAATAGTCATTCCCCCGGTCCGGCCATCGTGGAGGGAGTGGGGGGAGGGGGAATCCTGAATCCAGAGATATGCATAACTTTCGAAGGGGTGCTCGGATCTTAATAAAACTTAATATTTGGAAAGACCTTATGTCTCAGATATCCTCATTTTAAGTCCGAGGCGGATTCGATGGCTGTGGGGGAGTTGGGGGGGGGGGGAGGCGGAGATCTTGGGACAATCTTAGAGTGGAGGGATCGGGATGAAATTCTGTGAGAAGAGACAAGCACAAGTCCTAATTTCATTATTGACATAACCGGACCCGATCCGGGCACTGTGAGGGAGTTGGGAGAAAAATTTCCGGAATGCCGGTGATCCGGTTCAAGTACTTCCAGATGAGCTAGGACGATGAAACTCGGCAGACTTATCATGGACCCGACCAGATTGGATTGAAAATAGTTACTACCCCGACCCGACCATGGGGGGAGGGGGAATCCGGAATCTTGTGGCACGCAGAACTTTCGAACGGGTGATCGGATCTGACTGAAACTTGAAATTTGGAAAGGCCAAGTGTCTCAGATCTTCCATTTTAGGTCTGGAACGGATCTGATAACTATGGGGGGGAGTTGGAGCAGGGCGATTACGCTTAGAATGGAGGGGTTGAGACGAAACTTGGTGGAAAGAACTAGTAAAAGTCCTAGATATATCATCTATAGAACGAAACCGGACCCGGACACTGTGGGAGGAGTTGGACGGGGGGAGGGGATCCCATTGATCCTGATTTAAGGTATTTCCAGATGTGCTAGGACAATGAAACTTGGTAGGCTTATCAAGGACCCGACCAGATTGACTGTGTAATAGTCACTTCCCCGATCCGATTATCGTGGGGGGAGTGGAGGGAAAGGGAACTCGGGATTTCTATCACGCTTAACTTTCGAACGTGTGATCGGCTCCGAATGAAACTTGGTAATTGACAATAGCACGTGTCTTTGACGTTCCGTTTCAAGTCTTTACCGGATCCGACTACTTTGAAGAGAGTTGGGGGGGGGGGGGGGGGTCTCATGACAGTTTAGACTGGGGGGATCGGGATGGAACCTGTTGGGAAGATCAAGTAAATGCTGTAGATAAATCATTTACAGAACCGGACTGGATCCGGGCAATGCTTAAATTTTGTTTTGCTTATTAATTTCAATTACAAAAAAATAGTTTTGAGCAAACATTATATTTTCTTGATCCCCAAGGGCCCGTGGTCATTTTTGCCTCAAGGGGTTTGCTTACAAATGAATTTCTAAATACGTCAGCTACGATGCTTTGGCTGACAAGGCAAGTTTCAAAGTCAGCTGGGGCTCAAGGAATATTTAATTTCTAATTGCCTTAAAGTGCGCATCTTAACCGCAAAGTAAAAAAAATACCTTTGACCAAAGATACATTTTCATGATTCCTAAGGGCCCATGATCATTCGTGCCTCAAGGATTTTGCTTGCAAGAAAATTCTTAGCCCCTCCTGAAGCACTTAACAAATTCTTTTGACCGAACGATACATTATCACGATCCCCACGGGTCCAGTGTCATTTGTGGCTCAAGGGATTTGGTTACAAAAGATTACATCAAACCCACGAATTTACAAATTCCCGCTTTCGTCGTCTGACCAAACCTTGCAAGTAGGGGCGTCACTAGCCATTTACCTTTGGGGGGGGGGGGGGGGGGGGGGGGTCAGGTTTGTGCCGACGGAAAAAAAATGTGCCGACAAAACACGCCGTTGCCCCCCCCCCCCCCCCCCCCATAGTGACGCCCTTGCTTGCAAGTGCCAAATGCAGGGGCGTCGCAATGTTATTTTTCGATCATAACTTTTCTTTATATTTACGGGGATTCGGTAGTTATAAAGAATCAGGAAAGGCTATCGGTACAGATATACTCGGTATAGTGATCGGGATTCTGTATAATTGTCAGGATTCGGTAGTTATCACGAATAGGGTAACGAATTTATTGAGTCATTCGGTAATTTCTCGTGCCAGAACTATTCGGTATGTTTATTGAGATTCGGTAGTTACACAGAGTCCTGAATAGGCTATCGGTCCAAAATTATTCGGTATCATAATTGAGATTTGGCTGTATAATTATCAGGATTCGGTAGTTACCACGAATCCCGACTTTAGGCCCAGCCTCGACGAAATTATACCAAATCCAAATATTATTCGGTAGTTTTTTTTTACAGTACTATTCGGTATAATTACGGATCCGGTAGTTATACAGAATCCCGAATAGGCTATCGGTCCAAAATTATTCGGTACTATAACTGGGGGTCGCTAGTTCGATAGGATTCGGTAGTTACCAAACTTTGAGTTTCACAGTCGGGCTTGTACCGAATTTTTTTTGAAAGCGGAGAGGCCGGTTTTTGAAATTTTCCGAATTTTCCTGTAGTAGCTACAAGCTGCTGTCGCGACGTCGCTCGAACCGGTTTTGATGTGTCTGGAAATTCTCGGGATCTTGTGGTGTTTACTCCATGGTAAAAGATAGAATTTTGTGTACAAATTGAATACGGGTAAAGAAAAATTTCGCCTGAGCCGCTCGATTCAATTTTGTCTTGGGCATAGGTCTAGTAAATAAGAGCTGCTACGAATCTGTCCAAGTGGGCTTTGCAAAAACGACGCCCAGCAGCTGTCCAATCATCTTTCATGCTGCCCTTTAGTGTTACTCTTTGTACCTAATCTTTTCTGTTTAATAAAATGAAGCTCAAATTCTCAGTTTCTAGGATCCGGTAGAATTTTTTTTTTAAAGATTCGGTAAAAATTTTGTCTCTGAACCCCCCCCCCCCCCCAACGAAAATGCACTTGCTACGCCCCTGGTCCTTACTTTTATTTGGATCCCAAAAAGACGCTTTAATCATAGATGCTTCGAAAATTCCGACTGCGGCGCTTTTCGTAATATTTTCTGTTTTGTGGACGGGCGCCTCGTTTAACTGGGGTTTTAAGCCAGTTTTAATATGGGGCTTTGAGAAACATTAAAAGCTAAAATCTGCATGGAAATGGTTAAATTGACAGGAAAAAGCTAACTTAAAAAATCTTACCTGCGGCGCTCAGTTATGTGATCATGGGTATTGACTAACCCACAGTAGCTGCTGCTGCCGGGACGTTGCTCCATCCAGTTTCAGGGAATTCTTGGATCTCGGTGTATATTCCACGGTAAATGATAGAGTTTGTAAGAGAAGCAGGTACATTTTAGCCTACAGAAAAAAATAGGATTTAGAAAATTTCCCTCTGCGGCGCTGAATTTATTTTGTCTTCGGTATAATAACTGCTATCGTGCCCGGCAATATATTGTCCCAGTGTGCTTCGCCACATCGACGCCTAGTAGCTGGCTTGTCGTCTTTAGTGTTACTCTTTGTACGTGATCCTTTCTGTTCAGTAATTTAAAGCTCGAATTTTCAGTTTATAGGACTCGGTAAAATTTTCGATAGATTCGGTAACATTGTTGGCTCTGCACCCCCCCCCCCCCCCCCCAACGAAAATGCACTTGCGACGCCCCTGGATACTGATAACAGTACTGTTTGGACAAATTAAAGAAATATTAAAGAAATTAAGTGACATCAGAACCTATATCTGATTATAGATTCTGAGGGTGGATTATTTCCGTTACTGCAAATTCCTGTTGTACTTACCCAGATCGGTCCGAAATAGACGCCTTGTAGATCGTGACGGAGCTAGTGACATTTTATGTTCGCTGGAAAATCTGCAGACCAGTATTAGTGCTGACGCGTGTTTCCGCCTAGGTGCGCACCACGGCCTCATCCCGGCTTTTTCATTGAGTGCTTTTCTGTTGAGTGTGATATGTATAACTCTCTTTATTTCTTTTCATTAATTACTCCACTATCTTAAATCTGTACAGTGGGTCAAAAAGAAATAGAATTATTATATTATATATACTCTAGCCTGGTCGGCTTCGAAATAGCTTTGCCGATTTCATTCAGGCGCGTTAGGCCCGTTGGGGGTTAGGCTGACTGAAGCTTATTTTGCTTTTCAGGTGCGGATATTGGGGAAGACACCAAGAGCTCTATAATTCGTTTGTTTGAAGTACTCCTTCTATCAGCTGAGCATACGTTTAACAAACAGTTGTATGAGACAGAAAGTGGGATTAAGACCCTTGCTTTGTTGTTTCACTCACTGTTATCAGTTTCGAAGGAAGAGAGGAGCAAAACACTCAAGTAAGTACTTACTGGTGGAACTATACAACCTGCAAACCAGGGGTGTAACTGGGGGGGGGGGGGGGGGGTCTGAGATAGAAAGAAATCCGTCGGCACAATTGGGCCAAAAATAAAGTTTCTGTCGGCGCGAAACGCCGGCAAAAGTAGACCAACAGTCCTTCCTCGGCACTTTTTTGGTGCAAAAATCAGCTCTAAGCTATTTGGCACTGCAAGACGGATACGTCAGACACATTCTATTGGTGCTCAGGGGCGTCCCGAGGGCGGGGGAAGACAGACATCTCTTATCTCCAATTCAGATCAATCTGAATTAGAGACTAGACCTACGTTGCCTGGACAACGTGAAGTGTTGCAGCAACCTTTGTTCGGCTTCGCCGACAAAAGTGTTGCGAGAGCAACACTTTGGTTTTGTTTCTTAGCTATCGGTCCACTTGAAAGCAGGAACATGGTTTGATGAACGAAAGCTTGGCAAAGACTTAGTTCTAAGTTACAGAGACTAATTTTCTTACCCTCAGAATTAAAGAGATCAAATAAAATGTGCACCAATTTTCACTAGTTTCTAGCCCCTCATGAACACTCCTTTTTACAAGTCCATCTCCACGTGATAGACATAGTACAAATTTTTCTCAATTCAAATACGCCACAAACAAATACAAGGATTAATAGGTACACCAACTAGTAATAGTTACAAGCCCCTCATCGCCGAAGATGATTATGGTCTAACAGTCGATTTTTGCTTACAAGTAAAAACAACAAAAGAATATCGGAAGTAGGGACTAAATTAACTTAGCAGCCAATTGAACTTTATCCTTTTCAATCGCAGGCATCGTGACTTTTGGATACTTGGAACATTATCTTATATAAACTAGTTGGTAATATAAATCTGTCCGAAGCTTTTCAGGATCAAAATACCATAGATGCCACTCTGCTAATTATTTCGAAACTATATCGTTGTATTACAATATCATTTATATCCGTTGCGTTAACACTTAATTCTATGTTACAGTGGACAGTGGTAGACCATCACCATAGAACATTGTAGCATCTCATGAAAATGACAATGCTATAGCAGCTGATTCTTGAACGATGACATGAACCAAACTTTTCTTATCATCGAAACACCGGGAACAAAATAGGTGAACAAACTAGGAAAAGTCGAAAACCCCTCACCGCTGAAGATAATTATGGTTTAACAGCCGATTGTTACTTGCAAGTCCCTGAAATGTCTAACAATTGGGTTCCTCCTATTCTTTGTTTGAGTGTGTACCCTACCACTAAAGTTGTCAATCCCTCAAAGGCTTAATTTTAAGTTGCAGTGATATATCAAGGAAACTAATTTTCTTACCCTCAGATTTATATAGATCAAATAAAATGTACACCAATTTCCACAAGTTCTGAGCCCCTCAATAACCCCCTCTAGCAACCGATTCTTTCTTATAAGTTCATCTCCCCGTGATAGACATGGTACCAAATTGTTCTCGCGACCAAATACACCAGAAAGAAATAATAGGATTAATAGGTACACTAACTACTAAAGTTGCTAACCCCTCATCGCCAAAGATAATTATGGTCTAACAGCCGATTGTTACTTTTGTACCAAATTGTTCTTACCATCAAATACACCAGAAACAAATAATAGGTACACCAACTAGCAAAAGCTGCAAACCCCTCATCACTGAATATGATTATGGTCTAACAGCCGACTGTTGCTTACAAGTCCCCTACATGTCTCACAATTGGGATCGGCATAATTTTGGTTTCAGTGTGTACCTTACTACTGAAGTTGTCAACCCCTCTTAAACTTTCAAACTCTTATATCTCATGAAGGAATTTTTGTACCAAAAAACGGATGACATATACTTTGATCAGCTCACCAATATCTATCGACTTCCGTTGAAAAAAAAAATCTATCTGTATTAGTTCAAAAGTTGACTTTTTTGCCGTAGGCCAACTTTCTAAGCTGAAGAGGCCAATCTGATCTCACTTCTCTTCCTCACTCCCAAGTGTAAGAAATGGAATGATAACCTCAGCTGAAATCGCGAACAGACATGGACAGAAACAATAGATGGCAGCACTTTCGGACCCGTGGGAAAATGACACTTTTTTGTTTCTGTAGATTTTTCTATTTATCACTCAAAGAAGATATGTTGGCTGTGGGGCCGAGTAACTGCAGCATATATTTAACACTTATAGATTTTAGTCCATCTTCAATTTGAAACTGGTGCCTGCCTGCTTGCGTACTAGAACGGAGCTTTCCACTCGAAAGCAGAAACATGGTTTGATGAAACGAAAGGTTCGCTACACAACTTCAGATAGTCCTCTCTGACATGGGCTATATAACTCCACTTCACTTCGCACACCGTAGGCTCTGGCTCGAGGACAAGCAAACACCATCCTTATTGGCCCCAGGCAAGAGTCCTACGGAGCTTTCCAAAATGTAATGTCATATTCATCAATCCAGCCTAAGGTCCACACTTTCCGAAAAGACCGCACAGGTTAGACCCTTACCAGTTACTAGGAATAAAATGAAATTGGAGTCATAGGAAAAAAAAAACAAAAAAAAAAACAGGACAAAACCAAAGTGTTGCTCTCGCAACACAATAAGATTACCTTTTTAGAGACAAGATTAATCTCAGTAGCAAATACTGCAAGATTTTTTTTTTTTACAGGGTATCCCACAAAATTCTATTGGAATGAGTAGACTAGAGTAGAATTTAGTTTAAAAATGACTTTCACAGCAATCATGCAATGCCGAATTTGCATTTCTCGTCAACATATCATACACGAAAACGTTGTCAATGGACATTTACAGCAGATTTGCAAATGTCAATATATCATATACAGTTTAAACACAACCAAATTATGGAACAAAAAAAAAAAAATTTTAGTCGTGAGAATTAGAAATTGTCACGAAAGATGGAACGAAGCTTTTCCTGTATCTTTCGTGAGTGCAAATTACTGGTGTTAATTTGGGGATTTTCTGGTATTTTCCCAGGGGGGTCTACTTCTGGGAGGATTGTGAATGGGTGGGAAGAGGTCACGGAACCTTGGGTCAGATAACGCTCGTGTTCCGTAACCATAGCACAGTGTTTGTCTCCTTTCCTCAAGCGTAGTGAGCCCGAACTTTTGAGAAGAAACAAATAGGGGAGCTTTCGTTCCCGCCCAATAATGCGCAAATCCCTTTTTTGGATACATTCCATCCGGTCTGAAAGATCTTTAGTAAGGCCAAAATGCCATACCGGACAAGCATACTCAAGAACTGGGCGTATAAACGACGTATAAAAGTGGAGCAAATCTGAAGGGGGGGATGAAATTTTAACCATGTGTTTTAGGAGGGATAGCGAGGGGAAAGATTGTTTAGTCATAGTTTCGACATGGGAGTCCCATTTAAGGTTGTTAGAGAGGGTAACACCCGACAGCTTTACCACCGAAAGAGTTACTTCTGGGGGAATGGGTTGGGAGAACTTAGGATCAGATTGTAGAAAGCTGATGGTCATATTATTTGACTTGTCAGTGTTCACGGTCATCATTGATTCTGCGGCTTCCTCTGTGATATTTCCGAGTATCTCCATTGCTGAACTTTTTTCGTTTCGTCGGCAAACTTCTAGAACTGAGAGGTCATCGACGAACTTCCATCTCTCATGTGATTCGGAAGCAAGGGAGTTGATCGTAACTAGGAAAAGTAGGGGACCCAAAAGAGTACCTTGCGGTACTCCGCAGGTGGTTGGGAGTGGATCAGAATAAATGTCATTATATTTTTACAACTTGAAAACGATTAGAAATGAAAGAAGCTATCAAATTTACAAGAAACGGGTCAACTTAAAAATCATCCAGCAACTTTTTAATTAAAACCGAGTGGCTGATCAGGCCGAAGGCATTTTTAAGGTCAATTAGCTGTAAGTTGAGCCAAGTGTCTGGCTTTTCTAAATTCTTGTAAATAGTATCTAGTAGACTGACTAGATAATGGGTGATGGAAACACCTTCTAGGTTACCAAATTGTCTAGTATCTATTAAGTCAGTGAGTTTACTTTTTGGCCAATTAGCGATGAAACTTTCGTACATCTTGGAAAATACCGATGTCAGTGTAATAGGGCGCACTCCGGTGAAATCATCCTTTCCTCCTTTCTTTTTGATCGGAGTAATGTAACCAAGTTTCCAATGAGATGGGTAATGACCAGTTTTTGTTGTTGAATTAAAAATACTAGAAAGGGGAAGTGATAATTTATCTGGAAAGGCCTTGCCAAGATCAATAGGAATATCACTGGGGCAAATACTAAATTTTTTTTTAATTTAACGATCTTCTCAAATACATCTGAACGGGAAATGGTGGGGGTATCTTCTTTGTCGGGAACAGGAATAGAGAAATCATTGGGTAGAGGAGGAATAGTCTGGACAATAGAGGCCAAGTGGCGGTTAAGGTCATTGGCTGCCTTGAGTGGTGGCTCACCAGGTGAACGTCCAAATTCTTGACAGTCTTTCCACATAGTTGTTTGACCTTAGTGTACCATTGCTTAGGCTTTGAGTTGATGAATCCGTGAACTTGTTCTCTATAGTACACGGCAGCTGCTCTTCGGACTTCCTTCTTTATTAGCTTTCGTAATGTATTTGCCTGGTCTTTTCTCCCCTCCCTGTAGTGTTTCAATTTCTGTCGAATCGGATCTGACGTGCAAATTTTCTTCTCTTTCTCTGGGAAGCATGTGTGGTAGTTTGACAGTAACAATTGTTCAAATGTAAATGCAGAATCTGAAATGGGAATTTGCTTTTCAAACAGATTTTATGGGGGTAGCCTGCTGCAGAGCATGGTGCCCCAGCGAATGAGTACCATGCCCATACGTTCCAAAAATTGAGGATTTGTGTATGACTGGACATATCTGTCGCGACTGACTCTTAGCACAAAAACTAACTCCGGACAAAACCCTGTTCTGTCAACTCTGTTGTAGTCAGCATATTCTGCTTCGAAACCCAACTTGGGGGCAACATAAATAGAAGTCATATCACAATATACCAGAAGTTCCAACTTCAACCAACTAATCAAACTGTCAAATGGATAGGAATAATTCTGACGAAACCCGTCGGCATAGTTTGTGTAAAGCAAGTTCTTGTTCGGGAAGCGACGCGCCAGAAAAAGAAAAAAGAGCTGGAAGCTCACAAGGCACTTGCAAGGCTGGTTCAGAGGATTTTTTCACTTTTCGGTTAAGATGCGCGCTTTAAGGGTGCTAGAAATAATTTTTTTAGCGAAACCCTTGTAGCACAAATGATCATGGGCTGATATATATCGTTGATCTAAATTACTAAATTATTTACTAAATTACGATAAAATGTGTAAAGTGTCGTAGAAGTTGTCGCCTATAGCACTTTTCTTGATATCGTGTATTTAGTGTGAGGGCACGTCATTTACGTGGGTTGAAAAGGAAAACTAAAATTTTTACTGGAAGTATGCTAGGCCTAGTTGAACTTTGGTAGAAAAAAATACGAATCTAAAAGATTTCGCATGCGGCGCCTTACTTAGTATTATAAGTCGAGTTATTTATTTGGGTTTTGCTTGGGATTTTAGGGTTTGCACCATGCAGATAAAAACTAAATTTTCTATGGGAAATGATTAAAATTTGCGAAAAAAGCAAATCTAAAAAACTTCGTTTAAAAATCGATTACGGAGCTTAGGCTACTTACATCGATCTTCAAATTTTGCGAAAAAAAAGCAAATCTAAAAAATTTCGCTTTTAGTCCAAAAAAACAGAAAAAAATCGATTGCGGTGCTTACGCTACTTATATCGATCATCTCTGTATCCAACGAAAGCCGCAATGAAGACCTGCTGTTATTACTGTTATGTCTTTTTCTGCCATTCAACCCTCCACCTCATCGACTTCACTGTACCTACAAAAGGTCAAAGGAATTCAGTTATATGACAATTTAGCTTTTACTTTAAGTAAAATATCTGACATCAAGCCAAAAATTCATCGTCTCTCACTACGAAGATATTCCTCGGGATAGTCAGAAATTTATTAGCACATTTGGCCCCCCCCCCCTAAACCGTAGGATGGTAGTTACGGCACCTGCTGCAAACTGGTAGTTTGTCAAAAATAGTGTTGTTTTGATTCAACCCAGGCTAGAAAAGAGTACAAATTCTGGCTTTACCAGTTTGTGTAATAGTTTGGATCCCGATAGGGTTTTTGGGATCCCAAAACGTAAGTTGAGGGATACCTATGACTTCGCAAAAGTTGTCCGTCTGTCCGCCCGTCCGTCCGTCCGTCCGTCCGTCTGTAAGCACGATAACTCTCGATATTTGTCATTTATCCGTCCGAATCTTGAATATTGCTGTCCTGTGTGGCATTTCGGGCTGACCCATGAACAGTCGGATTCGCTTGAGAGGATCCAATATAGAGCGCTACTCGTAGTATCTAAAGCGCCAAAAGTCCCATATATTGGTCTTTTGAGGGAATTTAAGTTAATATCCCTTTCTTCTCGTCGACTAGAGCTGTGTATGAAATTTGGTACATCTCTGGTTCAAAATCCTTCTCAGCGCGATATCCTTCCCCCTGATTTCGTCCCATCCCGTACCCGACTACCACGACAGGCGTCTGAACCTGTGCCCCGTCTGGAACCGATTTTAACTTTACGAACACGGTACGCTCAAAGTTTTGTCCCCGCGTTTGTTCGGTTGTACAACTCGGAACGTGTCTGAAATGGTTTGTTTTCTTTTGTGTTTATTTATGTAATGACATTAGCAACCTGACTATGTACCCTAATTGTATATATATTTATTAATAGGCTATTTATCAATCTTATTGACTTGAAAGCAACCAATCGGCTTGTCCGTTATTTGTTTTGAAATAAATTGAATTGAATTGAATTGAATTGAATTGAAAGGGAATGAGATATTTTGATGAAACTTGGTGTGAGGATTCGTTGGGTCGGCGGACCAGTCGAGTTCGTAAATGGACTTTGTAGCCCTACATTTAGGGGTGGGGGAGGGGGTTCAAATTAAGGGGCAAACAAAATATTTTGAAACAGCTAATGTGATAGTCGATTCTGGGGTAAGAAGACATGCTGAACACGATGGTGAAAACCATTTTGTAATCGAACAAGTAGTTCGCCCGGAATCCGGCCCAAACCGGAAAGTTTGTTAAAAGTAAAAGTTTTATTTGAAGTTGATTAGATGTTTGATTTAGAGGTAGGAAGACATGCTGAAGACGATGGTCAAAACCATTTTCTCGACGGACAAGTAGTTCGCCCGGAATCCGGCCCAAACCGGAAAGTTTGTTAAAATTAAAAGTTTTATTTGGAGTTGATCAGATCTCCGATTTAGGGCAAGAAGACATGCTGAACTCTTATGTGAAAACAATTTTTTTCCCGGACATGTAGTTCGCCCGGAATCCGGCCAAAACCGGAAAATTGTTAGAAGTTAAAGTTTTATTTCTAGCTGATTAGATAACCGATTTAGGGGTAAGAAGAGACGCTGAATCCGTGTGTGACAATCATGTTTTACCCGGACATATAGTTCGACCGGAATCCGGCTGGAGTCGGAAAATTTGTTATAAGTTAAATTTTTATTTGAAGTTGATTAGATGTTCATTATTGGGGAAAGAAGATACCATGACTTCGTTTTTGAGCTTTCTTTTTTCTCCGGACAAGTACTTCTAGAGTTCGGCCGAAACCGGGAAATTGGCAGAAGTGGCAGGGACTTTTCGTCAAAACAGATATGACTTATACGGGTAAACACACATGCTGAATCCATATCTGAACTTGGTTTTCTCAGATGATTAGCTATTTGGCCTTAATCTGTTTCTGAATTTTAATTGTAAGAATGTTCAAGGATTCTGGCGATGACTAGATCTGGCTAAGACAAGACCCAGTTGTCTTTTTTCTGTACATAGTTCGCTCGGAAGTCGGTCGAAACCGGAAACTTGGCAGAAGTAAAGCAGGAAGTCTCGGTCAGTATTGTCAAAATGGATATGGCTTATAGAGGTATATCTGAACATGGTTTCTCTGATCATTAGCCTGGCGAAGACTGGATCTGGCGAACACAAGACCCGACTGTCGGAATCAAATATTAGATTTTTGGGATCCCATCGACACCTTTGGTCTTGTTAATGGAGTGTTGATTTATGAACATCTCAGGACTGTGGCCAGTGTAGCCGGCTTTCGGTTTTCGCCGTTTATGTATGTGTGGAGTTCAACACTCCTGAACTATGGCAGGTATTAAGTTGAAGCGTGTTATGCGTGGCATTGGGTTTTGTTGTGTCTTTTGAGCACCCCCACACCCACCCGGTTCAGGGGCGGCTGGGCCAAGATTCTCCAGTGACTTGGCCGCGGTTGGAGGTAGGAAGATGAATCTCGCGCACTTGTAAATCCTAGAGTCTGGAAGTATCTGTTGGAGTTGCACCTCTTGTGCCCTTCACATTCGTGGGCAACTGGGTCCAGATATTGCCCTTTAAGTTGAGTAGGCTACGTGACTTGACAACGGTTAGATGTAGAGCGATGAAACCACTTGTACTTAGAGATCGTATGGTTTTCCCAAACTTCCCATTGCTCGGTCAAGTGGGCACACATTTGCCAGTAGGCTATTTTGAATGGTTTCGTTTAGGACGACGAACATCTTTGGCTGAGATGAGTGAAGCTTGTGACGGATCGGCAGGGTTCCAACTTCTCCCCTCTAGTTGGTTCCATGAGTAGCCTAATTGCCAAGTTGTCCACTCGTGAAGCTAACCGCTAGAGTTATTTTATATGATGCTAGATGAATCTGAACGTAATGATCTACTTCCCTTCCCAGCCCCACCCCTATATAAAAGGCCATGGGCCCAGCAGATCGCAAACCATAAAGCGCTGCTAAATTGTGGAAACTCAAAGTTTAAAAAATATATTTGATCAGATAAGACATATGAAGAAGTCTAAATAGCGTCCGAACTCTGAAGGCCTAATAGTTTTCTCAGATAGTAGGTTAAGAAAGAAGGCTGCATTTCACTGAAGCTTTAACAAGACTCATTCTAGGCTGGAAGCACTGGTCCTGACGTATAAGCTATTAGCGATAGTCGTTCATGATGACACTAAGAAGTCGTCCATCCTTTCTGAGTTTCTACCAGGGATTTTGAAGTCATGTATGGAAATATCACTGGAAGAAAATACTTTCAAAATAGTCTGCGTATGTATGATTTTTTTTCGTTTTTGTTTTTCTAGTTCTACTCTTTGTTCGCTACACTAAAATTCTTCGCTGCAAACTTAAAAACCAAAACCTCCAGCAAGCAAAGACGAACATAGCTTTTTGTTCCGATTTTTTTTTCGTCAGTTTATGAACAAAATAGTAGTTGACATCGTCCGATGGTCGTCTGAACTGCACTGTCAGCACTTTCGTAACAGATAACACAAGGATGCGCCTTTTCAACAGACAACACTTGGGATGTAATACGTTATCGCGACAATAGTTATGCATAGGTATATGCATATCCAGCATTGGGAGGAAGAATCGAAAAACCGACTTTCTTGTTTGTCGTCATGATATCGGAAAATTCAGTTGATGCTTTTTTGGCGATTTTTCGGCTCTTCCTGGCAATGCTTGTTATGCGTAACATTTCATGCATAATGTATGTCTCGACAACAGATTAGGCCTACATCCCAAGTGTTGTCTGTTCAGTGCTGTCTGTTGAAACCACGCCTCCTTTTGTTGCCTGTTATGAAACTTCTGACAGTGTGAGGAATATGATTCTAGCAACACTTAGGGCAGAACTAGAAGAGTGTGAACTGATATTACGTGATCCAAGTTTTACCAACTAATTAGTTGAGTAGGCTCTTCTTGACCTCTGATTCTTTCCAGCAAGCTTTGAAAAACATCAGCTCACTCTTGCGCTGTACTCTTGACGACGAAAATTTCATCACAACGGAAACGAAGGAAGACTTCTCATTTTCAAACCGTACCGATTTTCGTACCAGTAACAAGGTAAGCTATGCGACATTCAGTTAAAACACCCGTCATATAGTTCAGAGTACTTCAGTTCGTGTGGCTAACCTAGACGGCAACTGCCTAGGACTACGCGGAAAATCGGCAAAGGGTTTTACAGTTTGTCCGTATAACTCTCAAAGGTTTTGATTCATTTTGTCCAAACTTGGTGTGAGGGTCCTTTTGGTTAAAGTGCGAACACACAATCAGGATTTCCTGGCCAGATTTCTTGCACTTTCATGATCAAGTTGAACAAATTCCAACTTTTCCATATGGAAGTGATGATGGCGCCGAAAATCAGGACAGGAATTCCAGTTCGGGAGCTCCCGATCCTGATTGTGTGTTCGGACTATTAAAACCAACAAGAATACCTCTAAATTTTTTTGGAGGGGAGGGGATCCCCCTGGAATCCGGCAAAAAACCGTTGTGGGAAAGAAAAGTTTAGTCGGAGGTCGGTTGATGTCGAAACAAGTGACAAGACTCGCTGGATCGATGTCAATTTTTCGTCAAAACAGTTGATTTTTTATGGCACTTGCAGCTCCGCTCAAGTGCCATATACCGATCACTTTTCTGTCGGTCTGTCGGTCCACTGTTCTCGAGTTAGGGTACTTCCAGAAGGGCTAGGACGACGAAACTTGGCAGGCATATCAGGGACCCGACCAAACTAATTTAGAAATAGTCACTTCCCCGATCCGACCACCGTGGGGGGAGTGGAGGGAAGGGGAATCCGGAATCTTGAGGAATGTATAACTCCGGAACGGGTGATCGGATCTTAATATTTAGAAAGACTTCGTGTCTCGGATGTCCCATTTCAGGTCCGGACCGGGTCCGATGAAAGTGGGGGGGGGGGGGAGTCGGAGCGGGACCGGAAATCTAGTGACACGCTTAGGGTTGAGCGATTGGGATGTGACAGAACCGGCCCGGATTTGGGCACTGTGGGGGGAGTTAGAGGGGGGGGGGGGTCCGGAATTCCGGTGATCGCGAGTTAAGGTACTTCCAGATGTGCTAGGACGATGAAACTTGGCTTGAATATCAAGGTGTCCACGTCATTGGCTTACAAATAGTCAGTTCTCCGACCTGACCATCGTGGGGGGAGTGGAGGGAGGGGCAATCCGGAATCTTGAGGTATGCATAACTTTTGAACGGGTGATCGGATCTTAATGAAACTTGATATTTCGAAAGACCTCGTGTATCAAATTTCCTATTTAAAGTCCGGACCTGATCCAATAAATGTTGGGGGGGGGGGGGGGGGGTACCGGAAATCTTGTGACACGATTAGAGTGTAGCGACCGGGATGAAACTTGGTTGGAAGAACAAGCACAATCCCTACATATATCAGTGATAGAACTGGGCCGGGGTCGGGCACTGTGGAGGAAGTGGGGGAGGCGGGGCGGTCCGGAATTCCGGTGATCGCGAATTAAGGTAGCTTACTTCCAATGTGCTCACTTCTCGAATCCGACCATCCCTTAAAGTACTAATCCGAGAAGGATTAGAGGAACGCGAGAAGTAGGCCCAACCAGGCAGGCTTCCGGCCAGGGATGGACTGTGTTGATCAACTCTTCACCCTTCGACAAATCCTGCAACATAGAGCCAAGCACCAGCAAATCTCTGTGGCGGTTTTTATCGACTTCATCACTGCCTTCGACTCAGTGGTGCGGGATGGAATCTGGAGAGCTATGACTGATGACGGCATACCAGACAAAACCGTCCGTCTCATCCAAGCATACTACCAGCGTACTAGGGCCCGAATCCAGATTGGGGGAGAACTGTCATCAATTTTTGATATCGACTACGGCGTACGCCAGGGCTGCGTACTATCGCCCACGCTCTTCAACTTCGTAATCGACTGGATTATGAGAAGGGCCATGCAGAACCATTCGGGCATCGAAGTCAGCCCCGAGTTCTCCGTGACTGACCTCGATTACGCTGATGACATCGGCCTGCTCTCAGACTCAGCAGCCCAGGCCCAAAGGATGCTGGATGATGTATCAAAGGAGGCGGAACCATTGGGGCTCAGAATCAGCTCTGAAAAAACAAAGTACATCTCCAACGAACCGTCGGATTCGGGCATCAAGCTGACCCGGTGTCCCATAGAGAAGGTTGACAAATCCAAATACCTTGGCTCACTCATCAATGTGACAGGAAGCAGCAACGAGGAAATCCTGGCCCGAATACCAGCTGCTAACGGCGTTTTCGCTCAGCTAAAAAAGAGTCTGTGGAATCGTAGAGGCATCAGTCGAAACACATAGAGATTACGAAGTCATGGTCAGATCCACCCTTCTTTGCGGGTCGGAAACATGGCCAGTAAAAGCTGCCGAGGCCCAATCCCTTAATGTGTTCGACCACGGATGCCTCCGAAAAATCCTGGGAGTGCCACTCCGAGACCGTCTCAGTAACAACGAAATAAGGAGACGGTCCTCCCAAATATACGATGCAGCCTCTTTAGCGAAGAAACGCCGATTGTCCTGGTTCGGTCACGTGAGCAGAAGAGAAGACTCCACCCTGGCGAAGAAAGCTCTGCTCGCCATCCCCATGCCCGGTTGGAAGAAACTCCGGGGAGGTCAGCGTAAAACGTGGCTGAGCACCCTCAAGGAAGACCTCGAGCACATCGGAGGCTTCCGCCGGCATGGGAGGAGATGGGATCCCTACTGGCTTCAAATCTCGATGCCATTCACAGAAGACCGAGATTCATGGCATGCCTTGGTCCGTCAGCTGCTGTCGCCAGGGAGAGCTGCACAGCTTGCGTCCTGACAGAAGTACAAAGTACAAGTACAAGTAATCCCAACCGCAAAGTACAAAAAATACTTTTAATCAAAATATACATTTTCATGATCCCATGAGCCCATGATCATTTTTGCCTTAAGGGTTTTGTTGAAAACTGAATTTTTAGCCCCCTTAAAGTGCGTGTCTTAGCCGAAAAGTAAAAAAAAATACTTTTGACCAAATGATATATATTCATGGACCCGAAGGGCCCATGATCATTTGCCTCAAGGGTTCTGCTTGCATGTTACTTCCTTAAAGTACAAACTATAATTCTGAGCAAAATCTTCATTTTTATGATCCCATGAGCCCATGATCATTTTTGCCTTTTGCTCAAAAATGAATTTTTATCACCCTTAAAGTGCGTATCTTTACCGAAAAGTTAAAAAATACTTTTGACCCTCCATATATATTCATGGTTACCAAGGGCCCATGATCATTTGCCTCAAGGGTTTTGCTTACAAGTTATTTCCTTAAAGTACAAACTATAATTTTGAGCAAAATATACATGTTCATGATGCCGATGAGCTTATCATCATTTGCGCTTCAAGGATGTTCGTTACAGATGAATCTCTAGTTCCCTTAAAGTGCGCATCATCATAGCCAAATTCAAAAATAAAATAGTTTTTACGAACAATAAATTCTCGTGATTTCCCAGGACCCATGATCATTCTTATCTGAAGGGTTCTGCTTACAGATGATCACAGCAAATCCACGAAATGACGAACACCTACTTTCATCCTCTGACCCAGCCTTGCAAGTGCCATATGAGCTTCCAGCTCTTGTTTCATGAAAACAGTAGTTTTTTCTGAAAATCAGTCGAACTACAACAAATCGAGGAGAAAAAAAAATGAACCCATAATTGGTCGCAATTTTAACTTGCCCGATTGGCGCTGAACTTCTAAAGATTTATTCAAACAATGTTTCAAAGTCAGCTTGGGCTCAAAGAATATTGAACTTCTAAAGGATCCACAAGGTACAACGTGTGGGCATTTCTTCTGCAAGGATTGTCTAGAGGGACTGCTGGTAAACTACAATGAAGGAGAACTGCCCGACGACGGCCAACTATACCCCCATGCCCACCCGATGAAAAATTTGTAGCCTGCGTAGTTGTACGAAAAATGTGCATGTAATACTATGTAATAGCAAAGAATATTATCCCTTCATGTGCCTCAGACTGGTCCAATCTTAAGTAGTAGTATCCAGTAGCATCCTGTATTGCCATAGTAGCATCCAGTCTTGCTAATAGTAGCATGCAGTAGTATGCAGTAACACGTAGCCTTGAAGTAGAAGCATGTAGTAGCATCAGTTAGTACTGCATACTACTTTTTTGTACAACTTCGTACTACTATTTTGAGATAAATTTTTCATCGGGCAGTATGCAGAACGAAACCTTTTTCGGCGGGGCCGAATCCGTTGATAAGACAAATTGCAGAAATAGTGAACCGAAAAATCTAAATAAAAAGAATCGAAAAAAAAACCCGAAAAGAAACATGATAATTAGTAAACCCAGTCCAAAGCTCCACCGTACGTCGACGATTATTTGTGTATGTAAGAAGAAAAATACTAATTGGTAGACCCAGTTATAAGCTCCGCCTACATAGGAATCGTCGCAAAGGATTATACATAAATAAGGAAACTAAACTAGTACAAATTTCAGACGGAAAATTGGAAGCCATACGAAATCTATTGAAATGTGGTATCTGCGGCGACCAACCGAAGACAAAAGTGGTGACGCTATGTCACCATATATTCTGTCAAGAGTGCCTAACCACCGCAATAGAAGAAGCGCCTTCGAACCCGATGTCCGACAGGGGCCTGGGCTCATGCCCAACATGTGATTTTTGTCCAGTAATAACGACCCCAAATAACATATATAAAGCAATTCTAAAAGCTGTCAAAGAATAAGCTAAAAAAAGGGGAGCAGTCAAAGAATAAGCTAAATAAAGGGAAGCAGTCAAAGAATATGCTAAAAAAAAAGGGGAGCAGTCAAAGAATCAACCTAGACAAATTTACTTCGTTGGTCACCAACCCTTTCATACTGGATAGAGATTTTAGACAAGCAACCCAATTCGTTAAGGCACTCTAAGGGAATTTAGAAATCGGTAGAAAAGGACGGATTCCGCAGTTGGAAAGTAAGTTCGACTTGCGGCTCTGTTCTCAGGCTAGTTCAGTTCAGTCGAGCTCTGAGCAAATTAAGTGACAAGTATTTAGCAACCTATCTTCAATGTAAGTACGAACCATAATAAATGTGATTATTGACCTACGAACTGAGTATCGCCTTCGAAAAGACTCGGTGCATTAACTTTCTGCGTTAAAAGTTACTTATTATAAATTCTCTAAATTCCTTCTTGGTTTCCCGATTTCTGCGAGTAACTCTTTCCTAACTTCGAATTTTAAAGTGAAGAATCCTTTGGAAACTTTAAATAGTGAAATCCAGAGCTTTCATAAAAAGGCTGACAACATTTTGTCGTCATCACAACCTTTTTCCTTTTTTCACAAAAAAGCGTCCTGATTAGTTTGTTTATTTTGAAGTTTGTTTTGTCCATGTATTTCGTTGTATATTGTGTATATTTAGTAGGCTAATTTGTCTTTAACGGTCAGCTGTTAATTAGTATGTAAGTGTGTGTGAGTTTGATTAACATGTTGTTGTTCCTTTTTATACATTTTTACACATTCAAATATGTAAACCAGTAGCCAATATCATGTTCGCCCATTACCGCACGACATACGTTCTAGAGTCTAAATTTTTTCATCGAGCTTGCAAGTGCCATATGACCTTCTAGCTCTTGTTTGTGGAGGTCATAACTCGTGAACCAGTGCGTGTATCAAATTTAATCTCAAAATAGTTGTACGAAAAGTAGCATTCAGTACTAACTGATGCTACTACATGCTTCTACTTCAAGGCTACCGTGTTACTGCATACGTCTGCATGCTACTATTAGCAAGACTGGATGCTACTATGCCAAGACTGGATGCTACTGGATACTACTACATAAGATTGAACCAGTCTGAGGCACATTAAATGATAGTATTCTTTGCTATTATACAGTATCACATGCAACTTTTTCGTACAACTACCATTCAACTACGCAGGCTACAAATTTTTCATCGGGTTGGTACACTTGAGGGTATTGGGGTCTAGTTGTGCCTTTTGGGGCCTTGAGGATATATCTCAAGGCCTTGAGGATATATAGGTCTAGATACGCATTTTGATTGCTCCCGATCGTCGCCCTCCCGTTCATGGGCAGCTTGGCCCAGATTCCCAGGAGTTCGTCTGTGAAATATCTCAAGTTCAACTCTTGTATACTTGAGTTTATATATGTATAGATGTGGATGTTCTTAATGATCTTGTGACGACGGGGGTATTAGGCTCCTACGATTTGGTTTTATTGTACCTTGCTAATTGAAAAAAGGTTTAAGGGGTCGGACGGGCTGGGAAGACATTCTGTGTTGAAATTAGAACCAATCTCTTCGGATTTCTACTTGCGGTTTGTTTACATTAAAAGCTCTTGAAGTTGGATGATTCCAAATTAGGTTATTTCAATACTTGTTTGGTTACTGGAGATGTGAAATGTCTTGGTTCTAACGCTGTTCGTATATAAGATGAGATAAACTTTTTACTTTCACACTCCACGTTCGAGCGCTTGCGCATTTGTTCCTCACCGTAAGAACAAAGGGACAAATTGGAAAAAATAGAAGCGGACCGCTTTTTATTTTTAGCGTGGATACAGTGTACCATATGCTGCAGGGAACGTGAGAAGGAGCTAAGCACCGACTTCGGTTCAGCCGTAGTATAACACCTTCTCCACTCCCAAATCCTCCCTCCCTTACCAAAATGTCAGAATCGACCGAAACGAATGACAAGTGCTAGGGTACCCAAACTCTGTCCTCTACATATTAAGTGAGATGTTCCAGTGCTTTGTTCCAGAGTTTTTAACGAGAATTGATGTTTATTTGGTTGATTCTGTAGTTTTTCTTGTTTTCGCTTTGTTACACAACACAAGCATCGGTCTGAAAATTTATTTTTTGTAGGCTAGCGATAGTAATAGCAAGTTTGGTTTTTTAACCACGATAGTCGTTTTATAACAAGACCAAAGCTGCGATGGGATCCCAAAAATCTAAGATTTGATCTAGACAATTGGGTCTTGTCTTCGCCAGATCCAGTCTTCGCCAGGCTAATCATCAAAGAAAACCGAGTTCAGATATTCCATCTATCTATCAATCTATACCTCTATAGGCCATATCTATTTTGACGATACTGACCAAGTTTGCGGTTTCGCCCGAGTTCCGAGCGAACTACTAGTCCAGCAAAAAAAGAAAATTCAGAAACGAATCCAGCGTATCTCCTTATCCCTAACAAGGTCCATGAGAGCAGCGCTCCGTAGTAATTAGACTTGACACTACAAAATTGGTAAGAGATGGCACGTTAATCACTTAAAATCTGTAGAGGAACATTCACAGCTTCTTCACTCGGGACCGAAATAAGCGCTTAAACAGCGCCTGATCTGTTCAGACGACGGATCAACTGTTTGGAGTTAACGGGAGAATTAAAAAGAAAAAACCTCAATCCGAATTTTTTTTTGTTTGTAACAAAATATATAAAACTAACACAAACATCTTGTAAGTTCGTCTAAGTCAAATATAGTTGATTTATAGTCTTCAGACTAGGAAAAAGCCACAAATTGAATATTGACAAATTTCAGGCGACTCGGCAGTTTTAAGTTTTCATCCCGATCCATCCACTCGGGACGTGTCACGCGATTTCCGGTTCCCACCCTTCAACTCCCCCCAAAGTCACCGGATCCATTCTGGACTTGCAGTTTTCCAAATGTAAAGTTTCATTAAGATCCGATCACCCTTCCAAAATTTGGACATTCCTCAAGATTCCGGATTGCCCTCGCTCCACTCCCACCATGATGGTCAAATCGGAGAAACGACTGTTTTTAAGTTAAAATTGTCGAGTCCCTGAGATACCTGCCAAGTTTCACGAAAAGTTCAGAAACGAATTCACCGTATCTCCATATGCGTATAAAGAGCGTCTAATCAACTTCAAGTAAAACTTTAACTTATAAAAAAAATTCGGTTTAACTTCAAATAAAACTTTTACTTTTAACAAATTTTCCGGTTTTGGCCGAATCCTGGGCGAACTACTTGTCCGGCGATAAAATGGTTTTCACAATCGTGTTCAGCATGCCTTCCTACCCCTGAATCGAACATCTAATCAATTTCAAATAAAACTTTTACTTTTAACAGACTTTCCGGTTTTGGCCGGATTCCGGGCTAACTACTTGTTCGGTGAAAGAATGGTTTTCACAGTCGTGTTCAGCATGTCTTCTTACCCATAATTCGAACACTTAATCAACTTCAAATAAAACTATTACTTTTAACAAACTTTCCGGTTTCGGCCGGATTCCGGACGAACTACTTGTCCGATTACAAAATGGTTTTCAACATCGTATTAAGCATGTCTTCTTACCCCATAATCGACTATCACATTATCTGTTTAAAAATATTTCATTTGCCCCTTAATTTTAACCCCCTCCCCCACCCCTAAATGTAGGGCTACAGAGTCCATCTACGAACTCGACTTTACTCTTGACCCATAGAATCCTCACACCAAGTTTCATCAAAATATCTCATTCCCTTCGAGAGTTATGGTGCACACATACGGACAGACGGACAGACGGACAACTTTTGCGATGTCATAGGTATCCCGCCACTTACGTTTTGGGATCCCAAAAACACTCAGACGCAGACCCACTCAGGTTTGACGGCCTACGGCCAGAATTGCATGTCTTTGCTTTGCATTCACAAAGGGGAACAGCTAACCATTTGTTCTAAATGTTTCTCCTCCTTTAGGTGATCTATCCGTCACCTGAATGGTTGAGTTTCACCCAGCCTCGATTGGAAGTAGTCATGAATCGACTAGCGAAGCTTCGCTCCTCTGAATCCAATAAGGTCCGAATGGAACTTCTAAACGTTGCAGGAATTTGTCTTCTGTCTTGTAAAAGGTAGGTAGGCGACAGACATTTCAAAGGGTATTTTTTTCGACTTTTAAGCCAGTGAACAGCAAGTGAAATCACTGAGTAAATGACAAATAGAAATATCAGACAAGTAGATAAATAATAAAAAACACAACAGCCTCCCGTGTTGTCTACATGGCGACTAAGTCCTCAAAGACGACGCGAGTCAGCGGGAGCGCGCACACATTTCTTAATTTCCTTGAGTCCTTCCCTTGACTTTCAATCTGGAAAACGGGGGTCGGTTATATTAATGTGACTGCAAATAGAAGTAATTCGGACCATAATGGGAATCTGAGAGGAAAAAGATAATTTAAGTAAAAATTAAAAATGATTATTTAAAAAAATATTAAGTAATTTAAAATTATACTATTATAATTAAAGTAGCCTACATGTTAACTAAAAATTTTATATCTCGAAATTCCGATGCTGTTGTTTAGTTGTTAATGCCTTATGTTTATTTTATTATCCAATGATAAATCAGCACATAGAGTTTAAATCATGCACATAGAGTTAGTTAAGCGCTTGACATTGTGCTGTTCTTTAGTTGTTAATGCCTTGGGTTTATTTATTATCTAATGATAAATCAGATAATTAACCAAGTGCGACTTTTTTATGCCACTGTCATGTTTGACTTGGCACTTTTATTGACGTAGGCTACTGCTATTTTCATTTCATTAAACTCTACCTTACCGTCCCCTGCGGATCTCTTCTGTGAAAGTCTCGCTTGTAGGCATACTTGTAAGACCAGACGATTGCCTCCTCACCAGGCGTCCTTGAGCTGACGGAGGGCGGTATACCAAGTGGAGCAGCTACAAATGCCTCCTTGCAGAACAAGCCGCTATGAGAAGTCGTTTGTGCCTTATTTCGTTCGGAATTTTAATGAAGACAAGCTTAGAGAATTTGACTGCTGATTGAATTAAATTGTATAGGCTGTATAAGATTTGAGTAATTGTAAATATGTTTTTGATTTTGATTTAGTTTATTTATTTATAATTGTTAATATTTTTGCCTAATCTCAATTGTGCGTGTTGTGAGATTTGTACCATTGTCTTCTTTGTGACGCGTCCAAACTATCTTATGATGATATTGGCAAGAAATAAACTGAATTGAATTGAATTTCTATCCTGCGCCGGCACTTGTCGAGACCAGCGCGTAACACTAGGGAGTAGCGCCGAAACTTGGAAAAAGTGACACACACTTTAAAGTTTAGCCGAAAAGGGCTGGAATAGGACAATCTAGTTATCCATCACGTATTCACTTAAATTGGCTTGAAGATCCGCTGAAAATGGGTTACTTCGTTGTTCCGCTATTCACGAATAATCGATTTTAAAATAGTGGAATTTTCGTGTGATTTATGGTACCTTTGTGCGCTTGTATTTTTGTTGTATGCCTTATGAGAAAGAATTTTTTTTTTCAGGCACTAAGCAATCTTCACCAATCTCACCACTGCCCACTGAAAAGCCACGTTTGTGTTGAGATTAAAATTTCCCGCGACAAAGCAGAATTTTCGTTATGGGGACGGACGTAGATATTCTGAACGCCAAAAACTGGAGAAGATAGTGGAAAATAAAAAAATCCCTTTGCAGAATCCAAAGGATTCAGTGTATTCAGTTTAATGACACAAAAATAAGTTGGCTTTTCAGTTAAACTTTAATAGTAGCCAATGTGTCGGTCTCTATGTCAAGCGCTTATCTAACTCTATGTGCGTAGCGAAGTGAACATGATCCTCCGGTATTTCCTAGAATTTAATTGCGCAAGTGAAACTCAGAGCCAAATCACATCCTGTTAAACCTAAGTCCACGTCACTTGGATATTGCTAAATCTTAAACTACATCCTGCTAAACACGTCAGTTGGATATTGCTAAATGCTGAACTACCTCAGTTGCATCTTGCTAAACTTAAGTCCACGTCAGTTGCTCCTTACTGTATCTTAAACTGTTTCCGGCTAAATCCTACTACACGTCAGTCGAACCTTCACTTGTGGAGTTAGGAGTATACAAGCTTGTCATTCATTAGTTTATGGGTCTTTGGTCTTTCGTCAGTCGTTATTTACCAGTGATTCATTAATTAGACTTTCGTTATTATCAGCAATTGGCCCGGAGTGGATTTACATTTATTCAGAGTAGGTTTGTGAATCAAACTATTTGTATGTTAACGTAAAGCCTAGTCTACTACAGCCCTCACTTACCCGCCGCCTATACACGCTAACCGAAGCCTTCAGGGTACGGTCGGTTTCCGACGATAGCATCACTAGCGATAACTTCCATAACTTCTGAACACAGCAAAAAAAAGATACAACCTACCCTTTTTCCTCGATGTGTGCAGACCGCATCTTAGTTTTACCAGAAATTTATCAACCGGCAAGTTTGTCTCGCTTTAAATGCCCCAAGCGTGTGGGCGGCGCTACGAGTATGCTCGTTTGTGAAGCATGGAAAGCAGCGGTCTTGGCGCTACTCCTTTCTGGTAGAAATGTTACCTCTAGCTGGATTTACGCCATTCAGCCGGGTTACTGTTTATTTACAAATCTCATTTCCAGGTCAATGTCAAACTGTCTACCCTCCCTACTTGGAATTGTGGTTGGTTCGTTAGTAGATGAACACGAGCAGATCCAAGAAATTGCCAAAGACATTTTGGACAAAAGGAAATCCGCCACAGATGCAGAACTGGATGATGCAGTATATGAGCGACTCTTCCATGTTTCATCTGATGCCCTGCGAACAGTTCGACTTGGAAGTAGGTAACCAACGAGTCACGGCCGTCTGAAGACCGTGGTAAATTTGAACAGAAACTTGGGTTGCGTTCCACAAACTTAACAATTGTTAACAATCGTGAACTTTACTTCGGGGTGGAGCTAACTGCAGCTTTAACGATCGTTAACTATTCACAGTTCGACAGTTGTTAACTATTTTGTAACGATGCTCACCGACCATCGTTACAAAATAGGTAATAATCGTTAAGCTCTGGAACGGAAATTGTAGGTGGGTGGAGCTTAAATTTCGAAACCAGAAACGTGGAACGCAAAAAGTTAACAACTGTTAACAATTTGTTAACGATCGTTAAGTCCCGAACGCAACCTTGGGTTTGAGTTTCTTCCAAAATACCAACACAAATCGTGGCTTGGGGCCAAATGGCGTGTTAACTACGTCGAGACACATGGAGCGTGTTCCCTAACTATTAATTACTATAATTTTCGTTCCACCCTCGTAAAAAGTTACTACGCTGACCATTCCAAACTTCTCGAAATAGTAACTAATAGTAAGTATTTGCTTACCATGCTCGGCGTGGTAACTACGCATCTCTGTAACGTGATTGGTCGGATTAGCCCGTGGCATGATATTCTGCTTGGAAAATAGAAAAAAATCGTTCCAGCCTTAACGGCAAAAAGCCAGAATTCGTGACGTCATGCGTAGTAACTATGATAAGTAGGGTGGAACACGCTCATGATGCCAAAACAAAGTACTGTCAAGTCAAAAACTTTAGTTCTGACTGGAGATGGTCTAACGCAAAATTGTAAAAAATAAATACACACAACAGAAGACTCATTGTTGATAGCATGTACAGTTTTAGGCATAAAACAATTACGGACGGTACGGTACCGTTCTTACCTAGCACGGTAGGAACCGGTTTCCAGCTTGGGTACTAGCTCCGCTGAAAATATCCGAATACTGTAACAAACCTCGGGATCTACCCCCGCTTGGTGGAAGCTATCACCACATGATTGGGTGGACCCCGTTAAACTCTTAGATATTCGGTTGAAATTTTACGTGTCGACCAATGACTGAAAATGGCTTGTTCAAACTTGGGAAGTAGATTGAAAGGGAGCAGTGGACCGATGCTCTTGCTGCCTCTAGTACAACGGAGAAAGCTAAAATAATTCAGGAAAAGCTCAGATCAGAGTAAGATTCCGCGTTTTCGAAAAAAAAAACAGTTAAAATGTGCAGTACTGGTAGGCCGTATATCACAAAAAATATTAAAGAGCTTATGCACCGTAAAATGAGCCTTTTTCGCCAAGGAAAAAGAGAAGAGGCGAATAAGCTACGTAATAAGATTAGAAGATAACAAGAGAAGCAACTGCTGCCCGTTATTCAAAGGCAGTAACTAATATTTTTGCTACGAAAGTCGCTGGCATAAGGAAGTGAAAAAGATTTGTGGTAAAGTTATCGTTTAGCGTTGTCAGTTATACTAGGTCAGCAAGTAACTTCCAGTTCCTATGAATCTCTTCTAACAGAATTATCCCTCCCCTCACTACATGAACGTCGTAACATACTAATTCTTAAGTTTGGGTGTAAAATCCTTGCATCTGTCCAGCATCGAGCTATCCTCCCACCTGATGCACCAATAAGCAATCGTAGGCGTTCGCAGCTGAAACTAAAACGGTTAAAATCAAAATAAAGAGACGCAGTAACACATTTGTGCCATTTTTCGTTAACATGTTGAATAACATGTCAGTGTAACGTTAATATTTGTAGTATTTAGTATTTCTGTAACTCGTGAGCGTTTAAAAGAATGAAATTTTTATAAAGACAATCAAATTAGCTATTAGCTAGCAAGTTTCTGTCTAATAAACCTTACTTACTTACTTGCTTACTTTATAGTTGCTAAATATTCCAAGCATAGAGGTACCACAATCCCCGAAGAAAAAGTTCATTCGATAAAAGTCAATTCGATGAATAACGGTGCAACGAAGTAACGTATTTTCATCGGGTCTCAAGCCAGTGAATGGATCAGTGATGGGTACTAGAATGTCCTTTCAACGCCCTGTTCGGTAAAAGTTTAACTGAAAAGCCAACTTATTTTTGTGTCATTTAATTAAATACACTGAATTATTTGGATTCTGCAAAGCGATTTTTTTTTCCCCTATCTGCTCTAGCCATGACGTTCAGAATATCTGCGGCCGTCCTCACAACTTAAATTCTACTATGACGCGGGAAAGTTTAATCTTAACACAAACGCGGCTTTTCAGTGGGCAGTGGGGAGATCGGTGAAGATTGCTTAGTGCCTGAACAAAAGAAAAATCATAAATCTTTCTCTTAAGGTATACAACAAAAATACAAGCGCATAGAGGTACCACTAATCACGCGTAAATTCCAGTATTTGAAAATCGATTATTCGTGAATAGCGGAACAGCGAAGTAACGCATTTTCAGCGGGTCTTCAAGCCAATTTAAGTGAATAAGTGATGGGTAACTGGATTGTCCTATCCCAGCCCTTTTCGGTTAAACTTTAATGTAAGTGTGTTTTATCAAACATTGTTTACTGAAGAGGACCACCCGTCCGAACATCGCTCTCCACAGTTACGAACTAACCGATCGAGGATAACATTCAAACTACCGATATAGTCCAAATACGTGCCACCGCTCGGGTACGAGCTTCATATATAGGATACTTGGATTCGTGTCAGAAGTCAACACCAAAGGTATAACGAGATACATAATATAACAAGTTTCAGATATCACGGTATCTGCAAAACGCAACTATTGTTTGTTGTGTACATTCCCTCTATAGGCATATCTCGCTGTTCCCCGAGGACTTCTCGGGGAACGGCAAAAATAGAGGGAGCCACTCCACGGGACTCTGCCTATGGAAAACAACGAGAACACGGCGATTGCTTCTAAAATGGGTCTTGTTCGAAAAAAAATACGCAGTTGACGAAATTAGTCTGGATCCACTTTATTTTTGGTTTTGTTTATTCTGATTCTTTTTAACTAATTTTACATTGCACCAACACCAGCAAAAATTGATTCCCCTCCGAATCTGACAGGGAGTCCTTTTCGGTTAAAATTTAAACTTTGAGAATTGTACTTTACTCCGAGCAACACTTCCGCATTCTTCCTGCTATATGGAACGTTGTTTTCCAGTTGGCTATTTGTTTTCAGGTTCCCGCGAACAGGCTTCCGACCTGCGTCGTCTCCAAGGATATTTGAAACTGTTGGAGTCCCGGCCGTTAGACGTCACAGTAATAAGACATCTTTTGAAAACCTTCCTTCAGATGGCAGAGCTGGAAGGATCTTCAGTGCAACAATATTCCAGAGGTGAGTGAGTTCTGTAATATTCTGGGTTTGCCCATATTGTAGTAATCATCGTTCACTGCTAAAATTAGTCTTCGGCTTTTGCATGAATTTCGTTTGGATTTGCATATCAGCTAGATATGGTGTTTGTTTTATTAGTATCGTTTAACTAGATACATTGCATTATTTGGACTGTGTTAAGGGATTTTTATATTTTTCACTATTTGCTCTAATATGGCCGTCAGAATATCTACGTTAATCCTCACAAAGCAAAATTATGCTATGACACGGAAAATATGAATCTCGATACAAATGCAGCTTTTCAGTTGCCAGCTTGCAGAATGTAGCTCACTGCGTGAACACTTATTTTTCGTAAACTGTTTTTGTCAAGGTACAACACAGGTACAAGCGCAAAGAGGCACTACAAATCCGATAGGAAATTTCACTACTCGAAAACTGACTGTGTGCAAATAGTCACCAGATGCTTTTTCGACGGTTTTTCGGATCTTCTTGGCAATGCTTGTTATGTTTTTATGATCACAACAGATAACAAGACCAAAGGTTTCAATGGGATCCCAAAAATTTAATGTTTATCAGACTTCTTGATCCAGACAATCGAATCTTGTACATTTCCAAGTCTTCGCTAGACCCCTTTAACATTTTTGCTATTTATCCATAATCAACCGCTTGAATATGTAGCCTACAATAAAAAATGTTACAGTTACCGTTGAGCTAGCGCACGACAGGATTACTTTTCGCTGGCAAGTGCGATTTAAGGTAGGTTTTGAAGTTTGTTGCTTACGGGCAAACAACTAATCAAATGAGGAAACTAAGTTCAGATACGGATTCAAGAAGCATGTTCACTCCAAAATCTCATATCTAGCCGACCTCAAAAAGGTATTTTAGAATTGTTGTTGTTTTGCTACCAAATTCCTCGTATTTTAGCAGCATTCCCGGCGAACTGCATGCAGAGCAAAAGATCTGGTGACGCTGACAGCCAAACCTTACAAATTTTGCCAGCTTATCCGTCAAGGAAACAAAGTTCAAAATTCGAAAATTCTCCCGGGGGATCCCCCTGAAGACCCAGTTCCTAACCCCTGATTTTTTTTTCCAAGTGAGTAACCCCTCGCATGCACCTGGTATTGGTTCACCGAGCACCTAAGACTGGCTCACACACACCTAGCACCTGGGATTGGCTCACCCAAGTGTCCCTCGAGTACTCCTTTAACGGGTACACCCAATTCCTAACCCCTCGCGTGCACCTGGGATTGGTTCACGAGTACCTGGGACCGGCTCACCCCTCTCCCTCCCCAAACAACTTTAGTACACCCACTGAGTAACCCCTCACTTATCCAGTACATCTTTTTACCAGTGAGTAACCCCTTCCTTACCAAGTACACCTTTTTTCAGTGAGCAATCCCTCACCTACCCAGTTCACCCTTCTTTCAGTGAGTAGTCCCTCGCGTACCCTAGCAGTTCCCTCTTTGGTACACCATGAATCAACCTTTCTTTGAGCCCAAGCTGACTTGGAAACATTTATTTCCAATTGTTTGAATAAATGAATCAACCCCCTCGCATGAACATTATATATCAACCCCTTCGACCTTCGATTACACAAGATCTCTCCGACGTCACATTGAATAAACAAATGAAAGTCTATACTAGCTATGCCTAAGCTATAACTTTAATTAGCTATACTAGTTTCAGAATAAAGGGTGGGACTCCTACAGCCGAAAACTTGTCGACAAATTTTGTGTCCGGTTTTCCCCGGATTCCGGGTGAACTACTTGTTCGGCAAGAAAATAACTTTCATATTCGGATTCAGCATGTCTCCGTACCCCTAAATCAACTGTTTCAATAGCTTTTAAAAAATATTTTTTTTTGTCCCTTAATTTGAAACCCCTCCCCCACCCCTAAATATAGAGCTACTGAGCCCATCTTCGAACTTGACCTGTACTTTGACCCAAAGAGTCATCGTGCCAAATTTAAACAAAATATCTCAACCCCTTCGAGTGTTATCGTGCTAACAGACGGACGTACGGATGGACAACTTTTGCGATGTCATAGGTATCCCTCCACTTACGTTTTGGGATCCCAAAAACCCAAGTGCTATCTGTTGAAACTGTGCATCCTTGTCTTATCTGTTACGAAAGTTCTGACAGTGTAGTATCAAAGTTATTAACCTTTTTCCACCCGATAGGGTATCCCGTTGGCTTCCGGTACCTGCTAGACGAGCAGATCATCAACGAGTTCCGGAAAGCTTGCGCCTTTTTGGGACGTCGGGACCATTTTCTTGCAACGATGGACCTCCTCAAGGCCTACCTGCAGGATGCAATGGTTTCAAAGGGTAGCGCCTTACTGGTCCTGCTGTTCACGTTGGACGGTTAGTTCGTTTTCGTACTGAAACCACAGAAGGCACGACCCTTTTGTCCTTCTGCAGTGCAGTAGAGTTATTATTCTTTGAACTAAACTTGGATCTACATCGACATCGGTTTTGTTTTCGCCTTAAACTTGGGGAGTGTCCCACCATACTGACCGTAGTTACTACGTATGGCGTCGCGGATTCTCCCTTCTTTGTGACAAGGCTGGACCGAATTTTTCTATTTTCTGCAATATATCGTGCCACGGGCTAACCCGGTCAATTTTTGCGGTGTTGCCATCTGCACCCCACACTGTTCACTTTTGCCGCCGCTAGGCAGCGCTACTCCCCTTCCGCTAACTGTGTTGTATCTTTTATACCGTTAACTCTTGTACTATTTGTTAACTCTGTGATCACCATGACTGATGCCCAGGCCACATTTAGTAACACCTGTATGTAATTTGGTTCGTTAATTTGTTTATTACCCATTCTTTACATTTCATCCTGGGGGCAATTTCCTCGTTCTCTGGGCACACTGGCTCTTTTCCGTCTAGGTTATTGAGACTATTGCTACTTGGGACAACTTAAAAAAATTAACGAACAACGCAAAGGAAAAAGGGTGAAAAGGAAGAAATAAGAAGGGGAAGGAGAATTACATAACATTTTAGAGCTGTCGCGACAGAGTCGACAGGTCAGCCAAGCCAAGGCTATAAAATTCTATTCCACCATTTGGGAACCCGAGATATCCTGTCTGACGTCTGCCAATCATAAACAGTAGTTGCGTTTTTGCAGATACCATTGTATTTAAAAAAAAATAAAAAAAAATGATTAATTAGTGTTGTAATGAAATTAAGTTATTGTTTAAGTTAAGTTGAAGTAGTTTGTGGTAACCGCCAGTGCCAGTGCATTTATGTCTTCTCATGGGCGGTTACCTATCATGATGGGTTGTTATGTAATTTAGCAATAAAATAATCTAATCTAATCTAATTTGTTACCTCGGTAACTGGATCTGCAATTAGTCGTTTTTGCAGTTACCGTGGTATCTGATATACGGTTGCTCTGCAAAAAACGACAATTGCCGAAATTGCGCTTTTCGCAGTCATCCCAAAAGAAAAACTGATATTCAGTCACATCACTAAGTGCTAAACTTCTTTCCCACCAATCTGACAAACATTGATGAAAGTGAGATGACTTTTTCAGATACCTCGATCAGTTACCATGATAACTGCAAAAATGCCTTTTGACCGTGGTATCAGATACCACGATAACTGCAAAAACGACTTTAGACACGTAGTATCAGAGACCATGGTATCTGCAAAATCGCAACTAGTAACGCCTCATTCGCATTTTTGCAAGTTTTAGTAAATTTGGGCTTGTCTAGTTATGGCTCAATCCCGGAGTATTCAGGCCCGAGTCAAAGAGGCGGACTCCCCAATATCCTCTTCAACTCAGGGCTGCATAGTGTGAAACTTATGGTGCTTTTTACTCTTTTTGCCCCGGACACCTTTTCTCTGAAAATGACACCTTTTCATACAAATGACACTTTTTAGGTCGGAAAAGCACCTTGTCATTTACTTTACTAAAGGTACGGATTACCACCCCCAAAAACATGTAGGCCTACTCTACTTCGATTTAGTACATACATTCTGTTTGAAGCCTTATAAAGCTTATTTCCGATTAAATTTTGTTACAAAACTGCGATTTAACAATTAAGAAATGTTTTGAAAAGTGTTCTTACAAATTCAATATAATCACCGAGTATTCGCATTTTGTGCATTGTGCAGCGGAATTCGCATACAAAAATTCGAGGTGTCAAAAGGCACCTTTCTGTCAGGAATTTTGACACTTTAGTCGAGCTCTTGACAACCCTGCTCCCACATTGAATCTTATGCCCGGGCCCCACTATAGTCACACCTGGTAATAACGCCGGTAATAAGGACCGTTCACGCTTGTGTTGGAACATGAAGCTTTATCCTCCTCTTCCGTTCAACTTGAAAATCAAGTGGTACGCCCAGGTATGCGCGGATTAACAACACGGGGCCTGGAGCCTGACAAGAATCCCAAGAGAACCTAACCTTTGATGACTTAAGCATTGTCCTAATAGGTGTAATAAGCTGAATAACGCTATACGCGATGTTCACGTCTTAATACACACGCCCGTTCAAATACGAACCCGAGAGGTTCTTATCAATGCAGCGTGCAGTGTTGCCACGCTCATACAGTTTTTCAAGTTTCTAAAGATCAGAAAAGTGCTCTTAGTGTTACTTGAAGTACACCAGTACAATTTGACGCCCAATATATTGTAAAAAGCAATTAAATCTACGGATGGACAGCACAAGTCCTTGAACTAGCAGTAAGCAGTCGCAACAGAACAAAACGTGTTATTTTTTAGAAAAGTTGTTTCTTCAGCTTCCACCAAAGTAGAACTTTAGTGCTTCCCGTGGCAACCCTGACGACGCTGCTCTTTCCTCGGCCCGCTGGCGGAACCAACCAAGCGATCTGATTGGCCCTGCATAAGCCAGAATAGAACGCTAGTCTATTTTCCTTATTCACCTTATTACAGCGCGCTCCGAGGAAAAGAGGAATCTGTAATAAGCTTTATACGCCGTAATACACCTTACAACACCTATTAGGACAATGCTTTATAGGGACACTGAACATCCTGAAATGTGGAGTTTAGATCAGCCTCGACCGGTTTTGTGCAAATTCAGTGCAATATCTGTTGCTGTGTCTGTTTGACCGATGTAGATTTGTCCATTTAGTTCTGAGCCTACTAGGATTGCTGTAATTATTTCAGTTAAGGTAAAAAGCTTGTAGTTGTCAAAACGCATTTAGCTGTACAGTTTAGTATGACTGACTTTCCATTCAAAGAGCTCATTCAGTTTCATCTTTCTTCCTTAACAGTCACGTTACGGAAACACACGCTGTGATTGGTCATGTATAACTTTTAACACACAAAATAGAACCCGTTCCTATTAATTTTTACTACAGCAAGCTGGCGGGACGAAAGTTTTACCACAGATATTCGCGGATAGCAAGTATAATTCAGAAATTCTGCGCCTTAAACGTAAGCTTGAACGGTCCTATAAGACCGTCTTAACGGTCGAAATTGGGAAGAAAAGACGCTGAAAACGTAAAATAGACGAGATGAAAAAATCCATCTCCGCCATTTTTAAACGTAACTTTGGACCAATCACAGACGACAGTCACTGACTTTAGCTAGTTCTGTGTGCCTATGAGTGATGATGGTGGTAATATATCTTGAATTTCGTCGTTCCAGGTGTGACCAGGATGAAATGTAAGAATGGGTAATTAGTAAATTAACGAACCAAATTACGTACAGATATGACTGAATCTGGCTCGGGAATCATGTCAGTCGTCCACTTCTCATGGAAAAGCCGAGAGTACAATTCAGTGCCTCATACATATTCCTTCAGCCCAAGCTGACTGCGAATTATATTTGACACTCTAATACGGATACGACAGCTACATTTTATTGGAACTATATTTCGGCCCATCTTGGCAAGGGTCCCCTTTAGGCTCAAGCCGCTCAGAATGGAAAATGAACTTATAGAAAAACAACTAAAGATTCTTGCTTAAGTATCTGATTTTGTGGATTTCTTCGTGAAAGTTGCTTGTCTGGTGCTGCGATTTGATTTTGGACACGGCTGCTGTTTTTGCTGCTCGAATCGGTCATTGAGAGGGTACAGATTTGTCTGCATTTATCACCAGTCCCTTCTGTCCAGCTAAGATGGATGCTTCATCGCCCATATCTGGACGATTTGAAGTTCTGTACTTCGTTGATAAATATTCCTTCAGCCCAAGCTGACTGCGAATCATAACACTGCAAAACGGATAGCTACATTTCATTGGAGCTATATCCAATATAGCTCCAATAAAATATAGCGCGTTTAGTTATTTACCACAAGTTCATTTTCCATATTGAGCGGCTTGAGCCGGAAGAGGACCCTTGCCAAGAAGGGCTGAAACATAGCTCCAGTAAAATGTAGCTGACGTGTCCGTTTTGCAGTGTCAAATATCAGTGCCTCAGACCCCCCCCCCCCCCTCCAGGGGTAGAAGTAGCAAACAGGAGACCAACGAAAGGCTTCTGACGGTCAAGGTGGAAACAATTCAATTTTAATTCAGTTCAGTTCACTTTATTCGAAAAACATGCGACGGACAGAGCCGATTATTAGTTTTTGTTGTCATAAAATAAACATTTATGTCAATCGACGAGCCAAAATAAACATACTCAAAAGCACAATATATCCAATTAATAACTATTTTGAAGACTAAAAAATCAACCCGGCATTAAACATCTTAATCTAGGAAGTATGAGAGACGAAGGGACACTCAATGGCTAGCTTTGACCGAGCCAAGCCAACTACGGAGAACCGCGCTCGGTGGACGGTGACATGTCGTCGCGTGATGCTTGCCTCGAAGAGCCATGGGGCTTGAGCATTAAAAATAGTACAAGTAAGTAAGAACAAGTACAAGCCTACAATTTCATTTCTTCTTTTTGTGTACCCTGACGAAGCATTTTGTCTCCTCTAGGACTTGACATGCATGATAGTGTCACTGAGGCTGAAAGCGATTGCGGACGAGATCTAGTGGAAGAGTGTCTGACAGAGCTGAAGAAATCTAGTGGTGCAGCGCTCTTTTCAGTCCGAGACCTGAACCTCGGTGCATTAAAGGTACGTTTTATGCCTGTTAGCTCTGTGTTACTTCAAATATCTAGCAACAACAACCAGAGCTGGTGGACTCCGACTCCCAATACTAATTATCTAAGCAAAATATTTTGCCGACGATACTGTGATTTATGTTTACGGGTTCGTGCGTTCAGATTTGTTTCAGTCCTGTCTTGTCATAATACATAGATGGCACTTTACACAAGGGACTTGTACCGTGACCAATAAACCAGAAAAATGTTTCGAATATTATTTAGAAGTCTAGCACTCCATTGTCGGAGCCACTTAGACATACCAGGACCAACAAAGCGGGGTCTCATGGTGAAAACCAAATATATAATTTTAGTGGGGAAGACGCCCTTGAGATGGAAACCTTTATAAGTAGTGAACTGAGAGACAAAAATGCTCCTCAGCCGGGATTTGAACCCAGTTTTGGCTTCTATTAAACCTCGTTTCTCTGATGCCGAACTTTTATGATCCTCTATTTCCAAATATGCTGGCCTTATCCTTGATGGAAGTCTCTCATTTGTGCCCGGGCCCCACTATAGTCACACCTGGTAATAACGCCGGTAATAAGACCGTCTTACGGTCGAAATTGGGAAGAAAAGACGCTGAAAACGTAAGAAAGTCGACTTGGAATAATCCATCTCCGCCATTTTGAAACGTATCTTTGGAGTGTTTGGACCAATCAGAGACCAGAGTCACTGACTTTAGCCAGTTTTGTTTACCTTTGAGTGATGATGGTGGTAATATGTCTTGAATTTCTTCGTTCCAGGTGTGACCAGGATGAGACGTAAGAGTGGGTAATAACCAAATTAACGAACCAAATTACGTACAGATGTGACTGAATGTGGCCCGGGCATTAAACAGCACACCCATTTTTTGGATGAGAACCTGATCCAAGATGATGGTTTGCTTTTCTATCTCAAACGTTTTCTTCCATAAAACATCCTTCGGTTGATTTATTTCGCCTGGCTCATTCTCATATGAATTCTCTGTATATGAAGAATATAGTTCATTATTTGAAGAACAAATTTGTTGTTAGGACTCGGGGCGTGACTCGGTCTCGAAACGCTTGACTCGGTCTCGTCTCGCCTCGAACGTTTTTTGTCCGGGACTCGGACTCGTCTTGACTTGTGAGTGTGGCTTCGGTCTCAGACTTGTCTCGGACTTGTCTCGGACTTGGATATGCTGGACTCAAGCTCTCACAACAGCAGCATCAAGCCTGACAGAATAGGTTGCCTAAATCATCCACCCAGGTATCAAGGCTACTTGGAATCTTTTGATCAAGAACACAGCAGCGTTGTCGATTATCTGTCACTCGCTCTTTTGCCAAATAAAAAATACTTCCTCGATTAAATTCAAATTGCGCGGTCTTCCATTGATTTTCATCTCCTCGGGACGTCGTCAATGTTCTCAAGGTCACTACGAGAAGCCTGTTGTGGAAATTCCTCAGCAGAGAGTAAATAATCGTGCGTTCTTATCCCAAGATACTAAAATATGCTGGCGTTTCAGTTAAACTTTAAACAACATTAAAGCCTGAACCGAGACCTTTGCCAAAAAGGGACGAAGTATCGCTGGAACAAATCACAGCTGACTTACCAGTTGTGTGCCACTAGATATATCTTTTATGCACACTGTAAAAAGTTTCTCCGAGTAAGGATAAGTAAGTAAGTAAGGTTTAAAAAGTTTCTCCGAGTAAGGATTAAAGTTAACTGCAGTATTTGCTACTGGGATTAATCTTATCTCTACTGGGATATGATTAATCCGAATTAGATATAATCTTATCTCAGTAGAGACAAGATTAATCCCAATAGCAAATACTGCAAGATTTTTTTTTACAGTGCATGCATACAGAGGCGTTACTAGCCAAAATGTTTTGGGGGGGGGACGAGGCATTTACCGACTGGTTGGTAATTTTTACCGACTTTTTCTACCGAAAAAACGACTGTTTTCAGCAACAAAAATGACATTTTTGAAAAAAATCGACTGATTTTCAGAAAAACTGACTATTTTGACGAAAAATCGACAATTTTTCAGAAAAAACGACTTTTCATGAAAAAAAATCGACTGTTTTGACGAAAATCGCGGCGCTTCGCGCCGATTCGTATTTTTTTTACCGACTCGCCGACAGCATTGGTGGGGGGGGGCGTCCCACCCCCTCCCCCCCAGTCGTGACGCCCCTGCATGCATATATTTTTTCAGGAATGTATCTACCTTGAGATACTTGGCTCTCTGTCGAGGGCCCTGGGATCCAGTTTCGGACCGCATCTCGTCAAAGTCTTGTATCCTGTTGTTGCAGCTTCCGGACGAGGGGATTCCCGAACACCCCTATCAGAAGCGGTGGCTAGCTCGGCACGGAGAACCCTGGAGGTCTTTGCCGAAGGAAACGTTCCGGAGTTCCTCAGTCGAAACATTGATTATATTACTGCTCAGGTATTTTGTTTTCCTGTCATTTTGAATCATTTTCTTCCATTGGGGTAGTTCTGGTATCTTTGTTCGTGTGGCCCAGTCTCTTCCGGAGTTACTTAAAAGTTTTACTGAATAAACTGTAAAAAGTTTCTCCGAATAAGGATTAAAATTAACTGCAGGATTTGCTACTGGGATTGATCTTATCTCCGCTGAGATAAGCTTAATCCGGTTTAGAGCTAAGATTTTCTTTTTAGAGACCAGATTAATCCCAGCAGCAAATACTGCAAGATTTTTTTTTACAGTGGAGGGGTGAGACCCGACAGTCTAGTTACACATAACTTGTTCACTTACATAGGCCGGAAAACTTGATAAAAATGCTTTGCTTTTTTTTTTATACGCAGATCGTCGATTCCATAAAATGAACTTATTCTTTCGGATTTGTGGCGCCTCTACGTGCTTGTCCCTCTTCGCCTGAACTATTTACCAACTACAAATGTAAGCCATCGCCGAAAACTGAAGAAAAAATGTCCGATTCCTTGCAATACATATCTTAACATCATTTTCTTACTTTGTACAGGCGTAACTTTTCCGACCTTCGCATCTGTAACACTGGAAATGCAGGCAGGCAGGCAGTTGAAATTCAAATTCTCCGCGTCTGGGGGAATTTTGGGTTGTGGTGCAAACAACGCTACTTTGAATGTTATTACTAGAACCCCGGATGAAATGTCCTGACGTGTGTCTGGCATCACATGCGCATTGTGCCCTTTTACCTGATTTTGAGACCCTAGCAAGGAGCAGGCCCAATATGCGACAAAGACAGAGGGACGCTGCCTTCCAGGGACTAGTTTGACCGCTCATAAACTCGACTGATCGTTATCTGAAATCGTTTGTACCCTATTTCACCCAATATTTTAATTCCAGTTAAGTTAAATGATATTCGTAAGTTGTACGTATAGATGAAATGTTATTTATGTAATTTGTCATGTGTAATTTATGTGAATGACGATCCAGTGCTAGCATGTAGAACACCAGCTATTAAGGTACATTGTTAAAAATACAAAATCTGTTAGATGAGTCAAAATATTTTAGTGCATTGAAATATATGGTGTAAGAATAAGCTGCCTTTTCAGTTCAAAAATATTCCTTTTCGATTCAGATTGAACTTTTCATATGGCCAGCCGATTATAAGGCGATTCTGGCGTTCGCATGGATTCGCTCTCTGAAAATTAAAACGAAAACTTGCCGCGCACAAAAAGATTTGAAACGGAAATCAGTAGCAACGAGAGACAACGACTTGACGCTAAACACAGCGTTTTAACCCAGAGAAGTAGTCCGTGTGGAAGAGCGATGCGAAATTCGCCCACAACGGTATACAGTAGAGGTATGCTTATTTGAACACTTTTTTAACTTGCTCCACTAGCTTGGCTTTGTTGCTTGCATATAAAAAAGTAAAATGGAAAAGAAAAATAACAAACTTGAAGTAGAAATTCGATTAACTTTCTTTGATGTTGAATTTACTAAAAAGGTCCTTCCTCTTTTGAAGGCATCTGCAGGTTTCGGGCCGCCATCTTCTCCATTGAAGTTGCATTCCTCGTGGCAAACTTTTCCAATTACAAAAAGCAAACCAAGTGTCAGTTGAGTCACTTTCAGCGTGACTTAGCCAAATATTCGAAAAGTGACAAAAATTGTGAGGGGTTATTAAAAGTATTCGTAGTGAAAATGCCTGGTTTGGGTTTTATTTTTTTCTTCGGCGATCGTTCACTGTTAGCAGACGTTCACTTAAGCATACCTCTACTATGCATAAGCTTGACTTCTTAGACTTGACTTCCGTAGGTCTGCATCGCTATGACAGACGAGTCCGAGCTGGTCAACGTTTCGAAAGCAGTCCGCGCTGTCGGTCGTCTTGGTAGCTCTGTCAGTATTTCCTGTGCCAACGCCTCGGCAAAGACCGCGATTCGTCTGCTGAAGTCGAAAGGGACTCGCTATTCACGGTTGCTTCTACTTTTTCAAGCATATGGAGAGGTGAGTTATGGGCTCCCATATTTCTGTCTTAAACGGCCAAGAAGCTCGGTCTTCTCGTCAAGTTTTCCGTCAAAACACGTTTTTGTCGATGGTCCACAAACGAAATGTGGTCCTCTTTGGATCGTCATCGCAGGATGGCAGCGTAAATCAGAAGCAAGAGCACAGTTTCAGTTCAGTTCAGTATTTAAGCAAAAAACATAACTATACCTGTTAGACCTACCAAAGCGCACAAGGAAAATAGCTTGACTAATGCTATTATGAAAAAAAAAAAAAAAAAAAAAACGACAGATCAGCTGAATATATTAAGAAAACAAGAGCTATACAAGCTCGTATTATACTTGCTACGAGCAAGTGGTACAAGAAAGTAAATGACGGCGTCACAAAGTATCACCTTCCGACTCCCCCACCGGTCACCGGATGAGTTTTGGACTAGAAATGGGACATCTAGGGGATCTGCTCGTACCACCCTTCAAGTCATTATCTACCTCATCAATGCTCAGTATGATAAACATAATAAAATTGTGCGGGGTGGCATCTCTTACGTCTGTTCTTCTTCTAACTCCACCCCCAACTCAACTTGAATGCGGCAGACATGACAGTATAGGAAGTATCGATCTTTCGGGGACATCGTTGCTCTAAGGGTTGGCGACCTTATTGTCACCCATGATATAGGAGCTGCCATCCTGTATCAGCGAAGGTCCCGCAGAAGTAGCTCGGTCAACAGATTTCGCACACGTGAGCCCTAGTTCTGTCGGAGAAGAAGATCACCCACACAAATCATATATAAACCGGAGATCGGTTTCTATCGTACAAGCATTGCCTGTTCACCTGTTCACTTGTATGTTAGTCAGTATCGTAAATATAACTAGCTATTTCGTAAACCGACTTCGCACCAGCTTAAGCCCGAGAATTCCACTCGTACATCCAGACACTAAAGGCCTTTTTCCGCGAAACAGTTGTGGGCCACACACTTCTGAGTGTTTGTCGCGGAAACACGATTTGTGCCACACAGCTGTGAGCCACTAGTTGAAACTCGCGGAAACGCCGTTTTGTCTATTCTTTTGGCGGTAATTTCAGATATCCGAAGTGGCGCGAAAACCATTGGAAAGTGATTCCGGCTTTGCTTTCCAGCTCGAGAAAACCCTCCTATAGCCATGTCTACCCTGCCTCCAGCCTCTGGGCCTCTCTTTCTGACCGCTCGTAATTCCTTTCTAGTCAGTCACCGCTAGTCTGACCAGCTCCCCGTTGAACTTGCATCCTCAACCCAAAGAAGCAAGACCTGTCCGAGGTCTACTTCAAAAGATCATTCTAGAGCACGAGGAGAGGTTAGAACGAAGTGAGAACTTTGAGGACGACCCGGAAGATTTACAGGAAGAACCTCCACAAGATGAAGGTTTTGGTGACGTTTTGCCGGATGAGGTGAGCATGGCTCTGTGTAGTCTAATAGTTTTACCGTATGCTAACTTTCTAATATCACCACTTAGAAAGGAGCAAAGGACAAGCTCTAATTTCTTTAGCACTGAGATAACTTGTAAAGGACCTGCCTTACCTATAATAATAACGTAACCTACTTGCATAATCACTCCATATATTTCTAAACCCGTAGACCCCAATTTCGTACGGTACATTCTAACCCCTCAAACAGAACCACGCTGGTTTTCTCACTTGCCGTGCTTTGCTACCTTCGATGTGTATCACGCTGTCGACGGTTGTCTGCGAGAAATTTTTCCATCAGAAAAACCGGTTATGTAAATTGTATCCCTGTTTTCGCTATAAGTCGATGGGTCTCGGAAATGGCTTAAAACAGCCAAAACCGTGGGTTATTTGTTGGAAGCACAGCCTAGTTTCAAAGTAGTCAAATATTTTAAAATACTGTAAGTTGAAGAGTAAATAGTGCGAGGGGTCCTTTAAAGTTTAAGAGGCCCATCTGATATCATTTCTCTTCTCACTCCCAAGTGTAAGAAATGGAATGATAAACTCAGCTGAAATCACGAATAGAAACGGATAGAAACAACAGATGGCAGCACTTTCGGACCCATGGGAAAATGACACTTTTTTATTCTGTAGTTTCTTTATTGTGTGTAAGTATATATTTATTTCCCATCAAATGAAAACAGACGGAGTATAAGATGAAAAGAAAACGAAAAATACACTACGAGAGAATACACTGACACAAGAGAAACAAAGAACAAAATGGATATCTAAATACAAAAGACAAAACTATTGCCTCAAAATAGTTGACCAAGATGAGCAACAATATCAGAGTTGTGTCTGAATAATCTTTATTTTATCACTCAAAGAAGATATATTGGCTGTGGGGCCAGGGAACTGCCAGACATATTTCGCACTTATAGATTTTAGTCCATCTTCAGTTTAAAACTGGTGCCTGTCTGCCTGCCTGCTAAAACAGAGCTTTCCACTCGAAAGCAGAAACACGGTTTGATGAAATGAAAGCTTGGCTGCATAACTTTCAGATAGTCCTCTCTGACATAGGCTTTTGGTGACGTTTTGCCGGATGAGGTGAGCATGGCTCTGTGTAGTCTAATAGTTTTATTAGTACAAAAAGCAGCAATAGGTGCCTCTACTTCTTCATCTGCCCAGCGACACATGCTTGTGGTATTTTCGAATATCGTGAAGAAGGCATCAACTTGGAGCGTGTTCCACCCTTCTAACAATAGTAACTATTAGTTACTGTTTTTATTTCCAACCTCGTGAAAAGTTACTACGCTGACCGTTCCAACCTTCTCGAAATAGTAACTATTTCCTTACCATGCTGGGGAGCGTAGTAAGCCTGGTATTTGCGTATCTCTGTAAGCTTGTTCGCCCGTGGCATGATATTCTGCTGGAAAATAGAAAAATCGTTCCAGCCATGACGGCAAAAAGCCAGAATTCGTGACGTCATTCGTACTAACTACGGTAAATAGGGTGGAACACGCTCTTCCCCATCTTCCCCAAAGTTCGGATCCTTCAGCCTACAGAGCGCGTCTGAAACACTGAAATATAATTGAATATCGATAAGAACGGGGGGGGGGGGGGTCTCTGTGACACCAGAAAAAATAGCTGAACGGCTCAGACAACCTCCCAGTGACATTAATTTTCCAGGATGAAAAGAAAACAGTGCCGGAGCATGTCACCATCTGTGCAGACATAGTCAGTATTTGCCGAAATTATCTGAACAGCAGAGATGAGGAGCTTGTGTGTCTGGCATTTGATGCGTTAGGGTGAGTAAAACCTGGTACATTCATAAAATTTTGGTGTATTCATAAATTTTGAGGTTCTATATAAATTTTGAGGTGCTTGTCGTAATATTTTCATTGCACTCTTCTCTCCATAATGAGCACGGCCAGCTTAAATCTCCGTTCCCCGAGGACTCCTTTTGAGGAGTTCCCGCGTTTTTGTTTGTCCCAGGGACTCACTCCCCGAATTCTCGCGAGTCCCTATGAACGGGGTATGCTCCGATTATCATCACCATCATCAAGAAGGACTCCCTTGCTGATTCGAAGGGGAATCAATTTTGGGAGTTGCTGGTGTTCTTTTTATTTGAAAAAACAGATATTAGAGATGGTTAATAAGTATTTCTGAGATCAGTATTTAGTTTGGTTAAGGTTTAAATCTGATTTGAGAAAAAGTCATGTTTTTCATTGTAGTTACGTTTCTTATTTGGAAGATTACAATGCAAAGTTAATTAAAAACCAGCAGAATAAACAAATCAAAATAAAGTGAATCCAGACTGATTCCGTGAACAGCAAATTTTTTATTGAACAAAATCACTTGTGGAAGCATTCTCCGTGCTCTCGTAGTTTTCCGTACGCGGAGTCCGCGCGGAGTGACTCCATCTATTCTCGCCATTTCCCCTTGATTCCCCGAGGGGAATGGCGAGAATACGCCTTAAATTTTCGTCCAATAGGACCGAAACACGAATATTAGGTTAAAGTTTCACTTCTTCACTTAAACAGGCCTGCAAATCCGATGAAAATGCGCTAGTCCATTGCGGAATAACGATTAAAGTTTCACTTCTTCACTTAAACAGGCCTGCAAATCCGATGAAAATGCGCTAGTCCATTGCGGAATAACGATTTTATGTGTGTAAAAGATCTTTCAAACTGGTGATAGCTCTATGTAGCAACAACCGAGGCAACATCATCACCAAATTGCCTGCTGTCAATAAACGAAACTGCTACGCTGATAGCTCTGGGACTCTTTTGAACCTATTTTGAAGCCAGGCATATATCAGCGTCTTGATTAAAACAAAGAAAAAACACGCCCTCAGTGAAATTCAAGTTGCGCTGTCTAACCGTGGATTTGGACTTGTTGGTACGCCGTCTGTATGCTCAACGTCACTGCGAGAGCTTGTGAGAAAGAAAAAATCCACAGTCAAAATTTTTCAGTGTATTAAAAAAAAAAAAAATAAGCTGACTTTTTAGTTAGAATAGCCGTAGGCGTTTTAACGCAATCCTACAAACAGGCGGTTGCTCGGAAATAGCATTTCCGTGACAGTTTGTGTGGCCCACCACAAGTCTGTTGTTCCACGTGACTGGACTGGACCCCGTGACTGGACTGTTGTTCCACGTGGACTGACTGGACAAATCTCCGTGGTTCTGTTGGTTTTATGACTCGCTCTGTGGTTCAAGTTTTACCTACAACGGCATCAAATTTCGATGTAATTTTCGACTACGTGGCTTGCAATTTGCCAGGGAATTCAAACTTAGCTGAGATAAAAGCCCAGATAGTTCAAGTTCAAGTTTTTTTTATTGACAAACTTATACACAACTAACATAATACTAACGTAGACAAACAAGTGCGCAAGCGCTCAGACGCGAGTGTGAAAGTAAAATGTTTATCACATCTGATATACAAGCAGCGTTAGAACCAAGACATTCACATCCCCAATAACCAAAAAATATTGAAATAACCTAATTTGAAATCATCCCAGTCAAACAAACCGCATCTAGAAATCCAAAGAAGGTCTCTCTCTAAGGTCTTGCAAGAACGGTCTGTGTTTCAAGACTGAATGTCTTGCTAGCCATTCCGACACTTTAAACCTCTTTTCGATTAGCAAGGGTAATGGTATTACAAAGTAATAAAACCAAATCGTTTTATTGCCTGATACCCCCCTTGTCACAACTTCATTAAGATCGGCATATCATCGATCATATGACAAAACCGTCCAGTTTCCAACTGATCATTAAGGATTAGAGTACGCCGCGTGGTCTTATTTATTCCAGTTCTACCAAAACCCGCATCTAAAGGCCTACATATATATCCACAAGTATACAAGAGTTGAACTAGAGGCATGTTATAGATGAACATAACATACCGGAAATCTGGGCCTAGTTACCCAGGAACGGGATGGGGGGGGGGGGAGGACCCATCTAATTGTATATCTAGACTTAACTATCCTCGACTATACCAACTTAGAGTTTGATTACAGTCACGGGTCAAAAACCTTACTCATGGGCAAACTGGGCCCTCTTGCCCATCAACGGGGAGGGTGGGGATCAACTCCACACATATATTCCCAACCCGATGATCCAAAAGCACAAACGAATTTCATAGCCCTATCTCCAGTTGTTGTCAAGTTAAAAACACAAGAAATGGGTAATCTGGGCCCAAATGCCCTTGAACAAAGTGGGGGTGGGATTTGGTGCCCACAAAGAAAAAAGAGACCCCAAAGCTCACAAACCTACCAAGTTTCAACTTGATACCTGTGAATTCCTGTCATGGGTAACGAACTTCACTCCAGGGCAATCTGGGCCCAGTTGCCCTTGAACGGAGTGAGTGGGGGAACTTACCGAAAACTTCGACTTCGCATGATTTGGTGAGTTTGATTGATAAAATTCTAAGGGGTTTAGAAGTCCCTGGCCATTGGGTAAAGCTTATTGCTATTGATCTTAAAAAAGCGTTCGATTTAATCAGGCATGCCAAACTTTTGGATAAGCTTTTTACAAAATTTAATGTGGAGCCATTTTTAGTAAGGATCGTTGCTAGCTTCCTCTCAGATAGGACGCAACGTACCAAATATAAATCAACTTATTCTGAGAGTCTTCCAGTTTTTTGCGGAGTACCGCAAGGTACTATTTTAGGTCCTTTGCTGTTTCTCGTCATGGTTAATGAGCTAGCAAGTTCATTCCCTGACCGATGGAAGTATTTTGATGATCTCTCGCTGTTGGAGGTTTGTCGGAGAAATATTAAAAGTTCTGCACAAGCATTTATTGACAACATTTGTGATGAAGCTGCTGCTGAAGAAATGGTGGTTAACATGGACAAGTCAGTTGTACTAACTATTAACTTTTTAAAAAGCACTCCACCCCTATTGTTTCAGAAGATCAGCATGTTACTGAAAATAAGCTCCTGGGGATCTGCATAACAAGTGATATGAAATGGGATAAACAGGTCGCTGTAATGCTTAAGAAAGGTAACATGTGCCTTCGATCGCTTAAGCTTTTGTCGCGTTATGGGGTCCCCACAGATAAACTAATACTATTTTTGATTTGTTTCATCCGTCCCATCCTTGAATATTGTTGTACCGTCTGGCATTTCGGGATCACCGGTGATCAGTCGGACGCGCTGGAGAGAATTCAATATCGCGCTCTTCTTGTCTGTTCGAAATCCCCTAAAGTCCCGTACATTCAGCTCTTAAAGGAGTTTGATTTAGATACACTTGCAAATCGTCGTCTCAAGTTGTTGACAGTTTTTGGTATTAAAATCCTTGGAATCCCGTCCTCCGTGACATACTCCCTCCGGATTTCAGCGCTGAGAGGGTGAGGCCAGCAAGAGCGGTCGCTTTACCAGTACCGAAATTACAGCCCCACACGCACAGCCACACTTGTTACGTGAACAGCTTTGTGCCTAGTTTCGTAAAACTGTATAATAACAAGAATGAATTGCAAATGACTTTAGTGTTGTTGTTTGTTAGATTTCGTATAAAGTTTTATTGGACGACCATGTTTTTTATGCATATTTATAATATTGTTAACCATATAACAGTCGCAAGTGGACATATTTACTGACCGAGCTGTTGTCAGCTGTAATGTAAATCTGTTTTTTATTTTGTTGTACTATGTTGATGTGACACGAAACCTACTAGTCGGCTTGTCCGTGTTATGGCTTTCTTGAATATAATTGAATTAAATTGAATTGAATTGGAGGTTCAACTTTGAAAGTAATTTCCCAGCCCTAAGGTTTGCAAGTACAAGGAATTTCATCGTCATATGTCCAGGTATGGTCAAATATGAACATTATTCACTTGGCAATCTGGGCCCATTTGCCGCTGAACCGGGTGGGGGTGGGGGTGGGACCCCCAAAAGGCACCACTAGACCCCAGTACCCACAAGTGTACCAAGTTTGAGCTTGATACTTGTACTGGCTCACGAGTTATGAGCTCCACAAAATACGCTGAAAACCGAAAGCCGAAAGCTGCCATACAGCGCTCGCAGTAGTGGATTGTTCCAAGGAACACTCACTCGACTAAAAACAGAGTTTATTCATTAAACAAAATCCCAAGGGCTCTATGGCCCGTCCGTTGGGACTATCTTTATAATAAAATAAAATAGTTCACCAAGTTTTCTCGCGAGTACCGCCGACCTCCACATCACCACACAACAAAAATAAATAAATAAAAATGCTCATCGAGAGCCAACAATAGCATCTTATTATTAAAATAAACAACCATATTTAATCCTTATTTATCTAATAAATACAAGAAAAAATCTATTAGTAGCAAATTTCAATTTATTCTCCAGATTTTAACCAATTAATTATTGTTTAAAATAAGCAGGTAGAAATATAATTATGGATCATTGTAGTACAAATAGTAAGGGCGTAGGCCTGCTCTTCTGTTTTGAACATTTTATCTGGATTTTAATTTTAGTTTTTAGTTTTCTACCAGGAATCACTGTTCTGTATTAGGGATAGCCGGGACAAAGCTGCAAGCACTATAGCGAAATTTCCGTAACTGGGGAACTGGGCACAACCTAACTTACATAGATAATGCAATGTCAAAAATGTGTGAGCATTTCTTTTCATTTCGGGAAACTTTCCTGTCTCAATGATTCTTTCCGAGTAAAGAAAGTGGAAAACAAGAGACTGTGTAATTAGTCCCAGTCAGACTTATATTGACTTTCGCTGACATGCCTTATTGTTGCCTCATAGGCTGAACAAGCATCCGGTAATACTCTTCTGCCTTGTACAGTTGATCAGGGTTGAGGGCTGCCGGACTGGAATTCCTGCCAGGATTTTCGGTGTCATCATCATTTCATATGAAAGGGCTTGGATTTGTTCAACCTTAAGGTAAAAGTGTAGAAAATCCGGTCGTAAAGTCCTGATCGTGTGTTCGTATTGTCAGCCAGTACGAAGAGCAAAAATCCCCGAGAGTTCTGATCAAAAATCTTCTGGGCAACTTGCCGATGAAAATTTTGTAGCCTGCGTAGTTGTTGTTGTACGAAAAAGTTGCATGTAATACTATGTAATAGCAAATAATACTATCATTTAATGTGCTTCAGACTGGTCCAATCTTGAGTAGAAGTATCCAGTAGCACCCAGTCTTGCTAATAGTCGCATACAGTAGTATGCAGTAACACGGTAGCCTTGAAGTAGAAGCATGTAGTAGCATCAGTTAGTACTGCATGCTACTTTTTCGTACAACTTCGTACTACTATTTTGAGATAAACTTTTCATAGGATGTCAGTTATACTGTTTCCAGGTCAGCGCTGACAGTCTTGAGGAATCACGATGATGCCTTACTGCCGGTCATCCACAGTTTATGGTCGCTGGTGCTCTCCAAATCAAAACATGACAATGCCAGACTTAGGGTATCGGCCATCAGTCTTCTTCGAAGAATGGTAAGCCATAAGTTTACTTGTTATCTGTCATTTTCATTTGCTAAGATTTTTCAGAACGAATAGTTTTCCCAGCTTCGAATTTGTGCGCAAAAGCTTTCAAAGAGATTAGTTGCGTTTTGCAGATACCATGGTATCTGTTAACACGGTAACTGCATCTGCAATTAGCCGTTTTTGCAGTTACCTTGGTATCTGATACACGGTTGCTCTGCAAAAACGACTATTGCCGAAATTGCACTTTCGAAGTCATCCCAAAAGAAAAACTGATATCCAGTTACATCACTGAGTGCTAAACTTCTCTTCTACCAATTTGACAAAATTTGATGAAAATGAAATGACTTTTCAGATACCACGATAACTGGCCAGAAACCACGATAACTGCAAAAACGCCTTTTGATCGTGGTATCAGATACCACGATAACCGCGAAAATGACTTTAGACCGTGGTATCAGATACCATGGTATCTGTAAAAACGCAACTATTGGCACGTTACGTGCACTTCCGCGTGAGCGAAAATTGACGCTGACAACACTGCCAGTAGTTTGATAACATAACACATATTCGCGCATCCTTTTTTTAAAAGTTATGAGAATATATGAGCGTGTTCCACCCTACTTACCGTAGTTACTACGCATGACGTCACGAATTCTGGCTGCTTGATGTCAAGGCTGAAACACATTCTTCTATTTTCAGCAAAATATCGTGCCACGGGCTAATCCGGCCAATCACATCACAGAGACTCGTAGTTACTACGCTCCAGAGCGTGGTAAGCAAATAGTTCCAGTTAATAACTATGTTGAAACGGTGAGCGTAGAAATTTTTTACTAGGTTGGAACGAAAATAGCAACTCAAAGTTAGAGGGGTGGAACACGCGCTATCTGTTTTACGCCTTTTCAGGATCATACGCCCTGTGACTATGTACGTGGTCTACCAACCTCTGATTTCCTTGTGATTTCAAATTCAAGTTCTTTTAATTTTTCAATATTACTAAACAAAAAAAAAATTACAGCACTGGGCGGAGAGATGAACTTGGTTCACTCAGATGCAAGTTCCACTTAAGATAAGATTTTATTTACACTAAGAACCAAAGGCCATGGCATATACATGAAAAATAAACACAAACAAACAAAAATAATACCTTCTATAAACACCTATCCCAGTGGGCTAGGGCTACCCCGAGGAACCTCGCCAACAGTTTATTACTTATAAAACAACTATCCCCCGTGACCCTGCACATCCATTCTTCACCATTCAACACCGAACTATCCTCCCACCTGATGCACCAATTAACAATCGTACGCGTTCGCAGCTGAAACTAAAAATGGTAAAAAACCAAAACAAGGAGACACAGTAACACATTTGTGCCATTTTTCGTTAACATGTTCAATAAAATGTCAGTGTGACTATAATATTTGTAGTACCGTATTTAGTATTTATGCAACTCGTGAGTGTTTAAAAGAATGAAACCAAATTAGCTAGCTAGCAAGTTTCTGTCTAATAAACCTTACTTACTTACTTACACAACAAATGTTTCAAGTTCTCATCCGTGCTACCACAAATCGGAAATATACAACATTAAAACACACGTATATTTGTAGCGATACATCTTTAGTTCCCGTCTCCCAGGAGGCTCGGCCAACTCACAAAAATAAAGAAAACAAACAAAGTTTCTTGGTACCCAAAACATTACTGAAATAAAAGGTAACGGATGCACATATAAACATATCTAAATGTTTTAAATCTAAATCAAACTAATAATTCTTAAATCTAAGGTAAATTCAATTCAGTTCATTTTAGTTTAAACATTCTTAAACGAAACAACAAACATAACGCTCCCAAGAAGGGCACAACCGTGTCCGGTGCGGGAGTGCACAACTTTAACTCACCTGTTACGGACGATGACACACACTTCTCGTCTTAACCTTCTCATTTCTTTTCCTTTCTTACAGAAAGCTTTCCCTGTGGATCATGGCCACCTTAAGGAATCTTCCCAAATTTCTAAAATCACTAAAACTTCTACTTTTCGTTAGATTAATCCCAGTAGCAAATACTGCAGTTAACTTCAATCCTTACTCAGAGAAACTTTTTACAGTGTACTTCTCTCAGTAACCACCTTGGGACGACGCAAAGAAAAGCAAACAGGCGGGTTTCGTATGAATGGTTTGTAATTACTATTTTCGCGTTTCAGCATTAGCTGAGATTTTCCTGGGTTGCCAGACAATAACTTTCTTTTGCCCTGATTACGGTGGGTTGGCCACCGATGCCGCGCCCTAGTTCGCTATGATTACTCATAATCACGGCTCGCATTTTTTCAGTTTTTCACGAGAAAAAACAAGAATTTTTGCGCGAAGCCCAGCAAGGGTCGACAAGGGCTAAAAAGAGAATCCCTAATTTGACGAAGCAAGTAGTATTTCTGAAAAACGGACCCTACCATTTTATCGTGAAAAGGCTATTTCTAGTAAGAGCTGTGCTTTAAGTGTTATCCTTTTAAGTGTTCTTTTTCGAGAAAATATAAATTTAAACGGGTCATAACAGATGTATTCTCATAACGTTTAACATGACGATGCGCAAAGAGACAACTTCTGACAGAATACTTCTGACGCGTATCATTTATTTCAACGAACATAGAGCGTATTCCACCCTCGCACCAATAGTAACTATTAGTTACTAAATCCATTCCAACCTCACGAAAAGTTACTACGCTGACCGTTCCAGCCTTCTCGAAATAGTAACTAATAGTAACTATTTGCCTACCACGCTCGGGAGCGTGGTAAGCGTAGTAACCACGAATCTCTGTCACGTGATTGGTCGGATTCCCCGTGGCATGGTATTCCGCTGGAAAATAGAAAAATCGTTCCAGCCTTGACGACAAAAAGGCAGAGTTTGTGACGTCATGCGTAGTAACTACGGTAAGTAGGATGGAACACGCTCATAGACTCTTATGTACAAAGACAAAGGGCGCAGTGCAATATTTCATCAAATGGGAAAGAGGCAAACTTGGCACTCAAGGAAGGGCGTTCTGTTCTGAGCTTGTACACTTTTGGCCTTGTAAGTTTTTGGATTGACAACGAAGTTGCTTTGTATTTTAATTTGTTGATGGGAAATGACTTTTCAGTTCGAACCAAAAATACTAAGAACTCATTCAGTTCAATTCATTCCTGATTCGCGCTGTGTTTTTAGGTTGACGTTTCTGGAGATTTCCTGCGAGTGAGGATCGTCAAGGAAATCCTTCCTCGATTGGTGGGTATCGTCGCGGCTGCCGGAAATAAGAGACTCGAAAGGTTTTCACAGGCAAGTGATGACCCCCTTCTTTATAATCACTTTTTCTCGCGGTTAAGCGATTAAGTTGTGTCTGTTGTTTTTCTTAATGGATCAGCTGAAATTTTAATCCTTCGGTAGTGATTGCTTTTGTTCGTAAGATTGTTTGTTGTTAATCGATATCAAGGGCACTCCCTTTCGCTCCCCGATCGCTTTTTCGTCGGTCAGTCTGTCGGCAAGTCCGTTGATTGCGAGTTCGAATACTTTCAGCTGGGCTAATACGATGAAACTTGGCAGGCATATCAGGGACCAGACCAGATTGACTTGGAAATTTTCACTTCTGGATCCGACCATCATGTTGGGAGTGGAGGAAGGGAGAATCGGGAAATTTTGTGACTTGCATAACTTACGAACGGGTGATCAGATGTGAATGAAACTTGATATCTGTAAAGAGCCATTTCAAGTCTGGATGGGATCCGATAACTCTGAGGAGTTGAAGGGGGGCAGCGGAAATTGAATGAGACACTTAGAGTAGGGGGATTGAGGTGAAACTTGGTGGAAAGAACATCCACAAGCCAACTACATGCGTCATTTACAGAACCGGACCGGATCCGCGCATTGTGGGATTTATGGGGGGAGTTGGAAAGGGAAAACAATATCAATATATTCTAAAGAATGAAGGGTTTACAAGCAATTCCAAAGTGTTATGTATTGTGTCCGGATACCTGTCAGTAGGCCACCTTGTGTCAGCGTACCGTCAGAGTACCCCAGGATTTTAACCGCCGTTTGGCATAGCCAATCAGATAGTCAGGCTTTTTGGTAGGCTACCTACTTCCCCTGCATCAAATTGCTACACACTTACTGTTTCCGACACTAAGTTTGATTCGACCGCACCCCCTCCGGCCTTTCCGACGCTCGGACTCGGAAGTAAGTAATTTAATTTTTTTTAGGATCACAAACTTCTGTCCGAGACTCTCGTTTGCCTGACAACATTTCTTGAGAAGCTAGACGTTCGGACAAAAGAGCGTCACGATATTCTGGTCGTCTGTGGAAAACTGTTGCTGAAAGATCCGGATACTGATATAAAGGTATGTGTTCCTGTCGGGAGTTGATTGCTTTTTGCTGGTTCGTTGAGCTCACTCATTAGCGTATATACTTCTAGAATGATTTTGAGAAACTTGCGCCGAGTTTTCCTTAGATGTGGCAAACCTAGGGATCAAACTAGTGGGATGAAACATTTGACCTAGATGATCGAGGTGATGCCGGAAATGCTCCGACTCAAGTGGAACTAAATATCTTATTTCTAGGTCCGATCCTGGGAGATTGAAGGGGGTATTTTGTGACGTTCTCATCTACTTTCTAACACCACCTACTCGTAACAAGTCCCATACGAGCTCGTAGCTCTTGTTTACTTTCGGGTTGATGCAAGTCATAGTTTTGAAGTTTCGGCTTTCGTTTTTATCTTAATAGAAAGGTAAAACGTTCAGCTATACCACTGAAGTTTTTCAGACTCACTCCTTCTTTAGATTTTTGGCAAGGGTACGAAGTCGCCCCATATATGGGGTGACTCCAGCCTGTGCCAAACGACCTGTGCAGAGCAGACTAGTTCACTAAGCTTTTTTTTTATACCCAGCATTTTAGCATGGATATAAAAAAGGTCTTAGCTTACTAGACTGGTGCAGAGTCCTTTTTTTCACCTTACTAAAATATACTCGTGAACAACCTTCTCTTATCACATCATTGACCCGCCGAATCCCCTTCTCACGCTATTCATCTTCCAGCAGGCGCCTTACTGTTCCAAATAGTCGACTTGCTGCCTATCCTATAAAAGGAAGTGGAAAAAAACGGAAATACCTGTTGAAACGGCCGTTTTTATGGCACTTGCAGCCTCTGGCTCAAATGCCATATACCGATCACAATTCCGTCTGTCGGTCGGTCCGAGTTTTTTGTCACACTTTTTCGAGTTAGGTTGAGATGGCGTGGCGAGCGCTATGAAATAGCCGCCCCACGCTGTCTTAGTTTTAGCTTGTTAAGTGTTGGTTTCACCCTTTTTTTGCTGTGATGATGCAAGTAACCAAAGACTTAGTGCAACCATCATGCAGATCAAGTACGAAAAGCCTGCCTTAATTGAACTTTTTTCACCTTGTTTGACGACAGCGCCATGTACGTTTTGCAGACTGTGGCTGATCGGACTCTTAAAAATGCCGCCAGAGTGCTCTCACGTAGCTGCAACATTCGGACTCCCAGAAATTCCACCAGAGTATTCTCACGTGGTTGCAACATCTATCAAGCGCTGTCACCGTGGAAAACGCGGAGGAAGACGCACCCGAGGAGTAAAAATACCAGTATTCGTCTCCTCTGAGAGAAAATCTAACAGGCAGCCTCGTAGGCAAAGTTGCCGAGTAGAAGTGCGCTGCTTTCATGCTCGCGAACTTCCGCCTATTCTAAATCTCTGGTATGTTGAGCCAGCTGTGATCAGTGACTGTGACAACCCACCAACTCTGCGTCCTAAACTTTTTGTAGCCAAGCACAAGTTGCCTAACATCCTCGTCTGTAACGCTCGATCTTTGAATAAGAAAACTGATGAACTAGAAGTTATCGTCAGGCAGTACAACGCCTCAATCGTCATAATAAGCGAATGTTGGGACATTACTGATGAGTCGGCGCGCATTAAAGGCTACACTAGCCACTTTAATACCCGTCGTGATCGAGGCTTGAATCGTCGTGGAGGTGGCGTTGGACTTTACTTTCGCAATGACCTACCCTCAAAGCTGTTAAGCGAGCCCAGTGACTCCGGCCATGAAATATTATGGACTGAGTGTAAACCCCCACGTTTATCAAAAAGATTCTCGTGTTTGATTGTCGCTTCTGTCTATTATCCGGAAAGTGCCAGAAACAGGAAGGAACTGATCGAGCACATTCAGTTTTTTCGTCGACAAAATGCGCCGCAGGTATGCCTCTCCTGCCTTTGTGATTGCCGATGACTTCAATCAGACAAACAAGCAATGGGTTTCCAGTGTTCTGGATTTGCGGCAAGCCGTCACAATACCGACACACCAGAGCGGCAGCACACTTGACTTAATTTTTACGAACCTGACAGATTTCTATCATGCACCGCAGTCGCTAGGACCCCTTCAGAACTCTGATCACTTCATCATTTTCTGGGAAGCTAGTTCGGCCATCCCTAAACCCAAACAAATCAAAACTACAGTGCGACCACTCACCCAAGATTCGATTTCTACATTTGGTCGATGGATCGGTAATTATGATTTTGGGGAGATTTGTTCCGAGCAGGACATCAATGTCAAAGTCAATAAGCTGAATACGCTTCTTCAAGAGAAGTTTCAAACGTGTTTTCCCACTAAGGTGATTACCGTGAGTGACACTGATAAACCGTGGATCACCAGCAAACTAAAGGACCTAATAAAGATCCGTTGTCGCCTTCACAGCGCAGGTGATACCGTTGCCTAAAATAAGTTGCGTAACTATATAGTTAAACTGAATAGGCGCGCGCAGAAGCAATATGTGAGAGACAAGATTACCCCATTACTTACCTCAAATCCTCACAAATGGCATTCCTCAGTGAAAAGACTTACCGGTAAAGCGACACCTAGAGACCTAAGACTCGCATATGTACCACCTTTCCATCAATCACCAGTTCTGATATTGAGAGTCTCATTGCTGACGCAGAGATTGATGACGTTGGTGAAGTGTCCGAATATGCGGTTTACAAAGAACTCCAGAAACTGAAATAATACTGTGCGTCCTACCCTGGTGAGCTTCCCGTACAGCTCTTACGCGAATTCGCTATTTTCCTTGCCAAGCCGCTTTCCTCTATAATCAATCAGTGTTTCCTACACCAAGTGTTCCCTAGTGCGTGGAAGAGGGCCTATGTTCGCGTCATTCCAAAGGTGAAGTGTCCCAAATCTTGTGATCAACTCCGACCCATCTCAGTAACTCCGAACCTTTCTAAGGTGGCAGAAACGTTTATATACCGTGAACTGATGTCACAGGTCTCTGGATCCCTCGACCCGTACCAGTATGGATGTTTAAAAGGTAGCAGCACAACTGTCTACTTAGTGCGTCTGTACCACCTCATCGTCGAGTGGCTCGACCGAGGAAGTGCCATCATCGATCTTCTCCTTGTGGACTACCGAAAAGCTTTTGACCTTATTCGCCACTCCATTGCTATGACAAATTTGAGCACCATGGGAGCACGCAAACATACCCTCCTTCTAGTGATCGATTTTTTACGAGCCCGTTACCAGTGTGTGTACAGTCTTCTCCCAGGGGACACTGATTCCGAATGGGCTGAGCTAACGTGCGGAGCTCCACAAGACACAAAACTTGCGGCACTTTTGTTTTTGGCAGTGATAAATTTTGTCCTTTCTGGGTTCGATGAAAGATTCAAGTATGTTGACGACTTGTCAGTTCTTCTCAAGTACATTATCGAGAACTCCGAGGCAGTTCCTCAGTTCTGTGACGAAATATTCAGCAATTTTAAAGACCAATGTGCTACTAACAGCCTACAAATCAACGAAGGGAAAACCAAAATCCTTCGCTTTAATCCCCTGAAAAGGGATTTTGTGTGCCCTCCTCCACCGTATCCTAGTGTACCTTCGGCTGTTATTCTCGGCGTCACGTTTAGCGTTGATTGCTCGTTTAGTCTTCACGTTGATACTATAGTAAGAAAAGCCAACTGTGCGATGCGTACCCTTATCTTAATGCGTCGATTCGATTTTTCAGTGTTGCAGCTAAAGCTGGCGTACCTGACATATATCCGACCAATTGTAGAGTATGCTTGCCCTGTTTGGGGGCCTCAAGTCAATAACAGGATACTTAAGTGACCAACTTGAGTCAATACAGAAAAGAGCCGCTAAAGTAATATTGTGTGAAGCATTTACTGATTATGAATCAGCATTATCAACCTTACAACTACCGTCCCTTTACGACCGTCGGTTCAATTTGATATGCAAATTTGGCCAATTCCTTCTACGAAGTGACAAACATAGGGCCATACTACCACCGGTCATTTCGAATCGAGTTGACACTAGGTCTAAAAACAAAGAAAAACTGGCACCGCCTACCACACGAACAAATCGGTTTTCAAACACGTTCGTTCCGTATTACACGTCAGTGTTTAATAAGTGCTGAAGTTTCTGTTTTTATTTGTGTCCCCTTTTAATTTGTAAGCCCAAGCGCCATTTAGTTGAGTTCTCTTCTTGACTATGATAGCTTGTGTAAATAAATGATTCTCAGTCTGATTCTGATACTTCCAGATGTGCTAGGACAATGAAACTTGGCAGGCATATCAGGGACCCGACCAAACTAACCTGGAAATAATCAGTTTCCCGATCCGACCATATGCGGGGGAGTGCGGGGCTGGGCATTTTGTCACACTTTTCCGAGTTAGGGTACTTCTAGATAAGCCAGGACAATGAAACTTGGCAGGAATATCAGGGACCCGACCAAACGAACTTGAAAATTTAGGGCATTTTGTCACACTTTTTCGAGTTAGGGTACTTCCAGATGAACTAGGACAATGAAACTTGGCAAGAATATCAGGGACCCGACCAAACTAACCTGGAAATAATCAGTTTCCTGATCCGACCATATGCGGGGGAGTGGGAGCGCTGGAAACTTGAAAATTTAGGGCGTTTTGTCACACTTTTTCGAGTTAGGATACTTCCAGTTGTGCTAGGACCATGAAACTTGGCAGGCATATCAGAGACCCGACCAAACAAACTTAGAAATAACCAGTTTTCTGATCCGACCATTTTGGGGGGGGGGAGTGGAGGGCAGGGGAATCCAGGAAATTGAGAAGTGTGTAACTTTCGAACGGGCGATCGGATTGTAATGAAACTTCATAACTGAATAGAATATATATCTATAATGTCCCGTTTAAAGTCTTGACCGGATTCGATAGCCAGGGGGGAGTCGGGGGGGGGGGAGGAGACCGGAAAATTCAAGAAGCGGTTAGAATGGAGGGATCGGAGTGAAACTTGCTGGGAAGAACAAGCATCTGCTCTAGATAAGTCCTTTAGACCATTGTACTGGATCCGGACACTTATGGGGGTGGGGGGGAGGGGGTATCCCGGAATTCCGATGATGGTGGTTTTGGGGATTTTCACGATGAAACTTGGCAGGCATATCAGGGACCCGATCAATCTGACTTCAAAATACAAATTTTGTCGATCTGATAATGGTGGGGGGAGTGGAGGGAGGGGAATCCGAAATTTTCAGTCATGCGTAATTTTGGAATGGGTGATCGGATTCGAGTGAAATTTAAGAACTGAACAGAGGACATTTCTCCGATGATCTTTTTGACATCCGGACCGGATCCAGCAACTATTGGGGGGGGGGCGGAAAATACGTGACCCGTTTAGAATGGAGGGATCGGGATGGAACTTTGTGGGAAGAACAAACAGATGCTCTAGGTAAGTCATTTACTGAATCGGATTGGCTACGAGCACCGTGGGGGAGCTGGGGGGGGGGGGGACCGGAAATCTTGAGAAACGGTTAGAATGATGGTATCGGAGTGAAACTTGCTGGGAAGAACAAACATCTGATCCATGTAAATCTTTTACATAATTTGACTGGATCCGGACACTTGAGGGGGGGGGGGGGTAGGAGGGGGTTTCCCGGAATTCCGTTTTTTAGGGGATTTTCACGACGAAACTTGGAAGGCATATCAGGGACCCGGTCAAACTGACTTGGAATAAAAAAAAATCCTCGATATGATAATCTTGGGGGGGGGGGAGTTGAGGGAGGTGAATCCGGAATATTGAGTCATGCGTAACTTTGGAACGGGTGATCGGATTCGAGTGAAATTTAATAATTAAACAGAGGACATTTTTCTCTGGTGATCTTTTTCATTTCCGGACCGAATCCGGCAATTATTGGGGGGAGGGTGGAAAATACTTGACCCGCTTAGACTGGTGTGATCTGGATCGAACTTCGTGGGAATGACAAACAGATGCTCTGATTAATCATTTACAGAACCGGATTGGCTCCGGGTATTGTGGGTGGAGTTGGAGGAGGGGGGGGGGGGGCTGGGATTCCGGGACGATGAAACTTCGCTGGAATATTGGAGACTCAACAACATTTGCTTAGAAATTGCTACTTCCCAAATCCGATTATTCCTTAAAGTACCAATCTTGACCGCAAAGTAAAAAAAAATACTTTTAAGCAATATATGCATTTTCATGATGCCCATCAGCCCATTAGCATTTTTTCCTCAAGGGTTTTGCTTACAAATGAAGTTCCAGCTCCCTTAGAGTGCGCATCTCAACCGCAAAGTCGAAACTTACTTTTGATCAATCAAATCATCTTAACCCATGCAAGTGCCATATGAGCTTACAGCTCTTGTTTTGTAAAAGCAGGCTGTTTCTGTTTTTCCAAAAAAAGGGCAAACAGAAACGGTTTTCCGTTTTTTTTTCACCGTTTGTGTTTCTGTTCCGTTTTTTATTAGCTGATTTTTACCTTTTCTGTTTTAGCAACAGAAACGGTGCCAACCCCTAATGCAAATGCCTTATTACTAGGCTGCACGTAATGAATTCATTTATTCATTTCCTTGCCAGAGAATATATTTCAGTTGGCTCATGTTGATAGTAGCTTCAGAGTCGGTAGAGCTGGGCGCAGAAAGTTGGAAAAGTTTTGCGAGATTCTGCGCGTAGACCATAGCCTGTCCTGCGGCTTCACTCTAGACTTTTACCAGCTCTTTCGCCTGGTTCACCCTGATTGCGTCAACAACGTTGTGTTTTCCCGCATACGCAGAGACTCTCGCAATGTCAGCGTAGAATTATATTAAAAAGGTGATTCAACCTGACAACTGTTTAATTTATTTCCCCGTAACTCTGAATAGACACCTGCTCTTGCTAGAAGGGCCCAAATCCACTAGCAGATAAACCCAACAGAAGTAAAAATTTCCTCGACAGCACAAACCTAAACAAATCCGATTCCCAAGGATCTGTGTTGGTTCGGATAGTTCACTCCGCAAGCGACTTAATTCGAGTTCGAGGCCATTCACCAAAGACGTTTTATCGCGGGAAGATTGTGTGCCAGACTTTTCTGGCTGTCACGAAAACAGAATTGTGTGCCACACTCGACCCAGTAGTTGAACTTCGCGTAAACGCCGTTTTGTCTGTTTGTGTGGCGGTAATTTCAAACGTCTGAAAATAAAAATTAATCCAGAAAAAATCTATAAACAGAACGTCAGGCTTGCGTCCTTACCATTCTGTACTAGAAGGATCTGCAGTTTTATGTCCATATGCCTGGTAAAGTAATTAATTTTATTATTTAGACTGAATTTGAATTTTCCGCCGAATCCGAGCCACAGAAACTTGCTGGTCGCGGAAACACACTTGTGGGCCACACGAACGACCGTGGAAACACGCTCTTCGGTCTACAGCCGAACCACAAACACTTTGAGGAAAAACGCCTGAAGATTGGTCACCTTTGTCCTGACCCCTCTCTACTCTTCCACTCCGTTCTAATAGAGCCGCGTGCGTCATGAGACCCAGCGTTTCGACGCAAATCGGAGCGTTTCGACGCATAGCGCAGCGTTTTAAGGCAGAAATGCAGCCTGTGTGCAACTTGACTTACCGTTAAAACAGTCCAATCAGCAAGAAGTTGAGAAATTTCCGTTCATTTAGTTTGGTTTCTCTGCTGTTCTTGTATTTTACTATTTCTAACTCGTTCCACCTTTTAGGTTTTGGTTACCGGCCTGTTCCGAGTTTGCACTTCGGATACTCACTTAGCAGACCATGCCTGGCTTGTCTTGGACCATCTTGAGCAGTCCAGCCCGAACCGTATTTCAGACATTCAGGAGTTCAAGGTGTTGTTGTGAAATAAGATTATGTAAATATTGGAACGTTATATATCCCTGGAATTCGTTTGTTTTCTCAGCATGTCCTTAACTTTTGTATCTCTCATGTTTTAAAGGACAACTCTTACTAGAAATGATGTTTTTACGATGCAATGGCTCATAAATATCAGTTTTCGAAAATACCATTACTTGCCGCGTTAAATAAGCGATTTGTTTGATAACGCTTGTCGACTTTACCCAGCCTTCCAGCTCTCCGACGCGGCGGCTGGACGCAAAATATTTGGAAACTGAACGCTCTGTGTTTAAAAGTGGCAAAACTACGCTAGAGAAAAGAAGTCCAAAACAGAAGATAGACCTGATGGTCTACCATGTCTTCCAAAAACAACAAGACCAAAGGTTTCGATGGGATCCCAAAAATTTAATGTTTGATCTAGACAACTCCTTGAACTTTTTTTGCTGAAGAAGGTCAACGGCTAATCGTGCGCGAAAACCAAGTTCAGATATGGATCAACCATGTGTGTATTTTCCCCTAGGCTATACGTCATATCTACTTTGACGAAACTGATCAAGTCCGTCTGCCCTACTTCCGCCAATTCTCCGGTTTCAACCGGATTCCGGGCGAACTACTTGTCCGGCAAAAACTAAAGTTCAAAAACGTATTCGGCGTATATTACCTTACCCCTATATCGAACATCTAATCAACTTCAGATAAAACTTTCACTTTTAACAAATTTTCCGATTTCAGCCGGATTCCGGGGGAACTATATGTCCGACAAGAAAATGATTTTCATATAAATGTTCATCATGTCTTCTTACCTCTAAACCGAACATCTAATCAACTTTATATAAAACTTTTACTTTTAACAAACTTTCCGGTTTTAACCGGATTCTGGGCGAATTACTTGTCCGGTGAGAAAATGGTTTTCATATTCATGTTCAGTATATCTTCTTCAGGGGGGGGGGGGGGGGCAGCTTTGAAACTCTCGTCGAAACTAAGATAGGCCTACAGAATTCAAGCATCCACAGAAACAGATCGGTTTTCTTTAGTATACCTTTGTCTTTATGGTAAGATTGGAACACGTAAGCCTTGAAACTTTTATAGCGATATGCATGCGCTATGCAGGGTTAAACACGTCTATGTCAGACGCAGAGGCGTTACTAGCCAAAATGTTCGGGGGGGGGGGGGGCAAGGAATTTACCGACCGGCTGGTAATTTTTACCGACTGTTTTTGCAGAAAAAACGACTGTTTTCAAGAAAAACGACTATATTGACGAAAAATCGACTGTTTTAATGAAAAAATCAACTGTTTTGGCGAAAAATCGCGGCGCTTCGCGCCGACTCGGTTTTTTTTACCGACTGGCCGACAACATTGGGGGGTGGGGGTTCCCCCCCCTCCCCCCAGTAGTGACACCCTAGATCAGACGACCGACTAAGTGATCTTTTGGTCATTGGTACCCAACCTGAAAAAGCGGAGAAGATTGACGTCAATCGCGCAGTGGACAGTTTCCCGAATTTCCGAATTTGAAGAAGCGTCGTTTCGCCTTGGTCGATTAGTAAAATATTGCTTTGTTTTTTTTTTTGTTTTTATCACGTTTTTGGGATCCCAAAACGTAAGCGGAGGGATACCTATGACATCGCAAAAGTTGTCCGTCTGTCCGCACGATAATTCTCGAGGGGATTGAGATATTTTGATGAAACTTGATGGGAGGATTCTTTGGGTCAAAGTACGGGTCAAGTTCCAAGATGGGCTCTGTAGCCCTATATTTGAGGGTGGGGGAGGGGGTTCAGATTAAGGGACAAACAAAATATTTTTAAACAGCTAATGTGATAGTCGATTATGGGGTAAGAAGACATGCTGAGCACGATGGTGAAAACCATTTTCTTGTCGGACAAGTAATTCGTCCAGAATCCGGCAAAAACCGGAAAGTTAGGTAAAAGTAAAAGTTTCATTTTAAGTTGATTAAATGTTCTGTTTAGGGGTAAGGAGACATGCTGAACACGATGGTGAAAACCTTTTTCTTGCCGGACAAGTAGTTCGTCCGGAATCCGGCAGAAACCGGAAAGTTGGTTGAAAGTAAAAGTTTCATTTCAAGTTGATTAAATGTTCGATTTAAAGGTAAGAAGGCATGCTGAAGTGAAAACTATTTTCTCACCGGACAACTAGTTCGCCGGGAATCCGGCCAAACTCGGAAAGTTTGTGAAAAGCGAAAGTTTTATCTGAAGTTGATTAGATGACAGATTTAGGGGTAAGAAGAGACGCAGAGTCTGTATATGACAATCATTTTTTACACGGACATATAATTAGTCCTGAATCCGGTTTTAACCGGATTTTTTTTAAGTCAAAGTTTTATTTAAAGTTGATTAGATGTTCTTTGAAGGGATAAATAGATCCGCTGGATTCGTTTCTGAATTTTCTTCTTTTTTTTTTGCTGGACTAGTAGTTCGCTCGGAATTCGGGCGAAACCGGAAATTTGACAGAAGTAAAGCAGGAAGTTTCGGTCAGGATCATCAAAATAGATATGGCTTATAGAGGTATATCTGAAGTTGGTTTTCTCTGTTGATTAGCCTGGCGAAGACTGGATCTGGCGAAGACAAGACCCAATTGTCTGGATCAAATATTAGATTTTTGGGATCCCATCGAAACCTTTGGTCTTGTTCTTCTTGAAATAATACTGCTCATTTTCACTTGACTTGGGAAAATCTGCTCCAACTTTGCCCCCCCCCCCCAGGATTTTGACGAAATTACGCCCCTGGTCATCTTAACCGCAAGTCGACTATCGCATTAGCTGTTTTAAAAAAAAATTTCACCCCTTAATTTGAAATCCCTCCCCCAAACCCTAAATGTTGAGCTACAGAGCCCATCTACGAACTCGACCTCTCCCTTTACCCAAAGAGTCATCACACCAAGTTTCATCAAAATATTCGAGAGTTATCGTGCTTACAGACGGACAGACGGACAACTTTTGCGATGTCATAGGTATCTCCACTTACGTTTTGGGATCCCAAAAACAACAATGTGAAGCTTCTTATCTCCTTATGTTTGAAAGAGCTGTCGATGGACTTCCGATTAAGTTTGCGTTGCGTGACAGACATAACTTGGCTGGGCCGTAAAAGCGCTAAAAAGTCGTAGCTACAAAACGAAGCAATGGCGAAAGGCGGGGATTTCAGAAGCTAACAAATCCATAAGGGAGCTGTAGGGATAATATAAAAGGCATACTAAGCAAGAGTCGTTTAAGAATGCGCTTGCCCCAGCCCTCTCGCAGACTGAAAAAAAAAGAGACGAAGGCAAACAAGATATGGCTGAATACATTAAACAAGAGCTGAAAGCTCATATTATGGGACTTGTAAGAACAAATAGCATGTTTGTCAGATACGGTTTGCAGTTGTCCAGGCTGTATCTCTCTCCCGATATTCATTTCATCAGAAAATCGGCTTGATCTACTAAATATGAAATGGTTATTCCACTCGCTGATAACTGTTTCTCCCGCAACGATGATCGGATGAGGGACTATTTTTAAGCCAATCTGACAGAGTCCCTAACACGCCTGCCAAGTTTCATGGTCATAGCACAGACTGCCAAGTTTCCTGGTCATAGCACAGACTGCCAAGTTTCCTGGTCATAGCACATTTAGAAGTACCCCAGCTCGTGATGACCAGAATTGTAGAAAACCCTCTCAAGCTCCCCCAACTGTTAACAAGATCCGGTCCTGTTTTGTCAGTATTGTCTCTACGGCTTACGCTTGTTCTTTCCTCCAAGTCCCATCCCGGTCTCTCGACTTTAAGCGTTTCCCGAGATTTCTTGCACCCCCTCCAGCTCCCCCCCCTCCCAGTTATTGGATTCGTTCCGACCTTGAAATTGATCATCTGAGACACTTGTCAAGTTTCATTCACGTCCGATCACCCGTTCTAAAGTTATGCATGTCACTAGATGCTGGATTCCCCATCCTTCCACTACCCCCAACATCACCGTATCGGGGAAGGAACTATTTTTGAGTTGACCTAGGAGAGTACCTAATATGTCTACCAAATTTCATGGTCATAGTACATCTGGAAGTAACCTAACTCGTGATCACCGCGGAAATCCAAGAAACCCCTCCGACACCCTCCACTGCGACACGATCCGGTCCTGTTTTGTCAATAAAGTATCTAGGGTTAATGCTCGTTCTTCCCTTCAAGTTCCATCCCGATCCATCGACCCTAAGCGTTTCAAAAGATTTCCGGTCCCCCCTCTACCCCCACCACCAGGTATCGGATCCGGGCCAGATTTGAAATTGAAAATCTGAGACACTTGTTCTTCACACTTGTCAAGTTTCATGCATGTCCGATTACCCGTTCCAAAGTTATGTATGATTATAGTCTCCGATTCCCCATCCCTCCACTCCCCCTGCGATGGCTGGATCGGGGAAGTGATTATTTCCAAGTTAACCTGGTCTGTTCCCTCATATGCCTTCCAAGTTTTATCGTCCTAGCTTATGTGGAAGCGTTTCAGAAAATTTCCGGTGCCCCCGTCCAGCCCCCCCCCCCCCTCAGGTATCGAATCTGGTCCGGATTTGAAACGGAAAATCCGAAACACTTGTTCTTGACACACAAGTTTCACGCATGTCCGATTACCCTCTCCAAAGTTATGCATGTTAATAGTTTCCGGATTTCCAATCCCTCCACTCCCCCCACTATGATTGGATCTGGAAAGTGATTATTTCCAAGTTCATCTTGTCAGTTCCCTGATATGCCTGCCAAGTTTCATTGTCCTAGCTTATGTGGAAGTGTTTCACGAGATTTGTTTAGTTTTAGTTTAGTTAGCATCAGAGCAAAATAGCTCTAGTTATTTTGCTCTGGTTAGCATTTAGCATGGGGTCAGACCACTTAGTCTGACTTAAATCTTTAAACCGTATGTCTTCCCGCATTCGCTTCTCCATACATCAAGTCGTAGCCCAGTGGTAGAACACTGGGCCTTTGACACAGAGGTTGCGGATCGATACCGAATTTGAGCATCGCTCTTTTTGCCTGCTCCCCTTTTGCTACCGTTGTTCCTACCCAGTTTCCGGACTCCCGGATCCGGGGAAAGTCGGATTGGGGCAGTGATTATTTGTAAGTTAATCTGGTCGGGTCCCTGATATGCCTGCGAAGTTTCACCGTCCTAGCTTGTGTGGAAGTCCTTAATCCATATCAACCCCGACTAAGGTTCAACAGCATATTCTACCAACCCCTTGGACCTTCGATTGCTCTAGCTCTATCCGAACGAATTTAAGCAAAGAATGACTCATCCAAGAGCAGAGCTATACTAGTGTGAAGAAATAATGACTCATCCACGCGCAGAGTTATCCTAGTATGAAGAAAGGGGTAGGGGTTTGACAAAAACCAGAAAAAGTATTTCGAGAGATTTCGGGTGTCCCCCTCCAGCCCCCCCCCCCAGTTATCGGATCCGAACCGAATTTGACAATGAACATCGAAGACACTTGTTCTTGATGCCTGTCAAGTTTAATGCACGTCCGATTATTTGTTCCAAAGTTATGAATGTCCCATCTTGCCACTCCCCCACTGATGGTCGGATCGGGGAAGTGATTATTTCCAAGTTTATCCTGTTGGGTCCCTGATATGCATGCCAAGTTTTATCGTCCTAGGTCGTGTGGAAGTGCTTAACCTAGCAAAATGTGGACAGACATTACGATCGCTATATGGCACTTGAGTAAGCTCAAGTGCCATAAAAATTGGATCTCGAACTTCTAGTTTCCGTCGCCTCTAGAGAAGGTTGAATTCATCTTTGCTTCAGCTGTTTACCAAAAACCGGGATTCGTGGCTCAGCATCATCCACGAATGGGAGCAGAATAGCTTTTACAAAGTAATTAATTCTCTCCCCAGATAATTCACAATAAAAACACACACAGCTTCTAGTAGTTCTAGAATTGCCAAGCTCCTAATGCGAGAACCGGGGCAATGTTCCAGTGCCATATAAGGCGTATTCTCGCGATTCCCCGCGTTTTTGTTTGTCCCGGGGACTCACTTCCCGTATTCTCGGAAGTCCTCACGGACGCGGAATGCTCCGATTATCATCACCATAATCAAAAAGGACTCCCTTTCAGATTCGGAGGGGAATCAATTTTTGCTGGTTTGCACTGTAAAATTAAGTAAAAAGCATCAGAATAAACAAAACCAAAAATAAAGTGGATCTAGAATAATTTCGTCAACGGCATATCTTTTTTCGAACAAGATCCATTTTAGAAGTAATCGCTGCGTTCTCGTTGTTTTCCATAGGCAGAGTCGCATGGAGTGACTTTAAAGCTGCTTCTTTTTTCGTATACATTCGGCAAACTAATGTAGTTTTGTAAACAATAAAATGATGATGCTGGTGATTTTGTTGCTGGTGGAGCGTAGGTTTGTCAGATACTAGGTTCTGGATAAAAAGAAAATTTATAGTATGTACATACTAGGTAAAGCCCGAAAATAAAGTTGAGACCTTGTGTAGATACTAGGTGAGAGCTAAGAAAATAAGCCTCGTAGAAAACTTCAAATTTCACCATTTGAATTCCTCGTGGTCTGATTAGGTGGGATCCAAACCTAACTAAAATCCGATTTTTTTTGTAGATACTAGGTTTTGTCGGAGGACAGCCGAACTGTGGAGAGCGATGTTCGGACGGGTGGTCCTCTTCAGTAAAGAATGTTTGATAAAACACACATTCAAGTTTAATCGAAAAGGGCTGGGATAGGACAATCTAGTTACCCATCACTTATTCACTTTTCGTATTTAATAAAATTCACCTTTTCGCATTTAATAAACCGGGTGGCGAGAACGTTACAATCACATCCATACGTTTAAAAAAAGAAGGATAAAACCTTCCGTTTTCAAGCGCGAAAACTAACCTCATGACGTAGGGCCATCTAATGGCGTCTCTGAAATTGAACATGTTTGTCCGAGAAGTTGCGTAGATGGCGCCGGATAGTATCATAACAAGTGTTAAACTTCTGAAATTGAAGTTGACACTTGTTTAACTCTTAACCTGTTCTGCCTGTTTGGTTGGTTAGTGTTTTACCTTTACCTGGCTTTACCAACCAGGTATCAGAACAGACAGAATAGCCTTTCACCAAATAAGGAAGGACATTTAATATTAGAGAGGGTTTCCTTCTGGGCTCTAAATTCACCAGGATGAGCAAAGATGGACCTGCCAGTAAGTGAATTTGGGAGACCTCTGCTTAGGCTAGGGTTGCCACTGGTAGTAGGCTACAATTGTACTCTTTTTAGTATACTTGAGCTTACTCAAGTGCCATATAGCGATAGTAATGTCTGTTGGTCTGTCCGCATTTTGCTAGTTTGGGCACTTCCACATGACCTAGGACGATAAAACTCGGCATGCACATCAGGGACCCAACCGGATTAACTTGGAAATAATCACTTCCCCGATCCGACCATCAATGGGGAAGTCGCAACATTGGGAATCTGGAAATTAGTAACATTCATAACTTTGGAGCTGATAATCGGGCGTGCATTAAACTTGACAGGTATCAAGAACAAATGTTTTGGATGTTCATTGTCAAATTCGGATTGGATCCGGTAACTGGGGGGGGGGGGGCTGGAGGGGACACCCGAAATGCTTTTTCTAGTTTTCTTTAAACCCCTACACCTTTCTTCGCACTAGTATAGCTCTGAGCATGGATGAGTCATTCTTTCATCACACTCTGCTCGTGGATTCTTTGCAAGAATTTGTTCGGAGAGAGATAGATCAACCGAAGGTCAAAGGGGTTGGCAAAATTTGTTGTTGGACCTTGGTAGGGGTTGACATAGATTAGGGGGTGCTAGGATGATGAAACTTGGCAGGCGTATCTGGGACCCGACCAGACCAACCTAGAGATACGCAAGCCTTTTATCTTCCTTGCACAAGAAGTTTCTTCTGATCAGGGTAGCAATTTTGGAAGCCTTCTTGACGACAGCTTCATAGTGGGCATAGTGGCTACTGAAGTTCAGTTTGGAATCCACTAATTTGCCTAAGTCTCTTTCTTCTTTACTAAGAGAAATTGCAGCCGAGCCAAAAGAGTATTAGGACGTAACGTGAGAACATGACTTTTCTGAGTATTGATTTGTAGTCTTCAATTCGTTCGAGATCTTCCTGCAGCTGGTTGGGGCTAAGTTGGGGCATACCCTGACTTTGGAGCACCATGCCCCAAATTTGAGGATTTTGTTTGTTGTGTATGACCTAGCCAATCACTCCAGATTTTCATGAAATAATGGTCAGACGGAAGCTTTTACAACCTGATCAAAAACTATCAATCATGCTTCCCTTTTCTCCTACCTTAAACACTATGACACCCTTCCAGATTCTAGGATCTGGAGGTCCAACACCCCGGACTTCCAGACGTTTCTAGCCTGGCTTCACCTTCTGCAACAGTGGTGACTGATGAGTTTTATTAACCCAAGCTCCTGCTCCTGCAAAAAGCAATATAAGCACAAGCATAGTACAAGCTTACAAGGCAAGGCAGGCACTATTTCTAATCACAAATCCTGCCTTACTAGTATTAACATTCATGCATTAACATACCCGCATTTCTCGTGGAATAAAAAAGATGTTTCAAATTAAAACGACCCAATGTTCTGTGTCTCGTGTCGTCTCAAAATCTTGGAATTCAACTGAAGAGTACCGAGGGCCATTGGCAAATATTAATATAGATGGAATGCTAGATCTGGCGAAATTGGATTTGAGTTTAGAGATGACGGCTTTTACTGAGTTTGTCTACTAAAAAAAACGGATATGATAGTCCACTGTCACAAGGTAGTCATTATTATTGAGTGTGAATAGATCGGAGGCAAGTTTTTGCCAGGTGAGATTGATGGCTAGTTCTGTGAAACAGTTGATTTGGAGTATTTGATAGTTAGTGATGGGTTAGAGGAATTGGCCAAATTCTGGGTGAAAGCTTCTGCGCTTTACCAGGCGAATAATTGTGAAAACAGTCATTAAATTAAATAGACACAGAACTTAGAATTGTAAAATAGTCACAGATTTGTACATACCTGTATACACTTTTAATACATAGATTTTAATTTTCGTTATTTTACTTTTATTTGCATGTCATTCAATCCGCATCATTCTTCTGGTTGTTAGTTATATGTCGATTTATGTTTTTTTATGGCACTTGCAGCTTCGCTTAACTGTTAGAGCGTCTGAAGATAGGAAAGTTTTTAAAAGAGCTCTAAAAAGATTTATGTTATCTAGCAATTATATTTCTTCTGTCTGATTTAATTTATTCATTTTCGTTTGTGCTCGGAGGAAGATCTGACCCATGTCGCAAACCTTTTCTATTTTTCATTTTTTCTTTAGTCATATGTCTGTTGTCGTAAATTCTCGTGTTGTCCTTAAATTTTAATGTTGATGTGTGATAGTTGTTTGTTTGTTTTTTCTTTACAATGCCTTAGGCTAGAATTGTATTAATCATTTTTACAAACCCATCAGAATTAGTGAAGCGTCGTTTTTTATGCCACTGGCATGTCTGATGCTTTTGAGAAACTCCAGGTTTATTCATATTTGCTATTAAAATTGTACCTTACCTTACCTTACCATATACCGATCACCTTTCGGTCGGTCGGTCCACTCATCTCGAGATTCTCGAGTTACGGTACTTCCAGATGTGCTAGGAGGATGAAACTTGGTAGGCATATTAGGGACCCGACCAAACTGATTGGTAATTCCACTTCCTTGATCCGACCACCGTGGCGGGGGTGGAGGGCGGGGGAATCCGTAAAATTGAGTAGTGCGTAACTTTCGAACGGGTGATCGGATTCGACAGCTATGGGGGAGTTTGGGGGGGGGGGGGGCGGAAATCTCGAGAAACGGTTAGAATGGAGGGATCAGAGTGAAACTTGCTGGGAAGAACACGCATCTTCTCTAGATAAATCATTTACACAATTGAACTGGATCCGGACAGTTCGGGGGGGGGGGGGGGAGGGTCCGGAATTCCGGTGATGGTGGTTTTGGGGATTTTCACGACGAAACTTGGCAGGCATATCAAGGACCCGATCAAATTGATCTGGGAATAAAAATTTCCTCGGTCCGATCATCGTGTAGGGAGTACAGGGAGGGAGGATCCGGAATATTAAGTCACGCGTTACTTTGGAGCAGATGATCGGATTCGAGTGAAATTTTACACTTGAACAGAGGACATGTCTCTGGTGATCTTTTTCATGTCCGGGCCGGATCCGAGATCCGACAACTGTTGGGGGGGGGCTGGAGACCGCTTAGACTGGAGAGATCGGGATGGAACTTTGTGGGAATATTAAACAGATGCTCCAGATAAATCATTTACAGAACCGGATTGGCTCCGGGCACTGTGGGGGGAATTGGAGGGGGGGGGGGTCCAGAATTCCGGTGATCGCGAGTTAAGGTACTTCCAGATGTGCTAGGACGATGAAACTTGGCTGGAAAATTAGCGATTAGATAAGATGGGCTTAGAAATCGCCACTTTCCAAATCCGACTAATCTACCAACCAACCAAGCAACCTACCATACCAGTCTTGATCGCAAAGTAAGAAAAATACTTCTGAGCAAAATATTCATTTTCATGATCCCCATGAACCCATTATGATTTTTGCCTCAAGGGTTTTGGTTACAAATAAAGTTCTAGCTCCCTTAAAGTGCGCATCTTAAGCGAAATACTTTTGACCAGACGATATATATTAATGACCCCCAAGGGCCTGCTATAGTATTTGCCTCAATGGTTTTGCTTACAGATTAATTTGTAGCGCTACGCCTTTAAGGTGTGCATCATTACAGCCAAGTTAAACATTTTTTTTTTACCAAACGATACATTCTCGTGATTTTCAAGTCCATGACCATTCTTCTCAAGGGTTCTCCTTACAGATGATCGGAACAAACCCACGAAAAGGCAAATTCTAGATTTCCTCGTCTGAACCAGCCTCGCAAGTGCCATATGAGCTAAATATTCTTTGAGCCCAAGCTGACTTTGAAACATTTATTCATTCAATGTTTACAACGGGTACGTCAGCTACGATTCTTCATCAGCGGTATTTCGGCCCTTTTTGGCAAGGGTCCTCGTCAGGCTGTCAATCCTCTGGTTCAACTTCGGGGAAGGAAACAAACCTGACAGGTTTGACTTGACAGCCTGACGAGGACCCTTGCCAAAAAGGGCCGAAGTATCGCTGATGAAGAATCGTAGCTGACATACCCGTTGTAAACATTGTTTGAACATATAGCTTCCAGCTCTTGTTTGGTTCCGCATCGTTTTTCTGTTGGTACTATGGTGGATTTTATGATTTAGTTTGTTTTACGCTGAAGACGGTTTGCCAGAAGTGCAACCGAAATATCCGAAATTATATTTATCCCTCGCATATTAACGTACCAATAAATTTTGACAATTTGAATGTAATTGGGTGATCCCAAGAACAGATAATCAGATAGAACCTCCGTCTTTGGTCCCGTGCAGCGACTATGGATACACCGACAATACTGTGTGGCGCTAGAGGCACTTGCTCTAGCTTTGAGTTGATATCCGTCTAGTTCCGTCTTCGCCGTTGCTCATGGCAGAGCAATAAGTGCAAGAGGCATGCTGACCCGCTCTGGAGCGCGTCCAGAGAACCAATCGGCTTTGACTTTGAAGGTTCCTTCTACGTGGCTTCACAGCGATATAGCTATTTTTAGAGGTAACGAAACGTGATGTGCCGCGTAGCTCCTAACCTCCGCTCGTTTGCATCGGACAGGGTACGGGGAAATATTCGAATCCGCATGGTCATATTACAGAGATAGGGAAATGGAGGTTCTATCAGGTTATTTGTTCTTGGCAGGTGATCCCTAGGTCCGCCTATGTTTTGAAACATCTTCCCTGAAACGGCAAGACTTTGTATAACATGTGCAATTGTGATAACTGGAAAATGGTTTCGTAACAGGTTTATTTTGCAGACCAGAAACATCTCAAGTACATTAGTCTAGTGACTCTGACTGTTCAGAATGCTGCTGTGGGACTTAGCATGCGATATGCTAGGACTCGACCAGGAGATCTGTTCTTGTCATCATCTGGTAAGTTCTTTTAATTGCACTTTTTTAGTTGCCATTTTCAGAAGCCAGTATCTTCGACTAATCTTCGACTTCGATAAACCACAAAGATGGCTCTCACTCGCTGAAAAGGAATTCTTCCAGATATTGTGGCGTTACTTTTCAAACTATGGCTTGACGTTTTCATTTGTTGGCGCCACTTAAAATACGAATACGAACTAAGCCGAATTCTGCTTCTCTCGTGAAACTGTATCTAGGAATTAAGTGAACAGAAAACCCTAAAATTGTCTCACGGCTCCCGGTAATCTCTGGCTTATTCATAAAATATTTGGTTATTGATAGATTTTTAGCTGAAAGTTTTTGTGGCTTTAGCTTCGAAAACTCGATGTCACTCGTGAGTTTGGTGTAGTGAGTTGCAGTGGGAGGTCCTACTGGCTACAGTTCAAGCTAGGACAGCAGTTAGACTAAGAATGAGTGGAACAGAGAACGAATTAATAAGGTATAATTACCGTTAAGTTGATCGCAGTTCGTAACTGGCTTTAAAGCCAGTCATGAGCTGGAAAATCGTGCAGCAAACAACTGGGCAGATATGAACTGAAGTAGGCCTGTTACTTCTGGTGAGAAAACGGTTGAACCCTGTCTGTATGGGATGCAAGAAATGCTGTAGGACGTTAGCATGAGTGTCGAAGTTCCAGCAGGTTTAGCGGGTATTCAACAAGACAAAAGGTTTCGATGGGATACCAAAAACTTTGATCCAGACATTTGGGTCTTATGGATTATTGTGCAATTAAAATTTAGAAACAGATTAAAACCAGTGGTAATCATCTGAGAAGACCAATTTTAGATAAGGATTCAGCATGTGTGTGTTACCCCTGCAGCCTACGTCATATATATTTTGACGAAATTGATCAAAACTTCCTTCCTTACTTCCGCAAAATGTTTGGTTTCGGTCAGATTCCCGGCGAACTACTTGTCTAGCAAAAAACTAAAGCCCACAAGTGAATTCAGCATGTCTCCTTATCCCTACATCGAACCTCGGTTTCAGCCGGATTCCGGACGAACTAAGGCCTACGTCCGGTGAGAAAAGCGTTGTCATAAACGAATTCAGCATGTCTTCTTACCCGTAAATCGAACATCTTCCGATTTAAATAAATCTTATACTTTTAAAAAAATCTCCGGTTTTGGTTGGGTTCCAGGCGAACTACTTGTCCGGCGAGAAAAAATGTTCATATTCGGAATCAGCATGTCTCCTTACCCCTAAATCGAACCTCGGTTTCAGCCGGATTCCGGATGAATTAAGGCGTACGTCCGGTGAGAAAAGCGTTGTCATAAACGAATTCAGCATGTCTTCTTACCCGTAAATCGAACATCTTCCGATTTAAATAAATCTTATACTTTTAAAAAAAAATCCGGTTTTGGTTGGGTTCCAGGCGAACTACTTGTCCGGCGAGAAATAATTTTCATATTCGGAATCAGCATGTCTCCTTACCCCTAAATCGAACTTCTAATCAACTTCATAATAAACTTTTACTTTTCACCAATTTTCCGGTTTTTGCCGGATTCCGGGTGAACTAATCGTATTCGGATTCAGCATATCTCGATATCCCTAAATCGACTATTTCATTAGCTTTTAAAAAATATTTCATTCCGCCCCTTAATTTGAAACCCCTCCCCCACCTCTAAATTGACCCCCCACCCCACCCCTAAATATACAGCTATGGGGCCCCATTTATTAACTTACCTTAAATTACCTTAAATCGTGTTGTCCAGAGACAAAGGTGGGTGGTCCTCCGGTCTAGTTGTGCCTTTTGAGGGCACCCCCACACCTACCCAGTTCAGGGGCAAATTTGCCCAGACTGCCCAGTGAATGTTCATAACATGACCAGAGCTGGACAGAGGACGATGAAGTTCCTTGTACTTGTAGATCCTACGGCTGGAAAATTAGTTTTAAAGTTGCACCTCCCCCACCCCGTTCATGGGCAACTGGACCCAGATTGCCCAGGAGTAAAGTTCGTTACCAGTGACAGGAATTAACAGGCAACAAGTTGAAACTTGGTAGGTTTGTGAACATTCGGGGTCTCTTTTTGCTTTTCGCGGGCCAAAACCCCACCCCCCTTGGTTCAGGGGCGATTGGGCCCAGATCGCCCATGTTTTAATGTTTTTAATTTGACAATGACTGGATGAAATTCCTTTGTGCTGTTGGATCATAGGGTTGGGAATATGTATGTGGATTGAACCACCCCCACCCTCCCCGTATTTATGTACAAGTGGCTCCAATTTACCCATGGGTTAAGTTTTTGACCCGTGACGGGAATCAAAGTCTAAGCTGGTATAGTCGAGGATGTTTAGGTCTAGATATGCAATTTGAGGGGTCCCGCCCCTCCCCCCCGCCCCTCCCGTTCATCGGTAGCTGGGGCCAGATTTCCCGTGAGTAAGTTCGTCTATGACATGTCTCGAGTTCAACTCTTGTAACCCCCCCCCCCCCCCGAGATAAATCCCAGAAAGTCCCCAAATTAACACCAGTAATTTCCACTCACGAAAGATACAGGAAAAGCTTCGTTCCATCTTTCGTGCAACTTTTTAGTTCTCACGACTAAAAATGAATTTATCTTGTTCCATTTGCATTTACATATTTTGGTTGTATTTAGATTGTATATGTATATATTGACATCTCCAAATCTGCTGTAATGTCCATTGAAAACGTTTTCGTTTATGATATGTCGACGAGAAATACAAATTCGGCATGATTGCTGTGAAAGTCATTTTCAAATTAAAGTTTAACTGAAAAGCAAAATTATTTGTGTATCATTTAGTTGAATACACTGAGTTATTTTGATTCTGCTAAGAGATTTATTGATTTTCCACTATCTGCTCTCGTAGTGAGGTTCAGAATATCCGCGGCTGTCGCCACAGCGCAAGTTCTACTATAAATATTCCTTCAGCCCAAGCTGACTGCGAATCATATTTGATTGTGGAAAACGGATACGTCAGCTGAATTTTATTGGAGCTATATTTCGGCCCTTCTTGGGACCCTTGCCAAGAAGGGCCGAAATATAGCTCCAATAAAATTCAGCTGACGTATCCGTTTTCCACAATCAAATATAAGTTCTACTATGACGCGGAATATTTGAATCTGAACACAAACGCGGCTTTTCAGTGGGCGGTGATAAGCTTGGTGAACACTGCTTAGTGCCTGAACAAAAATATTTCATAAACGTTTTTCGTCAAGCATACGACACAAATAGGACCACAAATCTGACAGGGAGATTCTGACAGGGAGATTCCACTATTTGAAAACTGATTATGCGTGAATAGCGGAGCAACGAAGTAACGGATTTTCAGCGGGTCTTCAAGCCTCTTTAAGTGAATAAGTGAGGGATAACAGGACTGTCGCATCTCTGCCCTTTTCAGTTGAACTTTAAATTCTATTCTATTCTATTCTACTTGGGGATATATATGTATAGATGCCGATTTTGGTGCAACAGCAACAAATAAGACCATGCGGCGTTCTTCAGTCCTTAATGATCAGTTGGAAACTGGACGGTTGTGCCATATGATCGACGAAATGCCGTTCTTAATGAAGTTGTGACGAAGGGGTATTAGGCTGCTACGGTTTGGTTTATTGCACTTTTTATTACCTTGCTAATGGAAAAGAGGTTTAAAGGGTCGGACTGGCTAGCAAGACATTCAGTGTTCAAACTCAAACCGTTCTTGCAAGATCTAGAAGATCTTCTTTGGATTTCTAAATGCGGTTTGTTTACATTAAAAGCTTTTAAACTGGGATGATTTTAAATTAGATGATATAAGATGCGATAAACATTTTACTTTCACACTACACGTCTGAGCGCTTGCGCACTTGTTTACCTATATATGTCAGCCACCCCCCCCCCCCCCCCCTCATGCGTCGCTTATGCCTTGGACAGACACTGGGCGACGAGTATTTGCGAACTGGAACGTTTTACAAGATTTTTGGCATCATCGTCACAAGTCAAAAGTTGAGATTTTTTCAACTTTATGATAAAAGTGAAGAAAATTCGTCTCGATAACCTGACCTTCTGTTCGCAGCAATACTGACCTAACATTGCAGATTTTGCTGCTTTTAGCCTGAAGCCCATAGGCTTATTGCGAATAGCCCACCCTCCAGAAGGTATAGGAGGCTTATGATTTTGAATAGTGAGATAAAACTGCTAGCTTTTTATCATGTTCGTTCCGGTCGTTGAGGCTGTATGGGATCACATCTGTTTCTTTATAATAGCATTTCAGCAGTACAATAGGTAAGGGGATGGTAGCTCATTTGTCGTTTGAAGAAATTAAGATGGACATTGTTCATGTGCAAGAAAACAATATAGAAATTTAGCGGGATCGCCTGCATAGCGAAGCAATAGCATTTATTTTTTCATTCCACCCTTCATTTTCCATCCCGTGCATTACGAATTTGTCTTCTCAGCTGGGATCTGGACATTTTGTTATTTAGTTTGTTATTAAAAAGAACCTGAACCTGAACCTTCTAAAGTAGCTCCGTTCTTTGTCACGGGAGTTCTCACCTGTTGTCTCCGGTTATTCTTATAAGGCATTTTACACCCACCGGTGACTACTCACCAGTCTTATAACCCGTTTTTGAACTAACCGGTGACCGGTTTTATCTCACCGGTGCGGACTAACCAGAACCTGCTCGGGAGCCCGGCTTTACCGAGAAGTTAGCAACTTTTCGTCAAAACTTGACGGGGTTTCACGGTTTCGCGCAAAACCCGGAATTTAGGCCGTCTTTGCACTCACCGGTGACTACCCACCGGTGAACCAAAAACGCGTCACAAGAGAAGAACCGGACACCGGTGACAAAACACCAGAGACAGACAGCCCGGAGTGCAACAAACGCAGCTAGTGTTGCATGCGGTTACATAGTAAAATTGCTCATTTGTTTAGGATGATCCTGGTCCAACCACGGTGGGCAGAGTTGGGGGGTGGGATCACTGATGGGAGTTTAAGTCGTAAGTCACCGAATAAAGGGGACCATTTCCCGGATTGATAGTATCGTGTACAGCCAGATCAGTCGAAAAGGGCAGTTTGTGGGCTGGGGAAGAGAGAAATCACCCAACGACAAAACAAGGAAACAAGTTTGCCGGTGTGGTCGGTTTACCGTCAAGGAACAGGAAGGAACAAAAAAGTGTTTGTTAGTGCTTTTACCAAAAACATTTTCTGATTTACCGACGAGAATTTTCGAGTCCCCATATCAAAAAGTCACAATCACTGAATTTAACGACACGATTTTTGTCCAATCCAGAGGTAAACGGAACGAAAAACATAGTTCCCATTTTACAGACAAGACTTTCCCGGTCAAAAATGAGAAACAACTTAAGTCAGGATCTAGATCCGATCATCGGCTTGAATTCCCGACAAAGCATTTTCGGTATCATCTGCACACCGACAAAAAACTCCGATTTCCAGACCAGAAGTCTCCTAATTACCGACAGAGCTTTTGTCGAAATCAGAAACGGAATGAGGAAAGTGTTTGTCAGAGTTCTTGCCGTTACTGAAAATGGAACCAGTGCACCGTCTCCGCACCAACAAACGCTGCCGATTTCCTTACAGCAAGGAACCCCCCCCCCCCACACACTATTTTCGCCACTGATGCTGAATCACTTGACTTTGAGCGAAAGGCAGCAATAGATACTGCTTATAAAAAAAAATGACTCGAAATGGATGTCAGATAAAATTTTCCGTCTTAAGTCATTTATGTGTAGCCCATGATTCACAGTCAGCTTGTGTTGAAGAATTATTTGCCTGGTTACTGTTGCTTCCCCAATAGTAAGTAAGGAAGTTATTTGTTTTTCACCCGCCATTTTGGATAGCCGAATGTACGAAATAAAAGAAATAAATAAAAATAAATAGAAACCATAGGCTACCCTTTTTAGTTGTATTTTTAGCATTTCGAGAATTCCATTCAGTTCAGTTAATTTTAAAAAAAAAATTACACACAGTAAACTAATTCAACCCTAACGCTGCGGAAAAGTGGTCGGGCCTTCTTGGGCAGATTTTCTGCGTTTTTCCGCGAGTGGGTCATCTGTGAGCACGAGCCTTTTTGTAGTTGTTTGCCTTTGTTTCGGTTTTATTGTTGTTTATGGTACCATTTTTTTCTTTTCAGCCGTCTTAATGGCTGAAGCTGTAAAACTCATTACGTGCTTGTTTCTGGTCTTCAATGAGGAGGGCAAGAGCATCACCCAGTGGCGGAAGGCCATTCATGACCAGATCATCAAACAACCAATCGACACTTTGAAAGTCTGCGTGCCGTCTCTTGTCTATGTCATTCAAAACAACTTGCTGTACTTGGCAGCTTCTAACCTAGATGCTGCAACGTACCAGGTAAAAGACAGGACAGTATTCCTAATTCCAGTTTAAAACTAACATGCGGTTTGGTTCCTATTAGTCCCCCAGTTATCAACACCATTATCAACGTTTACCTAAATCTCAGCTAGGATATTTGTTTGAAGGACACCTGAATGAAGAGTACCAAGTATCATCCCTATCTGTATGACTTCCGTTAACATTGCCTGCAGAAAACCCAATCCAAATACGAATTTATGTTTCCAAGCTATGATTTTTGCTCCATTTTGCATCTGTCCTTATTTCAGTACCGAACACTTTTAGAAATGAACAAATGTCTCCAATCAACCCTTCTTCTGGAATATTTTTTAACCAGTTAAGCCCAAACGTATATCTGGAAGAAATTCTCATACGATCCGGCCAGCGCTGTACAAGATTTGAATGAATTGCGCTTTCTATCTTGGAGTCTGCATGTGCAAACCTCCAGAAACGAACATCCCTATTTTGAAAACGTCACGCTCAGGAGAAGAATGCTCTCCGTGGCCATGTCTGTAAATGCATTCTCCATGGTGTGGTCAAGTATGGTTTCATTGTTCAGGTGTCCTTTAAAGGACACGTCGCAGTTATGATAGTTCTTTCTACTTCAGTAGTATTTTCATCCATTATCGTTCCCGAGATTCTGCACTTAGTATATGTATCCTATCTCCTCTTCGTTCGAAAACCGGTTATGCACATTTTGCCCAGATTGTCATCCAGGGCAAGGGGCGTGGGAAGAGGCTAAAAACAGCCGAAGCCGTGTGTAATTTTCTGTATTCATAGCTTAGGTGTAAAGTAGTCAACTATCTCGCAACATCTGAGCAGAAACACTATGGAGTGCCAGGTGTCCTGTCAGTACAGTAGAGGTATGCTTATTAGAACACTTTTTTAACTGTTCCACTACCTTGGCTTTGATGTTACTTGCATATAAAGAAGTAAAATGGAAAAGAAAAATAGACGAACTTGATGTCAGCTAACAGCCAACTATTTCAGGTTTATCCTCACACAAACTTGGAGTAGAAAGTCAGTTAACTTTCTTTGATTTTGTATTTACTAAAAAGTTCCTTCTTATGAAGGCATCTGCAGGTCCGGACCGCCATCTTCTCCAGTGAAGGGGCGTTCCTCGTGGCAAACTTTTCAAATTATAAAAGCAAACCAGGTGTCTGTTGAGTCATTTTCAGCCGTGAATTAGGAAAATATTCAAAAATTGACAAAAGCGTGAGTGGTTATTACCAGTATTCATAGTAAAAAATGCCTGGTTTGGGTTTTAGTTTTTTCTTCGACGATAGTTCACTATTAGCAAACGTTCACATAGCATACCTCTACTCTACTGTATATTTTTCAGCAGAAAGAATGTGCAAACCTCCCCGACGATGAGTTTTGCACCACCCGTCAATTTAAAAAGGGAAGCTTTTCTTTTCTGTTCATTAACTGAAATCTGTTGTACTATCTCAGTGTGACGAATGCTGATAATGTGGCAAGTGAGGACAGCCGAGTGGAAGCTCTTGTTGAATCGTAAGGCGATGGATACAAAATTATTGGCGCTTGATTTGTTCTTTTCCTCTCTATCTTTTATACTTAGACGATGTTTAATCGCATAAGGCGTATTCTCGCCGTTCCCCGAGGACTCCACTTGAGGAGTCCCCGCGTTTTTGTTTGTCCCGGAGACTCACTCCCCGTATACTCGCAAGTCCTAACGGACGGGGAATGCTCCGATTGTCATCACCATCATCAAAAAGGACTCCCTTTCAGATTCGGAGGGAGTCAGTTTTTGCTGGTGTTGGTGTAATGTAGAATCAATTAAAAAAAATCAGAATAAACAAAAACAATAATTTCGTCAACTGTATATATTTCTTTTTCTAACGAAATCCATTTTGGAAGCATTCCCTGTGTTCTCGCTGTTTCTGTACTTGGAGTCCGCGTGGAGTGACTCCCTCTGTTCTCGCCGTTCCCTTCGATTCCCGAACGGCGAGAATACGCCTATGAATGGGTAATAAACTTATCATGATCGTCGTGAGGCCAGAGATTTTTCGAAGAATTACGTTCCCTCTCATTTGCTGCCTATTCTTATTAGCCTAAAGAAGGGTTTTCGCGAGCTGGAAAGGAAAGTCGGAATCATTTCCAGTGGTTTTCGCGCTGTTTCTGCAAGTTGGCGAACTTTCAGCACCGGTTTTTGTGCTTTGGAAACCGAAGCAACTTTCTGGAAAAGTGATTCAAGAAAGATAGTGAGAAGCTCCGCGGAAAGTTGAATGCTTCGGCAGGAATATTTAAATGTGAAGAATCACTAGAAAGAATCATTAAAGTTTAGCCGAAAAGGGCTGAGATACGACAATCTTGTCACCCGTCACTTATTCACTCAAATAGGCTTGGAAGACCTGATGAAAATGCGTTACTTCGTTTCTCCGCTGTTCAAATAAACGATTTTTGTCGGTTGAGCTTTTTCCTTCCGGTTTGCGGTACATCTTTGTGCTTGTACCGCTGTGCTTGAAATATTTAGCAAATACAACGGCAAACGAGTGCCGATTTTTTTTTTTTTCGGAGGGTCGCACGCAGTCGCGGGCTTTCTTCAGAAGTGACCTTACAAGCTGGAGATGAAAGTTTCCCCAGCTTTCCATCGTTTGCCGTTGAAATGCACGCTTTTGCTGAAATTCAAATTCTCCGCGTGTTGATGAAGTTTGTCTTGTCGGGCCAGCAGTGCATATTTTGAACGTCACTACTAGGTCCGGGTTTTGCTAGTTTGGGCACTTCCGCCACGATAAAAAAAAAATTAGAAATCAGGAGGGTCAAAATAATTCCGTGCGTTCAAATCCAAGGTAGCCTGTACAGTGAAGCTGACTATTAAACTTTAAGGAAGACTTGGTTGGAATATTTGAGAATGGAAGGAATGCCCAATGAGCAATATCTCGATTTATTCATTCTAAAAGATAAATTTGCTTGCTGGTTTCAGCTTCCGAACAATCCAGCGGGAAAGTGGAAAGCAATTCCAGGAATCGGTTACTCACGTTTTTCGTGATGTGCTTTGCTCGCTGGAAAGTACACTGTAAAAAACAGATTTGCTACTGGGATTAATCTTGTCTCTATAAGAGATAAGATTATCTCTAATTCGGGTTAATCTTGTCCCGGTAGAGATAAGATTAATCCCAGTAACAAATATTGCAGTTAACTTTAATCCTTACACAGAGAAACTTTTTACAGTGTATATACCGGAATCAGGCAAAAAACCGCGTTTGTAAGGTTTTATTTATCTTTTCAAGGTCACATATCAGCTCAAAATTCTCACCGCAGCTTTGTTCACAGTTAGTATTTTGAAGAGGAAACTAATTTCAACTCAGTGGACGTCTCTTGTCGTTCTAGTCATAGGTGAGTAGAAATTAATTTCATATTTTGGCCATCTGTTGTCTATCGTCATTCAGAACTGCTGCTCAGGTTCGGGACATATCACCTAGATGGTCAGGATGTTGCACAATGTCAGGTTGAATGCTCTGTGTGACTAAGTCCAAAACACGCCAGTGATCCTCGGGAAGAACGAGAAAACGTAGCACTAACGACTCAAACTCAACAACTCAATCCTGTGTTAACCAATCACGGCGGTGTTTGGGAGCAGCTGTGATACCGCTTCAGGCTCTTCCGCTAGGTACACGGCGATTTTGCATCGGCAATAAGAGTTAGTCATCAAGAGTATTCTTTCGCCATGGTCCTGCGTCGCCCATTTTAATAGTCTTGATCAGGGTTGCCACGAAGGGTGAATTACCACCAAATTTGGTGATCTTCTGTTTGTATCACCAAACTACTTAATTTATTATTTCAAATATTGTAAATTTCTCTTGTACCTTCCTCGACGTTATAGGAATTCCCGTATAACTGCAACTTTTTTGCTCTCTGACCCTTGTGCGAAGTTATCTTCAATTGCCCAGGACCTTCACGTTTCTGCCCTTGGCCATTTCTCCGCACTCCATCTAGGAAGAAGATTTTTTAGACCCGATTAGTTCCTTTTCTTATTTTTTTTTAAAGTTAATTTTTTGATTTCGTGCATTTACTACATTATTGAAAGCTCAGTGTATTTTTTCCTTTTATTTGTCTATACTGCACTATTTTCCTCTTTGTAAGTGCGTAAATAAAATTTCATCATCATCATCATCATTTCTTACACTTTGTGATTCTTTCATTTTGAGTCAAAACCTGGTGTCGGAGGCTACCCATTGGGTCCAGGAGGCACATTCGGCCGGTTCCGTAAAAATCTCTCATCCTGCCTACCCTGTTACAATTTTAAAAATGATAAAATAAAATGGGAGATTGCAGTTCCGTTCCTTCAAGCTTCAGACTGAAGAGCACCGTTGCCAGGGAGGGTCGAAATATTGCTGAAAAGATCTTAGCTGACTTACTCGTTTTGAGCCATTTGTTTTTACAGGAGAGAAATATTCTTTGAGCCCAAGCTGACTTTGAAACATTTATTCAAACAATGTTTACAACGGGTACGTCAGCTACGATTCTTCATCAGCGATATTTCGGCCCTTTTTGGCAAGGGTCCTCGTCAGGCTGTCAACCTTCTGGTTCAACTTCGGGGAAGGAAACAAACCTGTAATTCGTAACCGTGTAATCCGTTCGCAACTTACGGAAGATTACAGGTTTGTTTCCTTCCCCGAAGTTGAACCAGAAGGTTGACAGCCTGACGAGGACCCTTGCCAAAAAGGGCCGAAATATCGCTGATGAAGAATCGTAGCTGACGTACCCGTTGTAAACATTGTTTGAATAAATGTTTACAGGAGAGGCTGTAGCTCAAAAAGTTAAAAATACGAAACAAATTTTAGATAACATACACCCGGGTTAAAAATCCGGACTTGTTTCTGTAGGACCCCTCTTGCTTATTATGCCTTTTAAATTGCTTTTAAGGTCCCTTACGGATTTGTAAGCTTCTGAAATCCCCGCCTTTCGGCATTATTTCGTTTTATAGCAACAGCTGTTTAGCGCTTTTTCGGCTCAGTCTTGCAATACAAACTTAGCCGGAAGCTGCAAGGTCCGCGGACAACTCTTTCACATATAAGGACATGAGAAGCTTCTATTTGTTGTTTAGCATTTCGGAAGACATGGTAGGCCATCAAGCCCAGCTTCTGTCTTGGACTTAATTTCTTTGGCTTAGTTTTCTCACTTTTCAACCGGGCGCCTTCAGTTTTCAAATATTTTGCGCCAAGCCGCCGCGTTGGAGAGCCGGAAGGCTAGCTAGAGTCGATAAGTGCTAACAAGAAAATCGCTAATTTCACGCGGAAAGTAATGAATGGTATGTTCGAAAACCGATATTTCTGAGCCATCTCACCGTCAAGAGATCTTTTCTAGTAAGAGTTGTGCTTTAACAAGCATTGCACGTCCATTTCTACTTGTAAAATGTATTTAAGGTATAGTGTGATGAATTAAAAAAACTTGGAGTTTATTATGCGCCTAGTTGCAGGCTATATAATGCTTCAGAAGAGAAAGTTAATCATTTTCCGTATCTACCGGGAATGGTATTCTGATTAGTTTGCGGATGCTCAGAAATTAAAAATGGAACGCTTTTTTTTCTTTTTTTTTACGCAAATAGATTCATTCACTGCCTTGGCCGTAGAAGAGTATTGCAAAAATGAAGAAAAACATTAAAGAAAAACATGAGCTAGGCAAAGAAAATGGAAATAATTATCGTTAAAAGAAGTTTGAGGTAGTTTGAATATTTCCTAGGAAGACATTGAACTCGTTTCTGCATATTGATGTACTATAGGCTACCAGAACAATGGAGAAAATTCAGGGAAGAAAAACAATACAGCAATTTTTTTTTAGGATTGTAACCATGTCCCCTCTCACAGAAAAAGGGTTGCGAGCTGTTTAGCGCTGAAAATCGAACAAAAAATTAGCAAAGTTTTTCATCGGTCGAAAAACCTAGCGTGTACAATTTTGAAATACGATTGACCAATTGCTTTGTTCACAGGAGTTGCCCTGGTGCAGCTCGCCGACCAGCCGGCAAACGTGGTGGCAGACAATTCAAATCAGAGCCGCCTCGTGGGTTTTACAGCTGCAATCACTGCCTGTTTCCTGTCTGGATTTGCTGGGATATATTTCGAGAAAATATTAAAGGTAGGCTGTACATAATTATTCTTTTTTTTTTAGAATTTCGTGACCGGTCTTTTCATATGACTTCTTCGTCTTTATTGAGAAATTCAGTGGTGTCGGGACGAAAAGACCTAAAAATGAATAAACATATTTTCCAAACAAAAATCCTTCCTACAATTCACTTCGGAGCTGAAATTTGGGGATTCGTAGCTGCGGTACAACTGGAGTCGATTCAGCTGCTTCACTACATTGGATTACATCCAACAAATCACATCCAGGCAGTAAGAGGTGAACTTGGGATCCAATCTATGAGGAACCATAGGCTAGTGCAGATTCTTAGATTTTGGCTTAAGTTAGTTCGGTTACCCGAAGACAGGTTACTAAAAATTGCATATAATGAATTAATGGAGTCGAAGTGTTCTCGGTCTTGGCCATTCCAAGTGAAAGCCATGCTCGATAAAGCAGGCTTATCTTTGGCTTGGAACGATGGTTTGGGACCAGATAATCAGCCACAGTTGCTGGGACAGTTTGAGCAGGTATTACGGGATCAGGAAATTCAAAATTGGCAGGCAGCACTGGATAAATCAGACACACTACTTTATTATAGACAAACTTTTGGATTTGAATATTATTTTAAATTAGGACTGTCGTCGCAGGCACTTAGGGTATGGTTCCAACTCCGGACTAACTCTCTTCCATTACGGTACAGAAAGAAAGTTTTTGATAGGAGAAAACAGGTCGGTGAAAATAATTACAAATGCCCACTTTGTTGCACTGGGCAAGATACCATTGACCACCTTCTAGGACAGTGCCAAGAGCTTCCTTCATTGGGTCTAGTTGGGATGGCTGGTGGTGTTCTCTTCCCTGGTATCTTAAAGTCGACAAATAAAAGTGTAATCCGTGAGGTAGTTTCTTTCGTTTTGAATGCAATGAAAAGAAGAAAATAGTTCGTGTTTTCATTTTTAGTGTTATAAATTGTTGTTGGCGCTTCAGGAATCTGTTGTATGCCGTATTAGGCTTTTTCCAATAAATATATTATTATTATTATTATTAATATTGTAATCCTTCATTATTCGTGATTAAAACTCTTTGAAAATCGGCACAAGTATTTACTTTATCATAACAAGATTTAGGAGCTCATATGGCACTTGTTAAGAGTAGGCGGTATAAGACTGCGGATGAGAACGTTACAAAAAACACCCGCCATCCAAAAATGCGGTTCGGACATAGTAATAGGATGCGTAGTTTCACTAGAGTCTGAGCACTTGCGGCATCGCCTGGGGTCGTCTGGGGCAAATGACTGTTCTAACTTCCAAGTTTCAGCCCAGTAAATCCACTCATTTGATTCCTAAAGGTGCCACATGATTTCCGGTTCCTCCCTCCATCTCCCCCTACCGCGGTCGAATCTGGTTTGGACTCGTGTGAATGGATCATCTAAAGCATTTATTTCAAACAATGTTTACAACGGATACGTCAGCTACGATTCTTCATCAGCTGATGAGCTGATGAGCTGATGATCAGCTGATGAAGAATCGTAGCTGACGTATCCGTTGTAAACATTGTTTGAATAAATGTTTCCAAGTCAGCTTGGGCTCAAAGAATAATCATCATCTAAAGCTCTTACCAGCTATCAAGTTTTACTCGAATTCAAGCATATTTTGGGGAAATTTAGACACCGCCCCCCCCCCCCCCCCCACCGTGGTCGGATCCGGTTCCGACCCTAAAATATGTCATCTACGGCATACGCTCTCTCTACATTCCAAGTTTCGCTTAAATGGTTCCACTTGTTTGACCCTGTGCGAGCCACAAAATTTCCGGGACTCCCCCTCCAACTCCCCTGTGGCTGAAGACGACTTAAAACCTAAAAGTCGCATCTCTGACATCTCCTCTTCGCGTCCATCAACTTTGATTGGAATCGGAGTATAGCCTATCTGCAAATTTCCGGTTCTCGCTCCCCCCCCACCGTTGCCGGATCCGCACCGGACGCCAAATAACAAATCTAGGCCGCATAGAACCGGTACTATCCAACTTGCATCCGGACTCCCCCCCCCCTCCTCCAACTCCCCCAACCTTGGCCGCATGTGGTTCGAACGCATGTTTTGCATGTACAGGTCATCAATTCTTATCACCCATTAAGTTTCACTCGAATTGGACTACGCGTTCGCAACTTACGGAAGTCAACTTCCATGTTTCCCCCCAAAATGGTCGGATCCAGGAAGGGAATCCTAGGGCATTGTGCCGGGTTCTTAAGCTAATTTGATCCGGTCACTAATCTGCCTGTAAAGTACACCTGGAACTGTTCTAACTCGCGATCACCGACATCCCGGGAAACCGCCTCCAACTCTCCCCACGGAACCCGATACTATCTGACTCCGTCAATTACGTATCTAGGCCTAATGCTTGTTCTCCCCACCAAGTTCCATCCCAGTCCCTGGACTTTGAAATGGAACACCTGAGACGATAGCTCTTTTCACTTGCCAAGTTTCATTCAAACCCGATCACCCGTTGAGAAGTTATGCATGCCACTACATTCCGGATTCCCCATCCCTGCACTCTCCCCACGATGGTCGGATCGGGGAAACGACTATTCTCAAGTCAGTCTGTTTTGGTCCCTGACACGCCTGCCAAGTTTCATCGTCCTAGCACATCAGGAAGTACCGAACTCATGGGATCAATACGGACCGCCCCCCCCCCTCCCAAGTCCCCCACATCACCAGAAATCTGGACTCTCCCCCAACTCCCCCACAGTTCCGGAATCCAGTCCGATTATGTCAGTGACGTATCTAAGACTTGTGCTTGTTCTTCCCACCAAGTTTCATCCCGATCCCTCCACTCTAATCATTTCCCAAGATTTCCGGTGCCCCCCTCCAGCTCCCCCCAAAGTAACCGGATCCTTTCCGGATTTGTAAATATCAAGTTTCATTATGGTCCGATCACCCGTTCGTGAGTTAAAAATACCCGAATTTTCCGGATTCTCCCTCCCTCCACTCCCCCCCCCCCCGCCCAGATGGTCGGATCGGGAAATGACTATCTCCAACTTAATCTGGTCGGGTCCCTGATATGCATGCCAAGTTTAGTCGTCCTAGCTTATGTGGAAGTGCCTGAACTAGTAAAACCCGGATCGACCGACGGACGGACAGAAATTGCGATCGCTATATGGCACTTGGCCGAAGGGCCAAGATGATGATGCATCTCTGTGGGGTGGGAGGGCTGTATGGGGTTATTCAAATTAGCTAGGCTGCTTAGCGCCCGGCATTGCGGGCATGGTGCCCCGCACCTGCCCTGACATACCTTTGATTATTCTTCTCATCATTGTTCATTTGCGATCCATCAAAACTGGAAAAGTAAATCTAAAATTAAACGTCGTTTCGCAAATAATTACATAAATTTGAGCAACGGACCAGAAACGTACTAAATCTGCAATTAAGACACAAGTAAAAAGCAGTCATCGGAGCACCTTTTTAGGAAAAGAGCGAAAGATATTATCTTTTTGTAAAAAAATTTGTATCACTATTCAAAATCTCCTAAGAATTCTTCACTTTAAAATTAGAAGTTAGAAAAGAGTTACTACTAGCGAAAATGGGGGAACCAAGAAGGAGTTTTGAGAATTTCTGATATATAACTTTTAAGTGAATGGGAGAGCCTGACCTTTTAAATTTTGAATGATTTGTTTTATGAATTGTACGATTTGTACGTGTTTTACGAAGCCATCCGGGAAAGGTAATACCACAATTACAGGGTTATGGCGTACTTTGCGGTCGTAAAAAAGGAAGTGACTCGGCCCCATTTGTCTAATCTTACTCCATATCTTCACATCGAAAATTACTTCTATTGGTGGATACTGTGTAATTAACCCATGGGAAAACTAAAATTGTCGAGAAAAAATTTGGTATTCTTAAAACCGCAAATTCGTGTAGTAATCGGCGCGGAGATTCAAAGTCACCGAGTGTAGTAAGGGACGCATATTTTTAACGTCTTCTTCTCTCACATTAGAATTCTAAGGACAGGCTTTTTAGGCTTCAGAGGCGTTGTAAGGACATCGTAATTAATCTGCCCGTCCGTCTGCAAGCACCGTAAACTTGGCATTCGGATTCTTCCGGTTGAATATCAGGTCAGGTTAATGAATGCTTATGAAAGTTGGGATAAAACAAGTCTCAGACCAGCGTGATTCGAAGGTCTGTACAGTCATACACACATCCTCATTTTTCGGCACAGTGACTCAATGTTAGGATTGAGTCTGAGACTGAACCTATGCCTCGAGATCGGTATAAAACTTATTTCGCACCCCATCTACAATGAGTCTCTCCCTCCCCCATACAACAATGTAAGGGAAAGGCAAGAGCGAGCAGTCTCTACGAAGGTCCCAGTATTCCAACCAGTAGCGGCCAAACATAGCCGTTACCAAAATAGTTTTATACCAAAGATTGTTGAAATTTTAAATAGCCTTTGACCATTTGTACGTACTTTTAAATGTAAATGTTATACTGATAAATTTGTGCATGACAGTACTCACCAATTTTGGTTTTGTAACCGTGAAAGTGTGAGTGAATAAGTTACTATTCTAACATTCTAACTATACCCCAACGTCTCAGTGTCCTGGAGTAAGGGGACAGTGCCCCCACGAACATTTGCTTCGTATAAATATTACGAATTCTCATAGAGGACTGTCTCCTTGCCGCGGGGTACTATGCTTCAGCGTTCAGGTATTGTGCTAGTACGTTGGGGTAGGACATCCCCTCACGTTTTAGCACCTTGCCCTAAAAGTTAGGACTTGTGTATGACTGTGTCTATATCGTTTGAAATTTCAGGAAAGAAGAAGTACCGTAAATATCTCCTGTTAATACCGCTAATTTAGTGATGGAAGTACACTGTAACAAGTTTCTCCGAGTATGGATTAAAGTTAACTGCAGTATTTACTACTGGGATTAACCTTATCTCTACTGGGATAAAATTAATCCGAATTATAGAGAATCTTATCTCAGAGAGAGAAGCTTCGGCTTAACGTCTTTTTCTATTAATAAATAAATAGAGACAAGATTAATCCCAGTAACAAATCCTGCAAGATTTTTTGTTGATAGTGTAGCAATACTAGTCACTTGTTTGCCAAAAGAGGTCACCGTCCTCTCTCCTAAATTTTCTGTCCTTTTGATCGTTTTTGTAGAGTCTGCGCCGTTCTCCTGAGAAGATTGGTCAATTACCTCGGAATTGCCAATCTCAATTCTTCGCAGGCCTGGTCAGAAAGGACAAAGGGCTTGGTAAAAAGAAATAAGAAGAGCTACGAGCTCATATGGCACTTTATACGAGTAGGTGGTACAAGAAAGGAGATGAGGACGTCACAAAATACCACGCCATTCAAAAATGCAGTTCGGACCTTGAAATAGGATATCTAGTTTGACTCAACTCTGAGCATTTCTGACATCGCCTCGGATCATCTAGGGCAAATGACTTTTCTACCTTCCAAGTTTCAACCCAATAGATACACTAGTTTGGTCCCTAGACGTGCCACACGATTTCCAGTACCCCCTCCAACTCCCCCTACCGCAGCCGAATCTGGTTTGGACTCCTAAATGGAGATCTGAAGCTTTTTCTCGTGCCACCTGTCAAGTTTCGTTTAAATCTGAGCGTTTTTTTTTATAATTCCAAGTTCCATTCAGATCGCTCCACTTGTTTGACCCCTATGCGAGCCACAATATTTCCCCTTCCAACTCCTGCCACTGTGGCTGAATACGACTCGGAAACATAAATGTCGCATCTCGGACACCTCCTATTCCCGTCCATCAAGTTTGACTGGAATCGGAGCATAGCTTATCTGCAAATTTCCGCTTCACCCCCTCCCCTACCGTGGCCGGAACCGATCCAGACGCCAGATAACAAATCAAGGCCGCATGAACTCGGTACTGTTCAACTTGCATTTCGTTCAGTCCATCCGTTTGGTTTTTGTGCAAGTCAAAAAGTTTCCGGACCCCCCCCCCCCCCCCTCCAACTCTCCCAACCATTGCCACGCATGTTTCGCTTGTCTAGGTCATCAGTTCTTATCACCATAAGGTTTCACTCGAATCGGTCCACCCGCTCGCAACTTACGGAAGCCAGTAATTTCCGGATTCCCATTCCCTCAACTCCCCAAAGATGGTCGGATCCAGGAACACAAGTTTTCCTAGGGCATTGTGTTTTCATCGTCCTTACAGTATCTAAAACTATCCTAAACTTGTGATCACTGGAATTCTGGGAAACACCCTCCAACTCGCCCCGCAGAGCCCCGATACGACCTGGTTCTGTCAATTACGTATCTAGGGCTAATGCTTGTTCTTCCAACCAAGTTCCATCCCAATCCCAATCCTGGATAATATCTGGACAATATCTGGAACTATCCTAAACTGGCGATCACCGGAATTCCGGGAAACACCCTCCAACTCGCCCCACAGAGCCCCGATACGACCTGGTTCTGTCAATTACGTATCTAGGGCTAATGTTATTCTTCTCACCAAGTTCCATCCCAATCTATCGACTCTAAGTGTGTCACGAGATTTCCGGTGCCTCCCTCCACCCCCCCCCCCCGCAAGTATCAGATCCGATAGCGTTGGCGCGGCGTCGTCGGTGATTCAAATATTTTGTAACCATCAGACCATCGGTGGTTTGGTCTGCCACGGGGTGGGGCTTCTGCGGGGGTTGAAATCCAGCACGGCCTTTGCAGGCTGGTCGGATTATAGGCAAAGTTTAAATGTACCCCTAGTGGAAAGGAATTTCTGATGGTATCTGGTGAGAACTAAAAACTGGCGTGTGTTGAGGCCGTTTAAACTTTTTTCAGATGTTTCACTACCAGTCGGACGGTAATGGATAGTGAGATTCACAGGCATCATAACATGCGATCGGCTGGTGTTTCCTTGGGTTGATGGTCGGTGGTTATACTTTGAGAACTATTCATTTCCGTTGAGAAAGCTAGGGGTAATTCGGATGTGATGTCCTTCATGGTGCGGGGAAGCTGGTGGTTTAGTTTTTATGGCCATAATAATAGTGATCGCGGTGTCGGTCAGCCTGTCCCACTCTCGCTTTGTCCAACTTTGGCTAGTTCGGGCCGTTCCAGATAAGCAAGGACGATGAAACTTGACCCTGGCCGACACAATATTCTAAGAAGTCTTCCTTTGCTGAATCCGACCATCGGTGGGGGAAGGGGATACCGGGAATTTCTGACAGGCATAAGTTGCAAAGAGGTGATCCAATTCGAGTGAAACTTGATGGGTGATGGGAGAACAAGGTGATTCTTTAGTTTGTCCGAACCCGATTTGGCCACGGGGAAGGGAGTCGAAGAGGGGGGGATTTTTTGCAAGCCTAGGAATCAGGCGAGTGGAGCGATAGGTCAAAGTAATATTGGAGTCCTGGCCGGATCTGACCTCGGTGGGTGGGGGGGGGGGGGGGGGATGTCGGACATTAACAGTAAATTCTCAGATTTAATTGAAACATAATAGGTGGTAAGGGGAATGGGGTGAATGGGGATATGTGTCCGATCCGGATTCGGTCACGCTGGGGAATTCGAGGAGGGGCCACAGAAATGTTTATGGCGCGCTTAGGAATCAAACGAGTGAAGCGATTGGAATCGAACTTCGAAGGTATCAAGCTCAAATGCCCTACATTTCGGGGATCCCTGCCGAATCCGACCTCGGTGAAAGTTCTCAGAAATCTCGGACTCGAGTGAAACATGAAGGGTGGCAAGAGATGATGCCCTAAATGATCCATTTGTGTTTCCGAGCTGCATTCGGCCGCTGTTGGGGGAGTTGGAGTGTGGGTGACGTACATTTCTAGGAAATGCGCAGATTCGAGTTAAACTAGATGGGTGGTACGAACAGATGCCGCGTGTCCCATTTCTAACTCTAAACCGCGGCGACTGTCGGGGAGTTGGAGAAGGGAGAAATTTTATGAATCCTCATTTACTTTCTTGTACCGTCTGCAGTGCCGTTATAAATGAAGGAATTGGTTTCACTGTAAATTTTTTCCTTTGTTCCTAATCGTTCCTTTCATTGTCTATTTTTTGCCCATTTCTTTGGAACATACCAATCAAGTTTAATACCCAAATAGCTTAAAGCTAGAAGAGGGATAAAATATTTACGAAATACACAGACACGAAACAAATTAAATAAATAATGGGATGAAACTACGTAAAAATTGGGCAGAAGAATTAGCAGGATATGTAGAAAACTGATTGCCAGTATTCGGGGTATTCCAGGATTTCCGACTTCTTTAGGGCTCTAAAGTTTCAGTTTCAACTAGTAACTCCTCTTCTTCCTGATCCTTCCTTCCATTCTTTGCCTTTGCCTCTTATTCGCATCCGTCTTTTCAGGGCTCCAACGTTTCAGTGTGGATGAGAAATATCCAGCTAAGTTTCCTGTCTCTTCCTTTCGGGCTTGCCACTTGTCTGATCAACGATTGGTCAGTTGTGTCCGAGAAGGGACTTCTGTTTGGCTACGATGCCTTCGTCTGGTACCTAGTCGTCCTCCAAGCCACCGGAGGACTTATTGTTGCTGCTGTTGTTAAATACGCTGATAATATCTTAAAGGTAAGACCTTCCTGTCTACTAACCTCGCGTTAGCTTCGGCTATGTTATGTTTGTCGGTAGTCGATATTTCGCTGTAACTAATGCTGTTGGGAGGCAAACGTATGGTTTGGGGAAAAATTTGAACATTGCGTAGGAGTGAACGTTCTCCCAAGAAAGCGCTAAAAGCCACACCGTGCAACTTTTATCGCAAGATCCTTTCCGGAAACGTGTACCTTTAAAGCACAACTCTAACTAGAAATGATCTTGTCACGATAAAATGGCTCAGATATATCGTTTTACGAAAATATCAATACAAGCCATGTGAAATTAGCGATTTTCTCGTTAGAGCTTGTCGAGTCAATCGTGGCATCCAGCTCTCCGAAGCAGGACGCAAAATGTTTGAAAAACTGTGCGCGCCGTGGTTAACAGCTTGGTCACACTGGGCTTATTTCCTGGCTTTTGGGGTTGCAAAAGTAGAAAAAAGAAAAAGAACACAACAAGATACAACTAATTCTGAATGTTGTCGTTTAAAATTCAGGAGATCAATTAGAGCAAAACAGCCTGGATAATTATATTACAGGAACCCTAATTGACCCCTGATTGCAGGCTGCTCGTTTCTTTCTCAGTTTATCACGTGTCAGCTGGATTTTGAAATATTTGCTCATAATTTCCTTCTGTTTCTTCTTTCAAATTGTTGCTGTTTCTAAGCGGCAAACTAAAGAGCGTGTTTCAAAGGAAGAAGAAGTATATTTATAAGTCAGCAACCAGTCGGAAAAAAAAGGAGGAAAGAGAAGAAATTCGTGAAGGTCGATTAAACAACACAAACGACCAATATAAAAAGTGGAATGCTAACTCATTAGTTGCGTTTTTGAACTGGATTCTCAGTTCTCCATTCTCGCTTCTCAATTCTCGCCTTTGAGAAAACACCAATTAAGCCACTCGTTAATACCTGCTTATACGGATTGAACATCCGCCCTTTGTTGACGAATCATGGAGGAAAACGGAAAACGAGAATCGAGAATTGACTATCGGACACTTCTCGATTCTGCAGAATTCGCGAAGCTTTTCCCGTTCGCGATTCTGACAAAAACGCAAGAGAGGGAGCGATGGATTCACCCAAATAGTAAAAAAACGCGAAATAGGAGAACTGAGAGTATACCTCTACCAGCAGAGGTATGCTACTCCTGGAAATGCAACTTTCGACGTTACAGTTTTTCGCTGGTTGATGTGATGAAAATCTCAAACATCCACTAATTTTTCTTTTTGAGACCGTAGTGAACTTATTTCAGTAGGCAACAGTTAAAGGACCCCTCTTGCTTATTCTGCCTTTTACAGTATACCTAGCTCCCTTATGGAATTATAAGCTTTTGAAATCCCCATTTTTCTCCATTGTTTCGTTTTGTGCCTACCACGGCCTTTTCGGCCGTGCGGAGTTTTGCCTGTTACACAACGCAATTTGCCAGATTCTTCAACGTCCGCTGACCAACTCTTTCACACACAAGGCTATGAGAATCTTCTGTTTTTGACTAATTTTATTTGCTTAGTTTTCGCACTTTTTATCCACGGTGCTGTCAGTTTTCAAATGTTTTGCGCCCAGCCGCCGCGTCGGAGAGCAGGAAGACTGTGCAAAGCCGTCATAGGGCTAACAAGAAAATCGCTAAATTTAGATGGAAAGTAATGGTATTTTCGAGAAAGTTTTTTTCTGATCCGTTTCATAGTGAAAAGATCATTTCTAGAAGGAGTTGTGCTTGAAACTTGTATCACAGCAACTAGATGGAAATGGGACCCTTGCGCAACACATTACAAGCAACATCACATCATGGGACTTGACATATCTGACAGTCTACAACAATAATCACCAATTACTGTGGTATAATATACCAATAATCACCAATTACCATAGGGTAATTATCGGCAATTCGTTCATTATGGCCTTATGAACGATTTTTTCAAAAAACGGCGTAGCATGGGTAGAACACTAGGAGCGTGTTCCATCCTACTTACCGTAGTTACCACGCGTGACGTCACAAAGTCTGCCTTTTTGTCGTCAAGGCTGGAACGATTTTTCTATTTTCCAGCGGAATATCATGCCACGGGTGAATCCGACCAATCACGTGACAGAGATTCGTGGTTACTACGCTTACCACGCGCCCGAGTGTGGTAAGCAAATAGTTACTATTAGTTACTATTTCGAGAAGGTTGGAACGGTCAGCGTAGTAACTTTTCGTGAGGATGGAACGGAAATAGTAACTATTGTTAGAAGGGTGGAACACGCTCTAGATTCGCATATAACCTTAAAGTTTGACTGAAAAGCCAACTTATTTTTGGTCATTTAATGGAATTCACTGAATTATTCGGATTCTGAAAAGGATTTTTTCTTTTTTTCCACTATCTACTCTAGTTAGACGTTCAGAATTTCTGCGGCAGTCCACACAACGAAAATTGTACTATGACGCGGGAAATTTTATTCTCAGCACAAACGCGGCTTTTCATTGGGCAGTGGTGGGATTAGGGAAGATTGCTTAGTGCCTGAAAAAAAAAATCATGAATCTTTCTCCTAAGGCATACAACAAAATAAAAGCGCATAGAGGTACCACAAATCACACGGAAATTCCACTATTAGAAAAGCGATTATTCGTGAATAGCGGAACAGCGAAGTAAGGCATTTTCAGCGGGTCTTCAATCCAGTTTTAGTGAATAAGTGATGGGTAACTAGATTGTCCTATCCCAGACCTTTTCGGTTAAACTTCAAAGGAAACTTCGCATCTTGTAGTGTTTCCCACTCCCATTTCCACATATTTTCCACTCCATCTACAATTTATTACTTTATTTATTGTATTTATTTATTCATCTTCCAAAAATAAACGGGGACTCGAGTCGGGGAAAAATTACAAAATTGTAGGATTTTAAAAACCATATCTGCCTTTAACAAACTACACAAGGCTTCGGGTGCTTCAGCCTCTCTCCTGGCCCCTTTAACTTAGACGTCAAACGCTTCTGATTTGCAGAAACAGTCTTTCCAACGTAATGTGTCTCGGAACGAACCAGACACGATAAGCGTACAAATCAGTGTAGTGCCGATAGGGAGGGACAGAATTCACCTAGGAAATGCAGTAACTCAGGAAAAATATTGGATGAAAAAGATTGTGGGAGCAGATTGGATCAGGATTAGATGTGCGATGGATCTTTAAAAAGTTTTGTTCCAGAAGCACGTGTTGGCTATAATCAAGGGGCTAGCCACTATCCGGTACTTGATGTACACCCTTTCCCGGCACCGGCCTAGCCCCGCCGAAACCAGCGGTGTTGGCAACGGTGTCGGTGATAGATTTGGCCATTTCTGTATTTAACGCCTCTGAACATGCTGATTTAACATTCTGCCACGTGGCAACCGGAGCCGGCACCGGCCAGGAACCCCGGGACCGGGCATTTACTGTACATCAAAATCGAGAGTGGACAATCCCTTGGCCATAACTGACATTTCACGTATATTTTCGGCAGTAATTGGTCTCTTTCACTGAGGGTGGAAGTGTACCATAACTATCATAGCTGACCTTCTCGTAACATCATAAATACCATCTTCTCCTGCTGTGATGCTGCTTAGCAAATCAAATGTACACACTTTTGTTTTACCACGGTAAAATACACCCTGTCGGGATGCCTAGAAATTTGGATGATAATCTGTGGCAATCAGATTAGTATTCCTTCTCTTTGATTACCCCTAATTACTTTAGATTTCAGTGTAGACTTTCTTCGTTTTTGCTGCTGACCTTCACGGTGCGGGTTTAACGGACTTGGAAAAGCTTTGTCATATCGGAAGGCTGATCAATTGTGCATGGCATGCAACTGCTAATAAAGTCACGGACATTTGTATTTCCATTTTTTGTATGTAATTTTTTTTTCACGAAAGTTTTTGAAGAAATAAAACTGGAGCACTTTATCTCCAGTTTGTTTTTCAGTGCTCTCTGAAACTTGATGGGGTGTGATTGAACAGATCCACCTAACCTGCAACGGTTAGCAGACACGGAGCTGTGTCTTCATGGTTTTTTATGGCACTTGCAGCCTCTGGCTGAAGTGCCATATACCGATCACAATTCCGTCTGTCGGTCTGTCGGTCGGTCCGAGTTTTTTGTCCCACTTATCCGAGTTAGGGTACTTCCAGTTGTGCTAGGACAATGAAACTTGGCAGGCATATCAGGGACCCGACCAAACTAACCTGGCAATAAACAGTTTCCCGATCCGACCATATGCGGGGGAGTGCGGGGCGCTGGAAACTTGAAAATTTAGGGCATTTTGTCACTTTTTTCCGAGTTAGGGTACTTCTAGATGAGCTAGGACAATGAAACTTGGCAGGAATATCAGGGACCCGACCAAACGAACCTGGAAATAATCAGTTTCCCGATCCGACCATATGCGGGGGAGTGGGGGCGCTGGAAACTTGAAAATTTAGGGCACTTTCTCACACTTTTTCGAGTTAGGGTACTTCCAGATGAGCTAGGACAATGAAACTTGGCAGGAATATCAGGGACCCAACGAAACTAACCTGGAAATAATCAGTTTCGCGATCCGACCATATGTGGGGAAGTGGGAGCGCTGGAAACTTGAAAATTTAGGGCATTTTGTCACACTTTTTCGAGTGAGGGTACTTCCAGTTGTGCTAGGACCATGAAACTTGGCAGGCATATCAGAGACCCGACCAAACAAACTTAGAAATAATCAGTTTTCTGATCCGACCTTTTTTGGGGGGAGTGGAGGGCAGGGGAATCCGGGAAAGTGAGAAGTGTGTAACTTTCGAACGGATGATTGGATTGTAATGAAACTTCATAACTGAATAGAATATATATTTAATGTCCCGTTTAAAGTCTTGACCGGATTCGGTTGCCAGGGGGGAGTTGGGGGGGGGGAGACCGGAAATTTCAAGAAACGGTTAGAATGGAGGGATCGGAGTGAAACTTGCTGGGAAGAACAAGCATCTGCTCTAGATAAGTCCATTGTACTGGATCCGGACACTTATGGGGGGGGGGGTCCCGGAATTCCGGTGATGGTGGTTTTGGGGATTTTCACGATGAAACTTGGCAGGCATATCAGGGACCCAATCAAACTGACTTCAAAATAAAAAAAATTGTCGATCAGATAATGGTGGGAGGAGTGGAGGGAGGGGAATCCGAAATTTTCAGTCATGCGTAATTTTGGAATGGGTGTCGGATTCGAGTGAAATTTAAGAATTGAACAGAGGACATTTCTCCGATGATTTTTTTCATATCCGGACCGGATCCGGCAGCTATTGGGGGGGGGGGGGAAATACGTGACCCGTTTAGAATGGAGGGATCGGGATGGAACTTTGTGGGAAGAACAAACAGATGCTCTAGGTAAGTCATTTGCTGAATCGGATTGGCTACGTGCACCGCGGGGGAGCTGGGGGGGGGGGGGGGGGGTGAACCGGAAATCTCTAGAAACGGTTAGAATGATGGTCGGAGTGAAACTTGCTGGGAAGAACAAACACTGATCCATGTAAATCTTTTACATAATTTGACTGGATCCGGACACTTGAGGGGGGGGGAGGAGGGGGTTTCCCGGAATTCCGTTTTTTGGGGGATTTTCACGACGAAACGTGGAAGGCATACCAGGGACCCGGTCAAACTGACTTGGAATAAAAAAAAAATACTCGATATGATAATCTTGGGGGGGGGGGGAGTTGACGGAGGGGAATCCGGAATATTGAGTCATGCCTAACTTTGGAACGGGTGATCGGATTCGAGTGAAATTTAATAATTAAACAGAGGACATTTTTCTCTGGTGACCTTTTTTCATTTCCGGACCGAATCCGGCATTGGGGGGAGGGCGGAAAATACCCGCTTAGACTGGTGTGATCTGGATCGAACTTCGTGGGAATGACAAACAGATGCTCTGGATTAATCATTTACAGAACCGGATTGGCTCCGGTTATTGTGGGTGGAGTTGGAGGAGGGGGGGGGGGTCTGGGACTCCGGTGATCGCGCGTTAAGGTACTTCCAGATGTGCTAGGACGATGAAGCTTCGCTGGAATATTGGAGACTCAACAACATTTGCTTAGAAATTGCTACTTCCCAAATCCGATTATTCCTTAAAGTACCAATCTTGACCGTAAAGTAAAAAAAATACTTTTAAGCAATATATGCATTTTCGTGATGCCCATCAGCCCATTAGCAGTTTTGCCTCAAGGGTTTTGCTTACAAATGAAGTTCCAGCTCCCTTATGAGTGCGCATCTCAACCGCAAAGTCGAAACTTACTTTTGATCAATCAAATCATCTTGACCCATGCAAGTGCCATATGAGCTTACAGCTCTTGTTTTTATTTTTGTAGGCTAAGACAACCGGAATACTTTTTTTTCTAAAAGTGCTCTTCCTGAAACTCAGGTATACCCAAGGTATATGAACTTTGTGTATACCTTTCAAGGTGTGTCCAAATCGATGAACCGGTTTGGTCCCTATAATGCGCCTCACAAAATTTCCGGGACCTCCTCCGCCTCCGGCCAGAGGTGGTTTGAACACGTATATGACAAATCTAGGACATTTGTTCCTGACACACGGAGCATTTCCGGAAACGTTCAGCAACTCCCCCACCATGACCGGCTGAGGCTCTGATCCATGACTGGCACATCTAGGACATCTATAACTACCGCCCATCTCGTTTCAGCCGGTCGTATTGAAAATTGCCCCCTCCCGGCCTTCAAATTCTTCCACCGAGGTTTGGCCAGGCCCGGACTTCAGAATATATATCTTGGGCATATGAACCGTTGTACTGTCCAATTTTCGTCCCAGTCAAAGGTGACGTGAAATGGAAAAGTCATCTATGTTGTCAGCGATATTTTGGCCTAGCAGGTTCATTTCTATATATAGTCCTTCAGCCCAAGCTGACTGCGAATTATATTTGACGGTGCAAGCTTGAGCGGCTTGAGCCTGAAGAGGACCCTTGCCAAGAAGGGCCGAAATATAGCTCTAATAAAATGTAGCTGAGTCATCCGTTTTGCACCGTCGAATAGGTTCATTTCTTCCAGCTACAGCCTAAACAGGACCCTTGCCAAGAAGGGTCGAAATATCAATGAAGAATATCCTAGCTGGCCTTTACGTTTTATGTCATTTTGATGTGGGATTCACAGAGAGCTTGGTCTGAAGGAGCATTTACACACCACCCGTTGCTCTCTAACTTTGCCACAAAACTCCCAGCGACTCCCCCCACCACCACCCCACCATGAGGTCCAGATGCGAGAAGGCCACATACAGGGCACATCCGGTACACATCCTCTTACAACGCATCCACCAGAAGTTTAGCATTTCAGGTACCCCCCTCCCACCGCCCCCCTAACGAGATCGGATCCGACCAGAACCTAAAAATTTGAGCATTTCGGGGCAATGTCCGGTGCGCCTCTCCGACTCTCTCAATCGAGGTCGGATCCGGCGAGAACCTCAGAATATGACATCTAGGGCACATAGGGAAACTTCTTAGGGAACTTTCTACCATTTAAGTTTCATCCAAACCCGTCAGCCCCTTTGTTCCCTATATGTGCCGCAAACTCCAACTCCCCCGCCCGCCAGTGCCGGACTCATTTTTGAAACTGGATCTGGCCGAGACCCCCTAATTAACGCGTCTAAGGCATACGACCTTTGTACCGCCCAAGTTTCATTCCATTCGCTCCCCTTTCGTTTTCCCCTTCTTTAAAATTTAACCAAATAGGGCTGAGATCCAACAGTCTAGTTACACATCACTTATTCAATAGGCCTGTGAATTAGGCCTGAAAACCCGATAAAAATGCGTTATTTCGTTTGTCCGTCATCCACAGATAATCGACTTATTCTTTCGAATTTGTGGGACCTCTGTGTGCTTGTCCCTCTACTCTTGAAATATTTACCAACTGCAAAGTAAGCCGTTGCCGAAAAATAAACCAAAAATGTCAGACCTCTTGAAAGACACATCTTAACATCATTTTCCTACTTTCTACAAGCGTAACTCCGCGTCTGGGTGAATTTTGGGTTGTCGGGCAAGCAATGCACACTCTAAACATTATTACCAGAGCCCCGAGTGAAAACAAGACCAAAGGTTTCGATGGGATCCCAAAAATGTCATATTTGTTCCAAGATCTTCTGGATATCCGGTCGTCGCCAGACTCCTTGAAAATTTTTCTACTGCCCGATGAAAAATTTATCTCAAAATAGTAGTACGAAGTTGTACGAAAAAGTATCATGCATTACTAACTGATGCTACTACATGCTTCTACTTCAAGACTACCGTGTTACTGCATACTACTGCATGCTACTATTACCAAGACTGGATGCTATTATGGCAAGACAGGATGCTACTGGATACTACTTCATAAGATTGGACCAGTCTGAGGCACATTAAATGATAGTATTCTTGGCTATTACATAGTATTACATGCAACTTTTTATAGCTAGCATACAACTACGCAGGCTACAAATTTTTCATTGGGTATGGCCATTGGCTGTCATCTGAGAAAACCAAGTTCAGGTATGGATTCAGTGTTTGTGCTTACCCCTAGACGTCATCTCTACTTTGACGAAATTGATCAAAACTTCCAGCTGCATTACTTCTGGCAAATTCCGGTTTCTGTCGGACTCTGGTCTCTGGACTTGTCTGTTAAAAAAAAGCTCAAAAACGAATGAGCATATCTCCTTACGGCTTACCCCTATATTGGACCTCTAATCAACTTCAGATAATACTTTTAATTTCTCACGAATTTTCAGATTTTTGGCCGAATTCCGGGCGGACTATCGGTTCCGCGAAATTTTTTTTTACATATATGGATTCAGCATGCCTTCTTACCACTATATCGAACCTCTAATCAACTTCAGAAAAAACTTCTACCTATAGGCTAACAAATTTTCCGGTTTCAGCCGGATTCCGGGCGAACTGTGTATCCGGGTAGAAAATGAGTGTCATATACTGATTCAGCATGTCTTCTTACCTCTGAATCGAACATGTATAATCAAGTTCACATAAAACTTTTATTTTAAACAAATTTTCTGCGTTTGGCCGGATTCTGGGCGAACTACTTGTCCGGTCAAAGAATAATTTTCACATACGCGTTCAGCACGTCTCCGTACCCCTAGATTGAACCTCTAAAGAACTTAAGATTAAATATTTCAAAAATTTTCAGGTTTTAGCTGGATTCCGGGTGAACTACTTGTCCGGCGAGAAAGTTATTTTCATATTCGGATTCATCATGTCTCCTTACCCCTCAATCGACTATCTCATCAGCTTTTAAAAATGTTTGGTTCGTCCCATAATTTGACCCCCCCCCCCACCCATAAATATAGGGCTACAGAGCCCATCTTCGAACTTGACCTGTACTTTGACCCATAGAGTCCTCGTACCAAGTTTGAACAAAAATATCTCAACCCCTTCGAGGGTTATCATGCTAGCAGACGGACAGACGGACAACTTTTGCGATGTCATAGGTATCCCTCCACTTACGTTTTGGGATCCCAAAAATACAAAATACCTTAGACGATACAAAATATTTCAGTGTATCCAAATATCAGATCAAAAAGTAAAACTTTTTCTGTTAAACTTTAAAGAAATGAAGAAATGCTTGCTTTTCTTGTCAATATTAAATTCTCTTGTCTAAATTGTTCTTTTTGGGATCCCAAAACGTAAGTGGAGGGATACCTATGACATCGCAAAAGTTGTCCGTCTGTCTGTCTGTCCGTCCGTCCGTCTGTCAGCACGATAACTCTCGAAGGGAATGAGATATTTTGATGAAACTTGGTGTGAGAATTCATTGGGTCAAGGGTAAGGTCAAGTTCGTAGATGAGCTATGTAGCTCTACATTTAGGGGTGGGGAGGGGGTTCAAATTAAGGGACAAACAAAATAGTTTTAAACAGCTAATGTGATAGTCGAGTATGGGGTAACAAGGCATGCTGAACACGATAGTGAAAACCATTTTCTCGCCGGACAAGTAGTTCGTCCGGAATCCGGCAAATGCCGGAATGTTGGTTAAAAGTTAAAGTTTTATTTGAAGTTGATTAAATGGTCGAGTTCGAGGTAAGAAGATATGCTAAACACGATGGTGAAAATCATTTTCTCATCGAACAAGTAGTTCGTCTGGAATCCGGCGAAACCCGGAAAGCTGGTTAAAAGTAAAAGTTTCATTTGAAGTTGATTAGTTTGCTTTAGAGGTAAAAAGACATGCTGAACACGGTGGTGAATGCCATTTTCTCGCCGGACAACTAGTTCTCCCGGAATCCGGCCAAATTTATTTAAAAGCAAAAGTTCGATTAGATGACATATTAAGGGGTTAAGAAGAGAGGCTGAGTCTGTATATGACAATCATTTTTTACTCGGACATATAATTAGTTCGGAATCCGGTTTTAACCGGAATTTTTTTTTAACTCAAACTTTTATTCAAAGTTGATTAGATGCTCTGTATAGGGATAAGGAGATTCGCTGCATTTGTTTCTGATTTTTTTTTTATGCTGGACTAGTAGTTCGCTAGGAATTCGGGTGAAACCGGGAACAGAAGTAAAGCAGGAAGTCTCGGTGAGTATCGTCAAAATAGATATGGCTTATAGAGGTATATCTGAACATGGTTTTCTCCAATGATTAGCCTGGCGAAGACTGGATCTCGCGAAGACAAGACCCGATTGTCTGAATCAAATATTAGATTTTTGGGATCCCATCGACACCTTTGGTCTTGTTCCCGGTTGCCTGCTATCTATTTCAAAAATTAGCTCTTTCGGATTCAGTAATGTTACGTGCGAAGATGTGCTAATCATTTAGTAATCGCACGGCATTTTGCCAGTCGATGACCCAAAGAATCTACAACAAAGCGAGGCATCACTTTCTCCAAGCGTTAAAAATGATCTGCCAAGTCACTCCCTTTGATTGTCACACCGATGTGTCTACCTGATTTAGTTGCAATGTCTATCCACTTTTCAGAGAATTCCTGGGTTTTAAAAACTATGCACGAACCATGGAATCAGTATACCAGACTTGGTTATCCTAATCCAAACATTCTGTTTACCTTCTCTCAGTGATCACATCATCATCATCATAAGGTTTGAATGGCGTTGAGTTCCCCTTCGTGTACTTTCAGTTCATTCTTAATAAGATAAACAAAAGGAAATAATACAAAAAGACTTTGGTACTTTCAGTTCATTCGGCCCTAAAAAGATAGGATCCCCTCTTCTACTAATAGCCCTATTTCTCTTTCTGCCTTCTCGGTTGATCGTTGGTGGTTGCTTTCGGTCGGAGGTTTTGCTCAGTAGACTCCGTTCTCCACTAGCATCTCAATCAAAATCTTGAAAACTTTAAATTCTGGTTGGGCAGGGAGATTGGCACTGGTGATGACTTGGAATTGGTTCGGGAGTTTTAGCTCGTCGCAACTCGTTCCACCGGTTTGTTTAGATTCGAACTCGATTGCCGAGTTGCTGTTTTGGCTCGAGAAAAAAACCACGCACAACGCCTTCTTTTCTAGATGGCGAAATTTTCCATGATTGTTAAGCAAAGAATTATAAAACCTAATTGATAATTTTTGTATGTATTCAGAGGTACCACACTGGTCTTGGTTTTATAGTTTATTTGTATTTGTAATAAACAGTTGGAGCATTAGATGTAAATTATTATTTTGACCCTTGGCTCCCTACGTGCCACAACAGCTGTCCGGGATAATCGGCTGCGATTTAGTCCAGACAGAGTTATTTCAGACCTTGGAAATTTGGTGGGTTTTTTTTAGTTTCCTCATTGTTTTGCGGTGTTTTTAGTGGTTTTGAACATTCATAGTGACAGTAGGGATGGTTAGAATTGTGTGTGTGGTAGAAAGACCATTTTTTGTGGCCCGCTTTAATCCAGAAACCGGGGCTCTGGGCTCTAGTAATAATGTTTAGAGTGTGCGCTGCTTGCCCGACAACCCAAAATTCACCCAGACGCGGAGTTACGCTAGGCTCAAATCCGAATAACTAAAATGGCGCGCCAATCGACTAGATAGAGGATAGGCTATATAGGCTGCAGGCGAAGTTTTGGAAACATTTATGATCAGAGTCTTTCCAAACGAAAGTAAGGGATGCCTATGATATCACATATCTGTTTGTCTGACTGTAACCCGAATAACTCCCAAACGGAGTGGGATGTTTTGTCGAAAGTTGGTACATGGCAGCACGTGCACTTGGCCCCTTCCAAAATATGTAGTGGCCATCCAGAATAAAAAAGGCTAGATACAAAGTAGATTTAGTCTACAAAAAAAGTGTGGAAACATCAGGCCAAATATCGCAGTACTTACAAAGCCGGTTTATGTTCAGACATTAATCAACCTATTTTATGCTAAAATAACGAGATTTGCGCAAAACCAGATAATATTCAAACTTCGCGCCGCAGGCAAAGGCAAAAAATTTCGAAAATCAGCCTGTTTTCTGCTAAAAAATACAGAGGTTTTGATACAAAAGTAGTTGCGTTCAAACTGTGCATCACATGGTGGAAAATCTCGATTCGGTAACTGCATTTATATCGTCCTGACAAGCTCGAACATATGATTGTCTCGCAAGATATGACTCACAGAAAATCTCTACATAACCATACGACGAGAAACAGGTTTCCACGCCAAATTCACGACAGACAAGCTCCAGACATAGGTCTGTCATTCTGACAAGCTAAAAGCTTAGGCCTGTCTCGTAATAGGAGACCATCCCCGACAGGGGGGTGTACTCTCTCCGAGTATTTTCAAAATTTGAATTTTCCATATCCTGTCAAATATAACTTCAACTTGTATCATGGGTTTTTCTGATATTTCTTACATTGCATATGCTGACGATTTGTTGCTTATTTCAAGGTCTGAACTCACTCTTTCTCGTATGGTTTCAAAAGTTTCATTATCTTTATCTCCAATCGGTCTGTCTCTAAACGTTGATAAATGTGAATTTCTCCCTTTTAATTCGTCTTCTCCTAACAATAAACTCCTAAACTGTTTTAATTTCTCTATCCCTTGTGTGTCAAAAATCCGTCGGCTCGGTATTTCTGTTTCAAAAAAAATTTCAGTTTTCGGCAGCAAGCAGTTCTTGATACTAAAAACAAAATTCAGTCTGGATATGCCAAAATCGTTGCCAACCGCAGAAAATATAACCGCGGAGTGCTTGCCAAGCTCTACGCCACTTACTGCGACCACTCGGTCCTTTACCTTTCTGGACTGTACCCCCTGCTGAAGAAAAAGGATGTAGCAGCTATTCGAATAGCATACTTCCGCTACTGTAAATTCCTCCTCTACTTGCCAATTTGGTATATAAAATTGAAAAATGATAAATAAATTTTCAGTAACTAATGTAACTGTTAAACTTGACGAGCTGCATAGGAATCTGTCGGTCGCTGCGTTTTCTCCGCATCTCAGTCTTGTCCGTTTGTTTGAAGTGTAACCTGTTCGAAGTGTAAATTTGTATCCTGATGTAAGTGTGTTTCTTTCTTTTCTCTATGTACTCCGCTATTTCTATTTTATAGAAGTGGGTTAATAAAAAGATTCATTCATTCATTCAATATACGACTAGAAAATCTCTACGTAACCATACGACTAGAAACAGGTTAACAGGCAAAATTCACGACAGACAAGCTCCAGACACGCGTCTGTCTTTTCTGACACGCTAAAAGCTTACGACTGTATACGACCAGAAGATCTGTCCCAAAATACGACAAGAAGCACGTCACTCGCAGGCAAAATTCACAGGATTTGGTGTCACCCTGGCAAGCTCAGAACATACGACTGTCATTCTGAAAACCTCATAACGCACAACTGTGAATCGCACAAGCTTAAAACATACATCTCTTCCTAGCCATACGACTAGAAACAGGAACTAGAACATTTACCGGCGAAATTCGTGTTTGATAGCTGCCTTATGTCGTTCTGGCAAGCTCAAAACACACGAGTGTCATACAGGCAAGCTCACAACATACGACTGACTGTACGACTCTATGAAGTATGGGGGGGGGGTGCGTCACCCCCCCTCCCTTCGAACGGCCCCTGCGTTCAGTCAGAAGTTATTTTTTTTCACTTTGCGGTTAAGATGCGCACTTTAAGGGAGCTAGAAATTCAGTTGTAAGCAAAATCGTTGAGGCGGAAATGACCATAGGCCCTTGGGAGTCATCTAATTGTTTAGTTTTGTCAAAAGTATATTTTGTACTTTACGCTTAACATGAAGTTCATTCGTAATCAAAACCCTTGAGGCAAGAATGATAATGGCCCCTTGGGGATCATGAGAATCTATCGTTTGGTCAATAGTATTTGTTTACACTTCGCAGTTATGATGTGCACTTTAAGGGGGCCAGGAATCATTTGTAAGCAAAACCTCTAAGGCACAAACGATCATGGGCTCTTGGGGATCACGAAAATGTAGCCTATCTTTTGGTAAAAAAAAAAAAAATTCACTTGCGGAGATGAGCACTTTAAGGGACTAGGAATTAATTTGCAACCGAAACCCTTGAGGCACAAATGACCATGGGCCCTTGGGGATCATGACAACATAGCGTTTGCTTTGCGGTTAAGATCACTAATTGAGACCAAGAAGTCAGATCCGGAGTTGAGATAAAACATGAGTCATATACTCTTCCCAGTTATCAAGTCTCATTAAGATCTGATCGCCGTTTCGATAGTTATGTTTGCCTCAAGTTTCGGATTTTCCCTCCCTCCATTCTCTCCCCCCCCCCAGGGTAGTAGGATATGGTAATTGACTATTCTTAGTCAATCTTCTCGGGTCTGTAATGTGACAGCAAAATTCTATCCTCCTATTCCAGCCCCATTAACTCCCCAAACAGTGCCCGGATCCAGTCCGGTTCTGTCAACGCTGTATGTAGAGCTCGTGCTTGATCTTCCCGCCAAGTTTAATCCCGATCCCTCCACTTTGAGCGTGTCACAAGATTTCCGGTCCCCCCTCCCCTCCAACTCCTCCAAAGTCACCGGATCCGTTCCGTGGCTAAATGAGACTTCTGAGACACGAGGTCATTCCAAACATAAAGTTTCATAAGGATCCTAACATCCGTTCGAAAGTTATACATACTTCAAGATTCTGGATTCCCCCTCCCTCCACTCCACCCATGACGGTCGACTCGAAGAAACGACTGTTCTTAAGGAAAAATGGTCGAGTCCTTGATATGCCTGCCAAGTTTCATCGTCCTAGCGCATCTGGAAGCAGCTGAACTCAGGATCACCGTAATTTCGGAACGCTCCCTCCAACCCCCCCCCCCCCCACAGTGCCCGGATCCGGTCCGGTCTTATTGCATATAGGAATTGCTTGTTCGTCATGCCAAGTTTCATCCCGATCCGTCCACTCTGAACGTGTCACATGGTTTCCGCCCCCCCCCCCCCCCAACTCCCCCCAAAGTCACCGTATCCGTTCCGAAATTGAAGTATGACATCTGAGACACGAGGTCTTTCCAAATATCAAGTTTCATTAAGATCCGACTCACCGTTGAAAAGTTATATTTACGTCAATTCCGGATTCCCCTCCCTCAACCCCCCCCCCCCCCCACCACGACGGTCGGATCGGAGAAGTTGACTATTTCCAATTTCGTTTGGTCGGGTCCCTACTGCCTGCCAAGTTCCATCGTCCTAGCACATCGAAGTACGGTACCCTAACTCGCGATCACGAACTGACCGACAGACAGACAGATCGATGGAAAAGTAATCGGTATATGTGCGGGAGAATGAATGAATGTATTTTCCATTTAATGGGTGAATGTCAGGAGGTAAGAGACCTGAGGAAGGAAATATTTGGGGGAATGGCTTGGGGGGAGGAAAGGTTTAAACAAATCTTGAAAAGTTGAAGTTTTAGTTATGTTAGAAATTTGAGAAGATTCCTTAAGGTGGCCATGATCCACAGGGAAAGTTTTTTGTAGTTAGTTGTTGAGGTTATGGTTTGTTTTGGTGTTGTTTTATTGTTTCCATGGCCCTTTGTGCTTTTACGGAAATAAATCTTATCTCATTTTATGGCGCTTGACCGGAAGGCAAATGCCATGAAAACTGAATCGCTTGCTGTGCCTTAATGCTGTGCTCTATTCTAGGGGTTTGCAACTTCACTGGCAATCATTCTGTCGTGTATTGCTTCGATATATCTCTTCGACTTCCAACTAACTCTCCAATTTGCGTTTGGAACATCATTAGTGATTGGATCAGTATTCTTATATTCATATGTTCCCAAGTCTCCAGTTGGAAAGTCTTCTAAGGTACGTAATCGCTAGACCAGGTATTAAATGCGACTTAGTTCTTCCGGTCCGACGAGACCTCAAATAATTCTGGAATGTTTAATAACAAGACCAAAGGTTTCTATGGGAGTGGGATCCTCTCTAATTGACTTAAGAATGAACGTTTACTTTTACCAAATGTCCAGTTTTTGCCGGATTCCGGGCGAACTACTTGCTCAGCGTGGAAACAAGTTCCAAATATAGATTCAGAATGTCCGTTTACCCCTGGATCGAAGGTTCAAACGACTTCAGAATAAAATTTTGTTACTTACTAACTTTTCGGTTGTGACGGGATTCCGGACAACTAGTGGCGAGAGAATAAGTCCCAGAAATGGATTAAGCATGTCTCTTTACCCCTATTTCGAACCTCTGATAAAGTAACAAAACCGGTTAAGTTTGTATGTTCACTGTCGACACAAAGCATTCATTTTCCGGCTGCAAGTCCGGTTCGAGATTGCGCATAACTCTCTGTAATGTCAGTGCACAACTTGATTTACATTCTAATTAGTTTAACCGGTATGGTGATGTGTAGCTATGGTGACGTAGCCATATTGGAGATGTTTGGATGAGTTTATGATTGGTCTTCTTTGTACGGTTATACCAGCTACTGTATGTAGAAGGTATCTCCCTACAGTGGAGTTGCTTTTAGTCGTCACTCGTTGCCCTTAGGGTAGCGTGGCGCAACCGGCCGTGACAACTAAACACAACACGACCTTAACAATACCTTCGGAGACTTGGTTCGGATGGTTCTAGGCAATACGAATTGATTTATTTATAAACACAACTTACGACCAAAAATACTTTATTAATTCTCAGTGTTCCGGATCTTCAACCAAGCCAGTTTCTTCTTTCTTCTGCGAGATGCTCGGCCCGCATACCAAACGTAGTCAATTCAAGATTAGTTTCCCGTCCCCCAGAATTCAGCCCAAAAGAGATCAATGAGAACCAGTAGGAACTCGTGCCCAGTTGGGCGAGGGTGATTGCAAGCAATTCCCCCTCGGGCTTTTACACCCGACCTCCGAAGAGGTGACCAGTTGGTTCTTAATTAAAGCTGATGAGAACCAGTTGGATCTCGTGCCCAGTAGGGCGAGGGTGGTCTGCAAGCAGCAACCCCAGGGCGTCTCTACCCAACCTCCGAAGAGGTGATCAGCAGTGCTTCCACTTCTCCTGATTTATCAGGAGATCTACGTTTTTTTAGGTCTCCTACTGATTTATTTTTGAGTCTCCTGATCTACTGATTTTTCGCTATTCTAACTAATTTTCTCCTGATTTTTCCGAACGGCTATATATTCTTAATTATTCTTTAGTCAAGCATGGCTTGGAGGCCGGAACTCATAACCGAAGCTAGAATCTGGATGGAAATAGTTAAATTTGGCAGGAAAAAGCTAACTTAAAAAACATCTCGCCAGCGGCGCTGACTTTATGTGATCATAGGTAATATTGACTAGACTACAGACAGTAGCTGCTGCTGTCGGAACGTCGCTCCATCCGGTTTCTCGAGCTTCTTAGAGTCTTGTATTTAATCCACGGGAAATGATAGAATTTGTAAGAGCAGCTGTTAAATTTCGCCCTACAGGAGAGAAAAAAATGGATTTCGAAAATTTTCCCCTGCAGCGCTCGATTTAATTTTCTCTTGGGTAATAGATAGAGGCTGTTACTGCAATCGTGCCCGGAAATATATTCTCCAAGTGGGCTTCGCCAAAAAGCCGCCTAATAGTAGGCTTATCGGCTTTCATGCTGCCCTTTAATGTTACTCTTCCTACGTAATCCTTTCTGTTCCATAACTTAAAGCTCAAATTCTCAGTTTCTAGGATCCGGTAAAATTTTTGGGAGATTTTGTAAAACTGGGCTCTGCATTCCCCCCCCCCCCCCCCAACAAAAATGCACTTGCCCCTGCACGCTACACCTATACTTAGAATATTCCCCTCTTTGACATATAAACCATAAATACAAATTTCCTCCTAATATCTCCTTATAAACTTCTGATTTCTAGAACTTCTCCTTATAAATCTCCTGATTTTTTAGATTACTGAACCTCCTGATTTCTCCTAATTTTTGTACTATGTCTACGTTTTTTCGAAATTCTGGAGTGGAAGCACTGGTGACTAGTTGGTTCTTAGTTTGCAGTTGCACACCCAATCGGGTACAGGGGGTTAACCCTGTGTTAGTCCCTAAGACCCAACCTCCGAAGAGGTCACCAGTTGGTTCTTTTCGACGCACCCTAGTTAGGGGTTAAGGGTAATAAACCCTTGGGCGAGACACTACTCTGCGTAGGCTCTACGACGACCCAAGTTTGGGGGAAAAGGCAATAAACCTTTTTAGGCGAGACCAGTTAGCCTCTAGAGACAGATTCCAGTTGGAACTATATTGTCTAAAGTTACATCTGTGCTCCGCGTATTTGAAGGTTTAGGATGGAGGATCCTGCACGTCGCAGGACGTGAAAGAATTTACTGGTTGAGCGATGACTACCTCTTGAAGGTGGTATGAATAAAACAAGTGTTGCGTTTTTGCTGATACCTGTTACCACGGTCTAAAGTCGTTTTTGCAGGTGTCGTGGTATCTGATACCACGGTCAAAAGGCGTTTTTGCAGTTATCGTGGTATCTGGCCAGTTATCGTGGTATCAGATATTCAGATACTAAGGTCCGACCGTGGTAACTGGCCGTGGTATCTCAAAAGTCATCTCACTTTCATCAAATTTTGTCAGATTGATGAGAAAGAAGTTTAGCACTTAGTGATGTAACTGGATATCTGTTTTTCTTTTGGGATGACTTCGAAAAGTGCAATTTGGGCAATAGTCGTTTTTGCAGAGCACCGTGTATAAGATACCACGATAACTGCAAAAACGACTAATTGCAGATCCAGTTACCGTGGTAACAGATATCATGGTATCTGCAAAAACGCAACTAAGATAAATGATCTTCTATATGGTTATCAATACCATACCGGCCAATCCAGTCCGCCCTCGGGTATTCGCCTAAATCTGGTTCAGTTCTGTCATCCATCACATATTTGAAAGTTAAATAAAAGGTATTCTAGTGGGATTGATAGTATTTGTGGAACTTGGTAGTCAACCGTTGAGCATCATTTGTCTTTGCTTTACCAGAAGGTTTTTAAGCGTGGGTATAGTGCCGAATAATGTTTGTGCTGTAGTCATTACACCGATTTCAAAGAAGATACAAGCCAATTTTCAAGTGTTTCTCTTATCGTCCGATTACTGTATCTAGTGTGCTGTCAAACATATTTGAGCTTCTTATTCTTACTAATGCTAAGAAATTAGCCAATAGAATGTATGCACATCGAATGCCCCCATGCACCGAATATGGAAGTACCCCGACAAAACTGAGCAGAGCCAGAGCTACTTGCTGAGCTTTTAGTTGACGCCAGGGTCGCCACATCAAAAACATTTAGAGAGTGACTTTTGTCCCAAAACAGAGAGTGAATTGGGAATAAAATTTGTTTTTAAGAAAAAATGGGGAATGGTCACTGTTGGTCGGAATCGCCTCTGCAAAAATGAAGCATCACTATTTTATTTTCATGGAAAAACTTGAAATAGTCACTTCTGATCGGAATCCCTGCTGCAAAAATGAAACATTTGGTCATTTTCTGAAATATAGTGATTTTTATGACCTACGTAGGACAAGAGTGATGAAAATGAAATAGAGTGACAATTCATACTATCGTGCGACATGTGGCAACCCTGCTTGTTGAGCTTTGAGTTGGCTTGAGTTGACTTGTGTGTAATGTGTGTATGACCCGCCCCTACCGTGACGTCACAATGTTAAACAACCAGTAGTCGCTTACCATCGAATTTTCTTCTCCGGGGCTCTATACTCTTGATGACTAACTCTTCTTGCCGATGCAAAATCGCCCCTGTACCTAGCGGAAGAGACGGAAGCAGTATCACAGCTGCTCCCAAACATCGCTATCTAACACAGGATTGAGTTGTTGAGTTTGAGTCATTAGTGCTATGTTTTCTCGTTCTTCCCGAGGATCATTGGCGTGTTTTGGACTTAGTCATATAGAGTATTCAACGATTATGGATAGTACCCCGACGAAACTGAACAGAGCTAGAGCTACTTGCTGAGCTTTGAGTTGACGCCTGTCTACTTTCCTCTTAGGTGCTGAGCATTGAGAGGAAAAGACCTGAGCGGGTGTGTATGACCCGCCTCTGCCGTGCCGCCTCTGCCACAATAGTTGCGTTTTTGCAGATACCATGGTAGATGTTCCTTCAGCCCAAGCTGACTGCGAATCATATTTGACGGTGCAAAACGGATAAGTCAGCTACATTTTATTCGAGCTATATTTCGGCCCTTCTTGGCAAGGGTCTCTTCAGGCTCAAGCCGCTCAAGCTGGAAAATAAACTTGTCACAAGTTGTCTTGTCACAAGCCGCTCAAGCTGGAAAATAGTTTATTTCCAGCTTGAGCGGCTTGAGCCTGAAGAGGACCCTTGCCAAGAAGGGCCGAAATATAGCTCGAATAAAATGTAGCTGACTTATCCGTTTTGCACCGTCAAATAAGATACCATGGTATCTGTTACCACGGTAACTGAATCTGCAATCAGTCGTTTTTGCAGTTACCGTGGTATCTGAACACGGTTGCTCTGCAAAAACGACTATTGCCGAAATTGCACTTTTTGAAGTCCCAAAAGAACAAGACCAAAGGTTTCGATGGGATCCCAAAAATCAAATATTTGATCCAGACAATTGCGAACGAACTACCATACTTTTCCAGAAAAAAAAGAAAGTTCAGAAACTAATTCAGCATATCTCCTTATCCGTATAAAGAATATCTAATCAACTTCAAGTAAAACTTTAACTTATAAAAAAAATCCGGTTTCCCCCGGATTCCGAACAAACTATATGTCCCGGTAAAAAAAAATATTGTCATATACAGATTCAGCTTGTCTTCTTACCCTAGATCTGTCATCTAATCAACTTCGAATAAAACTTTTGCTTTTAACAAATTTTCCGGTTTTGGCCTGATTCCGGGCGAACAAGTTGTCCGGGTAGAAAATTCTTTTCAAATAAGTGTTCATTATGTCTTCTTACCCCTAAATCGAACATCTAATCAACTTCAAATAAAACTTTTACTTTTAACAAACTTTCCGGTTTTGGCCGAATTCTGGGCAAACTACTTGCCCTGCGAGAAAATGGTTTTCACCATCGTGTTCAACATGTCTTTCTCCCCCTAAATGGAACATCTAATCAACTTCAAATCAAAGTTTTACTTTTAACAGACTTTCCGGTTTTGGCCGGATTCCGGGCTAACTACTTGTCCGGCAAAAAATGGTTTTCAACATCGTGTTCAGGATGTCTTCTTACCCCTAAATCGAACATCTAATCAACTTCAAATAAAACTTTTACTTTTTAACAAACTTTCCGGTTTCGGCCGGATTCCGAGCGAATTACTTGTCTGATGACAAAATGGTTTTCACCATCGTGTTCAGCATGTCTTCTACCCCATAGTCGACTTCAATATTTTCTGTTTAAAAATATTTCACTTGCCCCTTAATTAAAACCTATCCAACCCCTAAATGTAGGGCTACAGAGCCCATCTACGAACTCGACCTTACTCTTGATTCATAGAATCCTCACACCAAGTTTCATAAAATATCTCATTCCCTTCGAGAGTTATAGCTCGCACAGACGGACGGACGGACAGACTGACAACTTTTGCGATGTCATAGGTATCCCTCCACTTACGTTCTGGGATCCCAAAAACTGATATCCAGTTATATCACTAAGTGCTAAACTTCTTTCTCACCAATTTGATAAAATTTGATGAAAGTGAGATGACTTTTTCAGATACCACGACCAGTTACCACGGTCGGACCGTGGTATCTGAATATCTGAAACCACGCTAACTGGCAACATACCACGATAACTGCAAAAACACCTTTTGGCCGTGTTATCAGATACCATGGTATCTGCAAAACGCAAATAATGTTAAACAACCAATAGTCGCTTACCATCGACTTTTCTTCTCCGGGGCTCTATTGCGATGAGGTGTTTGTAGAGGCAACGAACTGTGATGTTTGGCGTAGCTCTTAACCTCCGCTCGTTTGTATCGTGCGGGGCATCGGTAATCTATTCGACTTCGCATGGTCGTATTACAGAGATCGGGAGATGGATTATTTTGCTAATTTGTTCTCACTAATATTGTGTCTGTTTGTAAGATGCCTCCATTTCAGTATAATAGTAATAATGTAATTATTTATAACCCACTGCCGAAAACAATGTGAAGATAGTGGAGTATAAAAAGAAAGAAACAAAATAAATAACAGAAAAGAAACAACACTAGTACAACAAAATAAACAAGAAAAGGTTTTCGTTTAGTTTGGTTTTCGATGAAGTTTGGGTTGTTTCCAAGTCCTGAAATCGCTCTGCTCTATCTTCAAAGATAAAACATATGAGTTTTTAATTGTCAGCCTCAGCTCTCGAGCGACAGAATCGAAAACGACATCGATAGTTGTTTTTGTTAAATTTGAGCCACAAAGCGAGCCACAAAAAACCTTAATGGTTGCAGCAACACACTTGTAGGCCACACAAACGACAGCGGAAACAGTCAGGGGGGCACAGGTAGTAAAATCTTTGACATCTAGCCGGGTGGGGATGGGTGGTTTGGTCCGAAAACTGTGGATTTAATCCGGGGTGGGTCCCGTAAAAGTCACAAAATTTGGCATTTTATACCTTGATAAATAGGGTGGGTGGTTTGTCAGTTTTATTTTATTTTTGGGACGAGTAACATATCATTCGATAGGACTGAATAGGTAATATAGAAAACAGTCGTCGAGATGGTTTTAAGCCGGTATTGAACCTAGAAGCTTTTTGTGCGTACAGTATAGGAACAAGTTCGTTAGTGAAAGGACTGCTACTCCAGATTTAGGTTTCCGATGCGCTGTGAACAAATTTTCCAGTGCTTCTGTTTAAGCGACTGCCTTTCAACTTATCTGTGCTCAAAAACAAATTTTATCTAAAGGCACACTCGAGTACGGGAGGTTGTTCCCAGGAATTGCTACCGCACTAGACCTACTAATTTAGACTTACTCCCTTCTTCGCGTATAGTATAAAGATAAGACCAATTCAGTTTTCGGAACCACTGTGATAGGTCCTCCCGAAAACGGGACCAAAGACCCGAAGAAGATGTTGTAGGCTACAGCATGAGAAGTCGAATGGCCCTTTCGCAATCCAAACTGGCCGTCATACAGTGCGCGTAGGCTCGTGAGGTGATCATTTAATCTTCCATGGATAAGGAAGCACGAGCACTCCATAATTGGCTAAGCATGTCAAGCCTCCCACATAGTTGCCGGATCCCGCCCGTCGTTGAACTGAATATCGGGAGCATGTACTCTTGCTAATTATCAAGTTGCTTTCAGTTATGAACTTATGATCACCCGTTAAAATTATGCATTTCGGAAGTTTCCGGCTTTTTCCTCCCTCAAATCCCCCCAGAATGGCCGGAAGGGGAAGTGGCAGTTTCCAAGTCAGTATTTTCGGGTCCGTAATGTGTCTGTCAAGTTTAAGTTTCATAGTCGTAGCACAACTGGCAGTACCTTAACTCGCGATCACCGGCATTCCGGGACCCACCTCTAACTCCCTCACAGTTTCCGGGTCTAGCCCGATTCTGTAAATGCTTTATCTACAGCAAAGACTTATTATTCCCACTAGTTCACTCCGATCACTCCAGTCTAAACGTGTCACGATATTTCCGGTCCCGCTTGCGACCCCCCCCCCCCCGACGGCTGCCGCACTCGGTCTGTATCACCAACTACAACACCTGTGACATTTCGTCTTGGCAGTTATCATGTTTTATTCAGATCCGATCACCCGCTCGAACGTTGTGCATGACACAAGATTCTGAATTTCCTTTCCCTCCACTCCTCCCAAGATTTCGGATCGGGGAGATGGCTATTTCCAAGTTAATCTGGTCGGGTCCCTAATTCGTCCGCCTAGTATCATCATCCTAGCCCATCTGGAAGCACCCTAACTCGCGATTACCGGGGAAACCCCTTCAACTCTCCCCACAGTGCACTGATCCGGTGTGTTCCGTCAATAATGTGTCTAAGAGTTATTTCTCCTTGATTGTTCTATGGTAAAATGGTCCGCATAAAGAGAATTTTAAATATTATTTAAAATATATTTTAAATATTTTGTTTTTAAAATGTATGATAAATGGTAATAGGAATAAAAAAAAATAATGTGTATTTTATATGATTTTTTTTATTTATTTTTTTTAGGTTGAATTTGTAATAGAAATAATTCGAATGATGAGAATAATAATAGTGGAAAGATACTCACGTTAAAATTGTATAATATGATTGAAATGTATAGATAGTGGAAAGAGTAAATATTGTTATCGAATTTAGTTTTGTTAATTTAATTTTATAAATAAAGAATTGAAGGAAAAAAAATAATTAAGAAATTAAAAAAATAAACGTAGAGATTGAAGAAAGTGTAGGTGACGCTAAATAGATAGGCCGGTCATGTGTTTAACTTAAGATAAGACCGTTGGCGTCACCGAGGGTAAGTGGAAGCGTAGTCACCTGGCCAATTCATATTGGACTGGAAGAACAGAAAAGATACTACGAGGCTCTAAAAAAATTATTTCTTCCCACCAAGTTCCATCCCGACGGTTTGGATTTAGTTAGATGTGTTCGATTCAGTTCGTTGGTGTAGCACTCCCGTACTTGAGATGCGGCAGCTTGTTTTACTTCTATTTTTGCTCAGAACGTCGCAATTATCGAAATATCGGCATGATACTGTACATAAACGTATCCAAATCATAAATCCAGACCATCTGACATCTTTTTTTTTTAGTCTGGGGGTGGTGGGGTGGGTGGTTTGGAACTGAAATTGTGGAATTTTTTCCGAGGGGTGGGGGTTTTTATACCCTATGGTCGGGGGTGGGTGGGTCCTTTTCTTGAAAGTTGACTGATTTTAGGCTAGATATCAGTAGATTTCATACTTTGTGCCCCCCTGGAAACAGTCTTTTCGAGACGCAACCGAGCCAAAAACGCTCTGTGGGATCGCGGAAAACCGCCGTTTATCACGCGGAGGAATTTTTTTCACCTTTCTTTTCGCTATGTTATTTATTTTATAGATTCGAGTGAGAACAGATAGAACTGCGAGGTGTACGGGTCTAGCCCCCCCCCCCCCGAATGTAAATAGATAAACAATAGACACGACCTGGACACGACCGAGCCAAAATACCCTCTGTGGGATCGCGGAAAACCGCCGTATATCACGCGGAGGAATTTTTTTCACCTTTCTTTTCTCTGTGTTATTTATTTTATTATTCAAGTAAGAATAAATAGAACTGCGAAGTGTACTGTAAACCGGGTACCCCCCCCCCCCCCCCCCCGAATGTAAATAGATAGGAAATAGACGCGACCGAGCCAAAAATACACTCTGTGGGATCGCGGTTTTCACCTTTCTTTTCACTATGTTATTTATATTATAGATTCAAGTGAGAATAAATAAAAACTGCGAGGTTTGCTGGTCTAGCCCCCCCCCCCCCCATTACCAAAGCCCAGAGGAAACCTTGTTGAAAACTGCAGTTTGGACCGCAAACACTTAAACGACCCCTCGCACTACTATTCAACTTACGTTATTTCAAAGTATTTGAATACTATAAAACTAGGCCGTGCTTTCAACAAATAACCCATTTTTTTTGGCTGTTTTAAGCCTTTTCTGAGACCCGTTGACTTACAGCGAAAACAGGGAAAAAATTTACACAACCGGTTTTTCTGATGGAAAAACTTCTCGCAGACAACCGTCGACAGCGTGATGCATATCGAGGGTAGCAAAACACGGCAAGTGAGAAAATCAGCGTGGTTTTGTTAGAGGGTTAGAATGTACCGTACGACATTGGGGTCTCTGGGTTTAGGAATATATGGAGTGATTATGGAAGTAGGTTGCGGTAGTATTATAAGTAAAACAGGTCCTTTAAGGATTTTCACTTGACGCGTGAAACGTGTGACGGCAGTTTGCTGGCCCCCGCCGCCATACGTACTTTTCATAAAATAATATTTTATTTTATTAACACTGGGGGAGGGGGTCGCTGGGGGGTTTTGGCCGGGTGGGGGGGGGGGGGGGGTTAGCCGAAACCCGTGGTGTACTTACATTTTTAAGGAAGGACGAAGATGAAATGCGATTTTTGGCGTTTAGCTTTATTGCAGGAAGTCTGTTCAACTAACGGAACTGTGGTCCAGTAATTGCGGAATTTACCATACAATCATACTGTAAGTTCACCGCTTGAGTGGCATGTTTGCGGACGGCAAATAATGAGCTTGAGAAATTATTAAAGAAGCCTAATGCCAGGGTTTCTTTCTCGGAGGAGAATTAGACTGCACCCATGAGTTTGTAATTACAACTATAACTATACAGCTTTATGGATCCCTTATTGTTTTATCCTTCTGCTACCTTAACAAATTTCTACTACTTAAATATTACAACATTTACTGAGAAGGGGAAACTTTACAACCAAAAATTGACTCATCATCCCAATGTCCAGAAATGTCCCTTCCGCTATAAGACATACATGGTGGCATCGAAATTTAACTACTAAATAAAATTTAACTAACTGTATTTTTTCTAAATTACCCCCTTTAAATCTCAATTTTGTGCCAAAGGTCTGGCTGTGGAGAAATTCACATTTTACCGGAAAACTATTCTGAACAGTGAAATTAAGAGAAATTAAGAAGAACTGCATGAATATGGGATGTGTCAAGAAGATTAGGGTGATTAGCGAGTAGGGAAGGTAGATTCAGTTAACATTCAATCCATCCATGACTGGGCTAAGTAGTCGGGATTCTGGTAGGCCATAAACATATGATAAAGGATTTGATTATTACGAATTGTTCTTCCACTAATATGTATTTAAATTTAGGTGTGAATGGCGTCGGTCTGTGCTTGGGCCAATTACATTGCTGTGAGCTGGTGGGGGATCTATATGGGACAAATAGTGTTATAAGTATGAATGACTGATAATTAGTGCCAGTATATTGAAAGTGGAAGGCTTCGTGCAAGCTCAAACCATTCCAGTGAGGTAAGTTGTTGTTATTGTTTTCATCATGTTCCGTAGCCGACTGTTGATTGTTGACTATTCTAGTTGGTTGAGGGTTGTTGTGTTGTCTGGGCGATATTTATTCAGAGCTATCCGTGTTTTTGAATTTTTTTTTAAGACCCTGTTTGCAAGAAAAAAATTTGTTCGTTTTAAGAAAGCTAGGGCTTGAAAGTCACAGACAAAACTCTTGATTGGCTGAGCTTACCCTTTCCGGCTCATGAGGCGTATTCTCGAGGACTGTTCAGGGAATCAAGGGGATCGGCGAGAATAGAGGGAGTCACTCCAGCGAGAACACGGGGAATGCTTCCAAAATGGATTTTGTTCGAAAAAAATGTGCAGTTGATGAAACTAGTGTGGATCCACTTTATTTTTGTTTGTTTTTTATTCTGATTGTTTTTTAATTAATTTTACATTGCACAATACAAGCAAAAATTTATTCCCCTCCGAATCTGAAAGGGAGTCCTTTTTGATGATGGTGATGATAATCGGAGCATTCCCCGTCCGTGGGGACTCGCGAGAATACGGAGAGTGAGTCCCTGTGACAAACAAAAAAGCAGAAAAGGAGTTCTCGGGCAACGGCGAGAATATGCCTATGGTGTCGTTTATATAAAAATGACGTCAAACGCAAAAGTCTTGGTCTAGCGATTTTTCGACCGTTCTTAGCGAGGGTCCACGCCAGGCTGTAGCTAGAAGGCTTGCAGGTTTGTTTCTTCTGGTTAACAAGCAGTACTAGCAAGCTATGCAGCCTTGTAAGGTTTGTGTTGTCTTGAAAAGAGTAAGACAGCTTGTATTCACAGATGGGAGAATCCGAACCCGGATTCGGATTCGAATCGAGGATTCGTCATTTTTGCCGGATTCGAATCCGGATTCGAATCTTCTGCTTGTTAGGTTGGATTCCAACTTTGAATCTTACGAATCCGCTCCAGTTTATAATCTTTTCCCAATTTGTACACACTATGCTCAAGGTATTGTGCTTACCGAGACCCAGATTGATTCCTGGTTGCCGAGAGGAAACCGATAGTATAACAAGCACACATGAAAACCTAGAAAGATGGTTTACATCGCCCAATTAACCGTCTCCGCCTATCAGTGCGTTTTTGTCACCTCCGATTTTTGAACTGTAACCTATGTAGGCTATATGGTTTGATTTTTGTTAAGGTCGGATTTGAATCCGGATTCGATTCCGGATTCAAATCCTCAGCATGAAGTGGTGGATTCGGAATCGGGTTCGTGCCTAGCCCTGGATTCGGATTCCAATTCTTTCATGATCGGATTCAGATTCGAATCCTTTCATGATCGGATTCGGATTTGAATCCTTTCATGAATGGATTCGCCCGTCTCTGCTTGTATTACCCCGAGAAGCCCTGCGAGTTTCGGTGTAGGCCTACTGACGCTACTGGCAAACTTCAGTCCAGATACCACAGGATCAAGAGTCCATAATAGCTTGGTCATAACTTGGCCTGTTCTTTAGTGGAGCGTTCTTCTTTTCTCTTCAGTTCGCGGGTCGGTATGCTGCCTGGTATAGCGCCAAAGACACCTTAGTGGCTCGTTAAAAAAGTACTTCAGTCCTACACTGTAAAAAAAGATATTGCAGTATTTGCTACTGGGATTAATATTGTCTCTACTGAGATAAGATTATTTCTAATTCGGATTAGTATTATCCCAGTAGAGATTAGATGATTCTCAGTAGCAAATATTGCAGTTAACTTTAATCCTTTCTCGGAGAAACTTTTTACAGTGTAAAGTCCTTTTTTGGAATCCCATAACGTGAGTGGAGGGATATCTATGACTTCTTAAAAGTCGTCCGTCTGTCTGTCTGTCCGTCTGTTAGCACGATAACCCTTGAAGGGGTTGAGATATTTTGATCAAACTTGGCGTGAGGAGTATTTGGGTCAAAGTACAGGTCAAGTTTGAAGATGAGTTCTCTAGCCTTATATTTAGGGGTGGGGGAGGGGTTTGATATTAAGGGAAACAAAATTTTTTGTTTTAAAGCTAACGAAATAGTCGATCTAGGGGTAAGAAGACATGCTGAGTCCGAAAATGAAAATTGTTTTCTCGCCGGATAAGTAGTTCACCCGGAATCCGGCAAAAACCGGAAAATTTTTGAAAAGTAAAAGTTTAATCTGAAGTTGATTAAAGGTTCGATTTAGAAGTAAGGAGATGTGCTGAATCCGAATACAAAAATTATTTTCTCGCCAGACAAGTAGTTCACCCGGAATCCGGCAAAAACCGGAAAATTTGTGAAAAGTAAAAAGCGTAATCTGAAGATGATTAGAGGTTTGATTTAGAGGCAAGGAGACGTGCTGCGTTCGGATTTGAAAATTATTTTCTCGCCGGACAATTAGTTTGGCCGGAATCCGGTGTGTGAGTGTTGCTACTGGTCGCAGAATTCTTCGATTTGTCACAAGCTTTCGACTTCTTTGACAAGAGAGCCAGAATCCTGTGACCGGCAAGACCGATAAAAAAGCTAAAGTATATGATTATGAACTGAAAAAGCTAGAATTTTGTTTTTTAACAGTTGATAAAAAGGGGTGATTTTCGTACTTCGTAACTTTATTTTTTTTTATTTTTTTTTGCCCGTGAACAGCAAAATGGAAAACACCGAGTAGCCTATATAAAAAAAAATAAGAAGAAAAGAAAAGAGAAACTCATGCATAAATACAACGGAGCATCTACCCGTGTTGTCTAAGTGGTCTAAGTGGTCACTACAGGCAATACGGGTTAATGGGTACTCGCACAGATTTCTAGCAGCTCGTCTTGAGGTCTTTTCTCATATTTTTCCAGACGTAGTGCGGGTTCAATAAGTCGATTACGATTACAACTGAAATATTTCTAACCCGTAATGGCAATCTTTGAAGGAACTTGCAGTACTTGAAGTACGACGTTCTGATTTCGCCGCTCAGTGACGAGCATTTAACAGCATTTAATAGACGCGCAAGCACCGTACGGTTCAAAGATTTTCTAAGACCGATCAAGATAGGTTCCCACGAACGCGAATTTTTCCCGCCAACGAATTTTTTTCTTTCGCGCCGTTCAGCGAATTCGTTTCGTCGGATCCACCAGGGCTAGATATGTGTATGTGGCTACGTTGGACTAGAACGACAATAGGGTGAAAAGTCAACTTTATGGTTATATATTCTATATCTGGTTATATACCATACTCTACTTTGGCCAGGTTGATTGTTGATTTCATCAGTTGGCCATATTACGGTTCAGAGCTCCAAGTTGACTAGTTTCTGTTAGTCCCCCATTGCCTCATAACCAACACTTGTGGAGACATAGTAAAAAGTCGAATCCATAGGGTAGTGGGTCACTTTCACATTCTGCTGCTGAGACATATGCGAAACCTACATTACCTGGGACGCAGATGACAGATTTTCAACTCACTAACCTGTGGATCTATTTTACCATGTCTGATCCAGGTGCTGATGGTGAGGGATAGGGGGATTAACAGAAACTAGTCCGCTTGGAAGAGCTGAACAGGAATATGGCCAATTGGCCAATTACCTCAGCGCGAACTGAGGCGACGCGAAAATAATTCGACTTGGAGTTGAAACGGCGCGGCGCGAAATTTTTCCGCTAGCGACGTCAAATTCGCCTAGGCGAACGCGAATTCGCATTCTGTGGGTACCTATCTTCAGTCTGCCGTACCCGCGGCACAACAGACAACACTTGGGATGTGATCTGTTGTGATTTTTAAAACGTCATGCATGAAATGATATGCATAACAAGCATTGCCGAAGTGACGGAAAATGCCGAAACAGCATCTATGACTTTTTTGTTTGTTGTCACGATATCGGAAAACTCGGCAGATGCTTTTTTGGTTTCGATGGTATTGTCTCGTAAATAGGCTCTAATTGACACAAAATCAGTTCCGTACCGAACTCCAAGGTAAGTGAATGACTTAGCAGCGGATATAATTGTTGATCCAACACGCAAATTAGTAGGCTATCAGGCACAGATATGGGCAAAAAAACAACGAACTCTGTCTTTGAAGGGTTAACTGTTAGACCATCTCTCCGTAACCTTTAATTAACATAGCAACATTCCTCTATGTCAGTGCTTAAAAGCAGTAAATCGTCAGCATAATGCACAGGATTTCTGCAAAAGGTTACAGGTGCCGTCAGAGAAAACCGGCAACACTGCCCCCAAAATGGTCAAAGGAATGCAAAGCACCCCATACCCAGAAAGACTCAAAACCCTTAACATCCCCACAATGACCTACATGAGAAATCGTAGTTGACTAACTAGTCAACTTGGAGCTCTGAACCGTAAAATGGCCAATTGATGAAATCAACAATCAACCTGGCCAAAGTAGAGTATGGTATATAACCAGATATAGAATATATAACCATAAAGTTGACTTTTCACCCTATTGTCTTTCTAGTCCAACGTAGCCACGCACGCGGTGCTTTCGCTGTTAAAAACATGAAACCTCGATTAAGTTGGAACTGTTCGTGGGCCTTCACCGAGTGTGAAAAGACAGATGTCTGATGTTTGAATGTCATGTGAAAATGTTAACCGTAAGGCTTGTCAAACACCTTATGTTTTTTATGGTAGCAGCAGGAAGTCGCTTTCACAAAGTGACATGTTTTTGTCAACATCACTGTATGCACGAATGCTTTTTTTTCGAAACACAGATTTAATGTACTTATACGGATTACCATTTTCAAAAGGAATTATTTCTGAATTTTCAGAACAATGACCCTACCAGCGAAATCGCATGTCTTCTTCTTTTAGTTCCCAGCAGTTTCTTGTAAATGTGGGCGGGGCTGTGAGAACCGCGTGACCCAAGGAACGGAACCCAATCCGTCCTTTGAAGGCTGGCAGATAATTGAGGAGGGGGATCTCAACATTCTCAACTAACCGCGAACACCGAAAAAATCGATATCGTTCGTTAAAAAAAATCTGCTTGAAAAATCTTAAAATCCTAGTCTTACTTCGGTCCTTCAGCCCACAGTCATTTATGTATTTTGCTCGAGTAATCGTTACCGCAATTTTCGGTTTTCAGTGTAGTATATAGGTAATTTTGTACGTTAAAGCAGCCATGCCAATCACTTCGCCCATTCATTCTTTGCTTCCACACCGATTGTGTATTTGCAGCGACTACCTTAAATTTTTTTTTGTAAGCAGTGAACTGAAAGACAAAAATGCTCCTCAGCCGGGATTTGAACCCGAGACCCTCTGCTTACAACGCAGGCGCACCATTTGAGCTACCGATGGGACCTAATGGAGTCCTAGACTTCTAAATTAAAATACAAAAAAACTGTTTCTGGTTTATCGGCCACGGTACAAGTCCCTTGTGTAAAGTGCCATCTATGTATTACCTTAAATTACCTTGCATCCTGGAGCAAAATAACGATTCCTCCTGTAGGATTCGCTACTTACGACTCTGGTTTGGTTGGTACGTATGATGGATTGTTTGTTTTGTGGTTCAACTTCGAACGTTGGTACTGGTATAAACGGCATCCCATTTGAGCTTCCGCTCGATGTCGGACCACTTTTCATCAGCGGATTTTCTTAAGGATTCGACTGTTTACTGTTTTTTTTTCACATTAAACATGTCATTTTAACATAAGTTGTTTCCCATCCGGGGTCGCATCATTGCCTTGCGCGTTCTTTAGCAAAATCCTATTTGGTCAGGGTCGAACACGCACATGGAAGACGTTGACGTCAAAAGTAACGTCGAAATTGTTCGAATTTTATTATGAAAAGCCATACGCGTAAATTGACAATTAGCTGTTCATTCCCGATGACAGCTGACTAGCTTATCGCCCTGATCGTTTGTGCTGAAAACGAGCTGAATTTTTGCCTTCTTTGGTTCAGCGAGTTCTTTCTGTGTGATTAAAACTGGACGGAGATGCCATCTTTTTGCAATAAGTCATGGGAAGTCAGATGCGGTCGGGTGGAACTGCGCATCTAACCAAGAATTGGGATAGTATTCAATTCATTTCACGGCCTGATGAAGGTAGTTGTTCAATGAAAACAGCGTGATTGATGTTATGTCAGGCGATTCTTCTCAGGGTTTCCTCGTTTTGTTTGCGCCTTTCGTATTCTGGGTGATTTAATTCACGCGTTCAATCATTCGGCGCTCAGCTCAGTCATTCGCTCGCTTTGTGTTTTTGTACACTGGTAGTGTTGGGCGATATTTGATATCGAAAACGATATTTGTTCATTCATAATTATTGTAAATAATCCAACCTGGCCTACATGTATATATCCGAAACTGGAGCAATATGTTTTCCGTAATTCAGTTCTTATTTATTCGGAGTTTGAGATGATGCAAGATGCTATTTAACCACAATTTTTTTCTTAAATTTTGGCGAAACGAGAAGTATCCTATAGCGAAACATGGTAAAGAAATATCGATATCGAAAAATCTAAATATCGCCCAACACTATACACTGGACGTAAATGCGGTGTTTCCTCTTTCGCGTACTTGAAAATAGAGAACTTAATTGTTATTATCATACTTACTATTTATCTATGAGCCGTGCAAACCGAATGCAAAAGTTGGCTTGTCTTAAGTCCCATCCGGCCTCGGTGGCATTCTCGTGGCCTCCTCGCCAACAAAAGATATGTGCCTATACTGCTCTCCGTCTTGAGCTGAGATTTAATTTAATTTAATTTCAAAATAAATGCGGCACAACATTTCATGCGCGAGCAAATTAATTGGCACTTGTCATTAAATTAATTGGGGTTCGTTGGTGATCGTTGGTGATCGGTTGGCGAAGCAACCAAGAAGACCAGAACTGTTGTACGACCGTCGACGGCAACACAGTCTCTGGACGTGGCATAGCCATCCAAGTGTCAGTGTAAACAAAAATCTTGCAGTATTTGCTACTGGGATTTATCTTGTCTTTATTGAGATAAGATTATCCATAATTCGGATTAATTTTATCCCAATAGAGATAAGATTAATCCCAGTAGCAAATACTGCATCCTTATTCGGTGAAATTTTTTTACAGTGTTGTTGTAAATGGATCCAAAGACGCTGACCAATAGACGGGGTGTAACAACGAGAGGTTACTCTCTTGTAGGGCACCGCTGTACAAGCCTCCTCGGGGACCGGCTGGGCACCGGGCACTTACTGACAGCCATTTTAGTTGTGAGCAACCCCTCGTGTAAAAAAAGGATCATTCAAATAAGCGCAGTGTACTCGAAAAAAGGACAAAGAACCGAGGGTTGCTCACTCCGAAAATAGCTGTACGCGTTTGTGTTCGGGCGCTTAAATCAGACGCTGTAAAGCTCAGGTTCAGCTCCAAATTGAACTGTTTCGACTTAGCGAGCTTTTTAATTAAACTAAAAAAAAAAATATTCCTTCAGGCTAAGCTGACTGCGTCTATCGGATAAGTCAGCACACTCCCTGATTCAAGAAACCTGCTGTCCAGCAATTTTCAAAATCCCTAAACTACTTACAGATCACAGAATCTCTGCGCGCCCCCTACTGGAGCATTTCGCTTGAGCTTCGTTTTAGTAGATGATCGAGGCTTTGATCTAGTAACTTTAATTTAAAAAACAGTCGAATGAGCACAAACTTTCAATACATCATATAAAGAGACAGAGAACGTGTCCGAAAGCTCCGAAACGAACGAAAATGCTGAATTAATTCAGGATTTTATGCAGCATTTTGCTTTCGGACTTAAATTTTCGCTCAGTTAATGCAGCATTAATTCAGCATAAAATTCATCGAAAAATTCAGCAAAGAAGCTAAATTTTATGCTGAATTTTCAAGAAGAAACTGGGGAGCACGGCGATTCTCCTAGTATCTTCCTAGAATTCTTCTTTCTAGAACAAATTGCCACACAGAATTTTGGTAATGTTATCTAGGTTGAATTCCCGTCTGAGCGGCGACAAACTTTACGGAGCATACTTTGCGAAAAACTTTACGAAGTCTGAGTCGCCTTTATGTAGCTAATTCTTTTTTTCTTCTTCTTCTTCCCAACTTAAATTTCGGTATTCTAGAAGTGTCAGAAAAGAAATGAAGGTAACAGCTTTCGGACAAAAATAAATATATATGCAGCATTAAATGCAGCATTTACAGCACTAAAAGCTTTTGGACACGTTCAGAGTCACCTTAGCTCTGAATTGCAAAAGCATCACATATCACAGCTTCTCTTCGAATTTTAACCGGACTGTATCACACATATATTTCACCTAATCTAGGGCCAATGTTTCCTGGTGTATAGGGGCTCTGCATCACTGTTAAAAAAGAGGTTTCATAACAGTACACACAAGGATTGCCAATCAATTAAAACTTTGGATCTTATCCGCAAGTGTTACGGACGATTTCTGTTTTATTTCCGTCACAGAATATATTTTTCGAACCATATTTTCATTTCCATAAACTCATAACATTTTCTGAAGATAGTATCCAAATTTCCTTTTTTTTCACATTTTCAGATAAACACTCATCCCTGGTATTGAACTGTTCAGACCCTTCTCTTCTTTAATATTCTTTCCACGGAAAAACTTATACTGCTGATATTTTTGGTGTTGGACAGTTTCACATTACCTCACTCGCAGCAGCTTGCAAAATTCATCCGTCGGTGTCTCATGCTCTAGACATAAATACATCACAATAGTTAAGAGCTGATGTTCATAATTATGGGCGCTTGTTCCTCAAAGAATAGTTAGGAGACGAAAAGTTGAAATAGAAATTTTTTGCTTTCACTCAACTCGGCTCTATTTCATGGTGGGGCTTCGTCATGGCAGAGAAAGATCTTTAATTGTGAGCGTCCGGATGCTGATGGATTGGGCAACACGCACTTAATTTAGCACCGGTAGCGATTTGAACAGGAAAACTTCGAAATCAACAAAACAACTTTCCTTTAAAGTTTAGCCGAGAAGGGCTGAGATACTACAGGCTACTTACTCATCACTCCTCTACTTAAATGGGCTTGAAGACCCGATGAGAATATGTTACTTCGTTTGTCCGCTATTCGTATAATCGATTTTCATCGAATGAACTTTTTCTTTCGGATTTGTGGTACCTCTACATGCTTGTACTTCTATGCTTGAAATGTTTTGCAACTACAACGGTAAACGATTCCCGAAAAGCAAATATTATTTGGGGTCACGTGCAATGGCGGGCTTTCTTCAGAACTAACCTTATAACTTGGATCTGAACATTTTCAAAGCTTCGCTTTATTTGCCATTGAAATGCACAGTTTTGTTGAAATTCAAATTCTACGCGTCGGGAGAGACTGTCTTGTCGGGCCACCAGTATCTGACACTGCGAGGTGAAAAGATGTATCTCTAGGGATCAAAGATACGTACCATCCAAGGATAAATTCATTGAGTTTAACCGTATCACTGAAGGTTGTAGAACACGAAAATTTTTAGTTTATTCCTATCGGTGAGATATTTGAATTGATAAATATTTGAGCGGCTAGCGAGGCGCCTGTCGCGTTTACATTTGTAAACCGTCATAGCGACAATCAAATCCTATTTTAGATCCTCGTAATATGACGTTACCATTTACGTAACGTAAATGGTAACGTCGCATGACGAGGACGGTGGCATTCCGACATAATTTGAACGACACCGCATATTCTTGAAGTTTTAGCTTATTTTAGGGTAGCATAGCTCAGTTTAGCTAAGTCTAGCTCAGCTTAAGCCCTATCTAAAGGCCTATGCCGCAGAATCTCCTGTCACAAAAGCTACGAAGATGCATATCACTGGAGGTATTTTATCCTCAGCGCGGCGCGTATTTTTTGAGGATCTTTTGTCCACAGATTTGTGTCAGTAGCTACTGGTCAAGCCTGCAGTCCATATTCTGAGCGTCACTACTAGAGCCCAAGGTGAACAAAACCAGAGATCCCTTAGAAGAGTTAAAATAACTCAGTGTGTTGAAATCTAAGATATAAAAAAGCTGGCTTTTCAGTTAACCTTTAAAGTTTAACGAAAAGACAGCTTATTTTTAGATTTGATATTTGAATAAACTTAAATATTTTGACTCGTCTGAGGGATTTTGTATTTTTTCTCACGGGGCTCTAGTGATAACGTTCAGAGTGTGCGTTGCTTGCACGACCACCCAATTTCACCCAGACGCGGTGATTTTGAATTCCAACAAAGGCATGCATTTCCAGGCATCGGAAAAGTTACGCCTGTAGAAAAGTAGGAAAAAGATTAGTCAGCTGATTTTCCTGCCATGGCTTACTATTGTAGTTGCCGAATATATCAAGCGTAGAGGGACAAGCACATAGAGGTACCAAAAATGAGCAAGAATGAGTTCATTCGATGAAATCGATTATCTATGGATAACAGACAAAGGAAGTAACGCATTTTATCGGGTTTTCATGCCTCTCTAAGTGAATAATTGATTTACTAAACTGTTGGATCTCAGCCATATTCGGCTAAACTTAAAAAAAAATAAAAAAAAAATAGGTGCACTTTCTGACATACAAATGCGGTACAGAATATATACACAAAATAAAGTATATAAGAGCTCTATCATTAAAGCTGATTGAGTACATTATATGGGTCATCTCGGTTCGGTGGAAACTGTGTGAGAAAAAATCCGCAACAAATATGAGAGTTTTTGTGGTTTTGTCAGTTTTTAAATTAATGAAAGTGATTGCAACATTGCCCTGATTCTATAGCAACGCTGCGACTAAGAAATTTGTTACAATGGCGTTAAATATATTCAAATAATGTATACAACGGATACGTCAGCTTCGATGCTTCATCGGCGATATTTACAGGTTTACATGTTTGTTTCCTTCCCCGACGTTGACCCTGATGATTGACAGCCTGACGAGGACCCTTGCGAAGAAGAGCCGAAATATCGCAGATGAACCATCGTAGCTGACGTATCCGTTGTATACATTATTTGAATATGTGTTTCAAAGTCAGCTTGGGCTCAAGGAATATTTAAAGGCGTTAAACTTCGCACAAAATAATTTCTGGATCTGGCGGTAATTCAGAAAATTTTGTAGCTGTAGTGGCGAAAGTAGAGAAAATACCTCTAAAGTTAACAAGGGCTTTTCTTCTTTTGACGGTTGGCCAGCTTTTTTTCAAGCTTGATTGTGCAAAGATTCCTTCTAATAAATCCACACTTTCGGCAACGTCCTTTAGCCAGCCACCAGTATGGACCATGCTTTATGGTCGCTGCTCACGAGCAGAGGCGTTACTGGCAAAAAGCTTTAGGGGGGGCAAGGTATTTACCGTCTGGCGGGGTCGTTACATTGCCAACTAGTGTCTTGACGAAAAATCGACTGTTTTTAAGAAACACAGGCTGTTTTAACAAAAAATTTACTATTTTTACGAAAAACCGTTTGCGAAGAAAAATCGCGCAGATTTGGCTATTTTTTACCGACTGGCCGACTAAATTTTGGGGGGCGTCCTCCCCCTCCCCCCCCCCATACGTGACGCCCCTGCTCACGAGTCGTGAGAGCGCCTACTCGTAACGCTCGGGGTTGCAGCCAGGGTTGCCAAAGTGACACTTTTGGTGTCATAATGACACTTATTGAAGTCCGTGAAACTTTCCACACTTTCAGGCCAAATTGTGGAATTTTTTGCTAAAATGACACTTTTATGAAACTTTCTGAGTATTAGTCATACAATTTAGAGAAATATATATTTCTGTTAGTTACTAAGCTGCATGGTTGACCGCAAGTCCGACAGTTTCGACACTGATGGCTTAGAAGCAAACCCAAACATGAGTGAAGTAAATATTTTGATAGTTTGATCTCTCGTCTGAACTAAAGGTTGTGTTTGGTTTTGGGATCCCAAAACGTAAGTGGAGGGATACCTATGACATCGCAAACGTTGTCCGTCTGTTCGTCTGTCTGTGAGCACGATAACTCTCGAAGGGAATGAGATATTTTGATGAAACTTGGTGGGAGGATCCTTTGGGGCAGGGAAAGGTCGAGTTCGGAGATAGGCGCTGTAGCCGTAGCCCTACATTTAGGGGTGGGGGAGGGGGTTCAAATTAAGGGACAAACAAAATATTTTTAAACAGCTAATGAGATAGTCGATTAAGGGGTAAGAAGACATTCTGAACACGAACATGAAAACCATTTTCTTGCCGGACCAGTAGGTCGTCCGGAATCCTGCTGAAACCGAAAAATTGTTGTAAGATAAATTTTATATGCAGTTGATTAGATGTTGGGTATAGGGGTAACCAGATACGTTGAATTGGTTTTTGAGCTTTATTTGTTCGCCGGACAAGTCGTTCCGGAATCCCGCCGAAACCGGAAAATTGACAGAAGTAAGACAGGAAGTTTCGATCGGTTAAAATAGATATTTCGATCGTCAAAATAGATATGACTTAAGGTGAGGCTTCACCTTCTAGATTTTCCTTCCGGATTCCAGACAGCCGTTTTCGTCGAGACCAATCTGGAAGGTAAAGCCAGGACAAAAACGTCTGGAAATCCGGGGTGTTGGACACCCCAGATTCCGGATGTCTGGAAGGTCAATAGAGGCAACCCGTTCGAGCGACACACCAAATATGCAAATGAAGGAAGAAAAAGGAAAGTGATTGACAGTTATAATTGGGATGCAAGAGATATTTGACATGTAAAGGGGACATCTAGGTAATGTTGAAGAACAGCAAATTTAGCTGTCATCATTATCATGAAAATCTGGAAGGGTTGGCTTGACTATGCGGAAGCCCGGCACGTTGGGAATCTGGAAGGTGAAGCCTGCTATTATAGGGGTAAACACACATGCTGAATCCATATCTGAACTTAGTTTTCTCAGATCTACCAGTTTTTGTACTGTCTTTAGAAAATGTACAAAAAACGGTTATTTTTTCGAGGGTGTTTCGAAAGTTTCGAGGGTGTTTCAGCCCCCACTATAAGCCTTGATCTGTCTCTAAATTTTAAAAATAAAAGTATTTAATTGTCTGGATCAAATATTAAATTTTTGAGATCCCATTGAAACCTCTGGTCTTGTTATCTTGGATTATGTGCCGGGATTCTGTGGACAACGACTTGGCTCTCAGATCCATTCTCCTGTTGTGGGCAACAACGGCGTTTTCGCTATAAACCAGGCCCGTATCCAGGATTCTTTTTCGGGGGGGGGGGGGGGGTTGCCTGCGGGTCGGACAAAAAAAGCACAAAAAAGACACAGATCAGAGGGAAAAGCCTATAAAAATGGTTATTTTTGTATGTTTCGGGGGGGGGGGGGGAATCAACCCCCTAACCCCCCCCCCCCCCCCCCCCCTGGATACGGCCTTGCTACAAACACACGATTTTTTAGTTTTTTTGGGAGGGGGTCGATCAGTCGGACCGGGGTTTACACACGGGTCCACTTTTATACGGAAATTCGATAAATATTGACACAGGTTTTGAAAACTGTCACTTAAAAACACTATTTCTTTGGTGGAAAACATCTGAAACGTGGCACTTTTTGCGACACTTTCTGAATTTGTAAATGACACCGAATGGCACTTTTTGACTAAAAAAGTGACACTCTCGGCCAAAAATATTTGGCAACCCTGGTTGCAGCGCCAGACAAATAAATCATCTGTTCTTAAAAAGAATAACCAAAAGAAATTTTAATGTTTGTATTGCATTTTTTATGCGAATATGCCAAATTTGGGTAATTTGTGATACAAACAGAAAAAACAGCAAATTTCATAATGAATTAGGCTACCACCCATCGCCACCCTGTGTATGCTGTTTAAAATGTTAAAAACGCCCATTTCAAACAGCAACCTACTACCCTCCCTATTCTTTCCTGCCAACAACGTCTGCCAATGTGCGAAGGAGTGTTAACAGCCGGCTGAAATTATAAACAGTAATGAACTAAAAACAAAGAGGCTCCCCGAGATGGATTTGAACATGCAACCTTCTGCTTCCCTTACCGACGGTGTGGCCAATTAAGCTATAGAGTGCTGTGCACTAGTTCGCAAACTACTACAATCTCAAGGAGGTGGATGAGATGATATACAGTAATGGGCAATTGGTCGCACAAGGTATTTACGACGAAATGTAACCCAGTAGTGAGAACCGAATTGCTGCGTTAACTAACTGTAAGATTGCATTCAGATACCCTCCCGCCCTTATTTTGATTTTTTTTTGCTCTGTGATTCCGGAATGATTTATAACGTGGTCGATTATCGTCAGATCCGCGCCGGGTAACGAATTCAAAAATCTCGCCAAGTTTGATGACAGGAAGTTCAGTGACAGTAAAAACCGCTCATGTGTGAGTAAGGTCAGCCTTTGGACGAATCTACAGGAAACACAGTGGTCGCTTCCTAACTTTTAAAGAATGGCGGTATGAAAATATTTCTGGTATGGATATTTAAAAACCTATTTATGAAAATAAAGATACATCATTTTTGAAAAAAATCACGACGTTGGCATTGACATTCGAGGTCAGGAATACAAAAAGGATTGAAATTTCAAGGTTCAGAAACTGAAATGTTCAGGGAAGTTTTTCTTTTTGTTTTTTAACATCCGAAAATCGTGGTCTCTTATAATGCACGACCATCAAGATTCACGATTTGAGTAGAATTTTGCTTTTGGGATTTGCATTAGGTTGTGATGAAAAGCTAATCTCCAGATTTTAAAGCGGAAGTTTTCGGAAAATTAAAAAAAGAATACCAAGACAGACATGTCCGTTTGCCTAAAAATATCGTTCAAGCTTGATCAGCCCCACAATCAAATGCTTAAGTTTGGCTTACCAAGGCCTACTTTTACTAAAATTTTCTCGTAACGTTCACTCAGTATCAATATCGAGGCAAAAACAGCAGAAACAAACACAAATTTGGCAGCGGCACACACTGGGACGTATTTGCCATGTATAGTCTCACTTCTATCTTCTTCAGAACCAAATAGGATTCACTCACAGGACAACGCTCGAACTGTCCTTCACAACTGAAGTTCTTCGACCACCGGTGTATTTGAGCACTGAGATATGTTTTGAATGTAGAATCGGACCTGACCTCAGATCTATATAGCACGCTATTTACAACCATAGTTTTGTATCTCATACTCCGACTTCCCAAAAATTGCCCCACGCGGTGAGAGCTCCACTTCTGTCGACACAAGGGCTTGCTAAGGCAGTAGGAGCCAACGATAATATATAAATATATGATATATGACACAATTTCTCGCTTCTACTGGATAATTCGGCATTTGGAGTTGTCGACCCCTCATAGTTCCGCGGTTTTTTTCCCGGCAGATGCGCAACGCCTTAATATCGTTAGAACAGGTGGCGTGACTTTCCCAAAAGTAGAAGTTGCTAATTTGGGGGAGAAGCCGTTTAAGGTCGTGACCTTTGGGCCATCCAGTTCTATCTGTCTTAGAACAAGTCAAGGGCTTCTAGTGTTCCATTTGTCCTAATTTCCTAGAATATCACGAGAACGGGGGCGTGATTTCCCCCAAAAGTAGGCGTTGCAAGTCGGGCGATAAGTCGTTTCAGATCTTGAACTTTAAGGCCATCCACTTTTACAAGCCAAGGGCTTCTAGTGTCCCCTTTGTCCTAATTTCCCAAGAAGTAGACGTTGCAAATTACGGCGAGAGTCCGTTTGTTTTGCGGTCATCCCCTTCTACCTATCTTTGAAAAAGCCAAGGGCTTTGAGGGTTTCATTCGTCCTAGCTACCAGCTCGTCCTTATACCTCCATATTGTCTTATCAGGGGTCGTGTTCTGTTTGAACTCGCTCTCACAGCTTTGCTTCAGACTACTGACACAGTCTGCTCTGTAGTGTTGCAAGTGGGCATCGTCTGTCTCGACGGGGTAGGATGTGCAGGTCCCCCCTAAACAGGATAAGGGGAAATGGTTGTGAAGCGTTAAAACCCGTTCCGGGTTGTGGAAACACTTAACATACTGATTTGGTTTTGTGTAATTCACTGAACGTTGGACGTGCTGCAGCATGTGCATATATTTTGGAATGTCTCGATTCCAGGTGTGAAAGGAATGCTTTGCATCGTCCCAGAAATATACATTCCGGAAATTGTATGAAGCCCGAGTATAATTTCCTTTTTCGAATGCTTTCTGTAAGACTGTATCCATTAACTCTTTCCAGTTGCCTGTCTTCAAAGGCATTATCACTTCATCGGTATCCAAAAGAGCGATGTGCTCGTAGCTGTACAAATTGCGGTACAGACAGTCGTTGTATGGGATCAGCTCGTTTTGTCTCTTGTGAGTGATTTTCGACTTCAAAAAATGGTGCCGCAGTCCTGGGATATTTGGCATGTCGCCAGGCAATGAAATTGGAGTAATGACAACTTTACCTAGCTCTTCATAGTATTTCAATACTTTGGATATGTTTGGATGGACTTCCAGCTCGTACATGAAGATCTTCTCCGCACCGAGGATGCCGAGCATCTCGATCCACTCGATCAGTCGAACTGAGAGGTCGATGTCGAGGAAGTCAAGGCCTTTGACGCAGACGGCGAATTTTCCCTTCTTCTCTGGCCGCTCGTTGATGACTTTGAGGTTTGTGTTGGGAGCGTCGCAAGGCTTCGCCACGAGCGATACGGACACGGGCGGTTGACCCTTCAGCGCGTCTGGTACTCGGCACGTTATCAAATAGGGCTGGAGGATGTTTTGCTTGTAGTTACCCCACTTGTGGTTCCACATGTACTTGTACTCGAGTACTTTTGTAACCACTGGGTCTTGTTGTGCTTGGTACCACATCTGGCAGTAGGTGGGGATCGTCGGTTCTATTCTGTCAAGAAGGCCAAGTATCCTCACAGATGGCCCTATCGTACTGAGTGATCGATTGTCGAAATAGGCGCCGTACAAGTAAAAGGTCCCATTGGTCGTACTGAGCACTTGCCAGTACAAGTTATTGTACTTGAGGTCATACACGCTCGGAAAGTGTGCACAGGTATGATTCCTGGAGTTAATATGATACTTGAATCGAACGTAGAATTCGTAAGGCAGATTGTGAAGTTTTCGCTTGAAGAACGTTGCGACTTCGAGCTCGCTTTTAGGCGGGGAGGAGTCGACGTTCAGCATATCGTCTTCAGTCGTGTCTTGATCGTAGTCGAACGTTTCATGAAGTTTGGGCGTGGGACCCGGCGGATCAGTTAGCTTTTGGAGGAGGTAACGGGAGTTGACAGAAGGTGCTGCGTAGATGTCCTGCTCATGTCGGATGACGACTTGGAAGACGACGAAGCAAAGGCATGTCCAGGCGACCAGCAGGCTGCCAAGTCGTTTGCAGGCTCGACCCGTGCTGAACATTCTAGAAGAAAAGTCCACGATGGGATCCTGGTATTTCTGCGCTGACATTGTCTCTATCCGAAATATAACGAGATTCGTACCTGCTTGTTGATATGACCGAAAACAATTTGGCAGTTGAGTTAACAAGTCGAACGAATTTACTAATTATTATTTGGTAGGTAATATTTAAGTGCCGAGGAGCATGTTTTAGTTGGAAACGCGAACCCTGAAATGTTTCGGTATTACAGAAAAATCGATAGTTCAGAAAGGAGGCTTGTTATTTTAGCAGCGTATGACATATTACGGCATAAGCTGGGATGCATGTGGGATGTATGGCAAAAAATGCACTCGAGGGAAATATACATTTTTTTATGGGGGAGGGGGGGGGAAAAGAGATCAGGGGACCCGTCGATTCGCCCACCCATCATTATGCCCCAAAAAAACGTCACATTCCCTACTTTTTCCGACAGTTCGCTAACCGTCACAAGAACCAAAATATCCGTCGATTCACCCACTCGCTCTTTCGCCCACCCGCTGATTCACCCACCCGTCGATTCCGCTACCCGTCGATTCACCCACTCCTAAAACCTAACGATTCGCCCAACCGTCCATTCGCCCACCCGTCATTTCTCCCAAAAATCCGTCACAACCCCCACTTTTACAACAGTTAACCTACCCGTCATAAGACCCACAAAATCCGTGGATTCGCCCACTTCTCAGAATCGACCTGTGATCCAGCGCGGCTCTTATCATTGGCCGCGGTAGAAGAAAGCGACGAGTCGCAGGGCAGTAATTAAGGATTTGATACCGTCCCATGTAAATACGGGTGAAAACTAGTCAATACAGCTTGAGCCAGAATGATCAGAAGCATGATGGCAGAACTCGGCGAAATATGATCCCGACGAGCCTATAATCATTGTTGTCTCAAGGGTTTTGCTTACAGATGAACTTCCAGCGCCCTTAAAGTGTGCATCATTACAGCCAAGGGCAAAAATAAAATACCAAACAACACATTCGCATGATTTCGAAGGTCCGATGACCATTCTCAAGAATGGTCACGACAAACCCACAAATTGGCAAATTCCTTCTTTCATCCTCTGACCTAGCCGTACAAATGCCATGATGAGCTCTTAGCTCTTGTTTAGGTACAAGATGTACCGAAAAAGGTATGGTACATATTGCGATTATGTGGTCCGTCAAAGGAAGTTATGATGCCACAAGATCAATTAAGTCTTATTAGTTTATTAAACGGATAAAACGGAGACATCTGTGTAACTCATTTGTAAGCAAACCCTTGAGGCAAAAATAAACAGGCCTTTGGGGATCACGAATACATTTCGTTTTGTCAAAAGTATTTTTTTTCCACTTTTCGGTTAAGATGCGCACTTTAAGGATTCTAATTCATTTCAAGCAAAACCTTGTGGCACAAAGACCATGGGCCCTCGAGGATCATGAAATGTATCTTTTGGTCGAAAGTACTTGTTTTCACTTTGCAGTTAAGATACGCACTTTAAGAGAGCTTGAAATTCATTTCTAAGCAAAACATTATAGGCCAAAATGATCATGGGCTCATAGGATCATGAAAATACAGTGCTCGAAGTGCCCAGTGCTTGAATGCGGTCCCGTTCTAGCACTGAGTATCTAGGGCTTGTGCTTGTCCTTCCCACCAAGTTTCTTCCCGATCGTTTCACTCTAAGCGTGTCACACCATTTATGGTTCTCCCCTCCACCCCCCCCCCCCTCTATTCACCGGATCTAGTCCTGACCCGAGGTCTTTCCACATATCAAGTTTCATAAAGATCCGATCACCCGTTCGAAAGTTATACATAGGCTACATCAAGATTCAGGATCCCCGCTCCCTTCACTCCCCCAAATTGGTCGGATGGGGAAACTGACTATTTCTAAGTAAGTATGGTTGGTTCCCTGATATGTCTACACGTTTCATCGTCCCAGCCCACCTGGAACTACCTTAACTCAGTATCACCGGAATGCCAGACCCCCTCTCCCTCCAACTACCAATGCCAAATCTGGTCCAGTTCAGTTAATGATGTGCCTGTGGCTTGTGCTTGTTCTCCCCACCAAGCTTCCGATCGCTCCGCTCAAAGCGTGTAACAGGATTTCTGGCTCCCCCCTCCGACATCGTCCCCATCTGGAAGTACCCTAACTTGCGATCACGGGACTGACAGGACGACAGACTGACCGACGGAGAAGTGATCGGTATATGGCACTTGACCGGAAGGCGTGTGTCATAAGAAATACCTCAATTTATCCCTCCCTGCAATTCCCCAAAGATGGTCGGATAGGGGAAACGACTCTTTCCACCTTAATCGGGTCGGGTTCCTGATATGCCTCCCAAGTTTCATCGTCCTGGCTTATGTGGAACTGCCAGAAATCGCAGTCGCTATATGGCACTTGGCCGAAAGGCAAGTGCCATAAACACGGTAGCTCTTTTATCTGTTTTTTTCATCCTCTCTATGTCCTCTTTCTACAGATGAACTGTGGCGCATTTCGTAGTATTCTCTATTTCGAAGAACGGTGTGTCATTTACTTGGCGATTAAGCTTGGAATTTTTGAGATTTGAAACACATTAAAGGCTAGAATTTGTACGGTAAGTCGTTAATCTGCCCGAAAAAGGCAGACCAAAAAAAATTTTACCTGCGGCGCTTGCTTTATCTATATAATTTGTCCTGGGTGCAGGCGTTGGAAGCTTTCCTCTTTAGCGAAAGATGAAATGTAAAGCTGAGGTTCTGAACGTATGAATAAACAAATCTTGATTACAAGAAGAATTTCATTAATTTATTTGTTGGCGGGGAATGTGTGCCGTTGCCGCGAAGTGGCAGCAGTTCTTTTTTGTCGGTACGTGCGAGTCGTATATTACGATCCAGGATTCGTTGAAATGGGGGATCTCACCACTCCCCCCCCCCCTTCGGGCCCCCCCGAGTCAGTCCCAGTCCTGCAAGTTGACGCACCAGGAAGCCGTCCCTTCCTCAACTTTGCTGATAGCCATTCGTCGTCCCTTGACTTTGCACCGTTTGGTTGATTTCCCTCGATCCTGGGCTTTATTGCCCTGTATTTTACTTTAGCCCATAATGTATTAACAAAGTATGAAATTCTCATGTCTGCGAGGGCATTTGTAAAAATTGCAATTTTACTGCTAGCATGATTTCGCAGTTTAACTTTTGCACCGCTGTTTTTTTACCAAGTGTCATCCCTATCTGTATGTTCCCTTGACATTGCCTGCAGAAAAGCCAATCCAAATACGAAATAGTGTTTCCAAACTATGATTTTTGCTCCATTTTGCATCTGTCCTTATTTCAGTACCGAACAATTTTAGAAGTGAACAAATGTCTCCAATCAACCCTTCTTCTGGAATATTTTTTAACCAGTTAAGCCCAAACGTATATCTAGAAGAAATTCCAGTACGATCCGTCCAGCGCTGTACAAGATTTGAATGAATTGCGCTTTTTGTCTTGGAGTCTGCATGTGCAAACCTCCAGAAACGAACATCCCTATTTTGAAAAAGTCACGCTCAGGAGAAGAATGCTCTCTGTGGCCATGTCTGCAAATGCATTCTCCATTGTGTGTTCAAGTATGGTTTCATTGTTCAGGTGTCCTTTAAGCAATTTCATTACATGGCTCAAGCTGAATTGACTTCTTTTCACCCTTATCTACATGGGACAGTTTCGGATCCTTGTTAATTACTTCCATGCGACTCCTTTCTCCTACCGCGTTCAATGGTAAGAGCCGCGCTGGATCAGAGGTCGATTTTGAGAAGTGGGCGAATCGACGGATATTTTGGGTCTTGTGACGGGTAGGCGAACTGTCGGGAAAAGTAGGGGTTGTGACAGATTTTTTGGGCGAATCGACAGATATTTTGTGTCTTGTGACGGGTAGGCGAACTGTTGTGACGGATATTTTGGGCGAGATGACGGGTGGACAAATCAATGGATTATAGATCGAAGTGGGCGAATCGACGATCAAGCGACAGGACGTTGGGTGAATCGACGGGTGGGCGAATCGACGGGTGGGCGAATCGACGGGTGGGTGCATCAGCGGGTGGGCGATCAGCGGGTAGATGAATCAGCGGGTGGACGAAATCGACGGGAGAGGAAAGGATGGGCGGGTGAATCGACGGATTTTAGGAGTGGACTTATTGACGGGTGGGTGAATCTACTGGTGGGGTTAGTGACATCGACCGAGAGAGCAGAAATAGTCAAATATTCTTAGTAGCACGAACAGCAAAACATTCTTAATAAGCCTGTATGATTAAAATTCCCCAAAATATTACCTCGAAGATTGGAATGGAATGTTGCTTCGGGACATGGAAGCTAAAATCAGCAGATCAGTGATTTTCACGACTTCGAAGTTCGATGAACTGAATAACCATTTCTTTCGAGACAGGAACTCGTTTAATTATCTTTTCCTCGGCTCTTCTAAGTGTAGATGTTAAAAAAAACTGCGGTTTTGGTTGACGTCAATTTTCTTTTTATCAATGAACTCGCAGGGGCTATAGGTCGGCAGTTTAAAAGTCAAGAATACGAGCGTGTAAATAATGCTGCAGGGATAATTAATCATAGCTGATTGAATCCTGACGTATGCCAGTTTGGAACCAGCCTACAGTTTGGGAAGTAAAAATAAAACTACAGAATCCGATAAATTGTCACCAAAAGATATTGGGCACTTGGACAGATGGAATATTTACTCCCTGGCACCGACGTGCTTAGACCCAGCAGATATCGGACATGGACGAGAACCAGTTTCATTCAGTTCCATTTAACTACATATAAACAAAAATACAAAATTATCATCATATTCCTGCCAAGAAAGCACAAAAACAGTGCTTAGCTGGGGCAGGACACTAACCAATATGTTTATAAAAAAAACGAATCAACTAACTAAATATATCAAAAAAAGGAAAAGAAAGAAGAGATATAAAAAAAAATATATAAAAATAAAAATAGAGATAGAGAAAACCAAAGAAAACAAGAAACGAGAAAGAAGGAAAACACTAACTGGGTAGAAAAACTGGTGGGAGAAAATCTGGAGGGGGACAGCGTTTAACACTTTTTCTGTAAGAGCTTGGTCACACTGGGATCACAAAGCCGCCTATTTGACAAACAACTTAAAATCCCGAGCGGACGTGAGATTTGATTGGCTTTGTGGCAAATTGGGGATGAGGAGCAGACTACAATTAGGGTTCCTGTAACATAATTATACATGCTGTTTTGCTCTAATTGATCTCCTGAATTTAAAACGACAACATTCAGAATTAGTTATATCTTGTTTTCTTTTTTCTACTTTTGCAACCCAAAAAGCCAGGAAATGAGCCCAGCTTGACCAAGTTCTAATGACCTTTCGGACGGAGAACCTATCTAGTACATATCGAAGATAACCCTGGCACCGACCGAAAGTTGTACCAGAAACCGACCATAGTGAGCAACCCCTATCCGACCAGCATACCACAGAAAGTAATCAAGAGAAAATGCAAAGAAAAATGACAGTTCGGTCGTTTTGAACCGGAGCCGCAGACATATGCTTTTAAAACGCTTCCGGGGTTGTGACCGGCGTTTTTCCGGATTTTTCCGGATACACAGACGTCATTTAAATATTCGCAAAAAGAAGCGGATGACGTCACAAAGCCGGGTACAGTTATGGTTATAACATTCCGTTTTTTGCTTTTAGAATAATGGTCCGGCTGCTCGGAGTAAAAGAGCGTGATGGTGATCTGTGACAGCTGAAATTTATATCTTGTCAAGGATAGCCTAGATTTTAAACAGTTCTGGACTTTGAAGACTGGACTTGTCAACCACCTTCATACATCGTGCATCTGCTTTATTCTCAGACGATAAACTCCTCTAATTTAAATGAGTTAATGGGCATGCTGAGCAAATGGTAGAAACGATTACCAGTCGAGGAATGACTACTCTTAACACAACTGTACATTTTCTTTTTGCGTAAACCTAAAATCAGCCAATTTTTTCCACAATTTTATAATGATTTGAAAATTAAAGAACCAGAACCTATACGACTGAGAGGAACTGGATCGACCCTTTATGACAACGAGTCAATCAGTCCTACCCTTTCAAAAGTTACTCAAACACACGCTAGATTACTCGACACTTCGTGAAAACATGGCTAATTCTTAGATTGTTTGGGAGAAATCACATAGGAACTTCAAAATAATTATCAAACTACTGAAACAAGAGCTGGAAGCTCATATGGCACTTGCAAGACTGGGTCAGAGGATTAAAGTAAGAATTCGTCAATTCGTGGGTTTGTTGTGATCATTTGTAAGCAAAACCCTTGAGATAAGAATCGTCATGGGTCGTTGGAAATCACGAGAATGTATTTTTCGTAAAAACTGTTTTATTTGTGCATTTGGCCGTGATGATGGGCACTTTAAGGGCGCTAGAGATTCATCTGTAATGAAGCCTTTTGAAGCACAAATGATGATAAGCTCATTGGAATCATGAAAATGTATATTTTGCTCAAAATTGTTGTTTGTATTTTAAGAAATTCAGTTGTAAGCAAAACCCTTGAGGCAAAAATGATCATGGGCCCTTGGGGATCATGAATATATACCGGTTGGTTAAAGTATTTGTTTTTACTTTTCGGTTAAGAAACGCACTTTAGGGTGCTAAAAATTAGTTTTTGAGCAACACCCTTGAGTTAAAATGTATACTTTTCTTAAAAGCATTTTTTGTACTTTGTGGTTAGGATTAGTACTTTAAAGAATGGTCTGATCTGAGAAGTGACAATTTCTAAGCCAATCTTGTCAATTTTCTAATGTTCAAGCCAAGTTTCATCGCCCTAGCGAATCTGGAAGTACCTTAACTCGCGATCATCGAAATTCCCCCCCCCCCCAACCAACTCATCTCACAGTGCCCGAACCCGGTCCGGTTTCGGCACTGATGTATCTAGTTCATGTCCTTGTTCTTCCCACCAAGTTCATCCCAATCGCTCCACTCCAAGCGTGTCACAAGATTTCCAGTCCCCCCCCCCCCCCGCATTCATCGGATCCGGTTCGGACTTAAAACGGGACATCCGAGACACAACATCTTTCCAAATATCAAGTTTCGTTCAGATCCGACAACTCCTTCAAAAGTTATACATGCCTCAAGATTCCAGATTCCCCCTCCCTCCACTCCCCCACGACTGTTGGGTCGGAGAACTGACTAGTTCTAAGCCAATCATGCCAAGTCTCTTATGTTCAAGCCAAGTTTCATCGTCCTAGCACGTCTGGAAATACCTCAAATCGCGATAGCCGGAATTCTGGACTCCCCCCCCCCCCTCTAGCTCCCCCCACAGTGCCGAAGTCCGATCCAGTTCTATCACTGACGTATCTAGTTCTTATGGTTGCCCTTCCCACCAAGTTTCATCCCAATCGCTCCACTGTAAGCGTGTCACAAGATTAACGGTATCCCCCCCCCCCACATTCATCGGATCCGGTCCAGACTTTAAATGGGTCACACGAGACACGAGGTCTTTCCAAATATTAAGTTTCATTAGGATCGGATCACCCGTTCCGATGTTTATACATTCCTCAAGATTCTGGATTCCCCCTCCCTCCACTCCCCCACGGTGGTCGGATCGGGAAATTGACTATTTTCAGGTTAATCTGGTCGAATCCCTGGCTTGCCGGCCAAGTTTCGTTGTCCTAGCCCACCTGGAAGTAGCTTAATCCGACCACCCGTTCGAAAGTTATGCATGTCACTAAATTCCGGATTCCGGCTACCCTCCCTCCCCGCACGATGGTCGGATCGATCAAGTGACTATTTCCAAGTTAGTTTGGTCGGGTCCCTAATATGCCTGTCAAGTTTCATCGTCCTAGCACATCTGGAAGTACCCTAACTCGCAAACACCGGACTGACCGACCGACAGACAGACCGACGGAAAAGTGATCGGTGTATGGCACTTGGCGGGAAGGCAAGTGTCATAAAAAATGGATAATGAAAGATACCCAGCTGTATTTTTTTTTCTATCTATAAGTATATCAGCAAAATGTTTTTCTGTTTGTTTGTCTTTCTTGTCAAAGCACATCGCTTACTATTTATATTGGTTTCCGATTTTCTTGTTAGCGGTTATCAACTCTATTCAGTCATACTGCTCTCCGAGGCGGCGGCTGGACGCAAAATATCTGAAGACTGAATGAGCCCGTCGTTATAAAGTGGGAAAACCAAGCAAATCAAAAGAATTCAAAAAAAAAAGTTAAACCTGATGGCCCACTATGTCTTCCCAAATGAAAACAATACTGTAAGCTTCTCACGTCCTTATGTCTGAAGGAGTTGTCGGCGGACCTTGAAGCTTTCGGCGAAGTTTGCGAAGCGTGACTCTCAGAACTTGGCTACACTGTAAAAAAATTTCTCCGAGAAAGGATTAAAGTTAACTGCAGTGTTTGCTACTAGGATTAATCTTATTTCTACCGGGATAAGATTAATCCGAATTAGGAAAAATCTTATCTCAATAGAAACAGTATTAATCCCAGTAGCAAATACTACAAGATTTTTTTTTACAGTGTAGGTCGAAAAAGCGCTAGAAGTCGTAGGTACAAAACGAAACAATTGCGAAAGGCGGGGATAAGAAGTTAAATCCCATAAGGGAGCTAGAGACAATAAAAGCAGAATAAGCCAGAGAGTAAGATCGTTTTTGAGCTTGTCCATATAAGGGTGCTTCCTCGTCGCGCCGCTAGATGATCCCACATACGTTACTGGGTCCTGGCTTGAATCGGCGGACTTGGATAGGGGTGATCCAGACATGCTTTCGGTTCAGCTACTTTAATAGTAGTTGCTGCTGCTGGAACAGGAATCCTGTGTTTGAGACGAGCGTGTTCCACTCTACTTACGATAGTTATACGCATGAGATCATGGAGCGTTTCTAACCTTCCAACAATAGTAACTAATAGTTATTAGTGTCGTTCCAGCCTCGTGAAAAGTCACTACGCTGACCGTTCCAACCTTCTCGAAATAGTAACTAATAGTTACTATTTGCGTACCACGCTCGGGAGCGTAGTAAGCATGGTAAATACGATCTCTGTGACGTAATTGGCCCGATTAGCCCGTGACAGGATATTTTGCAGAAAGTAGAAAAATTCGTTCCAGCCTTGACGCCAGAATCCGTGACGTCATGCGTAGTAACTGCGGTAAGTAGGGTGGGACGCTCACGGATCCTGACTTCTTGGCGTCAAGGCTGGAACGCATTTTTCTATTTTCGTCAAAATATCGTCCTGCGGGCTCATTGGGCGGATCACGTTACAGAGATCGTAGTTACCACACTAACTAAGCTCCTTAGCGTGGTAGCAAATAGTAACTATTAGCATACTATTAGCAAGAACAAATAAGGAGATCCTTATTTCTCCTTTCTTGCAGCAATCTATTAGTTACTACTTTGAGAAGGTTCGAACGGTCAGCGTAGTAACTTTTCACGAGGTTGGAACGAAAATAGTAATTAAAGACCTAATAAAACCTTCTATTTACCTTCTCTTACTGACTGGAAGCCACCAGTTTATTTAGATTTCAACTTGATTGTCGGGTTGCTGATTCATAAATGAAAATGGAATTTTACCATCTAGTCAATATGGTTTTCGAAAAAATCATTCAACTATACATGCCATTTCCCACCTTATTATAAAGATTAAGGAATTTCTGGATTTTGGATTCCTGACATCGGCCATTTTTGTGGACCTCTCAAAAGCTTTTGATACGGTGAACCACGAGGTACTTCTTTCAAAATTGAATAAAATGCATTTCCCGGTTTGATGGTGAAATGGATAAAGTCATACCTCGAAGACAGGACGCAGGTTCTAGTTGTCAGATCGTCGACATCACCAGAAAGAAAAATAACATGCGGCGTACCTCAAGGCTCGATCCTAGGGCCACTACTTTTCCTGATTTATGTTTCCGAAATAAAAGAATTCGTTACTAATTGCATACTTATAACATATTTACACAGTAATGCTGTTCAAATCGTATACAGTAGATGGATTGTTTGCTATGATGGAGGTGACTCTGACTAGTTTGTCTGAATATTTGGGGAAAAATCATCTCTCATTAAACATCTCGAAAACAAAATACATGATTTTCTCAAATTTGCAGCACTTTGAAACGAATAAGATACTTTCGTTCGGGGATGTGGTCATTGAAAGGGTAACAAGTTTCAAGTATTTGGGTATGATTATTGATGAAATGATTACATGGAAAGATCATGTGAGAGCTCTTTCTATTAAAATGTCACGTGGAGCAGGTGTTCTGAGAAGACTAAAACACTTTATTCCACAACAAGCGCTCAAAACTTTATACTACACCCTTATTTCATCATATCTGGAGTATGGATGTTCTCTTTGGTCCAATTCATTTAAATATAACATATGCAAAATCCAATCCAAACCGTGCGATAAAAACATTATTCTTAAATAAATATTTAACAATTGAATCATTTCGTCTTGCTAACGTTTTGAATGTTTACAAAATGTCAAAGTTTCAGGTAGCAACTTTAGTTTATTCATGTATTAATTCATTAGCACCGTTAGGAATAAGAGAACTAAATATGTTTCATGTGACCTCGGAGTACCATTCATACCCAACTACTTCTTCTGAGAGAAATATACTCCTGTCACTCCTGTGTATACTCCTACTCATCGAGGAGCTCTTTCGTTACGACATGTTGGCGTAGAAATATGGAACGTGTTGCCGTGCTGTGTAAAAGAATCAGTGTCTGTGAGCGCTTTCCAGAAAAAGATGAAAAAACATCTTCTTGATTCTTGAAAGTTAGTGTTTTTTATTTAGTTTTCTTGTTCTCTTTTTAATATGGATTTGTTGTCGCGTCTGACGCGGATAGGGTTGTCACAACTCACAATTGATTTTCGTAAGAGATGAAATTTGTCTTCTTTAGTGGTATTAATTCGTTAGAGTTCCTGAACTGGCCGTCAAGAGCCTTTGGCATGTTGTCAGTTCTGGGATTCGTCTGTTGATTTCTTTTCGTTTTTACAAATAAAGCAAACCAAAGCAAACCAAAAGCTGGTTTAGCTCGAGAAAAAACCCACGCAGAACGTCTTCTTTTCTGGATGACGAAATTTTCCACGTTTGGTTAGCAAAGAATTATCAGACTTAATTGATTATTTGTTTTATGTCTTCAGGAGTACCCGAGGGAGTACCACACTGGTCTTGGTTTTTTAATTTATTTGTAATTCTAATAGACAGTTGGAGCATTAGATGGAAATAATTATTTTTATCCTTGGCTCTCTACGTGCCATAATGGCTGTCCGGGATAATCGGCTGAGATTTAGTCCAGGCCGAAATTATTTGAAACCTAGGAAATTCGGTTTTTTTTTTTTTTTTTTGCTCATTGTTTGACGGTGCTTTTTGTGGTTTTGAACATTCACAGCGGCAGTAGGGATGGTTATCATTGTGTGTGTGGTGGAAAGACCATTTTTTGTGGTCCGCTTTGGTATTGTTAGAAAGGTGGAACACGCTCTCAGTAGGCTAAAAGTTTGTCGACTTGTAGCCTGGCAAAGGGTGACATTTCGCGGAAAGTGGAGGTGAGTTCCGAGTCCTCAACGATGAGTTGGCAGAATCTGTCTTGGCAAAATCTGCATAACCGGTATCCGGACGAATAGCTCCCCGTAAACAGCGATCGGGCGCATGCCGGGTCGACTTTTTCTTGGAAACAATCGATTTTTTTTTTTAAACAGTCGGTTTCTTGTAAAATAGTCGATTTTTTCTTGAAAATAATAGTTTTTCTTAAAATCAACAGATTCTTCGTCAACACAGTCGTTTTTTCTCAATAATAGTCGTTTTTATCTGCAAAGCAATCGGTAAAAATGACCAGCCCGTCGGTAAATTACTTGCCCCCCACCCCCAAACATTTTGGCTAGTAACGCCTCTGGTGAAGAGTGTTGGGAACGAAAATGGATGGAAATACTACTGGAGTAGAATGAATTACCATCATAAGTACGACGTGTCCTTTATAGAACGTAAACATGTTTGGGCATTCTGTTTTCATTTGTTCCCCTTCTTTTGCATTACTCCGCTGTAACTAAGAAGCGGGTCATTTTATTATGGTAGCGGTAGTTGAACTTCAGCTGCTAAAACTTTGATTTTTCAAAACTGTTCCCTGCCACGCCCAGTTTACAACGTCAGATAACTTTGACACTTTAATCTCACATGGAATTTCGGTTGCCGAATATTCTGAAATATCCGCCTTTCGCAATTGTTTCGTTTCGCACGTATGACTTTTTAGCGCTTTTTTGGCCTAGCCGATTTTCGCAAAGCAAACTTCGTGGAAAGCGTCAAGGTCCGTCAACGACTCCTTCACAAATAAGAAGCTTTCACGTGAGAAGCTTCAAAGTACTATTTTTCATTTTGGAAGACCTTCTGTTTGGACTTGTTTTGCTTGGTTTTCCTACTTTTTAACCAAGGCGCGTTCAGTTTTCAAATATTTTGCGTCCAGCCGCCGCGCCGGAGAGAGGGAAGGCTGGATAGAGTGGACAAGCGCTAACAATAAAATCGCATTTCTCGTGGAAAGTTATGATATCATTGAAAACGATATTCTTGAGCCGTTTTTTACCGTGAAAAGATCGTTTCTAGTAAGAGTTGTGCTTTAGTCTTGCAAATGCTGGCCTGGACCAACGTCAAGAAAAATCGTCTCGACTTTACACAAGATATCAAGTTGATCAGGATCATGATGAGACGGGCTGCACACCTTTTTAAAATCGTCGGAATTATACGGTTTTATAAAGAAGAATCATCAAAAAGATCTGGAAACTATACTAAGCCAGTAAGGTGCCTGGCCGACACTGTACGGCTGTTAGCGGAACGCACGCGTCAAACTCGACCTAGTCTTTAAACAGAGATGGTAAATCTAGCGTTCTAGCGTGTTTTTTTTATTGTTTGATTGTACCTTACAAGCATATTGCAACATATTATTAGTTATTTGTTTTATTTCTTCATATATTCCTCTATTCTGTTTCAAACTACATATTTCAAACTGTACTTCTTGCAACTGAACCAGCCAACATCCTATCTTCCGTTTTCAGATAAAACATATTGTAGCACTTACTTAATAATAAAAGGGCTAAGTTTCAGGCCAGATTCCAAATATCCTTAGAGAAAACTAAACACAGTGATGTCATCTTGAAAACATTGCTTACTGAGCTAAGAAAGTCAGCTACAACTACAGATCACCGATGATGAGCAAAGAAGAACCACATCCGCAAAGCTACCTTGTCGCAGAGCTGTATCCCGCCGGGGCATAGAGAGAAACAACTGTACTTACGAAGTTGGTACACAGAGCAGGCGAAAATTGTTGATGATTGGAGCTGATCTAAAACTACAAAACTTTCACAACAGTAGATATTATTGTAATCCGTTTGACATTTGGGATTATTGTTGATCGTCAGCTGAAGTTCCATGCAAACAACAGAAAGACTGCCTCTCACGCAAACACTATTCTTGGCCTTCTCAAAAGAACCATATCCAGTAGATCTCCCCATATTTTCCTGAAGTGTACAAGGCCCTTGTCAGGCCAGTGGTTGACTTTCGAATGTGCTTAGCTGTCGTCAGGGTTCAAGGGGGTGTAAAGCTCGTAGAAGGAGTGCCAAGGAGAGCCGATCCTCTTTGTGACTAAGTCCAAAACACGCCAGTGATCCTCGGGAAGAACGAGATAACGTAGCACTAAAGACTCAAACTCAACAACTCAATCTTGCGTTATCACGGCGATGTTTGGGAGCAGCTCTGATAGCACTTCCGGCTCTTCCGCTAGGTACACTGCGACTTTGCATCGGCAAGAAGATTAGTCATCAAGGGTAGGTATAAGATAATAACAAACACGAACGATAAATCCTGTGAACAACGTTTGAAGGAGCTGAAAGTGACAACAGTTGTTTTTCGACGACGTCGAGATGACCTGCTTATGACGTATAAGCTTACCTCTCAAGAACACCCCCATTTGTATGCCCATTGTCCAGAGCGTTGGTGCAGATAGAAGGGGACATTCTAAGAAGCTGTTTTAGCCATCTGTCAGAACTCGACAACGACAAACATTCTTCTCATGTCGAGTTGTCTACAGATGGAACAGTCTGACCAACGAAACTGTATCAGTACAAAACGAGGAAGCCTTCAAAAAGTCGTTCGATGAAGAGTGGAATGGTCTGCCCTCGAAGTACTACTGGGATGCATCTGATGCCCAATAAATCATCACATCAGCAATGACCGAGCGATTCAACAGATCAAGACTGATCTTAATTCGCTCCAAAGTACGAATTAAGGTAATTTAAATCGCGTATATTAAGGGACTCGATTGCCACTTTATAGGCTATTTACCTGTGGTCTCGTTGGAGGGGGTCCGAACTGAAATGTTTACGTCAGGTAGGTAGTATTTTTTTCTTATTTTTTTTTCGTTAATTTCGGAGATTACTGAACGGCTACATAGTTCTAGTTAAAAAAAAAAAGAATAATACATAAAGAATCGATTTAGTAGTTGAACAGTAACTGTGCCCACGAGAGGATGTGTAGTGGTGACCACCAAGTGAGCAACCCCTCAAATAGTTCGTGCTTCATACAAGGCATCTTTTCATCAGTCTATCGAGACGTTGATGTAGGTCGCTCGCCCTCTCTTCTGTGCCCTAGAAACTCTATGGCCACTGACCGGTTGTCTGGTAAAAAGCAATGCTCCGTCCGACGTCAAGGTCGCGGAGGATTTTTTAGTGACCTAGACCATTCATAACGGTCTTAACTAAGCTGTATCGGAATCCCATACAACCGTGACGTCACACCCATCTGATAAATTTTATCTCAGAAACCGAAAAATTGTAGTTTAATCCTATCGATGAATATATATAAATAGAGCCGGTCGGCCAGCGAGGCGCTGGTCGCGTTTTATGTTTATAAAACGACCTAGGGACAATGAAATCCTATGTTAGGTCCCCAATCATATTACGTCACTATGTACGTAACGACTATATGACACCTTCATGATGGTCATAGCGATCTGTGATCGTTAACCCCAACCATGTTTCGTAATGAAGGTAGTAACGCTGGGTAAAATCCTGTTTATTTTACACAGAACCGCCAGGGGTGGCCCGAAGGGGGGGGTGTCTCACCCCCCTTGCCTTTTGTTAAGTCGTATCAGTCGTTTATTTTGGCCTTTTGCTAAGTCGTATCAGTCGTTTATTTTGGCGTCGCCGAGGTCCCGGGCATTCATTTTAATCAAAAACAATCCGAGTCGTTTAAATTTTTGTTGTTAATTTGTCTCTGCACAGCTTCAGTCGTAAGCCAGTCCCAAAAGATAAGTCGAGTCGTTTAAACCAGGTTTTGTAACCCCGATAGGTCGGAGACATGATTCATGGGGGCAGCAATGCGGCTACCTGTTCTTTGGATCTGCCTCACTTAGGTCTTTCAGATTTTAGCCTGTCAAAATAACAATAGGTTAGTTGTTAAAGTGAAGTCTGACTGGGTAACATTGATATACCTTATAGACCAAAAGCGAGAGAAAAGGTTATGTGCATTGATTGTTGGTCATCTTTGGCTATAAGTGAAAAAATAAGGAATAGAATTGTTAAACAGAATGGAAAAGCCATCAGACATCAAATGACAGGAGACCCGCGAAACAATTGTGCGTAGAACAGATGAAAAAATGCCGATTACAAAGAGAGGTTCAGGTGGGAGCAACGCTTGAAAAGGACAAGGAAGATTTTAATATACACCCGAAATTCATTTCCCAGGACAGAAGGGGTTCTGCAGACGCTGGAATAGCTCATTCTAGTCGGGAGGTAAATTTGTGGACTCTATGCTAGCAGAGGCGTTACTATCCACAATGTTCGGAGGGGGGGGGGGAGGAGCAAAAATATTCCTTCAGCCCAAGCTGACTGCGAATCATATGTATTACTGCTGACTGCGAATCATAGCACTATCAAATATGGGAGGAGCAAGGTATTTACCGTCTGGCTGGTAATTTTTACCTGCTTTTTTGCGGAAAAACGACGGTTTTGACAAAAAATCGAGTGATTTAAAGAAAAACCGACCATTTTTAAGAAAAATCGACTGTTTCCGAAAACAAAATCGACTGTTTTTACGAAAAATCGCGGCGCTTCTCGTCGATTCAGCTATTTTTACCGGCCGGCCGACAACATCGGGGGAGGGGGGGGCATCCCCCCCCCCCCAACGTGACGCCCCTATATGCTAGTGTTAAAGCACATCTGAAAAGACTTCGTAAAATTTAGGACACTCATACAAACTCGAAAATGACCTCTTTTATGTTTAAGTTATTCTAAAAGCGAACTTCTCGTCTTCATTCTGTCTTCAGAAGTACATCAAATCGTTCGAAAGAAAACGTAACTCAAGTCTCGTTGGCGAACCGGCGTCTTTTTCAATCTGTAAATAGTTCGTTACGTCCGTAAATCCGGATTTTTTTTTTAATGCACTGGCAAACCTGTTTTCCTCGTGCATTTCTGAGGAATTGTGTTTTGAACGTGAAAATTACTTTTTTTGCTATTAGTTCGGAGCAAATCTACTTTCTTTTCTATGGGCACTATTTTGTCACTTTTTTCAATGGACTCTGCTCCTCGGCGTTTACGTCCATAAATCCAGATTTTTTTTTTCTTTTAATGCACTGGCAAACTTCCTCGTTTGTTTCTAAATATGCGTGTCTTTAACGTGAAAATTACTTTTTTTTGCTTTAATTCGGAACAAATCTACTTTGTGTCTACTTTGTTTTCTATGGACACTATTTTGTCACTTTTTTCGACGGTCAGATTTGTGATTTCAAAGCTATTTTTTCCTTTTCAATTGGATCGCAAAAAGACGGTCTGCTCCTCGGCGTTTCACAAAATTTTGCCTCTGGCGCATTTCATAGTATTCTCTATTAAGGGAAAGGTGTGTCATTTACTTGGCGATTAGGCTTGGAACTTTTTAGATTTGAAACACATTAGAGGCTGGCTAGAATCTTTCTAGACAAAGGCAGATTAAAAAAATTTCGCCTGCGGCGCTTGCTTTAATTTGTCCCGGGTACAGGCGTTGAAACCTTTCCTGTTTAGCGAAAGTTGAAATGTAAAGCTGAGGCTATGAATACAAAAATTTTGATTACAACAATAGTTTCAGCTGATGCATTGCAACTAGTTTTACACCGGCTCTGTTATTTGTTGGTGGGGAATGTGCGCCATTGCCGCGTAGTCGCAACAGTTCATTTTTGCTGGTAAGTGCGACTCTTATATTCCGATCCAGGAGTCGTTGAAATGAGGGGTCTAACCCCCCCCCCCTGGCCTGAGTGCTTCGGGCCACCCCTGAGGACCGCGTCACTTCATAGAATGGCCTGCAACAACCGTTGCCGTTCACACATTAGTCGACGATATTCGATATCGACAACGATAGACCGATATATATGTCGCGACCGACATGTAGATAGTGTCAAAGAAAGTCGGTAGCAGTGACGATGGGAGACTAGAAAGTCACTTGTCGGGGGGAGTGGTCCCGCAAAATTAATTGGCGCCATAATAACTAAAACAGAACTGAATTTGGAAACTCTGAAACTGAACTAAAATCAAAACTGAATTTAGTTATTCTATGTAATATGGCTAGTATTTTAGCTAGGCTAAAAGCGTCTGGAAGTCTTGGGTGTTAGCCCCCCCCCCAGATTATGAATCTGGAAGCAAGAACAAATAATCCAAGAGAAAGAAGAACCAATAGATTTATGACCAAACCTGGCCCTGCATGAATTATTTTTTAAATCCTACTTCTCTGGCAAAATACCAAGTTTTGCACAGAACCAAATAAGCCGAAACTAGGCGCCGATTTGATTGTCCCTAGGTCGTTTTATAAATGGAAACGCGACCGGCGCCTCGCTGGCCGCTCAGCTCTATTTATATATATTCACCGATAGGAATAAACTACAATGTTTCGGTTTCTGAGGTAAAATTGATCAAATGGGTGTGACGTCACGGTTGTATCGAATTCCGAAACAAATTAATTAAGACCATTTTGCATAGAACCAAATAATGCCGAAACTATGCGCCCGAGGCGAAAATTCCAAAAATCGATCTCTTTCCGCGCTCCCACAGTAAGATTCGGTACAAAACCCGGCTTTTTGTCATTCTGATATTCTGAAAAGATCAAACTATACAAATGAGAGCGCGATTCTCTGCAGCATTGGGAGGGTGGCACCAGATTTCATGATTGAAGTCGATATTAGACCAAAGTTCGGAATATATAGTGAATAATTATGGATTGATAGCCTATTCGGGATTCAGGAAAATGTCGTCGAAATCGGACCGAAGTTCGGGGTTCGTAGTAACTACCGCCTCCTGGTCCGCGTCTTTGGTCCCGTGCAGCGACTATGGATACCCCGACGCAACTCAGCGGAGCCGGAGGTACTTGCTGTGAGCTTTTAGTTGATCCCCGTCTACTTCCGTCTTCGCCGCTGCGCATGCCAGATGAAAAACTGTAACAGACCCGCAGGCGTGGAGAACCCGGATGACAAATTTATCTCAAAATAGTACTATGAAGTAGTACGAAAAAGTTTCATGCAGTACTAACGATGCTACTACATGCTTCTACTTCAAGGCTACCGTGTTACTGCATACTACTATATGCTACTATTGGCAAGACTGGATGCTACTATGGCAAGACAGGATGCTACTGGATACTACTACATAAGACTGGACCGGTCTGAGGCACATTAAATGATAGTATTCTTTGCTATTACATAGTATTACATGCAACGTTTTCGTACTACTACCATACTACTACGCAGGCTACAAATTGTTCATCGGGACCCACTCTGCAGCGCGTCATATGGGACGCGCGTCATAAGTTGCATGCAGTACTAACGATGCTACTACATGCTTCTACTTCAAGGCTACCGTGTTACTGCATACTACTATATGCTACTATTGGCAAGACTGGATGCTACTATGGCAAGACAGGATGCTACTGGATACTAATACATAAGACTGGACCGGTCTGAGGCACATTAAATGAGAGTATTCTTTGCTATTACATAGTATTACATGCAACGTTTTCGTACTACTACCATACTACTACGCAGGCTACAAATTGTTCATCGGGACCCACTCTGCAGCGCGTCATATGGGACTTCATAATGAATGATTTGAACAAATGAATGATTTATTTCCACATTAAAGCGATCAGGCCATCATGCAACAAAACAAAACAACAAGTGAACAATCTCACATGCGTATAGACACACCAACACACTCTTAATATTTTTAATTTACTCTGAATACTTTATTAACACTAAAACCACAACTTCTCCATCAGAAGAAGTCTAGACTTCTGTTGTTAGATGTTAGACAACCAATCAGCTGTAAAGGACGACTGAAGACGGTGTACGTAAGGAAATTTCTTCTCCGGGCCTCTTCTGTGATATAGCTGTTTGTAGAAGTAACGAATTATGATGTTCCGCGTAGCTCCTACCATCGGCTCGTTTACATCGGACAGGGTATCGAGAATATATTCGACTCTGCATGTTCGTATAACAGAGATGGGGACGATGGGGACGGAGGTTCTTGTGATTATTCGTTCTATTGGAAGGGTGTCGTCGAGGGTGTCGTCGAGGCTGGGGTGTCACATCGGGCAGGGTATCGAGAGCATTTGATAGTTTAGATAGAGAATTATTGAAAGACACTTTAGTTAAAATTGGTTTACCTAATACATTTGTAAGTTTAATAGTTAGTATGTATGTTTGTGTAAAAGGAATAGTTCAAGTTGGTAGTAGTGTGTCGAGACAGTTTAGAATAATGCGAGGTGTAAAACAAGGTAGCACTTTATCCCCTCGACTATTCAATATTTATATTAATGATATTGTGGATTTTCTAGAGAAAAGATGGGCTCCAACGGTAAGTCTGGGAAGTAGAAAGCTGTCAGTGCTGCTGTTTGCGGACGACCTTGCGGTTGTTGCTAAATCGGGCGAAGATTTGCAGACACTGTTGAATCTGATTGGGGAGTATCTGGCGTTAAAAAAATTAAAGTTGAACGTTAAGAAGAGTGAAGTAATTATTTTTAAAAAAAGGAAAATTAATGGCATTGAAAATTGTCAGTTCACTTTCAATAATGAAGAACTGAAGATTGTTAAGAGAATAAGATACCTTGGATTCGTGTTAACTGACAACGGAAGTTTTAAGTCACATATTGAAGAGGTGGTTAATAGAGGTAAAGTAGCCGTGTCAGCTATTTTTCGGAATCAGTCAATTATGGGTATAAAAAACCTTAAAATGCGTAAAAGAATATTTAACACAAAAGTTTTGCCAATTTTAGAATATGGAGCAGAGATATGGGGCGGCGAGACGGCAAAACAACTAGAGTCGCTCCAACTTCAGTATTACAAAAGGGTATTTGGACTACATCAGACAACCCATTCTCAAATTTTAAAGGGTGATATAGGTTTATATTCTTTAAAGTTACGTAGGGCTATCCTAATGATTAGATTATGGTTAAAAATTATAAATATGAGTAAGGATAGACTAGCTCGGTTAGCTTATGATGAAATGCTGAATAATGGTTTGAAACATTCTTGGCCATTCCAGGTAAAGCGGTTACTGGAGCGAGTAGGAATGCCATATATATGGAATGAAGGACTTGGTTGCGTTGATCTGCCAAAAGATCTAGAACGTCGGATTAGAGTGGTTTTAGAAGGTCAGGAAATCCAGTGTTGGCAGAGTATTGTTAATGGTTCTGTAACATTGAGTCATTATCAAGTGGTAAAAGTTTGTTTTGGAGAGGAAGTGTATTTTAAGTTCAATCTACCCGGGAAAGTTTTATGTCGTTGGATCCAACTAAGGGCAAACTGCCTTCCAATTCAGAGCAGGCAGAAGGTTTTTGAGAGAGGTAGTGTGGTTCCTGATGGGAGGTATGCTTGCCCACTTTGTGAGAAGGAGGAAGAAAATTTGGACCATTTCCTCCGTAGTTGCCCGAAACTTTCAGATTTAAGGAAAAGTTATCTAGAGGGTGTGATTTTATCACTACCTGAAATTTTGAGTAATACTAACCCTACCGTTATTACTCGAGTGGGCGTGTACATAGATAAATCTTTAGAGTTAAGAAGGAGTCTGATTGTTTAAGTTATGTTTCTGTTTTTGTTTGTTTGTGTATATGGCCCATGGGCTTTTGAAATACACTGATCTATCTATCTATCTATATTCGACTCTGCATGGTCGTATTACAGAGATGGGGAGACGGAGGTTCTTGTGATTATTCGTTCTATTGGAAGGGTGTCGTCGAGGCTACACATTTGAGAGACACTATTAAAGTTTAACTGAAAAGTGAGCTTGTCTTTGTGTCATTTAATTGAATACACTGAATTGTTTGGATTCTGCAAAGGGATGTTTCTTATTTTTCACTATCTGCTCTAGTTATGACGGTCAGAATATCTGCGGCCGCCCCACAGCGTAAGTTTCACTATTTGTGAGGGAAATTTTTATCTGAACACAAACGCGGCTTTTCAGTGATCATTGATGAGATTGGTGAAGAATGCTTAGTGCCTAAACAAAACAAAAAAATTATAAATCTTTCTCCTAGGGTATAAAACAAAATACAAGCGCATAGAGGTACCACAAATCACACGGAAATTACACTTTTTGAAAATCGATTATTCGTGAAAAGCGGAAAAACAAAGTAATGTATTTTTAGCGGGTCTGCCAATTTAAGTGAATAAGTGATCGGTTACTAGACTGTCCTATCCGAGCCCTTTTCGGTTATACTTTAAATATGCAAATCTTTGGGAGAGGAGAAAAATGAGGAGTGATTGACAGGTGTTACAGTAGAAGTATGCTTATGTGAACTTTTGTTGACAGTGGACTTTGACATTTTCATGCACTTCCTGTGTTTAAAGTTAGCCGAGTTAGCCAGAGTAAGTAATTAAGGACATCTGAAAACACCTGTATAGGTTTTTTCATCTTCATTCTACCATTTAGCTCAAAACCGCCCTGTTCACATTAAAGTAACTGTTCACATAAGCATACCTCTACTGTACTGGAGGGGAAAGAGGCGGGAAGGAGACACATATGAAATGTTGACGAATAGTAAAATTAGCTGTCGTCATAATCGTGAATATTCCGTCAGACCGTACTTGCGATTCATATTTGACGGCGCTAAACCGATAAGTCAAATTCCAATTTCCTGCGATGTTGCTCACCAACAAATTATTTGTAGTTGCTAAAATCTTCATTTGTTACCTTAAAGTTACCTTAAATTGCAGGTTGGAGTGAAATAAATTTCTCCTGTAGAATTCGCTCCGTAGTTGACTCTGGTTTTGTTAGTACGTATGATGGTGTGTTTTGTGGTGAACTTCAAACGTTGATACTGGTATCAAATGCATCCCATTTCAGCTTCCACTCGATGTCAGCTCACTCCTCATAAACGGGTTTTTGAACGATTCAACTGTTTCGCAGTTAACTGCTTTTTTCAGAGAGGAATTCCAAAGGGGTTTTGCTGTGGTAGAAAAGAACTGATATCTAATTCTTGTCGAAGCATGGGTTTTTGTATTCTTCTACTGTGTCCACGCATTTTGGTGGCTGGGCTTGGTACAAGACTTTGGGGGACTGGCTGGTGTGGAGGGTCTTATGGGCCTTGATGACGTCTCCTCTTTGTTGTCTGATTGTTAGAGCCGGGAGGCTCAACCTCCGCAATCGCTCATTGTACGGGAGATCCATCAAGCCTTGGATAATTTTTGAGGCTCGGTTCTGCACACGTTCAAGAAGGAATTCGATCTTGAACAGCTAGGTCTCACCAAACTTCAGCAAGGGTACTTATCCCGCGTGTGTTTAGAATTTTGTGTTTACGTTCAAACCGCGTGGAATGCCTCTACCAGACGAAGAAGATGATGCTCGAAGGTGGGGCGATGCCCCACTTTCTCACGCCTCTTTCCCCTCTTCGGCCAAGTGCCATATAGCGATCTCAGTTTCTGTCCGTCCGTCGGTCTGTCGGTCGGTCGGTCGGTCTGTCCAGGTTTTGCTAGTTCGGGCACTTCCACGTAAGCTAGGACGATGAAACTTGGCAGGCATTCCAGGAACCTCAAAAGATTAAGTTGGAAATAGTCACTTCCCCGATCCGAGCACCGTGGGGGAGTGGAGGAAAGGGGAATCCGGAATCTTGTGGTATTTATAACTTTTGAACGGGTGATGGGATCTTAATGAAACTTGATATTTGGAAAGACCTCGTGTCTCAGAAAACCCACTTCAAATCCGAACCGGATCCGGTGACGTTGGGGGGAGCTGGAGGGGGGAACCGGAAATCTTGGGAAACACTTAGACTAGACGGGTCGCGATGAAACTTGGTGAGAAGAACAAGCACAAGTCCTAGATACATCATTGACATAATAGGACCGGATTTGGGCACTGTGGGGGGAGTTGGGGGGGGGGATTCTGGTGAAGCGGCGGTTTCGGTACTTCCTGATGTAAGAAGATGATGAAACTCGGCAGGAATATGAGAGATCTGAATAGACCGACTTGAGAACAGTCGTTTGCACGATCCGAACATCATGGGGGGAGTGGAGGGATGGGGAATCCGGAATCTACTGGCATTTATAACTTTTGAACGGGAGATCGGATTTGGGTGAAACTTGGCAGGTAGAAAGAGCTAGTGTCTCAGATGTTCGATGTCAAGTACGGACTGGATCCGATAGTCGGGGGGGGGGGAGGGGGTAGTTGGAAGGGGGCACCGGAATTTTTGTGAAACGCTTAGTGTCGAGGGATAGGGATGAAATTTGGTGGGAAAAACAAGCATAAGCATTAGATACGTTCTTGAGAGAACCAGATCATGTCGGGGCTCTTTGGGGGGATCTGGAGTGAGTTTCCCGGAATTCAGGTGATCACGAGATAGGATGGTTCCAGATGTGCTAAGGACGATAAAACTTGGCAGGCATGCTAGTGACCCGACCAAATAGAGTTAAGGAACCGTCACACTGCCCCAGGAAGACCTCCGTTCCTGGATTCGACTGTTTTTCGGGAAGTTGAGGGAGGGGAATTTGGAAATTACTGACTTCCGTAGGTTGCGAAAAATGGTGCGTTTCAAGTGAAACTTTATGGGTGATAAGAACTGATGACCTAGATATGCAAAGCATGTGTACGAACCGATGCGGCCATGGTTGGGGGGGGGGGGGGGGGTCCGGAAACTTTTTGACATGCACAAAAACCAACGGATGGGCAGAATTGAATGCAACTTGGAGAGCGCAAGTCTATACGGCCTAGATTTGTCATTTGGCGTGCGAACCAGATCCGACCAAGGTAGGAGGAGGATGAAGTGGGAACTGGAAATTTGTAGATATGCTCCGATTTGAGTTGAACTTGATGAACTGGAAGAGGATATGTTAGAGATGCGAAGTTGATGTGTCCGAGTCGTATTAGGGGGGAGTTGCAGGGGGTCTCGGAAATGTTGTGGCTCGCACAGGTTGAAACGAGTGAAATGATTTGAATGAAACTTGGAAAGTAGAGAGATTTTATGCATTGGATTACATATCTTAGGGTCTGGACCGGATCCGAGCACGGTGGGGAGGGGTATAATTATTATTCCCGGGAAAATGCTCAGATTTACTTTCTCGCTTCTCACACCACCTACTCGTAACAAGTGCCATATGAGCTCGTGGCTCTTGTTCTCTTCTCCCAACCATTTGCATATTTATCGTCTTTGAAAGCAGAACTGGCAACAACCATACCAAACTCAACCCTTGGCCTGACCATGGAATTGTATAGCTTAGGTTATGATGATGATGATGATGATGATATTTATTGCATCAACTGGCCATAGCAACTACCACAAAAACAAAATCACGTACAAGAAAAACAAAACAACAAAAAAGTGATTAATCCTGGATCTTACTTAATAAAACTTACATTGGATCCTCTCGATACTTCGCTGCCAACCGGACGAAATCACAGGTTCGTTTATTAGCTTGAGACTGTAGATGACCCTTGCCAAGAAGGGTCGAAATATCGCTGGAATAAAACTCAGCGGACGCATCCGTTTGTTGCACAGTCCAAAATCCATAATCATGAAACTTCGGAAAGGTTTCATTGAGTATGTGGAAGCCCCAGATATCTGGGAATCTGGGGTGTCGAGACCTCGGTCGAGACTTTTGCCGACTCACGCCATAGATTAGCTGTCCGAATCGCCTTAATTCGCACTTCGAGCGATTAAGGTCCAATGGATCTGTGGACGATCCTGGCTGACATGTGTTACTGTTCCGGGTCGTCCCAGCAGTATTTCCAGTTCTTACATGACCACTCGTTATCTAGTTACTTCTTCAGCAGCACCTTAGTTTCAAATTAAGTATAATTCCTTAGAGAAAGCACATACAAATTCAGCCGAAGTACAGACCGATGGATTTCTGTATAAAATGTTATCTACTGTTTTGTTTTTTCTTGAGCTTTCGTCCTTTCTTCTTCTTCCCGACGTTTATCGGCTTCGATGAGAACCCGCGCAAGAACAGAAGATCCTGGACATTGTGGCAGATGCAATAAGCAGCCGCCAGCGCTCCGGAGCTCAAAACTTCAGCTTCAGAAACGTGCGGCCGACCACTAGGCTCACTCTCCATAGAACACCTGAAATTACAGTAACCTAATGTACTAAAAGTACAACTGAAGGCCTAACTCACTTTTTTTTCGAAAACACCCATGTTTTTGCTAATGTTTCAGAATCGTTTCAGATCAGTAAAACGATTTTAATTGATTATTTGGTTTTTATTATTGTTGCTTTTCTCTCTGAATAGTACTAGAGCAGAGAAAGTAAATACAAATTTATAAAATACACCACTTTGAAGGGCAGCGTAAGTAATCAAAGGATCGAAGGAAGCACTAAAAATGTGTGTTCAAGAACAACAAAAGATTGTGGCAAGCGGAATTGTGTGTAATGGGCTGTGAGACAATGCTCGCTTTTTGGTGTACAAAGGCCTCACGGCCTTAGGTTTGCCTTTCACACCTCAGGGCGGTGCGCACCTTTGCGCCTCCGGGCCTGCCTCCCCAGCCTCTAGGTGCATTTCCTGTTGAAAAAGTTGCTCAGTATGATATCATAGTTTGTTTTACTAGGCTACGGACTAGTAGCTATATGTCTGCACGAAGCTATACTTCTGCACGTATTATCCATGTTAGATTGGTACTGACCTACTTACTGTAAAGCAAGCAACTTCCTACTATAAAGCAGGCAACGTCCTCCCAAACATTGCTGTCCGTTCACTTACCTGAACTTTATCGGCTTTGCAAGCTTAAGTCAGTGCATGCACTCCCAAACTTTCATTTCTGCATATGAGGTGTAAACAGGACTGGTTGCCTAGCAGCAAGCCAGTAATGTCGCCTTTGTTCCACATGATAGGACACGAGATACTAAGTACTGTCGTTAGGCTTTAAAGTATAACTGAAGATCCAGCTGATTTTACATTTTTGATTTCGATACACTAGATTATATTTTTTGCTCGTGCTGTCTTATTGTTGTTATATATTGGGCTCAAGTAGGGAAGTCCAGAATATGCTCTACTGTCCCGACAAGACAAAGAGCGTGTTCCACCCTTCTAACAACATCAGCTATTAGTTACTACTTCCGTTCCAATCTCACGAAAAGTTATTACGTAAATAGTAACTATTTGCTTACCATGCTCGGGAGCGTAGTAAGCGTGGTAGCTACGCATCTCTGTAACGTGATTGGTCGGATTCGCCCGTGGCATGATATTCTGCTGGAAAATAGAAAAATCGTTCCAGGCTTGACGGCAAAAAGCCAGAATTCGTGACGTCATGCGTAGGAACTACAGTAAGTAGGGTGGAACACGCTCAAAGTTCGCCCCGAAGCGGAGGATTTGAATTTTAACAAAAGCGTGCATTTCAGTGGCTAATGAAGCGAAGCTCAGGAAATGATCAATTACAGATTTTAGGGTCACTTCTGAATAAAGCACACAATTGCGGGTGACACACAAAAATATTCGGCAATCGTTTACCGTTGTAGTTGCCAAACATTTCAAACATAGAGGTATAAGCACTTGAAGCGCACGACACATCCGAAAGGAAAAAAGAAAAAAATCATAACACGAAAATGGATTATATGATTAGCGGACCAGTCAAGTAACTAATTTTGATTGGATCTTCAAGCCTATTTAGGTGAATAAGTGATAAGTAACTAGACCGTCAGCCATGTTCGGTTAAAAACTAAATACGCTGTTTCTCCTTGAAACCAACATCTAGTTCCCGGTACGTCCAAACTTTTTTTCTACCACAGTTCCATATACAATCTGATGTCGTAACACCATCATTCCTGAATTCCTTCCATGGGCATAATGAATAATTAACAGTGGCATATTGGTGAGACTGTTAGATCTGAACATGCAGATATCTTCAAACGATCCATTGTTTCGTCAACATTTATTCCAGCTTTTAATGCAGAACCATTTTTGCCAACATAAGTCAAATTTAATTTATTTCTCATTGTTTGCCGTTATTTCGTTTCTAGTACCACATGTTTATAATGTTAGTGACAAGTCGTAATGACTTACCTAATGACTTATGGTGATAATAAATAAATGTTAATAAGTTTTAGGTGTCTTGTTTTTATTATCTTTCTTGCTTAAAATATGTTGCCATACTGGACATGATTATTATGCATGAGATGTCTCGAATATCCACGGCCGGCATCCCGGCGCAAAACTCTACTATGACTGCGGAAAATTTGAATCTCAATACAAACGCGGCTTTTCAGTGGTCAGTGATCAGCTCGCGGAAGGTAGCTCACTGCGTGAACACTTATTTTTCGTAATCGTTTTGTCAAGCACAAAACGTAGGTACATGCAGATAGAGGTACCAGAAATCCGACAGGGCAATTCCAGTACACGAAAATCGATCCGTCATGAAAATCGGAGTAACGAAGTAGCGCATTTTCGTTGGGTCTCCAACCCTCTTTAAGTGAATAAATGATGGGTAACTAGATTGTCTATCTCAGCCCTTTTCGGTTAAACTTTAAAGATTTTTCCCCGGTATGAGGGGGGCGACTTTTCCCTGCGTAGACCCGGCGTGACATGGAACTCCGCATAGAGCTCGGCCCAAAGACATTAGCAGTGGAAAGATAGGAATCTCCCACATGCCCCGAGTCGTGATAATTAGAGCTTTCTAGCGATTGGCCTGTCGTTTGTTTACACAAGTTCGTCGTTTGACGTTGGACAAAGACGCTAGTTAGCTGGCAGCTCGATTTCCCACGGTGCGATAACAGCGTTTCCTATCTTCTCCAATGGTCTTTGGCGCGGCATAGCTAATTTTTATCTCAGTTCGACTGGTTACGTACGCTCAGTGTTGCCACTTATCGCAGAATTCTGCGATCTGTCACAGGTTTTAGGCTTCTTCGACAGAGCGAGCCAGCATGCTGCGACCGGGAAGACCGTAACAAAGCAAATTATATGATTATGGACTTGAAAAAGCGAGATTTCCGTTAATATTTGGCAAAAAAGGAACTAGTTTCGCAGGCGCCAGAACGTCACTGGTTTTTGTCGCAGGTTCCTTCAGTGCGAAGTGGCAACACTGCGTACGCTACGACGCTGTGTCGAATTTAGCCGCATCAGCACGCTATATGACTAAGTCCAAAACACGCCAGTGAACCTCGGTAAGAACGGGAAACATAGCCCGAACGATCACTCAAATCCTGTGCCAACCAATCAACGGCGTTCGTTGGGGACAGCTGTGGTGACGCTTCCGGCTTCTTGTGGTGACGCTTTCGGCTTCTTGTGGTGACGCTTCCGCCTTCTTCCGCTAGGTACACGGTGATTCTTCATCGGAACGAAGAGTTAGTCATCAAGAGTATTTTGTCAAATGAAGCGCGGCCGAACTTCTTACGGACTACTATGTCACGCGGAAACAACGTAGATTGAAATCGAAACTTCTGCACAGCGGCAAATTTGTCATCTTATGTTATTTTCTAGATTCTAATGAATAACTGCAAAATTATCACGTGTATACACTGTCAGAAGTTTCGTAACAGATAACACAAGAATGCGCAGTTTCAACAGATTACACTTAAGATGCAATCTGTTGTGTTTGAAAATGTTATGCATAACAAGCATCGTCAGGCCCGATGAAAAATTGATCTCAAAATAGTACAATGAAGTAGTACGAAAAGGTAGCACGCAGTACTAACGATGCTACTACATGTTTCTACTTCAAGACTACCGTGTTACTGCATACTACTATATGCTACAATTAGCAAGACTGGATGCTCCTATGGCAAGACAGGATGCTAGTACATACTACTACATAAGATTCGACCAGTCTGAGGCACATTAAATGATAGTATTCTTTGCTATTGCGTAGTATTACATGCAAATTTTGCGTACTACTACCATACTACTACGCAGGCTACAAATTTTTCATCGGGGAAGAGCCGAAAAACCGCCAAAAACATGTGCTGAATTTTCCGATCTCCGCAAACAAAAAAGTCAGCAGATGCTTTTTCGGCAATGCTTCTTACGCATAAGTTTTAAAAATCACAACAGATTACACCCAGGTGTTGTCTGTTGGAACTGCGCATCCTTGTGTTAGCTACTATGAAACTGCTGACAGTGTAGATTCGTGCTTTAATAAAAACTTCACCATAAGGCCTGGTCTGGTCGCGCGCACGTGTGTAGAAGGATACAAAGTGGCGGTTCAGGTTAAAGAGTGCGCAGGGCATCAACGCGTTTCATCAGAATCAGTATGCAGTCAACATCGACTGGCATATGAATGAATACGTCCTCCATAAAATCCGATGACGAATTGCCGCCAGACGCGCCAGAGGAACAATAACAATCACACGTGAGATCTGGGGATAAGTTATCTGATGGGTGAATAAGTGGTTATGCTTTCGCTTCATTCGCGCATTATCCCCGTTGAAAAGTCAGCCAGCACTCGGCACTGAAGTCGGAAGCCAGAAATGACAAACTTGATGACGCTTGACAGAACAGAGCTGGGTAAAGCAAAAAGAGGGGAAGAGGCATTTTAAACAGTTTTAAACATAGTTAGGCCTAAGAGGAACTGAAAATTGCAAAACAAACCTGGATAAACGTACACCAAGAAGTAACGTGCACTGTTTTATTTACGATAGCGCACCTAGCGGCCAAAAAAGAACTAACCTGAGAGGAATTTTATGAGGGGCGTATGAAGGATTTATGACGCACTGCCCAAGGGCTTAAGTGCAGTACAAAACGACAAAGAAATATAAAGTAATCGTAAAACACTCAGAAAATATTTGCCGTAAAGGTTCACTAATTTAGAACCACATTGATGGGATCGTGGACAGGTAAGTTTCCGATCGGAGAACACAAATTAGAGGAGGGGGCTTCAAGCGTCTACAACCGGTCGGATATTAACAAACGGCGGATCAGGTAGCGGTTCCGCGTGCACCGTGGTAGGAAGAGAAGAAATCTCAGATATCTGAAGTATGTCGAGCGTATGCGTCGAAGTTCCTTTTTTGTGAGTATGAAACGTAATCCAGCAAAGAAGTTAACACGCGGTGCGCTAAAGGTAGTATATAACTTCCCAAGCCCAGGTCTGCTATACCTCGAACGGAGGAATATGGAGAAATGACTAAATCCATCACATGACTATACGCATGGCAGCGAGACGTTCGGTTCGCCATCCAACACCTTTACGGTATGGAGCTTATAGGCATTTCCCGGAATCAGGAGCAGGTAAATAATACTTGGTGCCATTAAATTGGTTTCTAGTCGCGTAGTTCCATCCAGATTCTGCTAGAATAAAAATTCTGTTCATTTGAGGAGCTTCGTGAGCAGCCGACAAAATTATGGGTATGCTGCGTCAGCATACCCATAAGCGGTTTCGAACGAGCAAAGACAGCGAAGCACGAGCCATCTAGCGAACTTCCGTATAACTACATGCAACACGCATTGTATGGCGCCATCTAGCTTCCATATTTTCGGGGTGGGGGGAGCTTGTGTATGGGCCCCGCCCTTTTGTCACAGAATAGGCGGAGCCAGAAATTAAGGCCCAGCACATGCCAGCTAGCGGTTTCCCTGAAACTAGTGAACAATCCGTTAGATAACGCGATTTGAGTGCCATCTAGGTTGCGGTTTTTCGGAGTAGTAGGAGCTCAAATATTTTTGTCTTGGCCGCACCCTCTTCCGTAAGATAGGTGGAGCCAGTAAAACAGAATGTAATTAACAGCATCTGCCATCTAGCGGTTTCCCAGATGTTAGAAGGTGACCGCTAGATGGCATATGTGCAGCCTTATCCACGGTTTTAGTCAGCTCCGCCCATTCCAAGAAAGGGGCGAAGCTTAAGCACAAATACTCAAGCTCCTCCCACCCCAAATACGTAACTAGATGGCACGACAGTGCGTCTCGCACGCTAGATGGCTTCTGCTTTGCTAGTGGACAATCCGTTAGATGACGCGACATCTAGGCTGCGGTTTTCCTGAGTGGGAAGAGCTCAAATATTTTTGTCTTGGCCACGACCTTTTTCGGAAGATAGGCGGAGCCAATAAAACAGAAATTAAGGATACTGCATATGCCATCTAGTGGTTTCCTGGAAGATAGAACATGACCGCTAGATGGCATATGTGTACCCTCATTCTCGGTTTTACTCAGCTCCGCCCTTTTCCAAAACAGGGGTATGTCTTAAACACAAATACTCAAGCTCCTCCCACCCCAAATATGAAAAGCTAGAAGGCGCCACAGTGCTTCTTACACGTAGTTACAGGGAACTCCGCTAGGCCCTGCTTTGCTTTTTTTGCTCGTACGAATACCACTGAAGGGCAGGAGCCATAGCTCCTGTTCTAAAAGTAATGACGTTAGGTTCCGTCTCAATGCGCACGTGGTTCTACCCCTGACACATCAATGGATTGCAATAGGCTACTCGTTCTCGAAGCGGCATGGAAAAAAGCCAGTTTATTCAACAATGTCTTATTGGCTAGACACGATCCTGCTTTCTTATGAACAAGCGTAGGCCTACGCAATACCGCCACAAACGCTATATAGCATTTAAAAAATATGAAGGGGAATATATTAGACGTACGCTTTCACTGAGCCTGAATGAAATCCCACCCAAGCTCTCTTCCAGTCCAATAATAGCTGCATTCTTTGTCACGAGAGTTCTCACCGGTGGTCTCCAGTTATTCTGATAAGGCGTTTTTGCATCCACCGATGACTACTCACCAGTCTTACAACCCGTTCTTGAACTAACCGGTATCCGGTTTTATCTCACCGGTGCGGACTAACCAGAACCTGCTCGGGAGCCCGGCCTTACCGAGAGTTAGCAAATTTTTGTCAGTTGACGGGGTTTCGCGTAAAACTCAGAATTTACTACCCACCGGTGAACCAAAAAACGCGTTACAAGAGAAGAACCGGACTCCGGTGACAAAACACCAGAGACAGCCCGGAGTGCAACGAACGCAACTAATACCCTCACCCTTCTTATCGTGATTGAAACTCACAAATGAAATGCTGAGAGTACGCCCCAGACATGACGTCACAGTAAAACCGACAGAACCATAGGACCCATTCTGCGTTTCCAAGCCCCACTCTCGTACTATTTTGCTACAAAATTGGATAGAAATGTCTCTTGAATGTAAACATTTTCTCTCCTTTTTGGTTGGCTGAAGGCGGGGTCGTGAAGGTGGCCAATCCGGCCAGAGCAGCAAAACTCTTGGTTACATTTTCGTAGGGGTGCCGCGGCTTGTGATTTCTGACCACATTTGATGATCTTCTTCTCTTTGTTTCGCCAAATTACTAAATTTTGTGACTTTCACAAAAAGCCAGGTAAAAATAAGCACGAAACCATGTGGATTCCCGCAACCTCTTTTTTAAGAAAGGGTGACTTATTTTTGTCTGGCGTGACAACACTGGTGCAGTACCCAGTTTAATATAAACTGCAGGAGGCATTTCTATCCGAAGTAGTAGTCCAGTAACTTTTCTATGAACGGTTTCTTTCTAAACGGTGGCTAGCGCATACTTCGGTAAGGTCAAATGAGAACAGCATGAAATAGGGAAATAAATAAAATGAGAGCAAAAATAAAAGTCGACCCAGCTTTGAAATTTTCCGGATTAACGTAATATCGAGTGCAAAATAATGCGCCGCATTCAAGACGGTTTACAATCAGAAATATGGGGGGGGGGGGGGCAAACGAATAGGAAAAGGAAGACAGACTTATCACGTGGGTCCAAGACAGACCTTTAAGATAATATTTGGAGTCTTAGGATGGAAGCTATTTACGTAAAGAGAAATTATACAAGCGGTGTGAACCTTGACGAAGAAACCAATAAAAACTTAAATTTTATGTCACGAATTTGAAGATATATTTCTGGCGGTTGTGGTAATTTGCGAATTTGGTGGCTCAGTTGGTAGCACGCCGATATTGTAAAGCGCAGGTTGCAGGTTCAAATCCCGTCCCGGGAGTATTTTTTCTTTCAGTGAGCAATATAGAATAAGAGGCAAGGTTCAACGCATCATTAGCGTCTCACAGTAACTTTTCAAATAATGAGCAAATCAAAACATATATATTTTTCTCCTCCTCATATTCTCCTTTTTCCTAGCTAAACTCCGGTTCAGTATAGTTGTGCTTCTGCATATACTCGAGTCGGGAGAGTCCCGACATCGAAAAATTCCAAGAACAAGAGTTATTAATGACCAAAACCGAGCACAATATTTTATACTCGATAGTCCGCATGTTCTACGGGTAGAAAAGAAACTGTCAAAAGCACGGTAAAAAAAATGTCCTATCTAATATCCACAATTTCACAGATTCAGGAGCGGTAGCTGTCCATGGCCTGCGGCAAGAGTACGTTGCCCGGCGTGACGTAATCTCCAATCATCAGGTTGCTGCTTACTGGATAGTTGCCACCCAAAATTAGCTGATGCGGCTAAAATCAAATGAAAGGATTAGAGATAACCTCAACGCAATAAGTTTATCAATCAATCAATTTCTTTACCAAATAGCTTAAAGCCAGAAGCGGTCGTCAAAAATTCTTAAAGTATATCTGACAGTGCGAAACGGCTAAGTCAGCTACATTTTCTTAGAGCTATATTTCAGCCCTTCTTTGTGGAATTTTAATTGTTTTTCCAGGAGATCGTTTTCCAACTTGAGCGCCTTAAGCCTGAAGAGGACCTGTGCAAAGAAGGGCCGAAATATAGCTCCAATAAAATGTAGCTAAATGTAGCGTTTTGCACCGGCAAATATGATTCGCAGTCAGCTTCGGCTGAAGGACTATCTATCCTTAAAGGACCCGTCAATGGCAATACAACCTATTTCCAAATGCATACATTAATTCTTAAGGTTGAAGACCGAATTTCATATGCTACATTCTAAGCCCGCTAACGACACCTCACCGATTTGCACATTTGCCGCGTTTCACTATTTTCCATGCATATCATGCTCTCGACGAGTGTTCGGATATTGCTGCTTAAAACCGTTTATCTGAATTTTACCGTGTTCATGCTAGAAGCCAATGGGCCTGGAAAAAGGCTTATAACAGCCAAAACCGTGTTTAAATTTTAACTGTAAAGCAAACTTATTTTTGTGTCATTTGACTGAATAGACTGGATTATTTTGATTATGTAAATGTTTTTTTTTCTCCAGTATCTGCTCTAAGGCGTATTCTCGCCGTTCCCCGAGGAGTCCCCGCGTTTTTGTTTGTCCCGGGGACTCACTCCCCGTATTCTCGCGAGTCCCCACGGAAGGGGAATGCTCCGATTATCATCACCGAAGGACTCCCTTTCAAATTCGGAGGGGAATCAATTTGTGCTGTTGTTGGTGCTATGCAAAATTAATTAAAAAGAATCATAATAAACAAAACCAGAAATAAAGTGGATCTAGACTAATTTTTTCAGCTGCATATTCATTTTTCGAACAAAATCCATTTTAGAAGCATTCCCCGTATTCTCGCTGTTTCTGTACGCGGAGTCCGCGTGGAGTGACTCCCTCTATTCTTGCCGTTCCCTTCGATTCCCCGAGGAGTCCTCGGGGAACAGCGAGAATACGCCTCTAGTTCGTTCGTTCGCCTTCTAGTTCGACGTTCGGAATATATGCGGCCGTCCCCACAACTTAAATTCTACTATGACGCGGAAAATTTTATTCTCAACAGAAACGCGGCTTTTCAGTGGGCACTGGTGAGATTGGCGAAGATTGCTTAGTGCCTGAACAAGACATAAATCTTTCTCGTAAAAATACGAGCCCATAGAGGTATCACAAATCACACGGAAATTCCACTGTTTGAAAATCAATTATTCGTGAATGGCGGAACAACGAAGTAACGCATTATCAGCGGGTCTTCAAGCTTATTTAAGTGAATAAGTGATGGGTAACTAGATTGTCCTATCTCAGCCCTTTTCGGTTGAACTTTAATCTGTCAAAAGCCGAGCCTAGTTTTACAGTATTTAACTAGTAGTGGATTTTGGAACTTAAACAGTAAATGCGAGGTGTGCTTTAAAGTTTAATACTAAAGCACACCTACAGCTGACACGTCGCATTTGTATCCACTTGACTCCAGAAGTATATAAGGTTTGAAGCCAAGCTGACCATTCATTTCAAATAAAATAGAAAAACGAGATTTTCGGGGTTTTTTCTTGATCAGCTAGTTACCCCTTCAAGATGATGTGCGAGGGATAAACAAGCTTCCTTTTCTGGATATACTTACCATGAGAGGAGACGGATCTTTATTTTTCTCAGTTTACAGAAAACCAACCCACAGTGACCGATATATCCACTTTTCATCGAACGACGAACCACCATTTTTCTGTGAAGCAAGGTGTTATCATAGCTTTATTAGATAGGGCTCTCCATGTATGTTCACCACAGTTTCTGGATCTTGAACTAGACCATCTCCGCGATGTTTTGTTCGGAAACGGTTATCCGATAAAGTTATTGACGCAACCATTGAAAAACGCAAAGAAAAGTTTCGTCACCCCCCCCCCCCCCCTCACCCTCAACCACTGAAGCTGAGAAAAAGGTCTATGTGCCACTTCCGTATATCCATGGACTCACAGACAAAATAAAAAAAATTCTGAGCCCTCATAACATCTCGGCATATTTCAAAAGCTCAAACACGATATACAAACACAATTACTTTGGTAAAGATCCAATTTCCGAGACAAACTGCCAAGGGGTTTATAAGATTCCATGTTCTTGCGATAAATGGTATATTGGCAGGACACACCAGCACCTCTCTGATCGCCTCCACGAACACAGAACCGGCATAGACGCAACTCTTCGGTGCCAAAACAGACCAGAGAACTTCTCTAGTGCTCTGGCTGAACACATTTATGACCACCCTGATCACAGCATCCGTTTTGATGAAAGTAAAATAATAGGCAGAGAGACAGGTCTGGGGCCTTTTCGTTGCATGGGCGTCTCACACCGGGTAAAGTCTCTTGGCATCGAAAAGTTATCTGCGTTTTTGACTGGAATAAATTCATTTTTCCATCAATTAAATTTGCACTAACACTGAAAATGCATTCACTTCCTTTGGGTAACAGAAATAATATCCACTCACATCACAACTGCCAAACTTCTTCCCCACCAATTTGACAAGAACCCATGCTCCTGTGTTGGTGATGATGAAAGCGAGATGCATTTTTCAGATACGGGGACCATGGTATCTGAATATCAGTTACCACGGTCGGGACCATGGTATCAGAATGTCAGTTACCAAGATCGGGACCATGGTATCCGAATATCAGTTACCACGATCGGGACCATCGCATCAGAATATCAGTTACCACGACCGGGACCATGGTATCAGAATATCAGTTACCACGACCGGGACCATGGTATCTGAATACCAGTTACCACGCTAATTGCAAAAACGCCTTTTGACCGTGGTATCGGATACCACGGTACCTGCGAAAAAGACTTCAGGTCGTGGTATCAGACACCATGGTGTCTGCAAAACCAAACTCCTATTTCACTCAGAGCTGCGATTTAAGGTACTTGACGGCAGTTGACGGTAATACTGTAGGTGCAGTAGAGCTTGGCTCCTCCTCCAAGGCGGGCCACCTGTCACTTGTCATCATCCCCCAAGGCTGGAAACCTGTCGCTTGTCAACTACTTGGCTCCTCCGAAGGAGGAGGTAGCTCATATCCAACGGCCAATCCTGGGCGTCGGAACTACCTTAGTTTTGGAAAAAATACTGAGTTTTGGATCAAAACACTTACTGTAGGTGCAGTAGAGCTAACAGCGCCGTAGAGAAGAGAAGGTGTTACCAGTTGCACGTTCCTCGACGAAGATTGCCGACTGCTGCCAGCACCCTGTGTGTCTGAAATGAAAACAAGATAAATGACAGCACTTTTCAAGGCCAAATTCTTACGTACACCTGACAGGTCTCCCTTAAATATGGAAAATAAAATAAGTTGCAGGTTGGAGGATTTGACCCACTTTCTCTTAGAGTGCCAAGCGCTTTCGCATTTGAGGTTAAAACTGGTTCGGGGTGCGTCGGTTTCACTTCCCGGCATCCTGAAATCCACGAGCTCCAACTTGATCGTAAAAGTATGCAAATATTAGTATTATAATATTAGGAGCATTTTTAAATTTCCTCTAGGTCATATCTTAATTACAACGTTTGGTTATTCAGCTAAAAGGCCATACAGATTGAATACATGTATAACCACACAAATAGACCACTACATCCGTTACTAGTATTTATTCCTTCAGCCCAAGCTGACTGCGATGATAGTGTAAAACGGATACGTCAGCTAAATCTTATTAGAGCTATATCGGCCCTTCTTGGCAAGGGTCCTCTTCAGGCTGTGCTGGAAAAAGCGAACCTGATATAATTGCATGTCATTCCCAGCCCAACCCGAAAACTCGTATCCAGAAGAACGTACCCCGTTCTATACCAACAGAACAGAGCTCACGAGAATATTCATACCAGACATTAAGAGAAGAGAGAGATTTAGTTGAGAGAGTTAGAGAGAGAGTTAGATTTAGTTGTTTAAAGAAAATTGTTGTTGTTTGTAGTTATACAAATTATTTCAAAAATTTAAAAGAGAGAATTAATTTCCAAATATTAGAGGGGAAGAGTAGTAAATAAAATATGGGTTTATTTTCAAAAGTTAGGTGACGTGAATAGTTAAAAGTGGGTAAATATAGATTAAAATTAACGTCACTGAGGGATGAAGGAGTAGCCACAAAAAGTACGAAATCTGATTTCTTAGTTTTTCACACGATATAAAAATAAGTAAATGAAAAAAGATGCTACGGAAAAAAAAAAAAAAAGAGAAACAAGCTCAACAGAGAATAATAATACGTAGATGGCACTATGTATTATTTTTATTTATTATTGTATTATTATTGATTACTGAGCCATCTATGTATTATTATTAATTTCCGTGACATGGGAATGTGAACTGGTTAGATGAGTTTGCCTTCGGGCGGGATGACTGTTCCTATGGCCGGCTTCTACCAGACTATTGTAGTGGTTTGCGAAATTCGTTCACAAGCCCCTCGGTAGCTCAAATGGTAAGAGCGTCTGCCTTGTAAACAGAGGGTCCTGGGTTCAAATCCCGGCTGAGGAGCATTTTTGTCTTTCAGTTCACTACTTATAAAATCTCAACAGAGAACTTTTCGCCCCACACGAGTCCCTTTAGGAGACCCAATCCCAGGGAGCATCAGACATCTTCAAAGTTCACCTGAAAACCCACACCCCAAGGAATCGCAGTTTCAACAGACAGCACTTGGGATGGTCTGTTGTGATTTTGAAAACATTATGCATTAAATGTTACGCATAGGAAGCATTGCCAGGAAGAGCCGAAAAGCCGCCAAAAAGCATCTGCTGAATTTTCCGATTTCATGACGGCTCCTCGGCAATGCTTGTTATGCATAACATTTCATGAATGAAGTTTTCAAAATCACAACAGATTATATCCCAAGTGCTGTCTGTTGAAACTGCGCATCCTTGTGTTATATGTTACGAAACTTCTGACAGTGCAGCTTATCTTTATATCTTGGATTTTAATACACTGAGTTATTTTGACTCTGCTAACGGATTTCTATTTATTTTTTGTTTCATCTTGGGCGATTGGGTTTCATCTCGGCCGACCAGACAAAGTTCACGCCGACGCATAGAATTTGAAATAAAAGCGTGAAGTTTCAATGACTCGAAGCGAAGCTCAGAAAATTTTCGGTCCCAGATTGTAAGATTACTTCTGAAGAAAGGCCACTATTGCGTTCCCCAAAAATATTTAGTTTTTTCGGCAATTCTTTATCGCTGTAGTTGCTAAATTATTTCGAGCATTGAGGTACACGCACATGAAGATACCACAAATCCGAAGAACAAGTTCACTCGATGGAAATTGGGTAAATGAATAGTGGATCAACGAAGTACCGCACTTTCATCGGGTCATTGAAGTAAATAAATGATGGGTAACCAGAGCAGGGTTTTCGCGAGATCTCGGAATCACTTTCCGGCGAGCGAAGCTCATCGCGAAAACTGTGGGAAAGCGATTCCTGGAATAACTTTCCACTCTCCGCTGGACTGATCGCGAAAACGCATGGAAAGCTGAAATCGCCGGGAAAATGTTAAATTAAAAACTATTCCGAATAAGTACGGTTCACTCAACGGTTTTTGATTCTCATGGATTCTATCGAAGCCACCCTAATAACGCTTGCCATTTTTCTTTATTTGTTAGTGATACTTGCACTGTTTTTTCCCCACACCTTTGAAATTCCCGCCGAAACATTCAACTTTCCGCGGAGCTTTCCACTAGCCTCGTGGAGTCACTTTCCGTGAAAGCTGCTTCGGTTTCCGAAGCGCGAAAACCGGATTGGAAGTTCGGCAACTTTCCGAAGTAGCACGAAAACCATTGGAAAGTGATTCCGACTTTGCTTTCCAGCTCGGGAAAACCCTCCTTAGACCGTCATATGTCAGCCCTGTTCGGTGAAAATTCAAATCGAGAAAGCACGACGTTTTCTAAAGTAAGGTATGGTACTTCAAGAGCTGCTTACCAAGGCCAAGAAGGCTGGCGGCGGCCGCCGCCGTTCCATTTAAGCCACCATCCATATTGACATCAACGACACCGTTGACACCGATACCATTTACCATATTGACAGCTAAAGAAAAGATGAAAATAAAGAGATGAAAATAGTACACCAATTCTTTACAGCTCTATCGCAGGTTTAAGGTGCGTGCACACACTTCAACTTTTTTGCCATCTGACCCTTGTGCAAAGTTATCTTCAATTACCCACGACCTTCACGTTTCTGCCCTTGGCCATTTGTCCGCATTCCATCTAGGAAGAAGATTTTTTAGACCCGATTAGTCCCTTTTCTTTTCTTTTTTTTAAATATTTATTTTATGACCTTGTGCGTTCACTATATTATGGAAAGCTCTGTGTATTTTTTTGTTCCTTTTATTTGAACGAATGAATGAATTTTACTGACCCACTGCACTACAATGAGGAATAGTGGAGTATAACGAAAGAAACTGGAAAAGGAAAAAACATAAACACAAAGTACACGAACAATAACAATAATACTTAAAGGACGGTAACTAATCCTACTCGATCATTCCTGACCGCACAGACGGGTGATCCAGGGGTGGTTGCAAGAACGAAGGATTCGAGTAAGGAGATCTTCCACCGCGGTAACAGGTTCATTAACTTTAAATCTGTTGATTAAATAGGTGTTCCGCGTCCATAGTGGCAATTTTAGCAAACTTTTTTTGTCTATACTGCGCTATTTTCATCTTCTTAAGTGCGTAAATAAAATTTCATCATCATCATCATCACAGTCCAATATCGCAGTCGGATGCGAATTTCCTTCTCCACTCCGAAATTTCGACTCACCAATCAATATTCCTTCCAAGCTCACTGCGAATCATATTTGACACTGCAAAACGGATACAGGGCTATATATCGGCCCTTCTTGGCAAGGGTCCTCATCAGGCTCAAGCCACACAGGTGTCCCCATCAAGAAGCGAATTTCGCATGAGTATTTTCGGATGCGAAGTCTTGTCGGACTGTCCCTGCATGTAACTTTACTCATTCGCCGTTTGTTCCAGGCACACAAGCTAGGTCAGCCGCATAGGTGTCAATCCTGAGTTATCGTCCTAAAGCTCGTGGCCTGTTAAAGTTTAACTGAAAACCCAACTTATTTTTGTGTCATTTAACTGAATACACAGAATTATTTGGATTCTGATAAAGGATTTTTTTTTTATTTTCCACGATCTGCTCTAATTATGACGTTCAGAATATCTGCGGCCACAGCGTAAATTCTACTATGACGCGGGAAATTTTAATCTCAACACAAACACGGCTTTCAGTGGGCAGTGGTGAGCTTGGTGAAGACTGCTTAGTGCCTGAACAAAAAAAAAACATAAGTCGTTCTCGTAAGGCATACAACACAGACACAAGCGCATAGAGGTACCACAAATCTCGCGGAGATTCCACTATTTGAAAATCGATTATTCGTGAATAGCGGAGCAACGAAGTATACTTTCGGCGGGTCTTCAAGCCAATTTCGGTGAATAAGTGATGGGTAACTAGATTGCCCTCTCCCAGCCCTTTTCAGTTAAACTTTAAAGCTCGATTACACTGTCAGAAGTTTCAGAACAGATAATACAAGGATGTGCGGTTTCACAGATATTGGTTGTCATGTTTTTCAAACGTTACGCACTAAAACTTAATGCGTACAAGAAGAGCCGAAACACCGCCGAAAAATAAATCTGCTGACTTTTTATTTGTCATCACGATATCGGAAAAGTGAGTAGATATTTTTTCTGCTCTTCCTGACAATGCTTGTTGGGCATCACGTTTGAAAAATCATAATAGATATCATCCTAAGTGTTATCTGTTATGAAACCTCTGACAGTGTATCAATGCTGGATCGTGTTTATCAATTAAACGAGCAGTACTGACCGAGAGCATGAAACTTGAATAGGGCCAATTGTACACAAAATCAACCATCAACAGCCAACATCTCAAAAACATTAAGCCCAACAGATAGATTTGAATGAAAACCTACCAATTACTAATGAAATGAAGCGAGCAGTTGTCGCGAGCGAGCGAGTTGTCAGCAAATGCGCTGAGCATGGGCCCTTGGGGATCACGAATATATTTCGTTTGGTCAAAAGTATTTTCTCACTTTTCGGTTAAAATGCGCCCTTTAAAGGTGATGGCAATTCATTTTTAAGCAAAATCCTTGTGGCACAAATGATCATGGGCACTCGGGGATCATGAAATGTATCGTTTGGTCAAAAATATGTTTTGGAATCCCACAACGTAAGTTATCGGTCTGTCATCTGTCCGTCTGTCAACACGATAACTCACGAATGGGTAGAGATATTTTTTTCAAACTAGGTACGAGGATCCGTTGGATCAAAGTACAGGTCAAGGTCGTAGATGAGCCCTGTAGCCCCATATTTAGGGGTGGGGGAGGGGTTTAAAACTAAGGGACGAACAAAAATGTTTTAAATAGCAAATTAGATAGTCGATTTAGGGCTAAGGTGACATTCTGAATCCATGTCTGAACCCTGTTTTCTCGCCTGACAATTAGTTTGTCTCGAATCCGGCCAAAACCGGAAATCTTTTTTAAAACTAAAGGTTTTATTTGAAGTTCATTAAATGTTCGATTTCGGGGTAAGAAGGCATGTTGAAACCGAATATGACGATTGTTTTCCACCCGGACCAGTAGTTCGCCCGGGATCCGGCGAGAACCGGAAATAAATATTCTTTCAGCCCAAGCTGACTGCGAATCATATTTGATGGTGCAAAACGTATACGTCAGCTGGATTTTATTGGAGCTATATTTCGGCCCTTCTTGGCAAGGGTCCTCTTCAGGCTCAAAACCGCTCAAGTTGGAAGAGTGGGAAACACCACAAGTGAGCCTGAAGAGGACCCTTGCCAAGAAGGGCCGAAATATAGCTCCAATAAAATCCAGCTGACGTATCCGTTTTGCACCATCAAATGAGAACCGGAAAATTTGTTAAAAGTAAAATTTTTATTTGAAGTTAATTAAATGTTCGATTGAGGGGTTGAGAAGACATGCTGAATCCATAAATGACAATCATTTTATATCCGGACATACAGTTCACCAGGAATCCGGCCGAAACCGTAATTTCTTTAAAAGGTAAAGCCAGTTAAAGTTTATTTATTTGGCAGAAGTAAGGCAGGAAGTTTCAATCAATTTCGTCGAAGTAGATATGTCGTATAGGGGTAAACACACATGCTGAATCTACACCTGAACTTGGTTTTCTCAGATGACTAGCCATTTTCATTAATCTGCTTCTAAACTTTAATAGTAAAAATGCTAGATTTCTACAAGACGCAATTGTCTCGACCAAATATTAAATTTTTGGGATCCCACTGAAACCTATGGTCTTGTTTCACTTTGCTGTTAAGATGCGCACTTTAAGGGAGCTCAACTTCATTTCTAAGAAAGGGGATTATGAAAATGTCCATTTTGCTTAAAATTACTTGTTGTACTTTGCGGTTAAGATGAGTACTTTAAGGGATGGTCGGATCTGGGAAGCGCCAATTTGTAAGCCAATCCGGAAGTACCTTTACTCGCGATCACTGGAACTCCGGCCCCCCCCCCAACTGCCTCCAGAGTGCCAAAATCCGGTCCGGTTCTGTCAGGCATGGGGCTTGTGCTTGTTCTTCCCACCAAGTTTCATCCCGATCGCTCCACTCTAAGCGTGTCACAAGATCTCCCGTTTCTCCCCCCCCCCCCCCATTCATCGGATCCGGCCCGGACTTGAAATGGGACACGAGGTCTCCCCAAATATCAAGTGTCATTAAGATCCGACAACCCGTTCAAAAGTTATACCTCAAGATTCAGGACTCACCCTCCCTCCACCTCACCCCCCACGATGATCAGATCGGGGAACTGTTTATTTCCAAGTTAATCTGGTCGGGTCCCTGATACGCCTGCCAAGTGTCATCGTCCTAGCTTATGTGGAAGTACCTTAACTCCGGAACACCAGAATTCCGGACCTCCCCTGCAACTCCCCCCACAGCACCTAAATTCAGTCCAGTTCTGTCAATGATATACCTAGGGCTTGTGCTGGTTCTTACCACCAAGTTTCGTCCTGATCGCTTCACTCTAGGTGTGTCACAGGATTTCCGGTTCCCCCCGACAATCATCGGATCCGTACATAATATCGGATTGTACATAATATCAAGTTTCACTAAGATCCGATTCCCATTCGAAAGTTCTGCATACCACTAAATTCCGGATTCGGCCTTCTCCCCCTCGCCCCACGATGGTAGGACCGGGCAAGTGTTCTATTTTCAAGTTAATCTGGTCAGGTCCCTAATATGCAATGCCAAGTTTCACTGTCCTAGCACAACTGGAAGTACTCTAACTCGCAATCGTCGGACCGACCTACTGAACAGCGATCCATATATGGCACTTGGCCGAAGTGGCAAGTGCCATAATAACATCGTCTGATTTTTCTTATTGTTATAGTTTTCTTCAATATTTTGTTGTATTTTTGACAATGCTCTCTTGACTTTATGCAGATACATCTCCCGAGTCACACGATGGCACTCCACAACATTAAAAATCAGCATTCGCTACGCTAATGCTATACATCCTAAGTGCAAAGTAGGAGCCGGGTTCGTTGAGGGCAATCAAAACACGGATCCTGACTTAAGGAAGAAGAAGAAACCCAAAAGAACAGGGATCCTGACTTTCTTGTTTTTCTCGTAACTACGGAGAGTGTTGGTTTGAAAACAAACTATCTGTAACATCTTGCTGTTTTATGGTACTCTTTTATTTGTTTTATTCTCGCCATGGCGCTCTGGCTAGTCGCTCCAAAAATCTCCTTAATTTAAAGACTTCGACGGTCTAGCCGATTCTTGTTTATTTTTCAAACCAGTCTTTATTCAAATCCGCAGCACTGAACAACCACCATAGCTACACTATGTTCCGAAGGCGTTTTCCGAGATATATTTGTATTCGTCACATTTCTGAATGTTTGCCACGGAAATAGAAATGGGTGCCACACACTCGACCCAGAAGATGAAAAACGCCATTTTTTTCTCTTTTTTTTTAGGTAATTTCAAATAAAAGTGAAAAAAAAGTCAGAAAAATGTCAATAAATAGAACATCATTAACATTTTGTAACAGAGGGACTTTGACAGACTAGCTCATTTTGAGCGTGTTCCACCCTTCTAACTATTAGTTACTATGTTCGTTCCAACCTCATGAAAATTTACTACACATTCCAACCTTCTCGAAATAGTATTTAATAGTAACTTGGACTCTTGTTTGCCACCAAATTTGAAATTCCCGCTGAATTTCGAGCCAGAAAATCAGAAATCACCTCGAGAGTTGTTAGCCAAATATGATCCCCCAACAGCTTGTTGCTCGTGGCAACACACCTCTGTGTGCCACACAAACCACGGCGTAAACCCTCTTTTAGTGCCACAGCCACGTGAGATCGCGGAAAAACAAATCATTTCGTCCAAGTCTGAGACTAAAGGCTTTTATCGCCATCCGACCAAAAGGCTGTGGCTCGAAAAGGGTATTTCCGCGATCAATAATGTTTTTGAGCGTGTTCTACCCTACTTACCGTAGTTACTACACATGACGGGATTCTGGCTTCTTGGAGTCAAGGCTGGAACGCATTTTTCTATTTTCGGCATAATATCGTGCCACGGGATGATCGTCCGATCACGTCACAGAGATCGTAAATACCAGGCCAACTAAGATCCAGAGCGTGGTAAGCAAATAGTTACTATTCCAAGAAAACTGGAACGGTCGGCGTAGTAACTTTTCGCGAGGTCGGGACGAAAATAGTAGCTAACAGTTGCTACTGTTAGAAGGGTGGAACACGGTCTTTATGGCTCAAGTTTGACAAACAAATTTTCGAGGTGATTTCAATTTATTCGCTCAAAACTTAGCGGGAAATCCATATTTTGCGGCAAAGTGTAAATAACAAAATCAGCTACTTAAGCAGATAAATAAAAATGAGGATCCCTCTAGTACAGAACGGTAAGGACGTAAGACTGATAATTTATTTACTGAGAAAAAAAAAACGAACGGCGTTTCCTCGATTTTCATCTTAGATCGAATGAGCCGCAAATACTTCCATTTATGCGTCGAGAAATTCACACAAAACACAAAAATCCCGCTGACAATCGCCTTAAAAGCTTCTGAAATAATGATTTCGATGGACCCGGAACCACAACACTTCGAAATCGATACAACTCTACACAACTTCCCAATTCCCAACAGTTAACCACGGAAAATCACAAACATGCCACGGCACACAAGTAATAGATAATTAACCCTCCAAAGGATGTCCCTTTTCAATAAGGATAATGCTTCATTATGATATGACCGTATCTTCATTATTCATCCGTATTTTCGAAAAAACTACAGTAGGTTTCCCTTTTTCATCCCAGGGGAAAACAATAACAAAGCGAAAAAGTCTACCATGTTGTAGCTGCGGTCGCGTTGCTTCTTGTACATTCCCAGAAAGGTAATTATCTATTCTTGGGCACACATACCTTGCCTCGCACCTTGTGCGTCGATTTGTGTCCAGTAACTCTCAGCAGGTGATGTGGTGGCCTGTCCAGGGGGGACGGAGGGTGCCTGGCCTGTGTAACGAAAGTACGGGTTCTTCAGGTCGAGGGTATTACTGGAGCTAATGCCAGTACCCTCTATCCGTACATCGATTGTGACGTCATAGCTTTGTCTGGAAAAGGGTTAAAATACTGAGCGTGTCCGAAAGCTTTCAGGACTGTAAATGCTGCATTTAATGCTGCATTTTTATTTTTATTTTCGTCCGAAAGCTCTTACCTTATATGCAGCATTAGATGCAGCATTTACAGCACTAAAAGCTTTCGGACACGTTCTTTATTTCTTCTCTGACACTTCTAATTCCGAAATTTAGCCTTAATCGCCAGCTCCCCAGTTTCTTCTTGAAAATTCAGCGTAAAATTTAGCATCTTCGCTGAATTTTTCGATGAATTTTATGCTGAATTAATGCTGCATTAACTGAGCGAAAATTTAAGTCCGAAAGCGAAATGCTTTCTTTTCCGAGCTTTCGGACACGCTCACTGTCAAAACTACAAGGAAACTACAACAAGAGCTAGAAGCCCATATGGCACTTGCAAGGCTCGGTCAAAGGATGAAAGTAGGAATTTGCCAATTCGAGGGTCATTATGATCATTTATAAGCAAAAGACTCCAGATAAGAATGATCACGGGCCCTTGGAAATCAGGAGTATGCACCGTTTGGTAAAAATAATTTTATTTTTTCGCTTGGCTATGCTGATGTGCACTTTAAGGGCGCTAGAAATTTATCTGTAACGAAAACCCTTAAAGCAAAAATGATGATAGGCTCATCGAGATAATGGAACTGTATATTTTGCTCAAAAGTGTTGTTTCTACTTTAAGGGATTCACTTTTAAGCAAAATCCTTGAGGCAAAAATGATCATGGGCCCTCGGGGATCATGAATATGTATGGTTGGGTAAATATTTGACGGTGCAAAACGGAAAGTCAGCTACATTTTATTAGAGCTATATTTCGGCACTTCTTGGCAAGGGTCCTCTTCAGGCTCAAGCCGCTCAAGCTGGAAAATGAACTTGTGAAAAACAATTAAAGATTCTTCCTGAAATATCCGAATTTGTTAACGTCTTCTTTGAAAATTGGTTGGAGTTAAAGCTGGTCCTTTGATTTCATTCTGGACATGGCTGCTGTTTTTGCTGTTTGATTGGGTCGTCGAAAGGGTAGAGATTCTTCTGCATTTTGGTTCAGGAGTCACCTGTCTCTTCTTCTTCTTTCCAGCTAAGATGGGTACTTGTCGGTGGCATGTATGGGCGATTTGTAGTTCCGTAGTTCGGTGATATTTCGGTGATTCCTTCAGCCCAAGCTGACTGCGAACCATATTTGGCTGTGCAAAACGTATAAGTCAGCTAGATTTTATCAGCCCTTCTTGTCAAGGGCCCTCTTCAGGCTCAAGCTGGTTGGGTAAAATGTATTTTATTGACTTTTCGATTAAGAGATCATGCATATATTTAGCTAAAAGGTGTTTTGTGTTTTTTGTACTTTCCGGCTAAAACGAGTACTTTAAGGAATGGTCGGATCCAGGAAATGACGATTGCTAAGTCTCTAATGTTCAAGCCAAGTTCCATCGTCATAGCACATCTGGAAGTACCGTAAATCACGATCACGGGAATTCCAGACCCTCCCCCCCCCCCTCCAACATCATTTTTATGATTTCCAAGGGCACATGATCAGTCTTATCTTGCTTACAAATGGTCACAACAAACCCACGAATTTCCAAATTCCTACTTTCATCCTCTGACCCAGCCTTGCAAGTGCCATATAAGCTTCTAGCTCTTTAATTTTTCCCGTTTTTCAATGGGCCTGGAGAAAGGCTTAAAACAGCAAAAGCTGTTGATAACTTGTTAAAAGCATAGCCTTTTTTAAAGTGTCCAACTAATCCAAAATAGCGGAACATAAACACTTTCTCATGGTATGGCTACTCCCACAGGGAGGGGGGGGGGGGGGGGGGGGTACAAGATGTGCTTTTAAAACGGTCGAAGGCAAAAGTATTATCGCTTACTTCGTCCCCTACGCTACAACTGTGTTTCATCATCGGGCAGCTTTCCATTTTATTGCTTTACGTCAATTGCTACTGCTTACCTTTTATTAGCCACCAATAAAACCTTTCCTACAAGCAGCTGTCCTTGTCGGGCAAGAATGGGCTCTTCAAGTAAACATCTGACCTGGTACCAATGGGTTAACGGCTCGGTGGGTGCAGTAGAGAGCCAAACTGAAGTAACAGATCCAAAAAATGCGACGTCAAACCAAAATGCGAGACCGTGAACCATAGCCGTCTGAAGCACGTGGAATTCCAAAGGGATTTCTGAGAGGGAAAGAACGGGCTTTAGCTATAGTAACAACAAAGTTCACGAAAAGGCCATTGCCGTCTTCTGAGCTCGTTTAAAACAATAGTTGCATTTTTGCAGATACTATGGTATCTGATACCACGGTCTAAAGTCGTTTTCGCAGTTATCGTGGTATCTGATACCGCGGTCTAAAGGCGTTTTTGCAGTTATCGTGGTATCTGATATTCAGATACAACGGTCCGACCGTGGGTAACTGATCGTGGTATCTGAAAAGTCATCTCACTTACATCAAATCTTGTCAAATTGAGATAATAGAACTGTATATTGATCTTCAGATACAACGGTCCGACCGTGGTAACTGATCGTGGTATCTGAAAAGTCATCCCACTTTCATCAAATCTTGTCAAACTGAGATAATAGAACTGCATATTGATCTTCCGATACAGCGGTCCGACCGTGGTAACTGATCGTGGTATCTAAAAGGTCATCTCACTTTCATCAAATCTTGTCAAATTGGTGAGAAATAAGTTTAGCACTTAGTGATGTAACTCGATATCAATTTTTCTTTTGGGATGACTTCGAAAAGTGCAATTTCGGCAATAGTCGTTTCTGCAGAGCAACCGAGTATCAGATACCACGGTAATTGCAAAAACGACTAATTGCAGATTCAGTTACCGTGGTATCTGCAAAAACGCAACTAATGGCCTTCGAACCTTTTCAGCACAGAACCTCTATATCTATGCTCTAGAATAATCACTTCTGAAAAAAAATTGCGAAAAGTTTTGATGGGGCGGGGGGGATGTAAAAACTACAGTAATCCTTTCCTTTAGTTTATTAGTGTTTCATCATTAGTGTACTGTTAGAAGTTTGATAACAAATAACACAGGTTTGCGCATCCCTGTGCTAAATGCTATTTATTTATTATTATTATAATTATTTATTTGAATCCTTCAAAACTAAAGACTTTAAAATTAGAAGCTAGAAAAGAGTTACTCGCAGAAATAGGGAAACCAAGAAGGAATTTAGAGAATATGTGGATGCCAAGGGTATGTTATTGTACAAGAAAAAAATTCTGTTTCGCCTATTCTAAATGTTATCTTTCGCGAAAAGATAACAACGTTTTACAGATGGACGCCCAAACATGTGTTAAATGTTACCAAATTTCTGACAGTGTGCTACACTGTAAAAAGTTTTAAAGTTAAGCACAGTATCTGTTACTGGGATTAATCTTATCTCTACTGAGATAAGATTAATACGAATTAGAGATAAGATTAACTTTCTAGAGACAAGATTAATCCCAGTAGCAAATACTGCAAGACTTTTTTCTTACAGTGTATGTAGCTTACCTATCCTATGCAGATCCGATTCTGGTGCTGTCAGGAAGTCCACTACATGCCGGACGGATTTTGCCATACAGATCCTTATATCAAAAGTGTCGACAATAGGCTGTCGGAAGTATTCCTTCAAGGCAGCATGTCTCAAACTACTGAGGTCCACGCCGTGAAAGCTCTGCTGGTACCTGAAAATGAGATCAAGGTAAGACACTGCTATCCACCATCCCACTCCAACCGAATTCTTCCCTCCAGGTATGGATTGACCTCAAATGGGACACTTACCTTGCCCTCACCAGTACCCGCAGGTCTAGTAAGGCCATGTGAAGACTGGTTAGTAAGGACTTGCAAGGACTGATAAGCCTTGTGAGGACTGAGGACTGACTTAATCTATATCAAGGGCTCATCCTTTTGTTCTGTTGTTCTGTTTGTTTGGTGTTGTTTCTTTTCTGTAGTTTCTTCTGTTTCTTACACATCGTTCTTGTGCAGTGCGTTATCAGATAAATTACCATTATTATTATTATTATTATTAAAGGGTACACTATAGTCCTCGCGAGTCCTCATCCCTTGTGATAACTGGTAAGGCACTGTGAACGTTGGTAAGAGTTTGCGAGGACGAGTAAGCCCCTGTGAATACTGGTAAGTAGGGCCGTTAGAAGATTGGTAAGGCCTTGTGAGGACGAGTTAGGTCTTATGAAGACTGCTAAGCCCCCGTGAAAAATGGTAAGTATGTATAGTCAAACAATGGATAAAACGGATACGTCTGCTACGATTCTTTGAAGCGTGTCTGGGCTGTGAAACCTCCGTACTTCGCAGATAAATATTCCTTGAACCCAAGCTGACTGGGAAACACATAGGACGTGTTCCACACTACTTACCGTAGTTACTTCGCATGACATCACGAATTCTGTTTTTTAGCCGTCAAGGCCAGAACGCTTTTCTATGTTCCAGCAGAATATCATGCCATGGGCGAATCCAACCAATCACGCTACAGATATGCGTAGCTACCACGCTTACTACGCTCCCGAGCATGGTAAGCAAATAGTTACTATTTCGAGAAGGTTGGAACGGTCAGCGTAGTAACTTTTCACGAGGTTGGAACGAAAATAGTAACTAATAGTTACTATTGTTAGAAGGGTGGAATCCGCTCATATTCAAGGCTAAAAACGGATACGTCAGCTACGATGCTGACTTTAAATAAAACGTCAAGAGCGCTACGCCGTAAATGAAGAAGACGGCATCTACGGCTGATCGTCGTTAGTAGTACATAACTGTTTGTGAACCGAACGCGGCTTAGCTGCGGAAGGATGAAACAACCAAAATGATTTGCACATAATATTGGTCCGACAATAACAATAATAATCTTTATTCTTTCACTTTATCACAGTGCAATAACATGGGTATCGTCAAACAAGAAGAAGAGAAAAACACAAAAAGACGCAACATGAAGAACACACATGATGAGCTATCACTTCGATTTGAGGATATTGTCGTTGTAGTGCTTGACGTAGTATGGCACGAAGGAGTTAAAAAAAATCTTGTCGTCGAGTGTGTAGGTGGGACAAATGACCCTTCCGATTTATACCGAAGTTTCAAGACACGTTTAGATGACCAAGGAATTCAGAAATTTGGTCTGCATTAGCTGAGTCACCGAGTTTAGTTTATTACAGGCAAGTTAAAGAGTCTTTTGGTAGTGAGGAATACAATTTAAGTTTAAGTGTTGGATTCAGGTGCGAGCAAACTATTTACCGCTATGTGGTGGTAATTCGTGGAATTCTTGGTGTCCGGATAGAGTACGTATTTGTCTTCTTTGCCATCTTGATGGGGATGGTCTGGATCATTTTCTTTTCAGGTGCCAGGAGCTTTCGCATTTAAGGGCTTCATTATTTTCTGGGAATGGTGGGCAACTTCTGTTACGATCTACGTCGCCAAGAGTGATTGTTTCTTTTGAAAATTTTGTGCAAAAAGCACTCGAGTCGAGGAGTGCTGTTTCTTAGTTTGTTATTTTGTTTAGTTCCCTATGAGTTGTTTGTTTATACTGTATATGGCCTTTGAGTTTTTCAATACTTCCTGCCGCAACCACAAATTAGTTCAGAAGTTCAGCGTCCAAGATGTGATTCGCTCACTCTAGAAAACGTCAGCGTCACTACTATGTACATCTCGTCATCCTGGTCATCGAGTACATGATGTTTGTCATGAATTTTTCAGGCCCAGTTGGAAACTATGTCTAAATTTTGTGTGTTTAAACTGTTATTATCTTGTGTTGTTTTTCGTTATTCTCTTTACTCCGCTACCACCTTGTGTATTTGGCGGGTTACAAATAAAATATATATATATATATATTTACAGATATAACTTTTTTGGAACAGGTATGTAATGCATATCCTCCTATGACCCGCGGTCAGTTATTTTACGATAATCTTCACACAGAAAGTTAGCGGTAGATATGAGAGGATGATATAAGTCATATCAGCCTCCAGAGAGGATGTTATATTCATATCAGCCTCCAGAGATGATTTCTGTTCGAAAAAGTTATAACAAACACACATCCATCTTGGTTGATATCTGAATGACAACCTCGACGGCCATTTAAAAATATCAACCTCGCCTTCGGCTCGGATAGGTTATTTTCAAAGACCGTCTCGGTGTTATTTCCCGATACCAACCTCGACGTCTGAAGTTAACCTTTAATATATTTACCAGAAATTCGCTTTGTTGAACTGCTCCAAATAGAGAGACTCGTCTGTAAATGGTGCCACGTGAAGATCGCCCCTCGTGGGGAACATTTTCCCGTCCGGCTTCAGCCACTTCTTTGCATGGAGGAATGTCTCCAACATCCGTTCGTTGAAGAGCATGTAACCCATTGGCTCTGAGATAATCATGTCTACTGGCTCAGGAATGTCTATTTCTTCAATTTTGCCGGCAATAAGCTGCATCCTGTCTGAAAGACCGTTTGCTTTCACCAGAAGCTGTAAGACAAACAAAAACCGTCAGGAGCTGAACAATTTAGAAAGAGAGAGAGAGAGAGAGTGAGATAGAGAAAGAGAGAGAAAAAGAGATAGAGAGTGAGAGAGAAAGAGAGTGAGAGAGAAAGAGAGTGAGAGAGAAAGAGAGTGAGAGAGAAAGGGAGAGAAAGAGAGAGAAAAAGAGAGAAAGAGAGAGAAAAAGAGAGAAAGAGAAAGAGAGAGAAAGAGAGAGAGAGAGAGAGAGAGAGAGAGAGAGAGAGAGAGAGAGAGAGAGAGAGAGAGAGAGAGAGAGAGACAGAGAGAGACAGAGGTTTATTTACACAACGATCATAACTCAGTGGCTAATTTTATGCTGTACAGCAAAACTTGTTATTATACACTATATACAAGGACGTAAAAAAGGGCACGAAACAGTTCTGGTAACGATTTGTCCGAGCATGCACAGACACAAGTTTTAGTTTCTGCCTCTTGCGCCTGGTTGTCCCGGCAATTACCGGGATTGACATATTCACAGTAATAATAATATTACTGGACAAAGTCTAGGAATTTGAGCGGATTCGTAAGATTGAGGGTTTGGAATCCGAGTCCGAATCCAGCCTGACAAGCAGAAGATTCGAATCCGGCCAAAAGGATTCGCTTATCTCTTATGGTCAAATATCATAAAAACACACAATACAGTGACAAATCCAAAACTCCACTACGGAAATGCCTCCAAGAGGAGGGTCCAAATCACCCGAATGCGGCTACAGAGGGGATCAGCTGCATTACTAGCATATTATCGGAGCGACAAATTCGCTAGTGCAGAGAAGCTTTGGACCGTCGATGGAAATCGATTATATGAATCCCTCGCAGTAAATTGTGCTTTAACAAAATATCTCAAGCTTTGAGAAGATAACAGGCTTACAGATAGATACACTGTCACAGGGACGGACAACTTTACGATGTCAGAGGTCACTTTGGTCTGTAATCTGTCACCAGCGTCGGGGATCCATATGAATATGAATATATTTAATAGCCAATTAGCCTTGCAAAATACACGATGGTTACAATACAGTTTACATCACTAAATACTTATCTTTATTTAACTAATACACTCTTTAAAGATTGGCATATTTTAAGTATCTTAGCTTGTTTTTTGTTTCAAGAACATCGGGGAACTTAATAGTATACCCATTAAGAAAACGTCTCCTGGGGTCGGAGAGTTGCTGTTTGCTGTTGGAGAGTTGCGGCCCTTGTCCTCTGTATTAAAGCACAGAATATAAGGTTTGAAGCCAAGCTGACCATTCATTTCAAATAAAATAGAACAAGAGCTGTAAGCTCATATGGCAATTGCATGGGTCAAGATGATTTGATTGATCAAAAGTAAGTTTCGACTTAGCGGTTGAGATGCGCACTCTAAGGGAGCTGGAATTTCATTTGTAAACAAAACCCTTGAGGCAAAACTGCTAATGGGCTGATGGGCATCACGAAAATGCATATATTGCTTAAAAGTATTTTTTTTTACTTTGCAGTCAAGATTGGTACTTTAAGGAATAATCGGATTTTGGAAGTAGCAATTCCTAAGCAAATGTTGCCAAAGTTGCGCATGACTCAATATTCCGGATTCACCTCCCTCAACTCCCCCCTCCCCCCAAGATTATCATATCGAGGATTTTTTTTTATTCCAAGTCAGTTTGACCGGCTCCCTGATATGCCTTCCAAGTTTCGTCGTGAAAATCCCCCAAAAAACGGAATTCCGGGAAACCCCCTCCTCCCCCCCCCTCAATTGTCCGGATCCAGTCAAATTATGTAAAAGATTTACATGGACCAGATGTTTGTTCTTCCCAGCAAGTTTCACTCCGATACCACCATTCTAACCGTTTCTCGCGATTTCCGGTCCACCCCCTCCCCCAGCTCCCCCGCGGTGCACGTAGCCAATCCGATTCAGCAAATGACTTACCTAGAGCATCTGTTTGTTCTTCCCACAAAGTTCCATCCCGATCCCTCCATTCTAAACGGGTCACGTATTTCCCCCCCCCCCCCCAATAGTTGCCGGATCCGGTCCGGATATGAAAAAAATCATCGGAGAAATGTCCTCTGTTCAATTCTTAAATTTCACTCGAATCCGATCACCCATTCCAAAATTACGCATGACTGAAAATTTCGGATTCCCCTCCCTCCACTCCCCCAACCATTATCTGATCGACAACATTTTTATTTTGAAGTCAGTTTGATTGGGTCCCTGATATGCCTGCCAAGTTTCATCATGAAAATCCCCAAAACCACCATCACCGGAATTCCGGGAACCCCTCCCCCCCCCCCCCCATAAGTGTCCGGATGCAGTACAATGGTCTAAAGAACTTATCTAGAGCAGATGCTTGTTCTTCCCAGCAAGTTTCACTCCGATCCCTCCATTCTAACCGTTTCTTGAAATTTCCGGTCTCCCCCCCCCCCCCCCCCAACTCCCCCCTGGCCACCGAATCCGGTCAAGACATTAAACGAGACATTACAGATATATATTCTATTCAGTTATGAAGTTTCATTACAATTCGATCATCCGTTCGAAAGTTACACACTTCTCAAGTTCCCGGATTCCCCTGCCCTCCACCCCCCCCCCCCAAAATGGTCGGATCAGAAAACTGATTATTTCTAAGTTTGTTTGGTCGGGTCTCTGATATGCCTGCCAAGTTTCATGGTCCTAGCACAACTGGAAGTACCCTAACTCGACAAAATGCCCTAAATTTTCAAGTTTCCAGCGCCCCCACTTCCCCGCATATGGTCGGATCGGGAAACTGATTATTTCCAGGTTAGTTTGGTCGGGTCCCTGTTTTTCCTGCCAAGTTTCATTGTCCTAGCTCATCTGGAAGTACCCTCACTCGAAAAAGTGTGACAAAATGCCCTAAATTTTCAAGTTTCCAGCGCCCCAACTCCCCCGCATATGGTCGGATCGGGAAACTTATTATTTCCAGGTTACTTTGGTCAGGTCCCTGATATTCCTGCCAAGTTTCATTGTTCTAGCTCATCTGGAAGTACCCTAACTCGAAAAAGTGTGATAAAATGCCCTAAATTTTCAAGTTTCGAGCGCCCCCACTCCCCCGCACATGGTCGGATCGGGAAACTGATTATTTCCAGGTTCGTTTGGTATGGTCCCTGATATTCCTGCCAAGTTTCATTGTCCTAGCTCATCTAGAAGTACCCTATCTCGGAAAAAAGTGACAAAATGCCCTAAATTTTCAAGTTTCCAGCGCCCCGCACTCCCCCGCATATGGTCGGATCGGGAAACTGATTATTTCCAGGCTAGTTTGGTCGGGTCCCTGATATGCCTGCCAAGTTTCATTGTCCTAGCACATCTGGAAGTACCCTAACTCGGATATGTGGGACAAAAAACTTGGACCGACCGACAGACGGAATTGTGATCGGTATATGGCACTTGAGCCAGAGGCTGCAAGTGCCATAAAAACGAGATTTTCGGGGTTTTTCTTCTGTGGGAAAGTTCTGTGGAAGGTTTTATTCAAAGTGTACACATTATGGATTTTTGGATTGGGCCGTTTTCTGGGTGAAAGCTTTTGCGCTTTCCCAGACGGATGGTAAATTGCAAATATAAACAGAACTCAGAATTGTAAATAATCACAGATTTGTACATATATATTTTGAACACGCACATTTTATTTTTCGTTATTTTACTTTTATCTGCTTGTCGTTCATTCCGCATCGTTCTTCTGGTTTTTAGTTACATGTCATCTTATTGTTTGTTGGTTCCGCATCGTTTTCCTGTTGGTATTGTGGTGGATTTTATGATTTAGTTTTGTTTCTTTCGCTGAGGACGGTTTGCCGGAAGTGCAACCGAAATATGCGAAATTGTTATTTTTCCCTCGCACATCATCTTGGAGGGGTAACTAGCTGATTCAAGAAAAACCCCGAAAATCTCGTTTTTCAATTTTATTAAAGCACAAGTGTCACTGTATAAGTCAAATCAATTCTGAATCCTACCTCTGCATGCTGGGCCATGGAGCTTGCTTCCACGGCATACACCTTCTTAGCTCCAGCCTGAACGGCGAAGAACGAGAGAATGCCCGACCCGGCACCGACATCAAGCACGATCTTGTCCTTGAAGTCTGGCAAATTTGCTAGGACTGCTCTCTGATATGTTGCAGTTCTAATGTAGTCCTGCATCATGTTCTGCTGCTGTGACAAATATCCATAAAACTAGAAGAACAAATGAGTATAAATACAAACAAGAGCTGTAAGCTCATATGGGGCTTGCAAGCATACGTAGTGGCTTAGGATATTAGCTAAGACTTGCGCTGTGTTGAGGCAAAGACGAATATGGGCCTTTCGGATGTACGAATATGTAGGATTTAGTCAAAATTATGCCATGCACTCTGCGGTTACAATGGGCCTTTCGGATGTACGAATATGTATGATTTAGTCAAAATTATTCCATGCACTCTGCGGTTACAATGCGCATTTTAGGGAGCTAGGAATCTATCTTGTAAGCAAAACAGTGGTAGGCAAATGATCACGGGCCCTTGTGTCATTAAAGTGTATTACTTGCTCGAAAGTATTATTTTTTTGCATTTTTCGGCTCGGTTTTCCACTTTGTGGTAGCATTGGCGCTTTAAGAATGTTGGGAACTCATTTCTAAGCAAAACCCTCGAGGCAAAAATGATTATGGGTCCTTGGGAATCACGAAAATGCATGTTTTGGTCAACATTTTTGTTTTCACTTTGCAGTTAAGATACGCACTGTAAGGGGGCAAAAAACTCACTTGTAAGCACTTGAGGTATAAACGATCATGTGCCCTTGGGGATTATGAAAGTGTATCGTTAGATCAGGAATATCTCCTCTTGTCAATTATCAAGTTTCTGATCCGACCAACCGTTCGAAAGTTATGCATGACGCAAAATTCTGGTAATCCGGATTCCAATTCCCTCCATTCCCCCGAAGATGGCCGGATCGGGGAAATGACTGCTTGCAAGTCAATCTGATCTGGAATCTAAGACACTTGCCAAATTTCATCGTCCTGGTGCATCTATAAGTACCTCAACTCGCGATCACCGGAATTCCGGAAACCCCCTCTAACTCCCCTAGCCACGGTGCGCCAATCCGGGCCGCTCCTATCTAAAATATATTAGAACTTGTCCTCGTTCTTCTCACCAAGCTTCATACCGATCCCTCCACTCTAAGACTGTCCGGAGATTTCCGGCCCCCCTCTAATCCCCCCCCCCCCACACACTCAGAGTTATCGGATTCGGTCCGGGCACGAAATGGGGCATCCGCGACCCGAGCTCTTTCCAGCTATCAAGTTTCGTTTTTGCCCGATGCCCCGGTTGAAAGCTATGCTTGCCTGAAGATCCCGGATTCCCCCCCCCCCCCCCCCTGGTCGGATTGGGAAAACGATCATTCTCAAGTCAATCTGGTCATGTCCCTGATACGCCTGCCAAGTTTCGTCCTAGCACATGGAAGTACCTTAACCAGTGATAACCGAAATTCTGGCACCCACCCTCCAACTCCCTCACAGTGCACGAATCCGATCCAGTTATGCCAACGATTCAAATTCAAATTCGTTATGTTCTCCAAATATTCTTTTACAACGAATAGCATATGACGTCAACAAAAATAATAACATTTTTAATTTATCATATGACTTATGGCGGTTACATTTAAAAGATACATATAAATATAAATAAACTTCTATAAATAACTATAAATAAAAGGTCATCAATTCATGAAATATTAAACTAACCGGTAACTATATATCTACAATTATAAAATGACAGTATATACTATTTGCCTAGGTCAACAATACCTCAAAATATTTACAGTTAGAAGTCATTTTGTTGTATCGAATTAAAATGTTTCGCGAAATACGGCACGAAAGACTTGAGAAAATCGGGATGTATCGATCGGGATGTACGATGTATCTACAATCTGTGCTTGTTCGTCCCATCAAGTTTCATCCCGATCCCTCCACTCTAAGCGTGTCACGATATTTCCGGTACTCCCCTCCAACTACCCCAGGTTGTCGGATCCGGGTCCGGACGTAAAATGCGACATGTGAGGCATATGTGTTCTTTCCACTTATGAAGTTTCATTCAAATCCGATCACCCGTTCGAAAGTTACCCATGGCTCAATGTTCCGGATTCCCCCTCCCTCCACTCCCCCACGATGGTTGAATCTTCAAATAAAATAGAAAAACGAGATTTTCGGGGTTTTTCTTGATCAGCTAGTTACCGCTCCAAGATGATGTGCGAGGGATAAATACAATTTCGGATATTTCGGTTGCACTTCCAGTTCTGTGGAAGGTTTTATTCAAAGTGAACATATTATGGATATTTGGACTGGGCCGTTTTCTGGGTGAAAGCTTTTGCGCTTTCCCAGACGGATGGTAAATTGTAAATATAAACAGAACTCCGAATTGTAAATAATCACAGATTTGTACATATACGCTTTGAACACGCACATTTTATCTTTCGTTATTTTACTTTTATCTGCATGTCGTTCATTCCGCATCGTTCTTCTGGTTTTTAGTTACATGTCATCTTATTGTTTGTTGGTTCCGCATCGTTTTCCTGTTGTTATTGTGGTGGATTTTATGTTTTAGTTTTGTTTCTTTCGCTGAGGACGGTTTGCCGGAAGTGCAACCGAAATATCCGAAATCTTATTTATCCCTCGCACATCATCTTGGAGGGGTAACTAGCTGATCAAGAAAAACCCCGAAAATCTCGTTTTTCTATTTTATTTGAAATGAATGGTCAGCTTGGCTTCAAACCTTATATTCGATGGTTGAATCTGGGAAGTGACGGTCCTTTGTATGCCTGCCAAGTTTCGTCGTCCTAACACATCTGGAAGTACCCGAACTCGCGATCACCGGCCCGACCGACCGACGGAAAAGTGATCGGAGACTATACGGCACTTGACGGAAGGCAAGTGCCATAAAAATGGAGCTAGAACAGGCTTTGAACTAACAGTAAATTTCTAGGACTTCAAAATCCTGATACTCGTAGTCTATCAAGAGAAAATTAAAAGCTACCTTAAAGCGCAACTTAAACCTGATACCATTATTGTCATTCTCAGTACAGGGAATATCACCAGTCCGCCTATTTTCAATTTTCCTGTCACGACTTGTTTTCGCACTTTTGCTCCCTAGCCAAATCTAATCTTCCCATTTGCACAATTAAGCCCCACCCCTCGCGTCGTCTGTGATTGGTTCAGCTGGAGATACGGACCGCACAACCATTCAAAGACAACGTTTGTCAAGGTTTCGGGTAACAGGTAGTGTGCTTTCACAGTGGAATGCGAGAGTTAATGCATAGGACTTGATTTTTTTGTTAACAGGAGTGCAGCAACAGCATGCCTATGGTGGTAAATTGGAATGATAAGCTCGTCAGTGGACCTTTAAACTTCAAGTAAATGCTTCCAATTTGCACTACGACCAAAATCTAACCTTCCCTGGACAAATTTAAAGTACAACCTTACCTGAAAATACTGGATAGCTGAGGAGTCGTCAGTTCTCTCAGTGAACACACTAAGGTCCTTGCCAGACCGAATTTTTGAGAGCAGAGTGAGAAACTTCCGTGAACCTAAAATGTACTGATCGATAACTGAAGGAAGATGACAAAATGAAATCAGAAATACTCGGGATGAACCCTTGTAGCTGGCCCATATACTCGAACGGCAGCTTTCAAACTAAAGTTCTTCACAACCACACTTTACCATACTCCGTCTCTACCTAGACGGGCTATAAATAAAATTCAATTCAACGTATTGCGATACCATCTGGCAAGCACTTTTAGAGATGTCAGAATCTATGTTTGAGACTGACATGTCTACTTGCTTGTGCCTCAAATAAACTGAGTAGGTTCTGATGTAATTCTTAAAGGACCTATCTTACCTATAATGCTAACGCAACCTACTTCCATAATCTCTCCATATTTTTCTAAACCCGAAGACCCCAATTTCGTACGGTACATTCTAACCCCTCTAAGAAAACCACGCTGATTTTCTCACTTGCCGTGTTGTGCTACCTTCGATGTGTATCACTACATTTTAACCCCTCTAACAAAACCACGCTGATTTTCATTCTAACCCCTCTAAGAAAACCACGCTGATTTTCTCACTTGCCGTGTTTTGCTACCTTCTATGTGTATCACGCTGTTGATGGTTGTCTGCGAGAAGTTTTTCCATCAGAAAAACCGGTTATGTAAATTGGTTCCCTGTTTTCCCTGTAAGTCAGCGGGTCTCCGAAAAGGCTTGAAGCAGCCAAAACCGTGGGTTATTTGTTGAAAGCACATCCAAGATTTAAGGTATTCAAATATTTTAAAATACTGTAAGTTAAAGAGTAAATAGTGCGAGGGGTCCTTTAAGTAGAGGCAGGGAACCTAGATAAATCCCTAGTACTAATTTACATAACCCGTTTTTCTGATGGAAAAAGTTCTCGCAGACAACCGTCGACGTAGTGATACACATCGAAGGTAGCAAAACACGGTAGATGAGAAAATCAGCGTGGTTTTCTTAGAGGGGTTAGAATGTACCGTACGAAATTGGGGTCTTCGGGTTTAGAAATATATGGAGAGATTATGGAAGTAGGTTGCGTTAGCATTATAGGTAAGATAGGTCCTTTAAGAATTACATCAGAACCTAGTCAGTTTATTTGGGGCACAAGCAAGTATACATATCAGTCTGAAACACAGATTCTTCGGGTTTAGAAATATATGGAGTGATTAGGGAAGTAGGTTGCGTTAGGTAAGACAGGTCCTTTAAACTGGCCATATTTTCATAGTCCTCGAGTGGGCTTCGTGTTAGGTTGGTGGCAAAACATTCCTAGCATTTCATTTATTAGGTAAAGCTATAACTGGCTTAACATCTTTCTTCCAGCATTTCAAAACAACACAACATAGGCATCAATTATTTACCCCCCCCCCCCCCCCCCTCCTCCCTAAAGTACCCTTTTTCTAACCTGTCCCGAACAAATCGGTGGTATCTTTTGGGTGATTTTACTAGTTAGTTGTTGTTGACATATGTAGATGCGATATTCTGGTCCCTTAGAGATTGGTCACACTGGGCTCAAAAAGCCGCCTATTCGACAAACAACTGAAAATCCCTAGGGGACGTGAGATTTGTGGCAGCTTGGGGATAATGAGCAGACTCCAATTAGGAGTAAATTAGGGTTCCTGTAACATAATTTGTTATTATTAACAATAATTTAACTGATCTCCTGAATTTAAAACGACAACATTCAGAATTAGTTGTATCTTTTTCTTTTACTTTTTTCTACCTTTGCAACCCAAAAAGCCAGGAAATGAGCCAAGTGTAACCAAGCTCTTAGGTTTACAGTCAACAGAAAAACACAAATCCATAGAATGCACACAAAATCCCCTGTATCCAAAATGTCAAACGGCTTCTCACATCCAGCAAAGCTCCGAGAATTGTTCAGTGAAGTTGTACTTCCAAGCTTAATTAAATTCGCTTTTCTTACTGCAAGTTTAGCTTGTTTTTCCAAACAGAACCCTCGCCGAGAAAGATCCAAAAAATTCGGCATTCCTGACATTCCAGAAAAATTCTTACTGCTACGAAGCTGAAATCAGCCTATTCCCGTTCTTTTTCGCTGCACCACCGCCTTTCCTCCCTGTTTGATAGATAGATAGATATCGCTTTTATTCTTTTCGAACTATCATGGTGAAATCCAAATTTGTCGAAATCGTCATGTATACATGTAAACACTCATATAATATGTCAACGTCATACATAAAACTTAACACTACGTGTTGGAGTTTTGGGATCACCACTGTGGCCGCTCTTGCACGTCGTTCGCGAGCAGTATCGAATAGTGGCGGAAGAATATACTTGTGTTTTGGCGGAAGAATATATTTGTGTTTTTGTATGGTTGTTTTTAGTAACTTACTTCCTTTATTTCTGCTTGTTAACTCTACTTACCTTCCTTTGTGGAACTGTGGGTAATAAATAAATTACCATCATTATAACTAAATTCTGAGGATATATTCTGGCTGACTTCCAAAATGATATCTTCTCCGTCTTGCAGTCAAGTACGTCTACAAATTAAGCTGTTCACCTTTTCTCGGGCAGACTATTTAGATAGGAACTCGCCAAATCTAGGATGGTACCAATACTCTTGATGACTAACTCTTCTTGCCGACGCCAAATCGCCCTGTACCTAGCGGAAGAGCCGGAAGCGGTATCACAACTGCTCCCAAAAATCGCCGTGATTGGTTAACACAGGATTGAGTTGTTGAGTTTCAGTCGTTACTGCTACGTTTTCTCGTTCTTCCAGAGGATCATTGGCGTGTTTTGGACCTAGTCATACAGAGTATTGGTGCAGTGAAAGGTTTTGAGACTGCACCATCTTGGTACGGTATCAAATCAAAGGCCACGAATCACAACCACCACCAAAATCAAAGCAACGTAAATGGAACATACTTGGCTCATCCTTGAATGTGAACAACAGGGTTTCATAATCCAACTTAAAGCAGTGACCTCTTTGACCGATCCGGCATACTTCTGAGCTTTGGTCTACAGGAAATTCCAGCAATTCCTTTCCATCATCTGAAAAGAGCAAAATACATAACAGTTGTTTTTCTTTCTAACAGTCAAATTCTGGTTGCTCTTTTTGTCAGCTTTGAATTCTGTGATCGCTTAAGCCTTTGTCAGAGCAGAGAAACTGATTGAGTACTAAAAAAAAAAAATATCATAACTAAACAAACAGAGAATAGAAAACAGGGAATGATGAGTAGTATAAGAAGGGTGAGAACCCAGAAACAAATTTATGCTAATGAGCGTCTCTCCAGTGAGCTAAAATTCCCAGCGAGATACACCCAGTTCCTAGCCCTGATTTTTTGTTTAAGTGAATAACCCCTCGGGTGCACCTAGGATTGGTTCACTGGGCACCTGGAATTGGCTCACGCACGCTCTGAGCGGACTGGCTCACACACCGAGCACCTAGGACTGGCTCACTTACCCAGTACATCCTTTTTGACTTAGCAACTTACCCAGTGCACCCTTCATTGAGTGTGTAACCCCTCACTTACCCAGTACACCCTTCTTTCAGTGAATAACCCCTCGCCCAGTACACCCTTCTTTCAGTGCGTAACCCCTCAATTACCCAGTACACCCTTCTTTCAGAGAGTAGTCCCTCACCAGTACGCTCACATACCCTAGTACACCTGGACCTCAAGCCTCTCGTTGGCACACCCTCGGACCTTCGGGAAACAGGATGAGCCAAGTCAAAAGGCTTGCGATACCTGGGATCAACTAGCTCAACTAGCTGAACTTGCACAACCAAAATAAGCTAATTTCATTTTGGATGGTCTACCACAAACATGATATTTGCTACTAATTTGAGCTGGAAGATTGGCCTGGAAGATAGAACCAGGGCCCATCTACCAGGCCCTGGTAGATGGGGTAATGTTAAGGAGGTTTCAAACACTGTGGTGTTTCCCTTTCATGTCCTGTTTTTAGGAGTATTTCACCTAATCTTCCTCAAAATCAAAGAAACTTCCCCTTTTCTTATTTCAGCTTCTCTAGAAAATTAGCCAGAAACAAAATGAAACTTATGCTAGTGGTACTAGCAGTTCTAAAATACTCTATCCTACTGCCAGGGAGAGCTGAATGTACAGTGAGCAAGAGGGTATGCTATGATCTGCATTTACTCAAATACAGGAGGGGTTGCAAACCTCGAAATTACATGCACAATATAAAGAATTAAACGTCTATGCAGACATAACAACCAAGAATCCAAATCTTAGTACTTTCAACAATTCTTAGTTCAAGTCTATTTAAACTTTGTGTCTTCTCTTTTCACCGAACCTGCTTCAAAATGGAGGTTTGTGGATCTTAAATCCACATTTTTCTTCAATATCACTGCAAGAAATTTGACCTTAGGTTCTTAATGAGTTGGTTATGCATAAAACTGAAATTCTTTTTAATAGAAACATTGAAAAAAGATTTGTTCTTTCAACATGAACCACTGTTTTAGCTCCAAACCATTATTGTTTTTTGTTTGTTTTCAAGCAAAACAGATCTTTCTGAAGCGAAGTCTTTTATGGGAACTTGAAACTTGTTCTGACGTTGGATACCCTTCCTGCCACAGGCTGCCACCTTTTTGTACAGAATCAAGAGAAGGACTGAATTTAAGATGGACACTTACTGATTCTGTCAGACTCCAATTCGCTACTATGTCAGTTTTACTGGCACTCCACAGGTTGACGATACTGGTAGGATAGCCACTCAATAAATCATTTCCAAATTCTAAGGATTATAATTGTCCTACCTTTTGGCTTTGGTCTGACGACCTTACTACTTAAGTATTTTTATTCTTCTTTGGAAAACAGTAGTCCTACTAGACAATGTGGCCAGGATGCTACAATAAAGGATATGGGCCAAATTTTATTTTGGCGGGAGCAATTCCAAGAACTTCCAATGTTCATCTGGCATAGCACTTCAGGCTGATATCTTGAAAAATGGAATTTAAACTAGGACTAAGAAAAATATGTATACAGTCTACAAGTAGTAAGGAAGGCAGATTTACTGGTGTCATCAGAGCTTCTTTATAACCCTTGGTAAGAACAAATTTTTAAGAAAAGTTCAGTTACATTTTTAAAAGCTAGATGTACATACTAATAAAGAGACTTTTTGCCATTTAAGTTAAGCAATTTAATCCTTTGTGCAATGGTATAGCTTAAAATTTGTGGAAGTAGTTTTTCCTGCTAGTCGAATCTGCAATCGGCAATGCACACTATTGGCAAAGATCTGTGTGGCTAAACTAATACTGGCTGCAGTGATGGTTAACTTAGTTGCCTCCTGATGTTGTGTTTTTGGGCAAAGCAAGAGACCTTGTATCATTTATGAGTAATCCTTCACCTCCAGCTGACTGCAAATCATATTCGATGGGGCTAAAAGGAAGAGTCAGCTGAGATTTGTTTTGCGAGAGAATTAATGACTGAAGTGATTGTAGATTATTTAGTTTAGCTAAGGCCTGATGAGAACTCCTGGCAAAAAGGGTTGAAATATTGCTTGAACAGAACTTAGCTGACTTAGTTTATCCTAGCTAAAATACAAGGCAAGGCCTGGTAACTTTTCTCGAACAGGTATGTAATGTCTATCTTCCTATGTCCCACATGAAGTTATATTATGACAACAAATTTTGTTGAGGTTGATACGATAGCATATCATCCTACTGAGAGGATGATATGAAGCCGTATCATCCTCCGTGGAAGTTCTATAGAGCACTTTTCCTCAACTACTGAAAAGTAGAACCTGACATCCAATAAAGATATAAAAGACATCCCTTTCAGAAAGAAAAACAAGAAAGACTAACAAATAATACAGAATTTTCTTTTTCATTCACTGAAAGAAAATGTTGCTTTCCTAGACAACCAACCTGGGTCATACCTTGTTACAATCAAATTCCCACTGAAAATGCAATTTGTCAACTGAAACAACATTACTTCCAACTTTTGACTGTTGTCCGGAGAAAACAACGACAGTTTTGGCACCTATGAAACTAGGCCCTTTTCACCATTTCTTAACAAGAAATCTTGCTTCACGATCTTCATAATTATATGCATCAACCGTTATGCTTAACTTTTGTTTTTACTAGTAAGGAACCGGACCCAAAGCTCTTGCTTGCTTTGTTGAAGAAACGAAAATGTACAACAAATTGCAGAATTTGCAACCAGTGGCAACACCGACTGAAGCTTGACTAATTACATTACTTGAAGAGCCCGCTGCTAGATGGCATCTGCTTTGCCACAAATGAAAAAGATGGTCCTGGATAAGGATTATACTGTTATAAACATTCTACAGTAGGCTAGGATTGCCATTTCACTAAACAAAAATTCCCTACAAAAGTAGCAAATGAGTGCTGCCAGTGCAGTTTTGGGCTAAATGGTAGAAGGGACACCACCATTCAGCTATTTTAAAACTGACCAGTTTACATAAGAAGTGTCTGTAGCTTATCACCTTATAATACCATGTGTTTGCAGCCAATTAGTTGGCTAATTTGGATGTGCCCTATAGAAATAATCATTGTAGCCAGTTAGTTGGCTACACTTGTCTGCACAGAAACATTATTTGTAGTGACTTAGTTTGCTACACTTATCCCCATAGAAACAATCTTTGTAGCCAGTTAGTTGGCTACGTTTGTCCCCATAGAAACAGTCTTCATAGCCACTTAGTTGGCTACACTTTTTTGTAGCCACTTAGCTGGCTATACTTGTCCCCACAGATGCAATCTTTGTAGCCGCTTAGCTGGCTATACTTGTCCCCATGGATGCAATCTTTGTAGCCACTTAGTTGGACTTTATGTGAGGATCCATTGGGTCGAAGTACAAGATTCATAGATCGGCCCTGCAGCCCAATAATTATGGGTGGGGGAGAGGAATTCCAATTTAGGGATGAAAAAAAAAATTTCAAGCTAATGTGAGAGTTGATTTAGGGGTAAGCAGACATGCTAAATCCAGAACTGAACTTCATCTTCTCACCAGACAAATAGTTCGCCTGGAATTCGAAAAAATTAACATTTCGTAAAAGCAAAAGTTTGATAGAGGTATATGTGTATATCCCAGTCTAGTACACTAGCCCCATTTCAGGCACAGTGCTCAAACGTCTAGCACCATGCCTGGGTGCTAGACGTTCAAGCACTGTACCTTGGATTTCATGTATGGTGCATGGATTTCAGTATACAGTGCATACAGGAAAACACAGTTTCTGTCATCACAACTGAGCACCGGCTCGGACAGGGCTGAAATTACTACTATGAATTAGAGAAATCAAAGACAATCCTTTATATATTTTTCACAACAAAAACAAAAGGGCTCTACTGATGGTGGAGATGAAAAACCTAACAGCACCCTATCTATTTTCCATGTATTTTCCCTTATCTATTCCCCAAGAGCCAATATTCTGGTTGGCTGCTAGGTAGAAAAAGCTGAGGCACAGGACACTTTGCATGCAAAACCCTTGACTATGTAGAAAAGGAAATGAGGTTTTTCACATCTGTCATTAGCCGAGCCCTTTTGTTTTTGTTGTGAAAAATATATAGAGGATTGTCTTTGATTTCTCTAATTCATGGTAGTACTTTCAGCCCTGTCCAAGCTGGTGCTCAGTTGTTATGACAGAAACTGTGTTTTAGATGTATACACTGTATACTGAAATCCATGAAACATACATGAAATCCAAGGTACAGTGCTTGAACGTCTAGCACCCGGGCATGGTGCTAGACGTTTGAGCACCATGCCTGAAAAGGGGCTAGTGTACTAGACTGGGATATACAGGATCACACTCTATTTCCGTCTGTTTTTATTTCCGGACATGTGCCATACATAATTTGAAACCACATGGTGCTGATGATGATGCTGAAAATGTTGCTGTTGAGGTATAAAAAAAGATGAAAACCAGCCAATCAGGTTCAAGACTTTTAAGTAGCCAATGGGGTCAGAGTATTTTGAACAAGAATTCAGAATTTTCAGTAAGAAGATCTGCCATGACGGAAATAGGTCTCAGCTCAAGTATTGGAGTTGTTTTTGTATTTTTACTAATCCGGGAATACTATCAAGATAGGTCAGAATGAAAAATATTGGGAAAAAAAGAAGAAAAGTAGATCTTTCTTTCAAGATATTTCTATAATTTTTTGGATAACTGTGAAGTATCACAGGGACATTCAAAGTTTGAGATTGTTATTACTAGATTGAAAAGATGACGGAAATACCAAGTGATCCTGTACACTGATACAAATGTGCTAAAGACATTTTACACAGATAAGCATTCCTCACAATGTTCAATTCTTTTATTGTGATTTTTCCATTTTTGTTGGGTATTCTGCAATCTCTCTAATAGTAATACCAACATCTGAAACTTACTTGTCTTGACTGTGATGCTTAGTCCATGGGGATCATAACCAATGGCCATAACAACTTCGTGGTTATACTTGCTGTGAGACGAACCATCTTCGTTTAAAACAGATACTTTTACCCCAGGGAGCTCCATCACAAAGCCTACAACGGTCAAATTCTGTTAAATGCCGCTGGTTAGAGCTCCAAAGCTTGGCTATCTATTCTTTTCTTTCCATGGCGATGAAGGTTCAAGGCGATCCTAAAAACCGACGGAGCCGTTTGTGTAATAGCATTCACATACAGATATTAGACAATTCGAACGAGATTGTTTAATGAAAAATCTGACGAGTTGGAAATTAGCCTATTAGCGACATTACCTCTGAGGATCTAGCACCATTAGGGGTAGATGAAGTCCACCCGAGTTTTCTGCCGAGTTTCAGCATCATTGCTGAAAATTATTGGTCGAGGCAGGGTCGACAGTATCGTCACTAACCTTGTTTCGTCTTCACTATTGACCTATATGCATGTTATGTAGCGATACCCGCGGCTACCAAAAGGTTGATTCGGGGGGGGGGGGGGGGGGGACGCCCCCCCTAATCAAGTCGGTAAAAAAAATAGCCGAGTCGGCGCGAAGCGCAGCGATTTTTTGTAAAAACAGTCGATTTATTTTAAACAGTTGGTTTCTCGTAAAATAGTCGATTCTCCATAAGAATAGTAGTTTTTCTTAAATCAGCCGATTTTTCGTCAACACAGTCGTTTATTCTCAATAATAGTCGGATTTATCTGCAAAAACAGTCGGTACAAATAATCCAGCCAGTCGGTAAATAACTTGCCCCCCCACCCCCCCGTCCCCCGAACGTTCTGGCTAGTAACAACTCTGCTTTTGGGATAAACTGAGTTACCCCAGTGATTAGATTCTCCAGTCAAAAGTACGCATCTCCATGTTCTTGTCAACAATATGCAACGGTCTAAGAGCCATCTAGGGCATCTAGAGCCTCTGAGCAAAAATTTTTAACATGAGAGAGGTTGCATCTTCCGATCTAAATTTGCGTCTGACGCAAAATTGACAAATGGGGAGGTACGACATTTTGATAGCCGAGTATCAGTACGTAACCCATATTTCATCGTAATTGGTATTCTCCTTTATACCCTCGAGCGCAGCGATTAGTGTGCACATCAGTGTTGCCACCTAAACCAAATTTCGCGGCATAATGCCACGATTTGGAGGGAAATGCCGAATAAAATTTCAAGCCATATGGCGGATCAAAAATTTCGCCTGCGGCTGAAATGAAAAGCCGAACATGTGAAGGAACGAAAAGGAATAATCCCAGCTGATGCATTACAGTTAGTTCTACACCGGTTCTATTCTATGCTGGTGGGAAATGTGAAGCGGCAATGGCGTGTTTTGTCGGCAAATTTTTTAATTCGTCGGCACAAACCGGGCGCCCCCCCCCCCCAAAGGTAAAAGGCTAGTGACGCCCCTGTCTGGAAGGGGTTGGCTTGACTATAAGCCCCTCATAAAATTCCTCTCAGATTAGTTCTTTTTTGGCCGCTAGGTGCGCTATCGTAAAGAAAACAATGACACGCTACTTCTTCGTGTACATTTATCTAGGTTTGTTTTGCTATTTTCAGTTCCTCTTAGGCCTAACGATGTTTAAAACTGTTTAAAATGCCTCTTCCCCTCTTTTTGCTTTACCTAGCTCTGTTCTGTCAAGTGTCATAAGTTTGTCATTTTTGGCTTCCGACTTTAGTGCTGAGCGCTGGCTGACTTTTCCACGCGGCTAATCCGCGACTCGACATGAAGCGAAAGCCTAATCACTTATTCACCCGTCAGATAAATTATCCCCAGATCTCACGTGTGATTGTTATTGTTCCTCTAGCGCGTTTGGCGGCAATTCGTCATCGGATTTTATGAAGGACGTATGCGGTAGCTACGGACATCTGGTAATCCGGAAGGTGAAGCCTGGCTTTAACCCGTCGCGTATGTAGATTTGTGTTGCAAAGTATTAAAGTAAAAGTTGACCAGGCGAGTGCAGTTTAGTTTATGTATTGCGATATTAGAAATAATTATGAAGTTTTTTGTTTTGTTGTATGTATATGGCCCTAAGGCTTTGAATACAATATTATTATTATTATACCGGCAGTCTAACTGCCGTGTTGGGTACCATTCCTATATGTACACTAAGTTTCCGATCAGATCGTTCCAACCCCAGTCATCAGCTATGCTCTGAAACATGGTAGTAGTGAGAAGTGTCCAAAGTCCAAAAATTCGGTCATAACAATCCGCGTCCCTGTGTTAAATGTTATCAAAATGATAAAGCATCTTCATTGTATTTTGTTCAATACAGTTGGCTTGTCTGTACGGAAGATCTACGGTTCTGGGCCTTTCTGGGAAAAGCCGACTGTCCTGGCCTGGCCACGTGAGCGGAAGAGTTGACTCCAACCTGGCGAAGAAGGTTTTGCTCACCCGCTGCCCGGTCGGAAGAAACCGCGCGTAGAGCAACGTAAAATGCGGCTTTGCATCCTCAAATCAGACCTCGAGCTGATCGCAGGCTTCCACCGGTAGGTGGCGGAATAATCGCCGTTCGCCGAGGACTCCACTAGAGGAGTCCTCGTGTTTTTGTTTGTCCCGGACACTCACTCCCCATATTCTCGGGAGTCCCCACGGATGGGGAATGCTCCGGCTATCATCATCATCATCCCTTTCGGATTAGGAGGGGAATAAATTTTTGTCGGTGCAATATAAAATTTATTAAAAACAATCAGAATAAACAAAATCAAAAATAAAGTGGATCCAGACTAATTTCGTCAATTGCATTTTTTTTTTTCAAACAAAATCCGTTTTGGAAGCATTACCCGTGTTTTCGCTGTTTTCTGTACGCGAAGTCCGCGTGGAGTGACTCCCTTTATTCTCGCCGTTCCCTTCGATTCCGCGAGGAGTCCTCGGAGAACGACGAGAACACGCCTCTGGCTTCAAATCTCAATGCCTTCACAAAAAGACCGAGATACGACTTGGTTGGTCAGCTGCTTTCACCAGGGAGAGCTGCAGAGCTTGTGTCCTGACTCAGTTCAAGTACGAGTAAGTTTCTGGTGATCTGGAAGCTGAAGGCTGACATCTTCCGAGACTGAAGATACCTCCATGTATCCTGACTGTTCCCCCTTGAGACTTTTGCATACAAAAGTTTAATAGAATTACTATATATATACTAAAACTTAAACTAAACATATCTCTTTCTATTCTACCTGCTACTCTAATTTTTTCTTCGCTACGGCACCCAAGATGGATATAGTTTATATAGAAAATCAACTTTCGCTCGTCTCAATACTCCTGATTTTTCGTAACAGATCCCTCCGGGGATGATGCACTACACTGTAAAAACTTTCCCCGAGTAAGGACTAAGGTTAACCGCTGTATTTGCTACCGGGATTAATCTTATCTCTACTGGGATAAGATTATTCCGAGTTAGAGATAAGATTATCTTTTTAGAGAAAAGATGAATCCCAGTAGCAAATACTGCAAGATTTTTTTTTTTAGAGTGCAGGAAGAGCTACTCTGCGTTCCAGAAGCGTTGCACACTGACACTGCTGGACAGTTTTCCACACCATTTAAGAGCATTCAGTCTATGTTCTATGTCTGCTTTATCTCTGCGGAGGAGGTTCAAAAACTTTGCGGTGCATAGATGGCTCTGATCAGTAAGGTCCATGCTTACTGGACGACCGAAGATGTTATGGCATGAGATGTTAGGTAACGAAAGATGATTAGTTTTTAGTGAATCTTAAAAGTTTTGACAGATGCTGGCGGAAATGGAGGGATTATTAAATTAAATTAAATTTTATTTGTAACCCGCCTAGGTAAAGACGGAGTATGGTAAAAAATAAAAAAGAGAGAAACAACATAGCATCAACAACAACCAAAATAATTAAAATTCAGTAAACCGGAACATCATGGAGCTCCATGGGTGGCTACAGCTTTCCTTCATCCTCTTGATGGATCTCAGGACAGCCGCAGACGGATCAGCTATACGGAACTTTTCGATGAGATGGCTGTTCCTTGTCCAGGGGGGGGAGGCGTAGCAAATATTTAGAAAACCGAAAGAAAATGGAACGAATTTGACGAAGATTTTCGTTACTAAAGATGGTCCAAAAAGGGGAAAGATACAAAACGTGTGGAAGAGCAGTGGCATTGTAAGTGTAGGCAAGAATCTTTCGGTTAAACCGCAACTTTCCAGAGACGATACGGGCATAAGCTCCACTGATGCGCTTCAGCAAATGAGCGATCAGTAATTTTCGAGTGGTTTTCATTGAATCTCCGATTGGCAGTCCTAGGTATTTCAGACTGGATTTGCTTTCGACTTGGCATCCTATAAGGTCGATGATCGTTGGCTCCCTCGAATGGTTACTAAACATCAAGAATTCAGTTTTTCCCTTGTTGAATTTAAGTCCAATGCCAGCATATTCCGAAACTAGTGATTGGAAAGCACTTTCGATACCATTTGTAATACGACTAAGGTTCAGAATGTCATCTGCATATGCTATCACTGAGCAATTGAGGCCATCATCGACACAAGTGCAAGGGGCTTTGGACTGGGCGTTCAGGACAGCATTGTCAAATAACGTAGGGCTAGTAATAGCTCCTTGCCTGACTCCTTTAAAAATTCTGACTTCAGGAAGCTGTAGATTGAATTTGAAACTACTGAAATTAGAACACTTCTTGTCACACTGGACGACTTTCAACTTTGCCCGAAGATTGGCATACATGTCTTTCATAACTCTGATGACACCAGGTTGCACGCCACGAGTGCGAAGCTCTAACAGTGCTTGTGGATGGAAGACAGAATCAAAGGCTCTTTCGACGTCATGACCCGCCAACGCCAGTGAAGTGTTCGTCCGGTTAGCTTCCTGCAGAATAGACGCCAACGCAAAGAGAGCATGGGCGCATCCCAAGCCAGAACGAAAACCGAATTGGTAATCTGGCATGTAGCATTTTTCTGTAACTTCTTTGATAACAAGAAGCTCCATGACTTTGCATAAAGTCGGGGAAACGGTGATAGGCCGGTATGATGAGCACTGAGTTGCAGGTTTTCCCTTTTTGCACAAAGGGGTCAACATACCAACGCAAAATGAGATCGGAACTATCCCTTGAGCAAATATCATCTGGAACAGTAGATGTATATGATCAAGGAGACTCGCACTCCCATTGAAAAGATGAAGAGCGCAGATTCCATCAGATCCTGCCGACTTCTTCTTTTTAAGCTTCAGGATAGCTTGTTTTATTGCGTCCCGAGTGACAATGTAATCTCCTTTCGCCGGGTCGAGGTCAAGATCAGTTTCAAGCTTCGTTTCGAATGCATTTTCTAAGAGAGGGTCAGGTGCATCAAATTGGCTTCCGAAGTACTGTACCCACTCAGAACTAGGGATTGTAAATTTGATTTCATCCGTGTTTTTGGAGACTGGCTTAAAAGTTTCCCAGAGTAGATTAGGATAATCAACAATTTTCGCTCAGTAGTCTGCCCTGATATTAGCTCGATGTACCGTCAGCTCCCGAGCGAACTTCTTTTTGGTGGATAGCCTGATGGCGTTAAGCCACCCTTTACGAGGTCTTTCCGCCTCATTCCATATCCTCAACCAGAATTTGGCATCTTGACACGCATCTCTTAGTGATATTTTTTTGACCAGCCAGATTCTTCAGTACCTTTTTGTATGCGCCGGGTGGGAACAGCAGACTTCTCGCCAACGTGCATGGCATGAGCAATTTCAGAGCAGTACGTATTCAGTGTTATGCGTGCTTCTGAAGAAGGCTTGCTCAGGTTCTTTTGGAGAAGATCAAACGGAACTTTAATCTTTTCAAGAATTTCATCAGAGGCTGCCTGGTACATTACCGTGTCTATCCTCTTCCAATCTTTCAAGGTGTACCGTCCATTCGAAGTTGCTTTTTCCTTTGCGACCTTTGCAGAGACCGGAAGTTCTGCACTCAAAGGTAGGTGGTCCGAAGTCAATCCGTCTGACAAAACCTTGACACACAGTGCTGGAATAGGGAAGGGTACGATGATGTGATCCAGGTCTGAGACGGAACCGCTATTATGTATGTAAGTGTAGGTACAGTCCTTTTTTGCGACTGAATATCTTTCAGGGAGGATATCAAGGAGCATTGCAGACCTTGGCGATTGAGGGTCTGTCAAATTGCAGTTGAAGTCCCCAAGGACGATACAAAATAGATTCTTCTGCTGGGCTCTAGTAATGCACTTAGCAAGTTTCGAGCAAGCAAGAGAAAAGCTCCGCTCCGACTCCTCGTCCGCGTAATTTGATGGCAAAGATACACTGATAACGACAGTCCCGGCAACTTGAACTGCTAGTAAATTGCGATTTACCTCAAAGGTTTCCGAGATTATGGTAGACTGAATCAGCGTCGCAATCCCTCCTGAAGGGCGGCCACGATTCCGTGTAATTGCAGGGGAGAAGTGGAGAGTCCAGTCTCTCAGGTGTAGTAAGTTTCTTCCATTTTCGGTGAGAAAATGCTCCTGTAGACAGCACATATGATGTGTCTTAGCAAACTCCTCTATCACTGGAAGCTTCATATCAACATTTCCATTCATGTTCCAAGAGACGACCTTTACTTTTTCTAGTAGATTATTCTCCATTCCTAACGGCAGGGTTCTTCTTATTGGCAGCGGCTACAACTTTGTTGAAAGAACAGCGAATATGGTAGCAGGTATGATCCAGTTCGTTACAGTTGATGCAGTGCATCGGCTTCGAGCACGGTTCTTCTTGGGTAGCTCCATGATCTTCGCCACCCCATCGTGAGCAGCGTTTTGGCCCTAAACAGGAAGCCGCAATGTGGCCTGTGGCATGACAATTATAGCAACGGCGCGGGAGATGGACGAATGGTTCTACTCTGAGGCGTTCGTATCCTGTAATGATTCCACGTTTGATTGCTGCGTCTAAAGAAGGCTGATCGGCGAAGAACAGCTTGAAGGTGCGAGATTTTCCACAGCGAGAAACCTTCTCGCAACCAGTAAGTTGTGACTTCAGCTGATCACCATCATCCAACTCGGGAGGTACTCCTTTTACTATTCCCATTTTTATTGGCTGCTTCACTCTCGTCTCAGAACTAGGGTTCCCAGCCCTGATTCCTGCAGCTATGCGATCCGCCGTTTGTCTCTTCGCAACCTTGAGTCGCCATTCGGATTTTCCAGACGTCATTTGTACAGTTCCGCGATCGAAACTTTCACCGCAAGCTTCTTCAATAAACTTCTTCCTTTCGTCAGGCGTCTTCAGATTTGGTGGGTTCTTGACAATGACTGCGTACGATGGCTGCGCAGTGGCTTCAGTTCGGGCAACGTTTTCAGGAACTAGATTCACAGTTGGCCATTGAATTGGTCTGGTGTTAGCTTGCTCCATCCATCCGTCTAGCTTTCTACGCATGTCATTCACTGCCGTCACTACGCAGGCTCCAACCTCCTCGGTAGATACCGGAACTTCATTCGCTTCGTATATGAGGAAAGTCGGCAAAGGGAGCTTCTCGTTGCAGCATTTCGTGTAGAGTTTTACAATATCACTGGCGTTGTCTTCATCTCTGCCGTGTTTGACTAAACGATCACGAGTACCACTTTTTTTTCCACATTACGTCTTTCGCGGCCAGTATAACTTCATGGGAGTAGAATTCTACTATCCTTTTGACAACAACGGAGCTAGTTTAGCAATGGGCACCACACCAAGTCCGTTTTGTCCATGACATAGGAATGAGCACGTGACTGGTCGTTAACGGTTGAATTTGACCGTTATTTTCAGCGTGATGATTTTATTATCGGCCAACAGGAATGATTATTATGAACACATTGTTTCCTTTCTATCTGTAAAATCCGCACACTAAACATTATTACTCACAAATTACCAAAGCTCTTCAAGGGAAGGCCTCAAAGCGCTTTGCAGGCCCACTGATTGTTCAGTTCAAATCCGACGGAGGTTATCAAAGATTTAAATCATTTGAGGAGATGGAGTAATAAGTTAGAGAATTAATGGGTCCGATTTACCTTCTTACAGCACACCTCGCCTATTTACCGTTTATGTTCAGATTTTCAGAACTATTTGAAACTGTGAAACTAGGCTCTGATTTTAACAAATTATCAACGGCTTTGGCTGTTTTAAGCCTTATTCCAGGTCAACTGACTACTAGCAAAAACTCGGCAAAATTCAGATAACTGGTTTTACGCATCTACGGCACAATACACGAATACTCATCGGGAGCCTAACGCGTTTGGACAATAGCGAATCGTGGCGATATCGACTGAACCTCAACGCGCGACCCGTGACGTCACACGAGATGTCTATGTTTTCCATTTACTAACGGAATTCATTGTCCCTAGAACGGTCTATAAATGTAAACGCGTCCGGCGCCTCGCTGGCCGCTCGGCTCTGTACATATAGATACAAATATATAATCTGCAATACCAATTTAATCTAATTTTCCTGACGTCACAAAAACGTCACGGGCCGCGCAGAACAGGCTGAGGTAAAGTCTACACCATCGTGGCAAGTGCAAAGATTAGTGAGGTATCGTTAGTGAATGTAACATATGAGATTGGGTCTCCGGGCTTAAGAATAACGAATGCAACTACGGAAGTAGGATGCATTGGCATTAGAGACACGACGGGTATTTGAGGATACTGGATAAGTACTTCAAGAGGTTTACCTGGTCCCACGAATTCTTGCGGAGAGCGAATTCCGCAAACGGACCCAATGCTACGTGCACAAACAGTGCGAAATTCGCCTCACTGTAGGTAAACCGATGCGTCAAAGTTTACGAAACAAAAATCGAAAATTGGACTGTCTGTGAAGCACCTTAAAAATTCGCTGCCGCATTGTGTGAATGGATACTTGTCTGTATTAACATCCCGGATCCCAAAATCCCCGTACCGATAAAGTGTATACTAATAGCACCGAGCCCGTCCGCTCCAAGATCATTCACACAAGAAAATCGCATTCATTGGTTTGATGGGAAGAGAATACTCTTGATGACCGACGATACGTGCGATAGAGAATCGCCGTGTACCTAGCGGAAGGGTCGGAAGCGTCACCACAGCTGTCCCCAACGAACGCTGTTTAGTGGTTGACGCATTTGAGTAATCATTGGGGCGACGTTTCTCGTTCTTCCCCAGGTTCACTGGCGTGTTTTGTATTGGACTGGCGTGAGTCATATAGGGTATTATTGTCGGGTCTGGCTTCGAAGCTGAAGATACACACTTCAAAAGAAGCTTTTAAACGGCGACAACAAATCTCTCGTCACGAACGCAGCGTCTGTCCAAGAGTTCACTATCGTCAAGAAAACGACTCGGAGGTCGGATATTTTCTATTGTCTCAAGTCGCGAAACATCGTCAGATCTTGCGTAGCGTCTCCGCTTTTTTCGATCTCGCTTCTCCGGTGTTTTGGATCCTGGAATAAAACAGTTTTCAGTTAATAATAAATAATATATTCGCAAACTGGATGGCAGGCCGTTAAGCCTCTACAAAATTCCTAGTTTACATTTCTTCTAAATTTGCACAAGGAGAAAATGTCACTTGAATAATATTCATCAACTTCCTACTTGAATGTCAGTAGGTTTGTGGAGCAGATTACTCTCTCTGGTAAGTTGCTCCAGTGCTGGACTACTCGGTTGCCGAAAGTCCAGCGGCCCATGTCCTTATAAAAACGTTCCGTTCTCACTTTGTGCTGGTGCCCTCGAAGGTTATTGTTGAACTGCACGATTCTCTGGGCTGGTAAATTATTTATTCTTTCTGGTACGTTGTCATAGGCTCCATTGCAGAGCTGTACATTTCAATTCGTTCACCGCGATGGAATCTGTAGGCGAGGGTTGGTTAACGGAAGCGTTTCACCTATTATCCAGCGCAAAATAACACTAGGGAGTAGCGCCAAGAATTGAAAGAAGTGACACACACTCAAATTGCAGCGACACTTGCACCACTAGCGATAGAGAACATGCTTTAAATGCCGCAAGCGGACCGGGCGCGCTACGTCTACAGGCGTATTCCCGCCGTTCCCCGAGGACTCCACTTGAGGAGTACACTGTAAAAAGTTTTTCCGTGTAAAGATTAAAGTTAACTGCAGTATTTGCTACTCGGATTATCCTTATCTCTACGCAGATAAGATTCATACCAAAAAGAGATAAGATGAATCCGAGTAGCAAATATTGCAGTTAACTTTAATCTTTATACGGAGAAACTTTTTACAGTGTACCCGCGTTTATGTTTGTCCCGGGGACTCACTCTCCGTATTCTCGCGAGTCCCCACGGACGGGAAATGCTCCGATTATCACACCATCATCAAAAAGGACACCCTTTCAGATTCGGAGGGGAATCAATTTTCGCTGGTGTTGGTACAATGTAAAATTAATTAAAACAATCAGAATAAACAAAACCAAAAATAAAGTGGATCCAGACTAATTTCGTCAACTGCATATTTTTTTTTCGAACAAAATCCATTTTGCATGCATTACCCGTGTTCTCGCTGTTTCTGTACGCGGAGTCCGCGTGGAGTGACTCCCTCTATTCTCGCCGTTTCCATTAATTCCCCGAGGAGTCCACGGGGAACAGCGAGAATACGCCTTATGACTTAAATAAGATATGAAAAACTAAAAAAAAAACAGAAGCCTACCGTAATCGTCCTCTTCTAATATCTTTGCCGGCCGCGCAGGGTACGTAGACATGTTGTAAAGATCTTGCGACTTTGGTCTTGGTGAATAGTAAGTTTCCTTGTACAGAGAAGCTTGTCTTTCGGGAAGCATCGGAGGGGGATTGGTGCTGTAGGCAGGTAGCATTGTATCGCGTATGACGGGCTAAAGCAGGAGATTGGTTTATTTGTACTAACTACTATAAGGTTTGAAGCCAAGCTGACCATTCATTGCAAACAAAATTAGAAAAACGCGATTTTCGGGTTTTTTTCTTGATCAGGTAGTTATCCCTCGAAGATGATGTGCGAGGGATAAATAAAAACAAACGAAAATCGTTTTTCTAGTTTTGTTTGCAGTAGTTCTGTCAATGGAATTTTAAGGGTTTTCGCACTGAATCCGAAGGTGTTCAAAATAGAAGAGGCGCATATTCGCAACAAGACCAAAGGTTTCGATGGGATCTGAAAAATTTAACATTTGATCCAGACAATTGGGTCTTGTGCATGTCCCGTCTTCGCCAGAATCCTTGAACATTTTGATTAAAACTTCTGAAACAGATTAAGGCCAATGGGGAAAAGGCCTGAGGAAACCAAGTTCAGATCTGGATTCAGCATGTGTGTTTACCCATATACGTTATATCTACCTTGACGAAATTGATAAAAACTTCCTGCAACTTCCAGATTTCCGGTTTCGGAATTGTCCGTCAAAAAACTAAAGCTCAAACACCAATGCAGCCTATCTCCTTACCCCTACATAAAACCTCTAACCAACTTGAAATAAAACTTTAACTTTTAACAAATTTTCAGGTTTTGGCCGGATTCCGGGAGAAGTATTTGTTCGGCGAGAAAATAATTTTCATATACGGATTCAGAATGCCTCCTTTCCAATACATCGAACCTCTAATCAAATTCAGATAAAACTTTAACTTATAACAAATTTTCCGGTGTCATATACGGTCTCAGTATGTTTTCTCTCCCCTAAATCGAACATTTAATCAACTTCAAGTAAAACTTTACTTTAAACAAATTTTCGGGTTCTGGATGGATTCTGGGCGAACTACTTGTCCGGCGACAAAATGATTGTCATACACATGTTCAGCATGTATCCTTACCCCTAAACAGACTATATCATTAGCTGTTAAAAAAATTGTTTAGAAAAAAACTTAATTTGAACCCCCTCCTCCAGTGTTTGCTTAATTTATTTATGCTATGATGTTTCGAAATATACCGGCCTCTCTCTCCATAACTGGTCTTACTCGCACGGAATTGGTATAAAAGGAAAAAAAAGGAACGGTGTGCGCTACAGTCAACTTACCTTTTTCTGATAGTTCGATAGTTGCTGATTTCCATACAGGGAGGCAACGTTCCCAGGCGAATCCCTCAGCTGAAATGTCGCGTATGGAGAAATATCTGAATAAGCTGTAAAAGAGAAGGTAAAATGAATTTCCGTCTCAACACGTAGCAGACAAAAAAAAAAAACAAGAGCTGGGAGCTAATATGGCACTTGCAAGGCTGGGTTCAGAGGATTAAAGTAGGAATTCGTCAATTCGTGGGTCTAGGGTCTAGGGTCAATTCTAGGGTAAGCAAAACCCTAGAAATAAGAATGGTCATGGGTCCTTGGATATCACTAGAATGTACTGTTCGTAAAAACTATTTTATTTTTTACGTTTGCCCGGGATGATGCGCACTTTAAGTCTTTAAGGGCGCTAGATATTCATCTCTAATGAACACTCTTGAAGCACAAATGATGATAAGCTCATTGGAATCATGATATGTATATTTTGCTCAAAATTATTGTTTGTATTTTAAGAAATTTAGTTGTAAGCAAAACACTTGAGGCATAAATGATCATGGGCCCATGGGGATCATGAATATATATCGTTTGGTTAAAGCATTTTTTTTTACCTTTTGGTTAAGAAACGCACTTTAAGGGTGCTATAAATTAGTTTTGAGCAACATCCTTGAGTTAAAAGTACACTTTGCTTAAAAGCATTTTTTTTAATTTGTGGCTAGGATGAGTACTTTAAGGTTAGGATTAGTACTTTAAGGGATCGTCGGATCTGAGAAGTGACTATTTCTAAGCCAATCTTGTCAAGTTTCTAATGTTCAAGCCAAGTTTCATCGCCCTAGCACATCTGGAAGTATCTTAATTCGCGATCACCGAAATCCCCCCCCCCCATTGATCGGATCCGGTCCGGACTTAAAACGGGACATCCGAGAAACGAGGTCTTTCCAAATATCAAGTTTCGTTAAGATCCGACCACTCGTTCAAAAGTTATACATACCTCAAGATTCCAGATTCCCCCTCCCTCCACTCCCCCACGATGGCTGGGTCGGAGAACTGACTATTTTTAAGCCAATCATGTCAAGTCTCTAATTTTTAAGCCAATTTTCATCGTCCTAGCACATCTGGAAATACCTTAACTCGCGATAGCCGGAATTCCGGACTCCCCCCTCTAACTCCCCACACAGTGCCTAAATCCGATCCGGTTCTATCACTGACTAGTTCTTGTGCTTGTCATTCCCACCAAGTTTCATCCCAATCGCTCCACTCTAAGCGTGTCACAAGATCTCCGCTTCCCCGCTCCGACTCCCCCCCCCCACATTCATCGGATCCGGTCCGGACTTTAAATGGGCCATCCGAGAAACGAGGTCTTTCCAAATATCAAGTTTCGTGAAGATCTAATCACCCGTTCCAATGTTATACACTCCTCAAGATTCCGGACCCCCCTCCCTCCACTCCCCCCACGGTCTTCGGATCGGGAAGTTGACTATTTCTAGGTTAATCTGGTCTGATCCCTGACTTGCCTGCCAAGTTTCATTGTCCTAGCCCACCTAGAAGTAACTTAACTCCGTATCACCGGAATATCCCCCTCCCCCCTCCAACTCCCTCCACAGTGCACGAATCTGGTCCGGTTCAGTCAATGATGTACTTAGGGCTTGTGTTTGTTCCTCCCATGAAGTTTCATCCCGATCGCTCCACTCTAAGCGTGTCACATGATTTCCGGTTCCCTCCTCCGACTCCCCCCCAACATTCATCGGATTCGGTCCGGACTTGAAATGGGACATCTGAGACATGACGTCTTTCCAAATATCAAGTTTCATTAAGATCCGATCACCCGTTCGAAAGTTATGCATGTCACTAAATTCCGGATTCCGGCTCCCCTCCCTCCCCCCACGATGGTCGGATCGAGCAAGTGGCTATTTCCAAGTTAGTTTCATCGGGTCTCTAAAATGCCTGCCAAGTTTCATCGTCCTAGCACATCTGGAAGTACCCCAACTCGCAAACACCGGACTGACCGACCGACCGACAGACCGACAGAAAAGTGATCGGTATGTGGCACTTGGCCAGAAAGCAAGTGCCATAAAAAAACTATAAAAAATATTATGTTCAAAAAAGTGATAATAGTTAGCATACCTCTATCTCGGTTCATATCAGAATAACAACCTTGACGGCCATTTAAAAATACCGGACATTTAAATATATAATAAAAAAGGCATCATTGTAAAAATTCTAGATAATTTTATTTCTTTCCAGCCGTTTTTCAACTTTGTCAAGATCATCCGGAACTTCAGTTCTACTTCTTTTTTTTTTCTTTTTTTGTACTCCGTCACTAGGGCTAGACGCCCTCCATTGTTTCTCTTGACGGGTAATAAATAAATTGATTGATTGAGTTCTTAGCGACAAGCATGGTCTCCCTATTTTAATCCCCCCCCCACCCCCATACAAAAAACAAACACCGGATTTCGCGGTACAAGCTTCCGGCCATTTCTTTAAGCTTTGCCCCTTTTGTAAGCAAAAAGCTTCCCCGCGCATCACAGCCTGTCTCATTTTTTTTTTTCAGTTTTAGTTTTTGTAGTTTGTCTTGTTTTAGCCACTTCTGTTTTTCATTTTTGTGCTCCGCTGTTCTCGTAGCGAGTAAAAAAAAGAAGAAGAAACAAATAGGAATTCCTATCTGCTAAAAGAAGGTATTTATTATATATATTGTAAATTTATCCTTGATTTCCCTGTCTTAGTAGGCTAATAAAGAACTAGTAACTAAACTTAAAGACCCGATAGCGACGCTATCGGTATTAAACATGTTTTGTAAAAAAATCGGCAGTAGCATTTCCATGCCGGAATCTCTCCCCTCTTTGTAAACAAAAATAACTCCACCCAGTCTTTTTTTCTTTGTTCTTTTAATTGTTTGGTTGTGCTTCATAACCTTACGTTGTCCCCTTGATTGTCTGTGATGTAGTTTCTCGCTTATTTATTTCGAGGATTTCGACCGATAATAATAATCAGTCCGCTTGTTCAGGAATGTAAAAATCGGCTTCTTCTAAACTGGTCAGAAATCAAGATGCGTCCACTTCTGCAGAAATTCCTACAAAAAATTCCTTCTGGAGAATTACCTACTAAGGCAACCGTGATCCAACCCCATCTATTCTTAAACAGGGAGACCCGAATTTCATACGGTATAACCGTATGAATTGAATGAAAGATGTGTCTGGCCCAAACTGCAGCTTTCCATAATATGTATATTATATATATATATCATATTATAAAGAAATTAAAACACTTCACTTCTTTCGTCGCGCTTTCCGTCGTCCCTTTCTCGACGCTACCGATACCGCGATTCCGCGCGGCATCCGAGTCCCACCTCCGCAATTCCGCGCGGCATCCGAGTCCCACCTCCGCAATTTGCGCGGCATCCGAGTCCCACTCCCAAGCCATGGAACTTACCATCTTCGCAGTCATCGACTTTGGGCTGATTCCCTTGAAGCTCGATTTGCTCCGACTGCTTTCGCAATGTTGAGTAAAATTTATCTCTATCTGACATTTGTCCACTCATTTCTGATGGCATGCACGAGTGAAAAGAGGTCCTGCGGTGTTGTCGCTCTGCTTCCTGCCCTGAAAAAGCAAGCAGCCTAAAAAACAGAACGCCGTTCGAATTTTTCAAACCTCCGCCGTGACCTTTAAAACTTTACACGCACGCCTGTTCAATGTTGTGACGTGGGATAGGCGCAGGCCGAACACAAAATATGCCTTCGGTTTTCGGTACCCGAATACTCATGATGACTAAAGCATTGTCCAAATAGGTGTTGTAAGGTGTATTACGGTGTATACGGCTTATTACAGATTCCTCTTTTCCTCGGAGCGCGCTGTAATAAGAGTTGCGTTTTTGCTGATACCATGGTATTTGTTACCACGGTCTAAAGTCGTTTTTGCAGTTATCGTGGTATCTGGCCAGTTATCGTGGTATCAGATATTCAGATACTACGGTCCGACCGTGGTAACTGGCCGTGAAAAGTCATCTCACTTTCATCAAATTTTGTCAGATTGGTGAGAAAGAAGTTAAGCACTTAGTGATGTAACTGGATATCTGTTTTTCTTTTGGGATGACTTCGAAAAGTGCAATTCGGCAATAGTCGTTTTTGCAGAGCACCGTGTATCAGATACCACGATAACTGTAAAAACGACTAATTGCAGATACAGATATCGTAGTAACAGATACCATGGTATCAGCAAAAACGCAACTATTGTCCGCATAGGTGTTGTAAGGTGTATTACGGCGTATACGGCTTATTACAGATTCCTCTTTTCCTCGGAGCGCGCTGTAATAAGGTGAACAAGGAGAATAGACTCGCGTTCTATTGTCGCTTATGCAGGGCCAATCACATTGCTTGGTTAGTTCCGCCAGCGGGCCGAGGAAAGGAGCAGTGTCGTCAGGGTTGCCAGGAGATGCACTAAAGTTCTACTTTGTTGGAAGCTGAAGAAACAACTTTTCTTCAAAACAACACGTTTTGTTCTGTTATAACTGCTCATTGTTAGTTCGAGGACCAATGTTGTCCTGTCGTATATTTAAAAGCTTTTTACAGTATCATGGGAGTGAAATTGTACTCGTGTACTTCAAGTAGTACTAAGAACACTTTCTCTGATCTTTAGAAACTCGAACAAGAGCTGAAAGCTCATATGGCACTTGCAAGGCTGGGTCAGATGGAAGTGACGGTCAAAAGTATTTTTTTTCACTTTCGGTTAAGATACGCCAAACTTGCAAGCGCTGGTTCAGAGGATGGAAGTGATGGTCAAAAGTTTTTTTTTCACTTTTCGGTTAAGATGCGTACTTTAACGGTGCTAAAAACTAATTTCTAAGCAAAACCCTTGAGGCAAAAAGGATCATGTACTCAAGGCGATCGTGAAAAAGTAAATTTTGCTAAAAGTATTGTTTGTATTTTGCGGTTAAGATGAGTTCTTTAAGGGATGGTCGGATCGGAGAAATGACGATATCTAACCCAATGATGTCAAGTTTCTAATGCTCCAGGAAAGTTTTATCGTCCTACCCCATCTAGAAGTACCTTTACTCACGATCACCGGAATTCCAGACACCCCCCTACACCCTCCTCCCCCCCCCCCCCCCCCCCGGTACCCGACTCCGGCCGATTTTGTCACTGATGCACCTAGGACTTGCGCCTGTACTTCCCACCAAGTTTCATCCTGATCGCTCCACTCTATGCGTGTCACAAGATTTCCGGTTCTCCCTTCCACCACCCCTCCCAGTTCACCGGATCCGGCCCGGACTTGAAATGGGACATCTGAGACATGAGGTCTTTCAAGACATCGAGTTTTATTAGATCCGATAACCCGTTCGAAAGTTATGCATGCCACTAATTTCCGGATTCCGCCGTCTCGCCCTACCACTACGATGGTCGGATCGGGCGAGTGACTATTTCCAAGTTAATCTGGTCGGGTCCCTGATATGCCTGACAAATTTTATCGTCCTAGCCCTCCTGGAAGTACATTAACTACGTATCGCCGGAATTCCGGAACCCCCTCCAACTCCCCACACAGTGTCCAAATCCGGCCAGTTCTGTCAGTTATGAATCTAGAGCTTGTGCGTGTTCTTTCCACCGAGTTTCATCCCGAGTGCTCCAGTATGAGAGTTTCACACGATTTCCAGTTGCCCCTCCGACTCCCCCCCCCCAGATTCATCGGATCCGATCCGGACTTAAAATGAGAGATCTGAGAAACGAGGTATTTCCAGATATCAAGTTTCATTAAGATCCGATCACCCGTTCAAAAGTTATGCATGCACCTATTTTCCGGATTCCGCCCCCTCCCCCCACGATGATCAGATCGGTCAAGTGACTATTTCCAAGTTAGTTTGGTCGGGTTCCTAATGTGCCTGCCAAGTTTCATCGTCCTGGCACATCTGGAAGTTCCCTAACTCGCAAACACCGGACTGACCGACCGACCGACAGACCAACGGAAAAGTGATCGGTATATGGCACTTGGCCGGAAGGCAAGTGCCATAAAAGCTGTATCAGCGTGGCAACCCCGAACGCTGCATTGATAAGAGGTTCCTATTTGAACAGGCGTATGTATTAAGACGAAACATCGCGTATAGCGCTCTTCAGCTTATTACACCTATTTGAACAATGCTTTAGTTGTGAACCTGTCGATCCGTAGCCAGCTTCAATTAACTTTGGCACATCGATTTTCGTTGCCAACTGTAGTCACCTTGCGAAATCCAAATTACTGGCCAGAGTGTTAATTATTGATTCGCCCCTGATTACAAAGGGTGGGGATGACATAACTTCCAAAGACGATATATTTGGACAAGTTTAAGCTACCTGCCTGTGGCTTCAGCTAAGAGCGAACTGCCTACCAGTACGTGGTCGGAGTAATTGGGATAATAAGATCCAAATAATAAGCGACAATATCCCCTGTGCTTTAATACAGAGGACGAGGGCCATTTTCTGCATGAATGCAGACCAAGGGGCGTGCCGAGGGGGGGGGGCGCAGCGCCCTCCCCCTACGATTTGGGCATTCGACCATTCGGTCAAAATGGGCATCGCGGCGAAGCCGTGATGCCTATTTTATAAAATCTTTTGTACCCACATTTCCAAATTAGGCGATTTAACGTGTTTATTGGTTCTCATTCTTTATCGAATTTGGTAATTAATCCAACTTTTGTTCAGTTCGGCTTCAGCTTCGGCTGGTTTCCATTCATTACTTAACTTATACTTCTAATGATTGCAGAACTTCAGGAATAAGCACGTCTCTTGACGTGAAAACTAGCCCATTTTTGTTTGCTATAAATTCAGAATAAATGTACTTTACATCTACTTTACCCTGGATGGAACCTTTTTTCGCCAGGCAGCTCTGTGGTTTAACAGATAGCCTTGAGATCGCAAAAAGGCACTTTGATCATGAGTGTTTCCAAAAAATTTTGCCTCCGGCAAATTTAGCGGTAATTCACTATTTAGAAGAAAGGTAGCCTACGTCATTTAGTTGGCGTTTGAGGCTTGGAATATTGGGGGGCTTGAACAACATTAAAAGCTAGGGTTTGCCAGAAAAAAGGCGGATTAAAAAAACTTTGCCTGCGGCGCTTTAATTTTTCCTGGGTACAGCCGTTCACGACGTTGTCGCTTGGCAGCAACTGGGTTTTTTGTCGGCACATTTTCAAGTCCTGTTGGCAAAACTGAGGTCCCCCAAAGGTAGCCTTGAGATCGAAAAAAGCTAGTGACAGCATATTCCAGAAAAAAACAAGAGCTGTAAGCTCATATGGCACTTGCATGTGTCAAGATGATTTGATTGATCAAGAGTAAGTTACGACTTTGCGGTTGAGATGCGCGCTATAAGGGAGCTGGAACTCCATTTGTAAGCAAAACCCTTGAGGCAAAACTGCTAATGGGCTGATGGGCATCACGAAAATGCATATATTGCTTAAAAGTATTTTTTTTACTTTGCGGTCAAGATTGGTACTTTAAGGAATAATCGGATTTGGGAAGTAGCAATTTCTAAGCAAATGTTGTTGAGTCTCCAATATTCCAGCGAAGTTTCATCGTCCTAGCACATCAGGAAGTACCTTAACGCGCTATCACCGGAATCCCAGACCCCCCTCCCCCTCCTCCAACTCCACCCACAATAACCGGAGCCAATCCTGTTCTGTAAATGATTAATCCAGAGCATCTGTTTGTCATTCCCACGAAGTTCGATCCAGATCACACCAGTCTAAGCGGGTCAAGTATTTTCCGCCCTCCCCCCGATAATTGCCGGATTCGGTCCGGAAATGAAAAAGGTCACAAGAGAAAAATGTCCTCTGTTTAATTATTAAATTTCACTCGAATCCGATCACCCGTTCCAAAGTTCCGCATGACTCAATATTTCGACTTTGCGGTTGAGATGCGCGCTATAAGGGAGCTGGAACTTCATTTGTAAGCAAAACCCTTGAGGCAAAACTGCTAATGGGCTGATGGGCATCACGAAAATGCATATATTGCTTAAAAGTATTTTTTTTACTTTGCGGTCAAGATTGGTACTTTAAGGAATAATCGGATTTGGGAAGTAGCAATTTCTAAGCAAATGTTGTTGAGTCTCCAATATTCCAGCGAAGTTTCATCGTCCTAGCACATCTGGAAGTACCTTAACGCGCGATCACCGGAATCCCAGACCCCCCTCCCCCTCCTCCAACTCCACCCACAATAACCGGAGCCAATCCTGTTCTGCAAATGATTAATCCAGAGCATCTGTTTGTCATTCCCACGAAGTTCGATCCAGATCACACCAGTCTAAGCGGGTCAAGTATTTTCCGCCCTCCCCCCGATAATTGCCGGATTCGGTCCGGAAATGAAAAAGGTCACAAGAGAAAAATGTCCTCTGTTTAATTATTAAATTTCACTCGAATCCGATCACCCGTTCCAAAGTTACGCATGACTCAATATTCCGGATTCCCCTCCCTCAACCCCCCCCCCCCAAGATTATCATATCGAGGATTTTTTTTTTATTCCAAGTCAGTTTGACCGGGTCCCTGATATGCCTTCCAAGTTTCGTCGTGAAAATCCCCCAAAAACGGAATTCCGGGATACCCCTCCTCCCCCCCCCCTCAAGTGTCCGGATCCAGTCAAATTATGTAAAAGATTTATATGGACCAGATGTTTGTTCTTCCCAGCAAGTTTCACTCCGATACCATCATTCTAACCGTTTCTCGAGATTTCCGGTCCACCCCCCCCCCCACCCCACCCAGCTCCCCCGCGGTGCACGTAGCCAATCCGATTCAGCAAATGACTTACCTAGAGCATCTGTTTGTTCTTCCCACAAAGTTCCATCCCGATCCCTCCATTCTAAACGGGGCACGTATTTCCCCCCCCCCAAATAGTTGCCGGATCCGGTCCGGATATGAAAAAAATCATCGGAGAAATGTCCTCTGTTGAATTCTTTAATTTCACTCGAATCCGATCAACCATTCTAAAATTACACATGACTGAAAATTTCGGATTCCCCTCCCTCCACTCCCCCCACCATTATCTGATCGACAAAATTTTTATTTTGAAGTCAGTTTGATTGGGTCCCTGATATGCCTGCCAAGTTTCATCGTGAAAGTCCCCAAAACCACCATCACCGGAATTCCGGGACCCCCCCCCCCCCCCCCATAAGTGTCCGGATCAAGTACAATGGCCTAAAGGACTTATCTAGAGCAGATGCTTGTTCTTCCCAGCAAGTTTCACTCCGATCCCTCCATTCTAACCGTTTCTTGAAATTTCTTACCTAGAGCATCTGTTTGTTCTTCCCACAAAGTTCCATCCCGATCCCTCCATTCTAAACGGGGCACGTATTTCCCCCCCCCAAAAAAAAAGTTGCCGGATCCGGTCCGGATATGAAAAAAATCATCGGAGAAATGTCCTCTGTTGAATTCTTAAATTTCACTCGAATCCGATCAACCATTCCAAAATTACGCATGACTGAAAATTTCGGATTCCCCTCCCTCCACTCCCCCCACCATTATCTGATCGACAAATTTTTATTTTGAAGTCAGTTTGATTGGGTCCCTGATATGCCTGCCAAGTTTCATCGTGAAAATCCCCAAAACCACCATCACCGGAATTCCGGGACCCCCCCCCCCCCCATAAGTGTCCGGATCAAGTACAATGGCCTAAAGGACTTATCTAGAGCAGATGCTTGTTCTTCCCAGCAAGTTTCACTCCGATCCCTCCATTCTAACCGTTTCTTGAAATTTCCGGTCTCCCCCCCCCAACTCCCCCCTGGCTACCGAATCCGGTCAAGACTTTAAACGGGACATTACAGATATATATTCTGTTCAGTTATGAAGTTTCATTACAATCCGATCATCCGTTCGAAAGTTACACACTTCTCAATTTCCCGGATTCCCCTGCGGATTCCCCTCCCTCCACTCCCCCACCATTATCTGATCGACAATATTTTTATTTTGAAGTCAGTTTGATTGGGTCCCTGATATGCCTGCCAAGTTTCATCGTGAAAATCCAAAAAAACACCATCACCGGAATTCCGGCCCCCCCCCCCATAAGTGTCCGGATACAGTACAATGGTCTAAAGGACTTATCTAGAGCAGATGCTTGTTCTTCCCAGCAAGTTTCACTCCGATCCCTCCATTCTAACCGTTTCTTGAAATTTCCGGTCTCCCCCCCCCCAACTCCCCCCTGGCTACCGAATCCGGTCAAGACTTTAAACGGGACATTACAGATATATATTCTCTTCAGTTATGAAGTTTCATTACAATCCGATCATCCGTTCGAAAGTTACACACTTCTCAGTTTCCCGGATTCCCCTGCCCTCCACCCCCCCCCCCAAAATGGTCGGATCAGAAAACTGATTATTCCTAATTTTGTTTGGTCGGGTCTCTGATATGCCTGCCAAGTTTCATGGTCCTAGCACAACTGGAAGTACCCTAACTCGAAAAAGTGTGACAAAATGCCCTAAATTTTCAAGTTTCCAGCGCCCCGCACTCCCCCCCATATGGTCGGATCGGGAAACTGATTATTTCCAGGTTAGTTTGGTCGGGTCCGTGATATTCCTGCCAAGTTTCATTGTCCTAGCTCATCTGGAAGTACCCTCACTCGAAAAAGTGTGACAAAATGCCCTAAATTTTCAAGTTTCCAGCGCCCCAGCTCCCCCGCATATGGTCGGATCGGGAAACTTATTATTTCCAGGTTACTTTGGTCAGGTCCCTGATATTCCTGCCAAGTTTCATTGTCCTAGCTCATCTGGAAGTACCCTAACTCGAAAAAGTGTGACAAAATGCCCTAAATTTTCAAGTTTCGAGCGCCCCCACTCCCCCGCATATGGTCGGATCGGGAAACTGATTATTTCCAGGTTCGTTTGGTCGGGTCCCTGATATTCCTACCAAGTTTCATTGTCCTAGCTCATCTAGAAGTACCCTAACTCAGAAAAAAAGTGACAAAATGCCCTAAATTTGCAAGTTTCCAGCGCCCCGCACTCCCCCCCATATGGTCGGATCGGGAAACTGATTATTTCCAGGTTAGTTTGGTCGGGTCCCTGATATGCCTGCCAAGTTTCATTGTCCTAGCACATCTGGAAGTACCCTAACTCGGATATGTGGGACAAAAAAACTCGGACCGACCGACAGACCGACAGACCGACAGACGGAATTGTGATCGGTATATGGCACTTGAGCCAGAGGCTGCAAGTGCCATAAAAACAGAAGTGGAAGGGCGTGAAAACACGCCAAATTTTCTCTTTAGACTTGATTTTGTACATACTATGCAGCTTTTTACACTATAGCTAGTTGAAGGCAACTCGCTGTGTTTTCGAAACACATTATAAATTCGGTCAATATCAGGTATCGATTCGGTCAATTTTTACCAGGTTCGCCCCCCAATGAAGAAAGGCTCGGGACGCCCCTGCTCAGACCTCAGGAGACATTTTCTTAATGGGTCTACTATCAAGTTCTCCGATGTTCTTGAAACAAAAAACAAAGCTAAGATACATAAAATATACCATTTTTTTAAGAGTGTATTAATTAAATAAAGATAAGTATTGAGTGATGTAAAGTGTATTTTGTACGTCCAATTGGCTAATAAATATATTTATTCATTCATTCGCAAATGGCGAATAACATTAGCGCTAGATCAGTCCCTTTATTTGAAATGACTTGTAAGACCACGCACGAATGGCAGATACTGGAGACAACTACACTTACGTCTTTTAACGCATAGAAGAGAAGCGCCGATGATGACCGATATCACTGCGACACATGAAATGACCAGTGACAGGATGATTCTAATGTCTGACAAACCGTAAGTTCGTCCGGGGGAATACACTGTTGTCTGCGAGTCTTCAACCCCGTACCGATCTGGAAGAACAAAGTTATAGATACAAAAAAAAGTAAGTATATCACTCAAATAAGGCGCCAGGGGACGTTTCGCCACGGGGACGTTTTGTCACGGGGACGTTTCGCCAGGGGATCTTTCGAATGCGGACGTTTTGCCGACAGCCCATTGTACGCCTTTTCGTTCACTCAAACAAGGTCGCTACAAATTTGGAGACCTAGACATTCAACAAAGCAGACGAGGCAGATTTCATGAAGACAAGCATTTTGACGAAGACCGCATTCTTTGAAAACGTTCATTACTGCAATCTAGGTGGCAACACTGTTATCTTGTACTTTGTATATTACCGCGTATGCTGTCGAAGATGGTTAGGCAGGTTCAGGAAGCCATAAAAAGAGCTAGAAGCTCATATGGCACTTGCAAGGCTGGGCAAGAGGATGAAAGTAGGAATTTGCCAATTCGTGGGTTTGTTGTGATCGTCTGTAAGCAAAACCCTTGAGATTAGAATGTCGATGGAACCTTGGAAATCACGAGAATGTATCGTTTGGTAAAAAGTATGTGATGTGATGATGCGCACTTTAAGGCCACCAGAAATTTATCTGTAATCAAAACCCTTGAGACAAAAATGAACCATAAATATACATGGTTTGGTCAAAAGTATTTTTTTTACTTGTCGGTTAAGACGCGCTCTTTCAGGGTGCTAGAAATTCATTTTTAAAAGCAGAAGCCTTAAGGCAAAAATAATCATGGGCTCATGGAGATCATAAAAATGTAGATTTTGCTTAAAAGTATTTTTTGTACTTCGCGGTTAAGATGAGTAATTTAAGGGATGGTCGGATCTGGGAGTGTAAATTTCGCCAAGTTTCATCGTTCTAGCCCCCCCCCCCCCCAGACTCCACCACACTGATAGAATCCTGTTCGCATTTGAAATAGGACATCTGAGACATGAACTATTTCCAAATATCAAGTTTCATTAAGATCCGATGGCCCGTTCAAAAAATTGACAGACCTCAAAATTCCGGATTCCTACTCCCTCCACTCCCCCCACGATGGTCAAATCAGGGAAACAACTGTTCTTCAGTTAAAATATCGAGTACCTGATAAGCCTGGTAAGTTTCACCGTCCTAGCACATGTAAGCATCTTAATTCAGGATCACCGGAGTTCCTGACAAAGTGACCAGATCCATTCCGGACTTGAAGTGTGACATCTGAGACACGAGGTATTTTCAAATATCAAGTTTCATTAAGATCCGACTCCCCGTTCAAAAGTTATACATACGTCAATATTCCGGATTCCCCCTTCCTCCACTCCCCCCCCCCCCACGGTGGCCGGATTGGGGAAGTGACTATTTCCAAGTTACTTTGGGGGAGAGAGAGAGAGAGAGAGAGAGAGAGAGAGAGAGAGAGAGAGAGAGAGAGAGAGAGAGAGAGAGAGAGAGAGAGAGAGAGAGAGAGAGAGAGAGAGAGAGAGAGAGAGAGAGAGAGAGGTTTATTGTACAACTTTCGTAGCTCTTGGCTAAGTTGCAGAACATTACATAAAAAAAAATTGGTCGGGTCCCCAATATGCCTGCCAAGTTTCATCGTCCTAGCACTTCTGGAAGAGAACAGTGGCCTGACAGACCAACAGACAGGTCGAAAAGTGATCGGTAGATGGCACTCGAGCGAAGCAGCAAGCGCCATACAAATTAAAACTGTGGCTGCGGGATATTTTGTCTTGTAGCCAAGACCCCACAGAGAGACTGTAGTGGAACAAACTCCCAAGCTCCTCGGTCGCTCTGTCTGAGCGGCAGCCACGAAAGCCAAAGTTCTGGGGTTCAAATCCCGCCTGAGCAAAATTTTGGTCTTCCAGCTCAGCCTCTCCAACCAATAATCAGAAAAAATCAAATATTATTATTTACTACTAATATTAATAAATCTTAATAATTGTTACATATTAATAAAATTCGACTGTTTACTGAATGTACATTATTATCATAATAAAAAGGATAATTATTTTCGGCAGCTGGCTGCATACTGGAAACAGGAAGGTCACACGGGATTCACGGGAATGTCCATTCCACTAATGCTCGGACGTCCTACTTATCCCCTAGTATGAAATATAATAATAATGCATTGCAAAAAATAGACCATTGGCCTCTTCAGACTTCGTCTAAAACACTGTTCATGTTGGATTCTTCTGGCGTACAGATTGTCCAAGGAATTCTTGAAACCACTGATCAAACTGCTCGTTACTGCTTTAGATAGGCGACCGCTCTGTTCTGGAAATACTATCTGCCAGTGTTTTCTGAGAAGCACAAGCTGGGCAATCTTCAATATCGATAACGATATATCGGACCATATCTTGATATAGAAACATAAATATCGATATCGAAAACGATATTCGGTCTAGCAATTTACTCCTTGTGATTCTCTCAGGCCCAAACATGCGGCTATCGTTACCTGTGTGGATGGCATGGAACCGTGAGCTGTACTCACCATTTGATGTTGGGTAGATTATTGTTTTTATATTTTCGCCCATCCCCATTGTTAGTTGTTAATATTTATTGTTAGTTGTTAGTATGGCCAAAGCTGGCCGTTTTAGTAGATTAACTAACAATAAAAATAAAAAAATGCACATTTATAATTATTGTAAATAATCCAACAGAAGTTACATTTATAAGTCCGAAATGAGCAATATGTTTTTCGTAATCCAGTTATTATTTATTCGAAGTTCGAGATGGTCCAAGATGCTTTTTTACGACAATCTTATTCATAAATTTTGGCGAAAAGAGAACTTCACTATAGCGAAACACGATACCGAAATCGACATATCGAATATGTTTATTATAATAGTTTAAAAAAAATGAGATGTTAGCGTTGGCTCTCGATGAACTTTTCTTTTTGCTTGGTTGTCTGGTGACGTGGAGGTCGCCTGTGTTCGCGGGAACACCTGACGAGTTGTTTTATTTTATAATAAAGATAACTGTTTCCCAACCAACGGGCCACAGAGCCCTTGGGATTTTGTTTAAAGGACCTGCCTTACCTATAATACTAATACAACCTACTTCCAGAATCACTCCATATATTTCTAAACCCGGATACCCCAATTTCGTACGGTACATTCCGGTACGGTACACCCCTGTAGCAAACCACGCTGATTTTCTCACTTGCCGGGTTTTGCTTCCTTCGATGCGTATCACGCTGTCGCCGGTTGTCTGCGAGACATTTTTCCATCAGAAAAAACGGTTATGTAAATTGTTTCCCTGTTTTCGCTACAAGTCAACGAAGTTTCAGAAAAGGCTTAAAACAGTAAAAACCGTTGGTTACTTGTTGAGAGCACAGCATAGTTTTGAAGTATTCAAATATTTTGAAATACTGTTAAGTTGAACAGTAAATAGTGCGAGGGGTCCTTAAAATGAATAGATTTTGTTTTTCTTTATTTTAGTAGTATAGCTGTGTGTCGTATGTATCAGTAACAAGAGCTGTAAGCTTATATTTATTCAAACAATGTTTATAACGGGTACGTCAGCTACGATTCTTCATCAGCGATATTTCGGCCCTTTTTGGCAAGCGTCCTCGTCAGGCTGTCAATCCTCTGGTTCAACTTCGGGGAAGGAAACAAACCTGTAAGCTCATATGGCACTTGCATGGGTCAAGATGATTTTATTGATCAAAAGTAAGTTTCGACTTTGCGGTTGAGATGTACACTCTAAGGGGGCTGGAACTAAATTTGTAAGCAAAACCCTTGAGGCAAAACTGCTAATGGGCTGATGGGCATCACGAAAATGCATATATTGCTTAAAAGTATTTTTTTTTACTTTGCGGTCAAGATTGGTACTTTAAGGAATAATAGGATTTGGGAAGTAGCAATTTCTAAGCAAATGTTGTTGAGTCTCCAATATTCCAGCGAAGTTTCATCGTCCTAGCACATCTGGAAGTACCTTAACGCACGATCACCGGAATCCCCCCCCCCTCCTCCAACTCCACCCACAATAACCAGAGCCAATCCGGTTCTGTAAATGATTAATCCAGAGCATCTGTTTGTCATTCCCACGAAGTTCGATCCAGATCACACCAGTCTAAGCGGGTCAAGTATTTTCCGCCCTCCCCCAATAATTGCCGGATTCGGTCCGGAAATGAAAAAGGTCACCAGAGAAAAATGTCCTCTGTTTAATTATTAAATTTCACTCGAATCCGATCACCCGTTCCAAGGTTACGCATGACTCAATATTCCGGATTCCCCTCCCTCAACTCCCCCCCCCCCAAGATTATCATATCGAGGATTTTTTTTTTATTCCAAGTCAGTTTGACCGGGTCCCTGATATGCCTTCCAAGTTTCGTCGTGAAAATCCCCCAAAAAACGGAATTCCGGGAAACCCCCTCCTCCCCCCCCCCTCAAGTGTCCGGATTCAGTCAAATTATGTAAAAGATTTACATGGACCAGATGTTTGTTCTTCCCAGCAAGTTTCACTCCGATATCATCATTCTAACCGTTTCTCGAGATTTCCGGTCCACCCCCCCCTCCAGCTCCCCCGCGGTGCCCGTAGCCAATCCGATTCAGCAAATGACTTACCTACAGCATCTGTTTGTTCTTCCCACAAAGTTCCATCCCGATCCCTCCATTCTAAACGGGTCACGTATTTCCCCCCCCCCCCCCCCCAATAGTTGCCGGATCCGGTCCGGATATGAAAAACATCATCGGAGAAATGTCCTCTGTTCAATTCTATTTTCACTCGAATCCGATCACCCATTTCAAAATTACGCATGACTGAAAATTTCGGATTCCCCTCCCTCCACTCCCCCCACCATTATCTGATCGACACATTTTTTATTTTGAAGTCAGTTTGATTGGGTCCCTGATATGCCTGCCAAGTTTCATCGTGAAACTCGTGAAAATCCCCAAAACCACCATCACCGGAATTCCGGGACCCCCCCCCCCCCCATAAGTGTCCGGATGCAGTACAATGGTCTAAAGGACTTATCTAGAGCAGATGCTTGTTCTTCCCAGCAAGTTTCACTCCGATCCCTCCATTCTAACCGTTTCTTGAAATTTCCGGTCTCCCCCCCCCCCCAACTCCCCCCTGGCTACCGAATCCGGTCAAGGCGTTAAACGGGACAATGCAGATATATATTCTATTCAGTTATAAAGTTTCATTACAATCCGATCATCCGTTCGAAAGTTACACACTTCTCACTTTCCCGGATTCCCCTGCCCTCCACTCCCCCCCAAAATGGTCGGATCAGAAAACCGATTATTTCTAAGTTTGTTTGGTCGGGTCTCTGATATGCCTGCCAAGTTTCATGGTCCTAGCACAACTGGAAGTACCCTAAGTCGAAAAAGTGTGACAAAATGCCCTAAATTTTCAAGTTTCCAGCGCCCCCACTTCCCTGCATACGGTCGGATCGGGAAACTTATTATTTCCAGGTTACTTTGGTCAGGTCCCTGATATTCCTGCCAAGTTTCATTGTCCTAGCTCATCTAGAAGTACCCTAACTCGGAAAAAAGTGACAAAATGCCCTAAATTTTCAAGTTTCCAGCGCCCCGCACTCCCCCGCATATGGTCGGATAGGGAAACTGATTATTTCCAGGTTAGTTTGGTCGGGTCCCTGATATGCCTGCCAAGTTTCATTGTCCTAGCACATCTGGAAGTACCCTAACTCGGATAAGTGTGACAAAAAACTCGGACCGACCGACAGACCGACAGACGGAATTGTGATCGGTATATGGCATTTGAGCCAGAGGCTGCAAGTGCCATAAAAAGAACTTGAACTTAAAAGTAAAAATGTCGATTTATCGAAAAATCAAATACCGCCAAACACTAGCGCAAGCCACTCAGCTTAAGTCCGCGCATACCATTTTTGCAGAAGCCATTACAAAGTCATATTCTAACAAATCACCAAGGAGACGTGACTAACCTTCAGTGGGAGTAAGAGTCTGCAAAGTAAAGATCCTCTCGGTCGACCCAGCATCGTTCCTAGCAATGACCCGTAGTGAATATTTTGTGCCAGGTTCTAATCCTCCAATATACTTCTCTTTCGCCGTCACTGAAATCAGGGCACCTAAAAAAAATGACTTGGACCGTGTTCCACCCTAGTTACTACGCATGACGTCACAAATTTTGGCTTCTTGGCGTCAAGGCTGGAACGCATTTTTAAAATTTCGGTAAAATATCACTCCACTGGGTAATCCGGCCGATCACGTTACAGAGATTCATAGTTACCACGCTTACTTCGCTCCCGAGCACGGTAAGCAAATAGTTCCTATCAGTTAGCATTTCGAGAAGGTTGGAGCGGTCAGCGTAGTAACTTGTCGTGAGATTGGAATGGAATTAGTAACTAATAGTTACAATTGTTAGAAGGGTGGAACATGCTCTTAACGTGAATGCTATGTGGGTGGAAGTTTTTGCCCGCCTGCCCTGTGAGAGGTTGGGCGGAAAAACGGGATACTGGGGGAGGGGAGATCAATAGGCTTAAGAAGTTTTCACACTGGCGCGTCTTTGCGATGCGTTTATCTTGTGTTGCGTACATCAGGTTGCACAGCGTATCTTTCATACCTGCGAGTGAAGCTTACACGCTGGATGCGTGTTTACGTTTTCTTTTCTCGGTTTCTTATGCAGAATTCTCGTTTCTTTCATCATTATTAATTTTTTGTTCATCAGAAGTAGGCCTCGGTTTTTCTTCAAATACTTCAACTTTCCATTGCAAACGCTGATGCGTACGCGTCGACGTAGAACCAAGTCCTATTCTTGCGTTGCCTTTTATTTGTCTGCGTAAGCTCTGCGTAGCGTCGCCGCAAGGGCGACGCAGAGGTTGCGTAGCTCAGTGTGAAAGGCTCAACGCGTCAGTGTGAAAGGGGCTTTACTCTTATCGTGCTGGGAGCGATAATTTCAAACTGAGGGAACATTTATCGTGGCAAATACATGGAGCTCTTAAGGCGACGCCTTTCATTTCCAGAATCCAAACTTTACAGGTAGATGAATATGAGTTGAAAACGGTTACGGGAATACGTCCTTTCTAAAACTCCTTCCGTATTAGTTCTTTTTTTGCCACTGGAGGCGCTAATCTAAAAGTTACCAACACACGTTATTTCTTGGTGTACCTTTAACCAGGATTGCTAGGCCATTTTTGATCCCTGTCAGGCCCGACCATGTTTAAAACTGTATAAAGCGCATCAGCCTCCTGTCTACCGCTTCGTGACCGATTATTAAAAATTGGCGTCTTTTTTATAGGCGTTTTTCCGTGCTCCCACAAACAGTTTGTGGGTCGATTGTGGCTCGAAAAGAGTGTTTCCGCGGCGTTTTGTGCGGCCCACAACTGTGTTTCCGCGACCAACAAGATTTTCGTGGCTCGCTCTGTGGCTCAAATTCGAAAAACAACTGGCGAGGTGATTGTCGATTTTGTGGCTCGATTCTGGCGGGAAATTCAAATTAAGCAGCAAAATAGTGTCCAAACAATAAAGTTAACTACTTTTTCAAGCATACAGACTTAAAACCAAGGATCCCTTTTGCACATAATGGTAAGGAAATAAGCCTCGAGTTCTATTTATTGGGATTTTACATGAATTTCATTTTTATTTTGAAATATTTGAAATTTCCGCCAAAAAATAGACAAAACGGCGTTTCCGCGAGTTTCAACTCGTGGCTCGACTGTGTGGCACACAATCGTGTTTCCGCGACAAACACCCAGAAGTGTGTGGCCCACAATTGTGTCACGGAAAAAGGCCTTATGTGTTCTCTGTACTGTCACACTTCATCAAATCGGTACTGTCACACTTCATCCAGTTTGCTGCTGGTCTTTGGTCTTCTGGTAGACAGTGCTGATTTTTTCCAGGGGTTAATGCGCGACTCGGTCTGAACCGGAAGCCTAATCACCTAAGCTTTCCCCCTTCAGATAACTTATACCAAAACCTAACGTGTGATTGTTATTGTTTCTCTAGCGCAGTGTTTCCCAACCGGTGGTACTCGTACCTAAAGGAGTATCTGACAGGGGACACGCGAAGGTACCAAAATCGGTTTAGTCTGAAGCTTCAAAATCTCGCCCCACTAATTTTTGATTACCAAAAGCCTAATATTAGCAGCAGAAACATCACTAGCCAGAATCTGTTTTGGGGGGCAAAGTATTTTTGCTTACTGGCTGGTCATTTTTGCCAACAGATTAAAAAAAAAGAAAAAATTTTTTTTTGCGAAAAATCGTGGCAAACTAGTTTCTTTTTAACCGTCTGGCCTACCACTTTGGGGGGAGGGGTATCGCTAACCCGTGTGTGACGCTTCTGATTACAAGCCCTAGTGAAAGTCAACGAAATAATGTTGATTCCAAAACAGCTATCCTACTGCCGTAAAATCTGTTCCCGTGTCAAACAAAATTATTTCAAGAAGAATCGAAGACATTGCACGTGATATTGCCATTCAGGTTGCGAATTAAGCGAACGAAAATGTTTGCGATGCAGCTTGATGAAGCACGGAGAATATCAAAACCAAACACAGAAACAGGCTGTAAAAAAAAATATTGCCGACGTCGAGCCGAGATCTGACAAAATTTTAGCTACAAAGCGGCCTCAAATTTCTCATTGATTTTGTATCCATTTCTACACATGTACGCCTTATGATAATCGATACTGTATTTTTCACGTTCTTAAAAAGGAGGTACGCAACCTTTTCGAACCTTGATTATGGCTACGCTGTACGGACAAAAAGGGGAAGCGCTAGAGCAGTGGATTTTATAAAGGGCGTATAGATTTCCCATTGTTTTCGTTGTGTGCCTTGCTAGCAGGAAAGTGATTCCGAAACTTCGAGAAATCTCCTCAAAGCTTACCCGCTATCCAAATATCTTCGTCTTCCTTCTTATAGGCTACATCTATATCACTTAAAGCACAATCGCCATCCTTCCATTCCTCCATTCTCAACAGCACTCCCGTAAAATTCGGTTGAAGAAAACTCTCTTGACTCGGAGAGACTGGAACACCTCCTGATGTTGAGGTTCTCAACACCTCATTCGACGCGCCGACCCCCGCGACGTTAACCGCTGCTACTCTAACGTGGTACCGCGTTCCGCAGCGAAGGCCGTCGAAGGTGACGGTGCGCGCCCGTCGCGAGACTTTGGTTTCTTTCCAATCGCCTCCTTCTTGTCTGAAGTTGACGAGAAAGCCGATGGGAACGGCACCTCCCGTTTCATCAAGACGGAAAGAAAAACTGAGACTTGTAGAACGGATGGAGGAGACGGACAAGAACGGACGACTTGGCGGAACTGAAAAACATTAAAGAAGTGGATGGCGGAGGCGTCTATCACGATCAAGGAAAAATACAGCAGGGGTTAGGGTTGCCACTCGACTCAAATGAAATGCACTACCCAAGTAGCAAAAAAGTACGACCAGCGGAGAAAATGTACTACCTAAAAAAATGTATGCGCATGTTGCTTTTCGCGGATTGTTTTCCATTGTTGCTGCTGCAAATAACTTAGGCGTGACCCTAACAATATGACCTGAATCGAACCTTCGTGAAAAATAGGGGTTTCATTCAAAACCGGATTAAAAATTAAAGTAATCAGATCGAATATTTCAGATAAAATGGGCAAAATACAACTATAGGCCCAAACGAACTTCGACAGAAAGGATATTTTTTTTAATAGTACTACCTTTCTTAAAATGTACTGCATAAGTACTACTTTTTCAAATGTACTACCAACTCACTACTTAGAAAAAAATGTACTAAAAAGAGGACAATTGTACTACCGGTGGCAACGTTCCCTCCGATTTCGCAGATCTCTGATATTTCGCAGGCTTCGAACGTCATATCCAGTTGAACAAGCCTTACTACCCTATCTACTTATCTGTAAATGCAAGTTAAAGGACCCGTCGTACCCCTAAGTTAATGCAACCTACTCCCGAAATCGCTAAATTATTTATCGATGCTACTTTCAATGCCTATCATGCTCCCAACGGTTGCGGACGAGAAGCTCCGCCGTCAGAAACAAGACCAACGATTTCCATCGGATCCCAAAAATTTAATATTTATCGATTTTTTTTTATCCAGACAATCGGGGCTTGTGCAGATCTGGTCTTCGTCAGGCCCCTTAAAATTTTTAATATTTATCACTAATCAGCCGTAGTGGTGTTTTATTGAAAAAAATTACGGCCGAACGGCTGATCATCAAATAAGTTCAGATATGGATTCAGCATATTTGATTAACGCTATCTCTAAAATCTCCTTTTACGAAATTCCTTTTTAGCTGTATTCTCATGTCCTTCTTTGGGTTTGGTATGAGGGGTGCAGAACCGTATTTTAAAGCGGGCCTAGAGAAAGAAGAGGTAAAATCATATATGCGTTGCGGAAATTTTCTGCCGCTGGGATATCGAGGGGGGATATCGATACCTTAATAGGGGGATATCGATACCTTAATAGGGATCGTGCTCTAGGTGGTCTTTACTCGTGCCCTAAGTGGGGAGATCCTGAAGAGAGTCTCCGAGCGAACTGTATGCTCAGGGAGAAAATGTCTCCTTACCCCTGTATCGAACCTCTAATCAACTTTGAGTAAAACCTTTAGTTCTAACAAATTTCTGGTTTTGGCCAGATTCCGGTCGAACTGTATCTTCCGGGAGAAACTAATTTGCATATACGGATTCAACATCTCTCCTTATCCCAGTATCGAACCTCTAATCAACTTCAAGTAGAACTTTTACTTTTAACAATTTTTTCGGTTCTGGCCGGATTCCGGGCGAATTTGTCCGGCGAGGAAATAATTATCATATACGGATTTAGCATGTCTGATTACCCCTAAACCGACTATCTCATTAGCTTTTAAAGCATATTTCGTTCGTCCCTTAATTTGAACCCCCTCCCCACCCCTAAATATAGAGCTATAGAGCACATCTATGAACTTGACCTGTCCTTTGACCCAAAGAATCCAAACACCAAGTTTGAACAAAATATTCCATTCCGTTCGAGGGTTATCATGCTTACAGACGGACGGACAGACGGATAACTTTTACGAAGTCATAGGTAGGTCCACTTTGGGATCCCAAAAACAGCTATGTAAATTTTTCAACGGTTTTGCTAGACTTCAAAGGGGATGGACACAGGCTTAAAATAGCCAATTCTGTGGGTAGTTTGTTAAAAGCAGAGCCTAGTTTTAGAGAACTCAACTATTGCAAAGTACTGGAACATAAAGGTAAACAGTGCAAGGGGTGCTTTAAGAGCTGTCAATCCTACAGGGTAATCGGGGCGATTCGTAATGAGTGCGAGGACCCAACTACATGAGAAGAAACATAGCTTAGGTGCAAAAGCCCGAGACTTACCTAAGATATTTGATAGTGTAAAACGGATACGTCAGCTGAATTTTATTGGAGCTATATTTCGGCCCTTCTCAAAGCCGCTCAAGTTTGGAAATACGAACTTGTGGTAAAACTTGAAACTTGGAACTTGGTTTTACCACAAGTTCGTATTTCCAAACTTGAGCGGCTTTGAGCCTGAAGAGGACCCTTGCTAATAAGGGCCGAAATATAGCTCCAATAAAGTTCAGCTGACGTATCCATTTTACACTATCAAATACGATTTCGCAGTCAGCTTGGGCTGAAGGAATATTTATACTTACCTAAGATATTCACAACGTGCGTTATCATATCTTCTAGCCCCTTGCTTTTAACGTGGCAAGTGTAGTTTCCTCTGTCTTGCCTCTGAACATGACTGACCACGAGAGAACCGTTCGGCTTGATACTGAACCTATAAGGCAATTTATTGTGCATAAACATAGAAATCATGATGACTGAAAACATCCTGAAAACATTATACTCATCAAACTTAAGGACACCTCGCACTACACAGTGTTTCTGCTCAGATGCTAGTTGACATAGTTGACTTTACAACTTAACTATAATATGCTTACCGAAAATATACGCGGCTTGGGCTGTTTTTAGCTTCTTTCCGGAAGAAATAGAAAACCGTGATTTTCTTCTTGATCAGCTTATAGTTATCCCTCTAAGATGATGTGCGAGGGATGAATATAATTTCGGATATTTCGGTTGCACTTCCGGCAAACCGTCTTCAGAACCGTCGATTATATTTATCCTTCGCACATCGTCTTAGAGGGATAACTAGCTGATCAAGAAAACTCCCGAAAATCGCGGTTTTGTATTTCTTTCGTAATGAATGGTCAGCTTGGCTTCAAACCTTATAGCTTATTTCCATGGCCTTTGTCTTGGATGAAAATCTTGGCAAAATTAACATAACCGGTTTCCGGACGAACAAGCTCCTCGGAAACAATGATCGGGCACATGGTACGTCACGTAAAGAGAACAAATGCGGCAAGACCGATAATCACTGTATTGCTGTTATAGGAGATAGGATTCACTTATGAAGTGACGAATCTCGGTAATAAACATGGATGGAAATACTACTAAAGAAGAACGAATTAGTATCATAAGTACGACGTGTCCTTCAAGGCAACAAACAACAGCAGAGGCAATGTTAGTTTGGGAATTCAGAGCAATTATTTAAATCTTTCGCCTTCTCTTTGCTACAAACTACAGTAGAGATATGTTCTTCGAAGCTTTGAGTTATACTTCTTTGAATTGAAGTTAACTTTGAACAGTACATTTTCCATCCACTAGCTGCTGCAGAACTCAAATACCATTGCAGTCAGCCACAGTAGGTAATTACGAGTTCCTAATAACACCTGAATAGGTGTTTTCGGTTTTTATGGCACTTGCCCTTCGGCCCTGTCCGTCCGTCGGTCTGTCGGTCTGTCTGTCCAGGTTATGCTAGTTCGGGCACTTCCACATAAGCTAGGACGATGAAACTTGGCAGGTAGATCAGGGACCCCAAAAGATTAAGTTGGAAATAGTTACTTCGCCGTTCCGAGCATCGTGGGGGGAGTGAAGGGAGGGGAAATCCGGAATCTATAGGTACTTAAAACTTTCCAACGGGTCATCGGATCTTAATGGAACTTGAAATTTGGAAAGACCCCGTGTCTCATACGACCAGCTTAAAATCCGGACCGGATCCGACGACTTAGGGGGAAGCTGGAGGGGGGAAACCGGAAATCTTGGGAAACGCTTAAGGTAGAGGGATCGGGATGACACTTGACGGAAAGAACAAGCACAAGTCCTAGATACATCGTTGACACAACCGGACCGGATTCGGGCACTGTGGGGGGGGGGGGGATTCGGAATTCCAGTGATCCCGCAAGTTCGGATACTTCTGGATGTGCTAGGACGATGAAACTTGGAAAGCATGTCAGGGACCCGAACAGACTGACTTGATAATAGTCGTTTCACCAATCTGACGACCATGGGGGTAGTGGAAGGATGGGGAGCCCGGAATCTGGTGAACTTTTGAACGGGTGATCGGAACTGAATGAAACTTGGCAAGTGGAAAGAGTTATCGTCTCAGGTGTTCCATGTCTAGTCCTGGCCGAATACATGTGGGGGTGGGGTTGAAGGGGGGGCACAAGATGTCTCGTGAAACGCTTAGAGTTGGGGGATTGGGAAGGAACTTGGTGGGAAGAACAAGTATTAGCCCTAGATACATAATTGACAGAACCAGATCATATCGGTGCTCTGTGGGGGGAGTTGGAGGGTGTTTCCCGGAATCCCGGTGATCGCCAGTTAGGATAGTCCCAGCTATTCTAAGGATGATGAAACTTTGCAGGCGTATTAATGACTTAAGGACCCGACATAATGCCCTTGGAAAACCTTTGTTCCTGGATCCGACCATCTTCGGGAGTTGAGCGAAGGGGAGTCCGGAAATCATTGGCTTCCGTAGGTTGCGAACGGGTGGTCCGATTCGGGTGAAATTTTATGGGTGACACAGACAAGCAAAACATTGGTCTGAACCACATGCGGCTACGGTTGGGAGAGTTGGATGAGGGGGGGGGGGACAGAATGGGATGGGTTGCAAGTTAGACAGCTCCCGAGTTAATGCGGCCTTGATTTGTTATTTGGTGTCTGGATAGGATCTGGCCACGGTAGGGGATGGGGGTGAAGTGGGAACTGGAAATTTGCGGGTAGGCTATGCTCCGGCTCCAGTCGAACTTGATGGACGGGAATAGCAGATGTTCTAGATGACATATTTTAGGGTCCGAGCTGGATCCGACCACGCTGGGGGAAGGGGGGGGGAGTTATCGGAAGTTCCCAAAAAGCCTCAGATTTGAGTGAAACTTGAAAGGTGGTGAGAAAATGCTTCAGACGATCTATTTAGTAGTCCGAACCAGATTCGGACTCGGTAGGGGAAGTTGGAGGGGGGGGGGGGGAGACCGGAAACCGTGTGGCACGAAACATCCGACCACGCTGGGGGAAGGGGGGGGGGAGTTACCGGAAGTTCCCAAAAACTCTCAGATTTGAGTGAAACTTGAAAGGTGGTAAGAGAAAATGCTTCAGACGATCTATTTAGTAGTCCGAACCAGATTCGGACTCGGTAGGGGAAGTTGGAGGGGGGCAACCGGAAACCGTGTGGCACGTGTAAGAACAGAACGAGTGGATCTTTTGGGTTGAAACTTGGAAGGTAGAAAATTCATTTGCCTTAGGTGATCCGAGGCGATGCCGGAAATGCTCAGACTTGAGTGGAACTAGACATCGTACTAGACCACGTTTTTGGATGGCGGGGTATTTTGGTTTGTCATCTATTTTTATGGCACTTGCAGCCTCTGGCTCAAGTGCCATATACCGATCACAATTCCGTCTGTCGGTCTGTCGGTCGGTCCGAGTTTTTTTGTCCCACTGTCCGAGTTAGGGTACTTCCAGATGTGCTAGGACAATGAAACTTGGCAGGCATATCAGGGACCCGACCAAACTAACCTGGAAATAATCAGTTTCCCGATCCGACCATATGGGGGGGAGTGCGGGGCGCTGGAAACTTGCAAATTTAGGGCATTTTGTCACTTTTTTCTGAGTTAGGGTACTTCTAGATGAGCTAGGACAATGAAACTTGGCAGGAATATCAGGGACCCGACCAAACGAACCTGGAAATAATCAGTTTCCCGATCCGACCATATGCGGGGGAGTGGGGGCGCTCGAAACTTGAAAATTTAGGGCATTTTGTCACACTTTTTAGAGTTAGGGTACTTTCAGATGAGCTAGGACAATGAAACTTGGCAGGAATATCAGGGACCTGACCAAAGTAACCTGGAAATAATAAGTTTCCCGATCCGACTATATGCGGGGGAGTTGGGGCGCTGGAAACTTGAAAATTTAGGGCATTTTGTCACACTTTTTTGAGTGAGGGTACTTCCAGATGAGCTAGGACAATGAAACTTGGCAGGAATATCAGGGACCCGACCAAACTAACCTGGAAATAATCAGTTTCCCGATCCGACCATGTGCGGGGAAGTGGGGGCGCTGGAAACTTGAAAATTTAGGGCATTTTGTCACACTTTTTCGAGTTAGGGTACTTCCAGTTGTGCTAGGACCATGAAACTTGGCAGGCATATCAGAGACCCGACCAAACAAAATTAGGAATAATCATTTTTCTGAACCGACCATTTTTTGGGGGGGGGGGGGGGGGGTGGACGGCAGGGGAATCCGTGAAACTGAGAAGTGTGTAACTTTCGAACGGATGATCGGATTGTAATGAAACTTCATAACTGAAGAGAATATATATCTGTAATGTCCCGTTTACAGTCTTGACCGGATTCGGTAGCCAGGGGGGAGTTGGGGGGGGGGGGGGGGAGACCGGAAATTTCAAGAAACGGTTAGAATGGAGGGATCGGAGTGAAACTTGCTGGGAAGAAAAAGCATCTGCTCTAGATAAGTCCTTTAGACCATTGTACTTGATCCGGACACTTAGGGGGGGGGGGGTCCCGGAATTCCGGTGATGGTGGTTTTGGGGATTTTCACGATGAAACTTGGCAGGCATATCAGGGACCCAATCAAACTGACTTCAAAATAAAAATTTTGTCGATCAGATAATGGTGGGGGGAGTGGAGGGAGGGGAATCCGAAATTTTCAGTCATGTGTAATTTTGGAATGGGTGATCGGATTCGAGTGAAATTTAAGAATTCAACAGAGGACATTTCTCTGATGATTTTTTTCATATCCGGACCGGATCCGGCAACTATTGGGGGGGGGGGGGGAAATACGTGCCCCGTTTAGAATGGAGGGATCGGGATGGAACTTTGTGGGAAGAACAAACAGATGCTCTAGGTAAGTCATTTGCTGAATCGGATTGGCTACGTGCACCGCGGGGGAGCTGGGTGGGGTGGGGGGGGGGGGGGTGGTGGACCGGAAATCTCGAGAAACGGTTAGAATGATGGTATCGGAGTGAAACTTGCTGGGAAGAACAAACATCTGGTCCATGTAAATCTTTTACATAATTTGACTGGATCCGGACACTTGAGGGGGGGGGGGGAGGAGGGGTATCCCGGAATTCCGTTTTTTGGGGGATTTTCACGACGAAACTTGGAAGGCATATCAGGGACCCGGTCAAACTGACTTGGAATAAAAAAAAAATCCTCGATATGATAATCTTGGGGGGGGGGGGGGGAGTTGAGGGAGGGGAATCCGGAATATTGAGTCATGCGTAACTTTGGAACGGGTAATCGGATTCGAGTGAAATTTAATAATTAAACAGAGGACATTTTTCTCTTGTGACCTTTTTCATTTCCGGACCGAATCCGGCAATTATCGGGGGGAGGGCGGAAAATACTTGACCCGCTTAGACTGGTGTGATCTGGATCGAACTTCGTGGGAATGACAAACAGATGCTCTGGATTAATCATTTACAGAACCGGATTGGCTCCGGTTATTGTGGGTGGAGTTGGAGGAGGGGGGGTTAGGTACTTCCGCGTTAAGGTACTTCCAGATGTACTAGGACGATGAAACTTCGCTGGAATATTGAAGACTCAACAACATTTGCTTAGAAATTGCTACTTCCCAAATCCGATTATTCCTTAAAGTACCAATCTTGACCGCAAAGTAAAAAAAATACTTTTAAGCAATATATGCATTTTCGTGATGCCCATCAGCCCATTAGCAGTTTTGCCTCAAGGGTTTTGCTTACAAATGAAGTTCCAGCTCCCTTATAGCGCGCATCTCAACCGCAAAGTCGAAACTTACTTTTGATCAATCAAATCATCTTGACACATGCAAGTGCCATATGAGCTTACAGCTCTTGTTTTTGTACCACCTACTCGTATCAAGTGCCATATGAGCTCGTAGCTCTTGTCATTTTACCATTTGCCACGAAACTGCACTGTTCAGAGCTGACTCCGTTAAAAGAAGCATAGGCTACATTTAAAGTACCTGGATAGAAGAATCGGTGAACTTTCACGTGAAGGAGCTGGGGACGAAAATAAAGATGGATAAAAGATCAATAGGTACCGTTTCCCAAGGTACCGTTTCCCAAAATCATTAATAAAAAATAGACATTGTACTATTTCGCTGCTGTATCTGAAAATAAAAGGTGAACGGACTAATCCATATCCAACACGCTATTTAAATATAAGCCAAGTAGCTTCCCCAGCAACAAATCATGTGAAAATATGTTCAGTCGAAAATCACACGAGAAGCCTTTCTTTCTTTGTTAACCAGTGCTCTTTGAAAACACCGGCTGAGTTTGAGAGGTAGCAGTACCTCACTTCCAACCCCAGTCCTCCACTATGAATCGTAAGTCCGTCGCAACTGTGCCCTGTGCCCTGCAAAACCGCCAAAATGGCCGCTTACGACACGTTCCGCTCGCACGTTACGGCCCCGCGGCGGTTCGAAATGCTTCAACAGCAAACAAACTGTTAGGTATATATCAATGTGACGTCAAACGTCACGTGTTGAGATTGGGGGGCGTCCTTCATCCTGATTCAGAGGAGGGTCATACACTGTAAATAGTTTCTCCGAGTAAGGATTAAAGTTAACTGCACTATTTGCTACTGGGAATAAGATTATCTTTTTAGAGAAAAGGTCAATCCCAGAAGCAAATACTGCAAGATTTTTTTTTACTGTGTCCACGCCTTCTGGGCTCTTTTCCTCTCAAATGCGTAGCGGCTAAGAGGTAAGTAGACGGGCGTCAACTCAAAGCTCAGCAAGTAGCTCTAGCTCTGCTCAATACTCTATATGTCCGAAACACGCTAGTGATCCAAGGGAAGAACGAGAAACGTCACCACAACGAGTCTCAAAAACGCCACTAACGTTTGTCGTGGTGCCGTTTCTGGCTAAGCATACGGCGATCCGCCATCAGCACGAAGAGTTAGTCAGGAGTATTTGGGAGGGGTATCCATAGTCGGTGTATGGGACCAAATCTTTTCTAATGTTTTCTTTCTTTATTCCTACTCCGTCTAGCCTTTTTTGATGGGTGAAAAATAAAATTATTATTATTATTAATTGGCGTTTGTCTTGACCCAAACAGTCATCAGCCCTCAACTGCAAGTTTCCTTTGCTTTTCCTCACACTTCGACATTAGGGTTGGTAAGCGATATCAAGGATGCTAACCTTGGCATCCTAACAAGAGGGGAGAAATACCTTTCGGATTCGCTGATGGCTTCGCCGTTTTTCTCCCACGATCGGCTGAGATCTGACCGCCCAATGCCGACGCAGTCAAGCACTATCAACTTTCGAAAGTAAGTTAGGATGTCACGACCCAGTGTAACAATCTTGGGAATGCCTGAAAAAATCGTGGGAGGTTATCTGCACAAACCACGCGACTAAAGCTTGTTCACAAGCATGCCTAGATAGATAGATAGATAGATAGATAGATATTTTATTGATCCAACTCGTAGCGCCGACATGGCACTAAATACGTCGACCATTACATTTCATATGTTAAAATACTTGAATATATACAATTATTACATATAAGAAAATAAATCACTTAGAATTCACTTGTTTTTTTGTTAATCTTCTCAGTGAAATACGGTACAAAGGAATTTGAATACCGGTTTGTGCGACATTTAACTGGCACCAGGAGATTTTGATGCCTCGTCCGTCCTGTCACCGGTGCTAGATCGGGCAGAATATCTCTATGTTTTTCACTGGCAAGGATTGATCGGCCAAAACGTAAAATTAGGTTTTCCCGGCGGACATGGAGTGGCTCAAGTCTTAATAGGAGGAGGGAAGCTTCGTAACCATTGTACTTCAGTCCTAGCATAATGCGGTACGCTCTGATTTGCAGTGATTCAATCTCTTCGTTATGTTGTATGCTCCTTTGTACAAAGGGTCCCCAAACTGGGCAGGCATACTCCAGTAGCGGTCGCACGTAAGTCACATAGGCCAATTTCATCGATTCTACGCCAAATCCAAATCGCTTCATTGTCGTGATGGACTGGAGTGCAGCCTTCCCTTTCTTCACTAGGTAGCAAACATGATCATTGAATTTGCAATCTTCGGTGAAAGTGACACCCGACAAAGTACGACTCTTAACCATGGATTAGGCTCATTGAATTCACTTTTCAGCGGGTTGAAACGAATCACTTTACACTTTTGCGGGTTTAGAGTTAGTTTTGCAAGGTCACAGTCACGATAAAAAGAAGGCACTAAGTCGGGTTCAAATTGCGGTAAAGTGACTCCTTGATTGACTAGAAATTTGAGCAAGAACGACAAATCATCAACGAACTTAGCACGATCGGTGAAGTCAGCAAGGATAAAACTGACAACGGCTAAGAAAATCAGGCCTGCAAGTCTTGTACCTTGCGGTGCACCACAGGTAATTGGTATCCAGTCAGAGTTCCTATCATCATCGTTGAGGGCAAACACGCATTGCATCCGCTCCGACAGAAAGCTGGCTAGTGTCTTAAGGATGCGTGCTTTGGCACCCATGCCTTTCAGGTTTAACAATGAAACGAGGTGTTCATTGGTGCTTGGCCTAGCCAAGCACCGATGACTAGGCACCTGCCTAGCATCACCGTTCACATCCATGCCTAGGCACAGATTTTGGGCCAGGCATGAAGTTCCAGGCTATAGAACTCGGTGCCTGCCTTAGCTTGGGCACGTGCCTAGGCATCTGTGCTTGGCTAGGCATGCTTGTGAACGCGGCTTAAAGCAAGCAGTTCCTACGCTTTTGGAAAAGTTTGATATTCTTGAACTCATTGAAGGAGACCCGAGTTCTTGAGTGTCACGTGCTCCATACTGTTTTTGATGGAACTTGCCTTACGGCCAAGTGCCATATACCGATCACATTTCCGTTGGTCTATCGCTCAGTCCGGTGATCGCGAATTAGGGTACTTTCAGATGTGCTAGGACGATGAAACTTGGCAGGCATATCTGGGACCAGACCAAAGTAACTTAGAAATAGTCAACTCCCCGATCCAACCACCGTGGGGGGAGTGGAGGGAGGAGGAATTCGGAATATTGACTTCGCTTGAGAGATTGAGATGACACTGGGTGGGAAGAACAAGCATAAGCCCTCGATGCATCAGTGACAGAACCGGACCGGATTCGGGTACTCTGAGGGGAATTGGAGGGAGAGGGGTTCGTAATTCCAGATGTGCTACGACAATGAAACTTCGCATAACATCAGCGACTTGACAAGATTGGCTTAGAAATTGTCACTTCGCAGATCCGGCCATCCCTTAAAGTGCTCATCTTAACCGCAAAGTACACAGAATATATTAAAGCAAAATATTAATTTTCATGATCCCATGATCATTTTTGCCTCAAGGGTATGGCTTAGAAATCAATTTCTCGCTCCCTTAAGGTGGGTCTCTTAAACGACGCGCGAAAAAAAAAGACTTTTGACCAAACGATACATTTATGATCCACGAGGGCCATGATCTTTGTGCCACAAAGGTTTTGGTTAAAAATGAACTTCTAGCACCCTTAAAGGGGGCATTTTAACCGAAAAGTGAAAAAAAAATACTTTGACCAATCATATATATTCATTATTCTAAAGGGCCCTTGGTAGTTTTTGCCTTAAGGGTTTTGATTACAGATGAATTTCTAGCGCCCTTAAAGTCCGCATCATCACAGCCAAGTGCAAAAAAGATAGCCTACTTTTTACCAAACGATACATTCTCGTGATTTCCAATGATCCATGATTATTCTTATCTCAAGGGTTTTGCTTACAAATGAGCACAACATCCTCACGAATTCCTACTTTCATCCTCTTACCTAGCCTTACAAGTGCCATATGAGCTTCTAGCTCTTGCTGGAATGAGTCCTAATTCAGTAGCTGAAATGGTCAGGGAAATGGAAACTGGTCACTATCTGAAAATGTATATTCAAATAATGCATAAAACGGATACGGTTTTATGCATTATTTGAATATATGTTTCAAAGTCAGCCTGGGCTCAAGGAATATTTATCTGAAAATGATCACAGATGAGCATAGAGGCGCCCCTCTAGCCTCCTCGACTGATAATTTTCACCATCATTTTTGAATCACGGGAGGCCGATTCGCCGCGAACACAATTGTCGTGTCAGGACGAAACCATAAGCCCAAATTTAGGAATCCGTGATGTAAATGCTCACTAAGGATAGGACCGACAAACGAATGAGACTAAAAACTACCGACTCGGTATCACCCCAGCTCCGCTTAAACCAAGCAACTTACTTGGAGGGCTAAGCGATGTCGTTACAGTCCTAACGGCCGGTCCTTCTCCCGCTCGCGTCTGCGGCGCAAGCCATGCCTGGTACTTCCCTCCGCTGATCAATCCCCCAATGGTAATGTGGTAGGACTCCGCAGACAATCTCCACCGAAGTACTTCCCGGTCACTGGTCAGTTCTCCTTGCGGTTCAACCGCCTTAAAGTTCCAACTGGTGGGTTCAACGGCCCGCAAGTAGATGGCGTAACCAATCAGGTTGCCATTTGGTTTGAGGGGTGGTAGCCAAGAAGCAATAAGGCTGCTGGAGGAGCTAGCGAGAACTTTGAGACCAGCAACTGGTTCTGGAACTAAGAAAAGATAGAATATGAATGACTAAAAAGGAAGAGACCAGCTAGCTAATCATTCACCGGCTAGCCACAAAATCGACTATTTTTGCGAAACTGGTTGTTTTTAAAATCGACTATTTTCAGGAACAAAAATCGACTGTTTTTATGGAAATCGCGGCCTTCGAACCGACTCGGTTATACGTACCGACCCCGGTACGTGAACTCCCTGGTAAGAGCTGGAATAAGGTTCAGATTGCTTCCCGGGATTGTCTGATCCAGGTTATCTTTTGGTTTTAGGGGTGGCAGCCAAGTTGCTGATGGAGAAGCTAGCGAGAGCTTTAAAACCAGTAACTGGTTCTGAAAAAAAAATGGATCCTCACACCAAGTTTGAACAAAATATCTCAACCCCTTCGAGAGTTATCGTGCAACTGTCAAGTTTCATTTGTGCCTGATGCCCTCCGTTCGAAAGTTTCGCTTGCCTCAAGGTCCCGGATTTCGCCTCCCTCCTATCCCCCCACGATGGTCGGATTGGGGAAAAGACTATTCCCAAGTCAATCTGGTCTGGTCCCTGATACGCCTGCCAAGTTTCCTCGTCCTAGAACACCTGGAAGCAGGGGCGTCGCAAATGCATTTTCGGTGGGGGGTGCAGAGCCAAAATTTTACCGAATCTGTCAAAAATTTTGCCGAATCCTAGAAACTGAGAATTTGAGCTTTAAATTATGGAACAAAAAGGATTACGTAGGAAGAGTAACAATAAAGGGAAGCATGAAGGCGATAAGCCAACTATTAGGCGGCGTTTTGGTGAAGCCCACTTGGAGGATATATTGCCGGGCATGATTGCAGTAACAGCTTCTATCTTTTATAGCCAATAGAAAATGAAATCGAGCGCCGCAGGGGAAAATTTTCGAAATCCAGTTATTTTTCCTCTAGGCTAAAATTTAACCGCTTCTCTTACAAATCATACATCCTAAGAAGTTCCAGGAACCGGATGGAGCGACGTTCCGGCAGCAGCAGCAACTGTAGTCTAGTCAATATACTACCCATAATCACATAAAGTGAGCGCCGCAGGCGAGACTTTTTTTTTGCTTTTTCCTGCTAAATTCAAATTCCATCCAAATCCTAGCTTTTAATGTTTCGAAATCTCAATCCTAAAACTGGCTCAAAACCCCAGTCAAATGACGCGCCCTTGCCCAAAACACAAAGTATTACGAAAGGTGCTGCAGACTGAATTTTCGAAATATTTATGATTTGATTTTCTTTATGGGATCCAAAATAAAAGTAAGGACTATCGATGAAATCATAGACCATCCCTTTTGTCTGCAACCAGTGCTTCACTCGACCTCTTCCGAGTTTCGAGTTTCGTGATAACTTCCGAATCCTGGCAATCATAGCGAATAAATTACCGAATCCCAGTTATTATACCTAATAAGGTTTAGTCCGATAGCATGTTCGGGATTCTGTATAACTACCGTATCCCGGTACAGAATTGTTTTGGTATCGAAAGACTACCGAACAATATTCATATTCGGTACGCTTTCGTCAAAACTGGAACAAAAGTTGGGATTCGGGGTTAATTTCCTAACCCTGAAAATTATACCAAATAAATTACCGAATCCCAATCATGATACCGAACAATTTTGAACCGATAGCTTATTCGGGATTCTGTGTGACTACCGAATCTCCATAAATATACCGAATTGTTCCGGCATCGAAAAATTACCAAATGATTTCAATAAATTCTCTCACCAAGTTCGTGATAACTACCGAACACTGGCAATTATACTGAATCACAATCGATATACCGAAGAGATTTGTACCAATAGCCTATTCAGGATTCTGTGTAACTACCGAATTTTCGTAAATATATCGAATAGTTCTGCGATCGAAAAAATACCGAACAATTTTAGTCGAATTTTGGGCCTTCGGCCCAAACTTTTACCGAATCTCAAAAAGGTGGGGGGGGGGGGGGGGGGGTGCTGCACCCCCACACACACCCCCCTTGCGACGCCCCTGCCTGGAAGTACATTAGCCCGTGATAACCGGAATTCCAAGACCCACCCTTCAACTCCCCCACAGTGCCCGGATCCGATCCGATTATGTCAACGATTTATCTAGCATCTGTGCTTGTTCTTCCCATCAAGTTTCATCCCAATCCGTCCACTCTAAGCGTGTCACGATACTTCCGATACCCCCCCCCCCCCCCCTCGAACTGCCCCCACAGTTGTCGGACCCGGTCCGGACTTACGATGAAACTTGGCAGGCCTTAGGGTCCCGACCAAACTAACTTGGAAATAGTCACTTCCCTGATGCGACCACCGTGGGGGGGATTGGAGGGAAGGGGATTCGGAATATTAATGTATGTGTAACTTTTGGACGGGGAATCGGATCTTAATGAAACTTGATATTCGGAAAGACTTTGTGTCTCGGATGTCATGCTTCAAGTTCGGAACGGATCCGGTTACTTAGGGGGGAGTTGTGGGGGGGGGGCGGATCCAGGCACTGTGGGGGGAGCTAGAGAGAGGGTTCCGAAATTTTGATGATTCCGTGTTAATTTGCTTCCACATGCGCTAGGACGATGAAACTTGGCAGGCATATCAGGGACTCGACAATTTTAACTTAAGAACAGCCGTTTCTCCGAAATGACCATCGTGGGGGGAGGAAAATGACCATCGGAAATTTTGTGACACGCGTTTAGTCGTTGGGATGACATTTGGTGGGAAGAACAGGCATAAGTCCTAGACACAACAGCGACAAAACCGGACCGAATTCGGGCACTCTGGGGGGAGTTTGAGGGGGTTCCAGAATACCGGTGATCGCAACTTAAGGTACTTTCCGATGTGCTAGGACGATGACACTTGGCTTCAACATTAGAGACTTGACAAGATTGGCCTAGAAATTCTAACACCCTTAAAGTACGCATTCTCGTGATTTGCAAGGGTCCATGATTATTCTTATCTCAAGGGTTTTGCTTACAAATGGTTATAACAAACCCCCGAATTGGTAAATTCCTGTTTTGAGCCTCTTACCCAGCCTTGCAAGTTTCATATGAGCTTCTAGCTCTTTTTTTTATGGCACTTGCCTTCCCACCAAGTGCCATATACCGATCACTTTTCAGTCGGTCGGTCAGTCCGGTCCCGATGAAAATTTCTCTAAAAATAGTAGTACGAAGTTGTACGAAAAAGTAGCATCAAGTATTAACTGATGCTACTACATGCTTCTACTTCAAGGCTACTGTGTTACTGCATACTACTTTTTTTTTAGCAAGAATGGATGCTACTATGGCAAGACAGGATGCTACTACATAAGATTGGACAAGTATGAGGCACATTAAATGATAGTATTCTTTGATACTACATAGTATTACGTGCAACTTTTTCGTACAACTAACATACAACTACGCAGGCTACAAATTTTTCATCGGGGTGATCGCGAGTTAGGGTACTTCCAGATGGGCTAGGACGATGCAACTTGGCAGGCATATTAAGGAACCAACCAAACTAACTTGTAAATAGTCACTTCCCGGATCCGACCATCCTGGGATAGTGGAGGGAGGGGGAATTCGGAATCTTCAGGTATGAATGAAAGAATGAATGAATTTATTCCCAATAAAGCCCAAGGGCCATGGCGGGAAACATAACACAATAACAAAAAACAAAATATCATACACTCCGAAAACAAACCAAAAATCAACTTCTATAAAAATAGTTCGCGGTGGGTCATAGCTAACTTCAGGAATCTACCCAGCCTTCGGAGCACACCAAAACACTTACTTCCCGTACTTGAAACCAAATCCCTTTCCTCCCAAAGCTCCCGAAAAAACACTTCCGTTCTTAATTCTTTCAACTCCTCACAATAACATATCAAATGTATCGCATCCTCTTCATCAATACCACACATTGGACAAAAATAAGGACAAGTACCTTTCCTATCTCTACCAATATATTTTCTCCGCATCCCCACCGGAAGAGCGTCCGCCCTAAGACTCACCATCCATCTCAATTCCCCCCCCCCCAATCCCAACTTAAAATATAATTCTTCTCCCCATGTCTCTTTGGCAATACCATACAACTTCAGAGAGTGGTGCTCTTATACACCCCCATGCCATGTCTCAATCTCTTGATCTCTTAGCCTTTCTTTCACTAACTTAGCTTCCTTACCTAGGGGGTAACCTGGTCCCACTCCATCACAGCACAGACCTCCAAAACCACAATCCTCCAATATTTTTTTAACTTGCTGAGTCCAAGAATCCCTTTTCTTACCTCCAAGTATTTTCAAATAAGCCGCTTTCACAACTCTCACTCTTGGCGAACCGCGGAAGGGGTGATCCGATCTAGATGAAACTTGATATTTTGAAAGACCTCGTGTCTCAGATGTCCTATTTTCAGTCCGGACCGGATCCGATGAAAGTGTGGCGGGAGGGGGGGGGGGGGTCGGAGGGAGAACCGGGATCTTAATATACGTATAACTTTTCAACGGGGGATCGGACCTTAATGAAACACACACTTCCAGTCCGTAGCGGATACGGTAATTTTGGGGTGAGTTGGGAGGGGGAAACCAGAGATCGTGTGACGCACTACGAGCGGTGTGTGGGGGGGGGGAGGGGGTCGGGATGAAACGTAGTGGAAGGAACAAGCCCAAGTCCTAGATACATAGTTGACAGGGCATGACAGTATTCGTGCACTTTGGGGGGAGTTGGAGGGGGGAAGGGGGGTAGGAAATTCCGGTAATCCCGAGTTAAGGAATTTCCGGATTTGCTAGAGCGATGAAACTTGGTAGGCGTGTCAGGGACTCGACCATATTCACTTCTCCGATTTGACCATCGTGGGGGAGTGGAGGGAGGAGGATTCCGGAAACTTTATATGTGTCCAACTTTCGAACGGGCGAAACTTGATATTTGGAAACGTGTATTGGTACCTGTCTCAGAAGTCTCATTTCAAGTCGGGACTGGATCCGGTGGCATTCGGGGAGCTGAAAGGGGAACCGGAAATCTTGCGACACGGTCAGAGTGGAGGGGTCGAGATGAAACTTGGTGGGAAAACCAAAAACAGCTTTAGATACATCTTTCACAGATCCGAACCAGACCCGGACACTGTGGAACGGGGGAGGGAGAGGCTGAAGGGGGATCCGGAATTCTGGTGATGACGGGTGTTAAGGTACTTCGAGATGTTCTCATAACTGGACGAGGAAACTATGCTGAAACATTAACAAGAGCTGTAAGCTCATATGGCACTTGCATGGGTCAAGATGATTTGATTGATCAAAAGTAAGTTTCGACTTTGCGGTTGAGATGCGCACTCTAAGGGAGCTGGAAATTCATTTGTAAGCAAAACCCTTGAGGCAAAACTGCTAATGGGCTGATGGGCATCACGAAAATGCATATATTGCTTAAAAGTATTTTTTTTACTTTGCGGTCAAGATTGGTACTTTAAGGAATAATCGGATTTTGGAAGTAGCAATTTCTAAGCAAATGTTGTTGAGTCTCCAATATTCCAGCGAATTTTCAACGTCCTAGAACATCTGGAAGTACCTTAACACGCGATCACCGGAATCCCAGACCCCCCCCCCCCTCCTCCAACTCCACCCACAATAACCGGAGCCAATCCGGTTCTGTAAATGATTAATCCAGAGCATCTGTTTGTCATTCCCACGAAGTTCGATCCAGATCACACCAGTCTAAGCGGGTCAAGTATTTTCCGCCCTCCCCCCAATAATTGCCGGATTCGGTCCGGAAATGAAAAAGGTCACCAGAGAAAAATGTCCTCAGTTTAATTATTAAATTTCACTCGAATCCGATCACCCGTTCCAAAGTTACGCATGACTCAATATTCCGGATTCCCCTCCCTCAACTCCCCCCCCCCCCAAGATTATCATATCGAGGATTTTTTTTTATTCCAAGTCAGTTTGACCGGGTCCCTGATATGCCTTCCAAGTTTCGTCGTGAAAATCCCCCAAAAAACGGAATTCCGGGAAACCCCCTCCTCCCCCCCCTCAAGTGTCCGGATCCAGTCAAATTATGTAAAAGATTTACATGGACCAGATGTTTGTTCTTCCCAGCAAGTTTCACTCCGATACCATCATTCTAACCGTTTCTCGAGATTTCCGGTCCACCCCCCTCCCCAGCTCCCCCGCGGTGCACGTAGCCAATCCGATTCAGCAAATGACTTACCTACAGCATCTGTTTGTTCTTCCCACAAAGTTCCATCCCGACCCCTCCATTCTAAACGGGTCACATATTTTCCGCCCCCCCCCCAATAGTTGCCGGATCCTCTCCCCCCCCCCCTCAAGTGTCCGGATCCAGTCAAATTATGTAAAAGATTTACATGGACAAGATGTTTGTTCTTCCCAGCAAGGTTCACTCCGATACCATCATTCTAACCGTTTCTCGAGATTTCCGGTCCACCCCCCCCCTTCCCCCCCAGCTCACCCGCGGTGCACGTAGCCAATCCGATTCAGCAAATGACTTACCTAGAGCATCTGTTTGTTCTTCCCACAAAGTTCCATCCCGATCCCTCCATTCTAAACGGGTCACGTATTTTCCGCCCCCCCCCCCCCAATAGTTGCCGGATCCGGTCCGGATATGAAAAAAATCATCGGAGAAATGTCCTCTGTTCAATTCTTAAATTTCACTCGAATCCGATCACCCATTCCAAAATTACGCATGACTGAAAATTTCGGATTCCCCTCCCTCCACTCCCCCCCACCATTATCTGATCGACAAAATTTTTATTTTGAAGTCAGTTTGATTGGGTCCCTGATATGCCTGCCAAGTTTCATCGTGAAAATCCCCAAAACCACCATCACCGGAATTCCGGGACCCCCCCCCCCCCATAAGTGTCCGGATGCAGTACAATGGTCTAAAGGACTTATCTAGAGCAGATGCTTGTTCTTCCCAGCAAGTTTCACTCCGATCCCTCCATTCTAACCGTTTCTTGAAATTTCCGGTCTCCCCCCCCCAACTCCCCCCTGGCCACCGAATCCGGTCAAGACTTTAAACGGGACATTACAGATATATATTCTATTCAGTTATGAAGTTTCATTACAATCCGATCATCCGTTCGAAAGTTACACACTTCTCAATTTCCCGGATTCCCCTGCCCTCCACCCCCCCCCCCAAAATGGTCGGATCAGAAAACTGATTATTTCTAAGTTTGTTTGGTCGGGTCTCTGATGTGCCTGCCAAGTTTCATGGTCCTAGCACAACTGGAAGTACCCTAACTCGAAAAAGTGTGACAAAATGCCCTAAATTTTCAAGTTTCCAGCGCCCCCACTTCCCCGCATATAGTCGGATCGGGAAACTGATTATTTCCAGGTTAGTTTGGTCGAGTCCCTGATATTCCTGCCAAGTTTCATTGTCCTAGCTCATCTGGAAGTACCCTCACTCGAAAAAGTGTGACAAAATGCCCTAAATTTTCAAGTTTCCAGCGCCCCAACTCCCCCGCATATGGTCGGATCGGGTCACTTATTATTTCCAGGTTACTTTGGTCAGGTCCCTGATATTCCTGCCAAGTTTCATTGTCCTAGCTCATCTGGAAGTACCCTAACTCGAAAAAGTGTGACAAAATGCCCTAAATTTTCAAGTTTCGAGCGCCCCACTCCCCCGCATATGGTCGGATCGGGAAACTGATTATTTCCAGGTTCGTTTGGTCGGGTCCCTGATATTCCATCCAAGTTTTATTGTCCTAGCACATCTGGAAGTATCCTAACTCGGATATGTGGGACAAAAAACTCGGACCGACCGACAGACGGAATTGTGATCGGTATATGGCACTTGAGCCAAAAACCCGACAAGATTGACTTAGAAATAGTCACAACCAGATCCGACCATCCTAAGCGGGGGGGGGGGGGGGGGGAGAATGGAGGGAAGGACAATCCGGAAACTTGAGGGGTGCATAACTTCCGAAACGGTGATCAGATCTGAATGAAACTTGATAATTAGGAAGAGTACATGACTCTGATTTCTGTCATTCGTGCCTCTAGGATTTTGCTACAAGCAAATTTCTAGTCCCCTTAAAGTGCGCATCTTATAACCGCAAAGTGAAAAAGACAACTTTCGACTAGACGATAGCCTACATTTTCATGATCCCCAAGGGTATTCTTTTGACTAGACGATACATTTTCGTGATCCCCAAGGGAGTCCAAGGGTCTATGAACATTCGTGCCTCAAGTATTTTGTTTACAAAGGATTACGATAAACCACGAGTGAACAAATACCCTCAGTCATCCTCTGACCCTCGCTCTGACCCAACTTCCATATGAACTTCTAGCTCTTTTTTGTATTATATACAATTTAAAAAAAATAGCCCAACTCTAATTGACGACAATTTTCGTTCTTAAATTTTAACGAAACGACACGTATGTGAGTATCACGTATCTCGCATCGATTCAGTTTTGGGCGATATCTATCAGACAAAATATTACAACCGAAACCCAAATATCAATATCGAAAACGATATTTGTACATTTCTAATTATTATAAATAATCTGATATAAGCTACACTTATATATCCGAAATTGGAGGAATATGTTTTTGGTAATTCAGTTTTCTTGTTAAACAAAAGATGAAGCAAGAGGTTTTTTACGGCAATTTTCCTTCTTAAATTTTTGCGAAATGAGACGCATCCCGCAGCGAAACATGGTACCAGAATGAAAATATCGAAACATTAAAACTTCGCACAACACTATACCGATTATCGGAAGTGGATAATATTGAATGCATTGATGTCTGAATAACACAAATATCACCAAACCCAGTGGTTCCCAACCTTTTCCGTACCGCGCACCCCTAAACAAGGTTCAAAAAGGTTGCGTACCCCCATTTTCAGAGCCTGAAAAAGGCGATATTTATGTCATAAGTGAAAAGGCATACACATGTAGAAATATATACAAAATCAATGAGACATCTGAGGCTACGTTGTAGCAAAATTTTTGTCAAATCCCGGCTCGATGTCATTAACGTCAACAGTTTTTACAGTCATCACATTTTTACCGGAGCTTGACATCACTTTTCCACTAAATGGATTTTGAATCCAGTCATAAGTTCTACCCTGTCACTGCAAACTGATAAATAACAGGCACACGAATATTTTTTTGTTCATGCTGTCCTCGGTACTGAAGGTTTTCGAAAAACAGAATATTTTCTTTTATGACAGAATCTCGATAACGGACAAATACTATCATCTGAGCTCCATGTAACACATCCCGCAAATCCATGCTTTCATCAAGCTATCGCAGACATTTTCGTTAATTTTGTTCTAGGCCGGAATGACAATATTACTTGCAATGCCTTCGCTTCTTTTGGAACAATATTGTTTGACACAGGAATTACAGCAGTAGGCTAGCTGTTTCATCAATATTCTTTGATGAATTTCACTAGGGCTTGCATTCAGAGGCGTCACGCATAGGCTGGGGACACCTCTCCTCCTAAGTGGTCGGCCAGTCGATAAAAAGAAACTGGTGCCTCTGCTGGTAATATTAGGCTTTCGGCAATCAAAAAGAAGTGAGGTAATACTTTGAGAACAGATTAAACAGATTTTGGTACCTTTGCGTACCCCTTACAACGGATACGTCAGCTACGATGCTTCATCAGCGATATTTCGGCCCTTCTTGGCAAGGGTCCTCGTCAGGCCGTCAATCCTCCAGAGGATTGACAGCCTGTCGAGGACCGTTGCCAAGAAGGGCTGAAATATCGCTGATGAAGAATTGTAGCTGACGTATCCATTGTAAACATTGTTTGAATAAATGCTCATATGGCACTTGCAAGGCTGGGTCAGATGGAAATGAAGGTTAAAAGTATTATTTTTCACTTTTCGGTTAAGACGCGCCAAACTTGCAAGGCTGGGTTAGAGGATGGAAGTGATAGTTAAAAAGTTTTTTTTTTCACTTTTCGGTTAAGATGTGCACTTTAAGGGTTCTAAAAAATTACTTTCTAGGCAAAACCCTTGAGGCAAAAAGGATCGTGTGCTCATGGCGATCGTGAAAAAGTAAATTTGCTTAAAAGTATTCTTTGTCCTTTCGGTTAAGATGGGTTCTTTAAGGGATGGTCGGATCGGAGACAAATGACGATGTTTAACCCAATGACGTCAAGTTTCTAATGCTCCGGCAAAGTTTTATCGTCCTAGCGCATCTGGAAGTACCTTAAATCACGATCACCGGAATTCCGCACCCTCCTACAGCTCACCCCCCCTCCCTCGGTACCCGAACCCGGTCCGATTCTGTCAGTGATGTACCTAGGACTTGTGCCTGTACTTCCCACCAAGTTTCATCCTGATCGCTTCACTCTCTGCGTGTCACAAGATTTCCGGTTCTCCCCGCCGACCCCCCCCCCCCCCAAGTTCATCGGATCCAGTCCGGACTTGGAATGGGACATCTGAGACATGAGGTCTTTCAAGATATCAAGATTCATTAAGATCCAATAACCCGCTCAAAAGCTATGCATGCCACTAATTTCCGGATTCCACCGTCACCCCCTACCCACGATGGTCGGATCGGGCAAGTGACTGTTTCCAAGTTAATCTGGTCGGGTCCCTGATATGCCTGCCAAGTTTTATCGTCCTAAGCCCACCTGGACATACATTAACTACGGATCGCCGGAATTCTGGAGCCCTCTCCAACACCCCCCCCCCCCCCCCACAGTGTCCGAATCCAGTCCAGTTTTGTCAGTGATGTATCTAGTGCTTGTGCTTGTCTTCCCACCAAGTTTCATCTCGATCGCTCTACTCTGGGAGTATCACACGATTTCCGGTTCCCCCATAAAATAAAAAAAACGAGATTTTCGCGTTTTTTTTCTTGATCAGCTAGTTACCCCTCCAAGATGATGTGAGAGGGAGAAATAACCTTATCCCCCTCCGGCTCCCCCTCCCCCCAGACTCATCGGATCCGGTCCGGACTTGAAATGAGACATCTGAGATACGAGGTCTTTCCAGATATCAAGTTTCATTAAGATCCGATCACCCGTTTGAAAGTTATGATCCATTAGTTCGAAACCCGTTAGTTCGAAAGTTATGATCCGACACTTCCGACAGGACTATCCATCCGAGGCGAGAATAAACAGTATATCCTGATTCACTGTGTCTTTTTCGGGGACACATACCTCCTCCAACCAAATTTTATCGATATCAGAATTTTATTTTACTTTCTTCGGAATTTCCGGTTTTGGCCGGAATCCGGTCAAAGTACTTGTCCGGTGAGAAAATAAAGCTCATATTTGGATTCAATATATACTGATAGCCCTTCGAATTCAGGTTCACACATGGATTCAGCTTGTATTAGTGCTCCTATAAAGATGTTCCGATCGACTAAAGAACTTTACTCCTACCATATTCCCGGTTTTCGCCAGATTCCGGTCAGTCTACTTGTCCGGCGGGAACATAGGTTTCAAATATAGATTCAGCATGTATTCTTACCTCTGAATCGATGCTCTATTCGAGCAACGTTTAACCTCTAATCAACTTCAGATAAAACTTTCACTTAGTTTGGCCGGGTCCGTGAAACGCCTGCCAAGTTTCATCGTCCTATCAGATCTGGACGTACCCTAACTCGCGATCACCGGACCGGCCGAGGTGATCGGTAGATGGCCGGAAGACAAGTGCCATAAAAACTCGTCCAACAAATTGTGCTGTCTAAGAAAAGTGCTCTTACTGTCTTCTAAAGTCTTGCATGTCACTGATTCACTATAGGGCCCTCGTCCAATCTGGGTTGCTGCTGCCACTTGAACAGAGTAAGCTGTGTAGCTCAGTAGACCAGCGAGTGTAGCTGAATTGGAGTTGAACGGTCGCTCTTCAGGCTTTGACTCGGCTAACCAACAAGACATGTATGAACAAGTGTACATTACGCTAGATCAGCCTATTTCTTTTTTTTCTGAGGGGCGGTGGCTAGCCAAACAATTCTACACTGTCAGAAGTTTCATAACAGATAACACGAGGATGCGAACAAATAATGCGTAAGTTGATAGGATGTTAGCTGTTGTGTTTGAAAACGTTATGCATGTTATGCATTACAAGCTTTGTTAGGAAGAGCCAAAAAAGCATCTACTGAATTTATTCCTTATCGTCATGCTGTCGGAAAACTCAGCAGATACTTTTTGGCGGTGTTACGGTTCTTCATGATGGTAACACTTATTATGCATAACATTCTGAAACACAACAGATAACATCCGAAGTATTATCTGTTGAAACCGCGCATCCTCGTATTATCTGTTATGAAACTTCTGACAGTGTAGATTAAAAGGTCAACAACCAAGAACACAAAAGTCTATGAGCTCTTCCGAACTTAGAGCACAGCAATGACAGACCGTGAAAATGTACCATTTGCGTGACTTGTGCAGGTACAACTTGGACTGTGCCACTCTGTGTTTGTGTTTGTAGTGTAGTATATGGCGAAAGCTGACAGAAAGTTGAATAAATAAATAAGTAAATAATCTAGCAATTAGCGTAAAATCTGCGGTTACTTACGGTAACTTACAGGGCTATTGCCCTTTCATCATCTATCAAAACAGGGCTCCTGCCTTTAATCAGAACAGGGCTCCTGTCTTCAGGAAGAAGAAAACAAGGAAGAATAGGAGTCCTTCCCTTCCTTGTCGCTCTACAGAGAACTTTAAAACAAGGAAGGGCAGGACCCCTTGTTATGTTTGGACCATTCTGAACGGGCAGCCATCTGCTGGAGTGGTGTTCGACTCCCAACGAAGCTTATGCTAAAGAAACTAGTTCTTTAGCTTTTCTTTTTCCTCAAGTCTGGATCAGGATCCGTGTTCTGGCAAAGGCAGGACGCCTGTTCTGAAGCAGGTCTTGAGTAACAAAGGATGACTATAGCCAATCTTTATTCTTATCTTCAGTTATGTTTGGACCCTTCTGAACGGGCAGCCATCTACTGGAGGCAGCCATCTCCCACCGAAACTTATGCTGATGAAACTAGTTCTGCTTGGCATCACAGCTTTATGTATCGGCTTACAGTTAATTTTCGCATCGTCTTTATCTCTTTCAAGCGATCAACCCTCCCTATCACAACAGCCCGTTCTCCTACTTGGCTTATTCTGAGTAAAACAAAACATGGCAAAGCGAGCCCTCCCCTGCATTTTCACGACAGAGTGACACAACCAAACAAAATTCCGTCCCCGCTCATGAGTTCTGAGTTGAACATTGAATCTATGAAGAGGAGCATGGGCGCGGAGGCGGCGCCGGGTTCAGAGCTCTGAACCAAAAACTTAACATGGGAAAGATGGAGCTTGCTTAACTGCCTAGATCGTTAAGCTGTGCTTGGCATGCACAATTGTTACTATCTAACAGTTTTGTGTTTGTTCGAACTTTCGAAGACGGTTGACCAAATTAGCTAGCTAGCAAGTTTTGTCTAATAAACCTTACTTACATACTTACTTATTTTACGGATTTTTCTTAGAAACAATGGTGCATACAGTAACGAATCAAGAATTAATCGTGGTAACAACATAGGAAAGAACAGTATACAGAGCAAAATAACACTAGGGAGTAGCGCCAAGACCTATGCTTTCCATGCTTTGCAAACGGGCCATACCCGTGGCGCCGCCCAACTACGCTTGCGGCGTTTAAAGCGAGACAAACTTGCGGTTTTACAAATTCTAGTAAAGCAAAGGTGCGGTCTGCACACAGCATGAAAACAATGGAGGCTGTTTAATTTTTTTGCAATGTTCAGGATATGAAGTTATCGGAGCCAGCTCTGGTGAACGACTGAAGGAGTTTCAGTAGGGACGTTCTCTACCGCTAGTGGTGCTAATACGCTGCTACTAGAGTGTGTCTCAATTTTGTCAAGTCTTGGCGCATTCCCTTAGTTTTATTTTGCTCTGACAGTACAGTACTTACTCAAGACTGGCTCCGCCAATTCCAGCAAGACCGAATAACCTGTTAACTGACCACGAAGCTTGGTGGAGGGAAGTGTGGACCAACTCAGCTTAAGAGTGTTGGGAGACTGTGATACGCAGTTCAAGTCCGAGGGAGCGACAGACGGCACTGAAAAAACAAACCCATCTAGAGCTTTGGGGGAGGGGGGGGGGAGTTCACGGGAGCATTTAGATGCCCGGTTCCCGATGAAAACTTCGACTGTGTAGTTGTACGAAAATTTGCATGTATTGATATGTAGTGGTATGGAATACTTCGATTTAACATGCCTCCGACTACGTTAAACTGAAGTTTAACTGAAAAGCAAACTTATTTTTGCATCATTCAAGTGAATACATCGAGTTATTTGGATCCTGCTAAGAGATTTTCTGCAAGCATATTCTGCTTTTTGATTTTCCACTATCTGCTGTGGTAGTGAGGTTCAGAATTTCTACGGCTGTCTCCACCGCGCAAATTCTACTATGACGCGGAATATTGGAATCTGAACACAAACGGGGCTTTTCAGTGGAAGGTGATAAGCTTGGTGAAGACTACTTAGTGCCTGAACAAAAAAAAATCATAAAGCTTTTTCGTCAAGCATATGACACAGGTAGTACCACAAATCTGACAATGAAATTCCACTATCTGAAAATTGAGTATTCGCGAATAGCGGAGCAACGATGTAACGCATTTTCATCGGGTCTTCAAGCTTCTTTAAGTAAATAAGTGTCTCATCTCTGCCCTTTTCAGGTAAACTTTAAGTAATAGTATCCGATAGCATCCAATCTTGCTGCAGTAGCATCCAGTTTGCTAGTATTAGCATGCAGTGGCAACAGTTACTGCTGCACGCTACTTTTTCGTACAACTCCATGCGACTAATTCTCGAAAGTTTTTCATCGGGTCACCAAAAGGTCGTATCTCCAGATTTTAGGCAAATTGAGTTACCCCAGTGGTTAGATTCTCCGGTCAAAAGTACACATCTCCATCTTCTTGTCAATAACCTACGACGAACTAAGAGCCATCTAGAGTCTCTTATCAAAAAGATGTATCATGAGAGACGTCGTGTCATCCGATCAAAATACTCTTGATGACTATCTCTCCCTGCCGATGCAGAATCTCCGGATACCTACGGAAGAAAGGAAGAAACGGGGTCACAGCTGCGCTGATTCAGGATTTGAGTCATTGAGTTTGCGTCGCTACGGACACGTTTACTCTTTCTTCCTGAGAATTACTGGCGTGTTTTGGACTTAGTCATATAGAGTATTTCTATCTCACGTAAAACTGACAAATGGGGATATGCGATCTTTTGATAAACGAGTATTGATTTAAGAATGACATACAGTTTATTTAGCCAAAGGCCTTATAACCAAGTATATAGTCTAATACCAACTGTATGTCCTACCTGTACATATCTCGTAAGTTCCACGATAAGGTTGTGATTGGTTGATTTTAGAATACCGGGAAGAAATGCCAATCCGCCCCCAGCAATCTCCTCACCAACCATCCTGAGGGAGCAGAGGTATTGCGAAAACCCCCTGACAACAAGAGGTTTCCTTCCTTAAAAGCGCATATGAAATTTCTTCTGGGGGAGGAGCTGGAGGGGGGCACCGGAAATCTCGTGAAATTCTTAGAGTCGAGGGATCGGGATTAAACTTGGTGAGAAGAACAAGCATAAGCCCTAGATACGTTCTTGACAGAATCAGATCATATCGGGGCTCTTCATATCTGGGGGGGGGGGGGAGACTGGAGAGGTTTTCCTGGAATTCCGGTACAATTTTGGACTTCCGAACAATTTTGTGGGAGTTGAGGGAAGGGGAATCGGGAAATTAATGACTACCGTAGTTTGCGAACGAGTGGTCCGATAGAAGATGCTTTAAATCAGTGGTTCCCAACCTTTTCCGTACCGAGTACCCCTAAACAATGTTCGAAAAGGTTGCGTACCCCCTTTTTCAGAACGTGAAAAAGACGATATTTATTATCATAAAGGATAAGGCATACATATGTAGAAGTACTTTGTAGCTATAGTTTTGTCAAATCTCGGCTCGACGTCATTAACGGCAATTTTTTTTTACAGTCAGACTGTTCTGTGTTTGGTTTTGATTTTCTAGGTCAAGCTGCATCACAAACATTTTCGTTAGCATAATTCGCAACCTGAATGACAATATCACTTGCAATGTCTTCGAGTCTTCTTGAAACAGTACTGTTTGACACAGGAACAGATTTTACAGCAGTAGGTTATCTGATTTGGAATAAACTTATTCATTGACTTTTACTAGGGCTTGTAATAAGAGCCGTCATGCACGGGTTGGGAACACCCATCCCCCAAAGTGGTTGGCCAGATGGTTAAAAAGAAACGAGTCGGCGCGAAGCGCCGTGATTTGTCGTAAAAAAATTTATTTTTTTAAACAGTCGGTAAAATGACCAGCCATTCAGTAAAACAAACCCAAAAAACATTTTGACTGGCGATGCCTCGGCTGGTAGTTTTAGGCTTTGGGCAATCAAAAATGAGCGAGGCGAGATTTTGAAGCTACAGACTAAATCGATTTTGTTACCTTCGCGTACCCCTTGCAAGGGTCTCGCGTACCCCTTTGGGTACGCGTACCCCCGGTTGGGAACCACTGCTCTAGATGATCGGAGGCGATGCCGAAAATACTCAGACTCTAGTGAAACTAGATATCATATTTCTTGGTCCAACCCTAAGGGGGGTTGAAGGGGGTATTTTTAACATAGATGTTTCTTCAGCCCAAGCTGACTGCGAATCATCTCTGACGGTGCAAAACGGATAAGTCAGCTACATTTTATTAGAGCTATATTTCGGCCCTTCTTGACAAGGGTCCTCTTCAGGCTCAAGCCGGAAAATGAACTCGTGGAAAAACAATTAACGATTCTTCCTTAAATATCTGATTTTGTGAACTTCTTTTCTGAAAGTTGGTTGGAGTTAAAGCTGGTGCTGTGATTTCATTCTGGACACGGCTACTGTTTTTGCTGTTCCATTGGGTCATCAAAAGGGTAGAGATTCTTCTGCATTTTGGTTTTAGAGTCACCTGTTTCTTCTTCTTCTTTCCAGCTAAGATGGATACTTGTCGGCGGCATGTATGGGCGATTTGTAGTTCCGTACTTCGGTGATAGATGTTCCTTCAGCCCAAGCTGACTGCGAATCATATTTGACGGTGCAAAATATAGCTCGAATAAAATGTAGCTGACTTATCCGTTTTGCACCGTCAAATATGGTATTTTTTAACGTTCTCATCTATTTTCTTACACCACCTGCTCGTCACAAGTGCCATATGAGCTCGTAGCTCTTGTTTTTTATATGTTGGTGTAACCTTGGGAGAAAGTGGCTCTCAACCTGGCCCTGAAAGAATAAGCTTTGCGAACGACACTCACCGTCTTCAAGGGTCCTAGACGATACTAGCGTCGAATTGGGCCCAAAACCCGCTTCATTTCCTGCTTGCACGATAACATAGTACTTGGTATAGGCACTCAAACCGGCAAGAGTGGTTTCGGAAGTCCCAGAAGATGAATACGGAGGTTCAAAAAGAACGACAGTTTCATTGGCCGACCTGGAATGGGATGGTACATCATAACACCAGTAATATGGATACAATAAACAGGCTTTTGCTACTAATTGCTGCGATTCCGGCAAAAGCCAGACATTGTGTAGAAGTAAAAGCTTATTCTGAAGTAAATTAGAGCGTCGATATATACATGCTGAATAGTATCTGAACTTTATTTTCCCACCGGACAAGTACATTGACGGGAATCCGGCGAAAACCGGAAATTTGGTAGAAGTACATGTTTATTCAGAAGTCGATTGGAGCGTCGGTATAGGGGTAGAACACATGCTGAACCCACATATGAACTTATCCTCGCCGGATATGTAGCTTGACTGGAATTCGGCCAAAATAGAGATTTGGAAGAAGTAAAAGTTTTCTTTGAAGTCGACTACAATGGTTAGAATGCCCGGAAAAGAAACAGTGAATCGTGTAATCTTAACTGTTTTCGCCTCGGATGGACAGTGAAATCCAAGTCTGGTCAAAACAAGATGTTTACGAATGAACCTTGTCTGATAGGATTTTTGCTATAAAGTATTACCCAACTGACCTGGTTACGTATTTTATTAGGATGATATCAAAGTTTACGGGGTTCGGCAATGACCGAACATCGGGAAGACCCGATCGTCTGTATTAGAGAGATCAACAAAAATTCCACATCGAAGCCCTGGTTCTTGTTCTTATAAGTCATTTTTGGACTGCACTGTAAAAAAAATCTTTCACTATTCGCTACTGGGATTAATCTTGTTTTTACTGAGATAAGATTATCTCTGATTTGGATTAATCTTATCCCAGTAGAGATAAGATTAATCCCAGTAGCAAATACTGCAGTTAACTATAATCCTTACTCGGAGAAACTTTTTACAGTAGTTGCGTTTTTGATCGCCTGTGTAAGGTCCCCTGTGAGTTCGCCGTTGAAGCTTAGTTTCTGTTTTTACACTTAGTTCGCCTGACGCCTTCGCCGTTTCAAGACGCAGGTGAGTAAAAATGGAAAATAAGCATCCCGCAAATCATTCATAAAGTCGCCTAAATAAGTCGGTAAAGGTTAGTTACATTTGAAAGTGAAAAGGCAATTCTTGTAGTTGAAATATACAAGTTGTAATAAACCATTTCCAAACACACTTTCCAGGACTTTCAATTTTGTTGGGTTAATTTATTCATGACAGGCGAACTCGGACCGGGAACTGCGTCTGCGCCACAGTTCGCCGTTTCACTCGCAGGTGTTGTAGAACCGAGAACTGACACGGTCTCCGTTCCAGCAAAAACGACAATTGAACAAACTGCGAACTCGGAAGGTGATCGAAAACGAGAAATAAGAAGAACTGAGATCAGGACCGGCAATCAAAAACGCAACTAGTGTGGTGACTGCTCACTCGTGTTATAAACCGTTTTCGGACTCACCAGTGTCTGGTTTCACCTACCGGTGCGGACTCACCAGAACCGTTTAGGCCAGGGTTGCCATGTAAGACAAAAACAAATACCAAATCATTGAAAAAAAAAAAAATCAAAATTGCGGCCAAGCCTCGATTCAACTTTTGTGATTTTAGCATATTTGTGATAGAAACAGGCAAAAATAACCAAATTGGTGACAAATCACCAACCGTGACAACCCAGACTTACCCAGCTTCTCGCATGATGAGGCGGAATTGAATGCTTTCCGAATACCAGGTGTCCCTAGGCGGAGCGTCCCAGCGGACCTTCAGGGCGCTGCTCGACAAAGGGACCAGGGAGGCGTCGACTGGCGCTTTGCTGGGTGGTTCGGTAAGCGTTGCAACCTCCAACTCCTGGACCAAAATTATATTCTAAGCCAAACTTTTGACATTTGTTTTCCTGGACACGATACAGGCTAGAATGACCAAGAACAGTTGAAAATTCTTCGCGTTTTTCTATTCCTCTATCGTAAAACATATGTTACATCCAGTCATACACGAATCCTCAATTGTGGTTCAAGGTTTATTTATTCTTACTATAACTGATACATAAACATTAATAATACGATACTCTGCACTTATAATTATTTCAGGGTTTGCACCGGAGAGAAGAAGAATATCGAATGGGTCAGACCCTTCCATAAAAAAAAAAATCAATAAAACAATATCGACCCAACGCTGAGTAGAACGATCACCACGCGAAATCGCCAGCACGAAGCGAAATCAGCCCAAACGAAAACAAGAACAAAAACAACAACGGAAGTATTACAATAGAAGTATTGTTACCTACACTCTCAGAAGTTTCATAACAGACAACAAAATGTTGTCTGTTGTGTTTGGAAATGTTATGAAACTTCTGACAGTGTACTTTGTACCTTAAAATCAGACCAAGAGTCATCCGCTCATTTTTAAATAACGAGGCTAAATTCGGGACCGTTATTTAACGTCAGTTTTCGAGGTAAAAACCCGGATTGAGACAATAATTTCATCCTGTGAATTCTTCATCCTCCAACTCAGTTTCAATCCCCGGTTCTCAAAGTTACCGTACGGGCGTTTGAAGGGATCCAAATGGAAATAGATCTTCCTACACATGAATCTGATGTTGGTAGTTTTTTTTTCCACTCAGATCCCCCTTCCTTAGCTAGATGGACTGACTCTTACATGTATTGAGCCGCTTTCGATTTACCCTTGTCTCGGTCCTGTCTCAGTCCTGTCAGCCAAATGCCTTTTTATTTAAATGCCTTGTCCGCTTAATTTCGTTTTGTTTGTCCTTTCAGCTGACAATACTCTTGATCAAAGACAGTAAAAGTGGGAAAGACCGGACACTCCCGTAAGCCCAATGAGTCACAACAATCAGCGCCTTCAGCGGATGTTCTTTCGTTAAAAAATCGCTCTGTTGACATTTTCTTCCATCGCTCTCCGCAGAATCATCATCATAGCACGTTTTGTTGATTTTTTTTCGTTCCATTTTATGACGAGCATCATCTCTCCATTCAGATTTCCTCTTTAATTGGAATAAAAAACAAGAAGGAAAAGAATAAATCGCTTTTCTTATGGAAAAAATGTTGGATTCACGATTTCGCATCAGTTAATGTCGACAGACATTGCCTATTCACGCTTGCTTTGGTTATAGTAATCTCATACCGCTCGAAATTGGACAAAGTCCAAACGCTAGGCAGCGCTTCGATCGATTTTCAGAGACCCGATTTTAGCGAAGTCACCGGTCTTTCCCACTATTATTGTCTTTGCTCTGCTCTCCTTGCCGATGCAAAATCGCCGGGTACCTAGCGAAAGAGCCAGAAGCGGTATCACGTCGGGTATCGCAGCTGCTCCTGAAGATCGCCGTGATTGTTTGACATAGGATTTGAGTTGTTGAGTTTGAGTCGTTACGGAGACGTTTACTCCTTCTTCCTGAGGAGCACTTGCGTGTTTTGGGCTTAGTTATATAGAGTACTGTCAGTGCCCGGTCAGACAGGACGCCGTGAATAGTTGCGTTTTTTCTGATACCATGGTATCTGTTACCACGGTCTAGAGTCGTTTTTGCAGTTATCGTGGTATCTGATACCACGGTCAAAAGGCGTTTTTGCAGATATCGTGGTATCTGGCCAGTTATCGTGGTATCTCCCGCTCTTGTGTTTCCCACAAGTTCGTTTTTCCAACTTGAGCGGTATTGAGCCTGAAGAGGACCCTTGCAAAGAAGGGCCGAAATATAGCTCCAATAAAAATTCAGCTGACGTTTCCGTTTGCACCATCAAATATGATTCGCAATCAGCTTGGGCTGAAGGAATAGATACCATGGTATCTGCAAAAACGCAACTAGTAACAAGAAGACAAGACCGAGACAAGGAGGACTCAAATCGAACGCAGCTTTGGTTTCGTTAGCTCCTAAGAACAACGCATTCTATTGGCTAAGGACTTCAAAATACCTCACTTGGCACACTGTCTCCAAGGGCGTTACTGGCGATCAGACGAAAAGAATACGAAGTTCCGGGCTGAAGGTCAAGCACCCATGAAGATACCTCAGAGTCGGTCAGAAGTACTTGATGCGGCTGAGAAGACCAAGGGACTATAAAAGGACAAATTTACAGACCGAATAGCAAGGCAGATTCGCAGAAATTTCAGTTAAAACAGGCACGAGAGGATGCTGGGAAACAGAGGCGTTACTAGCCAAGATGTTTGGGTGGGGGGGAGGAGGAGGAGAAAAATCGACTGTTTCCAAAAAAAACAAATCGACTGTTACTACGAAAAATCGCGACATTTCGCGCCAATTTTTTACCGACTGGCTGGCAATATTGGGGCGGGGGGGGGGGGGGTCCCCTCCCCCATACGGGACGCCCCTGCTGGGAAACACAGACATGAGCGCCGAATTGACGAGGTCTAATGTGGCAAATCGCCTGCTTTACCAGAGCCTAGTTTTTGTTCACGCTGCAGGTGCACTTCTCGGCCGCTTCCGGGCTGATTCTTTCTGCATTCATATTTGTCCTGAAGTGCTTCCGAGGAAGACGGCAGCGCTTATCGAGAATCGCGGACTTGCTTACCGACCAACTCCGTGCTTCCCTGCAAGGTGCTGCTTCAAGCAAGAAGAAATCGTGCAGGCAGTGAATCCGAAAACGCATCTTCTGCTGAATCAAAAAAGTGGTGCAGCAGCGATGCACAGCACTATTGCAACAAAAACGAGGCTGCCAAAGAGCCGTTTTCCCAAACCTAATATTTCCATCTTCTTGTCCTAAGATGTTAACGATTCCCAAGTCAAGCTTGGTAAATTACCAAGTTAACGTCTGCGCGCCGCTTCCTCGTTACTCGTATAATGAAAACCCGTTCATGATCCCTTCTCACTCCCGTTATGGTCTCAACGATTCCACGACATGGCTGGGCTCCATAATCTTTGTGCAGCTGCGTTGAAAATTGTTTACCATTTGAGTTAGTACGTATATACTGATACTGATTACTCCACAATCTCTTTGCAGCAGAGCTGCTGCGGATCGAGCAAACCCGAGTCCGAGACAAGTCCGAGTCCTTGAAAAAGGCGTCTCGAGACGAGTCCAGACTCCGAGTCCACAAGCTCTGCTATGCAGGTGTTTTGCCATTTGTTAATATTTGCGAGTTACCAATATTTTATAAGCCTTTCATCATCAGATTAATACCTAACCCCCCCCCCCTCGAAGATGAGTTTACGACCCTACGATGCTAACGACTCCAGGGCAAGACCGGAGTGGAGTCGTGGATAATATTTTCCTCACCTACCGACTTCAAAACTAAAACAGTCCGGAATTTGTTGCTGCGTATTTGGCAATGCAAAACGGATACGTCAGCTGAATTTTAATAGGAATTTGGCTCTAAGAAAATTCAGTTGACGTATCCGTTTTGCACTGTCACATATGATTCGCAGTCAGCTTGGGCTGAAGGAATGGGGCCCTTTGGGCTCCGGAAGCCTTGGGTCCCAAACAGTCGGGGACACAGAGAGCCAGGACCCATAGGCAGTTGACAGAGTCTTGGGCCCTCTTTTAAAAAATTTAGCAAAAAACACACTTGACTTCTATTATTATTATTTATCTGAATCCTTCAAAACTGAAGAGTAGTGTACGAAAAGGAACAACAACATAGCAATCAAACTCACTCATACTTACACACTAATAAATTAGCTGACCGTTAAAGATAAGCTAGCCTGCAAAATCTACAATGGAATAGTGGAAAAAATAAGTTCAATATTCGCATCACTTTATTTTTTTTATTTTACATACTTGACTTTAGACAGTAGACAGGCAGACTTGAGGCGTTTTTCCGCGATGATCCCGGATTATAACTCTTGATAACTGATTCGTCAAATACACAGCAAATAGGTTATCTCAGATCACAAAAGACGATCTGAGGAACTTGAATCCTGAATCTTCCTCCGTTGCAAGATTCCGACCTGACTATACAAAAATTCGGATTGTCAGAGAAACTATTATAATCTGGATTATCGGAGAAAACGCCATTCGGAGAATCTGCCGTCAATCTAGATCGTCGCGGAAAAACGCCTTTGGAAATGAAGTAGGCAAGAACCAACTATACTTATGTACACATACTATATTTAAATTTAGTATTTCGACCCCTGGCCCGGGTCTGGGTCCTAGACTGCGGTTTAGTTTCCCCTACACTGTAAAAAGTTTCTCCGAGTAAGGATTAAAGTTAACTGCAGTATTTACTTCTGAGATTAATCTTATCTCTACTGGGATAAGATTAATACGAAGTAGAGATAATCTTATCTCATTAGAGACAAGATTAATCCCAGTAGCAAATACTGCACAATTTTTTTTTACATGTAGGCAGTGTTTGCGTCGTCAAGAAGAAACTTGTAGGAACCAACACGATCGCCGACAGATCCCGCTAGCGGAAGGCCCTTGCGAATAAAGAAGACATCATCCACCTCCTATTGGCCACATTCCCGTACAGCGCTTCCAATCGGTGTAGTTTCTGTTAATCCCCCGGCTTACTGACGAAACGTCCCCATGACAAAACGTCCCCTGGCGAAACGTCCCCATGACAAAACGTCCCCGTGACAAAACGTCCCCATGACAAAACGTCCCCTGGCGAAACGTCCCCATGACAAAACGTCTCCGTGACAAAACGTCCCCATGACAAAACGTCCCCGTGTCAAAACGTCCCCGTGACAAAACGTCCCCGTGACAAAACGTCACCGCGACAAAACGTCCCCGTGTCAACCCCACGGCAAAACCGTCCCAAAGCATAGACTTTTAAGTTCGCCTCGATCTTCAGGTGGTTTTCGAAAGTTTATATTCTAAAAACAAATTTTGTCTGCCTTGATGACGCAATCATAGGCCTAGCTATCCCTCAGCGATGAATATAAAATTCTATAGTCGGGCACGTTTCGCCATGGGGACGTTTTGCCAGGGGACGTTTTGATCAGGGACGTTTTGTCTTGGGGACGTTTTGTCATGGGGACGTTTTGTCACGGGGACGTTTTGTCGGGGACGTTTCGTCAGGGGACGTTTCGAATGGGGACGTTTTGTTGACAATCCAATCCCCCTATGCCTCACCGTCAGCACTTGGATCAGACATGGTAAAATCGATCCACAGGTTAGTGGGTGGAAAACCTGTCATCTGTGTCCCAGGTAATGGAGGTTTCTCATATATCTCGGCAGCAGAAAGTGAAAGTGACCCACTATCCTATGGATCCGACTTTTTACTATGTCTACACAAATGTCGGTTATGAAGAAATGGGGGACTAACACAAACTAGTCCACTTCGGGTGCTGAACTGTAATAAGGCCAATTCATCGTAAAAACCAATCGAGAAACTTACCACTAACGCCTCTGTACTGCAGTTTATATTGACGAACGGGAGAATTGCCATCTTCAGCGGGAGTCCAAACTAGATTTACTGAGCGACTTGTTACTTCTTCGACCTGGAGATGACGCGGCGACTGCGGGGGCTCTAAACGAAATAACGTCTAGTCAATCTCGATTTTACTGACAATAACAATACATAGATGGCACTTTACACAAGGGACTATTGGTCACGGTACTAAGCCGAGTACTGGGAGGCCAGGCCGGGTTAGTCGCTCGGCGAAGCTCGTCTTCAGCAGACGTGAGACTTTGTAAAGTGAGTTAAGCGTCAACCAAGATGCCAATAAATACTGGGCAAGTGCTATTAGTTATGGATGACATGGATTTTGACGATTTAAGTTTTCCGTGGAACTCCTTAGAGGGGCAACAGATTACAGCGGTTGACCGTCCGGCTTTATTGATATTCTGCACAAAGAAGCTGGAACTTACTGAGAGGCAGCTGTCAATCATCCTTCAGTCAAAGGACGACGTGATTCCTAACTCGAAGTTGATGTAAATAGCAAATGTGATAGTGGAAATAACAAAGACGACAGATTCTACAACCACGGTTTCTGCCGAAGGTCCGACACAACAACCAAGTACTTCAAGCGCACCGCAAAGTGCAGATGCTCAGGTAAAAGCCACTAGGAGTGTTACCATTAGTATGTTAGAAATTTAGAATGATAGATAAATGAAACGGTTGAGTATTTTAGTATTCCCTCAACCAAGATGGACACCTCTTAATCTTCCATCTGTTTTTTTTTTTTTTTTTTCTCTTCTACAATCGTTACCCTTTATCGTTCACGCTAGCCTACGCCATGCTTCGCCGAGCGACTAACCCGGCCTGGCCTCCCAGTACTCGGCTTTGTAATATAATCCGAATCCTGGTCAGCCCGGCCGGGGGATTTAGATATGGAGGATAGCCCACCTTCGTCTAGAATACGGCCTTTCTACCTTCACCTAGCCCTCAACTATTCTTCGTTGGGCTATCCTACATATCTAAATCCCCCGGCCGGGCTGACCAGGATTCGGATTATATTACAAGTCCCTTGTCTAAAGTGCCATCTATGTATTATTATTAATTTCCGTGACATGGGGATGTGAACTGGTTAGATGAATTCGCCTTCGTGTGGGCTCACTGTTCCTATGGCCGGCTTCTACCAGGATATTGTAATGGTTTGCGAACTCTGTTCACAAGCCCCTCGGTAGCTCAAATCGTCAGAGCGCCTGCCTTATGAGCAGAGGGTCCTGGGTTCAACTCCCGGCTAAGGAGCAATTTTGTCTTTCATTTCACTACTTATAAAATTTAACTGACAAATCCAGACGTTAACAGGTGCTAAAAATAACTGATCAAACGTGTAACTTATCTTACATTGAAACAACTCTCGATCTGATTTTTGATTTTCCGGCTCGAAATTTTGCTGGGAATCCAACCCCAAATAAACATGAGGTATTTTGTTAAGAAAGATAGACAACTTCGCTGAGGACCCTTCTCGTACAGAGTGCTAGGGGCGTAGGCCTGAGGTTCTATTTATTCAGATCTCACTTTCAATTATGAAACTACCGTAAAAAAGACAAAAAAGACACGCGAGTTTCAGCTTATGAGGCGTAGCGACTGTCGGCCACACCTCTTTTTCCGTATAAACATTCAGAAATATATGGGACAGAAATATGCCACGAAAAAACGCAAAAAATAATTTCTATAGCTGCGTTCTTTGTCATGGGAGTTCTCACCGGTGGTCTCTTATAAGCAGTTTTTGCATCCACCGGTGACTAATCATCAGTCTTATAACCCGTTTTTGAACTAACCGGTGTCTGGTTTTATCTCACCGGTGCGGACTAACCAGAACCTGCTCGGAAACCCGACTTTACCGAGGAGTTAGCAAATTTTCGTCAACTCACCGGTGAACCAAAAAACGTTATAAGAGAACAACCGGACACTGGTGACAAAACACAAGAGGCAGCACGAAGTGCAACGAACGCAGCTTATGTGCTCGAGGCGCGGAGATCACCTATAAAGTTTGACTGCTTGATCTCGAGGGTGGAAAAGTACGGTTCGTTTTTAAATACAAAATTACAAATTTTATGAATAGCCTACCTGCGTATCCGAAGAAACTGACAAGGGTTGAAGAAAATCATACTGAATGGTGCTAACCTTGAACTAGAAGCTGGATATTCTTTTCATCCCTTCCAAACACATTGGTGGCGACGCAAGTATAGGCTTTTGTGTCGCCTTTAACAGCCAAGTTAATGTTCAGCTCTGAAATGACTGAGCCATCTTGTCGCGACCGGGTCTTGGATGATATCCTGAAAAATCAGAGCGAGTCTAAAGGCCCTTTTCCGCGACACAATTGTGGGCCACACACTTCTGAGTGTTTATCGCGGAAACACGATTGTGTGCCACACAGTCGAGCTACTAGCCACCTCTCTGTACAAAAAGCATCCTCAGTTTTAAGTCTATTTGCTTGAAAAAGTAGTTAGCTTTATTGTTTAGACACTATTCTGCTGTCTGATTGAGGCTAGTAGGCTAGTTGAGGCTAGTGTGTGATTCACAGTTCCTTCTCAAGCGCATCCAGGTCCCTATTTAAGAATTTTCCGGTCGAACACGTAATCCACGTAACGTAATCCAAACTAGATTGCCCTAATGAACTATAGAAAGGACCTAGCATTATTTGTCGACGAAGTTGAGTTGAAGTTGATGTTGAAGATGATGTTGAAGTTGATGTTGAAGATGATGTTGAAAGATTGATGTTGAAGTTGAAGTTGATGATGAAGATGAAGTTGCGCCAAAGTATTCCTCCGAATCGGGAGCCTTATTGATTACGCTTTGATAATGATTCCCGAAACTCAAGCCACTGTCAGAAGTTTCATAACAGATAACACGAGGATGCGCGGTTTCAACAGATAATGCGTAACAGATAACACTTCGGATGTTATCTGTTGTGTTTGAAAACGTTATGCATGAAACGGTATGCATAACAAGCTTTGTTAGGAAGAGACAGAAAAGCTTCTACTGACTTTATTCCTTATCGTCATGATGCCGGGAAACTCAGCAGATACTTTTTGGCAGTTTTTCGGTTCTTCCTCATGGTAACGCTTATTATGCATAACATTTTGCCGATAATGATGCCGAGGTCTTTTTCGGCGGAACTCTTTGTTAGTTGAGAACTTTCTATTGCTTAGGGGACTGAAAAATCTGCATTCCGAGGACTACGTTTGTATTAAGCTTTGGTCATGATTCCTGAAATCCAGGCCAATATCGATAACAATGCCGAAGTCTCTTTCGGCGAGACTCTTCGTTAGTTTAAAGCCGTCTATTATGTATAGCGGGCTAAAAATGTCTGTTTTTCAAAGAGTAGCCTACCACGTGACTCTTTTCTTTGTTACTCTCCCTCATCTAAACTCTTCATTAGCTGAAAACTGTCTATTATGAGCGTGTTCCATCCTACTTACCGTAGTTACCACGCATAACGTCACAAATTCTGCTCTTTTTTCGTCAAGGCTGGAACGACTTTTCTATTTTCCAGCGGAATATCATGACACGGGTGAATCTGACCAATCACGTGACAGAGATTCGTGGTTACTACGCTTACCACGCTCCCGAGCGTGGTAAGCAAATAGTTAATAATAGTTACTATTTCGACAAGGCTGGAACGGTCAGCGTAGTAACTTTTCGTGAGGTTGGAACGGATTTAGTTACTAATAGTTACTATTGGTACGACGGTGGAACACGCTCTATGTAGAGGGCTGAAAAAGTATGTTTTTCAAGGACCACGTGACTAATTTCTTTCTCCACTCTCTCATCCAGTGCCGATTTTTTCCACTATCGATTATAATGCCGATGTTTCTTTAAGCGAAACTCTTCGTTAGCTGAAAACTGTCTATTGTGTAGAGGTCCGAAAAAGTTTGCTTTTCAAGGGTACAACGAGACTCTTTTTATATCCATCAGCTACTCTCTCATCCCGTGCTGAATTTTGTCCAAGTGTATCACCACTGTTACATAAATGTTACATAAATACATTCTTCACCGTCTAGTAGCCTGAACGGAATCGAGAGATCAGTTACTACACTACTTTATTTACATCACTAAATTAATATCATGAGGTTAACATCAACGATTGTTGAAACAGGATATGGCCTGTACCATTTGTAGGTACTTGTAAATGTAATTGTAATATTGACAAATTTGTGCACGATAACAATCTTCAAGTTTGGTTTAAGTGTGAGGTGAGTGAATAAAATAGCATTCTAAAATTTCTATTTCATCTCTCTTTCCTTCGGAACAAAATCCCTACCCAAAATTATTAAGCTCATGTCATGGAAAAACGATTAACCGAAACTGAACGGGACGGAGCTTAGACCCTTCCTTGATCATTTTACATATTCTGCTTTTCATATCAGGGGAAACCGGAATCCCTTGGTTTCCAAGCATCGCTTTAACCTTCCATTGTTTCCAGAATCTCTCCAAGATACTCGATCGTCTGTCTAAATACTCTCAAGACTATCTTGCTAGGAAACTGTGCTATGAAGGTACGTGGTTCGAAGAGAGGGGAAGACGATATTAGTTTATCCGCTAATGTTCGAACTAGACTGTAAGGTAACACCTCCCGTGAATATATTGCTGAAATTGTCCATGGAATTCAAATTGCAAAGGTTGCCAAAGAGTAAGATGGAGTAATATTTATAAGGCTGCATTTAATTCCCGTGTTACAGGCAGAGGCGTTACTAGCCAAAATGTTTGGGGGGGGGGGGGGGACGAGGCATTTACTGACTGGCTGGTAATTTTTACCGACTTTTTCTACAGAAAAAACGACTGTTTTCAGCAACAAAAATGACATTTTTGAAAAAAATCGACTGATTTTCAGAAAAACCGACTATTTTGACGAAGAATCGACCATTTTTCAGAAAAAACGACTTTTTTCACGAAAAAAAATCGACTGTTTTGACGAAAAATAGCGGCGCTTCGCGCCGATACGAATTTTTTTTACAGACTCGCCGGCAGCATTGGGGGGGGGGGGCGTCCCCCCCCCTCCTCCCCCCCCCCCCCCAGTCGTGACGCCCCTGGTTACAGATAGCCTAATGAACTTGTGCAGAATTGCCAAGTTGGCAGAGCAGCCCGATGAAAATTATCAAGAATTACTTATGTGGAGTTGCAAGCTTTAATAGCATATAGTCGTAACTGTTACTACTGCATGCTACTATTACCAAGACTGGATGCTACTGCAGCAAGTCAGGATGCTACTGGATATACACTACTGCTTAAAATTGGCCTAGTCTGAGGCAAAGACAATAATAGTGGGAAAGACGGGTGACTTCGCTAAAATCGGGTCTCTGAAAATCGATCGGAACGCCGCCTAGCGTTTGGACTTTGTCCAATTTCGAGCGGTAGATGATTAATATAATCAAAGCAAGAGGGCGTGAGCAGGCAATGTCTGTCAACATTAGCTGATTCGAAATCGTGAATTCAACATTTTTTCCATAAGAAAAGCGATTTATTCTTTTCCTTCTTGTTTTTTATTCCAATTAAAGAGGAAATCTGAATGGAGAGATGATGCTCGTCATAAAATGGAACGAAAAAAATCAACAAAACGTGCTTTGATGATGATTCTGCGGAAAGCGATGGCAGAAAATGTCAACAGAGCGATTTTTTAACGAAAGAACATCCGCTAAACGGCGCTGATTGTTGTGACTCATGGGGCTTACGGGAGTTTCCGGTCTTTCCCACTTTTACTGGCTTTGGTCTGAGGCACATAAACTGATAGTATTCTGTACTGTTACATATCAGTACATTCAACTTTTTTCTCACAGGCTACAAAATCTTCATTGGGAGGCACCCGAAGGCTCCACTCCTTTTACGGGCCTCGCGACAAAAATACTCAACAACACTGATGTGACCTTGAAAGAAATTCGCCATCTAGCTTTCCAAAATTATCGCGGTGCAAGCAGAGATGGGCGAATCCAAATCCGGATTCGAACCCAGGGTTCGTCCTTTTGGAAGGATTTGAATCTTCTGTTTGTCAGGCTGGATTCACCTTCAGTCTTAAGAATCCGCCCAAATTTCTAATCTACATCCTTCCAGTTTCGCTTCCAAATTTTTGCACAGTGGGCTTAGGCAATTCAACTTTTTGGTCTCTACCACCAACCATCCTCAGTGGTCTATCGCGCGTTATCTGATCTCGCGACAAAATACTCAACAACACTAATGTGACCTTGAAAGAAATTCGCAATCAAGCTTTCCAAAATTATAGTGGTGCAAGCAGAGATGGGCGAATCCGAAACCGGATTCGAATCCAGGGTTCGTCCTTTTGGAAGGATTCGAATCTTCTGCTTGTCAGGCTGGATTCGGGCTCGGGTTCACCTTCAGTCTTACGAATCCGCTCAAATTTCTAATCAACATCCTTCCAGTTTCCGCTTCCCAATTTTTGCACAGTGGGCTTAGGCAATTCCGATTACCTCTGATTTTTAAACAATAACCTATGTATATCATTTGATTTTTGTAAACGTCGGATTCGAATCCTCAGCATGAAATGGTGGTTCCGATTCGGATTCGTACCTACCCATGGATTCGGATTCGAATCCTTTCATGATCGGATTCACCCATCTCTGGGTGCAAGGTAGGTAAACTATAACAGCACTAGCCTTGATAGGCCACAATTGCGGTTCGGATCTCCGACTCTCTGCCCTCAACAGTGGGAAGTTGTGTGCTTTCGAGCATCCTGTCCAGATTTATCCAGGCACCCATTTGAAGCTTTATGAACTTTGGCCTTTTCTACAGCGTCACGCGATTAACCCCTTCCCGAACCAAACGGTGGGCCCCACCGAGACTCGAACCAGCTACTACTTAGTTCAGTTGTGTCCCATCAGGAGGGGGACTCGAAATTATTTTTCTTGAATTAGGGCGATTTTAAATGTATTGGTTATAGGGTTGTTGCGGTGTCAGGTATACATTTTTGTTCCTCTATGGCCCAATGGGCTTTATTTTGGAATTATATATATTCCGGCATTTTTGATAACTCTATAAGACAGAAAAATTTAAATGTATCACGATTTATTATTTCAAATATTGTAAATTTCTCTTGTACCTTCCTCGACGTTATAGGAATTCCCGTATAACTGCAACTTTATTGCCCTCTAACCCTTGTGCAAAGTTATCTTCAATTGCCCAGGACCATTCAAGTTTCTGCCCTTGGCCATTTCTCTGCATTCCATCTCGGAAGAAGATTTTTTTAGACCTGACTAGTCCCTGATCTTTTTTTTAATGTTTGTTTTTATATCTTGTGCATTCACTGCATTATTGAAAGCTCTGTGTGTTTATTCCTTTTCTTTGTCTTGTACTGCGCTGTTTCCCTCTTCTTTAAATAACCATCTATCATATACGTGGAACAGCCTGACCAACGACACGGTATCAGCAACCAACGAGGAAGCCTTCAAAACGTCGCTAGATGAAGAGTGGAATGGTGTGCCATCGAAGTACTACTGAAATGCATCTGATGCCTAACAAATCCTCACATCATCAATGACGGAGCGATTCAACAGATCAAGACTGATCTTAATTCGCTCCGAACTGCGAATTAAGGTATTTAAGGTAATATCATCCACTGAAATACCTACCCACCTACTTTTCAAGTGTCGAAATTCTAACAATCGATATTATTATTATTATTATATTATTTATTTGAATCCTTCAAAACTGAAGAGTAATGTATAAAAAGGAACAACAACATGTCAGTCAGACTCACACACACTTACATACTAATAAACAACTGACCGTTAAAGACAAATTAGCCTACTAAATATACAACGAAGTACATGGAAGAAAACAAAGCTCAAAATAAACCAACTAATCAGGGCGCTTTTTTGTGAAAAAAGGAAAAAGGTTGTGATGAAGAAGAATGTTGTCAGCCTTTTTATGATTCTAATAATCAATACTATTAGCGGGGGGGGGGGGGGTACTCTAATCTTCCCTCCTACTTTTCCCTGTGACAAGATAATCCTAGTGCCCACGTAAAGGTTCCCTAAAGGATTTGTTTTCAGAACAGAAATCAGTTTTAACCTTACCTATGTCCTGAGTACTGAATCATCATCCGATCTGTCTTCCAAATAAGCTCCAGAGGGGGGTCCCCCGTGGCCGAACATGACAGAGTAGCTGAAGCCCCCAAGGGGACCAGAACAACTTCCGAGGAGACGATGGCACGAGCAGGTACTAAGGATGAGAAGGATTTGAGTCTCGAGAGAACCTGGCGGCAAATATTAGGTAATGTATATTTGATTTTCCCAAGGACAAGGACAATGAGCTCTAAAATAGTCGTTTAAGGTCCTGATAAAAATGTTCCGTTTGTTTATGGCAATTGCGGCAAGGTAGTAATGCCATGCAGGAATCGTAGTGTCTATCCGTCAGTCTGTCGGACCGACTTCCGCGAACAGACAGATATAACTGCCATACACTCCGCAACTCGCAAGATAGAGAAAAAGGATATATGTAAGTAAGTAAGTAATTTATTTGTCACCCACCATTTCGAACAAGACCAAAGTTTTCGATGGGATCCCAAAAATTCAATATCTGATCCAGACAACTGGGTCTTGTCTTAGCCAGATCCAGTCATCGCCAGAATCCTTAAACATTCTTACAATTAAAATTCAGAAACAGATTAAGGCCAAATAGCTAATCATCTGAGAAAACCAAGTTCAGATATGGATTCAGCATGTGTGTTTACCCGTATAAGTCATATCTGTTTTGACGAAAAGTTCCTGCCACTTCTGCCAATTTCCCGGTTTCGGCCGAACTCTAGAACTACTTGTCCGGGGAAAAAAGAAAGCTCAAAAACGAACTCAGAGTATCTTCTTTCCCCAATAATGAACATCTAATCAACTTCAAATAAAAATTTAACTTATAACAAATTTTCCGACTCCAGCCGGATTCCGGTCGAACTATTTGTCCGGGTAAAATATGATTGTCACACACGGATTCAGCGTCTCTTCTTACCCCTAAATCGGTTATCTAATAAGCTAAAAATAAAACTTTAACTTCTAACAATTTTCCGGTTTTGGCCGGATTCCGGGCGAGCTACATGTCCGGGTAGAAAATTGTTTTCACATAAAAGTTCAGCATGTCTTCTTGCCCTAAGTCGGACATCTGATCAACTCCAAATAAACTTTCCGGTTTTGGCCGGATTCCGGGCGAACTACTTGTCCGATTACAAAATGGTTTTCACCATCGTGTTCAGCATGTCTTCTTATCCCATAATCGACTATAACATAAGCTGTTTCAAAATATTTTGTTTGCCCCTTAATTTGAACCCCCTCCCCCACCCCTAAATGTAGGGCTACAAAGCCCATTTACGAACTCGACTGGTCCGCCGACCCAACGAATCCTCACACCAAGCTTCATCAAAATATCTCATTCTCTTCGAGAGTCATCGTGCTTACAGACGGACGGACGGACGGACAACTTTTGCGATGTCATAGGTATACCTCCACTTACGTTTTGGGATCCCAAAAAGCGGAGTAAACGAAAGAAAATAAATAAACACATAAAGACACAGAAAAATACACTAATTTTCAATCTTCTATCAGGAAGCAGTGGAGAAGGTCGTGCGCTGGTTGGGCTCTGTTGTCAATGATTTTTTATAGCGACGACGAAACATCGTCGTCTTGCAACTTGAATTTTGAACTTCTCCGTCAATGTACGGTTATGGCATAATTTCGACAAGTGCAGCAGGTGCTTTGCATATTTAAAAGAGCATGATCTCGTATTTTTAATCTCCTTCTTTCGCAGAACATGAGTGACACCAGAAGGAAATAATATACAAGGAGCGCAGAAGGTGCTGTACAATTTTCCCAAAGCTTCACGATTATAGCGATATGTGTTTCATCTCCCTTATTTTCACGTTTTAAAGACCCAACAGAGGCAGTATACAGCGTCATGCACGTTTTGTAGGATCACTAGAAGCTGTTAACAGTCTTTATCCTTTATCCTATCAGATTTTAATTAAGTTATGTTTATTTAAGTTTAACTTATATCTTGTACATTCCTCTTTTGTTTTTCTTCCTGTTTCTCCCTTTGTGTAAAGATGGGATGACAGTAAAGTTGGGACAAACCAATTTCTCCTGGGACAATCCTGTTTCTCCCCCCGAGAAAGACGGGGGGAGAACATAACCCGCAGTGGTAGGGGAGAGGAAAGGGAAACAGGGATTTACAGCGGAGGAGCCACTTAAGCTTTTAGACCTTTTTTTAAGGGGAAAATGGCACTAGAACTGAATCTCGGACGGGCGAGGAGTTGAGAGTCCCTGCCATTCAGAAAGAATAAGGCTGAGATACTAGTCTGTATGAATTTTCTTCACGCGGGTCAAACAGGTTTTTGGGGCCCAAAATAATTGCTTCCAGAGCGCGCAGGTTTTTGGGGCGCACGACACGCTTGCGTCGACAAGTGCTATCAAGATACTTCCTTCGCTGTAGTGATCTAGTGTAGATCAAAAGACAAATCTGATTTTATATCCGGATGAAAAATTTGTAGCCTGCGTAGTTGTATGATACACTGTCAGAAGTTTCATAACAGATTGCGCATAACACTTTCAAGAATAACACCTTTTCACTTAGAAATAAAGTGTTATGACCAATTAATTTTACACTATTTCGTGCCTAGATCTCCAACGACACCTTCAATTGGTAAAAATACTAACGGGAACGAAAGAAACATAACAGATAACATCCCAAAGTGTTATCTGTTGAAACCGCGCATCCTTCTGTTGTCGTTATGTAACTTCTGACAGTGTAGTATTTTTACCTATTGAAGGTGTTGTTGGAGATCTGGGCACGAAATAGTATAAACTTAATTGGTCATAACACTTTTTGCTAAGTGAAAAGGTGTTATTCTTGAAAGTGTTATGCGCAATCTGTTATGAAACTTTTGACAGTGTAGTTGTACGAAAAAGTTTATCATTTAATGTGCCTCAGACTGGGCCAATCTTACGCAGTAGTATCCAGTAGCATCCTGTCTTGCTAATAGTAGCATACAGTAGAATGCAGTAACCCGGAAGCCTTGAAGTAGAAGCGTGTAGTAGCATCAGGTAGTACTGCATGCTAATTTTTCATACAACTTCATACTACTATCTGAGATAAATTTTTCAGCGGAATACCAGTTATAGCCAGTAGAATGTAGTATAATCACGCAACAGAGGATCCGCTCATCCCGGTCTACGCTACTGTACCAGATTAGGTCCCTGACCTCGGCGGACACACATTAAGAAAGAACTGAAACCCTCAGCTAACATATTATGAGTCCAACATACCGTTAACTTCGACTTTTACAATTTTGTTCAGTCCAGGCCCAAGCTTATTAGATGCTTCACACAGGTATGACCCTGCATGTCTTCTCCTAGATGGCGAGAAGACAAGGGTTCCGTTCGCGTTCACGCTTAAGCCCAAGGCATCTGCTCCAGACTGGACGTCCTCGAAGTCCTTGGATCTTTCTGGAAATACAACAGGAATAAATCATGTTCTTTCTGATCACCATATTATTAAACCACATTAAACCACACAATGTGAAGTGTGAAAGTAAAATGTCAATCATCACACCTTATGTCATCTTATGTCTTCACGTATTATGATTCCCGATGTGTGGAAAGATGGATGAGGATGTGTTCCGCTTTATGTGTAAATGTGAAGGATTGAGTGATTTAAGGGTTGAAGTATTTGGGGTGGGAATTACTAGGGAAGAGTGGCTATTAGAAAAGATTGCAAGTACAAATATGGGGGATATCCGTAAGGTGGCTAGATTCCTCCGCGTTGGTTTGTCCCATAGAGAGCGATTTTTGTAGTTTGTTGTGTTTTCTTTTTGTTTTGTTGCCATGACCAAATGGTTTTTTTCGTGCAATATATTCATTCATTCATATTATAATAATAATAATAATAATATATTTGCAAATTGAATGGCAGGCCGTTAAGCCTCTACAAAATTCTTAATTTGCATTTCTTCTAAATTTGCACAAGGAGAAAATGTCACTTGAATAATATTTATCAACTTCCTTCTTGAATGTCAGTAGGTTTGTGGAGCAGATTACTCTCTCTGGACCACTCGGTTGCCGAAAGTCCAGCGGCCAATGTCCTTATAATAGCGCTCCATCCTCACTTTGTGCTGATGTCCTCGAAGATGATTGCTATTAAACTGCACGGCTCTCTGGGTACGTTGTCATGGGCTCCACTGCAGAGCTATATACGAACTATATACGAACAACGTTAGAACCAAGACATTCCAAATCCCCAATAACCAAACAAGTAGTGAACTAACCTTGTTTGAATCATTCCGCTTAATGAAAAATGACGATGAAGTTTTTCGGGAATTTTAAAAGCTTTTAAGTGTTATATTGACGATGCGAATGTAAATGTAAGTTGTTCAGCCTTTAGCCTACCACGCAGAATCAGTCAGGAATGGCAAGTAGTAGGCTAAGGCCTAACACAAAATACGGCGAAACTCGGGCGCGCAGTTCATATCCGCAATCTTATCCGAGTTCCGACCCAAACCTCTTGAACTAACTAATACCGGTGGTTGGTTGCCAGACCATTGCTAGGCCCTAGACTAGCCTAGCCAAAACACATCAGCCCATAATTCGGCATGTACATGTGGTTTTATTCCAAATCCTAGGCCTCATTATCGATAACAAAATAGAAACTGGTGATACTTAATTACACGTATTCCAAAGGACTCGGTGCTCACAAATAGTAATCCGACAGAAAACGACTGGCTTCGACTCACTTCGACTGAATGAAATGCCGGAGCTTATATAACCTCGGTGCAGGGCTCGAGGCGAAATGAAATCAATGCTGTTCTCCCGTGGATGGTGATAATTCCAAATATTATAAATAATGATTATATTAATTAATAAATAAATAAATGAATACTAAAGATGTATTCTAAGAATGAAGGGGGAAACTAAAGAAAAGGGAAAAAAAACGGTTTACAGACTATATCTCTGTAACATAAGGTACACAAACTGCATGTCAATCCAAAGATCATGCAAGAGCGATCCTTGCAAGAACGACTTCAATTTTAATCTGAATGTTTGCCAGCCAGTCCGACCCTTTAACCATCTTAATGATCCTTTTTCCCTTTTAACAAGTGCAATAAACAAAATCGTAGCAGCCTAATTCCCCCTTCGTCAGAACTCCATTAAGAACGGCATATCATCAATCATACGACAAAACCGTCCAATTTCGAACTGTTCATTAAAGAGTGAAGTACGTCGAGTGGTCTTATTTGTTGCTCTTAAAGCAAAATCCACATCTCCAAGCCTATATATCCACAAGTATACAAGAGTTGAAGCTGGCATTTGTCATTCATGATCTTGACTCATGGGAAATCTGGGCCGAGTTGCCATGAACGGAAGGGTGGAGGGGAGGGGTCGGGACTCTTCAAAATATATCCTCAGTTATACGAACTTATAATTTTATTCTAGTCACGGACAAAAAACTTAACTCATGGGCAATATAGGCCCACTTGCGCACAAACGTGGAGGGTGGGATGATGGTTCAACTTCAAATATATATATAACCAACCCTAAGATCTAAAAGCACAAGGAATTTCACCGCTCTATCTCCAGCTATTGTCAGGTCAAAAACACTAAAACATTAGCAATCTGGGCCCAATTGCCCCTGAGCCAAGTGGGAGTGGGGTCTGGACCCCCCAAAAAGCAAATAAAAAGACCCCAATGCTCCCCCCCCGTTACTTCCCTGGTATCCCCTCTAATGGACGGAAAGCACGATGAGCTGAAGATGATAAAATGTGATTTTTAGTAAGTTTAAAGGTCCTGCCTTACTAACGCAACCTACTTCCATTATCACTCCATTTATTTCTAAATCCGGAGACCCGAATCCGGTACGGTACATTCTAACGCTGATTTTCTCACTTGCCGTGTTTTGCTACCTTCGATGTGTATCACGCTGTAGACGGTTGTCTGCGAGAAGTTTTTCCATCAGAAAAAACGGTTATGCGGACTGTTTCACTGTTTCGGCTACAAGTCAACGGGTCTCGGAAAAGCCCTAAAACAGCCAAAAACGTGGGTTATTCGTTGAAAGCACAGCGTAGTTTTAAAGTATTCAAATATTTTAAAATACCGTAAGTTGAAGAGTAAATAGTGCGAGGGGTCCTTCAGCGGCCCGCTCAGTATTTGTCTAACTAATTTACTCTAAAACTGCAAGCTTGGAACCGCTGCACCTCTTCACTGCTGTACCAGATAATCGCATATAGCCTACAAACAGCGTACCTGACATTCGTTTCCAAGAGACGATAGGACCTGGAGACCCGTTTGCCGCGCATGGAATGCGTCCAGTTTCCCCTTCAAGCAGTCTGACATCCTGCGGCTCAACTTTCCATGAAGGTGGCACTATATAAGGAATACATATTAAAAAATTACTTGTACATTTTCTAATCAAGAGCCTCAGGTTGCGTTCCGCCACTTAACGCTTGTTAACAAGCGTTAACTTTTTGCGTTCCACGTTTCTGATTTCGAAATTTATGCTCCGCCCACCTACAATTTCCGTTCCAGAGCTTAACGATTGTTAACTATTTTGTAACGATGGTAGGTGAGCATCGTTACAAAATAGTTAACAACTGTAGAAGTGGGAAAAGTTAAAGATCGTTAAAACTGCAGTAAGCTCCGCCCCGAAGTAAAGTTAACGATTGTTAACAATTGTTAAGTTGGGGGAACGCAACCTCAGTGTAGGACAAATATTCTAAATAAATCACTTATCCTTTTTCTTGTTGAGAGCTTCAGCTCGGTGTAGTTTTGATTAGTCCCCAATGATCATCATCACCAGAAATTATCGTAAACTATTTTTTTAATCAAGTTCCTTCTTCAGATAAAACGGTGAATACCTCCTGGACGAAGACACCTTTTCGCTACACTGCCAGAAGTCTCATAACAGACAACAGAAAGATGCGCCAGAAGGTGCGTAACAGACAACACTTGGGATGTTATCTGTTGTATTGGAAAACGTTATACCTGAAATGTTATGCAGAACAAGCAATGCCAGGAAGAGCCAAAAAACAGCCAAAAAAGTATCTACTTACTTTTTTGTTTGTCGTCATGATGTCGGAAAATTTAGCAGATTCTTTTTGGCGATTTGTCGGCTCTTCCTGATGGCAACGCTTGTTAATGCATAACATTTTCAAACACAACAGACAACTTCCAAAGTGTTGTTGTTACGCATTGTCTGTTGAAACCGTTTATCCTTTTGTTGTCTGTTATAAAAATTGTGACAGTGTATATCCATCAACGCAAAAAGTGAGAGCTTCTCTTTTCCGATATATTTACTATCTCTGTGTGGTAAATCCTAATAGCCTGATGAGACGCGGGGGACAAATCGAAACTAGTCCGCTTGGGGCGCCGAAGTGCACTGTCAGATGTTTCATAACAGATAACACTGTGCATGTTATCTGTTGTGTTTCCAAATGTTATGCATAATAAGCGCTACCACCAGGAAGAACCAAAAAACCGCCCAAAAGTATCTGCTGAGTTTTCCGACATCATGACGATAAGGAATAAAGTCAGTAGATGCTTTTTTGGCTCTTCCTAACAAAGCTTGTTATGCATAACATTTCATGCATAATGTTTTCAAACAGAACAGATAACATCCGAAGTGTTATCAAATACGCGTTATCTGCTGAAACCGCGCATCCTCGTGCTATCTGTTATGAAACTACTGACAGTGTGGTTTGAGCCGAATAACAGCATGTGCAACGAGAAAGAAATAAGTGCAGGGATACGATAACGTTGTAAAAGCACCACAGTCGACTATTTTCTCGCAATTCCAAGTGTGATAACAAGTGCATTATCCAATGCGAGCTCAGAAGAACGGCCTGAGCTTCGTGGGTCGTTTTAGCATCGCTGTTATCCTGTAGCCTACCTACTTATCACAGAAATTAGATACTGTGCAAATTGTGCGTACTAGTGTCGTCATGGGCCCGCGACTTCATCTTCACTTGCGATTTCAGAGGGCATGTCACTGCAACGAATAATCTGCGAGGGTTTCGTCGTATACTGGTAGGCTCCGTGAACGTAACCTAAGAACCACGGTACTAAACTAGAAAATGTCCCCCGGAAATTGCAAGCGATGGTTAATGAATCATGGGCCATTGGTATTATCAAGCTGTGCGAGGTGGGAAAGTTAAAAAGAAAGCACGTAAGCAATTTGAATGGTGAGCCTTAGTGCGCGAGCTGCTGTAAAAACCAGTTGAATGGTGCTAGTGTCGAAGCGATTTTTGTACTGTCAAAGCTGGAAGAAGAACTAGAAAAGACCAGAGCGTTCAGGGTGTGTTCCAGCCTTTACCAAGAGTAACTATAGGTTTGTCCGTGGTTGCTGCAAAATCAGGACAAGGCCAAAAACGCAAATAAAAATGAGTAGTGATTCGCAGTCAGCTTGGGCTGAAGGAATATTTACATAATTTGGAATATTCTGATGTGTGTTAAGGGTTGTCAGCCGAGCAAATAGATTATTGTCAAATACTCCGATACCCACAACATTCTATTACCTTCCGTGGAACTATCTGTATAAAATTAAGTTGTCTATAGACTTTTTGTTTTGCGAAACATAGATTTCCCGCCAAGATTTTCTAACACCACCTCCCGTAGCATGGTAATTAAGAAATTGCTACTAGTAACTATTTGTGGTGGTTTACAACAGTTTTTGTAGCAACAACAATGGTAGGAGGTTGGAACAAACCCTCAGGGTGGTTTATACATTTACTCACTCATCTTTCTTTTAAGACATACTGCTTAGACAGGAGCCCCTCGAAGCTTTACACAACAACTTTACATTTACTTATCTTGAATCATCGGTACTTAGCCGTTCTTTTCCATGCGACACGATGGCCTAAAATATACTGTTGGGCGCTATTTGATATCGATAACGATATATCGATATATCGGACCAAATATTGATATCGAATATCGGAAAGTAAATATCGATGTGGAAAACGATATTTATTCATTTGTAATTATTGTAAATAATCCAACATAAGTCAAATTTATATATCCGAAATTGGAGCAATATGTTCTTCGTAATTCAGTTTTTATCTATTTGAAATTTGAGTTGATACAAGATGCTTTTTATGACAATTTTGTTCTTAAACTTTGGTGAATCGAGACGTATACTATAGCGAAACATGGTACCGAAATATCGATATCGATATATCGATTTTCGAATATCAAAAATGAAAATATCGATATATCGAAAAATCCAAATATCGCCCAACACTGCCAAATCTGTACGGTTCGGGAGTGTTCTATCTAGGTTGTGTGTCCGAAAAGACGGTAAACAAGTAACTTTATGGTGATGTGCAACAACAGTATAAAAACCGTAAAGACTGTTCATCGGTGCGCCAGTGTGAACCATGCTTCTCAGTGCTGTGCATTCACCGAATCTCACCGCTAATGCTTAAAAGCGCTGAATACACGTCCTTATCCGCCCTATTCACCACTTCGCAGCTGTAGTTTCCAGAGTCACCACTAGATGCTTTCTCAATCACAATCATACTTGAATATTCATCTATCTGACGAATATCAACGCCATCTAGCGCTCTACCATCTTTGTACCAGAAAAACTCCATGGGTAGATCCCCCATGTCTGCCGCACAGGACACTTGAATCCGAACATTCTCAAGTACATCCTTCCGGAATAAGAAAGGGAGAATTCGGGGCGGCACTAAAGGGAAAAGTTATGATAAGCAATACGAAATTAACACTTAAGGAGCGCCGTAAATTGTATTCAGGAAGAGCCATAAAACAGGATGCCCCGGTTTTTAAATTATAAAAAAAAGATGAGTAAATGCCTTGGGGAGAAATCAAGTTTTATGGATGATAATTGGGACAAAAAGCGTTATCTACAGTTTGAGCTAGAGAGCTTTCGACGTAAATAGAACAATAACAAGAGCTGTAAGCTAATATGTCGCTATAAAAATCATGGACAACAGGGCCCAACCACCGCACGACTTTATCTCTGCTTCCTGGCCGAAGATTGAAAACTAAGTGTCTTTTTCTGTGTCTTTATGTGTTTTATTTATGTTCTTTCATTTACTCCACTTTTCCAAAATGGTGGGTTATAAATAAATTACTTACTTATTACTTACTTATAACTGCATGTAGTAGGTAAGAGCTCAGTTTGGAGTCGGAATAGTCGGATTTGGAAAGTGGCGATTTCTAAGCCAATCTTGTCGAATCTCAATATTCCAGCCAAGTTGCATCGTCCTAGCACGCCTGGAAGTACCTTACCTCGTGATCACCGGAATTCTGGACACCCCTCAAACTCCCCCCACAGTCGCCTGAGCCAATCCGGTTCTGTAACTGATTTATCCAGAGCATCTGTTTGTTATTCCCCCAAAGTTCCATCCCGATCTCTCCAGTATAAGCCGGTCATTTTTTTTTCGAGCCCCCCCCCCCCAATTCTTTTCGGATCCGGTCCGGACAGGAAAAAGATCGCCAGAGACATGTCCTCTGCTCAATTATTAAATTTCACTCAAATCCGATCACCCGTTCCGAAGTTAATTCCAGATTTCTCCTCCCTCCACTCCCCTCACGACTATCGGATCGAGTAAATTTTTATTTACAAGTCAGTTTGATCGGATCCCTGGTATGTCTCCCAATTTTCGTGCGAAAATCCCCAAAACTGACATTACCGGAATTCCGGGAAACTCCCCTCCTCCCCCCCCCCCCAAGTGTCCAGATCCAGTCCAACTATGACGATTTATCTTATCGATTTATGCTTGTTCTTCCCAGCAAGTTTCACTCCGATCCCTCCATTCTAACCGTTTCTCGAGATCCCCCCCCCCACACACAGCAAACTTAAAATTTGGCGTCATAGTCGCTAACTCATTGATTCTGGCGGCTCAGTTGGAAATAAGTTATTATTATTTTTTTGTGAGGGAAGGCTCGAAAGACGAAGACTAATCACTTGAATCATCCAAACTGGTATCTCTGTACATTAATAATTTTTGGGTGCATGAAAAGCAAACAGATAGAGGTAAAGATTCAAAGGCATCCGAGCCGTCGTATGGGACTCAGTCTCTGTTCGGTGGGGGTCATCCTGTTGTATGGCTCTTTCTGCCTAAAATTTGCAGGCTCATGAGATTCCCTACAAAGCAAACGACGGAACGTACACCCACGAATACAGTATATTCGCAAACTTTAGCTAGCTCCAGAAGTAACTGTCACTACGACATGATATCGCTTTTGATATTACCAAATTTCCGTCCCGTAACCAGCTATGACAGTATGGAAATGATCCTTTCAAAATCCAATATTCCCTGCGGTCGTGTTCCACCCTACTTACCGTGGTCGGTACGCGTGACGTCGCGGCTCCTGGCTTCTTGGCGGCAAGGCTGGAATGAATTTTTCTACTTTCGAAAAAATATCACGCCACAGAGATCGTAGTTTCCGCGCTTACACTGTAAAAAGTTTCTCCGAGTAAGGATTAAAGTTAACTGCAGTATTTACTACTGGGATTAATCTTATCTCTACTGGAATAATATTATCCCGAATTAGAGATAATGTTATCTCAGTATACTGTCAGAAGTTTCATAACAGATTGCGCATAACACTTTCAAGAATAACACCTATTCACTTAGAAAAAAAGTGTTATGACCAATTAAGTTTATACTATTTTGTCCCTAGATCTCCAACAACACCTTCTATAGGTAAAAATACTATACTGTCAGAAGTTACTTAACGACAACAGCACGATGCGCGGTTTCAACAGATAATCAATCAATCAATCAATCAATTTATTTAATTCGTGATATTACACATCACATAATAAGATTACACTAACACATGAATTTTCTTACTAAATATATACAATCATTTTAACCATTCGGTGGCTCGGGGCAATAGCACAGTCGACGGAAAAGTCGGTAAAAATGTCCAGAACGGCATTCTGCATTCTCACGAATTGCCTTTAAAAGTGGATTATCGGAAACTTCTAACCTTGCAACAAAACTAACTATCGCTTTCCGCCTCATAACATCAAAAGATTCAGTTTCATTTTCTAAAAACATTTGACTAGCAGAGTAACGTCGATTATATGAAAGGAGATGACGGAATGCATTGTTAAAACAAACTTTTAGTTTACGCATCGTCGTCTCAAGATAGTTATCAAAAAGTGGGAGACAGTATAGTTGTGTGCAATACGTCTTAAATAAAAGAATTCTAACCGACACAGTACAAAATTTAAAATTACGAATTAAGTGGTTCGCACGCGCGCAAAGACCCCGATACTGACTCGAAACTGCTGAATCGCACTTTGGGATGACACTTTGGGATGTCATATGTTATGTTTCTTTCGTTCCCGTTAGTATTTTTACCAACTGAAAGTGTTGTTGGAGATCTAGGCACGAAATAGTGTAAACTTAATTGGTCATAACACTTTATTTCTAAGCGAAAAGGTGTTATTCTTGAAAGTGTTATGCGCAATCTGTTATGAAACTTCTGACAGTGTAGAGACAAGGTTAATCCCAGTGGCAAATACTGCAAGATTTTTTTATAGTGTATTACGCTCCGAGCGTGGTAAGCAAAAAGTAAATACTAGTTACTATTTCGAGAAGTTAGAATGGTCAGCGGTGTAATTTTTCACGAGGTTGGGACGAAAATAGTAACTAATAGTTAGGCCTAATATTGTAAGAAGGGTGGAACACGCTCTGCATAGCCCAAAAGAAGTATTAGTTGTAATTTCCTCCGCTTGCTTGACGAGGAATCCCGCTACCCAGCCTACCGTCTACGATAAGGTATGCCGAACGCTCCGCCACTCCTGCCGTGTTCGCTGCTTTACAGGTATATATACCAGTGTGAGTCGCCTGCGCGGTTTCAATGGTAAGAAACGAGTTGAATTCGCCAAATACGTGGACACTGACCCCACTTCCCGTTAGGAGGGGTTGACTGTTTTTGAACCAGTCAATGGTTAGTGGCGTTTCTCCCTCCGAAATCGAGCAGACTATCGTGGCACGACTTCCGACGGCGACGGCATCTAGCGATGGGAATGGCACGATTTTGGGGGCAACTGCAAATTTCAGCAAAAAAAGGTTATCGTGGGGTGACAGCAAGCCAGGCCCAATACTCTTGATGACTAATGCCCGGGCTACATTCAGTCACATCTGTACGTAATTTGGTTCGTTAATTTGGTTATTACCCACTCTTTACGTTTCATCCTGGTCACTTGGAACAATGAAATTCAAGACATATTACAACCATCGTCACTCAAAGGTAAACAAATTAGCTAAAATCATTAGTTGCGTTTTTGCAGATACCATGGTATCTGATGATACCACGGTCTAAATTCGTTTTGCAGTTATCGTGGTATCTGATACCACAGTCAAAAGGCGTTCTGAAGTTATCGTGGTATCTGGCCAGTTATCGTGATGCCGATATTCAGGTACCACGGCCCGACCGAGATAACTGACTATGGTACCTGAAAAAGTCATCTCACTTGTATCAATTTTTGTCAAATTGGTGGGAAAGAAGTTTGGCACTTAGTGATGTGACTGAATATCAGTTTTTCTTTTGGGATGACTCCGAAAAGCGCAATTTAGGCAATTGTCGTATTTGCAGAGTAACAGTATATCAGATACCGCGATAACTGCAAAAACGACTAATTTCAGACCCAGTTAGCGTGGTAACAGATACCATGGTATCTGCAAAAACGCAACTAGTGACTCTGGTCTGTGTCCTAAGATCGTTCCAAAATGGCGGAGATGGATTTTTCCATCTAGACTACCTTACGTTTTCAGCGTCTTTTCTTCCCAGTTTCGACCGTAAACGGTCTTATTACCAGGTGTGACTATAGCGTGGCCCAGGCATAACTCTTCATGTCGATAAAGACTCGCCGTGTGCCTAGCGAAGGGCCAGAAACATAGGATTTGATAGGATTTGAAGCACAAGTCCTTAGGACTTTCTTTTTGCTGCAATAGGATATTAGTCATGTTATTTTATTTTATTCTGAATGTTTTGGTTAAAATAAATTATAAAAATCAAGTTTGAGGATTCGTTTAGGAACGTTTCTCGTTCTTCCCGAGGATCACTGCATGGCATGTTTCGGACTTAATCATATAGAGTATTCTTGGTTACCATAAAAAGGGAAATGAGAAAAGGGGAATTACTTAAAAAGGACGATTGGGTAAGGTCAACTAAATAAAATGAAGTAATCCTGGCGGACGAAAAATGCCCATCCCGCGTCCAATCACAACCTTTCCCTTTTTGAGACAAAGCGCCTTGATATTTTTTATTTTTTTTTAGATTAATTAGAGATGTTTGTAGGCTCGGTCAGTTGCTTTATGTTCTTCTAATATTTTGGTGAATTGACTGATGTGTAGAATAAATAATGATATATACAACATCATTCCAGTTACATAAATTACTATGCCTTCCTAGACTAAGCCCCTCAGGCAAAAAGGTGTCTCCAGAAGTCTATCCAAAGTAAGCTGCCTTTCGGCTTAGCCGTTCCACGAATCCGAACTCGTTTTCCAAGACAGAAGCTGGCTCTTTCGCATCACCGGCTTTATTACTGGGAGTCTCTACGTTTACACTTTGGCTAAACGGGTTCCTGCTACTCCCCCCCCCCCCCCCCACACACGGATGAAAACAAGACCAAAGGTTTCGATAGGATCCCAAAAATCTTATACCTGATCCAGACAATTGAGTCTTGTAGATATCCGGTATTCGCCAGACTCCTTGAACATTTTTACTATTAAAATTTAGAAACAGATTAAGGTCAATGGCTAATCACCTGAGAAAACCAAGTTCAGATATGGATTCAGCATGTGTGTTTACACACATATACCCTATATATACGTCATATCTACTTTGACGAAACTGATCAAAACTTCCTGCCTCATAGCTTCTGACAAATTTCTGTTTTTTCTGGTTCAGGTTTTGGCCGGATTTCGGGCGAGCTATTTGTCGGCAAAAAAATAATTTTCAAATGCAGATACAGCATGCCTCTTTACCACTACATCGAACCTCTAATCAACATCAAATAAATCTTTCCTACAAATTTTCCGGTTTCTGCCGGATTCCGGGCGAAAACTATATGTTGGGGTAGAAAATGACTATCATATACGGATTCAGCATACCTTCTTACCCATAAATCGAACATCCAATCAACGTCAGATTTTTGCCAGATTCCGGGTGAACTACTTTTCTGGCGAGAAGATAATTTTCATATTCGGATTCAACATGTCTCGCTACCTCTAAATCGACTATTTCATCAGCTTTTTAAAAAATATTTTTTTTGCTCCTTAATTTGAACCCTAAATATACGGCTACAGAGACCTTCAACTCGACCTGTACTTCTGCCCAAAGAGTCCTTGTGCCAAGATCATAGGGGTAAAGACACATGCTGAATCCAAATCTGAACTTGGTTTTCTCAGATGATTAGCTATTTTGCCTTGATCTCTTTCTAAATTTTAACAGTGAAAATATTCAAGGGTTCTGGCGAAGACTGGATCTGGCAAAGACAAAACACAACTGTCTTCGAATATTAAATTTTTGGGATCCTATCGAAACCTTTGGTCTTGTTTTGAGTGGAGTGGCGAATCCAGTCCACAAGTATAGTAAGCGTAAATTAGCAAAACACGGAAACAATTCTTTCTTGTTAACGAGAAAATTTTGCACCAAAGAGAGCTTTAAAATGAAATCTCAACTCTACATTTCACCCCCAGCGGTTCTTAAAATTCCCTAAAATGGTGGACTTAAATTACTGCTACCGAAGTTAGAAACCTCTAACTAAACTTGCGAACTTCCGAACTGTTTATCGCAATGTTTACTTTTTCAGCCACGGCTTATCCTTGCCAAAAAGAGACAAAACATCCCCGACAAATTTTCTAGCCAATTAATCGGTTTAGCACCACCAACCAATGTTTATTTTTTAATCTTGTGCATTTACTGCATTATTGAAAGCACAGTGTATTTTTTCCTTTTATTTGCCTATACTGCGCTATTTTCCTCTTCTTAAGTGCGGAAATAAAATTTTATCATCATCATCAACCAGCAAAGTTTTGATGCCTTCGGTTAGTGGCATGGAAAAAGCTAATGCGAAAGCTACAATTTCGTTTGTGTATGTCGAAAATAGTTCGTCTCTTTCGTGTTTGTCTTTTTTCCTTATATTTACTCCGTCTTAGTTCCTTGTTGACGGTCCCAAAATTAAATTATCATAGTCGTTGCCAGGGCCGTATCCAGGGGGAGAGGGGGGGGGGGGGGGGATTAGGGGGTTCTACCCCCCCCCCCTAAACATATAAAATAATCATTTTTTATAGGCTTTTCCCTCTGATCTATGTCTTTTTTGTCCGACCCGCGGGCAACCCCCCCCCCCTCCCCGAAATAAATTCCTGGATACGGGCCTGGTCATTAGGCTACGCACTCAAGCAGAAACAATTTTGTCTTTCAGTCCAGTACTTAAAATGAGTTTTTTTTTTGTAAACCTTTTTTTTTGGAACCTGTGAAATTCTGGCCCCTACGAAACTCGGTCCTTTTTGCCAAGTTTAACTGAAAAGGGCTGGGATGGGACAATCTAGTTACCCATTACTTATTCACTGAAATTGGCTTGAAGACCCGCTGAAAATGCGTTACTTCGTTGTTCCGCAATTCACGAACGATCGGATTTCAAATAGTGAATTTTCCGTGTGATTTGTGGTACCTCTATGCGCTGGTGTCTGTGTTGCATGCCTTACCAGAAAGATTTATGAATCTGTTTTTGTTCAGGAACTAAGCAGTCATCACCAAGCTCACTACTACCCACTGAAAAGCCGCGTTTGTGTTGTGATTAAAATTTCCCGCGGTATAGTAGAATTTTCGTTGTGGGGGCGGCCGCAGATATTCTGAACGTCATAGCTGGAGCAGATAGTGGAAAATTAAAAAAATCCCTTAGCAGAATCCAAATTATTCAGTGTATTCAATTAAATCACACAAAAATAAGTTGGCTTTTCAGCGATAAATAACGATAAATCTCGCTTTTCCAGCTTCATAATCATATGTGCTATTTTTACGGTCTTACCCGTCGCCGACTTTTGGCTCATCTTGTCGAAGAAGTCAAACACTTATATCAAATCGCAGAGTTCTGAGACCAGCGGCAACACTGCCTAAAATGTGCCCCCTATTACCAGAGGCGTTACTAGCCAAAATGTTTGGGGGGGGGGGGCAAGGTATTTACCGACTGGCTGGTCATTTTTACCGACTGTTTTTGCAGAAAAAACGACTGATTTGACGACAATCGACTGATTTTAAGAAAAAACATACTATTTTTAAGAATCACCGACTGTTTACAGAAAAATCAACTATTTCAAAAAAATTAATGTTTTTACGAATAATGGCGGACTCGATTATTTTTTACCGATAGGCTGGCGACACTGGGGGCGTCCCTCCCTCCCCCCCCCCCCCCACACACGGGACGCCCCTGCCTATTACTATGAGGAGAGAGTAACTTACCCAGAATGTCCAAATCGACAGTTCGCGATGCGCTCTCACCCCCAGGTCCGTACGCAATACATGTGTAAGTTCCCCCATCGCTTGCAGCTTGCAATTCCTTGATTGTTAGAGTCCCGTTGGGGAAGACGGTGTGGTGGCGGTTAAAGGGAAGCTGCTGTCCACCTAAATGTAACACAACTTCAAACATTTATTTCAAACTTTAAAGGACTCGTCTTGCTTTTCACAGTTTTCACAGCCCCAGGGACTAATAGTATAGCCAATCTAGCGTAAATTATGACCCAAACCCAAAAAAATTGCAACAGAAATGATTTTTACACCATCTTGTAGAGGAAAAAAATCTGCAGACCACGTACTTTGGTACAGTCAATATATGGTTTGATCGCAAACAAATTGCAACAGAAATGATATTTACACCATCTTGTAGAGAATTATTTTTTTACAACGTATCAAAAGTTGAGAAACCTAGCAGGGTGCAAAGCTTTGTTTTATAGTTTATCTATTATTTCCCATCTGAAATTTTCAATTTTGTTAAAGCACAACTCTTACTAGAAGTGATCTTTTCCCTATAAAATGGATAACAAAAAACGTTTTCGAAAATACCATTACTTTCCACCTGAAACTAGCGATTCTCTTGTTAGCGCTTGTCTATTATATCCAGCCTTCCTGCTCTCCGACGTGGCGGCTGGGCGCAAAGGATTTGAAAACTCAATGTGCCTTGGTTAAAAAGTGGGGAAGCTAAGCACTAAAAGAAGCAATAAACAGAAGATTGTCACATCCTTATGTATGAAAGAGTTGTTAGCGGACAGTGAAGATTCCGGCAAACTTTTCGATGGGTGACGGGGAAAACTGGGCAAGGCTGAAAAAGCGCTAAACATTCGTAGTTACGAAACGAAACAATGGAGAAAGGTGGGGATTTTAGAAGCATATAAATCCATATGGGAGCTAAGCATATTAAAAAAAGGCCGAATAAGCAAGAGGGGTCCTTTAAGGGCTTATGGTTACGAAATGGGAAACACATTTCTGATGTAGTTTTATGTGCTTAAATAGAATATCACTCCAGATTAAAGATAAAGTCAACCGAATGTGTTTAATATTCATCACCGCCCAAGATATTCGCGATTCTATTATAGCAGTGGTTCCCAACCTTTTCGGTTCGAAAAGATTACGTACCCCCTTTTTCAGAACTAGAAAAAGGCGATAGCTATTATCATAAATAATAAGGCACACATGAAAAATAAATACAAAATCAATGAGGCAATCACTAGAAGCTGCTTTGTAGCAAATTTTGTCAGATCTCGACTCAACGTCGTTAGCAGCACATTTTTTACAGTCAGCCTGTTCTTGTGTTTGGTTTGGATGTTCTCCGTGCTTTCATCAAGCTGCATCGCAAACTTTTCTGTTAGCTTAATTCGCAATCTGAATGGCTTGCAATGTCTTCGATTCTTCTTGAAACACCATTGTTTGACACGGGAACAGAGTTTACGGCACTATATAGGCTAGCTGTTTTTGATTCAACATTATTTCACTGACTTTCACTAGGGCTTGTAATCAGAGGCGTCACGCACGGGTTGACAACACCCATCCCCCCAAAAAGTCGGCCAGACGATTAAAAAAAAAAGAGTCGGCGCGAAGCGCCACGATTTTTCGTAAAAGCATTTACTTAAAAAAAAAACAGTCGGTAAAAATGACCTGTCGGTCAGTAACAAGACCAAAGGTGTCGATGGGATCCCAAAAATCTAAGATTTGATCCAGACAATTCGGTCTTGTCTTCGCCAGGCTAATCATCAGAGAAAAACCGAGTTCAGGTATTCTATCTACCTATCTATCTATACCTCTATATGCCATATCTATTTTGACGATACTGACCGAAACTTCCTGCTTTACTACTGCCAAATTTGCGGTTTCGTCCGAATTCCGAGCGAACTACTAGTCCAGCAAAAAAAAAGAAAATTCAGAAACGAAACCGGCGTATATCTCCTTATCTCATAAAGAAATCTAATCAACTTTAAATAAAATTTTGACTTAAAAAAAAATGCGGGTACAACCGGATTCCGGACTAATTATATGTCCGGATAAAAAATGATCATCATATTCAGACTCAGCGTCTCTTCTTACCCCTAAATCTATCATCTAATCAACTTCAGATAAAGCTTTTGCTTTTAACATATTTTCCGGTTTTGCCGGATTACAGGCGAACTAGTTGTCCGGCGAGAAAATGGTTTTCACCATCGGGTTCAGCATGTCTTCTTACCCCTAAATCAAACATTTAATCAACTTCAAATGAAACTGTTACTTTTAACCAACTTTCCGGTTTTGGCTGGATTCCGAACGAACTGCTGGTCCGACGACAAAATAATTTTCACCATCATGCTCAGCATGTCTTCTTACCCCTAAATCAAACATTTAATCAACTTCAAATGAAACTTTTACTTTTAACCACCTTTCCGGTTTTTGCCGGATTCCGGACGAGCTACTCGTCCGGCGAGAAAATAATTTTCACCATCATGCTCAGCATGTCTTCTTACCCCTAAATCAAACATTTAATCAACTTCAAATGAAACTTTTACTTTTAACCAACTTTGCGGTTTTTGCCGGATTCCGGACGAACTACTTGTCCGGCGAGAAAATGATTGTCACCATCATGCTCAGCATGTCTTTTTACCCCATAATCGACTATCACATTAGCTGTTTAAAGATATTTTGTGTGTCCCTTAATTTGAACCCCCACCCCCAAATATAGGGCTACAGAGTCCATCTAAGAACTCGACCTTACCCTTGACCCAAACAATCCTCACACCAAGTTTCATCAAAATATCTCATTCCCTTCGAGAGTTATCGTGCTTACAGACGGACGGACGGACAACTTTTGCGATGTCATAGGTATTCCTCCACTTACGTTTTGGGATCCCAAAAATACCTTGTCCCTTAAGATACATTTTGGCTGGCGATGCCTCTGCTGGTAATATTAGGCTTTCGGCAATCAAAAATGAGTGAGGCGAGATTTTGAAGCTACACTAAATCAATTTTGGTTCCTTCGCGTACCCCTTGCAAGGGTCTCGCGTGCCCCTTGGGGTTCGCGTACCACCGGTTGGGAACCACTGTATTACAGCACAGTCGTTTGACTGCAAACAAATCACTAACAGAAACAATTAAAATATTTTGTAGAGAAAAGGAAACTGTTCGACGTGTCAAAAGTTGTTTGGAAAAAGTTTATCGAACGGATACTACCATATCAAGCAGAACTTTTGTTTATTTTTTCATTTATTAGCGACATCAAAGTTCTCGCCGAAGCAATTGATTTCCCGCAGAGCTTTCTAGAAACACTTTCCGAGAAATCTGCTTCGGTTTCCAAGCAGTGCGAAAACCGCTGGAAAGTGTTTCCGACTGTGCTTTCCAGCTCGCGAAACCCCCCCTTATATTTCGTCTCATTCGATAGTCGAGAGTCTGGTCTTCAACGCCCCATACAAATATTATCGATGGAGAGGCTCTCAAACCTCGAATCCTAGCCTTAGAAACCCTAGACGACAGGCAGGTTGGCGAAACCATCCTTCGTCACAGACCATTCGAAATTAACCATCAATAAGCTGAGACGAAACACAACCAAAATTCGGTCGACACCAAGAAGCTAGGAAAAAAAATGTTGCTAATATAGCAAAGAGAAGATCGACGTACTATGGATCAATGACGGAGAAGCAAAAGCTGACTACGAGGTACCGAGGTAGATGGCGCAACATAGGGGAATCTGTTTCAGCTCCAAATAAGTCCCCGCGAAGAGACCGCACAGTACCAGCAAGTACCAGAGTACCCTTCCGTTAAAAACAAGACCAAAGGTTTTGCTGGGATCCCAAAAATCTAACATTTGATTCAAACAATCGGGTCATGTCTTCGCCATTCAGTCTTCGTCACATTCCTTGAATATTTTTACTGTTAAAATAAAGTTAAAAAAAGGATTCAGCATGTCTCCTTGCCCCGATACCGAATCTCTAATCGATTTCAGAAACAACTTTGAGCTTCAACCAAATTTCCAGTTTCAGCCGAATTCGTGATCAACCATTTGTAAAGCAAGAAAACTAAGTTAAGATATGGATTCAGCGGACCTCCTTACCCCCTCAATGAATATCTTATTAGCTTATAAAACATACATGTTTTTACCGTAAATTCGAAACCCCTCCTCTGCTCTAAAGATAGGACTAAAGGACCCATCTACTAACTTGACCTGTACTTTACCAGTGAATCCTCATTGAACAACATCCTCGCTTGAACAACATATTTCCTCGTTTGAACATTATATATCAACCCCTTCGACCTTCGATTACCCTTGATCTCTCCGACGTCCATCGAATTAACAAATGAATGTGTCATCCACGCCGAGATCCACGCACAGAGCTATCCTGGTTTGAAAAGAAAGGAGTAGAGACTGCTATAGCCGAAAACTGGTCGACAAATTTTGTGTCCGGTTTTCGTCGGATTCCGCGTGAACTACTTGTCCGGCAAGAAAATAACTTTCTTATTCGGATTCAGCATGTCTCCTTACCCCTAAATCAACTAGCTCAATAGCTTCTAAAAAATAATTTTAGCCCCTTAATATGAAACCCCCTCCGCCACCCCTAAGTCTAGGGCTACAGAGCCCGTCTACGAACTCGACCTTACCCTTGACCCAAAGAATCCTCACACCAAGTGACATCAAAATATGTAGTTCCCTTTGAGAGTTATCGTGCTAAAAGACGGACAACTTTTGCGATGTCATAGGTATCCCTCGACTTAAGTTTTGAGATCCCAAAAAGGCCCTGGGACCCACCAACGAATGGAAAACGATGCCGCTGGAGCCCTGAAGAAAGCACCGACGGACCCCGGAGCCCTATCCAACAACGCTAACCAGGCATCACAAAGCCCCGATTGGCTAATTTCCGTAGCGACTAAATTCCAGGACAACCCACGACCTGCCCCCAAGAATAACCTTGAGACCCTTAAAGCACAATGGGCACTAGCTATGCTTTGATTTTTATAAAATGCTTCACACGTACAAATTTCTGACTTCCTTTAGAGAGCGCTTAAAAAATAAGCCGTTGTCTTGTTATCGCTTGTCATTACCTCTTCGACGTCTCGGCGTAGATAATTCCAGAGCATGATATTGTAAGGCGCGGAAATTCAAAAACTACCTGCCATGTACGAAAATCAATCATTTTGAAGAACTGAGTGATGAGAGCGTCATTGTTGCTGAAAATCAACCGTCTCTAAAGCTGTCAGATTGCTCTAGTGTTATCTGATGAAACTTCTGTTGTTAGTAGGCTAGTACCGAAAAAAAGTTTTGTTTTCTGGGTGTAAAGTTACAAAACTGCCAAAAATGTACAAATATAACCGACTTACTCGCAGCTGATTCCAGAGCTTACAAGGAATTCTCAGTTCACACCGTCAATAAGAATATTTGTCATCAATACAAATAATCCGGAGTGAATAATATCAACGAATGGATAAGAAAAAAGAAACTCCGCTTACAGATGTCGAAGCTAGTAGACCGGAGTATGGCAGTCGGCAAAAAAGTCGTAGGCCTAAGGATATATTAGCGAAAATAGGTTGTCAGAGAATTGGCTAATTTCTGATGTAACGTTGTATTCTAGGGGGTGGTAATGTGGCATCATGATTGTTTGATCTGCCCATTGAACTTTAAGAATATGAACGATACGATAATAACATTTGAACCTAGTAAATATGAAAAAGCTCATTAAGCGCGTAATAATAAGAGAAACCACATATACTCCTGCCAGCCAAGGGGACCATAGAACACCCAAGACACATTAGGTTGCTGAACCTACTTGCCAGAGGCAACCGTCGGCTCAAAGCTGTCGCTAGAGATGCATACCCCGACGAGAACATCAGCAAACACGATCGAGGACCATTTTAATAATTCCATATGCAGGCCATATTATATATATACCGACTGGCTCTTCATTTTTACCTACTGTTTTTGCAGATAAAAACGACTATTATTGAGAAAAAACGACTGTGTTGACGAAAAATCGGCTGATCTAAAAAACTATTTTTATGAGAAATTGACTCTTTAAAAAACAAGACCATAGGTGTCGACGGAATCCCAAAAATCTAATATTTGATTCAGGCAATCGGGTCTTGTCTTCGCCAGATCCAGTCTTGGACAGTCTAATTATCAGAGAAAACCAAGTTCAGATATACCTCTATAAGCCATATCTATTTTGACGATACTGACATAGACTCCCTGCTTTACTTCTGCCAAGTTTCCGGTTTCGCCCGATTTCCGAGCTAACTACTAGTTCAGCAAAAAAAGAAAATTCAGAAACAAATCCAGCGTGTCTCCTTATCCCTATAAAGAACATCTAATCAACTTTGAATAAATGTTTGACTTAAAAAAAATCCGGTTACAACCGGATTCCGCACTAATTATATGTCCGGGTAAAAATGATTGTCATATACCGACTCAGCCTCTCTTCTTACCCCTTAATCTGTCATCTAATCGAACTTTTGCTTTTAACAAATTTTCCGGTTTTGGCCGGATTCTGGGCGAACTAGTTGTCCGGCGAGAAAATGATTTTCACCATCGTGTTCAGCATGTCTTTTTACCCATAAATCGAACATTTAATCAAATTCAAATTAAACTTCTACTTTTAACCAACATTCCGGTTTTCGCCGGATTCCTCACTAACTACTTGTTCGGCGAGACAACTGTTTTGACCATCGTGTTCAGCATGTCTTCTTACCCCTAAATCGACCACATAATCAACTTCAAATAAAACTTATACTTTTAACCAACTTCCCGGTTTTTGCCGGATTCCGGACGAACTACTTGTCCGGCGAGAAAATGGTTTTCACTATCGTGCTCAGCATGCCATCTTACCCCATAATCGACTATCACATTAGCTGTTTAAAAATATTTTGTTTGTCCCTTAATTTGAACCCCAACCCCTAAATGTGGAGCTACATAGCCCATCCAGGGGCGTCCCGAGGGGGGGGGGGTGCAGCACCCCCCCCCCAGAAAGCCTGTGGGAAAAAATTCCGGTAAATTTTGACTGGTGCGGCGAAGCTGCCAGTTAAAATTTGTCAAATTCACCTGAACTTGATGATTTTTAGGGAATCTACCGGATTATTGCTCAGGGAACCTACCGGATTTTGCTCATGGAATCTACGCTAAATCTTTCACAAGAAATCTACCGGAACTTGTCTCACGGAATCAACCGGAATTTACCTCTCGGAATCTACGAAATTCGGCTCAGGGAATCTACCGGAATTTGTGCGAAATCTTTCAGAAGGAATCTACCGGAACTTATCTCCGGGAATCTACCGGAATTTACCCCTCGGAATCCACGAAATTCGGCACAGGGAATCTACCGGAATTTCTGCGACATCTTTCACAAGGAATCTACCGGATGTTGTCTCAGGGAATCTACCGGAATTCACCCCACGAAATCTACCAGAATTCGGCTCAGGGAAGCTACCGGATTTTGCTCATGGAATCTACGCTAAATCTTTCACAAGGAATCTACCGGAATTTGTCTGAGGGGTTCTACCTGAATTTACCCCACGGAACCTACCAGAATTAAGCTGAGGGAATCTACTAGAATTTGTGCGATATCTTTCACAAGGAATCTACCGGAACTTGTCTTAGGGAATCTAACGGAATTCACCACACGAAATCTGCCAGAATTTAGCTCAGGGAAGTACCGGATTTTGCTCATTGAATCTATGCTAAATCTTTCGCAAGGAATCAACCGGGATTTGTCTGAGGGAGTCTACCGGAATTTACCCCACGTAATCTACCAGAATTCGGCTCAGGGAATCTACCGGAATTTACCCCACAGAATCTACCGGAATTCGGCTGAATGTGAATCCAAAATCGCCGACAGCTCTCTCGACTCCTTTCCGGGGGTACCGGTGAACCAAGAAGAGTTCAACAAGAGCTGTAAGCTCATACGGCACTTGCAACTGTATGTAGTAGGCAAGGGCTCTGTCAGATTCAACGGGTCCCTGATATGCCGGCCTGCCAAGTTTCGTCTTGAAAAACGCCATCAACGGAATTCCGGAAGTCCCCCCTCCACCTCCACCCCCAGTGTCCGGATCCAGTCCAACTGTGCGAACGATTTATCTAGAATAAATGCTTGTTCTTCCCAGGAAGTTAAACTCCGATTCCTCCATTCTAACCATTTCTGGAGATTTCCGATCACCCCCTCCCAACTCCACCATAGCTGTTGAATCCGCTATTATAAGTTGAGATGAATCATTTGATAAAAAGTACTTTTCGACTTGAAGTTAACATGCGCACTTTTAGGGAGCTCGAGCTTCATTTGTAAGCAAATCCCTTGAGGCAAAAATGATAATGAGCTCATGGAGATCATGAAAATGCAATTTCGCTTAAAAGTATTTTTCATAATTTGCGGTCAAGATTGGCACTTTACGGAAGTCGGCTTTGGAAAGTGGCGATTTCTAAGCCAATTTTTTTCGAAAGTCTAATATTGCAGCCAAGTTGCTTCGTCCTAGCACATGTGGAAGTACGTTAACTCGTGATCACCGGAATTCCGGACCCCCCCCCCCTCCTCAAACTCGCCCCACAGTCGCCGGAGACAATCCAGTTCTCAAAAAGAATTATCCAGGGCATCTGTTTGTTAGTCCCACAAAGTTCCATCCCGATCTCTCCAGTATAAAACTGACATCACCGAAATTCACTGAAACTCCCCTCTACCCCCCCCCCCCAAAGGGTCCAGATCCAGCCAACTGTGTAAACGATTTATTTGGGGCAGATGCTTGTTCCAGCAAGTTTCCCTCCGATCCCTCCATTCTAACCGTTTCTCGAGATTTAGAATAGAATAGAATAAAACTTTAATTAAAAAATATGGCTTATCATAGCAAACTGCCAAATTTGATATTTTTTCGTCAGGTACATTGTAACCTGACTTTTCTGTCCGGTTCTCTCCGGTGTGACCGGTCTCCCTCCCCCCCCCCCAACTCCCCCATAGCTACCGAATCCGGTCCGGACTCCAAAGAGGACATCAAAGATATGTCCTTAATTAAGTTATCAAGTTTCATTCCAATCCGATCACCAGTTCAAAGGTTACACACTACTCGATTTTCCAGATTCCCGACCTTCACCCCCCCCCCCAGATGATCGGATCAAAAAACTGATTATTTCCAAGTTAGTTTATTCGGGACAGTGGGATCTTCTACTGGCAACATGAGGGAGCAGCTATGGGGAGTTCCATTTCTCAAGGGCTGGCAGAATTAACCCTGAGAAAAATCGAGCAAATTGCATTCAGCATCGCACCAATGGTTCCCCGTTTTTACAAACGTTACGTTGACGATGGCTTTACAGCCTGGGAGGGTCAAAAAACAGACATTGTTTCTTTTGTCGACACCTTGAACCAAGTCCAGCCGACAATCCTGTTCACCACCGAATTTGAGAATGACAACCTGAAACTTCCATACCTAGACGTTATGATCGCCAACGGAAAAACAAATTTCGTCTGCTCAGTGTACAGGAAACCCACCCACAACGACAGGTATCTGCCTTACGATTCATACCAACCAGAAAACGTGAAACGCGCAGTCGTCATTTCACTGGTCGACAGAGCCATCAGAATTTCCGACGAAACTCTCCTAGACGCCGAACTGAGCCACATCCGAGACGTACTTTACGGCAACAAGTACCCCATCCAACTAGTCGAAAAAATCATCAAAAGAAGATTGAAGATTCATCTGGCCCCCAAAAGCAACATTGGCACTCCTAGTAGTGACAAACCAGAAGAGAAGAATGCCCGTGTCTACCTCCCGTACATTCAAGGAGTCACTGAAAAACTGTCCAGGAACCTAAAAAAGTACAACATCGAAGCATTTCACCGGACTCAAAACACTCTACTGTCCTACCTAAACACCGGCAAAGATCAAGTCCCAAACCAGAACCAACGAGGTATTTATTCGATACCCTGCGACTGCGAGAAGCGCTATGTTGGCAGGACAGAGAGGACTTTCGAAAAGAGACTCAGAGAACATGAACAGGAGATCGACCACGCCCTTTCCAACGGACACCGTCCAAATTACACCTTCAAATCAGCACTGGCAGAACACGTTTTCGAAAACCCATCCCACGTTGTACATTTTGAAAAAGCCCAGATTCTTGCAACATGCACCGGACTTCATCAAACTATAAGAGAAGCCGTTGAAATTACGAAAAACCGTTCAGGGATCAACAGAGACACAGGCGAATACTCACTACCAGAAACATGGAAAGGCATCATCAGTGAAAGAAAATTCAGACCCCAAGCTCCTCTCTACATCAAAACGAAATTCAACCCAAATGCAGAAAAATCTCTACCCGACCTACGACCCAGTCGAGCAGCAAATACAGCAGCCGTGTCCAAAATGAAATCACAGCAACCTTTTTAACTCCAAGCAAGACTCACGAAACAATTTACGAAGTTAAATATTTAACGTTAGGCTAGAATCTTTAGCTTTGTGTTTCCCACAAGTTCGTCTTTCCAACTTGAGCGGTTTTGAGCCTGAAGAGGACCCTTGCCAAGAAGGGCCGAAATATAGCTCCAATAAAATTCAGCTGACGTATCCGTTTTCCACCATCAAATATAATTTAATATTTGATCCAGACAGTTAAATATTTTTATTTTTAAAATTTAGAAACAGATCAAGGCTTATAGCGGAGGTTGAAACACCTTCGAAACTAAAAAAAAAATCGTTTTTTGTACATTTTCAAAAGATAGTACAGTAACTGGTAGATCTGTGAACACCAAGTTCAGATATGGATTCAGCATGTGTGTTTACCCCTACAAGTCATATCTATTTTGACGTAACCGATCGAAACTTCCTGCCTTACTTCTGCCAATTTTCCGGTTTCGGCGGAATTCCGGAACTACTTGTCCGGCGAAAAAAATAAAGCTCAAAAACCAATTCAGCGTATCTCCTTACCCCTATATGATTGAACATCTAATCAACTTCATATAAAATTTAACTTATAACAAATTTTTCGGTTTCAGACGGATTCCAGGCGAACTATATGTCCGGGTAAAAAAGGAATATCATATATGGATTCAGCGTCTCTTCTTACCCCTAAATTGAACGTCTAACCAACTACAAATACAACTTTTGCTTTTTCTGGTTTTGGCCGGATTCCGGGCGAACTACTTGTCCGGCGAGAAAACAGTTTTCATATTCGTGTTCAGCATGTCTTCTTACCTCCAAATCAAACATATAATCAGCTTCAAATAAAACTTTCACTTTTAACAAAGTTTCCGGTTTTGGCCGGATTTCGGGCGAACTACTTGTCCGACGAGAAAATGGTTTACATATTCGTGTTTAGCATGCCTTCCTACCCCTTAATCGACTATCTCATTAGCTGTTTAAAAATATTTTGTATGCCCCTTAATTTGGACCCCCACCCCTAAGTGTAGGGCTACATAGCCCATCTACGAACTCGATCTTTCCCTTAACCCAAAGAATCGTCACACCAAGTTTCATCAAAATATCTCATTCCCTTCGAGAGTTATCGTGCTTACAGACGGGCGGACGGACGGACGGACGGACGGACAACTTTTGCGATGTCATAGGTATCCCTCCACCTACGTTTTGGGATCCCCAAAACTGTAGCATGCCTGCAAGGGTGGAGAACCCCGTCTGCAACGCGTCAGACATGACATAAGAGTGATTGACAACCAATCAGCTGTAAAGGACGACTCAGATGGCATTTCTTCTTCGAGCTTTACTGAGATATAGATAGCTGTTTGTAGAGTTAAAAAATTATGATGTTCCGCATAGCTCCAACTGTAGCATCGTTTGTCCGCTCGTCTGAATCGGGAAGGGTATCGAGAATATATTCGACTCCGCATGGTCGTATTATAGAGACAGGGAGACGGAGGTTCTTGTGATTATTTGTTCTTGATGTACCGTTTTTATTAATTAGCACAGTAGGGCAAAGGTACTTAGAAATATTTTATATGCCCCTTAATTTGGACTCCTCCCCCACCCCTAAATGTAGGGCTACATAGCCCATCTACGAACTCGATCTTTCCCTTAATCCAAAGAATCGTCCACCAAATTTCATCCCAATATCTCATTCCCTTCAAAAGTTATCGTACTTACAAACGGACGGACAACTTTTGCGATGTCAAGGTATCCTTCCACTTACGTTTTGGGATCCCAAAAAGCCATTTCTAGTAAGAGCTGTGCTTTAAAGAACCGGTCATGCATATATATATTGCTACTATATGATTACCTATATATAGGTAATATATATATAGCCGGTATTACCGACGAAGGTATTTTTCCAAAATCACTGTTTTCGATCACCTACTAAACGCTAAAACTTCTCAATAAGAACTTTCACTAAAAACTAATAAACAACAAGACAAGGAACTGTACCTTTAAGCCAGCTAAACTTCGAGATGGGGTAGCCTGAAGCAGGACATCTCATTGTAAAGGTTTTTCCAGCAACAGCGATCTGACGAGGCATTGGTCGAATGTAAGGCAGCCCTGTGATAAGACATTGTAAAGTTGCATGAGACATAGCATGCGATAGGGTGTTTTATTTTCATTTCTGTTCTTGCTCGAAACTGGCTACTATGCAAATCAAGGCAGGTATTGATGGTGAACAACAAGCTATAGTTGCGTTTTTTTTTAATGTAGTTTCGGCGTAGTTTCGCTTAAAAGCCCTTTTATTTGTCCATTCCATTTGCTGTAGTTTCGAACCTAACACTGCGGAGTTTCGAACCTAAAACTACGTAGTTTCGAACCTAAAACTACGTAGTGTGGTGTAGTTTGACTTTTCGGAACCAAGAACTCAATAAAACGCAAGTAAGACCAAAGAAGAGCCAAACTACAAACTTTGACGAAACAGAAGTGAATCCAAAAAACGCAACTTATGATATGATATGATTTATTTGCTTAAAGCCCAAGGGCCATCGCATAATGCATGTGTCAAGCAGAAGAAAGTACGGACTTTAAACTGATAATTATATTTTTAACGCAAGAAAACACAACAAGAGCTGTAAGCTCATATGGCACTTGCATGGGTCAAGATGATTTGATTGATCAAAAGTAAGTTTCGACTTTGCGGTTGAGATGAGCACTCTAAGGGAGCTGGAACTTCATTTGTAAGCAAAATCCTTGAGGCAAAACTGCTAATGGGCTGATGGGCATCACGAAAATGCATATATTGCTTAAAAGTATTTTTTTTACTTTGCGGTCAAGATTGGTACTTTAAGGAATAATCGGATTTGGGAAGTAGCAATTTCTAAGCAAATGTTGTTGAGTCTCCAATATTCCAGCGAAGTTTCATCGTCCTAGCACATCTGGAAGTACCTTAACGCGCGATCACCGGAATCCCAGACCCCCCCCCCCCTCCTCCAACTCCACCCACAATAACCGGAGCCAATCCGGTTCTGTAAATGATTAATCCAGAGCATCTGTTTTTCATTCCCACGAAGTTCGATCCAGATCACGCCAGTCAAAGCGGGTCAAGTATTTTCCGCCCTCCCCCCAATAATTGCCGGATTCGGTCCGGAAATGAAAAAGGTCACCAGAGAAAAATGTCCTCTGTTTAATTATTAAATTTCACTCGAATCCGATCACCCGTTCCAAAGTTGCGCATGACTCAATATTCCGGATTCCCCTCCCTCAACTCCCCCCCCAAGATTATCATATCGAGGATTTTTTTTTATTCCAAGTCAGTTTGAACGGGTCCCTGATATGCCTTCCAAGTTTCGTCGTGAAAATCCCCCAAGAAACGGAATTCTGGGAAACCCCCTCCTCCACCCCCTCAAGTGTCCGGATCCAGTACAATGGTCTAAAGGACTTATCTAGAGCAGATGCTTGTTCTTCCCAGCAAGTTTCACTCCGATACCATCATTCTAACCGTTTCTCGAGATTTCCGGTCAACCCCCCCCCCCCCCACCCAGCTCCCCCGCGGTGCACGTAGCCAATCCGATTCAGCAAATGACTTACCTAGAGCATCTGTTTGTTCTTCCCACAAAGTTCCATCCCGATCCCTCCATTATAAACGGGTCACGTATTTTCCGCCCCTCCCCCCCAATAGTTGCCGGATCAGGTCCGGATATGAAAAAAATTATCGGAGAAATGTCCTCTGTTCAATTCTTAAATTTCAATCGAATCCGATCACCCATTCCAAAATAACACATGACTGAAAATTTTGGATTCCCCTCCCTCCACTCTCCCCACCATTATCTGATCGACAAAATTTTCATTTTGAAGTCAGTTTGATTGGGTCCCTGATATGCCTGCCAAGTTTCATCGTGAAAATCCCCAAAACCACCATCACCGGAATTCCGGGACCCCCCCCCCCATAAGTGTCCGGGTCCAGTACAATGGTCTAAAGGACTTATCTAGAGCAGATGCTTGTTCTTCCCAGCAAGTTTCACTCCGATCCCTCCATTCTAACCGTTTCTTGAAATTTCCGGTCTCCCCCCCCCCCCAACTCCCCCCTGGCTACCGAATCCGGTCAAGACTTTAAACGGGACATTACAGATATATATTCTATTCAGTTATGAAGTTTCATTACAATCCGATCATCCGTTCGAAAGTTACACACTTCTCAATTTCCCGGATTCCCCTGCCCTCCCCCCCCCCCCAAAAAAAATGGTCGGATCAGAGAACTGATTATTTCTAAGTTTGTTTGGTCGTGTCTCTGATATGCCTGCCAAGTTTCATGGTCCTAGCACAACTGGAAGTACCCTAACTCGAAAAAGTGTGACAAAATGCCCTTAATTTTCAAGCTTCCAGCGCCCCCACTTCCCCGCATATGGTCGGATCGGGAAACTGATTATTTTCAGGTTAGTTTGGTCGGTCCCTGATATTCCTGCCAAGTTTCATTGTCCTAGCTCATCTGGAAGTACCCTCACTCGAAAAAAGTGACAAAATGCCCTAAACTTTCAAGTTTTCAGCGCCCCACTCCCCCGCATACGGTCGGATCGGGAAACTGATTATTTCCAGGTTTGTTTGGTCGGGTCCCTGATATTCCTGCCAAGTTTCATTGTCCTAGCTCATCTAGAAGTACCCTAACTCGGAAAAAAGTGACAAAATGCCCTAAATTTTCAAGTTTCCAGCGCCCCGCACTCCCCGCATATGGTCGGATCGGGAAACTGGTTATTTCCAGGTTAGTTTGGTCGGGTCCTTGATATGCCTGCCAAGTTTCATTGTCCTAGCACATCTGGAAGTACCCTAACTCGGATAAGTGGGACAAAAAACTCGGACCGACCAACAGACCGACAGACGGAATTGTGATCGGTATATGGCACTTGAGCCAGAGGCTGCAAGTGCCATAAAAAATACAATTGTCCAATTGGACATTGTACTATGTCCAAACGATCAAGGGTCTGACTAAACAGTCGGCTAGAATAACGCTTCGGAAGCCTTCCGAACATAATCATATAAATTTGTGTATTTTTGTGTCTAGTATTTATAGCGTCATTGACTTGCATGAATGACTGACCCTTGCCAAGAAGGGCCGAAATATCGCTGATGAAGCATCGTAGCTGACGTATCCGTTGTATATTATTTGAATATATGTTTCAAAGTCAGCTTGGGCTCAAGGAATATTTATAGTTTGGTTTCAGTATTATATTCCGTTACTTCTCATTTCCGAGGAAATAAATGTAGGCTATATTAAACAACAGTAAATGAAAATTAAACCTCGGCAGCCTGACGAGGATCCTTGCCAAGAAGGGCCGAAATATCGCTGAAAAACATCGTTGCCGACATTCCGACATGCCGACATTCCGCTTTGCCCATTGTCTAATTTTCCACTCAGCTTGGGCTAAAGGAGTAATCTACGAAACAAATGAATAAATAAAGAAATAACACAAAAAAACAACTCACAAAAGTGGTACTAATAAATATAAGAAACGAAAAAGAATAATATGCAGAATGCACAAAACCTTCCCTTCTGTCACACTCCTCGTTCGTTTCCCCAAGATCCAATCAATCCCTCATTTCCCATGAAATGTAAATTTCTAGCGGGAAAAATCCCAGTCAACCTTCTTCCAAAATGAATAAACTCCAAAACGAAATTACGTCGCGAAAGTGGAAAAAGAAATCTCACAAAAGCAGAAGCCGAGTTTGATATTTTAATTGAAATCTCGAGGATCCCATTTCCTAGACAAACTCTTTGCTGGGTCCCCGTTTATTTCCCTTTGAAATATTTCGGTTTCCGACAGTTCTGAAAGATATATCATTTCAACCAAAGCTTCTTAGAATGCAGGACATCTAGCAAATTTTATATTTTATGTTCTGAGTATGCCGTACGTACAGCTGATCAGGCTACAAGAGTTTTCCCGGCTCAGACCTGGAGATAATTAAAACAAAAATACTGTTACAAATCCTAACCTCACTACAATTGCGACTTCAACTAAAAAAGAGTTAAAAAAAAGAAGTTATCGTGTTTCTTTTTAAATTTTATATATATTATATACAAAATTATGCCATACCACATGCTAACGCAGAAGTCCGTCGTCCCTCCACAAAATCATGGACAACCGGGCCCGACCAGCACATGACGTTCTACACTATTCTTTGGCTTAAGATTGAAAAATGTATTTTTTTTGTGTTTTATCTCTTTTTTTCATTTACTCCGCTTTTGAAGATGGCTAAATACTTACTTACTTACTATCCAGGAATGCATTACTATGTAAATATTCTTTGAGCCCAAGCTGACTTTGAGTACTCCATAATAGAAACGTAGAACGAGGTTGTTTATGAAATAATATTTAAGTTTTCAGCCCCTTATTAATAACAAAACTGAGTTGATCAAAATGCAGAAAAAAACCTTTCCCGTCATCGCCCCAATCGTGCAGAAAAAACAGCGTCCGTGTCAAAAGTTAAATCTCAGGACTAGTTTTTTCGTTACAGTGGTACTTGAAGGTAATTTACACAAATAAGATATTTATAATCGGTAGAAGCTTCAGTTATTTATTACAGGTTTGTTTCCTTCCCCGACGTTGACCCAGAGGATTGACAGCCTGACGAGGACCCTTGCCAAGAAGCACAAGAAGGGCCGAAATGTCGCTGATGAAGAACCGTAGCTGACGTATCCGTTGTAAACATTGTTTGAAAAAACATAACTATGTATTACTACGGATATACTTTTAAACAACTGGATAAATGTAAAGCAACTGACCTTTGATTATTTTTTAATCTACAATCAAAAACAAAAGAAAGAAAAAATATTATATTACATTCCTTTCAATAATAAGATCATAATCCATAAGAAAAGTCCAGGTCTCACGACAAATGCATAAAATATGAAAAAAACAGCCACTATCGAATGCGGCCTGTAGACTTCTTACTGTTAAGCTACGTACATAAATATAGATATATAACATTGTTTGTTTTCTTGAAAGTGTGCTCCATCCCGTAACTGTAATTTGTTTGTGCTAGTAGGAGAATACTTTTATTATCAAAACAATCGAGGGTCTCTTAAATAGCACAGTAAAATCACTGCTTGCGAGGATGTGCTATTAAAAAAAAAGAAGAACAAGAAACAAGAGCTGAAAGCTCATGTGGCAATTGTAAGGGTAGTATGTTTTCAGGTAAGGTTCACGCATCACGCAAGGTCGGATGGGTCTTCTAAGACCCTCTCCAACTTTGCCGACGTAATTAGATTCAATCCAAATTTATAAATTGCAGATCATTATGGCATGTCACGCGCATCAAGTCTTGACCCCTCCCCCTGCGATCGCCCTGTCGCCGTTCGACCTGGATCTATAAGTGGTGCATCTACGGCTAATAATAATATTAATAAGCTATTTTTAACCCACAAATCGTACAAGACGAAAACAGTAGAGTACAAAAGAAATATGAAAACAATTAGGGGAAACACAAGACAAAAAAAAAAATTCTACTTAAGAGTAAACAGACGAATAAGCCCATGAGAGGGCGACAGGCGCGACGCCGTTTCTGACAGTTTTCTGTGGAGAACAGACAATGTCTCCATGATATCCTGTAGCGAGCACTTACTGGTAATTTTAGAATTTCTTTGCCAAGGAGGGAGTTCTTTCCGCCAAGTGCCGTCCCAATCCCATTAGCGAAAGCGTGCCACAAGATTTCCAGTACCAACTGCCCTTCCCTCCCCCTACCGCCCTGCCCCCCCCCCCCCCCAAAGTTGACGAATCCAGTCCGCACCTAAAACAGAAGATCTGGGACGTGTGCTCTTGCCAATCATCAAGTTTCGTCCAGATCAGATAACTTGTTCGAAATTTATGTGTGCCACATGATTCCCGGTTTCCCCTCTCTCTACTACTTTCTGGTTGGTCGGATCCGAGAAGTGAAAACTTGCATGTTCAATCTGGTCAGGTCCCTAAATATGTCCTACAAGTATCATAGTCCCAGCCCATCTGGAAGTACCCTCATTCGCGTGCCACAAGAACTTCGAATAACCTCATTCCAACTCCCCCACAGTGGCCGGATCCGTTACGGACCTGTAAAGAGGACACCTGACATGTACTCTTGCCGGCAGACAAGTTCCATCCGAATCGGATCAATTGTTCGACAGATATGCATGTCACAAGATTTACACGACCCTACCCCCCCCCCCCCACAGTTCCCGGAACCGGCCAGGTTCTATAAATTATCCATCTAGGGCTTATGCTTGTCCTTCCCAAAAAGTCCCGTCCCGATCTCTCAACTCCAAGCTTGCCATAAGATTTTCTGTAGCCCCCATCCAACTCCCCCCACAGTTGCTGGATCCAGTCAAACTGGACATGCTCTCTTGACAACTATCAAATTCCCCCAAGATCGGATAACTCGTTCAAAATGTATGCATGCCACAAGGAACAATACCTAAGGTTTCGATGGGATCCAAAAAATCTAATATATGATCCAAACAACTGGGTCTTGTCTTCGCCAGATCCGGTCTTCGCCAGGCTAATCATCAGAGAAAACCAAGTTCAGATATACCTCTATGAGCCATATCTATTTTGACGATACTGAACGAAACTTCCTGCTTTACTTCTACCAAATTTCCGGTTTCGGCCGAATTCCGAGAGAACTACTTGTCCAGCAAAAAAAGAAAATTCAGAGTCGAATTCAGCGTATCTCCTTATCGCTATAAAAACATCTAATCAATTTCAAATAAGACTTTAACTTATAAAAAAAAAACGGTTACAACCAGATTCCGGACGAATTGCCCTCTATGTGGTAATGGCGTCGATGATTTGGTCCATGTCTTGTGCCGGTGTCCAGAGCTTTATGGGTTAAGAAGGGAATTATTGGGAGGTGAGGTTTTGTTACTTCCTGACATCTTAAAGAGCACGACGCCAAGCGTTATATGTAAAATTTGCAGATTTGTTGATGGTGAGGTGGAACTGAGAGAGGGATGGGGAAGTTTAGTTTAGTTCATGTAAATCTATTTTGTTGTGTTCTTTTCTAAGTATTTTCTTGTATATGGCCTTTGGCTCTGAATACAATTATTATCATTATTATTATTATTATGTCTGGTAAAAAATTATTGTCATCTACAGACTCAGCGTTTCTTCTTCCCCTAAATCTGTCATCTAATCAACTTCAAATAAAACTTATTACTTTTAACAAATTTTCCGGCTTTGGCCGGATTCCGGTCGAACTAGTTTGTGCGGATAAAAAAAAGCTTTTCACGTAAGTGTTCAGCATGTCTACTTACCCCTGAATAGAACGTTTAATCAACTTCAAATGAAACTTTTACTTTTAACTAACTTCCCGGTTTTCGCCGGATTCCGGGCGAACTACTTGTCGGACGAGAAAATGTTTTCATTCTTTCATTTATTTATTTCCCTCAAAGAATATATAATGAGGATAACTAAAATAAATTAAAAAAAAACACTGTCACATATAACTTTCAAAACAATAAATAACAATTGACGTACATTAAACAACACACTGTACTTACTTAACTATTAACTTTTATCGAAAAACGGAAACAGATTCAGAATAGAGACAGAATTCAGACAGAGTCAGAATATCATTAGCTTTAGCTACAAAATTATCAAATTTCTGCTGAATTGCCAGGGCAGGATCTTTAACTGAAAGGGAATTAATTAGAGGTGTATTTTTAGAAAATAAAGGGTATCCAAGCAAAAGTTTACAATATTTAAAACAGCACACACGAACATTAGCAATCATACCACGATTAAAACCATTCACCATTCACCACCACCGCTGGAAAAATAACTGTTGGTAAAAGAGTTGACTGGTATATACGGGCCAGAATATGACGACTAAGCTTACCCCTCAGATGGATTAAAGCTCCAATCGTCTTACGGATTTTTAGTTCAATATTGCTAACTACAATTAACTGAAAATTACGTTTCACTGAACAATAGGGAATTCCAAGGTAAGTCACAACATCAAGGGGTTGGAAAAGGTTCCCACCACCACAGTTTAAGGATGAAATACCATGCGGATCATTAATAACAAAATATTGGCACTTAGAAGGACTAACACAAAGGCCTTTTTTCCTCAGTTCCGCCACCAAAATGTTAAAATTTACAGTTAGCTGATTTTTACAACGAGCCATAAGAATTATATCATCATCGTAAGCTATATAGGTACAATCAACAGCCAGGTGTATTAGAGATCTTTTTAGAAGCCGGAAACATTCACCAAGACAAAGATTGAAAATAAAAGGTGAAAGAACCCCACCCTGCCTCACCCCCTTATTTACACAAAATTTTGACACCGATAACACTGATCTAACAACTGCTTTAAAAACTTTTGCCAATGCAAGAGGGATATTAGCATAATATAAACTTAACAGAGCTGAAGCATGCGAAAGATTATTTAATGTCTACCAGCAGAGCATAAAGTGGCTGACCCGTCTCAAAAGCAGAATTAATACTCGAAGAAAAAGTAGCGTGCGCATGGTCGCATCCCATTCCTCTTGTAACAAGACTAAAGGTTTCGATGGGATCCCAAAAATCTAATGTTTGCTCCAGACAATTGGGTCTTGTCTTCGCCAGGCTAATCACCAGAGAAACCAAGTTCAGATATACTGACCGAAACTTCCTGCTTTACTTCTGCCAAATTCCCGGTTTCGGCCGAATTCCGAGGGAACTAATTGTCCAACAAAAAAAGAAAATTCAGAAGCGGATTCAGCGTATATGCTTATCTCTATAAACAACATCTAATCAACTTAAAATATAACTTTAACTTATAACCAAAAAATCCGGATTCCGGACAAATTATACGTCCGGGTAAAAATTGATTGTCATATACAGACTCAGCGCCTCTTCTTACCCCTAAGTCTGTCGTCTAATTAACTTCAAATAAAACTTATTACTTTTTACAATTTTTCCGGCTTTGGCCGGATTCCGCACAAACTACCAGTCCGGCAAGAAAATGGTTTTCACCATCGTGTTCAGCATGTTTTCTTACCCCCGAATCGAACATTTAATCAACTTCAAATGAAACTTTTACTTTTAAAAACTTTCCGGTTTTTGCCGAATTCCGGGCGAACTACTTGTCGGACGAGAAAATGTTTTGCATGTTCGTGTTCAGCATGTCTTCTTACCACATAATCGAATACCACATTAGCTGTTTAAAATTATTTTGTTTGCCCCTTAATTTGAACCCCCACCCCTAAATGTAGAGCTACAGAGCCCATCTACGAACTTGACCTTACCCTTGACACAAAGAGTCCTCACACCAAGTTTCATCAAAATATCTCATTCCCTTCGAGAGTTATCGTGCTAACAGACGGACAACTTTTAAGATGTCATAGGTATCCGTCCATTTACGTTTTGGGATCCCAAAAAGGTATGCATCATGCTGCAGGATGGTCGGATTCGGGAAATGCCAGTCAAATTGGTCAGGTCCATAAGCCTGACAAGTTCCATCGTCTTAGCTCATCCGGAAGTACCCTAATTTGCTATCAGCGTTCCGACTTAAAAAGCGATCGGTATAGTACGTTTGCGACAAAAATGACAGCAGAGAAATGGGCAGGACTAGGGGAACAAAATGCCGAATGATTTGCTAGAATTATCATTATTCTTCCCTAAATGGATAATGTGATGGTTTTCTATACATTTTGTAAGGCCCCCTATCTTCTTTTTGGGATCCCAAAACGCAAGTGGAGGGGTACTTATGACATCGCAAAAGTTGTCCGTCTGTCCGTTCGTCCGTCTGTCAGCACGATAACTCTCGAAGGGAATGAGATATTGTGATGAAACTTGGTGTGAGGATTCTTTGGGTCAAGAGTAAGGTCAAGTTCGTAGATGGGCTCTGTAGCCCCACATTTAGGGGTGGGGAGGGCGTTTAAATTAAGGGGCAAGCAAAATAATTTTAAACAGCTAATGTGATAGTTGATTATGGAGTAAGAAGACATGCTGAGCACGATGGTGAAAACCGTTTTTTCGCCCTACAAGTAGTTAGCCTGGAATCCGGCCAAAACCGGAAAGTTTGTTAATAGAAAAAGTTTTATTTGAAGTTGATTAGATGTTTGATTTAAGGAAAGAAAGACATGGTGAACACGATTATTAAAACCATTTTCTCTCCGCACAAGCAGTTCGTCCGGAATCCGGACAAAACCGGAAAATTCGTTAAAAGCAAAAGTCTTATTTGTAGTTGGTTAGATTCCGATTTAGGGGTAGAAAGACATGCTGAACACTATTATTAAGACCATTTTCTCGCCGGACAAGTAGTTCGCCCGGAATCCGGCCAAATCCGGAAAATGTGTTAAAAGCAAAAGTCTTATTTGTAGTTGATTAGATTCCGATTTAAGGGTAAGAAAAGATGCTGAATTCGTATATGACAATTGTTTTTTTTAACCGGACGCGTAGTTCACCCGGAATCCGGCTGAAACAGGAAAATTGTCTTGATTAGATGTTCGATAATTCGTTTTTGATCTTTGTTATTTTGTCGGATTAGTAGTTCCCGAATTCGGCAGAAAACGGGAATTTGGCAGAAGTAAGCTAAGGCAGGAAGTTTCGATCAGTTTCGTCAAAACAAATACGACTTATAGGGGCAAACACACATGCTGAATCCATACATACATACATATCTGAACTTGGTTTTCTCAGATGATTAGCTATTTGGCATTAATCTGTTTCTGAATTTTTGTAGTAAAAATGCTTGAGGAGTCTAGAGAAGACAGGACCCAATTGTCTGGATGTGATATTAAATTTTTTGGATCCCATCGAAACCATTGGTCTTGTTCCCAATGATGAAGCAGCCTTTCTCGCCTCGTATTACTTCGTCATGTTTGAGCCTCACCTACATTCAGTGTGTTGACTTTTATACCAGACGTTCGACAGTAAAAGTTTCCTACGCCGGCCGACGTTCAAATTTCTTTAATAGCATCTTCCGAACCTATTTGAGACACAAAACTGCTGAAATTTTTAAATTTTCGGATAATTTTTCATGAACACGGATCCTGAAACCTTGAAAAACACAGGGTATCTGTGAATATTACACCAGCCCCTAGCGAAGCATAGCCAGTTCAGAGGGAGCGAAAACAGCGGCTAATTCTCGATTAGCGGCCGATTTAGGCACCTATTTTGCGGCTGGAAACGAATCAATAATTCCAATGCCACCGAATTCCGGACGTTTTTGGTCTGGCTTCATCTTCCGCATCCATCTCGACGAAAACGGACACCAGAAGCAAAACCTTAACGGTGAAGCCTGGCCTTAATAAAGCTTTAATACAAGATGCATTCTATCCTTGTTATCTCTCTAATTCCAAGAACGGGTAAGAGCATGTTTGATGGTGCAAAACGGACACTTTAGCTGAATTTTATTGGAGCTATATGTCGGCCCTTCTTGGCAAGGGTCCTCCTCAGGCTCAAAACTGCCCAAGTTGGATAAACGAACTTGTGGGAAACATCCAACTTGAGCGGTTTTGAGCCTGAAGAGGACCCTTGCCAAGAAGGGCTGAAATATAGCTCCAATAAAATTCAGCTGACGTATCCGTTTTGCATAATCAAATATGATTCGCAGACAGCTTGGGCTGAAGGAATATTTATCGGGTAAGAGCTTCTGTAAGAATAGCCTCTTTAGATAGGGCAGAAACAGCGACTGATTCTCCATCAGCGGCCGGTTTAGGCGCAAATTTTGCGATTGAAAACAAATTCTATATCCAACGTGTCCAATGCCCCGGACTCCGGACGTTTTTGGTCTGGCTTCTTTTCCGGATCCACCTCGACGAAAACAGACCTGGATTTCGGAGGAAAAATCATGAAGGGGAAGCCCTTAATCGACGAGAGTGCGCTTACCGTAGACGTTGACCACAGAGATATGGATGTCACTCCCCACTCGATTTTCAGCTCTGCATTTGTAGATTCCGCCATCCTCGACGCTGATTGCCGAAACGTTAACAAAACTGATGAGCTCCGACTCCTCGATGTAGTGACCAAAAAAGATTCTGTAAAAAAAAATGAGTTACAAGTAAGTAAGTAATTTACTAGATAGTCCTTAAGCCCAAGCTGACTGCGAATCATCTTTGACGGTTCAAAACTGATAAGTAAGCTACACTTTATTAGAGCTATATTTCGGCCCTTCTTGGCAATAGTCCTCTTCAGGCTCAAGCCGCTCAAGCTGGAAAATGACGGCATGAGCCCGAAGAGGACCCTTGCCAAGAAGGGTTGAAATATAGCTCTAATAAAATGTAGCTGACTTATCCGTTTCGCACCGTCAAATATAAGTAATTTATTTGTAACCCGCCATTTTTAAAAGCGGGAAGTGAAAGAAAAGAAATAAAAAATGCATAAAAAAGACACGCACAATTTCTCAATCACCGGCCAGGAAACTGGAGAACGTCATGTACTGGTTGGGCCCAGTTGTCCATGATTATGTGACGAGGAAACCAAAACGGTAACGCTTGCATTTTGAATCTGGAACTTCTCCGTTAGCGTAAGTAAGTAATTTATTTGTAACCCGCCATTTTTAAAAGCGGAAAGTGAAAGAAAATAAAGAAAAAAAATGGATAAAAAAGATACACACAATTTCTCAATCACCGGCAAGGAAACAGTGGAGAACGTCATGTACTGGTTGGGCCCAGTTGTCCATGATTATGTGACGAGGAAACCAAAAGGGTAACTCTTGCATCTTGAATCTGGAACTTCTCCGTTAGCGTAAGTAAGTAATTTATTTGTAACCCGCCATTTTTAAAAGCGGGAAGTGAAAGAAAAGAATAAAAATGGATAAAAAAGACACACAATTTCTCAATCACCGGCCAGGAAACAGTGGAGAACGTCATGTACTGGTTGGGCTCAGTTGTCCATGATTATGTGACGAGGAAACCAAAACGGTAACGCTTGCATTTTGAATATGGAACTTCTCTGTTAGCGTAAGTAAGTACTTTATTTGTAACCCGCCATTTTTAAAAGCGGAAACTGAAAGAAAAGATATAAAAAGATGAATAAAAAAGATACACACAATTTCTCAATTACCGGCCAGGAAAAAGGAGAACGTCATGTACTGGTTGGGCCCAGTTGTCCATGATTATGTGACGAGGAAACCAAAACGGTAACGCTTGCATTTTGAATCTGGAACTTCTCCGTTAGCGTAAGTAAGTAATTTATTTGTAACTCACCATTTTTGAAAGCGGAAAGTGAAAGAAAAGATATAAAAAGATGAATAAAAAAGATACACACAATTTCTCAATCACCGGCCAGGAAACAGTGGAGAACGTCATGTATTGGTTGGGCCCAGTTGTCCATGATTATATGACGAGGAAACCAAAAGGGTAACTCTTGCATCTTGAATTAGGAACTTCTCCATTTCTCCGTTAACATGTGGTTATGTCATGATTTTGACAAACGGAGCAAGTGCTTCGCATACATATAACAGCACGATCTTATATTTTGGATCTCCTACTTTCGCAAATTATGAGTTATACGGCTAGAATAAAATAAAACAGAAGCGAGAAAAATGAAGTATAAATTTCCAAAAGCTTCACGATTATATCGCCCCAGGTTGGGAACGGTGCGCTCATGGGCGATGCGGATAGACTTACGTGGATTATCAGGCGGATTAGCAATTCCGTCCGAAAATTTATTCGAATCCAGAGAAAAATAACTCCAGGGAGTAGCGCCAAGACTTGACAAACTTGACCCACGCTCGAATAGCAGCGATATTAGCACCACTAGCAATAGAGAACGTACCTACTGAAACTCAGTCAGTCGTTCACCAGCTCTGGCTCCAATAACTTCATATTGTGACCATAGCAACAAGACCTAAGGTTTCGATGGGATCCCAAACATCTTATAGCCAAAAATTGGTCGACAAATTTTGTTTCCGGTTTTCGCCGGATTACGGGTGAACAACTTGTCCGGGAAGAAAATAGTTTTCATATTCGGATTCAGCATGTCTCTTTACCCCTAAATCAACTATCTCATTACCTTCTTAATTTTAAACCACCACCACCCCACCACCACCCCTAAATGTAAAGCTACAAAGCCCATCTACGAACTTGACCTTACCCTTGACCCAATGAATCCAAGATACCAAAATATCTCATTGCCGGACATCCATATACCGACTCAGCCTCTCTTCTTACCCCTTAATCTGTCATCAAATCGAACTTTCGCTTTTAACATATTTTCCGGTTTTGGCCGGATTCCGGGCGAACTAGTTGTCCGACGACAAAATGGTTTTCACCATCGTATCAGCATGTCTTTTTACCCCTAAATCGAACATTTAATCAACTTCAGATGAAGCTTTTACTTTTAACCAGCTTTCCGGGTTTCACCGGATGCCGGACGAACTACTTGTTCGGCAAAAAACTGGGTTTCACCATCGTGTTCAGCATGTCTTCTTACCCCTAAAGCGACCATTTAATCAACATCAAATAAAACTTTTACTTCTAACCAACTTTCCGCTTTTTGCCGGATTCCGGGCGAACTACTTGTCGGGCGAGAAAATGTTTTGCATATTCGTGTTCAGCATGTCTTCTTACCACATAATCGACTATCACATTAGCTGTTTAAAAATATTTTGTTTGTCCCTTAATTTGCACCCACCCCTAAATGTAGAGCTACATAGCCCATCTACGAACTTGACCTTACCCTTGACTCAATGAATCCTCACAACAAGTTTCATCAAAATATCTCATTCCCTTCGAGAGTTATCGTGCTCACAGACAGATAGACAGACGGACAGACGGACATTTTTGCGATGTCATAGGTATCCCTCCACTTACGTTTTGGGATCCCAAAAATATGATACAACCTCTATTTTCCTTGGTGTGTGCAGACCGCACCTTTGCTTTACTAGAGATTTCTAAACGCGCAAGTTTGTCTCGCTTTAAATGCCGCAAGCGTAGTGGCGGCGCTACGAGTATGACCCGTTTGCAAAGTATGGGAAGAATAGGTCTTGGCGCTACTCCCTAGTGTTATATTGCTCTGTCCGAGTCGAAGAAGTCGGAGCCTTGAACGTTGACAAAACTGACAGTATGAAGCAAGTCTAATTAATCGGAGCTTTGTTCGTCACTGCGGTTGAGGTTCCTAAAACAAGGCTCCAAGCGTCGAAATTTGTCAAGGAAGAAGAAGAATCGTTACACCAGAACAGGCTCCTGTCTCTCCACCCTTAAGGAAGAAGAAAATTCGAACAGGGGTCGTGTCTTTCATCGTCGAGGATATACTAATAACATCATGGGCCCGAGCTGCCGTAACGACCTTGAATCCCTGCCGGCCCCCAGTGATCAAAATATATTGTCACGAAGTATTTTTGAAATTAAAGAACCTGAACCTGAAAAAAAAATCTTCCGTATTTCGTTTTCGAATCCCAAACAAAAGTGACGGATACTTAGGACTCCGTGAAGGTCATAGGTCTCTGAAAGCACTACGTGTGCAGAATCAAATGACTCAACTCGGGTCAAGAGTGACGGCAAAGATTGTAAATGGGGTTGTGCGATACGTATACATGTTTCCCAGTCAGCTTGGGCTCAAGGAGTTATTTGCTTTCTAATTTCCTATATATTTGCGTTCGGGGGTGGGGGGGTCGCCCTTTTTTTGGCGGAGGGGTTTTGTCCGGAGGGGGGGGGGCTAGACACTTCTCGATCATGGTGGTGGATTTACAGATACAGAGACAAGGCATGCTAAATCTTCTCTTCCGGACATTTCTCAAAGATGGATAACTCATCAGGAATCCAGAAAACTTCCGCGGGATATAGTTTCAAAGGAGCGACACCCGCGTTTAACGTAGAGCATCTCGTTTTCCCTACGACAAACTATGTTGGATCAAAAACATCAAAACGAATTACAGTTTGGGATCTGCCAAACCCTTTAGTCTTAATTATAAGTAGTGAACTAAACAATAAGGTGCTTTTCAAACGGATTTGAGCCCACGACCTTGGGCTCACACGGCCATCGCTTAAGCTGCAAAGGGGTTGTGATTATGATTCGCAAACAATTACAGTTGTCAGAAAAGTTGACAGAAACGGGCTAGGGGAACCGGAACAGTGATACTGCCAAAGGCAAATTCGTCCAAATCTTCTTCGTCTAATTCGTCTGTAGTCTTATTTTTCTTTAGGCGGGAGTGCTGCAGGGACCGACAAAATTAGTCCGAAGACGAACAGCCAATCAATGAATCAGAGCTCCGGGAATCGCACGATTCAAAGCCGCAACTTTTCAGAAGCCTTACAAAAGTCTTAAAGCGTGCTGCAAAATAGGGTTTACATTTACACATGGCAGGGTAGGGATAAAAAAAACCAGACCTACGAGCTCATGTAGCACTTTTTACGAGCCGGAGATCCAAGAAAGTCAATGATGATGATAAAAAATTTCCCCTAAGTCAATGGGAACGGTACAAAACTCCCCCTTCCAACTCCCCGCCATCGCCAGATGTGGTTCAGACCTAGAAGTAGGACGTCTAGGGTTCTGCTCGTGATATCCATCAATTGTTTCACTCGAATCCTTATATTTACGGAAAATGTCTGGAACCTTAACTTTTGGTTGAAAATTTGTTTTTTGGTTCATTTCTGGTTGGACGTCCAGACCGGGTAAGTTCCTCAATTCTTTCGTGCCAAATTTTATAGAACATTTTAACGCTCTTTAAAAGTTGTTGTCGTCTATTCTTTTCAGCCCGTTTCTTTATTTTTGTTGTGACATAAATAGTTTGACCATTGCATCTTTTTATCTCAATCACATATGTTTAAATTCTAGAATAGTAGTGACACTTATGATGAATTATTTTTGTACTTGTCATTTTAATTCCCGTCCGTATTTTCATGAAATGTATTTAAACCGTGAATTGTATAATAGTAGTGACACTTTTGACGAATTATTTTTGTACTTGTCATTGTAATTCGCGTTCGTATTCTGATGAATTGTATTTTATACCGTGAATTGTATATATAAATCATAGGTTACCATTGTAAATATATCCCTTGGTTGATCTTTTTATTTGTAATGACATGTCCAGGACTATTTTTTGTCTGTAAAAGATATCTACTGATAAATAAACCGAATTGTAATTGTAAGCTCTTTCTTTCCTTCTTTCTTTTTTCTTAATTTTTGTCGAAGTTTTTGTTATTGCTTATGTTTTGTTTTGAGGGTAATTAGTCCCTTACAGGTTTGCCCCTGAGCATTGAAGATTTAGTTATTTTGATAAACCCTTCATTCTTTCAATTCTCTCTCACAACCCCACTGAGGTCGGATCCGCCAAGACTCAAAAATGGATGGTCTAGGGCCAATGGGCGTCGTACCGTCCAAGTTTCAGTCCAATAGCTCTACTCGTTCGGTCCTTAGGAGCGCCATAAAATTTCCGGGACCCCTCTCCAAATCCCCCACAGTGACCGGATTCGGTTCGGACATGTAAATGGCACAATAAAGGGATTTTCTTAACACCCATCAAGTTTCACTCAAATCCGAGCATTTCCGGGAAATTTTCTCCCTCCAACACCTCCCTCGACGCCGAATCCAGCCGGGACCCCGAAATGGATCATCTACGACATCTAGTCGTTGAACGTTCCAAGCTTCATTCCGATCACTCCATACGTTTTTGTGGACTCCTAGGCGTTCGATACAATTTCTACGATGCTCGGGCTTTGCGTAAAACGGCAGCTGAACGGTCCTTAAAGTTTAACTGAAAAGCCAACTTGTACCATTTAACTGAACACACTGAATCATATGGGTTGTGCTACAGATTTTTTTTTTTCTTCTTTTTTCCACTACCTGCTCTAGTAGCGGCGTTCAGAATACCTACGGCCGTCCACACAACGCAAATTCTATTTTCTGAATCGCAATACAAAAGCGGATTTTCAGTTGCCAGTGACCAGCTCGCGGCAAGGGGATCGCTCACTGCGTGAACACTTATTTTTCGTAAATGGTTTTCGTCAAACATACAACAAAGGGACATGCACATAGACATCCGACAGAGAAAGTCCACTATCCGAAAACTGATTATTCGTGAATATCGGAGCAACGAAGTAATTTTCATCGGGTCTACAAACCTATTTAAGTGAATATGTGATGGGTAACTAGATTGTCCTATCCGACGAGTCCTTTTCGGTTAAGCTTTAACCGACGCGCATTGCTTCATCGTATAACATCGCACGCAATGTGCGGGGTCGGTGATTACGGAACCTTCGGAAGCAAGCAATTCCTTGTTGAACTCGGATTACCTTACAAATTAGCATAATTTTCATGAAGCGGAGTACCGACCTCGAAAGGAATTTAGTATCACTCACAGGAGGCTCGTCTTTATTAGCCAGCTCCAATAACGGCTAAAAGTGATGGCCTAATCTAAAGATAGGTGCACACAGAACGCGCATTCGCGTTCGCCTAGGCGATTTTGATGTTCCTAGCGAACAAATACTCTTGATGACTATTTCTCCCTGCCGATGCAGAATCTCCGGGTACCTGCGGAAGAAACGAAGAAACGGTGTCAAAGCTGCGCTGACTCAGGATTTGAGTCGTTGATTTGAGTCGTTGCGGACAACAAAATTCGTTAAGGAAAAAAATCGCGTTCTGTGGGCACCTATCTTAAACACTCGTCTGATGGGGAAGGGACATTTTCCGAAATTCTCAGCGCATTTGCATTCTGTATAAAATCCACGCGTTCAAACTGAAGTACAGGAGAGGTATCCAGCCTCGAACGTACCCATTCTCAAAATTGGCCTGACAAATCTTAAAATGAAATTTCTATCCAGTACGGACCAGGTCCTAATTCATTAGATTTTGCTTCTTGAAAGTTAAATTTCCTTTTCACATTTTTGAGGCCAGTTTCGAGGTTACATACATTCAAGGTTGGGTACCTCTCCTGTACATTTACGTCGTTTGGGGGGATCTAAAAACGATACCTGTGTGATACCGATAAGCAGGGGCGTCGCATTTTCGTTGGGGGGGGGGGGGGGTGCAGAGCCAAATTTTATACCCTGTTGTTTTTCCCCTTTGCGCTGTTTTTGCTTTCGTCGTTGGTTTTGAATAATTCGATGCTTTCGCGATTTTCGCCCTGTCGCTGGTGTTTTGGTCCTATTTTTGCTTTCGCTATTTTTACCGTCGCGGTTTTCGCTTCCGCTGTTTAACCGTAGCGGATTTGACAAGTAACTACGTGACAGACATAGGGGAAGCGGTTATGTTTCCTTACCTTTCCGACAGAGGCAGTGGTTGATCGTCTAACATCCAAGTAATAACTGGTAGAGGATTCCCTTGAGCTCTACATCTAAGGGAGATGGGTGTTCCAGGATGAACTGTCTGGCCTGAGAATGTACCGACGAGTTTTGGAAGCGTACCTGGAAATGGAAACTAAATATTATGTGCCTGGATCGAAGCGTTCCTGACGGTGATTAGAGCGAGTTAATTCGGATGGAACAAGCTTCAAAACTTGAACGTCATACTGAGTGTGGCGAAAAGTGTCTGTTCTGCCACTACCTGTAGATTCTGTTTAAATCCACTCCACCCCTAAGTCTAAGCTGTCTAAGCTCTGGAATGGAACAAATCGCCGAAGTGAATTCGGGACATGTCTATACTTTTAATTAAAGAGATCGGGTCGAGCTTGCGAATATTAAATATCTAACAGTTTTCTCATAGCTATTGGTACTACAGTTATAAATGTTACAACTCAGTATACTGAATAAAGTTCTATGATGTAAAAACTGTATTTCGCTCTGGTGTCGCGCATGTTCTAGGGAAGAAGGAGTTGCAAAAGACGAGAAGGTGCTATTTTAAATATGCAAAGCACCTGCTTTATTTGTCAAAGTTATGCCATACCCACATGCTAACGGATCAGTTCCAAGTTAAAGATCCCGTCAAACTTTTGGGAATTACGTCGGCTCTGCCAAAAATCATGGACAACTGGGCTCAGCCAGCGCATGACATTCTACACTCTTTTCTGGCCGAAGAATGTACATTGCATTTGATTTTTGTTGTATTTTATTTAATTTCTTTATTTCATTTTACATGCTCCGCTTCTGGAAATGACAGGTCAGAAATAAATTACTCACTTATAGTCTTAAATCGGGTACCCAGTGGGATTAACACAGTGGAATTAGCTAAGTGTATCCATAGCTTCCATACATTTTAGGGTGATAGCCTGTTATACAGGGAGGGCACAGATTAGATGGAGGATCTTATCATCAAGGTAAGTTCGATTTTCAAGCTGCAGGCAGCTTGGAAACATGAGGACAGTTTAGGAATCACACGTACACCGATTAGATTCGGGGGGGGGGAGGGGATCAAGGGTCTTGAGGGATTTGTATCCGAAACTGCATGCAGCTTTAAAGTATGGGGACAAAATATAGAGTCTCACCCAAAATCATCCCTAAAAACTCAAAAAAAAAAATCAGCTCATATCTTTATATAAGAAAGAACATAAAAGCCAAATTAACAATTATAGACCCATTTCCATTTTACCGGTAGCCCACTTTCTAAGCTGTATGAAAAAAATATGCATGAGAAAATGACAAGACGCAGAATGAAAATGGATTTTTATCATCTATAGCTAATATGGTGGAAACTTTTACTTTGAACAAATTTTCCAAATTTTGCCGAATCACGTTGAACTACTGGTCTGGCGAGAAAAAGATTGTCATGTACGTGTTCAGAATGTCTTCTTACTCCTAAATTGACTATCTCATTAGCTGTTAAAAAAAATTGTTCGCCCCTTAATTTGAACCCCCTATCCCACCCCTAAATGTAGGGCTACAGAGCCCATCTTTCACCCCAGCCCATCATCACCCTTGACCTAAAGAACCCTCACACCAAGTTTCATCAAAATATCTCATTCCCTTTGAGAGTTATCGTGCTGACAGATGGACACACGAACAACTTTTACGAAGTCATAGGTATCCCTCCTCTTACGTTTTGGGATCCCAAAAAGAAACTTATTAATGGTCATGCTGTAAGAAACTTCTGTGATCCCAAAACTTTGGAAACAGTAAAATATGGCACTGGTCTTAGGATAAAAAGTTGTGTGTCAGTTCCAGAAGACCTTGCTCATTAAGAGCAAGGAAACTTTTGCGCTAAGTAGGACCTGGAACTTCTGCAGCTGGGACGATAATGAGGAAACATCCGGATACATTATGGCACGGTTCTTTAGAAAGTAACTTAGTCTGTCACTCGAAGTGCCCGGTAAAACAAGGTAAAAGTTTAACTTCAGAACTAACTGAAGTTGGGCCCTCTTGCCCCCAAATCCTAACTGGTATTTTATAAGGTTCTGGGGGGTTGGGATTTTTAAAGAACGCCTCGCAGTATTTTCTTCAACTTACAGTATTTTAAAATATTTGAATACTTTAAAACTATGCTGTGCTTTCAACAAATAACCCACAGTTTTGGCTGTTTTAAGCCTTTTCCGAGACTCGCTGACTTGCAGCGAAAACAGGGAACAATTTACATAACCGTTTTTTCTGACGCAGAAGCTTCTCGCAGACAACCACCGACAGCGTGATACAAATCGAAGGTAGCAAACCACGGAAAGTGAGAAAATCAGCGTGATTTTGTTAGAGTGGTTAGACTGTACCGTACGAAATTCGGGTCTCCAGGTTTAGAAATATACGGAGTGATCATGGAAATAGGTTGCATTAGTGTTATAGGTAAGACAGGTCCTTTAAGGAGTTCAAACAGCCTGCAGTACTTGAAGACCCAGAAGAACACTGGAAGTCCCGCCGATAAAATAAATAGAGTAATGCATGTATTGGGCTTTTCCGTCAGCCCGGTCCACTTGTGTCCAGTAGGTTGAAACTCTGCACGGCTTCTGGTAAGAAAATGCTTGAGCACCCTGTGCATAGATGATAATAATAATTTTGTTTTTCACCCATCAAAAAGCACAAGGCATAGACGGAATAAGAATAAAGAAAGAAAAGAAGAAGGAAACACTGTAACAAGAGGAGACCAGACAAAAATAGAGACTACGACAACATTATCATATCTACAAAACTATCCTATTGTAGAAGAATGCTCTCCCATTGATGCTTAATAATCTTGTTGTATAATATAATTATTATAAAAGATATACTTCCGCCTCCATTTGGGACCGCTCGTGGGTGACCAGTAACAGCGGCCTCAGTGGCGATCCCCCAATTTCAACAAATAAAATGTGCCCATGTGCGGTGTGAAAAAACGTTGTCATTCGTGAAGATTTTCATCTTTGTTAGTGTTTATGTACTGCATATGTATGTATCTATTGTACATGGAAAGTCCAAAGGGCCACGGTACAAAAAATGATATGCAAAGCAAATACTGACTGCATATTTAACACACTTTCTGAAGTACAAAATAAAGAAAACTAACTACATAATTAAAACACTTTTAATTCCAATTCTCATACTGATGACCTCGAAAAATTTGGAATTTACATGATAGTTTCGAGAAAAATAAAAGCAATATCTGTCAATCTGTCTATGCTTGGCGCCAGTAGACGGAAGGAGGGTTTTGCTGCTTCTAGGGCTAGAAAAATGCAGTACTGAGATTTCGTGAGATCAAGGATGGTTCTGAAGTTTTTGGAAGACCGTTTATAGTAAGGACCAAAGGTATATGTCGGCGATCTCAAATATCAACATTATTTTGGATGTTCTTAATCAAGAGTTGCGTTTTTGCAGATACCATGGCATCTGATACCACGGTCTGAAGTCGTTTTCGCAGATACCGTGGTATCTGATACTACGGTCAAAAGGCGCTTTTGCAGTTATCGTGGTATCTGGCCAATTATCGTGGTATCTTATATTCAGATACCACGGTCCGACCGTGGTAACTGATCGCGGTATCTGAAAAGTCATCTTAATCAAATTTTCTCAAGTTGGGGGAAAGAAGTTTGGCACTTGATTATGTAACTGGCAAGGCCGTATCCAGGGGGGGGGGGGGGGTAGGGGGTTGACCCCCCCCCCCCGAAACATACAAAAATGCTCATTTTTACAGGCTTTTCCCTCCGATCTATGTCTTTTTTGTCCGACCGGACAACCCCTCCCCCTTCCCGAAAGGCCCCCCCCCGAAATAAATTCCTGGATACGGGCCTGGTAACTGTATATCAGTTTTTCTTTTGAGATGACTTCGATCAGTGCAATTTCGGCAATAGTCGTTTTTGCAGAGCAGACGTGTATCAGATATCACGGTAACTGCAAAAACGACTAATAGCAGATCCAGTTACCGTGGTAAAAGAAGAAAAAATCTGCGAAAACGCAACTAATGGGTCTTGTGCTATGGGTCCTTTAAGATGCCACAGCTCTCTGGTAACTGATCTTCGAGGCCCAGAACCCTCCGATGAGGAATGTCCTACTCAATTCCAGCCCATTAACAATTCTCCTGCATAAAAACCATCGATTTTACTCTACTCTAAGCATCTTCATTTCGTGTCCAGGTCCATTAAATCTATTCCTCTCTGACATTCTCGCGGAAATCCCTTGAAAAGACCCGACAAAAACGACGACTGAGAGGACCAAAGCCGGGGAAAAAAATAGGGACCATTTCCTCTCGACTGACACCCGAAAAGACTGTTTACCCAAGCTTCTTTTTTCGTGTAGGTGGGAAAAATGGACCGAGAATGGACCGAATATCGCTGACCGCTGAAAAGGAACGACGGAAAAACGGAAAGGGCGATTTACGGGATGCAAAGGTCGGCGGATTCTCTGAAGCAGACCGAACTTTCGAGGACCTAAGTAGGGTCCAAAGGACGGGGGAACAAGATTTACGGCATGTCCTCAGCAAAGCCATTATTAGTTTAGAGCAAAAAAGAAAAAGGGAACAGGGAGATGATCCTTGTTGCTACTAAAAGACGAGCTAAGACGCAGAAAATGAGAAAGGACGAATAAATCAATTCGTTAAACAAAACATCTCAGTCGAACTGGCCGATACATGGTGATTGCATGACTAAGAACCAACACAAACTGAGAATTACAAAAAAACGAAGTAATTTTTGACAGTAGTTAAACAAATGTACGAATGATGTGAAGTCACTACCTTGTCAGAACTTTCATAACAGATGTGCGAATGCGCGGTTTCAACAGATAAGGCGTAACAGATAACACTTCGGATGTTATCTGTTGTGTTTGAAAACGTTGTGCATGAAATGTTATGCATGAAATGTTATGCATAACAAGCTTTGTTAGTAAGAGCCAAAAAAGTATCTACTGACTTTATTCCTTATCGTCATGATGTCGGAAAACTCAGCAGATACTTTTTGGCGGTTTTTCAGTTCTACCTGAGGGTAACGCTTATTATGAATAACATTTTGAAACACAACAGATAACATCCGAAGAGTTATCTGTTACGCATTATCTGTTGAAACCGCGTATCCTCGTGTTAGCTGTTATGAAACTTCTGACAGTGTATGCTTATAGCGAACATGGGAGGTGACAATTACAAAATAAACTTTAAAACCAGCTGGGGGACTTGTTCAGTCCCTAAATCATAACACCTCCCCACACCTAACCTTCGAGATTCATTCTTGCCCGGAAGAGTCCGCACGCAAACCTTCCGTCCAAATATTTCAATTCGTTTGGGAGTTTACATGTCCGTTGTACCATAAAATGATGTCCTCGCTTTCAATCACAACGGTCTCAGAGGACACAGCTTGAAAATTCGTGGTGAGAAATTCTGAAAAGATATTGGAAAATGGAGCTTCAAAAACCGGATCGTGGAATACCGGAATAATCTCCCCAAAAATGTCGTTAATGCCGAAAATATCAACCAGTTTAAAGCAGACGTGGATCGTCACCTGGCTGAAATTCAATTTAGTGTAGACAGTGTCTCGAGAAATTAACAGAGGCGAAAGCCTTTTTACTGCAGTTATATTATTTTTATTATTATTATATCATAGGTATCCCTGACTTACATGAGAGATCCAAAATACTAGCCTCAGCAAAATAAAGGCAACGCGTCCCCAAAGGACTAAAAAGAGGCACGGCATGGCACAGGAGCCACCGAGTAATAAAAGAGATTAAGCAAGTAGTAGAAGTAGAGAAGTAAGTGGGAGTTCGTAATTTCAGAGCCTAAAAGAAGGCACGTTCGAACATTGTTCCTGCCCCTCACTATGAAGCCTGAAAGGGCCCTTTAAACTTTCGTGCCTCTTTTTAGTACTCGCGCTTCCTAGACTATGTCGTGCCTCTTTTTAGTCGGTGCCGAATTAGAACTTGTATTAGTTAAGGGGGAGAGTTTCAAGAGGAAGAAAGGGAATCCTTAAAAGTGGGAATGAAACGGAAGGCCACGATGATGATGATTTATTTATTTCCATTTGTATGATACGAAATTCGTCTTAAAGTAGTTGCGTATTAGCCTATATATATTTAATTTATGACCCACCGAATGCACAAGGCGACGCAGTGGAGTAAAAGGAAAAAAGGAAAAACAACACAATACAAAATTAACATAAAGCACGACAATTTAGACTGAATTATTAAATGTGCCTAAGAAATTCATGAAAAACATCATGCAGATGATGAGCTGGATGAATACATGTTTTCGGGATCCCAAAACGTAAGTGGAGGGACATCGCAAAAATGTCCGTCTGTGAGCACGATAACTCTCGAAGGGAATGAGATATTTTAATGAAACTTGGTGTAAGGGTTCTTTGGTTCAAGGGTAAGATCAAGTTCGTAGATGGGCTTTGTAGCCCTATATTTAGGGATGGGGGAGGGGGTTCAAATTAAGGGGCAAACAAAACAATTTTAAACAGCTAATGTGATAGCTGATGGGGTAAGAAGACATGCTGAACACGACGGTGAAAAAAAATTTTGTCATCGGACAAGTAGTTCACCCGGAATCCGGCAAAAACAGGAAAGTTTGTTGAAAGTAAAAGTTTTATTTGAAGTTGATCAAATATTCGATTTAGGGGTAGGAAGGCATGCTGAACACGATCGGTAAAACCATTTTCTCGCCGGACAAGTAGTTAGTCCGGAATCTGGCAAAAACCGGAAAGTTGGTTAAAAGTAAAAGTTTCATTTGTGTTGATTAAATGTTCGAATTAGGCGTAAGGAGACATGCTGAACACTTATGTGAAAAGCATTTTCTACCCGGACAACTAGTTCGCCCGTGATCCGGCCAAAACCGGAAAATTTGTTAAAAGCAAAAGTTTTATGTGAAGTTGATTAGGTGACAGATTTAGGGGTACTATGACACTCAGTTTTTACCCGGATATATAATTCATCCGTTATCCGGTTGTATCCGGATTTTTTTTTTATAAGTTAAAGTTTTTTTTGAAGTTGATTAGATGTTCTAGAGATATAGGATATACGTTGACAATTAGTTCACTCTGAATTCGGCCAAAACCGGCAATTTGGCAGAAGTAAAGCTGGAAGTTTCGATCAGTGTCGTCAAAATAGATATGGCTTATAGAGGTATATCTGAACTTGGTTTTCTCTAATGATTAGCACGGCGATCGGTTATCGGTTAAGAACAATAATAAAAATAATAATAATAATTTATTGTGGCCCGCTATACAACAAATGAAAGAGCGGAGTAATAAAGAGAAAGAAAAATGAATTACACACAAACAAAACGAAACACTACATAAGCTTTATAAAACTTATAGATACGTTAGGCGAGTCAACGGCGATTCGTATATGTTTTCGAGAGCCCGAGATCTAGCACGACACTCTATGATTTCGCACTTCGCGGAAGCATCGATAATGTGGTACTTCTTCGACAGGGCTGAATTAGGCTCCCACGGGGGGAGTCCCAGAAGGTATTTTGCCGGTTTGTAATATGTTGTCCGAATTTGCCTTTTCTCGGAAATGTTTAGCAAATCCCAAAATGGAGAAATGTATAGAAAGTGCGGTGTGACCAAAGCATTGAACAGGCGCCCTAAGATTAGTCTATTTACTGTGTTCTTTACTGCGACAGCTTTACCGTAACCAATGCACATACCTCTGTGAGCGGTATCCGAGATTCGTCCTCTGAGCATACGGACATCAGAACCGTACACAAGGCCCAAGTAGTACCACAAGCGGAAAACTACGAATTTCAAGAAACATAAGCACCGATCTTTTTATAGTTAACGTCAATGTCTTTCGTAACAACAGGAACTCCAGCACGCACTTTATTTCGCCTTTTACTGGAGAGCGAAGCCCCGCAGCAACTTCTAATAATATACGAGTGACAACACGATTCTCTTAAGACTCACAAGCTCAAACCTCCTACATCCCCCTTTCGGACCGCCCCTGTCACCTCCGGTGCCCAAACGCTCGACTATAAGAATGAACAGAACAGACTATACGCTGAGAACAGTGGACCTGTCCCTGGTCATGCCCGAGCATGCTTTAAAAATTGTGATTAAGCGATAGACTAAAAAAAGGAAGGGGACGGTGCATCGTTCTTCTTTTTATTAACTTGCCTTTTTTTTTGCCTTGTAGTACCTTTTGCCTTATCCCGGTCGAATTTGAACTGGCCCAGTAACTATGCTTCCACTTACTCTTGATGACGCTAACAGTCTTAAAATCCATTTTTTGTATTTATTTTTCGACCAAAGTAATTAACGTCGCTTTCAGTAGTAGTAGCTTTTTACAGCAAAGCCTTGCGGCCATGTTAAATCACAAAACAACAGAAACAAAAATTACATATCGTATAATGAGACAATCTAAACCGGAAACTCGGCAAAACTGCAAAAGTGCTCCCTGTGCGACATTCCCATACAGACGAACTTTTCAAGACTTTTAGTTTCTAGAAAAGATTTTTCTCCAAACCTCTATATCCCCCCCCCCCCCAGTATTCCACCCCAAAACCTCCGTCCTTAGATCTTTTAGTTCTTCGCAATCATTCATGAAATTTTCAGTACTTTCTAGCGCCTGCCCACACATCGGCAAGAGAAAAGACCACCTGTTACCCTAGCTTTTCCTAGTATTTTCTCCTTTCTCCAAGTGGCACGAAATTCGACCGGACTGAAATCACCCATTTAACCCCATCATTTTTCAGACCTGTCTTAAAGTATGTCTCCTCCCCCCAAGCATCTTTGGCCTTTGCATAGAGCTCCATGGAAGGCGCAGACGTCATTTAGCATGCCAAAATTCCCTTTCTTGTCCTCCAGTCACTCTCTTAGTCTCTTACAATCTGCCGCTAAAGCGCTTACCTGGTCCCCGCAAGTCTTCCTCTCTTTCCATAGCGACCAGAGTCTGGTAATATATACAGACTGAACAAAAATCCGGTGAATTACCGAATTCCGTAACGAATCAAAACCAAATGATTCTTATTACTCACTATGAAATGGACTGACCGAATGCGACAGAACAGATACGGAGTTGAGAAAAGTTCGGTGAATTACCGAATTCGGTAACGAATGAGACCGAATAAACACTTTAAATCACCGAATGTACGAAGGGAAATAAACACGTTAAATCACCCAATGTGGAAATGTGAGAACGAAAGATTTAAAAAAAAACGGGATCTAAGATCTAAAAACTAAAACTGACTTTGCATAGGCCATGCACCTTTCCTCTTATCTTTCTAATGCCCCTACACTATCCTCTATGTCTACTTTTCATCATATTTCATGATCATTCACTTGCCTTCTGATGCAGCGTTCATCTTTTTAGTACACCATTCCCTTTTTAGTATGCGTACTCGTTCCGCCTGCGCCTTGTCCTTCCGTTCCGTTCCCTCTTTTAGACATTCCTTCTCTTTCCTCTGGGACCTCTCACTTCTTAACTAATATAAGTAGAGCGCCAGCTACGATTTCTTTTTCTTTAACCGTATCTAGGACGTGTTGCTTTCGTTTGCGGAAGCAAGTTTTTGGGACCCCTAATGAAAGTCAGGGATTCATGTGATATGGTACATCTGTCCGTCCGATTCTGGTCATGAAAGTTGGTCCGCCGGTCAAGAAAAAGAGGTGTTGACTAAACTTTAGCCGATTATCTACGGGTCGTGACGTCACAAGAAAAGTCGTATTTTTTATAAGTAGTGAACTGAAAGAGAAAAATGCTCCTCAGCCGGGATTTGAACACAGGACCCTCTGCTTACAAGGTAGGCGCTCTTACCATTTGACCTACCGAGGGGCTTGCGAACAGAGTTCGCAAACCACTAAAATAGTCTGGTAGAACCCGGCCATAGGAACAGTGATCCCGCCCGAAGGCAAATTAATCTAAAAAAAGGAGGGTCCTGGTATGCCTACGTGGCTCCGACGATGGAGTCCTAGAGTTCTAAATTATATTCGAAAAAACTGTTTCTGGTTTATTGTCACGGTACAAGTCCCTTGTGTAAACTGCCATCTATGTATCTATGTCTATATTTTCCATTTACTAACGGAACGGATTGTTCCTAAAACGGTTTATAAGTGTACACGCATCCGGCGCCTCGCTGGCCGCTCGGCTCTATATATATAGATACAAATATATATTCTGCAACATTAATTTAATCGAATTTTACTATTTCTTTCATAACTTCATGAACACGTAACGCGCCGTAGATAATCGGCTAAGGTTTAGTCAACACCGAAAAAGAGGAATCTTACCTCCTAACGACACGGCGGCTGACGCTTGCACGGTTTCGTCGTCCGTCGAGACGAAGCACTGATACATCCCCTTATCCGAGGGCTCGAACTCACTGACCACGACGTTCAACAATTCCGCAGTTTGCTGTATATTAACTCTCTTCGACTGCTTCAGTGCCATCCCATTCCTGTACCATTGAACAGAAGACAGCCGTTTCTTATTAGACAACACTGTACAGTTGATTTCGACCGTTGAACCCTGGTCAGCATTTTGATGTAAGGGAGAAGCAGTGACTGAGAGGGCACTGGAGAGGCTCACCTGTAAAGCAGAGATTGTTTAACTTAAACCTTAAAGCACCCCTCACAATGTAGTAGAAATTTTTAGAAGTTTAGAATTAGAATTTTAGAATAGTTTTTAAAATACTACTATGTTCCTGCATTTCATAAAGCGTATTCTCGCCACTCCTCGTGGAACCGAGGAGAACGGCGAGAATAGAGGGAGTTACTCCAAGCGGACTCCGCGGACGGAAAATAGCGAGAACACAGGGAATGCTTGCAAAATTGATTTTATTCGAAAAAAAATATGCAGTTGATGAAATCAGTCTGTATCCACTATATTTTTGGTTTTCTTTATTCTGATTGTTTTAAAGGAATTTACATTGCACAGCACAAGTGAAAATTGATTCCCCTCCGAATCTGAAAGGAAGTCCTTTTTAATAATGGTGATGTTAATCGGAGCATTCCCCGTCCGTGGGGACTCGCGAGAATATGGGGAGTGAGTCCCTGGGCTGGGACAAGCAAAAACGCAGTGACTCCGCGAAAGGGGTCCTCGGGGAACGGCGAGAATATGCCTATGATGGTTGAAAATTTTAACGAGAGCTAGAAGCGCATATGGCACTTGCAAAGTTGAGTCAGATGATGACTGAGGGAATTTTTCAACTCGTGGTTTACTGTAATCATTTGTAAACACAAGCCTTGAGGCACGAATGTTCATCGACCCTTGTGGACCATGAAAATGTACTGTTTAGTCGAAAGTTTCTTTTTGCACTTTGCGGTAATGATGCGCACCTTAAGGGGGCTAGAAATTCATTTGTAAGCAAAACCCTTGAGGCAGAAATGATCATGGGCCCATGGTGATCATTAAAATGTATCGTTTGCTCATATTTTTCCCTTTGCGGTTAAGATGAGTACTTAAGGAACTAATTTGTAAGAAAAACCCCTGAGCTAAAGATGACGTGGGACTTAGACTTAGGGGGGACTAGATAGGGACTAGGGGGATAAAGGGGACTAGAAACCAATTTCTATGCAAACCCCTTGAGGTACGAATAAAAAAGATCAGAGGCATCTACTCTTCCCAATTATCAAGTTTCATTAAGATCTGATCACCTTTTCGAAAGTTATGCATCCCTCAAGATTCCGGATTTTCCTTCCTTCTATCCTCCCCCCCCCCCCTTAGGATGGTCAGATCCGGAAGTAACTGTTTCTAACTCAATCTTGTCGTTTTTTGAATGTGCCAGCAAAGTTTCATCGCCCTAGAACATCATGAAGTACCTTGAGGGCCATTACCAGAATTTCGGCCCCTCCTTCAACACCCCCACAGTGCCCGCATCTGGCCCGGCTCTGTGAAACATGTATCTAAGGCAGTGGTTCCCAAACGGTGGTACGCGTACCCCAAGGGGTACGCGAAGGAGCCAAATCGATTTATTCTGTAACTTCAAAATCTAATTAACCTAATTACCAGAGAGTGTCACCATCCAAAATGCATCTTAAGGGGCAAGGTATTTTTACTGACCGAAAGGTCGTTTTTATCGACTTTTTTTTTTTTTTTAAATAACTGCTTTTACGAAAAATTGCGGCGCTTCGCGCAGACTCTTTTCTTTTTAATCGTCTGGCCGACCTTTTTGGGAGGAGGGGTGTTGTCAACCTGTGCGTGACGCCTCTGATTACAAGCCCTAGTGAAAGTCAGTGAAATATTGTTGATTCCAAAACAGCTAGCCTACTGCCGTAAAATCTGTTCCTGTGTCAAACAATATTGTTTCAAGAAGAATCGAAGACATTGCAAGTGATATTGTCATTCAGGTTGCGAATCGAGCCAACGAAAAAGTTTGCGATGCAGCTTGATGAAAGCACGAAGAACATCAAAACCAAACACAGAAACAGGCTGACTGTAAAAAATATTGCCGTCGAGCCGAGATTCGACATAAATTTTAGCCACAAAGCAGTTTGCCTCATTGATTTTGTATATATTTCTACACATGTAGGCCTTATCATCTATGATAAAAAATATCGAATTTTTCATGTTCTGAAAAAGGGGGTACGCAATATTTTCGAACCTTGATTACGGGTACGCGGTACGGAAAAGGTTGGGAACCACTGATCTAAGGTTCGTTCTTGTTTTTCCCCCCAAGTTTCTTCCCGATACCTCCACTCTGACCGTGGCAAAAGATTTCCGGTTCCTCCCTCCAACTCCCAAAAAGTCACCGGATCCGGCCCCGAACTGAATAAGACTTATGAGAAACGAGTTCTTTCCACAAACGAAGTTTCATGAACATCCGATCACCCGTCCGAAAGCTGGACACATATCAAGACTCCGAATTCCTCATCCCTCCACTCCCTCCACGATTGTCGGATCGGGGAAACTTCTCTAACGTAAATATGGTCGAGCCACTGATACGCCTGCTAAGTTTCATCGGCCTAGCACATCTGGAAGTATATTAACTCGGGATCACCGGAATTCCGAAATCCATCTCCAACTCCCCCCGTAGTGCTCGAATACTCTCCGATCCTGTCAACTATACATCTAGGGCTTTTGTTTGTTCTTTCCACTAAGCGTAATCCCGACCTCCCCCCCCACCACTCTGAGCGTGTCACACGATTTCCGGTTCCCCCCCCCCCCCCTCCAAAAGTCACCGGATTCGGTCCGAACTTAAAGTGTGACATCTGAGACACGAGGTCTTTCCAAATATCAAGTTTCATTAAGATCCGATCCCCCGTTCAAAAGTTATACATACCTCAAGATTCCGGATTCCCCCTCCTCCCACAATGGTCGGATCGGGGAAGTGACTATTTTCAAGTTAGTTTGGTTGGGTCCCTAATACGCCTGCCAAGTTTCATCGTCCTAGCACATCTGGAAGTACCCTAACTCGCGATCACAGACTGACCGACCGACGGAAAAGTGACCGGTGTAATGGCACTTCGCCAGAAGGCAAGTGCCATAAAAACTAGGTTCTGCTTTTTAAAACTTACCAACAGCTTTGGCTGTTTTAAGCCTCTGCCCAGCCCCGTTGACTTTTAGCAAAAACAGGAACAAAATTACACAGCCGTATTTGGGATCCCAAAACGTAAGAGGAGGGATACCCACGACATCGCAAAAGTTGTCCGTCTGTCCGTCTGTCTGTGAGCACGATAACTCTCGAAGGGAATAAGGTATTTTGATGAACGTTGGTGTAAAGGTTCTTTGAGTCAAGGGTAAGGTCAAGTTCGAAGATGGGCTATGTAGCCCTATACTTTGGGGTGGGGGAGGGGTTTGAAATTTAGGGGAACAAAAAATATTTTTTAAAAGCTAATGAAATAGTCTAATTAGGCGTAAGAGACATGCTGAATCTGAATATGAGATTCATTTTCTCGCCGGACGAATAGGTCACCCGGAATCCGGCGAAAATTGGAAAATGTGTGAAAAGTAAAGCTCAATCTGAAGTTGATTAGAGGTTCAATTTAGGGGCAAGTAGACGTGCTGAGCCCGAATATGAAAACTATTTTCTCGCCGTACAATTAGTTCGGCCGGAATCCGGCCAAAACCGAAGAATTTGTTTAAAATAAAAGTCTTATTTAAATTTGATAAGATATTCGATTTAAGGGCAAGAAGACATGCTGAATCCGTATATGACAATCATTTTCTCACCGTACGTATAGATCGCTCGGAATCCGGCTAAAACCGGAAACTTTGTTAAAAGAAAAAGTTTAATCTGAAGTTGATTAGAGGTTCGATGTAGGGCAAGAAGACATGCTGAATTCGTTTTTGAACTTTATTTTTTTGCCAGAAAAGTAGTTTGTCCGGAATCCGGCCGAGATCGGAAGTTGGGCGGAAGTAAGGAAGGAAGGAGATACGACGTAAACTATAGGGTAGACCATATGTTGAGTCCAGATTTGAATATTTGACAGCGCAGAATGTATATCTGAATATATCTGAACTTGTTGAAATTCAGCTGGCGTATCCGTTTTGCACTCTCAGATACGAACCTGGTCTTTTCCGATTATTACCATTGGCCTTAATCTGTTTTTAAATTTTGAAAGTAAAAAGGTTTAAGAAGCCTGTTGAAGACCGAATATCTAGAAGACGGAGTTGTCTGGACCGAATTGTCTGGAAAATTTTGGGATCCCATCGAAACCTTTGGTCTTGTTCGTGATGAAGGAGCTTCTTGTATACAACCGTCGGGAGCATGATACGCATCCAAAATAGCGAACAAGGCAATTTAGCGGTATTTAGCGGCTAAAGAATTAATATAGTTTAACGCGTGTGTATTTTAATTTTTTGTATATTTAGTATTATTTGGCGTTGGGCCAATTTGTTTGCATTTATTTCATTTATTACTCTCAGATCTTGGAGGTCAATAAAATATTTGAATCTGAATTTGAATTGTGAAAATCAGTGAGTTGTCGTTAGGGGGGATAGAATGTATCGTATGAAAGTCAGACTCCGAATGTAAGAAAGGTGGTGCGATTTCGGAAGCAGGTTTCATTGACATAACAGGTGCGACGGGTCCTTTAATTCCTCCGGCACCTCCAGAGGCGCTTAAAGCATCAAAGAAGAGCCGTAAGGCGCCTAGCTCCCGGTTCAAAAATAATGCTTTTCTGTGCTGAAACTCAGTGTATTCGGTCTCAATCGAATACGCAGGTATTCGAATGACAGACTCAATCGGTCATTTTTTGTATGTCTTCAGGAGTACCACACTGGTCTTGGTTTTTTTAATTTATTTGTATTTCTAATAAACAGTTGGAGCATTAGATGGAAATTATTTATGATTCTTGGCTCCCTATCTGCCATAACGGCTGTCCTGTATAATCGACTGAGACTTAGTCCAGACCGAATTATTTCAAGCCTAGGAAATTTGGTTGTTTTGTTTTAATTTGCTTATGTTTTGACGGTGTTTTTTGTGGTTCTGAACATTCATAGTAGCAACTGTGATGGTTATATTTGTGTGTGGTAGTTTTGTGGTCCGCTGTGGTCCTCCTTTTATAAAAAAGCTTTTGAAGTTCGATAACCTATTTTTCTTCTTTTCTTTGGAATAATGATAATTATAAAAATAGTTACGTTGATGAAAGAAACGAGTCTGAAGTCAGTCGAGTTGAAGCTCGAGTTACACATGTCGACTGTGTTTGCGAACGTATGGCTGGCGCAAGACCATCGCCACAAGCATGCGCTGCTGATACGTGGGGTACGCTAATACGCTACAATTGTCTGATATTTAGAATCATATATCATTTGTATCTATTAAAATGACCCCAGACCCTTTTCCACTCAGGTAGGCTACTCTGGAAAAATTTGTTTGCAGTATTTGCTACTGGGATTAATTTTGTCTCTAAAAAGATTATCTTATCTCTAATTCGGTTTAATCTTATTTCAGTGGAGATAAGATTAGTCCCAGTAGCAAATACTGCAGTTAACCTTAATCCTAACTCGGAGAGACTTACTACAGTATACCCGAGCCCAGTTTCCAATCGCTCTTAGTACTTTGGCAGTTTTATAGCTAAACACAGCCATCCTTGACACCTGGCTTGACACAGTCTGTGTTAACCAGCGGAAAAGCATATATCTCTCTATCTGCCATTAGCATAGCTCACAGAGAGAAAAGCCCCCCCCCCCCCCTATCGGCATCGCAACACACTTCACACTCATACATCAGAACATTTTCATTAGAGAGAGTAAGCAAACTTACATGAAACTCCGCCCAGTCACTTCCTGCCGTATTATTGGCTCCGCATGCGAACTTCGAAGGCAGAAATGCATAAGCTGTCCAGAAGCTAAGCAACGGTCCAACGACTCTGGCCCCTTCGTAGGCACTAGGCTGGAATGGCACCCAGTTTCCAGCAGACTCTTCAACCATCCAGCTAAAGGCAGGAAACGTTAGCGTGAACATAAAAAGAAGACAGAAGAGGTCGACGAGTGTGAGTTTTAAGCCCCGTTCACAAGCATGCCTAGCCAAGCACAGATGCCTAGGCATGTGCCTAGTATCACCGTTAACACAAGCCTAGGCACAGAACTTAAGCCAGGCACAGAGTTCCAGGCTCTAGAACTCGCTGCCTGGCTAAGCCTGGGCACGTGCCTAAACAGCTGTGCTTGGCTAGGCATGCTTGTGAACGCGGCTTTAAACTATATGAAAAGAATGTAGTCGTGTTTATTTACGTTGTTTTGTTTAGTCTTTTAATATGTGTATTTTCCTCATACACCGCTGTTATCCAAAAAGTGGGTCACAAATAGATAAATAAATGAAAAAAGTTTCGTTTACATAAGGACGTGTAGGAAACATACTTGTTGGGCCCTGGAAGATGGGGTCGATAAAAATCTATAGTTGCACAGTCGACAAGATTTTTGAAGGACATCTCGCACCAAATAGTGTTTCTGTACATGTTTTGAAATAGTTGACCACTTCACTGTCAGAAGTTTCATAACAGATAACACGAGGATGCGCGGTTTCAACAGACAATGCCTAACAAATAACACTTCGGATGTGCTACTATATTCTATCTGTCCAAAACACGCCAATGATCCTCGGGAAGAACGAGAAAACGTAGCACTAACGACTTAAATTCAACAACTCAATCCTGTGTTAACCAATCACGGCGATGTTTGGGAGCAGCTGTGATACCGCTTCCGGCTCTTCCACTAGGTACACGGCGATTTTGAATCGGCAAGAGGAGTTATTCATCATGAGCTGTCACCTTTAATTCTTAAGCACTCAACTTTAACTCATGTTAAGGTTGAAAGCTTAGTTGAAGGACACGTCGCACTTATGATAGTAATTCGAATTCTCCTTCAGTAATATTTCCATCCATTCTCGTTCCCGAGATTCTTCACTTCATATGTGTAGGCTATCCTATCTCCTCTATTAGCAATACACTGATTATCACGCTTGCCACGGTTTCTTCTCTTAACGTGACGAATAAGGCACCTGATCATTGTTCCCGAGGAGCTCCCGATGAAAAATTTGTGGCCTGCGTAGTTGTATGGTAGTTGTACGAAAAGGTTGCATATAATACTATGTATAGCAAAGAATGCTATCATTTAATGTGCTTCACACTTGTCCAATCTTAAGTAGTAGTATCCAGTAGCATCCTGTCTCGCCATAGTATCATCCAATCTTGCTAATAGTAGCATGCAGTAGTATGCAGTTGTAAGCCTTGAAGTAGAAGCATGTAGTAGCATCAGTTAATACTGTATGCTACTTTTTCCTACAACTTCGTACTACTATTTTGAGATAAATTTTCATCGAGCTGTTTCCACCCGAACACCAATTATGATCAGTTTTCCAACATAGTCATCCAATGCAAGGGGCATGGAAAGACGCTAAAAACAGACGAAGCCGTGTGTAATTTCTTTAAGCACAGCTTAGTTATAAAGTGGTCAACTATCTCAGAACATCTGAGCAGAAATACTAGGCATTGCGAGGTGTCCTTTAAAGATTAACCCAAAATCCTAAGCACACTGTCAGAAGTTTCATAACAAATAACACGAGGATGCGCGGTTTCAACAGATAACACTTCGCATGTTATCTGTTGTGTTTCAAAATGTTCTGCATAATACGCGTTACCATCAGGAAGAACCGAAAAACCACCAAAAAGTATCTATGCTGAGTTTTTCGACATCATGACGATAAGGAATAAAGTCAGTAGATGCTTTTTTGGCTCTTCCTAACAAAGCTTGTTATGCATAACATTTCATGTATAACGTTTTCAAACACAACATATAACATTCAAAGTGTTATCTGTTACGCATTATCTGTTGAAACCGTGCATCCTCGTGTTATCTGTTATAAAACTTGTGACAGTGCACAACACTGCCATGATCAGGCCTTTGAATGCATTATGTTATTGATTATTATGCTGATGGTACCCTCTCAGGCTTTTGCGTTACACTCTGCCTGACTGAAGCGAATTCTGGATCCCCTGAGGTAGTTTGTTATGTTACACTGAAATACCCCCCCCCCCACAAGAAAAATAAATCTCCAAAAAGGTTGCTGGGATTTCTGTTTGTAGCAGTAGAATTAGATTTAGCTCCAGCTTTCGGAATTTGAATAATCGCTTTTGGAATCTAATATACTTCTTTCTTTCTCAGTTTCTACTTTCCCCGGAAAAGTCGGGAATTACTTTGTGGATCCATCACAGATCTTTGTATAAAAGTTAGTGGAGAGAAATTCTGCTTCTTTACTTCATGGAGCTGACAGATCGGGAACGACAAGTGTCCGGCAAGAAGTCATAATACTACTTTTTCGCGGAACATCCGTCTATCACTTTTTGCAACATATCCTTGCATTGACTGCGAAGCAGTGTTTCCACTTCTCATGATTTCACATGAGATCTCAGGTTTTTTTCACAATCTCATTATTTTTTTCTCCAGTCCATGATCTCATGATAAACTCATGATTTTCAGAATTTCTCCTCTTTTTTACTCCAATGTTAAAATTAATGTAAAATGACTGAATTTTTCGTAAAACTCGTCTGATAGCTTTCATTCGTGTTTGGATGCTTTTGTATTTCATTAAATGACAGGGGTCGTTTGGAATCCCAAAATGGAGCTCTCATACATAGATGCTTTTGAATTTTTTTTTTATGCGGCGCCTTTCGTCAGTAGTCCTCACACAGAAGGATCCACCATGAGATTGGTGGTTTGATTCAGAAGTAGAAGTACGCGTCCTTTATGTAGTGCCTGGGGTTAGACTTTCTAGTCACATAAATAGCTACAATTTGTATGGAAGCAGGTTGAGGAACCTATCTCTGCCTGACCTGCTCGCACTGTTTGTATGAGTCATTTGATTTATCTCGTAAATATGGCGGTAATGTGATATTATAGGTGGCCCTTACCTTGGTCCTTACTTTTCTTTGGGATAAAATAAAAGCTCTCTAAAAGTATTTTTTTTGCTTGAAGGGCAAGTTTAGGATATTGGGGCTCAAGAAAGTTTGCTTTATCTGAGAAGCAGAAACCAGAAAAAAGGCTGATTTAAAAAATTTGTCCTGCGGCGCTCAGTTTCATTTTGTCCTGTATACAGTCGTCAGAAGCCGCTGTCGCTCTCCATCAGTGGGAGCGACGAAAGATGGTTCTCTTCTCTCCGGAGAAACCTTATTATGTTTCCGGCTAGAAGAAGTTAAAATCTAACTGTTACAATTTTGTCTTGACAAGTAGCTAAAATCCGCATGCCTTTTCGAAAACCTCGCGATTCATCAGAAAATCTCATGATTTTTCTCGTGATTTTCTAGCACAAATCTCATGTGTAGGCTATCTCATTGTTTTTGGTGCTCATGGTTTTTATAACTTCCGAGTGGAAACACTGCTGCGAAGTCATCGACCCGAATGAGCTCTTATCGGCGTAGCCAAATCTTCTGCGTTCTCCCATATCTGCAACCCTCGATACACGAGAGATGTTCTGCAATCCCTACATTCCATTTGAACGCCTCTTCCTGTCGTTTATCCGCCCAACCTCCGAATACTGATGTGCTGTCTAGCACTTTGGATTAACCCAAGAACAGTCTGATGCACTGGGAAGGATAAAATACTGATCACTTCTTATGGCTGCCAAGTCCATTGCAAGTCCCTTACGAACTCACGAAGTTAGTTACTCTGTCAGAATGCCGGCAAATATTCGCATTTGATCTTGACAAAAATACTATGGCGAACCTCATCCTTAGAGACATAACGTTAACTCCTCGGCGAAGACTGCCGAGAAGTCTAGCTCTGTCACAAAGCTCAAGCACTGCAGGGATCGACCAAAAGCAGGAAGGGAAGGGAAGGGCATGGTGCACGAGAAAAGCAGGAAGCCATACTAAAACCAGGAAGGGCATACTAAAACGAGGAAGGGAATACTGAAACGAGGAAGGATGTCACCAGAGTTCAAGGCTGCGAAAAACTGGAAAGCTGCACTGTTCCCTTCCTCTGTTTACTATTCTTTGAGGGGTCGGCAATTTTTCACATTCAAAGTTCACTATTCCTTCCTCATTTTAGTATCCTGCAACCCTCCATGTCGGCTATCAGCATAGTTCCATCCCCTCATTCGTACATTTCCTAACTCTTGCAAAAAATGGTTTTGTTTGTTGTAGTTCTCAGTTTTGTTAGTTTCAGGATCCCAAAACTTTGGTGCCGGGCAGGGATACCTATGACAAAGTCCAAAACACGCCAGTGATCCACAGGAAGAACGATAAAACGCCTCACTAACGACTCAAGACTCAACAACTCAAATCCTGTGTCAACAATCACGTCGATCTTCGGGAGCAGCTGTGATACCCGAGGTGACACCGCTTCTGGCTCTTCCGCTAGGTACCGGGCGATTTTGCATCGGCAAGGAGAGTTAGTCATCATGAGTATTCACACTGCTGGGAGATATTTGGTTCAAACGTGTTGTGAGGATGTTTTGGGGTCAAATTACAGATGTTCTGTAGTCCTATATTCAGGGGCGGAGGATGGGATTTATAAATTAGGGGCGTGCATAACATTTTTTAAAAGCTAATGATATGGTAGATTCAGGGGTAAGGAGAGATGCTGAATCCATTTCTCAAACATATTTTCTCGCCAGGCAGGTGGTCCGCCCGGAATCCAGCGCAAACCGAAAAACTAAAAGCAAAAGTGAAGTTGATTGGAGGTATGATGTAGGGGGAAGGGGATATGCAGACTTCCTTTTCTTCCTTTTTCTTGCCGGACAAGTACTTCGCCCAGGATACGACCGAAACCGTAGATTTGACAGAAGTGAAAGTCTTCCTGAAGTAGATTAGAGATTCGATATAGGGGTAAACACACATGCTGAATCTATCTCTGAACTACTCTGAAGTTTGTTTTGCGCCGGACAAGTTGTTCGTCCAGAATGAGCCCAAAACTGAAAGATTTCTGCAGGTTAAAGCTTTGTCTGAAATAGGTTAGAGTGTAGAAATAGCCCTAAGAAAAAAGGCTGGATCAGGGTACTTTCTTTGCTTTTACTGCCCGGCCGATTTACTGCCCGGCCGATTTTCGGCCGGAATCCACCAAAACCGGAAATGTTGACAGTTATTATAATTCCTTGATCTAGCTGTTTATAGTATTAACAGTGAGTTTAGCTGACATGCTGAATCGACTCATCTACGTTGCTTTCCCGCCTGCTACTAACGGAATCCGATGAAAACCGTATATTCGGTTAGCATCGTATTATTCTCGACATTCCTGCTTCGTTTTCCTACGAAGTCGTTAGGTCGGCAGAATTCTGGCGGTAATGGGAAATCCCTCTATTATAACAAACATCTTTGTCCAGCTATTCGTTGCGCTATAGAGATAAGAAGACTGCTTTGTTATATAACCCTGTAAACGGCACGATCGCGTTCTGATGTAAACCGGAAACTTATAAAGACGGTGTACATATAGAGAAAGAACGCGTTAGATTTAATATCGTCTAAATTTTCGACTAGCACTGGTATTCCTTTCGCAATCTAGGCTGACCGGAAAATAAGGATAGAAAGGAACTCCCAAAAGGATCTGGTTAAGTGATCAATTAGGGATAAACAACATGATTACAGGATTAATGAAGACTGGAGATCTCTAAGACATGTTAGTTTGGCTGAGAAGTCCGATAAATATTCACATTTCGGATCCCATCGAAACCTTCGGTCTTGTTTCTAATTCGCATGAGGCTTTACTCATTGTCTATTGCTCTCTTATTCACGAACGGACTGATTTTAATTTTGAATTCCCATGCAAAACTTGGACCCTCCTCTCCGCTAGGCAAATTAACACAAAAAGGTTGTTACCGTTCCCGTCTTCACGCCTATTTTCCTTCTAGCTCTTCGAAATTATTTCTTTTCGTTGAATATTACAAGGGAAATAAAAAAATGATTACCAGATCTGGTTGGCAGAGGGAAGGGGAAATTGGCCTCAAAGAGAAGTCAGAAAGCAATTTAATGAACGGCAGAAAAATGTTACTGAATTTGGAAGGTACTCGGCTTTCCCCTTATTTATCTTGTCAGAACATCACCAGAAAAATTGGATTAACGGAAAATAGCTAGTTTCTGGGACACGCAGATGTAATATTCAACTTGGTCCTCGGTAAAAAGGACGGCACTATAAGCATAAGTCAGACAAGTACTCCTTGAGCCAAAACTGACTGGGAAAATATTAAAGTTTAACTGAAAAGCCAACTTATATTTATATCTTGGATTCGAATCCACTGAATTATTTTGACTCTTCAAATGGATTTTTATGTTTTCATCCAGGCTCTAGTAGTGTTATTCAGAATATGCGCTGCTTGCACGACAAGTCAAAATTCATCGAGCCGCGGCGAGTTTGAGTGTCAGCAAAAGCGAGGCTTATTATCACTTCTGAAAGATGATCACGTAGCGCAACACTGTCAGAAGTTTCATAACGCGGTTTCAACAGATAATGCGTAACAGATTACACTTCGAATGTTATCTGTTGTGTTTGAAAACGTTATGCATGAAATGTTATGCGGAACAAGCTTTGTTAGGAAGAGACAAAAAAGCACCTATTGACATTATTCCTTATCATCATGATGTCGGAAAACTCAGCAGATACTTTTTGGCGGTTTTTCGGTTCTTCCTAATGGTGACGCTTATTATGCATAAGATTCTGAAGCACAACAGATAACATCTTAAGTGTTATCTGTTATGCACTATCTGTTGAAACCGCGCATCCTCGTGTTATCTGTTATGAAACTTCTGACAGTGAAGATCACGTCTGAGGCACGCCCTCTATTTCGAGGACTGATAATTGCTATTTACGTATATAGGTACAAGCACATTAGTCTTTCGTAACAGTAAGTAATCGACAAAGTCGATTAATCGGAAAGAGCCATATAACAAAGTAACGCGTCCTTCAAGCCTATTTAAGTGAATTAGATGATGGATAACTAGACTAGACTGCCCTTCCGGTTACACTTTAAACGAACCTGCAATCTAGTCATGCAACAGCCTGAGGAGAACCCTTGCCAAGAAGGGCCAAAATGTGGTTGACAAACATCATAGCTGACTTTCCGTATTTATCTCTGACAAAGAAAGTGAATAACTTTCCATTTTTGCAATTGTTTAATATATGTTTCAGTTTAAAGTTTAACTGAAAAGGGTTGAGATAGGGCAATCTCAATCTCACTAGATTGTCCAATTACCCATTATACTTGAAGAGGCTCGAAGACCCGATAAAAATGCGTTACTTGGTAGCTCCGCTGTTCACGAGTAATCGATTTTCATATAGTGGAATTCCCCTGTCGGATTTGAAGTACCTCTATGCACTTGTACGATACGTTTTACGATAAATAACTTAAGTGTTCACGCAGTTAGGTACTTTCCGCGAGCTGACCACTGGCCACTGAAAAGCCACGTTTGTATTGAGATTCAGATTTTCCGCGCCATAGTAGAATTTTGCGTTGTGAGGACGGCCGTATCATTCTGAGCATCATAGTGAAAATGAAAAAATCCCTTAACACAAGCCAAATAATGCAGTCTGGTCAGTTAAATGATACACAAATAAGTTGGCTTTTCAGTTAAACTTTAAGGTAAATCAGACCAGATTTGTTCAAGCAGCGATAATTTTCGTTAACAGTTGGTAAAAAGTACTCAGTTTCGAAGGTGTCACAGGTTTTTGCGGCAAAAAGTCACAGATTTTGTCAGAGAAAAGTGGCAACAATGGTCGAGATATCTAGTCACAATGCGGATAATTGATCGCGTATCTGTCAGGTGATTTCACAGTATACTTTTACTTGTAAAGCAAGGTAATCAGGCAATGAATAAATGTATTTTTTTTCCAGATTTTCTAACCAAAATGTTGAAACCGTATGGCCGTGCTCGGGATGATCTGATAAGTCTCTCAGATAACCTTTAACAAAAGAATCGTCAAGGAGATTAAACAGATTTGAAGCTATTGTTTTCTACGAAGCTCTTCACGCGAGATTAATTCGTAGAAAGCTTTGAAGCTCCATCACTTAAATTCTCTCCGGAAAACTTCAGACATCAAACACTACAGGATCGAACGTAACTCATAGTGTATTTCGGAAAAAAACACTTTTATTATGACATCGACGATTTCATTAACGCAGAGATAGATGTGATAGAGTGTGATACGACTCGGCATTGCCCTCTTCTTTTTAGAGGGCAGCTGGAACCACCTGGGAATCAATTAAAGGCGTTTTTCCGTGCTCCCACAAACAGTTTGTGGGTCGATTGTGGCTCGAAACGTGTGTTTCCGCGACCTTTTGTGCGGCCCACAAGTGTGTTTCCGCGACCAACAAGATTTTCGTGGCTCGCTTTGTGGCTCAAATTCGACAAACAACTGGCGAGGTGATTGTCGGTTTTGTGGCTCGATTCTGGCGGGAAATTCAAATTAAGCAGCAAAATAGTGTCTAAACAATACATCTAACTACTTTTTCAAGTATATAGACTTAAAACTGAGGATTCTTTATGGACAAAATGGTAAAGAAATAAGCCTGGAGTTCTATTTATTGAGATTTTACATAAATTTTATTTTTATTTTCCGATATTTAAAATTACCGCCAAAAAAATAGACAAATCGACGTTTCCGCGAGTTTCAACTAGTGGCTCGACTGTGCGGCACACAATCGTGTTTCCGCGACAAACACTCAGAAGTGTGTGGCCCACAATTGTGTCGCGGAAAAAGGCCTTAAATGAAGGTGGGAAACGAGAGTAACGAGTCGGATGAGCAACTGCGAGACGACGGGGGTATAAACATGTAGGGGAGCGACCGAGACTGAACCTAACAACTCTGACATACAGAAGGAAGAGAGGACACATGCTACAAGTATTCAACTCGAACTGCCTCCCAATCGATCAGCAAGTGCATACAGGTGAGTTACTACTGAAAACAACAGCGTAGGTTTTCTCAACTCGGGTTTAGGCCCATTCACAACGGGTTTTAGCTAATACTCGGTACCAACCAGTTCCGGAAATCACTCCGAGACTGAGAATTAGCTGGGTTTCTGTCGTTCGCAATTGATATTGGTGCCAGTTTCGGGTACCAGCTAGTCTCGCACCCAAGTTAAAATCAGTGCAACTTTTCAGGGTACTAGCCAATCGCAGGGGAATACTCAGGAATGTTCCGATTGGCTAATGCTGAACCACGTCAGACCGAATAACAATGACCTAAATTCACTTTCGGTTTTCAAAACAGCAAGGAGTGGATGTGATTTTATCTATTAAGCTTGGTTCGAAACTAGCCAATCAGAAAATTCCTCAGTATTCCCCAAAATAATCTGATTGACTATAGTACCCTGAAAAGTTGAACTGATTTCAACTTGGGTGCGAGACTAGCTGGTACTCGAAACTGGCACCAATATCAATTTTGAACGGCAGAAACCCAGCTAATTCTCAGTCTCAGAGCGATTTCCGGAAACGGGTTGGTACCGAGTATTAGATAAAACCCGTTGTGAATGGGCCTTTAGATAGCAGTTCTTCTCGAACAGAGTAATTCCCTTATAGGCATATTCTCGCCATTCCCAGAGGACTCCTCGGAGAATCGAAGAGAACGCGGCGGGAATAGAGGGAGTTACTCAACTCGGACTCCGCGTACGGAAAACAACGAGAACACGGAGAATACTTCCAAAATGGATTTAGTTCGAAAAAAAAAATTTACAGTTGACGAAATTAGTCTGGATCCATTTTATTTTTAGTTTTGTTTATTCTAATTGTTTTTGTTTTATTTTACATTGCACCAACACCAGCAAAAATTTATTCCCCTCCGAATCTGAAAGGGAGTCCTTTTCGATGATGGTGATGATAATCGGAGCATTCCCGTCCGTGGGGACTCGCGAGAATATGGGGAGTGAGTCCCCGGGACAAACAAAAACGCGGGGACTCCTCAAGTGGGGTCTCCCGGGAACGTCGAGAATACGCCTTATGGAGTATCTTGCCAAAAGACACCGTTACCAGCGAAACATCCGGTTCTGTCAAGACGCGGCTCGACAAAGATTAGAAATCACATCCTTGGAGGGATGATTGGTTTATTGATTGATGACTGTATTTTCGTGGAAGTTTAAGGTAAACATTCAATTAGGCTAGTGTAACTTTTTGAAAATCAACTGAATGTAGAATTTGTGAAAATGCATGGTCTAGAGGACGTCAATGCATAGTACGTCAGTTGACGACCTCTTATTCATATTTTAATATTTTTTTTCTACTCGCGAGCTTTGGCGGATATAAATAAATCAACTGAACTGAATTAATTGGTGCGCTCCTGAGTGAGCAACCCGAAAGCACGAATCAGCGGGATTCTAAAACTTTATTTCTTGCTAGTGCAACTTAAGGTAATCAAATTTCAGCTACTCTTCATCAGCATCGTTACAGAGAACAAACAAAAGACTTATCCTTGCCGTGATGCAACTGGGACCAACCAATGTAGGCTACATAGTTTCAGCCAAATGAGGCTAGATGAACAGGGGAACTTTCGGGAAAGACTTGCAGGAGACGAACGAAAAGCTGATACGGTCTTCCGACAACACCAAAACTAAACATTCAGGCCAGTGCTGAAAGAACATCTCTTCGAAGATGTTGTCGAAGATCTCTCCGAAGATGTTCTGGATGATCTATTTGACGATGTTCTTCCCTTTAGGCTTTAGTTTGCCTTGAGGAAGTCCAAATTCTTGCACCAGAATGAAGCAAAATATAGAGCAGCTGTTGAGATTAGAACAACAGGCAACAATACAGATATCAAAAAGAGAGATTCAAATTAAAAAGAACAGGCATCAATATAATTCCTTCTGGGCTGAAGTGCCATCATCGTCTCCACCAAACGCAAGAAGAGGGTAACTCCTCCTGGGAATTGACCTCAGTCGAGAAGGCCATCTGCTCCATCAAGAAGAAGGTAATACCTCTTGAGTGGCGATCACAGCTGAATCGCCATGTCCGTAGACCCGGTCGTCAGACGTCAAAAACTGATAAGAAGACCAACCGGAAGGCGAAAAGGGATACGTTACCCAGCTCTTCTGATTCCTGAAGACATGACTGTTGTGGCTCAAGAGGGCCTCATCTAGTTTCGTTATCATTCCCAAACCATGCTGTAGTCACATATGCCATCTAGGCAATAAGTTCGGGTTATTGCCGGTAACTGGCGTATGTCTCTAATCGTCTTTGTGACATAGTTTGTTACTTGGATGACGCTGATCGCCATCAGCATCATCCCGTCCGGTAGCCATGACAGTCATCAACTTACCATCTTGTTGATAAACGAGGCTTTTGTACATAGTAGCTGAGTATACGTTTATTTTATCGAGGGAAAAAAGAAGAGTGCGTCTGAGCCCTAGGCTACCTAGGACATCCCTACCCATCGTTTTGTTGATTGGTTTTAACGAGTGGAACTTAAGGTCAGGCCCGCCGGTCTTCCGGTTTCCACGCTATCCACCAGGTCCCAGTGACCCTATTCAAGACCTAGCCTTATCAACCACCCTCGAAACCACATCAATTACACATTGGAGGAAGAAGAAGAAAACATAAACGAATAAAGCGGGAACTCCACTGGCAACTGTAAGGCCGTCGTAACCGTCCTCGTCCATACCTGGCGTGCTCTCATTAGTTGAAAACCTGAGAAACTGGCAGTTACGACACGTTACTATGGCTTCCGTGCCAGTGGAGACCATACTGAAAAGAGAGCTAACCTGATTATCGGTAAAGGATTTCCGGCCGCAGAGCAATACAGGACAAGCGGCTCACCCACTTTCACTTTTATTGCTGCCATCTGTCGAACGATTCGAGGAGGTGAAATCGCTCTAGACTCTGAAAAAAAGTATCAGTTACAGCAGGGACCCATAAATTTCCTGTAATGACTCGCCATTCAGGGGGCTTGTCATTTCCTATGCTTCTATGTTGCTATGTTGCCCGAGCCTCACCTAGTTTCCAAAAATTCCGCTTGGGTCGAATCGGCGTTCTTGCTCAGATAGACAAAATTTGTTGGGACTATTCAGCATGCCACCAGGTACCTAAGCTAGGACAAAACATCCAGGATACTCTTCCATTACAGAGAAATATTCCTAGTTCAGCACAACAGCTGCGAAAAATTTTGTCTATCTGGATAGTCGGGTATTTTATCCCCGTGGGTATTTCTCAAACTATCTGACGCTCGGTCAAGAGCGCATCAGAAATCTCTTATTGACATGCCCCCTGAATGGCGAGTCATTACAGGAAATTGATGGGTCCCTGGTTACAGCAAGAACGGAAAGAAGAAATCTATTCATGGTTATAGTAGCCATTTAGTTGTTGTTGCTTCAACCAGACGGTCGGAGTCGGATGCACGCGGACGAATTCCTGCTCGGGTTTTCGGCGGCATCATCATTTCCATATGGAAAAGTTGAGATTTTTGCTCAACTTGATGAAGAAAGTGTAGAAAATCCGGCCGGAAAATCCTGAACGTGTGTTCGCACGTTCCAGTTGCAATAAATGCATTTTTCCGCGGCCTGCTGGTGTCCTGGACACGTTACTGAATGTTCATCAAACAAACAGAAGTGTGGTTGACAAACTAAACGCCGATTCTTAATTGTACTTTATTCTCAAATGTCTGAAAATAACAAGACCAAAGGTTTTGATGGGATCCCAGAAATGTAATATTTATTGGACTTTTATCCAGATGTAGACGTCCAGTCTTCGCCCGACTCCAGGCCCGTATCCAGGAATTTTTTTCGGGGGGGGGGGGGGGGGTGCCTTTCGGGTGGGGGGGGGGGGGTTTGCCTGCGGGTCGGACAAAAAAGTACAAAAAAGACATAGATCAGAGGGAAAAGCCTATAAAAATGACTATTTTTGTATGTTTGGGGGGGGGGGGGTCAACCCCCTACCCCCCCCCCCCTGGATACGGCCTTGTCCGACTCCTTATACATTTCTACTATTTATATACAGCCGCTTGATAGTAAACATAAAAGATACCGTATTGCTGTTTATGAACAAATTACGGCCAAAGGCTAATCATCTGAAACACGACCTAAGGTTTCGATGGGATCCCTAAAATCTAATGTTTGATCCAAACAGTTGGGTTTGTCTTCGCCAGATCCAGTCTTCGCCACGCTAATCATCTGAGAAAACCAAGTTCAGATATACCTCTATAAGCCGTATCTATTTTGACGATACTCACCGAAACTTTCTACTTTACTTCTGCCAAATTTCCGGTTTCGGCCGAATTCCGAGCGAACTACTTGTCCAGCAAAAAAAGAACAATTCAGAAACGAATTCAGCGTATCTCCTTATCACAGATGGGCGAATTCGAATCCGGATCCGAATACAGCCTGACAAGTAGAAGATTCAAATCCGGATTCCAATCCGGCCGAAAAGACGAATTCGAATCCGAATCCAGAATTCGTCTTTTCGGCCGGATTGGAATCCGGATTTGAATCTTCTACTTGTCAGGCTGTATTCGGATTCGGATTCGGATTCCAAACCCTAAATCTTACGAATCCGCTCAAATTCCTAGACTTCATCCTTCCAGTCCAGTTTCCGTTTTCCCAAATTTTGCACAGTGTGTTTAGGCAATCCAACTTTTTGGTCTCCAACACCAAACATCCTCGGTAATTTATCACGTTATCTGATACCGTAGATATCAGTGCTTTTCATAGCCTATGTACATTATTTTATTATTGTTAAGGTCGGATTCGAATCCGGATTCGAATCCTCAGCATGAAATGGTGGATTCGGATTCGGATTCTTACCTAGCCCTGGATTCAGATTCGGATTCGAATCCTTTCATGATCGGATTCGCCCATCTTTGCTCCTTATCTCTATAAAGAACATCTAATCAACTTCAAAGAAAACTTTAATTTATAAAAAATTTCCAGTTTCAACCGGATTCCGGACGAATTATATGTCCGGGTAAAAAATTATTGTCATATACAGACTCAACGTATTTTCTTAGCCCTACATCTGTCATCTAATCAGCTTCAAATAAAACTTTTGCTTCTAACAAATTTTCCGGTTTGTTATATTTGACGGTGCAAAATGGATAAGTCAGCTACATTTTATTAGAGCTATATTTCGGCCCTTCTTGGCAAGGGTTCTCTCCAGGCTCAAGCCGCTCAAGCTGGAACTTGAACTTGTGGAAAAACAATTAAAGATTCTTCCTTAAATATTTGATTTTGTGAACTTCTTCTCTAAAAATGCAGAAGAATCTTTACCCTTTCGACGATCCAATCAAACAGCAAAAACAGTAGCAGTGTCCAGAATTAAATCACAGCACCAGCTTTAACTCCTACCAATTTTTAGAGAAGATGTTCCCTCCACCAAAAACAAATTCAGATGTGGTTCCAAGTTCCTATATCTTATGTCTACTTTGACGAAATACCTTGTTTTAGTTGCATTCCGGTTGAAATTCTTTTCCGATAGGAAAATAAAATTCATATACGGGTTCAGAATGTATTTTCTGTCCACTCTTTAATCGAAGCCTACCAGATCTTAAACTTCAAAATGTATGCCGACCAAAACAGCTAGTGACACCGAAAGGCAAACCAAGAACCTCTCAATCTGGAGTCGGACGCTCTAACGGCAGAGCTAACCTTCTCTATCATACTTTAAAGGACACCTGAATGAAGAGTACCGAGTATCATCCCTATCTGTATGACTTCCGTTAACACTGCCTGCAGAAAACCAAATCCAAATACGAAAGAGTGTTTCCAAGCTATGATTTTTGCTACATTTTGCATCTGTCCTTATTTCAGTACCGAACAATTTTAGAAATGAACCAATGTCTCCAGTCAACCCTTCTTCTGGAATATTTTTTAACCAGTAAAGCCCAAACGTATATCTAGAAGAAATTCCAATACGATCCGGCCAGCGCTGTACAAGATTTGAATGAATTGCGCTTTTTGTCTTGGAGTCTGCATCTACTATTCTGGAGTCTCCAGAAACGAACATCCCTATTTTGAAAACGTCACGCTCAGGAGAAGAATGCTCTCCGTGGCCATGTCTGTAAATGCATTCTGCATGGTGTGTTCAAGTATGGTTTCATTGTTCAGGTATCCTTTAAGACTTACCAACTTCGGAATAAACAATCTCAATAGTCGACTTAAAAATCCAGATTTCGAGTCTACCAAATTTTCTGGTCTTGGCAAATCTCGACGGAATTACTTGTCTGACAAGAAAAAAAGTTCAGAAGTAGATTCATCACGTGTTCTTACCCACGATGCGAACCTAATCGACTTAAGAATGTTTTATTTTTACCAAATTTCCGGCTTTGACCGGATTCTGGGCGAACACTTGTCAGGCCAGAAAATTAGTTTCAGTTCTTCGTTCAGCGTGTTTTCTTGCCCCATTACGACTACACTGTAAAAAAAAATCTTGCAGTATTTGCTACTGGGATTAATCTTGTCTTTATTGAGATAAGATTATCCCTAATTCGGATTAATTTTATCCCAATAGAGATAAGATTAATCCCAGTAGCAAACAGGGGCGACACGACTGGGGGGGGACGCCCCCTCCAATGCTGTCGGCCAGTCGGTAAAAAATAACCGAGTCGGCGCGAAGCGCCGCAATTTTTCGTCAAAACAGTTGTTTTTTTTCACAAAAACAGTCGGTTTTTCTGAAAATCGGTCGGTTTTTCTGAAAATCGGTCGATTTTTCGTCAAAACAGTCGGTTTTTCTGAAAATCAGTGGATTTTTCTGAAAATCAGTCGATTTTTTTCAAAACTGTAATTTTTTGTGTTGAAAACAGTCGTTTTTTCTGCAGAAACAGTCGGTAAAAATTACCAGCCAGTCGGTAAATTCCTCGTCCCCCCCCCCCAAACATTTTGGCTAGTGACGCCTCTGGTAGCAAATACTGCATACTTATTCGGAGAAACTTTTTACAGTGTATCTCATCGAGTTTCGAAACTTCCTGTCTTATACTTCTGCCAAATTTACGGTTTTGGCGTGGACTCTGGCGAACTAGGCTACTTGTCCGAAAAGAAACTTAAGCTCATAAACGAATTCAGCATGTTTCCTAACCCCCTACAGCGAAAAACTTCACGAGTACAACTTCAGATAAAACTTTAACAATTGTTTATTTTAACAAATTTTTCGGTTTTGGCCGGATTCCGGGCGGACTATTTGTCCAGCGAGAAAAAAAATTAATACACGGATTCAGCATCCTTACCTCTACATCGAACTTTTATAGAAATTAACTCTAGATAAAACTTTTACTTTTAACAAATTTTCCGGTTTTGGCCGGATTCTGGGTGAACTATATGCCCCGGGAAAAAAGATTTCCATATACGGATTCGGCATGTCTCCTTATCCCTTCATCGAGTCTCTAAGCAACTTAAAATAAAATTTTTACTATTCACACATTTTCCGGTTTTAGCCGGATTCCGGGCGAACTATTTGTCCAGCGAGGAAATAATTTTGATATACGGATTTAACATGTCTCCTTACCCCTACATAGATTATCTCATTAGCTTTTAAAAAATATTTTTTATTGGAAGAAGAAAGCGCGGATAAAGGTCGCACGGAATCCGGCTAAGACAGAAATTCGGTAAAAATAAAAGTTAACTCTTAAGTCGATTAGGGGTTGAATCGGCGGTAAGGACACACGATGAATCTATTTCTGAACTTTGTTTATGCAATTCCACCGAAATTTAGCAAAACCCAGACATTTGGTATCAACCGAAATTTGCCAAAACCAAGAAATTTAGAAGACTCGAAAGTTGAAATTTGGAAGTTGACTTCCGAAATTGTTTATTGCAAAGTCGGTAATTTTCAAAGCTAACCTTCTCAACCGTTAGAGCGTCCGACTGCAGGTCGAGAGGTTCCTGGTTTGACTATCGGGGTCACCAGCTGTTTTGGTCAGCATACATACTGCGAAGTCTTAGAGCTGATAGGCTTCGATTAAAGAGTCGACATAAAATACAAACTGAACCCATACCTGAACTTAATTTCCTGCCGGAAAAAATGGTCGCACGAAATACCGTACAGCTAAAACAAGGAATTTCGTCACTAGATATGAGATGTCAGATGTAGGGGTAAACATGCATGCTGACTTAATATCTGAACTTGATTTTCTCAGATAAATAGCCGTTTGGCCGAAATTTGTCATTAAACCTCACTACGGTATCGTTTAATATGTTTATTTCCAAGTGTCTAGTCAGCCGAGCTGATGGACTCGGACTCTGGAATCGTCTCGAGACGCCTTTTTCAAGGACTCGGACTCGTCTTTCACGCAGCTGTCAGTCCGCCAGAGCTGTGGACTCGGACTCTGGACTCGTATCGAGACGGTCTCGAGACGCCTTTTTGGGATCCCAAAACGTAAGTGGAGGGATACCTATGACATCGCAAAGTTGTCCGTCTGTCCGTCCGTCCGTCTGTCCGTCTGTTAGCACGATAACTCTCGAAGGGAATGAGATGTTTTGATGAAACTTGGTGTGAGGGTTCTTCGGGTCAAGGGTAAGGTCAAGTTCTAAATGGGCTCTGTAGCCCTACATTTAGGGGTGGGGGAGGGGGTTCAAACTAAGGGACAAACAAAATATTTTTAAACAGCTAATATGAAAGTCGATTATGAGGTAAGAAGACATGCTGAACACGATGGCGAAAACCATTTTCTTGCCGGACAAGTAGTTCGTCCGGAATCCGGCAAAAACCGGAAAGTTGGTTAAAAGTAAAATTTCCTTTAAAGTTGATTAAATGTTCGATTTAAGGGTAAGAAGACATGCTGAACACGACTTTGAAAACCATTTTCTCGCCGGACAACTAGTTCGCCCGGAATCCGGCCAAAACCGGAAAATCTGTTAAAAGCAAACGTTTTAAATGAAGTTGATTAGATGACAGATTTAGGGGTAAGAAGAGAGGCTGAGTCTGTATATATCAATCGTTTTTTACCCGGACATATAATTAGTTCGGAATCCGGTTGTGACCGGAATTTTTTTTTGGTCAAAGTTTTATTTAAAGTTGATTAGATGTTCTTTATAGGGATAAGGAGATACGCTGGATTCGTTTTTGAATTTTCTTTTTTTGCTGGACTAGTAGTTCGCTCGGAATTCGGGCGAAACCGGAAACTTGGCAGAAGTAAAGCAGGAAGTTTCGGTCAGTATCGTCAAAATAGATATGGCTTATTGAGGTATATCTGAACTTGATTTTCTCTAATGATTAGCCTGGCGAAGACTGGATCTGGCGAAGACAAGACCCAGTTGTCTGGATCAAATATTAGATTTTTGGGATCCCATCGACGCCTTTGGTCTTGTTCAAATACTCGGGCTTGTCTCGGACTCGGATTTGCTGGACTCGCAGCAGCTCTGCTAGTCAGTGATAATAGTAAAAATGCTTAAGGAGTCCGGCGAAGGCACGATATCGACACGACTCAATTGTCAGGATCAAAATGTCCAATAAATATTATATTTTTGGACATGACATCGAAACCTTTGGTCTTGTTCTACCAAGCAAAAAATCGCATAATTTGTAGTGACCAGTTGTTCCATTTACAGCTTTCCCAGTGAAGGAGTTAATAAATACAAAAGACTTTCATTTTATATCAATCTCGCAACAACGATCTATACCGATACCGCGTCATTCTGAATATTATTCTACTGAAGAGTCAGTTTATAGAGGTCATAAAACGTTAAATAAGAATTTCCCAAGCTCCCCATATTTCGCATTGCAACGTTTCATCCACACCGCAATAACCAAGCTTGTGTCACTTCATCTGGGATCGACCAAAAGACGGAAAGGAAACAGGAGGAGAGAGTGCTAAAAAGAGGAAAAGCACACGAAAATAGGAGAGCTGGATCAGGAGACAAGTATAATAAAAAGAGAACAGATGCACCGAGAGGAAAGCTATCAAAACAAGGTTCGGGACAGGTTTCTCGAGTGCCGTCGTTTCTGTGTTCGGTGTTCCTTTTCTTCTTTTAGGCCAGCCAGAATAACGAGGAGGGATATGGCTCCTGCTTCAGCACAATTGTTCTTCCGCGGACTGCAGGAACTCGGGAACTTCATCCCGAACGGCTAAAAGCTAGTTCCAGCGCTGACAATGACTTCTAAGCGAAATTGCTATACGCTCGAGATTCCAGAAGGGAATCAATATACAACTAGATATTAACAATCAGCGGAGGACATGGGAGGGGAATCTGAAATCACCAAGGGAACTTTTCAGCTGAGTTTGGCGACTGAAATCCGGCTTAAATCCGCGTGTAAACATGTCAACTTCAGACATGAAAAAATAAAACAGATGGGAAACTAATTCGCAGGATCTTTTAGTTGTGCCATGATGGCACCACTTCATATGACGCGGGTAACAGGGCTCGGACAAATCAGTTGAAGTTCAAGCGTGCAACAGTCTAGTCGCCAGAGCGTGCACACTGAAACGAATATTCTGCGAGTGAAGTGTTATGATGGAAACATTTTGATAAAAATGTTTGAACTGGAAGACTGGAAGAGATTGAAGGACAAAAAATTGGTGAAGTGATTTAGTTTTATTCACAAAAACAGTGAACCATTAACTCTTTATGGCTCCACAAGGCCTGGCAATTGCTATGGTCCGAGTTCCTTCATTACAGTGTCGGCAGGTAGTCACACTTGGCACATTAAATCGCAAGGAAAATGCCGATCACCAGCATTATAAACAATATCAAAAGTTTCGATGGGATCCCAAAGGGAATATTTCCTGTCGATCTTTCTAAAACAGACATTCGGGTGTAGATGAGGTTCGGTATGCCCAATCCCGTAAATATTCAATCTTATTCTAATAAACCCCTAAACCAGATCCGTTCGGTACAAATTTACAGCAAAAACCATATCAGACAATCAAGTTCATTCGTAAACATCCAGAATACCAGATTCCGACTGGACTAACCATTATAGGCGAGAACAAGTACTATTTCCCGATTCATCGTGTCTTTTTCCATTAAACTAACAGTAAACCCCCTACCCTTCCAAAATTTCGAAGTGAAAATTATGTTTATGTTCCTAATTGCATATCAAAACACTACTCAACTTGCTTGTCCAACGATAAATAAAGTTCATATATGGTTCAGCGTGCATTCTTATCCCCCTATATAGATGCTCCTCTCGTCTCCAGATTTGTTTTCCTTCTTCAAAATTCCGGGTTGCAGCAGGATTCCGGTGAAACTACTTTTCCGGCAAGAAAATAAAGTTTGGATATGGATTTAAAATGTATTCTTACCCCTATATCGATGCTCTAATCTATTTCCGTAACAAATATTACTTCGACAAAATTTCCGGTGCTGGTCGGATTCCAGCCGAACTCCTTTTCCGACGTGAAATAAAGTTCAGATATAGATTAGCATTTTTCTTACTTATATATTGACGCTCTAATCGATTTCAGAATTTGCTTTCAATTCTATCGAATTTCGGTAATTACCGGATTCCGGTCGAACTACTTGTCCGGTGGGAGAAATTCCAGATTTGGATTCAGCATGTCTCCTTATCCCTTAATCAATTGTCATATTCGGTTGAATTTTTTTTTCATCCCCTACTCTGAAACCACGCCTACGAATCCCCCACATCTACGAATTAGACTTGTATTTTTACCAAAGGATCCTCACACCAGGTTTGAACAAAATATATATATTTATATATATAAATATATATAAAAAATATCCCTAAATTCCCAACAGACGGACACAACATTTGGGATCCCAAAAGCATATCACGATACTCTGATATTCTAAGTGTATCATGGGATTTCCAGTGACCCCTCCAGCTCTCACCCGGAAGTATCGGATCCGCTCCGACTCAGTAGCATATTTTCCGATTATTTTCGGGAGGCGCGACAGCTCAATGAAAATATGCGGCCGAAAGCCACCCCCTTATCGGCCGAAGGGCGAAATTTTTTTTTTTTTTTTTGCATATTTTGACCGTTTTTAACACTAAAAATACCTCTAGGTGCCAAAAACACATTTTAATCTTGTAATCATGCACACTACGACTCAGAAACTGTTTCTAAGATCAATTACTGAACCACACTGTAAATATCTTCAATTGCCCAGGACCTTCAAGTTTCTGCCCTTGGCCATTTCTCCGCACTCCATCTAGGAAGAAGATTTTTTAGACCCGATTAGTCCCTTTTCTTTCTTTTTTTAAAAGTTTATTTTTTTATTTCGTGCATTTACTACATTATTGAAAGCTCAATGTATTTTTTCCTTTTATTTGTCTATACTGCACTATTTTCCTCTTTTTATGGCACTTGCAGCCTCTGGCTCAAGTGCCATATACCGATCACAATTCCGTCTGTCGCTCTGTCGGTCTGTCGCTCTGTCGGTCGGTCCGAGTTTTTTGTCCCACATATCCGAGTTAGGGTACTTCCAGATGTGCTAGGACAATGAAACTTGGCAGGCATATCAGGGACCCGACCAAACTAACCTGGAAATAATCAGTTTCCCGATCCGACCATATAGGGGGGAGTGCGGGGCGCTGGAAACTTGCAAATTTAGGGCATTTTGTCACTTTTTTCTGAGTTAGGGTACTTCTAGATGAGCTAGGACAATGAAACTTGGCAGGAATATCAGGGACCCGACCAAACCAACCTGGAAATAATCAGTTTCCCGATCCGACCATATGCGGGGGAGTGGGGGCGCTCGAAACTTGAAAATTTAGGGCATTTTGTCACACTTTTTCGAGTTAGGGTACTTCCAGATGAGCTAGGACAATGAAACTTGGCAGGAATATCAGGGACCTGTCCAAAGTAACCTGGAAATAATAAGTTTCCCGATCCGACCATATGCGGGGGAGTTGGGGCGCTGGAAACTTGAAAATTTAGGGCATTTTGTCACACTTTTTCGAGTGAGGGTACTTCCAGATGAGCTAGGACAATGAAACTTGGCAGGAATATCAGGGACCCGACCAAACTAACCTGGAAATAATCAGTTTCCCGATCCGACCATGTGCGGGGAAGTGGGGGCGCTGGAAACTTGAAAATTTAGGGCATTTTGTCACACTTTTTCGAGTTAGGGTACTTCCAGTTGTGCTAGGACCATGAAACTTGGCAGGCATATCAGAGACCCGACCAAACAAAATTAGGAATAATCATTTTTCTGATCCGACCATTTTGGGGGGGGGGGGGGTGGAGGGCAGGGGAATCCGGGAAACTGAGAAGTGTGTAACTTTCGAACGGATGATCGGATTGTAATGAAACTTCATAACTGAACAGAATATATATCTGTAATGTCCCGTTTAAAGTCTTGACCGGATTCGGTAGCCAGGGGGGAGTTAGGGGGGGGAGACCGGAAATTTCAAGAAACGGTTAGAATGGAGGGATCGGAGTGAAACTTGCTGGGAAGAACAAGCATCTGCTCTAGATAAGTCCTTTAGACCATTGTACTGGATCCGGACACTTATGGGGGGGGGCGGGTCCCGGAATTCCGGTGATGGTGGTTTTTTGGATTTTCACGATGAAACTTGGCAGGCATATCAGGGACCCAATCAAACTGACTTCAAAATAAAAATATTGTCGATCAGATAATGGTGGGGGAGTGGAGGGAGGGGAATCCGCAGGGGAATCCGGGAAATTGAGAAGTGTGTAACTTTCGAACGGATGATCGGATTGTAATGAAACTTCATAACTGAACAGAATATATATCTGTAATGTCCCGTTTAAAGTCTTGACCGGATTCGGTAGCCAGGGGGGAGTTGGGGGGGAGGGAGACCGGAAATTTCAAGAAACGGTTAGAATGGAGGGATCGGAGTGAAACTTGCTGGGAAGAACAAGCATCTGCTCTAGATAAGTCCTTTAGACCATTGTACTTGATCCGGACACTTATGGGGGGGGGGGGGGTCCCGGAATTCCGGTGATGGTGGTTTTGGGGATTTTCACGATGAAACTTGGCAGGCATATCAGGGACCCAATCAAACTGACTTCAAAATAAAAATTTTGTCGATCAGATAATGGTGGGGGGGAGTGGAGGGAGGGGAATCCGAGATTTTCAGTCATGTGTAATTTTGGAATGGGTGATCGGATTCGAGTGAAATTTAAGAATTCAACAGAGGACATTTCTTCGATGATTTTTTTCATATCCGGACCGGATCCGGCAACTATTGGGGGGGGCGGAAAATACGTGCCCCGTTTAGAATGGAGGGATCGGGATGGAACTTTGTGGGAAGAACAAACAGATGCTCTAGGTAAGTCATTTGCTGAATCGGATTGGCTACGTGCACCGCGGGGGAGCTGGGTGGGGGGGGGGGGTGGACCGGAAATCTCGAGAAACGGTTAGAATGATGGTATCGGAGTGAAACTTGCTGGGAAGAACAAACATCTGGTCCATGTAAATCTTTTACATAATTTGACAGGATCCGGACACTTGAGGGGGGGGAGGAGGGGTATCCCGGAATTCCGTTTTTTGGGGGATTTTCACGACGAAACTTGGAAGGCATATCAGGGACCCGGTCAAACTGACTTGGAATAAAAAAAAAATCCTCGATATGATAATCTTGGGGGGGGGGGGAGTTGAGGGAGGGGAATCCGGAATATTGAGTCATGCGGAACTTTGGAACGGGTGATCGGATTCGAGTGAAATTTAATAATTAAACAGAGGACATTTTTCTCTTGTGACCTTTTTCATTTCCGGACCGAATCCGGCAATTATTGGGGGGAGGGCGGAAAATACTTGACCCGCTTAGACTGGTGTGATCTGGATCGAACTTCGTGAGAATGACAAACAGATGCTCTGGATTAATCATTTACAGAACCGGATTGGCTCCGGTTATTGTGGGTGGAGTTGGAGGAGGGGGAGGGGGGTCTGGGATTCCGGTGATCGCACGTTAAGGTACTTCCAGATGTGCTAGGACGATAAAACTTCGCTGGAATATTGGAGACCCAACAACATTTGCTTAGAAATTGCTACTTCCCAAATCCGATTATTCCTTAAAGTACCAATCTTGACCGCAAAGTAAAAAAAATACTTTTAAGCAATATATGCATTTTCGTGCTGCCCATCAGCCCATTAGCAGTTTTGCCTCAAGGGTTTTGCTTACAAATGAAGTTCCAGCTCCCTTATAGCGCGCATCTCAACCGCAAAGTCGAAACTTACTTTTGAGGCGAATATCCAACACTCTAGACCAGTGGTTCCCAACTGGGGGTACGCGTACACAAAGGGGTACGTCAGACCCTCGTAAGGGGTACGCGAAGGTCCCAAATCTCTGAATTCGAAAATGTCTGCTTTCGTCAAGAAATTAGAATTTTGGGCTTACGAAGTTTCAAACAGCGTAAGTGTATTTTTGATCCTTGGCCAGTTTATGGACGAGAATGAAATTGACAGCCTCAAGTATCCCTTTTATTTATATATATTTTTACACATTAAATGCTTACCATTTATGACAATAAATGACGTCTTTTTGCTATTCCGATCTGGACAGCTCTTAGTAAAATAAAAGAACAATGATTCTTCAAAAAAGGGTACGCAACCATTTTGAACCTTAATTAGGGGTACGCGATACGGAAAAGGTTGGGAACCACTGCTCTAGACTAATTAGAGTGCGTCGCCCTTCAGACACAAATGAGGTGTCACTAAAGCGCGGTCTATTTCAGTTCAGTTTCAGTTTCACTGGACTATATTTAAAGACAAAAAAAAAACACAATAAACATTCCTGCCCGGAAAGCACAAAAGAAGTGCTTGGCTAAGGAAGGGAAATAACCGATGTTAACTAAACAACAAACAGAATCAACTAACTGAATACTCTATATAAAGAAAAAGGGAGGAGAGCAAAAATAACCCAAGGTTTCAACTTTAAATAAAAAGAGAGAAAAATAAGTGAAACAAGGAATGAGAAAGAAAGAAAACAAAAGGAAAACAGGGGTGGGGTCTAAAGGAGGATAACACTAAACAATTTATTACCTTTCGCTGCTCGCTTGAATGAAATAAGGTTCTTGGAATTCCGTATTTCTAACGGTAGTAGATTCCAAATAGTCGGAGCAAGGTATAGTTTTGAACAACGTGCAAGTCCGACAGCGAAGAATCGACCCCCCCCCCCCCCCAACCCGCTTTCCTTCCTCTACGAGACACATGCATCTACTTACCAACGATAATAATTTTCCCTCTCGAACTGCTGAGTTGTGTTTTGCCCGAGAGTTTGTTCAAAGTTCGACACTGAAACTCCGATTTTCCATCTCGAAGCGAAATGTCAGAAATAACAAGTTCTCCGGACGGCACCATCACATACTTGCCATCTGCAAATGATAGCAAAATTAAATATTATGGAAAAGTTGACACACGAAAGCTACTTAGGTCCTTGGTACGATAAGAAGTTTTGCAGAAGTTTATAAAGTTCTGCCAGCATTTCCGGCAAGTCTACACTTCTAAATGGAAACTCACAAAAGCAAGCAACTATAGCTTTACAGAAAGGTTCAGAAACTAACAAAATGTTCAACTAGCTTGTAACTTAAAGGACCCCTCGCACTATTTACTCTTCAACTTGGAGTATTTTAATACATTTGAATACTTTAAAACTAGGATGTGCTTTTAACAAATAACCCATGGTTTTGGCTGTTTTGCGCCTTTTCCGAGAGCCGTTAACTTACAGCGAAAACAGGGAAACAATTTACATAACCGGCTTTTCTGATGGAAAAACTTCTCGCAGACAACCGGCGACAGCGTGATACACATTTAAGTTAGCAAAACACGGCAAGTGAGAAAATCAGCGTGGTTTTGTTAGAGGGGTTAGAATGTACCGTACGAAATTTGGGTCTCCGGGTTTAGAAATATATAGAGTGATTACTGAGGTAGGTTCCGTTAGTATTACAGATAAGACAGGTCCTTTAAGAACGGGTTCCATTCGGGTCCATTCGGGATTTACTTTCCACACATGGAACCCATTAGCAAGGATAGTATTTATTCAACTATTTAATCTCTTAATCCTAGCTAAAGAGAGAGAGAGAAGAATCGAAACCTGTAAGCTTTATGCGTCCAGGGGGAGTGTGTGGCTCCCCAGAGCAAAGCACCAGAGCAAAATAGCACTAGCGAGCAGCGCCAAGACCCGTGCTTTGCATCCTCTGGAAATGGGCCTTACTCGTTGCGCCACCCACTATGTTCGCGACATTTAAAGCGAGCCAAACTTGCAGGTTTAGAAAATTCTAGTACAGCTTACAAGCAGTCTGCACACACCGAGGAAACAGGGGTGGTTACATCTTTTTTTTTGCTGTTTTCGGAAGACTGAGTCAGCGGAGCCAGCGCTGGTGCACGTCTGACCGAGTTTCAGTAGGGACGTTATGTATCGCTAGTGATGCGAGTGTGTGTCCCTTTTCCAAGTCTTGACACTACTGATTAGTGTCATTATTCTCTGGATTAGATACAGTTGAAAACTAATGTGGTTTATTATGAAAATAAATAAAAATAAAAAATTAATTAAATATAATGTTATGGCAAGTTCACACATCTAAATGAGAATTCTCCAAGGTAGGCAGCATGGTTAAGAAAACACCTCAGATGTTGAAATAGGCCTTTACTTCTACGAACAGTGCCTCACGAGTTGTCAAATTCGTTTCCAAAACGGCGCCATTTGGGGGGAGCGGGGAGAGGCTTGCCCCCCCCCCCTACATCCCGAGATCTTCCTCTTTGACATTTCTTTGCCGCTAATTAAGTTTCAAAAAGCAAAATCAAAAGCAACGACTTATCCTTGCGGTATATTCGAAAATTATTTCAAAATTATCCCAAAACGAACAAATAAACTTTGATTTTGTGTAATAAACCTGTAACTGGGGTTCAACACTGATCCTTGCCCCCATCCCCCTAAGGTTTACCGAAAGGAGACTTCAGCTTTACAGCTGTTGTAAAACAAACATCTACACCATCTAAGTCCGCAAGCGTGTTTATTTTTATGGCACTTGCAGCCTCTGGCTCAAGTACCATATACCGATCACAATTCCGTCTGTCGGTCTGTCGGTCGGTCCGAGTTTTTTGTCCCACATATCCGAGTTAGGGTACTTCCAGATGTGCTAGGACAATGAAACTTGGCAAGCATGTCAGGGACCCGACCAAACTAACCTGGAAATAATCAGTTTCCCGATCCGACCATATGGGGGGGAGTGCGGGGCGCTGGAAACTTGCAAATTTAGGGCATTTTGTCACTTTTTTCTGAGTTAGGGTACTTCTAGATGAGCTAGGACAATGAAACTTGGCAGGAACATCAGGGACCCGACCAAACGAACCTGGAAATAATCAGTTTCCCGATCCGACCATATGCGGGGGAGTTGGGGCGCTGGAAACTTGAAAATTTAGGGCATTTTGTCACACTTTTTCGAGTGAGGGTACTTCCAGATGAGCTAGGACAATGAAACTTGGCAGGAATATCAGGGACCCGACCAAACTAACCTGGAAATAATTAGTTTCCCGATCCGACCATGTGCGGGGAAGTGGGGGCGCTGGAAACTTGAAAATCTAGGGCATTTTGTCACACTTTTTCGAGTTAGGGTACTTCCAGTTGTGCTAGGACCATGAAACTTGGCAGGCATATCAGAGACCCGACCAAACAAACTTAGAAATAATCAGTTTTCTGATCCGACCATTTTTTTTTGGGGGGGGGGGGTGGAGGGCAGGGGAATCCGGGAAATTGAGAAGTGTGTAACTTTCGAACGGATGATCGGATTGTAATGAAACTTCATAACTGAACAGAATATATATTTGTAATGTCCCGTTTAAAGTCTTGACCGGATTCGGTAGCCAGGGGGGAGTTGGGGGGGGGAGACCGGAAATTTCAAGAAACGGTTAGAATGGAGGGATCGGAGTGAAACTTGCTGGGAAGAACAAGCATCTGCTCTATCCTTTAGACCATTGTACTGGATCCGGACACTTATGGGGGGGGGGGGGGGTCCCGGAATTCCGGTGATGGTGGTTTTTGGATTTTCACGGTGAAACTTGGCAGGCATATCAGGGACCCAATCAAACTGACTTCAAAATAAAAATATTGTCGATCAGATAATGGTGGGGGAGTGGAGGGAGGGGAATCCGCAGGGGAATCCGGCAGGAATATCAGGGACCTGACCAAAGTAACCTGGAAATAATAAGTTTCCCGATCCGACCATATGCGGGGGAGTTGGGGCGCTGGAAACTTGAAAATTTAGGGCATTTTGTCACACTTTTTCGAGTGAGGGTACTTCCAGATGAGCTAGGACAATGAAACTTGGCAGGAATATCAGGGACCCGACCAAAGTAACCTGGAAATAATCAGTTTCCCGATCCGACCATGTGCGGGGAAGTGGGGGCGCTGGAAACTTGAGCATCTGCTCTAGATAAGTCCTTTAGACCATTGTACTTGATCCGGACACTTATGGGGGGGGGCCGGAATTCCGGTGATGGTGGTTTTGGGGATTTTCACGATGAAACTTGGCAGGCATATCAGGGACCCAATCAAACTGACTTCAAAATAAAAATTTTGTCGATCAGATAATGGTGGGGGGAGTGGAGGGAGGGGAATCCGAAATTTTCAGTCATGCGTAATTTTGGAATGGGTGATCGGATTCGAGTGAAATTTAAGAATTCAACAGAGGACATTTCTCCGATGATTTTTTTCATATCCGGACCGGATCCGGCAACTATTGGGGGGGGGGGCGGAAAATACGTGCCCCGTTTAGAATGGAGGGATCGGGATGGAACTTTGTGGGAAGAACAAACAGATGCTCTAGGTAAGTCATTTGCTGAATCGGATTGGCTACGTGCACCGCGGGGGAGCTGGGTGGGGTGGGGGGGGGGTGGACCGGAAATCTCGAGAAACGGTTAGAATGATGGTATCGGAGTGAAACTTGCTGGGAAGAACAAACATCTGGTCCATGTAAATCTTTTACATAATTTGACCGGATCCGGACACTTGAGGGGGGGGGGGGTGGAGGGGTATCCCGGAATTCCGTTTTTTGGGGGATTTTCACGACGAAACTTGGAAGGCATATCAGGGACCCGGTCAAACTGACTTGGAATAAAAAAAAATCCTCGATATGATCATCTTGGGGGGGGGGAGTTGAGGGAGGGGAATCCGGAATATTGAGTCATGCGTAACTTTGTAACGGGTGATCGGATTCGAGTGAAATTTAATAATTAAACAGAGGACATTTTTCTCTTGTGACCTTTTTCATTTCCGGACCGAATCCGGCAATTATCGGGGGGAGGGCGGAAAATACTTGACCCGCTTAGACTGGTGTGATCTGGATCGAACTTCGTGGGAATGACAAACAGATGCTCTGTGATGCTTTCGTGATCGGATTCGAGTGAAATTTAATAATTAAACAGAGGACATTTTTCTCTTGTGACCTTTTTCATTTCCGGACCGAATCCGGCAATTATCGGGGGGAGGGCGGAAAATACTTGACCCGCTTAGACTGGTGTGATCTGGATCGAACTTCGTGGGAATGACAAACAGATGCTCTGGATTAATCATTTACAGAACCGGATTGGCTCCGGTTATTGTGGGTGGAGTTGGAGGAGGGGGAGGGGGTCTGGGATTCCGGTGATCGCGCGTTAAGGTACTTCCAGATGTGCTAGGACGATGAAACTTCGCTGGAATATTGGAGACTCAACAACATTTGCTTAGAAATTGCTACTTCCAAAATCCGATTATTCCTTAAAGTACCAATTTTGACCGCAAAGTAAAAAAAATACTTTTAAGCAATATATGCATTTTCGTGATGCCCATCAGCCCATTAGCAGTTTTGCCTCAAGGGTTTTGCTTACAAATGAAGTTCCAGCTCCCTTATAGCGCGCATCTCAACCGCAAAGTCGAAACTTACTTTTGATCAATCAAATCATCTTGACACATGCAAGTGCCATATGAGCTTACAGCTCTTGTTTCGTTTAAATACAATAAGGGTTCATAAAATAAAGGAACCTTAGACTAGCTTTAAGCTTAAAGAACCCCTCCAAATTTTTCGCGAAAAAAACAAGCATGTTTGCGCGAGGCCCGTCATGAGTCGACAAGCGCCAATAAGAGAATCCATAATTTCACGAAGTAAGTATGAGTGTTTCTGAAAACAGTATCTTCGAACGATCTTGTTGTGAAAAAAACATTTTTTGTAAGAGCTAAGCTTTAAAGGACCTATTTTCGCAACCTACTTCCACAATCACTCCATATATTTCTAAATCCGGAGACCCCAATTTCGTATGGTACATTCTATCCCCTCTAACAAAACCACGCTGATTTTCTCATTCGCCGTGTTTTGCTACCTTCGATGTGTATCACGGTGTCGACGGTTGTCTGCGAGAAGTTTTCCCACCAGAAAAACCGGTTATGTAAAGTGTTTCCCTGTTTTCGCTATAAGTCAAAGGGTCTATTTGTGGGTTATTTGTTGACAGCACAGCCTAGTTTTAAAGTATTCAAATATTTTAAAATACTGTAAGTTGAAGAGTAAATAGTGCGAGGGGTCCTTTAAGGAAAGAAAAGTTAAAAACCGTGTCGTCCTGACTTCTAAGAATAAGCGTCCCAGTTGACACCCAAATTTCATCTTTGGAAGGTTTCCGAAAACGGTCTTATACAAATAATGGCAATTGACAATCGGCCTTGATTCGGACCAATTATTAGAAGCAAGTTCAGGAATTCCGAAATTTCCGAGATATCCAACATCGAGGCTTTAAAGCGCAACTCTTACTAGAAATGATTTTTTCACAATGAAACGGCGCAGAATCATCGTTTTTCGAAAATACCATTACTTTCCATGTGAAATTATCGATTTTCTTGTTAGCGCTTGTCGACTTGTCCGGCCTTCCCGCTCTCCGACGCGGCGACTGGACGCAAAATTTTTGAAAACTGAACGCGACGTGGTTAAATGTGGAAAACCAAGCAAAACAAAAGAAGTCCCAAACAGAAGATAGATCCCATGGTCTACCGTATCTTTCGAAATGAAAAACAACACTTTGAAGCTTCTCATATCTATAGGGAAAAAAAATTTGGGTGATGAACTTGTGGTTCGTTGATTTTTTATACATATGTGGTTATGTGTGATATGTAGGCTATTGATAATGTTTGTTTTTTCCTCTATGTATACGGCTACGACTGAATTAAATAAATAAATAAATAGGGACGTCGGGGTCGGATCGGACACGGGGTTGATCTGGACACCGGCAAAATAAATATTAAAAGTTGTGGCTAAAATCTGAATAAATACTAAAATCTGCCTTCTAGGGATCAAACTTTGTACAAAGTTCATGCTTCATGGTTTTGACGAAAAGTAGAAAAAAAGGGTTTTCTCGAGGTAAAAGTTTTTCGCTCAAGGTAGGGTAGAATGCTGTACCCCGAAGATTAATGGTAACTGAAAGGCAATTAAATGGCCATGTATACCTTAGTGATCGGGGTTTAAAGCCTGCTTAGTCTTTTCGAGACAGATCACTTGGTTTTCCTGTGGTGCGCCATTTTGTTATTTCAGTCAGGGTGGGGTTTGTTCGGACAGTTTTGAAGGGGATCGACTAAAAAGAGGCACGGCACGGCAAGTTATGGCGCAGGAGGCACGAGTAATAAAAAGAGATTAGCAAGTAGTAGAAGTAGACAAGTAAGTGAGAGTTCGTAAATCCAGAACCTAAAAAAAAGCACGTTAGAACAGTCTTCTTGCTCCTCACTCCAACGCCTGAAAGGGCTCTTTTAGTTTTCGTGCCTACTTTTATACTCCTGCCTCCTGTACTATGTCGTGCCGTGCCGTGCCTCTTTTTATTCGATCCCGTTGGTTCGGACAGTTTTTGCTTACTGACACCCCAGAAAACCCCAAAACTGAGTTAACAAAATACAAAAAGATATTATCAAAACCGTTTTCGTGTTGTTGGTTAACAGAAATAGTTACCAAAATCGAAAAAAATTAACGCTAAAAAGAGATGCCACAACCGATGAAAATTAGAAATTTTTGTGTTTAATGAATTTAATGTAATTAATTTTGCTTGTGATATTTTCAAGGAGGGAGAAATAAAGACGAATTCTTCCTTGTAAAGTTTAGTTTGGGAAAAGGTCTAACCAAATATGTTTCTTTTGTGGGAAAGTCGCATAAGAAAAGGAACAGAAGATATTCTTTCTGCCCAAGAGTGGGACTAAAATCATCTTTCTATACAATCAAATAGTGTGGGAAATAAGTTTGAAGTTACCCGCCCCAGGAATTGCTGGGGGAACTGAAAGGGCAAATAACGGATTTTAATTTTAATGCAACCTCGGCCTCTACCGTATCCACTATTAATCTTGAAACATGTTTACTTTTGAGCACTTGTTTACTCTTTTCCACTTTTTTACATACTGAAACAAGGTTGAGTACTAAAGGAGTACATCGAAAATAATGTGCGAACCAACCCGGGATCTGTGCGAATCAACCCCATGGGTACGGGGTTGGTTCGGCCAAACTGAATAACAGAAACAAATATTTACTTAAAAACCTGATGTAGAAAAAATCTGAAAAAAATACCAGCTATTCTCTCAGGTATTCTACATGTTTGACAACAGAAACGGTGTAAATCAGACGAGAAATGGCGGCCTAGCGAGACAAGGAATATTAGTTCCTAACCCCTGAATTTTTTTTGCAAGTGAGTAACCCTCGCGTAGACCTGGGATTGGTTCACCAACACCTTTCAATGGACCTTGAAACTTTCGGCGAAGTTTGCGGTTGCGTGACTGGCAAAATTCGGAACGGCCGAAAAAGGTCTAAAAAGTCGTAAGTACAAAACGAAACAATGGTGAAAGGCGGGAATTTAAGAAGCTTACTGAATAAGAAAGATCTGCGCCAGATCCGTATTGCTTACTTTAGATATTGCAAATTTGCACAGTACCTTCCGACATCGTATCGTAATACACGTATTGTTAAAGGACCCCTCTTGCTTATACTGCCTTTTATAATATACTTAGCTCCCATATGGAATTATAAGCTTCTAAAATCCCCACCTTTTTCCATCGTTTCGTTTCGTAACTCCGGATTTTTAGTGCTTTTTCGGCCTTGCCGAGTTTTCCCGTCACACAACGAAAAGTTTGCTGGAATCTTCATTGTCCCCTGACAACTCTTTCACACATAAGGATGTGATAATCTTCTGTTTATTACTTCTTTTATTTGCTTAGTTTTCCACTTTTTAACCAAAGCAAGTTCAGTTTTCAAATCTTTTGCGCCCAGCCGCCGCGTCTGAGAGCAGTAAGGCTGGATATAATCGGCAAGCGCTAACAAGAGAATCCCTGGTTTCAGGTGGAAAGTAATGGTATTTTCGAAAACGTTTTTTCTGATCCAGTTTACAGGGAAAAGATAATTTCTAGTAAGAGTTGTGCTTTAAGAAGTATGGTGCCACTGATATTCTTCAGTCTTTTGAGTTACGTAGTGCTAAGTTCGTGCATCCACGTCCCTAGGTCCAAACCATAATACTATCCGCGTGTTTCTGTCCGAGATAAAGGTCAAGCAGTTCATGTAATTTTATTACTCCGCTTGTCTTTTTATAGGAAAGTGGGTTATCAATAAATTATTATTATTATTATAATTCCGTAAGGGCGCTAGGGGTGACATATAAGGCCTAATAAATAAAAAGGGTCCTTAAATGAAACCACTGAAACGCGGATGTATAGAGAGAACCATATGGTGTTTTTTGGGGGGCCATAAAAGGGTACTGCAGTGAGCATTGAATTTTCTTCAATAATGTACGAAAATAATTCAAAACAAGTAGCCGAGCGGAGCGAGGCTCTGTCGCGGTTTTCAACTGTTATTGAAAGCGGAACGTTACGCGTTTACATTACCTTAGTATCATCTTGAAAGTGGAACGTTACGCGTTTACATTACCTTAGTATGATCAATGGCGTGGTATAGGCTCAATGTAGCATCAGCCACTGACGCAAATGGATCACAGAAACTGAACTGGTATTTTAATAATAGTAAGACAAGAGCTACGAGCTCATATGGCACTTTTTACGAGTGGGTGGTACAAGAAAGTAGTCACAAAATACCCCACCATCCAAAAATGCGGTTCGGACCTAGAAATAGGATATCTAGTTTCACTCAAGTCTGAGCATTTCCGGCATGACCTCCGATCATCTAGGGCAAATGACTTTTCTACCTTCCAAGTTTCAGCCCAATAAAACTACTTGTTTGGTCCTTAGACGTGCCACACGATTTCCGGTAGCCCCCTCCAACTCCCCCTACCGCGGCCGAATCTGGTTCGGACATCGAAATGGAAAGTCTGAAGCATTTTCTCGTACCACCTATCAAGTTTCAGTCGAACGTTAGCATTGTTTGGGAACTTCCGATAACTCCCCCCCTCCCACCCACCGTGGTCAGATCCGGTTTGAACCCCAAATATGTCATCTAGGGCATATGAGTTCCATTCCAATCCCTCGACTCTAAGCGTTTCAAGAGATTTCCAGTGCCTAACTCCAATCCCCCCTAACAAGTATCGGATCCGATCAGGACTTTACGTGGACTATCTGAGACGATAGCTCTTTCCACCTGCCAAGTTTCATTCAATTCCGATCACCCGTTCAACAGTTATGCTTGACACCAGATTCCGGGTTCCCCATCCCTCCACTCCCCCCATGATGGTCGGATGGGGGAAACGACTATTCCCAAGTCATTCTACTCGGGTCCCTGATACCCCTTCCAAGTTTCATCGTCCTAGCACATCAGGAAGTACCGAACTCGCGGGATCACCAGGATTCCGGATCCCCCTCCCGCCAACTCCCCCACAGTGCCCGAATCTGGTCCGCTTATGTCAAAGATGTATCTAGGACTTGTGCTTGTTCTTCCCACCAAGATTAGTATATTTCAAGACGAACAGATGTGTCAATTACTGAATAATTAATGAGCGGTCGATGAGGAAGGACCCTTTACGCTAAAAGCACACCTCGCACTATTTACTGTTTATGTTCAAGTATTCAAAACTATCTGGATCTACTTTTAACAAATTTTCCATAGCTTTGGCTGTTTTAAGCCTTTTCCGAGACCCACTGACTTCTATAGCAAAAGCTTGGCAAAATTAAGAAAACCGGTTTTACGCATCAATAGGATGATACTCGAAAACTCGTCGACACCATAATGCGCATGGAAACTAGTGAATCGTGGCAAGTGCAAAGATTATTGAGGTGTCGTTAGCGGGTTCAGAATGTAACAGATAAGATTTCAGTCTTCGGGTTTAAGGATTAATGAATACAATTACAGAAGTAGGTTGCAGTGGCTTTATAGGTACGACAAGTCCTTAAAGGACCCCTCGCCCTATTTACTCTTCAACTTGCAGTATTTTTAAATATGTTAATACTTTAAAACTATGCTGCGCTTTCAACAAATAACCCACGGTTTTGGCTGTTTTAAGCCTTTTCCGAGGCCCGTTGACTTGTAGCGAAAATGGGGAAACAATTTACATAGCCGGTATTTCTGATGGAAAAACTTCTCGCAGACAACCGTCGACAGCGTGATACACATCGAAGGTAGCAAAGCACGGCAAGTGAGAAAATGAGCGTGGTTTTGTTAACGGGGTTAGAATGTACTGTATGAAATTGGGGTCTCCGGCTTTAGAAATTTATGGAGTGATTACGGAAGAAGGTTACATTAATATTATAGGTAAGACAGGTCCTTTAAAGGGTTAGATGAAATTCCATTATTCATAAGAAATGTTGCCTAGTGTAAGGATTTTGCAGACAGAAAAGGTACAGTTCTGTTCATAATAATCGTTTCTCTCGACTGGTAATACTTTGCCTCTAATTTCCGACAAATTAACCAACTACTTTGTTTCTACGAGACCAGTGTTGGACGATATTTGGATTTTTCGATTTATCGATATTTTCACTTTCGATATTTCTTTACCATGTTTCGCAATAGGATACGTCTCGTTTCGCCAAAATTTAAGAGCAAAATTGTCGTTAATAGCATATTGCATCATCTCAAACTGCGACTGAATAAGAGCTAAATTATAGAAAACATGTTGCTCCAGTTTCGGATATATAAATGTAGGTTATGTTGCATTCTTTACAATAATTATGAATGAACAAATATCGTTTTCGATATTGATATTTACGTTTCGATATACGATATCGATATTTGATCCGGTATATCGACATATCGATATCGAATATCGCCCAACACTATACGAGACTGCGATGCTCCACCTATCTTTCTAGCTCTCTACAAATTCCACGGACCACCGAACCGTATTTCATAACGCTTCGAAAGAATCTAAATCCCGAGGGCCAATATATTTTTCGGATGGACGGGAAACCGTTTTCCAACCACATCACGTTCCGATTCGATTATTCCCAAAAGCGCTGATTCCAGCAGAGGTCCCAAGGCAAAACCGTTAAATAGTTTAGCCTCCAGTTATCCGGGACTGGAAATCACTAGAGGAAGGAGGGTGATTAGCCTCGAGGTTCGCCTCAAGAGCAAGTTCTCTCGTGAATCGAAAAGTAAAGCGGAGATGTCCTCATCAGATTAGATTCAGATAATACACAATCTACTAAAACCAATTCGATGGAACGGTGTCGACACTGTCGACTAGGTTGCATCGGGATTCCATACAGTCGCAATGTACATAGTGACGTCATGTGATTGAGCACCCAAAATACGATTAAGGTAAGGTAAGGTAAGGTACAATTTTAATGGCAAATATAAATAAACCTGGTGTTTCTCAAAAGCATCAGACATGCCAGTGGCATAAAAAACGACGCTTCACTATTTCTAATGGGTTTGTAAAAGTTATTAATACAATTCCAGCCTAAGGCATTGTAAAGAAAAAACAAAAGAACAACTATCACACATCAACACTAAAATTTAAGGACAACACGAGAATATACGACAACAGACATATGACTAAAGAAAAAATGAAAAATAAAAAAGGTTTGCGACATGGGTCTGATCTTAATTGATCTTAATCTTAAGCGATTTTTTGTCAAAACATTTGATTTTTTCATGAAAACAGTCGGTTTTTCTGAAAATTGGTCGATTGATCGTCCCTAGGTCGTTTAATAAATGTAAACGCGACGCGCCCCGCTGCGTCCGCTCGGCTCTATATATTTATATATTCAAATATATATTAACCGATAGGAATAAAGTATAATTTTTCGTTTTCTGAGGTAAAATAAATCAAGTGGGTGTGACGTCACGCTTGTGTGGAATTCCGATGCAACTTAGTTTAGACCGACTGAACATCAGAGTCAAAGCAGCAACGGTATACTGTACCAAACTTGTTCACCGAAACGCACATTCCACGACAGGTATCTCAAGTCCTTCGTACCCTACTTCATACGCAACTTTAATTCCATGCTGTAATTAATACTATAAATTGTATTTACTACTACTAATAATAATAGTTTATTATTGCCCACTGCTCCCATATAACATAAAGACAAAAGAGAGCGCTAAATAAGAAAACAAGAGCTACGAGCTCATATGGCACTTGTTACGAGCAGGTGGTGTGAGAAGCGTGAAAATAAATATGAGCATTTCTCCGGAAATTTCGGTACCCCTCCGCACCGTACTCGGATCCGGTCCCGGTCCGACCCTAAAATATGCCATCTAACGCAAACGATCTCTCTACTTTCCGAGTTTCATTCAAATCACTCCACTCTTTTAACCCCTATGCGAGCCACAACATTTCCGGGACTCCCCCTCCAAATCCCCCCGCTATGGTCGAATACGACTCGGACACATACACTTCGCATCTCTAACATCTCCTCTTCCCGCCCATCAAGTTTAACTCGAAACGGAGCATATCTTCAAATTTCCGGTTCCCGCTCCATCCTCCCCCTACTTTGGTCAGATCCGGTTCGGATGCCAAATGACAAATCTAGGCCGCATAAACTTGGTAACGTCCAACTTGCATCCCATTCGGCACATCCGTTTGGTTTTTGTGCATGTCACAAAGTTTTCGGACCCCCCCCCCCCCCAACTCCCCCACAGTGACCGGATCCGGTCCGTTTATGTCATTCGCGTAACTAGGACTTGTGCTTGTTCTTCCCGCCAAGTTTCATCCCGAACTCTCAACTCTAAGCGTTTCCCAAGATTTTCGGTTCCCCCTCCAACTCCCCCCAATGTCACCGGATCCGCTCCATAGATATGATCCGCTCAATATTTAAAATGGGGCGTCTGAGACACGAGGTCTTTCTATATATAAAGTTTCGTTAAGGTCCGATTACCCGTTCGTAAGTTAAAAATACCTCAATTTTCCGGATTCCCACTTCCTCCACGCCCCCCCCCCCCCAGATGGTCGGAACGTGGAAACGACTATTCTCAAGGCAATCTGTTCGGATCCCTGACACGCCTAGCACAGCAGGCACAGCAGGAAGTACCGAACTCGCGGGATCACTAGAAATTCGGATCCCCTCCCCCTTCCTACTCCCCCACAGTGAGTGGATCCGGTCCGGTTATGTCAATCACGTATCTAGGACTCGTGCTTGTTCTTTCCACCAACTTTCATCCCAATCTCTCCACTCTAAGCGTTTTCCAAGATTCCCGGTTCCCCCCCCCCTCCAACTCCCCCCAACGTCACCGGACCGGTCTGGATTTAAAATGTGACGTCTGAGACACGAGGTCTTTCTATATATCAAATTTCGTTAAGGTCCGATCACCCGTTCGTAAGTTAAAAATACCTCAATTTTCCGGATTCCCACTTCCTCCACGCCCCCCCCCCCCCCAGATGGTCGGATCGTGGAAACGACTATTCTCAAGGCAATCTGTTCGGATCCCTGACACGCCTAGCACAGCAGGCAAAGCAGGAAGTCCCGAACTCGCGGGATCACTAGAAATTCGGATCCCCTCCCCCCTCCTACTCCCCCACAGTGAGTGGATCCGGTCCGGTTATGTCATTCGCGTATCTAGCACTTGTGCTTGTTCTTCCCGCCAAGTTTCATCCCGAACTCTCTACTCTAAGCGTTTCCCAAGATTTTCGGTTCCCCCTCCAACTCCCCCCAATGTCACCGGATCCGAACCATAGATATGATCCGCTCAATATTTAAAATGGAGCGTCTGAGACACGAGGTCTTTCTATATATCAAGTTTCGTTAAGGTCCGATTACCCGTTCGTAAGTTAAAAATACCTCAATTTTCCGGTTTCCACTTCCTCCACGGCCCCCCCCCCCCCCCAGATGGTCGGAACGTGGAAACGACTATTCTCAAGGCAATCTGTTCGGATCTCTGACACGCCTAGCACAGCAGGCACAGCAGGAAGTACCGAACTCGCGGGATCACTAGAAATTCGGATCCCCTCCCCCTTCCTACTCCCCCACAGTGAGTGGATCCGGTCCGGTTATGTCAGTCACGTATCTAGGACTCGTGCTTGTTCTTTCCACCAAGTTTCATCCCAATCTCTCCACTCTAAGCGTTTTCCAAGATTCCCGGTTCCCCCCCTCTAACTCCCCCCAACGTCACCGGACCGGTTTGGATTTAAAATGTGACGTCTGAGACACGAGGTCTTTCTATGTATCAAGTTTCATTAACATCTGATCACTAGGTCGTAAGTAAAAATTACCTAGTTTTTCCTGATTCCCCCTCCCTCCACTCCCCCCCCCCCCCAGATGCTCGGATCGGGGAAGTGACTACTTCCAACTTAATATTTTGGGGTCCTTGATACGCCTGCCAAGTTTCATCGTCCTAGCTTATGTGGAACTGACCGAACTAGCAAAACCTTGAACGACCGACCGACCGACGAACGGACAGAAATTGCGATCGCTATATGGCACTTGGCCGAAGGGCAAGTGCCATGAAGCGCACAACGCACAACAATGCGTGAGGATTGACTCGTAAGATTATTCGAAAGCTCTGCGACAAGCCTGTGGCTCTATCCGGCGCGTGCTTAATGGAAATCTTAAATAGTTGTTGAATAAATCAGTGTTTCCGAATCAAAAATACGTCAGACCAGTAAGTAACTCTAGTCGATGTTTCAAAACCGAACAACGAGACCTTCTTCCTGGACGAACTTTTAAAATACCCGTGCCAGTCACTCTTCCCATTCATTCTTGTCTCCACTTCCGTTGAGTATTTCACAAATTTCATTTTTAAATGAATACTATTTAGATTCTTTTACATTAATATATTTAAAATATCCCATCCGTCTTTGCGATTTCAAATTTTTCTTAGCAAGAACACTGAATTTTTGTTTGGCATTCAGATTTGGTTCAGTTGTTCAATGTCCTTACTTAAGCTCTCATAACTGATTCTGACTGGGTTTTTTTTTTAACCAAATTATCTAGCTTTTAATGCGGAAAAATTTTGCTGCATGCTTTTCTCCTGGTAACATTCAAACATTCCTCAAACATTTTCTTCCATAAAACATCCTTCGGTTGATTTATCTCGCCTCGTCACGCGTGAGTTTCAAGACACTTTTTTCACGGACTTGGTCGGTCTCGTCTCGTCTCGAACGGTTTTTGCCCAGGACTCGGACTCGTCTTGACTCGTCCCGATGAAAAATGTGTAGCCTGCGTAGTTGTATGATAGTTGTACGAAAAAACTGCATGCATTGATATGTAAAGAATAATATCATTCAATGTGCCTCAGACTGGGCCAATCTTCAGCAGTAGTATCCAGTAGCATCCTGTCTTGCTATGGTAGCATTCAGTCTTGCTAATAGTAGCATGCAGCGGAATGCAGTAACGCGGTAACCTTGACATAGAAGCATGTAGTAGCATCAGTTCGTACTGCATGCTACTTTTTCGTACAACTTGATACTGCTATTTTGAGATAAATTTTTCATCGGGGTCAGCGTGACTTCGGTCCCGGACTTGTTTCGACTGCTGGACTCGCAACAGCTCTGGCCTTTTTTGATTTTGAAACGTTACGCATTAAAACGTTATACACACAAGAACAGCCGAAACACCGCTTAAAAAAACAAACTGCTGACTTTTTGTCACTACGATTTCGGAAAAGTCATAAGATGCCTCTCGGAGTTTTTTTAGTTCTTCCTGGCAATCGTTTTTTATTCATTTATTTATCACCCGTCATTTCAAAACGAAAAAGGACGGAGTACAAAATCGAAAAGAAAAGCAAAACAAACATAACACTTTCATAAGAAAAAGAATCAACAAATACAACTGAAAAATTGTCTGATTGACAACTAAACACGACTACATACATACACACTTAGACTCTGAGAATTTTGCTCCAGGGGTGGGACTGGATTTTTGAGTTGTATTTGTTAATCAGGTTAGCAATAGCAAGCTAAGGGTCTCTTATGTTATATAATTTCATAATTTTTTTATTTCTTGTCCAAGGGGGGAGACGAAGTAAGTGTTTAGAGAATCTGAAGAAGGTGGAACGGTGTTTATTTTTATGGCACTTATACCGATCACTTTTCGGTCTGTCGGTCGGTCCGCTCTTCTCCAGTTAGGGTACTTCCAGAAGCGCTAGCACGATGAAACTTGGCAGGCGTATTAAGGACCCGACAAAACAAAGTTGGACAGAGTCACTTGCCCAATCCGACCATCGTGGGGGGAGTGGGAGGTTTCGGAATCCGGAAAATAGGGGCATGGATAACTTTCGAACGGGTGATCGGATTATGAAACTTGATATCTTGAAAGACCTCATGTCTCAGATGTCCTGTTTCAATTCAGGACCGGATCCGCGAACTTAGGGTCGGGGGTCGGAGGGGATAAACGGAAATCTTGTGACACGCATAGAGTGGAGCGATCAGGATGAAACCTGGTACAGTCCTAGGTACATCAGTGACAGAACCGGACCGGATTCGGGTACCGAGGGGGGAGGGAGCTTTAGGAGGGTGTCTGAAATTCCGGTGATCGTGAGTTAAGGTACTTCCAGATGTGCTAGGACGATTTACTGGAGCATTAGAAACTTGACATCATTGGGTTAGACATCGTCACTTCTCCGATCCGACCATCCCTTAAAGAACTCATCTTAACCGCAAAGTGCAAAACATACTTTTAAGCAAAGTTTACTTTTTCACGATCGCCATGAGTACATGATCCTTTTTGCCTCAAGGGTTTTGCTTCGAAATTAATTTTTAGCACCCTTAAAGTGCGCATCTTAACCGAAAAGTAAAAAAAAAAACGTTTGACGATCACTTCCATCCTCTAACCCAGCCTTGCAAGTTTGGCGCATCTTAACCGAAAAATGAAATGATCATCCAGTCTTGCAAGTACCAAACGAGCTTCCAGCTCTTGTTTTCACTAGCTGAGAATATTTGCCAGAAAGAATAACATTTGCAAAATCATAACAGGTAAAATCCCAAGTGTTATCTGTTGAAACTGCGCATCCTTGTGTTATCTGCTATGAAACTTCGACTGGTGTACTGTACTATCTCAAACCGATACGTCCCACAAGCTGCGTTTAGTCAGAATGAATTTGCTCCACGGCAGACAGCTGTGCTCAGAATGTCAGGAACTTGAATAAGCTTCGCATATTCTGCTTATTGTTTTCCGCGCTCCGAGCACAAGGGCCTTAAATTAAGCCGAAATCCAACTGCCTCTCTACAGCATTCACGGTTCCGAAAGCAGTTGAAACAAAAGTTAGACTGGATTTTGCTTCCCACTTTAGACGGAATCTGGAGGAGAATATTGTCCATGCAGCGCGACAACTTTAAACTTTGCGTCACGTGTCACCTTCAATTTAAGAAGATTCTCCAAATTTCAGCCGAATCGGGGAAATGGGATTCCCGGCCTGTAAATCCTCCTCGAGCCCAAGCTAATTGGCAATCATATTGGCATGCCTACCAGTACATAGGAAAATTAAATTTTAAAAAAGGGAAAAATGGAGAACGGAGTTTAGTGACACCCTGCCCTTTATGCAAGTGTGTAGATTTATCGATGAAGGAGTGAAGTTTCGTGAGAACAGAAATTGAATTTTTGTTATATTTTGTTTAATTTAGTTGCTTAATTAGTGTATAATTGTTCATGTATATGGCCTCTGGCTTTGAATACAAATTATTATTATTATTATTATTATTATTATTATTATATACAAACAATGGCTCAAAACAGATACGTCAGCTACGAACGACCAAAGGTTTTGATGTGATACTAAAATTAAATATTTTTAAACTTACTGATACAGACTAGTGGGTCTGACAGATTTCCAGAATCCGTAAATTTGCAATATAAACTTGCAGATTACTGTCGAGAACTTTTCATCAGAAAGTATATCTGATAATTATGTTGATCCGTAAACTTCCGCCGGCTATTTTAACCAGACTGCCCACCAAGGCGAGAATAAAGTATTTCCCGACTAATTGCGTCTGTTTCTGGTTTAAGAACCTTCCACCATGTTTTACGGATGCCTTTCAATGTTCCCGTATTTTTAAGCTCTCCTCTTTCCCCAAAAATGGCAAAAAGACTGATCCGTTGAGAAAACTAAGCACATATGTCGATTCAGAATGCGTTCTTACCTCCAAATCTGAGCTCTAATAAACCTGAGAATTCAACTTCAGCTCAACCAAATTTCCTGTTTTTGCCGGATTCCGGGCGACCTGCTTGATCAGTGAGAAAATTAACTTCAGATATGAATTCAGCATGTATTTTAACCCGATATCGGACCTTCCATCAACCTCAGAAGAATTTCCGGTTTAGGCCAGATTGCAGGTGAACTACTTATCCGGCAAAAAGATAAAGTTCAAAAACGAGTTTGGCTTGTCTCCTTACCCCTATGTCGAACCTCTAATCAACTTCAAATAAAACTTTTGCTTTTACTAATTTTCCGGCTTCGGCCGGATTGCGAGCGAACTATTGGCCCGGCAAGAAAATAAAGTTCAGAAACGGAATCAGCTTGACTCTCTACCCGAATATCAAACCTCTAATCATCTTCAGATGAAACTTTGACTTTTAACAATTTTTCGGTTTCTACCGGACTTCAGGCAAACTATTTGTCGGATTAGGTTTCCTGTAAAATAATTATACACGCTGTTTTGCTCTAATTGATCTCCTGAATTTAAAACGACAACATTCAGAATTAGTTGTAACTTGTTCTTTATACAATAAGTTTCAGATATGGATTCAGCATGTATTCTTACCCGTAAATGGACAATCTTATTTGCTTTAAAAATCCTCCACCCCAAATATAGGGCTAGCCCATCTACGAACTTGACCTGTACTTTATACTTCCAAAGAATCCCTGTACCAAGCTTGAACAAAATCTGTCAACTCCTTCGACAGTTATCGTGCTAACAAACGGACGGACGGACGGACGGACAGACGGTAAGACGGACAACCTTTGCGAAGTCATAGGTAGGGAGCTCGGGGTTGACCCGGACACTAATTTTCCTTTTCTTGCTAGGCCGCCATTTATTGGTGGATTTACATCCTTTTTGTTGTCAAACGTGTAGAATGTCTGGGAGAATAGCTGGTAATTATTTCAGATTTTTTTCTACATCAGGCTTTTAAGTAAACATTTTTTTTCTGTTTTTGAATTTGTCCGAACTAGCCCTGTACCCATGGGGTTGATTCGGACATTATTTGTAATATTATTTTTTACTCGACTTTATTTAAATATGTTAGAAAGTGGATATGATGATACTGCAACTCAAAAGTAAACACAAAACTAAAGAAAGCAAATGTTTCAAGAGCCAAGGTGCATTGAAGTGAAAATCCTTCATTTGTCCTTTCAGTTAACCTAGCAATTCCAGAGGCTGGTAAATTCAAACTTATATCAGCAAAGTTTGGTCCATCTTTAGCTGGACCGATTACTGGAGCCGATTCTGCAGAAAGACGATTTTAGGCTCACTTATGTGCAGAAAGAATATCCCCAGGCCCCTGAACGAACTTTCATTCAATGAGCCTCATTTTCTTTCGACTTTCCGACATAAGAACCTTTTCACAAATTTAACTTCATATGAACGAATTCGTGATTCTTTTTCCTCCTTGAAAATATCGTAAGAGAAGTTAATTATTTTAAATCATTAAATTAAAAAATTCTAATTTTTATGGCACTTGCAGCCTCTGGCTCAAGTGCCATATACCGATCACAATTCCGTCTGTCGGTCTGTCGGTCGGTCCGAGTTTTTTTGTCCCACATATCCGAGTTAGGGTACTTCCAGATGTGCTAGGACAATGAAACTTGGCAGGCATATCAGGGACCCGACCAAACTAACCTGGAAATAATCAGTTTCCCGATCCGACCATATGGGGGGGAGTGCGGGGCGCTGGAAACTTGCAAATTTAGGGCATTTTGTCACTTTTTTTCTGAGTTAGGGTACTTCTAGATGAGCTAGGACAATGAAACTTGGCAGGAATATCAGGGACCCGACCAAACGAACCTGGAAATAATCAGTTTCCCGATCCGACCATATGCGGGGGAGTGGGGGCGCTCGAAACTTGAAAATTTAGGGCATTTTGTCACACTTTTTCGAGTTAGGGTACTTCCAGATGAGCTAGGACAATGAAACTTGGCAGGAATATCAGGGACCTGACCAAAATAACCTAGAAATAATAATTTTCTGATCCGACCATATGCGGGGGAGTTGGGGCGCTGGAAACTTGAAAATTTAGGGCATTTTGTCACACTTTTTCGAGTGAGGGTACTTCCAGATGAGCTAGGACAATGAAACTTGGCAGGAATATCAGGGACCCGACCAAACTAACCTGGAAATAATCAGTTTCCCGATCCGACCATATGCGGGGAAGTGGGGGCGCTGGAAACTTGAAAATTTAGGGCATTTTGTCACACTTTTTCGAGTTAGGGTACTTCCAGTTGTGCTAGGACCATGAAACTTGGCAGGCATATCAGAGGCCCGACCAAACAAACTTAGAAATAATCAGTTTTCTGATCCGACCATTTTTTTTGGGGGGGGGGGTGGAGGGCAGGGGAATCCGGGAAATTGAGAAGTGTGTAACTTTCGAACGGATGATCGGATTGTAATGAAACTTCATAACTGAATAGAATATATATCTGTAATGTCCCGTTTAAAGTCTTGACCGGATTCGGTGGCCAAGGGGGAGTTGGGGGGGGGGGGGGGACCGGAAATTTCAAGAAACGGTTAGAATGGAGGGATCGGAGTGAAACTTGCTGGGAAGAACAAGCATCTGCTCTAGATAAGTCCTTTAGACCATTGTACTGGATCCGGACACTTATGGGGGGGGGGGGTCCCGGAATTCCGGTGATGGTGGTTTTGGGGATTTTCACGATGAAACTTGGCAGGCATATCAGGGACCCAATCAAACTGACTTCAAAATAAAAATTTTGTCGATCAGATAATGGTGGTGGGGGGGGGGGGGGTTGAGGGAGGGGAATCCGAAATTTTCAGTCATGCGTAATTTTGGAATGGGTGGTCGGATTCGAGTGAAATTTAAGAATTGAACAGAGGACATTTCTCCGATAATTTTTTTCATATCCGGACCGGATCCGGCAACTATTGGGGGGGGGCGGAAAATACGTGACCCGTTTAGAATGGAGGGATCGGGATGGAACTTTGTGGGAAGAACAAACAGATGCTCTAGGTAAGTCATTTGCTGAATCGGATTGGCTACGTGCACCGCGGGGGAGCTGGGGGGGGGGGGGGGGGGTGGACCGGAAATCTCGAGAAACGGTTAGAATGATGGTATCGGAGTGAAACTTGCTGGGAAGAACAATTATCTGGTCCATGTAAATCTTTTACATAATTTGACTGGATCCGGACACTTGAGGGGGGGGGGAGGAGGGGGTTTTCCGGAATTCAGTTTTTTGGGGGATTTTCACGACGAAACTTGGAAGGCATATCAGGGACCCGGTCAAACTGACTTGGAATAAAAAAAAATCCTCGATATGATAATCTTGGGGGGGGGAGTTGAGGGAGGGGAATCTGGAATATTGAGTCATGCGTAACTTTGGAACGGGTGATCGGATTCGAGTGAAATTTAATAATTAAACAGAGGACATTTTTCTCTGGCGACCTTTTTCATTTCCGGACCGAATCCGGCAATTATTGGGGGGAGGGCGGAAAATACTTGACCCGCTTAGACTGGTGTGATCTGGATCGAACTTCGTGGGAATGACAAACAGATGCTCTGGATTAATCATTTACAGAACCGGATTGGCTCCGGTTATTGTGGATGGAGTTGGAGGAGGGGGGGGGGGTCTGGGATTCCGGTGATCGCGTGTTAAGGTACTTCCAGATGTGCTAGGACGATGAAAATTCGCTGGAATACTGGAGACTCAACAACATTTGCTTAGAAATTGCTACTTCCCAAATCCGATTATTCCTTAAAGTACCAATCTTGACCGCAAAGTAAAAAAAATACTTTTAGGCAATATATGCATTTTCGTGATGCCCATCAGCCCATTAGCAGTTTTGCCTCAAGGGTTTTGCTTACAAATGAAGTTCCAGCTCCCTTAGAGTGCGCATCTCAACCGCAAAGTCGAAACTTACTTTTGATCAATCAAATCATCTTGACCCATGCAAGTGCCATATGAGTTTACAGCTCTTGTTTGATTTTCCACTATCTGCTCTCGTAGTGCGGTTCAGAATATCTACGGCTGTCCCCACAGCGCAAATTCTACTATGACGCGAAATATTTGAATCTGAACACAAACGCGGCTTTTCAGTTGGCGGTGATAAGCTTGGTGAACACTGCTTAGTGCCTGAACAAAAAAAAAACTATAAATCTTTTTCGTTAAGCATGCGACACAGGTAGTACCACAAAGCTGACAGGGAAATTCCACTATTTGAAAATTGATTATTCGTGAATAGCGGAGCAACGAAGTAACGCACTTTCATCGGGTCTTAAAGCCTCTTTAAGTGAAGGGGTAACAAGACTGTCCCATCTCTGCCCTTTTCAGTTAAACTTTAAAGTGTTCTAATTATGTAGTTAGTTTTCTTTGTTTTGTCCTCAGAAAGTGTGTTTAATATGTTGTTAGCATTTGTTTTGCATAATATTTTTTTGTACCATGGCCCGTTGGGCTTTCCATGTACAATACATACATAAATACACATAGCTGGTCTATATGGTTATAGAGGTATGCAAAACACAAGTGGAGGCGACCTGGCTAAGATCAATGCTCGAGGAGTCATCCGGCTCTTCGAATCGAAAGAGATTAACACTCACCGAAATCGGGGGCCGGATACACGTTAATCGTCCCATCCACTAGCCATGACGTCACGTAGACGAACTGCGCCAACGTAGGAAGGACGGCACACCGAAGAATTACATTATTTCCCCGGTAGGAGCGCTGGCTGTCAATCTGAACGGCGTATTCTTGGTCAATCACTAAAACGAAAATCGGAAAGCTGAAGAGGTGACAGCTTCAACTTACAGCTTCCTTCGACACAGAACTTAGTTGAGCTTCACGATGAAAAATTTTCGAAAATAAGTTCTATAAAGTTGTAAGCTTTAGTAGCATACAGCAGTAACTGTTGCCACTGCATGCTATAGCAAGGCTGGAGGCTAGTGGATACTACTGCTTAAAGCACAACTCTTACTAGAAATGGTCTTTAGTTTATGAAAGGGATCAGCAAAACAGTTTTTCAAAAATACCATTACTTTCCACCTGAAATTAGCGATTTTCTAGTTAGCGCTTGTCGATATTAACCAGCCTTCCTGCTCTCCAACGCGGCGGGTGGGAGCAAAACCTTCGAAAACTGAACGCGCCGTGGTTAAGAAGTTGGAAAACTAAGTAAACAAAAGAAGTAAACAAAAAAGATTCTCATATCCTTATGTTTGACAAAGTTGTCAGCGGACAGTAAAGACTCCGGCAAACTTTGCTTTGTGTGACGGGCAAAACTCGGCATGGCCGAAAAAGCGTTAAAATGAGTAGGCAAAGAAGGAAACAATGGAGAAAGGTGGGGATTTTTGAAGCTTATAATTACACAAGGAAGCTAGGTATACTATAAAAGGCAGAATAAGCGAGAGGGGTCCTTTAAGATTATTTCCACTGAGGCATAGTTCAATTAAAGTATTTCGCACTACTCAGTAAAAAGTCTCTCCTACATCGGACTTTATTAGTAGCGCATCACCAAATTCAGAGATTTTTATTGCGAATTTGGAGAGTTAAAATCCGATTTAGGATTAAAGTGCTAGAATGCAAAATATTAATCTATGCAAGATTAATCTTGTCTTTACTGAGATAAGATTACCCCTAATTCGGATTAATATTATCCCAATAGAGATAAGATTAATCCCAGTAGCAAATACTGCATTCTTATTCGGAGAACATTTTTATAGTGTATCTGAAAGCGGAGAGTTTTTACAGTGCACTACAAAAGTGTAGTTCATCTGGCAAGAACAAATAAGCACCAGAACTTCCACCTCCCTATCTTTGTAATACGACCAAGCTGAGCCGAATAGATTCCCGATACTCCGCACGACGCAAACGAGCGGAGGGTAGTGTTGGGTCCGACCACCCATTCCAAAATTATACATACGTCAAGACTCAGGACACCCCCTCCCTCCACTCCCCCACGATGGTCGGATGGGGGAACTGACTCTTTCTAAGCCAATTTTGTCAAGCCGCTAATGTTCAAGCGTTTCATCATCCTAGAACATCGGAAGTATCTTTAACTCGCGATCACCGGAATTCCGGAACCCCCTCCAACTCGCCCCCACAGTGCCCGAATCCGGGCCGGTTCTGTCACTGATGTATCTAGGGCTTGCGCTAGTTCTTCCCATCAGGTTTCATGCCGAGCGTGTCACAAGATTTCCGGTTCCCCCCTCCGCCCCCCCCCACATTCATCGGATTAGATCCGGACTTAAAATGGGACATCCGAGACACGAGGTTCATTAAGGTCCGATCACCCGTTCCAAAGTTATACATCCCTCAAGATTCCGGATTCCCCCTCCCTCCAATCCCCCACGATGGTCGGATAGGGAAAGTGACTATTTCCAAGTTAGTTTGGTCGGATCCCTGATAAACCTGCCAAGTTTCATGATCCTAGGACACCCGGAAGTACCCTAACTCGCGATCACCGGACTGACCGAGAAGGCAAGTGTCATACAAATAAACAAATCAGGGCACTTGATGTTGTAATGTACCAGAATGTTCTTGGTTCGTTTTTCTGTATAAATGGCCATGAATAGAGGGTCAAAGCAAAAAAAAAGGATCGACTGACAACAAGATCAAAGGTTTCGATGGGATCCTAAAAATGTAATACCTGATCCAGACAAATGGGTCTTGTAGATATCCGGTCTTCGCCAGACTCCTTGAACATTCTTACCTTTAAGATTTAGAAACAGAAGAAGACCAATGGCTAACCTGAGAAAACCAAGTTCATATATTGATTCAGCATGTGTATATTTACCCTTAGGCTATAGCCTACGTTATATCTACTTTGACGAAATTGATCAAATCTTCCTGTCTTACTTCAGCCAAATCTCCGGTTTCGACTGGATTCCTGGCGAACTACTTGTCTTGCAAAAACTAAAGCTCAAAACGAGTTCAATGTATTTCCTTATCTCGAACATCTAATCAACTTCAGATAAAACTTAACTTTTAACAAATTTTCCGGTTTCAGCCGGATTCCGGGCGAACTGTATGTCCGGGTAAAAAATGACCGTCAAAAGCGGATTCAGCATGTCTTCTTATCCCTAAATCAGAGATCTAATCAACTTCAGGTAAAACTTCTACTTTCAATAATTTTCCGGTTTCGGCCGAATTCCGCGCGAACTACTTGTCCGACGAGAAACTTATTTTCATATAAATGTTCAGCGTGTCTTCCTACCCCTAAATCGAACATCTAATCAACTTCATATAAAACTTTGACTTTTGAGAAACTTTCCGGTTTTGGCCGGATTCCGGGCGAACTACTTGTCCGGCGAGAAAATGGTTTTGATATCCTTGTCCAGCATGTTTTGCTACATCAAAATCGGCTTTCTCATTATCTGTTAAAAAAAATTGTTCGCCCCTTAATTTGAACCCCATCCACCACCCCTATATGTTGAGCTACAGAGCCAATCTACGAACTCGACCTCTCCCTTGACCTTGAGAGTCTTCACATCAAGTTTCATCAAAATATCTCATTCCCTTCGAGAGTTATCATGCTGACAGACTGACAGACAGACGGACAACTTTTACGAAGTCATAGGTATCCCTCCGCTTACGTTTTTATGGCACTTGCAGCCTCTGGCTCAAGTGCCATATACCGATCACAATTCCGTCTGTCGGTCTGTCGGTCGGTCCGAGTTTTTTGTCCCACATATCCGAGTTAGGGTACTTCCAGATGTGCTAGGACAATGAAACTTGGCAGGCATATCAGGGACCCGACCAAAGTAACCTGGAAATAATAAGTTTCCCGATCCGACCATATGCGGGGGAGTTGGGGCGCTGAAAACTTGAAAATTTAGGGCATTTTGTCACACTTTTTCGAGTGAGGGTACTTCCAGATGAGCGAGGACAATGAAACTTGGCAGGAATATCAGGGACCCGACCAAACTAACCTGGAAATAATCAGTTTCAAGATCCGACCATATGGGGGGGAGTGCGGGGCGCTGGAAACTTGAAAATTTAGGGCATTTTGTCACACTTTTTCGAGTTAGGGTACTTCCAGTTGTGCTAGGACCATGAAACTTGGCAGGCATATCAGAGACCCGACCGAAATTTCAAGAAACGGTTAGAATGGAGGGATCGGAGTTAAACTTGCTGGGAAGAACAAGCATCTGCTCTAGATAAGTCCTTTAGACCACTGTACTGGATCCGGACACTTATGGGGGGGGGGGGGTCCCGGAATTCCGGTGATGGTGGTTTTGGGGATTTTCACGATGAAACTTGGCAGGCATATCAGGGACCCAATCAAACTGACTTCAAAATAAAAATTTTGTCGATCAGATAATGGTGGGGGAGTGGAGGGAGGGGAATCCGCAGGGGAATCCGGGAAATTGAGAAGTGTGTAACTTTCGAACGGATGATCGGATTGTAATGAAACTTCATAACTGAACAGAATATATATCTGTAATGTCCCGTTTAAAGTCTTGACCGGATTCGGTAGCCAGGGGGGAGTTGGGGGGGAGACCGGAAATTTCAAGAAACGGTTAGAATGGAGGGATCGGAGTGAAACTTGCTGGGAAGAACAAGCATCTGCTCTAGATAAGTCCTTTAGACCATTGTACTGGATCCGGACACTTATGGGGGGGGGGGGGTCCCGGAATTCCGGTGATGGTGGTTTTGGGGATTTTCACGATGAAACTTGGCAGGCATATCAGGGACCCAATCAAACTGACTTCAAAATACAAATTTTGTCGATCAGATAATGGTGGGGGGAGTGGAGGGAGGGGAATCCGAAATTTTCAGTCATGCGTAATTTTGGAATGGTTGATCGGATTCGAGTGAAATTTAAGAATTCAACAGAGGACATTTCTCCGATGATTTTTTTCATATCCGGACCGGATCCGGCAACTATTGGGGGGGGGGAATACGTGACCCGTTTAGAATGGAGGGATCGGGATGGAACTTTGTGGGAAGAACCAACAGATGCTCTAGGTAAGTCATTTGCTGAATCGGATTGGCTACGTGCACCGCGGGGGAGCTGGGGGGGGTAGGGGTGGACCGGAAATCTCGAAAAACGGTTAGAATGATGGTATCGGAGTGAAACTTGCTGGGAAGAACAAACATCTGGTCCATGTAAATCTTTTACATAATTTGACTGGATCCGGACACTTGAGGGGGGGGGAGGAGGGGGTATCCCGGAATTCCGTTTTTTGGGGGATTTTCACGACGAAACTTGGAAGGTATATCAGGGACCCGGTCAAACTGACTTGGAATAAAAAAAAATCCTCGATATGATAATCTTGGGGGGGGGAGTTGAGGGAGGGGAATCCGGAATATTGAGTCATGCGTAACTTTGGAACGGGTGATCGGATTCGAGTGAAATTTAATAATTAAACAGAGGACATTTTTCTCTTGTGACCTTTTTCATTTCCGGACCGAATCCGGCAATTAATGGGGGGAGGGCGGCAAATACTTGACCCGCTTAGACTGGTGTGATCTGGATCGAACTTGGTGGGAATGACAAACAGATGCTCTGGATTAATCATTTACAGAACCGGATTGGCTCCGGTTATTGTGGGTGGAGTTGGAGGAGGGGGAGGGGGGACTGGGATTCCGGTGATCGCGCGTTAAGGTACTTCCAGATGTGCTAGGACGATGAAACTTCGCTGGAATATTGGAGACTCAACAACATTTGCTTAGAAATTGCTACTTCCCAAATCCGATTATTCCTTAAAGTACCAATCTTGACCGCAAAGTAAAAAAAATACTTTTAAGCAATATATGCATTTTCGCGGATGCCCATCAGCCAATTAACAGTTTTGCCTCAAGGGTTTTGCTTACAAATGAAGTTCCAGCTCCCTTAGAGCGCGCATCTCAACCGCAAAGTCGAAACTTACTTTTGATCAATCAAATCATCTTGACACATGCAAGTGCCATATGAGCTTACAGCTCTTGTTTAAAGATCAACCCGAAATCCCGCCGAATAAAAAAACAACTGATGCTGTAACTACCGCTACTAATATCGGCAATACTCCTTGGACCGAGCAAACCCCATTATAACTTGAATATGAGAAGAACCTATGCAATACATCAAAGGCTAAAGATACTCATTCCACTAACCTGTGTTGATCTTGACTGGTCTGCTCAAAATCCGGCCAAACAAGTTCGACGCCTCGCACTGAAGCGACGATGCGTGCACATCCGGTCGGAAATCCGGTGACGCAAAAGGATAGAAAATAACACTCCCATTCCCAACTGTCCTTAGGCTTTCGACGGTATACACAGGTGACCCCTAGAAGAAAAAAATGTGAAATAATCTAGATTGTCCAAAAGGATATAGAGCGTGTTCCACCCTTCTAACAATAGTAACTATTAGTTACTATTTACGTTCCAACCTCGTGAAAAGTTACTACGATGACCGTTCCAACCTTGTCAAAATAATATCTAATAGTAACTATTTGCTTACAACGCTCGGGAGCGTAGTAAGCGTGGTAACTACGAATTTCTACCATGTGACTGGCTGGATTGGCCCGTGGCAGAATATTTTGCTGAAAATAGGAAAATACGTTCCAGCCTTGACGCCAAAAAGCCAGGATTCCCGCGTCATAAATAGTAACTACGGTAAGTAGGGCGGAATACGCTCATAGTTTCAGCTGCGGCCCAAGCTGCAAGGTTGGCTATCTGGTAGCTTTCTAGCGACAGGGGATACATACTTGGCTCTAGTCGTTCCTTTCCTTACACTGTGCCTTGCACCTACGTGTATTTTACCAATCTGAACCTTGTATGCTAATGGAAACGTTTTTCCGACCCATTCTTGTTTACTCACGGAACTGGAGACGAGTTTAAAGTTTAACTGGAAGCCAACTAATTTTGTATCATTTAGATAGATAGATAGATAGATAGATAGAAAGATTACTGTAAAGTCGACTATTGTGGTTATAAACCAAATTTGCCATTATTGTCAAACAAACAGAATAAATTACAATATATGTATCTAATGTCACTACGCTTAAAAGAATTTACGCTTCGATAAAATATTTCACAAACTCGGGAATAAAACTTTTTGCATATTTAGCGTGTTTTGTAGGTACGGGACAGAGCTTGGGAACCCTAGAACTTACCCCTCGTTCTGGTCGACTTCTAACATTTTGATAGGGGGGAGGAAGGATTTGGGAGTGGAGAGGATGAGATACCATGGCTGAATATACTGTTGAATATACTGAATAATTTGGATTCTGCAAAGGGATTTTTTTTTCCACTATCTGCTCTATAGTGCTCTAGTAGTGACATTCGGAATATCCACAGCCCACGGTGCAAATTCTACTATCACGCGGAAAACTGAATCTCACCACAAACGCGGCTTTTCAGTGAGCAGGGATGAGCTTGGTGGAGACTAGCCTACTTAGTGCCTGACACAAATATTTCGTAAATATTTTTCGTCAAGCATACAACAGGTAAAAGCGCATAGAGGTACCACAAATCCGACAGGGAAAGTCCACTCTCGAAAATCGATTATCGTACATAGCGGAGCAAAGGAAGTAAGCATTTTCATCGGGTCCAAGGGGGGCCCGAAGCCCTCAGACCAGGGGGGGGGGTTGAGACCCCTCATTTCAACAGCTTCTGGATCGCAATATACGACTCGCACGTACAGAAAAAAATGAACTGTTGCTACTTCGCGGCAACGGTGCACATTCCCAGCCAAGAAATAATAGAACTGGTGTAATAGTGCAATGTATCAGCTGATATTATTTTTTAAATCAAAATTTATTTATACATAAATTCACAGCCTCAGCTTTTCATTTCAGCTTTGACTAAAGAGGAAACACCTGTACCCAGGACAAAAAAAGCAAGCGCCGCAGGCAGAAATTTTTTTAATCTGCCTTTGTCTAGCAAGATTTAACTACTTACCATAAAAATTCTAGCCTTTAATACGTTTCGAAAATTCCAGGCCTAATCGCCAAATAAATGACATACCGTTCTTCTAAACAGAGAATACTACGAAAATGCGCCACATGTGAAATTTTGTTAAACGCCGAGGAGCCGAGCGTCTTTTTGCGATCCCAGTGAAGGGATAAGAATAGCTATGAAATAACAAATCAACGTCGAAAAAAGTGACAAAATAGTGGCCATCGAAAATAAAATAGACGCAAAGTAGATTTGTTCCGAATTTATAGCAAAACAAAGTAATCTTCAAGTTAAAGACACGCTAAAGAAAGCTAAAGAAACAAAACGAGGAAAACAGGTTCGCCAGTGCATCTAAAAATAAAAATCGGGATTACGGACGTAACAAACTTTTGGTCTTCGACCGACAGGAGTTTACAGATTTGGTCTTGACTTTTGGTGTTTAAGACGCCGGTTCGCCGATGAGACTTAAAGGACCCGTCGTACCTATAATGCCAATGCAGCCTACTTCCGTAACTGCATTCATTAATAACCCGGAGACTCAAATTTCATGTCACATTCTAAACCCGCTAACGACACCTCACTAATCTTTGCACTTGCCGCGATTCACTATTTTCCAGGTGCATTATGAGTGTCCACGTATCATGCTATTGATGCGAAAAAAACGGTTATCTGAAATTTGCCGAGTTCTTGCTAGAAGTTCATGGCCCTGGGAAAAGGCTTAAAACAGCCAAAACTGTGGATAATTTGTTAAAAGTAGAGCTTAGTTTTACAGTATTCAGATAGTTCAGAATATTGGAATATAAACAGTAGGTATTGAGAGGTGTGCTTTAAGCAGAGGTTTTTTCGGGAGTAGTTTCACTGGTAGTTTTGACGTACTTTTGTTTAATTATGAAAGTTCTTCGTACCGTTTTATTTGTCCATTCGAACACTGTACTTTCATAACTAGAACAAAAGTACGTCAAACTACAGTGAAACTACATCCGAAAACTGCAACTTTAAACTGGTTTGCAGAATTTCAGTGATTCTGTCTAAAAACAAAACCCGATTCACTGACGAAACAAACTTTCGACTTTCGCCAGATAGAAACAATTTATCTTTCCCCAATGCAGCATATTAAAGCACATCTGAAAGGTTTCTAGCTGCCTCAGTCTTCTCTGCGACCTTACCACCAAATTAGGTCCGAGTCTCAAAAACTATACAAAAGCACCGGAAAAGCCGGTCGCATAAAGTAGGGCTTTCACAATTTCCTGATTTTTTATGATTTTACTTCGTTTAAATAAAAAAAAATCCTGACTTCACGCAGTTCTTGAAAAGAAGAATCGAATTAGAAAGTTAAAGCACAATTCTAACCATAAAAGAGCTTTTCACTAAGTGGCTCAGAAATATCATTTTCGAAAATACTATTACTTGCCACGAGAAATTAGCGATTTTCTTGTTAGCGCTTGTCGACTCCATCCAGCCCTCTCGATCTCCGACGCGGTGCCTGGGCGCACAGTATTTGGAAACTGAAGGCCCATTCACAACGGGTTTTAGCTAAAACTCGGTACCAGCAAGTTCTGAAAATCGCTCCCGAGACCGAAGCTTTGCCAGGTTTCTGCCGTTCGCAATGGATACAGGTGCCAGTTTCGGGTACCAGCTAGTCTCGGACCCAAGTTGAAATCAGTTCAACTTTTGAGGGTACTAGCCAATCAGATTATTTTGGGGAATACTGAGGGATATTCTGATTGGCTAGTTTCTAACCAAGCCCAATAGATAAAATCACATCCACTCCTTGCTGTTTTCAAAACCGAAAGTAAATTTAGGTCATTGTTCTTCGGTATGACGTGGTTCAGCATTAGCCAATCGGAATATTCCTCAGTCTTCCCCTAAGCAATCTGATTGGCTAGTACTCTCAAAAGTTGAATTGATTCCAACTTGGGTCCGAGACTAGCTGGTACCCGAAACTGGCACCAATATCAATTGCGAACGGCAGAAACCCAACTAATTCTCGGTCTCAGAGCGATTTTCGGGACTGGCTGGTACCGAGTGTTAGCTAAAACCCGTTGTGAATGGGCCTTGAACGCGTCGTGGTTAAAAAGTGGGAAAACCAAGCGAAATAAAAGAGGCTCCAAAATGAAAAACAACAATGTGAAGCTTCTCATGCTCTGGGTCCAATCTGTACGGAATGAACTACCAGTGAGCATTAGGGCGGCGGAACACATACCTCAGTTTAAAAAGAAATTAAAAGATTATTTTCTGGGGCATAAATGTTGAATTTTATAATGGGTGGTAGGGTGGTTAGGGGAGGAAGGGTGGGCTAGGGAGGTAAGGGTGGGCAGGGGGTAAGGGGAGGTTGGGAGGGAAGAATGGGGGGAGGGGGAGTTGAGTATTGGTGAGTGAGAGAGATTGGATTTCTTTTTTTATTTATATAGGTAAGTAGTTATGTGGACTTTCGCGCGAATGCGAACCCTCATAGGTTTTTTCTCCAGCGCGAAAGTGTTGTTTTTTACTTACTTATTTGTGAATGTTAAAACTTGAACTTGAACTTGTGAAAGAGTATCGGAGAATCTTCAAACTTTCGGCCAAACTCGGTCAAATTCAAAGCTCGAAGTCCCAAAATGCGCTAAAAGAACGTAGGAACAAAACGAAAGGCGGGGATTTTAGAAGCGTATAATTCCGTAGGGGCAGTAAAAGGCAGTATAAGTAAGAGTGGTCCTTTACGGATCAGAATAATGTCACAGCCTAAAATAAAGTTGAAAAAAACGCACCAATTTAAAACTGTGAAAATCTGAAAGGATGGGATCTCTCATTTATACCCCCCTCCCCCCCTTCTTCTTTCCCAAAAGTAAAGTTTCTAAGAGTAATCACAGGCAAGTTTCAATAGGGAAGCTATGAGCTTCAAAGCACTCCCATCAAAGCTTAAGATTTGCATCACAGCAAACAGCAAGACAAAGAAATTTGGTAAAAAGAGGCCTCTGCGGCAAGAGATTGAGGAAAGGAAACGAATCGGCTAGAAAGGAACCAGTGTTTATTGAGCCAAGGCTGCATGACAGTCGATCTGGGTGCTCGCAGTCACATGAATGAAGGCCAGCGATATTCCAGCCCTTCTTAGCCAACGTCTTTTTCAGACTTTACAAGCGGCGGCAAACCTGGCAAACCCCCAAAACATGTACTATTTTTTCACTTCGAATCAAGCAGTCAAATTTTATAGGTTCGATCAGGAATAGACTACCAACAAAAAACAAAATTTTTAACTCACGCACTACCTGTTTCACGATGCTCTACCGTCCTTAGAGGATCTCTCTTACAGTGGCAAAAAAATTTCGTTAATGAAAAAACAACAAAAACCTTAAAACTTATTCCTTCACTCACCTATAAAAAAAAACAACCAAAAACCAACAATCACACTCCCGATTTAAAATCTCCTTCCTTTACAACAACAAAAAACTAGCAAGGAGATTCTAAATATCACTTCAAATCCTTAAAATAAACATCAGGTTGAAACTTTGACTGCCCCCCCCCCCCAAAAAAAATAAAAAAATAGAATTTTTATTTTGTAAAAAATTTTTAAAACCTACCGGTCCCACACTTCCATCATAGGATTTTTAACGCATCATTCAACCATCCCACATCCACGGATCTATTCCATAACTCACTCTGCGAATTCATTTCAACCATACTATGGATCCAACTGTAGAACCTCGGGACATTTATACTTTTACCTTTTTTCCTCATTTTCCACACGTGGACACAAACTGCAGTTATCAAGAAGACCATAGTTTCGTTTTTCCGACAAAGCGAGCAAGAACTCTGCGACCGGTTCCTTACCAGTAGCCTAAATACAAAAATAAAGCATACAAAGTTGAGGCGTACAATAATGAAGATGATAAAGCGAGATTTCTTGTGGATAGTTGATGAAAAGGACCAAATTTCGTGGGTGCCAGAATGTCATTTTTCTTTCGGCCAAAAGTCACAGGTTCCATCAGAACAAGACCAAAGGTTCCGATGGGATCCCAAAAATCTAACATTTGATTCAAACAATTGGGTCACGTCTTCGCAATTCAGTGTTCGTCAGATTCCTTGAATATCTTTACTGTTAAAATAAAGTTCAAAAATGGATTCAGCATGTCTCCTTGCCCCGATACCGAATTTCTAATCGATTCCAGAAACAACTTTGAGCTTCAACCAAATTTCCAGTTTCAGCCGAATTCGTGATGAACAATTTGTCCAGCAAGAAAACTAAGTTCACATATGGATTCAGCGGACCTCCTTACCCCCTCAATAAATATCTTATTAGCTTATAAAACATACATGTTTTTACCGTAAATTCGAAATCCCTCCTCTGCCTCTAAAGATAGGACTAAAAGACCCATCTACGAAGTTGACCTGTACTTTACCAGTGAATCCTCATTGAACAACATCCTCGCTTGACCATTATATATCAACATTCAACCCCTTCGACCTTCGATTACACTAGATCTATCCGACGTCAGACAGAATAAACGAATGCATGTCGACATCCACCAGCACAGCTATACTAGTTTGGGAATAAATGGGTAGGGACTGCTAGAGCCTTAATTTGAAACGCCCTCCTTTGGACCCCCTCCTTGAAACCCCCTCCTGGAAATATAGCTCAAATAAAGTTCAGCTGACGTATCCGTTTTCCACCATCAAATATGATTCGCTGTCAGCTTGGGCTGAAGGAATATTTACCCTCCCCCACCCCTAAATGTAGGGCTACAGTGCCCATCTACGAACTTGAACTTACCCTTGACCCAAAGAATCCTCACACCGTTTAATCAAAATATCTCATTCCCTTCGATAGTTATCGTGCTCACAGACAGACGGACATCTTTTGCAATGGCATAGGTATCCCTCCACTTACGTTTTGGGATCCCAAAAAGTGGCAACAGTGAAGTTTTTATTAATGGACTGTTTAATCACAGCAACATCAAGAAAAAAGGTGGCGACAATTGCTCAATAGATGCCTTTTGGAGAGTAGAGGAAAATAAGTTGAACGAATTTGGAAGTAATGAATGAATGAATGAATTTCTTGCACGAAAAAACCCTTGGGGTCATGGCAACAAAACAAGAAAAAACAGAACAAACTACAAAAATCGCTCTCGCAAACCAACTCGGAGGAATCTAGCCACCTTACGGATATCCCCCATATTTGTGCTTCCAATTTTTTCTAGTAGCTACTCCTCCCTAGGACTTCCCACCCCAAATAATTCGACCCTTAAATCACTCAATCCTTCACATTCACACATAAAGTGGAACACATCCTCATCCATCTTTCCACACATCGGGCAAAAGTAGGGGCCATTCTTTAATCTATTTCTTCCTATAAACCTTCTTTTCTCCCCAATAGCTAATCCTCCCCCTCCCCCCCCTTAAACTCACCATCCACTTTAAATCTACTCCCGACAACCCAGCTTTAAAATAAATTTCCTCCCCCCAAACATCTTTTGCCTTTGCATAGAACCGTAGAGACACCGACTCAGCCTTCCGACACTGCCAATCCTGAATTTCCTGATCACGAAGGATTCGCTCCACCTTACGCGACACTTCACCATACTGTAAAGAAGTTCCAACGCCACCATTCCATAATTCAGACAGTCAAGAATGTTAACTGTTAAGAATGGGACTCCTGTAGAGCTTGGCTGCCTATCCCTAGTCTGAGCTATTGGCACTTCAATGACTATCCTCCAACTATCGTGCCCTTACCACCCGATCAAAAGTCTCGTCAGACATCCCCAGACACCTTCAGCTAGCCATCAGGAACGACGACTGTATAACTCCTCCCACAGGGCGGGGCTTAGCTAAAAACTGTCACTCGTCAACCCTTAACTCCTCCCCAATTGGAATCCAGCAGCCAATCAGCGGCCTCCTTGGAATTGGTTAAATTTCAGTCAACGAACTTAAATCTGTTAAGAATGTTCTTAATTTGATGAGGCCAAAATTGCTGGTCTTCATCGCACAGCGCCTCCAGGTAGGCTGCTTTAAGCAACCTCACTCGCGGTAATGAAATATTTTTCTCCCAGAAACTTACCATAGTAACCAATCTATTAGACCTAAGCGAAAACAAACCTAGATCACCTTTCAATACCATACTACTAAGAGACTCACTAACCCCTAATATGTCCCTAATGTTGTTTCAGTTGATAAGTTACATTTTTATTGGGAATGTGATTGCAACAAGGTATGGCCCAGGTTGGTTGGCTAGGAAAGCAACATTTTCTTTCAGTTCTGAACATTTTTTTTTCTAATGTTTTTTCAGTATTTTTGTCTGTATTATATTTGACGATGCAAAACGGATAAGTCAGCTACATTTTACTCGAGCTATATTTCGGCCCTATATTTTATTCGGCTCGAATAAAATGTAGCTGACTTATCCGTTCTGCATCGTAAAATATGATTGGCAGTCAGCTTGGGCTGAAGGACTGTCTGTATTATTTTAGTGTTTTTTGTTGTTTCTTTCTGAAAGTGATCTCTTTTATTTTTTTTCGGAGGTCAGGTTCAAATTTTCAGTAGTCGGGGAAAAGTTCTCGATCATCCTCTCTGGAGGCTGATACGATGTCGTATCAACCTCCACAAAACTCATTGTCATAATATAATTACCCATAGGCCTCATGGGACATAGGAAGATATGCATTCCGTTGGCCTACCTGTTCGAGAAAAAAAATATAGGTAAAATAATGACGTTCTCCGACACCTGTGTAGCTTTCGAGTCGGCGGACAGAAAAGAAATAATGACCAAAATAGTGAACAATCACAAGAAAAGCCCCGGAAAAATAGATACCGCCGGATTTCCGGTTAAGAACGGAAAATGAGCTCTCACATTTTTCCCGAGGATAATCCCTACCACACAGACCCAGAAGTTAGGATGGGCCAAGATTTTTTTTTCAAACGGACCATACTTCAACAGCGAATATGATCGCTCCAGCCTTGATGGAAATGAAGACGTTTTCCAAAACCTGTGCAGTTTTTTAGTCTAATACTGACTACCTTGCAAAATTGTGAACAATCAACTCCGGCAAAAGCTTTCTGGTCACAAGAAAAGCACCTGGAATAAGGCTTTCCCTGAGATTTCTTGTTTCTACCGAAAGAGTGCTAACCATACTTCTGAGCACATATCCTCGCCCAACAAATCTAGAAGTTAGCGGCGAGGCAACAGCAAATAAGATTGCTTCCCACTAGAGGGAAATAAAGAAACTTTCCAAAATCAGTGTATTTTCGAGTTTGAAGCCCAATTCCCTCTTTCTATGTCAAGATGAGCCTGACCATATTTCTGAGGACACATCCTAGCCCAACGAATCTAGAAGCTAGCTTCGCTGCAGCAGCAAATAAGATTGCTAACACCTGGAGGGAAATAAGGACGTTTTCTCACATCAGTGCAGTTATCGAGTTGGAAACTGATTTGCCTTCGCACAATTGACAAAACAGTTGCGTTACAGTGCAAAAAAAAACACCTGGAATAAGGCTTTCCCTGGGATTTCCGGTCCCTACCGAAAGACCAGTGGTGTGATTTCGAGGTGCTGGATAAGGCTAGGTCTTGAATAGGGTCACTGGGACCTGGTGGATAGCGTGGAAATCCTCTGAAGACCGGCGGGCCTGACCTTAGGTTCCACTCTCAAAACCAATCAACAAACGAGGGGTAGGGATCTGAGGAGTCACTAGCCAAAATGTTTGGGGGGGACGAGGAATTTACCGACTGGCTGGTAATTTTTACCGACTGTTTCTTCAGAAAAAACGACTGTTTTCAACACAAAAAATTTCAGTTTTGAAAAAAATCGACTGATTTTCAGAAAAATCCACTGATTTTCAGAAAAACCGACTGTTTTGACGAAAAATCGACCAATTTTCAGAAAAACCGACTGTTTTTGTGAAAAAAATCAACCGTTTTGACAAAAAATCGCGGCGCTTCGCGCCGACTCGGTTATTTTTTACCGACTGGCCGACAGCATTGGGGGGGGGCGTCCCCCCCTCCCCCCCCCCAGTCGTGACGCCCCTGGTAGGGATGTCCTAGGTAGCCTAAGGCTCAGACGCACTCTTCTCTTCTCTCTCGATAAAATAAACGGATACTCAGCTATTATTTACAAAAGTCTCCTTTGTCAACAAAATGGTAAGTTGATGACTAGTCTTCCCTAAACGACGTAATGACCGAAAGATGAACCTGTCCTACCCCAACAAATCTAGAGGTTGGGGTGGGCGGACGTGTTTCTCAAATGGACTTTGCTGTACTGTAGAAACACCTCATGCCTGCGCATTCGGGACCACAATTTCAGAACAATGTACCAGAAACTGTACCAGAATGTCGAAAAGATAGTAGTTGTGTTTTTGCAGACACCATGGTATCTGTTACCACGGTAACTGGACCTGCAAAAATGACAATTGCCGAAATTGCGCAATTCGAAGTCATCCCAAAGGAAAAACTGATATTCAGTCACATCACCTAAGTGACAAACTTCTTTCTCACCAATTTGAAAAAATCCGAGGCTCTATTGTTGGTGATGGTGAAAGTGAGGTGACTTTTTCAGATACCACGATGACTGCCCAGATACCACGATAGCCATAAAAACGCCTTCTGACCGTGGTATCAGATACCACGGTAACTGCGAAAACGACTTTAGACCATGGTATCTGCAAAAACGCAACTAGTATGTTTGTACAAGGCAACGAGTTTGCTCATAGACAATCTTTGCAATCCTTCTACATTCTTGAGGTGCGACACAGTATTCTTGTTCATCACAGCCTTTTTTCACAAAATAAAGTGCCCTGATGAGGTTGTTTATTTTGATTTTTTTTTTCTTTTGTATTTGATTCTAGGTTTAGTAGGCTAATTTGTTTTTAGGCTTCGTCAGCAGTTCATATTTATGTAAGTGCGTGAGTTTTACTGATATGTTGTTGCTTAAAGTTTTATACTTCACTCTTAATTTAGTTTAGTTTATATAGTTTAGTTTATTCATAAAAAAAATATTTAACACCATTAACTCTTTAGTCGCTTTATGGCCCCACCATGAGGCCTAACATAAGGCCTGGCAATGGGCGGGCCGTATTTATTATTCATACAGTCCCAAAGGAAACAAACCAAACAAATCAAAGAAAAAGAAGGTGAGAAAAAAAAAGAAAAAGAAAGGAGAGAAAAAGATCAAAGAAAAAAGAAGAAGAAAACTCTTCAGTTTCGAAGGAGTAAAAAAAACTAACAAAAGTAATAATAAAATGATTAAAACCTTTTACCTTTGAATCAATCCACGATGTCGCAGGCACAGGGTATCCGTTTGCTGAGCAATAAACAGTAGCACCGGTAGAATTTGAAAACTGGACCAAAGACGGGGGTTCTGCATGAAAGCTTGGTCCACGTGACAATGTCAACTGACTAGCACCTGAAAAAAATAAACGATTGATAAACCCAACCTTCCAGAAACCTGAGAGTAACCTGGCTAAGACAGAAAGAGCTCGTTTGAGCCTCCTGCACAAAAATAATAAGAAACAAGAGCTAGATGCTCATATGGCACTTGAAAGGTTAGAGGATGAAAGTGGGAATTTGTCAGGTCGTGTTTGTGCGCGTAACGCGCATTGAAAAGGATGCGATCCAGATCTTCAAAACACTTGAGGCACAATTGTTATGGGCCCTTGAAGATCATGAGCATGTGCCGTTTGGTAAAAAATATATTATTTTTTTTCTGCACGTAGCGCTTAAGATGCGCACTTTAAGTGGACTAAGAATTTATCTGTAAACAAAACCCTTGACGCACAACTTTTCCTGGGCCTTTGGGGATCATGAGAATTAATTTGCAAGCAAAACCCTGAGGTACAAATGAGCATGGGCCATTGGGGATTGTGAAAATTATCGTTTGGTCAAACATATTTTTTTGCACTTTGCGGTAACGACGCGTACCTGCCGCGTACTTTAAGGGACTAGGAACTAATTAATTTTATAAGCAAAACTCTTGAGGCAAAAATGATAAGGGGGCTTGGGAATCATGAAAATGTATCTTTTGATCTTTTTTTTACTTTCACGTTAAGATACGCACTGTAAGTGCGACCAAATCACTGGCAAGCAGAACCCCTGAGGCAAAAATGATCATGGGCCATGGGTTATTGTGAAAATGTATCATTGGGTCATGATATTTATTTGCACTTTGCGGTGACACTTCGCACTTTAAGGGGACTAGGAATTCATTTGTAAGAGAAATCCTTGAGGCACAAATTCATGGCGTTTGGGGATCATAAAATGTAGCCTATGTTCTGGTCAAAAGTATTTTTTTTTTTTACTTTGCGTTTAAGGTGCGCATTTCAAGGGCGCTAGGAATTGGGTCATTCCAGCGAAATAAAGCCAGGCAAAAAATCAATTTCTCAGATTTTGACGAAAATTTCTCAGAATGATCTACCAGGGTCCAGGACCTTCCCCAATTTTTTTTCGGCGAAAAAAAATTTGTGAAATTTATGAAAGTTTCGGCCAAATATTCCATTGTTGATGGTCGAAAAAGTCAATATTGTTCAAAAATTCGACAAAAATCACGGAAATTCAACGCGAACTCGAAATTTTTTGAGCTTCTTACCTACCTATAGGAGTTCAAAATCTCGTGACGTTCACGTATGTAGGTACTCTTCTTTCCTTTTTACGGTAATTTTGGCAAGGTAAGGTAAAAAAAAAAAGTGGGTCTTGGTAGATCCACTCCAGAAGAACCGGCCAGATCGCGAAAATTCTGAGATTCCCCATGGTAGTAGAGTGAAGAACGAGCTACATTTCTGAATTAGTACTTTTGCGGCTATCGAGCCAGAAATCGTCTTAAATAGCGATGTTAGAAAACTGAAATTCTTGGGAAAATGCATTGTTTTTATGACAAAATGAATTAGTCTCACAACCTAAGAATAACAAGTGCGCAAGCGCTCAGACGTGGAGTGTGAAAGTAAAATGCTGATCACTTTTTATATACAAACAGCTTTAGAACCAAGACATTTCACATCCCCAATAACCAAACAAGTATTGAAATAACCTAATTCGTAATCATCCCACTTTAAAAGCTTTAAATGTAAACAAACCGCAAGTATAAATCCAAAGAAAAGTTGAAGATCTTGCACGGACAGCTTGAGCCAGTCCGACCCTTTAAACCTCTTTTCCATTAGCAAGGTAATAACAAGCAGGGGCGTCACGACTGGGGGGGGGGGGGGGGGGGGCGTCACAAGCAGGGGCGTCACGCCCCCCCCCCCCCTAATGTTGTCGGCCAGTCGGTAAAAAATAACCGAGTCGGCGCGAAGCGCCACGATTTTTCGTCAAAACAGTTAATTTTGTTCTTGAGAACAGTCAGTTTTTGTGAAAATCAGTCGATTTTTCGTCAAAACAGTCGTTTTTTTCTTGGAAAACAGTCGTTTTTCTGCAGAAACAGTGGGTAAAAATTAACAGCCAGTCGGTAAATGCCTTGTCCCTCCCCCCCCCCCCCCAAACTTTTTGCTAGTAACGCCTCTGATAAAAAGTGCAATAAACCTAATCGTAGCAGCCCCTTTGTCACACTTCATTAAGAACGGCATATCATCGATCATATGACAAAACTATTCAGTTTCCAACTGTTCATTAAAGATTAAAGTACGACGCGTCGTCTTATTTGTTGCTGTTGCACCTTAATCCTCATCCATAGATATATCTCCACAAATATACAGGAGTTGGACTTGAGATATGTCATAGACGAACTTAACTCATGGGAAATCTGGGCCCAGCTGCCCATGAACGGGAGGGGGGGGGGGTCGGGACCCATCAAAATGCGTATTTACACCTCTTGTTCCTCAAGTATACCAGCTTAGAGTTTGATTCCAGTCACGGGTCAAAAACTTTCTTCATGGGCAAATTGGGCCCACTTGCCCATGAACGGGGAGGGTGGGGGTGGTTCAACTCCACATATATATCCCCAACCCCTATGATCCAAAAGCACAAAGGAATTTCATCGTCTTATTTCAAGTTATTGCTAAGTTAAAACATTAAGAAAATTGGCAATCTGCATGGTTCCAATTGCCCCTGAACCAAGTGGGGGTGGGGTTTGGGACCAGCAAAAAGTAAAAAGAGACCCCAATACTTACAAACCTACCAAGTTTCAACTTGATACCTGTTGATTCCTGTCACGGGTAACGAACTTTACTCCTGGGCAATCTGGGCCCAGCTGACCATGAACGGGGTGAGTGGGGGAGGTGCAACTTTAAAAGCATTTTCCCAGCCCTAGGATCTACATGTACAAGGAATTTCATCGTCCTATGTCCAGTTCTGGTCAAGTTATGAACCTTATTCACTGGGCAATCTGGGCCCATTTGACCCTGAACCGGGTTGGGGTGGGGATGGGACCTCCAAAAAGCACAACTAGACCCCAATACCCACAAGTGTACCAAGTTTGAACTTGATACATGCACTGGTTCACGAGTTATGAGCTCGACAAAATACGGTGAAAACCGAAAGCCGAAAGCTGCTACAGCGCTCGCAATAGTGGACTGTTCCGAGGAACACTCCACTAAAAATTGAGAAATGAATGCTGCTCTAACTCTGGTTTCTCAATTTCTAGTTTTTAGTTTCAGCTCAATTTCTAGTTTCTTAGTTTCAGCTCGGCGGAATGCATGTTGATAGACTGAAGATAGAAAAACTTGTAACTTCGCAATATATTAACGTGTTCTATATTTCTTTGTACATAGTTGCAAATACAAAATTTCAGTTTCTTAAATAGTTGAAGCCTATAGATAATAAAAATTTACTGACAACGGAACTCGGTTAGCGTTTTAGAATTGCGTATAACCAAGTATATGAGTAATTTACCACCCTCGCGCAAACTTACACGTGAAAAGAGCAAAAGCATGCATTGTAGTAAGCTTCTGAAAGTAGGCCAAAGAGAAGATTTCGGGCCCTTGCACAGCTAAGAATTGGTCCATGCAAGCTGTGGTCTAACAGTAAGATCTGAAAACTGAAATTCATTTATCAATTTTTATTTTTAGGTTGAGAGACTAATTTATTTTGTCATAAAAATAATGCATTTCCCCAAGAATTTCAGTTTTCTAACATCGCTATTTCAGACCATTTCTGGCTCGATAGCCACAAAAGTGCTAATTCTTCACTCTACTACCATGGGGAATCTCAGAATTTTCGCGATCTGGCCGGTTCTTCTGGAGTGGATCTACCAAGACCCACTTTTTTTTACCTTACCTTGCCAAAATTACCGTAAAAAGGAAAGAAGAGTACCCACCCCACCAGGTACCCACGTACTTGAACATCTCGAGATTTGAAGTCCTAAAGGTAGGTAAGAAGCTCACAAAATGTCAAGGTCGTGTTGAATTTCCCTGATTTTCGTCGAATTTTTGAAAAATATTGACTTTTTCGACCATCAACAATGGAATATTTGGCGAAATTTCAAAAATCCGTCAAAGTCCGAACAAATTTTTTTTCGCGGAAAATTTTTTGGGGGAAGGTGACTCTGATAGATCATTCTGAGAAATTTTCGTCAAAAATCTGAAAAATTGTTTTTTTTTTTTGCCTGGCTTTATTTCGCCGGAATGACTCAATTCATAAAAAAACCCTTGAGGCTAAAATGGGCACGAAAATGATGAGGATTACGAAAATGTATCGTTTGCTCAAAAGTATGTTTTGTACTTTGCGGTTAAGATGGGCACTTTAGGGAATCAAATTGCATAAAAACGTTCCGGATTCCCCTTCCCTCCACTCCCCCCCCCCCCCAGGATGAGAGGATCATGGAAGTTGCCATTTCCAAGTCAGTCTGGTTGCCATGCAAGTTTCATTGTCCTAGCACTGGAAGTACCTTAACTCGTGATAACCGGAATTCCGGGACCGACCCACCAACTCCTCCACAGTACCCGGGTCCTATCCGGTTCTGTAAGTAGTGGACCTAGGGTCTGTGCTTGTTCTTTCCATCAAGTTTCATCGCAACCCCTCCACTCTAACCTTGTCGCGATATTTCCGGTACACCCCTCCGGCCTCCAACTACCCTCACACATTTTAATTATTAAGTTTCATTCAGATCTGGTCACCTGTTCCAAAGTTACTCATGCCTGAATATTATGGATTCCCCCTCCTTCCACTCCCCACACGATGGTCAAATCGGGGAATGACTATTTCCAAGTCAGTGTGTCGGGTCCATTGTAGCCTATGCCTGCCAATTTGTATTTACTCGCGATCACGGGACAGACCGACCGACGAAAAAGTGATCGCTATACGGCACTTGAGCCAGAAAGCTGGAATGGAACACTCCCTGATCCCGTTTCAAACTTTTGTATGGTCAGTACAGGTATAGGCTACTCAAGGCCCGTGTAGTGACTGAAGCTTCATGTTATCAATTTATGTAGTTAAAGGACTTATCTTACCTATAATACTAACGCAACCTACATCCAAAATCACTCCACCTATTTCTAAACCCGGAGACCCCGATTTCGTACGGTATATTCTAACCCCTCTAACAAAACCATGCTGATTTTCGCACTTGCCGTGTTTTGCTACCTTCGATGTGTTTCAGGCTGTCGACGGTTGTCTGCGAGAAGTTTTTCCATGAGAAAAACCGGTTATGTAAATTGTTTCCATGTTTTCCCTACAATTCAACATGGCTCGGAAAAGGCTTAAAACAACCCAAACCGTGGGTTATTTGTTGAAAACACAGCCTAGTGCAAATAGTGAGAGGGGTCCTTTAAGCAATTTATCATAAACTGATCAATCTGTTGTCGGTCGAATGAGAATCAGCAATATCATTCCACTCCACTCAGCTTAAACGTTAGGTTATAAACCCAAGCCAACATTTATGGTGAAGGCCGAATGTCCCAGAAAGAGTAAACAAACCTTACCATCAGCAAACAAAGAGGTCCCAGTGAGCACCATATTCAGAGCAAAGTGGTTCTTAAAAAATACTTGAATGCATATATCAGAATGCATTCCAATATTCTTAAACCCATGCAAATCTCTCACTATCAAACAGACCTCCATCCGCAATAACGGATAGGCTATGAACTTAAGCCAGCACTTTCGAAGTTCTAATCCATTAGGAACTTGATAAAGCTTAACCAATCGACGAAAATGTAATCAGGTAAGTGCAAAGCTTCGCCGAATTTCACATACTCGAAGCAATTCTGAACTCAACACTCCAGTGAGCTTCTAGAATTCCAAGCGATTGTTTATGAAATACATAGATTAAAAGCTTTTGTCCTCTCCGCTTAACAGATGCGAACTTCCAAGAAACAGCGCAGCAATCGAGAAAGAAACAAGAGCTTTAAGCTCACATGGCACTTGCAAGAACCAGAAGCATGTATATCAGCTAAATTTCGCGATGTCAAGGTCGGATGGCTCTCCCCCCCCCCTCCCCCTCCAAACCGCTCGAAACGTTTGATAGTCCTGTCCGTGGAGTTTAATCCTGATTTCTCCACCCTCATACTACGAACACACGATCAGGATCGAGAGTTCCCGGAAATCCGGCCGGGAAATCGTGATGGTGTGTTCGCACTTTCAATGTGTTACAAGGTTCCAATGAACCCCCCACTCTAATTCCTGCTCGGACAGACGATCAGGGACATGTGGCTGGGATTCCTGCCGGGATTTCCGTCACCAGCATCACTTCTATATGGAAAAGTTAATTTTTTAAACTTTAGGCTACAATTAAAGTGACGAAAATAGGGCCGGGAAACCCTAATCGTGTGTTCGCACTATAACTGCCACCGTAGTGGCAGAGTCCGACCTGGATCATTAACTGAACATCTAGGGAAATTTGTAAACACAACCACTGAGGCACAAATTATCACCGGTGCCTGGGAGCATGAGTGTAATCTTTGGCCCGAAGGACTTTTCATCTAGCAGCGACTATGCACGCATTTTAGGGGGGCTAGGAATCTCTTTGTAAGCAAAATTCTCGAGGCGAAAATTTTCATAGAAAATGCATTGTGATCAAATCCGGACCGGGCCGACACTGTGGGGTGGGACCAGAAATCTCGGGTCACGATTCGAGTGGAGGGATCGTGATAGTACTTTGGTAGGAAGAACAGGCATATGTCACAGATACACCATATACAGAACCGGACCGGATCTGGGAACTGGGCACTGCGTGGGTTAGAGTGGGAGTCCGGAAGTCAGATGATCGCGAATTAGGTTACCATACTTCAAGAAGTTCTAGGACGATCAAACTTGGCAGGCATATTAGGGACTCGACCAGATTGACTTAGAAATTACCACTATAGACATCCGACCGTCCTAGGACGAGTGAAGGGAGGGGAATCCGCAAAGGCATGCATAACTTTCGAACGGGAGACTAGATCTGAATGAAACTTGATAACTGGCAACAGCATTTGTATCATATATGTTCCATTTCAACTCCCAACCGAAACCGACGACTGTGGGGTTGGGGGAGGGACCTGACATTTTGCGGCATTCTTGGAGTACTGGGGTCTGGACGAGATCTAGTGGGAAGAACAAGCATAATCGAGGTAGATAAATTAGAAAATCTCCAGCTAAATTATGTTTGGCTTTTACAGAACACTCGGTTTTGCTTATTTCTGGTATTTACCCTATGTTTCATAAGATATCAGTTCAGTTCGTTCTTCTTATATCCGGTTTTCCCGCTTTCTATTGTATCTGCCTCCATGGTACAGAAATCGGAACCTCATATCTGTTTACAATTTCCCGGATATCGGGTCGAAACTTACGGAGCTTGCTGGGAAATTACCCCAGTCAACTTATAAGTATCTGCCCGCCCACAGTGGCCTTTCTCGTTTGCTTCAGTTTTTGTTCTTTTTGTTTTGTGCAGTGTTTCTTTTATCGATACTCCGCTTTGATTTTTTGTAGCGGGTCAAAAATATATTATTAATATTATTATAAGCCCTAGATACATCATTTATAGAACCGAATTGACTAACACAGAGAGAACACAACAATCATCTAAAAAATGTCTATGCCCTGAATCAAATTAAATGAACCAGTAAAAATAACAGACCAAAACTGCAGAAGTATTAGTAGTAGGTATAGGCTACATGCAAAACAACAAGAGAAAAAATAATACCGGTTTTTAAAAGAAAAGTGAGAGAAAGTGGTGGGCCTTTGATTAATATTTTTGTAAAGGTTTTCATCTTACCGAATGAATGAATGATGAAAATACAACTCTCTAGTAACAGTCGTGTTGTTATCTGCTGAAACCGAACAATTTTTCATGAAAAGCTCAGTGTACAAAACCCAAAATGCTACTGACTCTAAAACCAAGGGGGAGGGATATGTATCTCTCTGGTGGGCTGCCTGTCATCAAGATTGTTACAAGAACATAAATTTTCTTAAAAATATTCTGTGTAATGCAGGACATTCTGTTATTTATAAGTTAGTGTATATATGATGTGTTTATGCAAAATCAGCTAGTTGGCTCGATCCGTGTTCAAGGTTTTTAAAGAAAAAACGAAACGGACACTTCCAATAGATCACTGAAGTGCTATGAAAAGTAGTTTATTTCTATCCAGCAGTGCTGTGAGTTCTGTGAAAGTATTTGATAGTGATGGGAAACAAGGATTGTGTAAATGCTGGGTGAAAGCTTCTGCGCTTTCTCAGGGAGTAATTGTAAAAATAGTTGGTAAATTGTACATAGACACAGAACTCAGAATTGTAAAATAATCCCAGATTTGTGCATCTACACTTTTAACACGCACATTTTGACATTCGTTATTTATTTGCATTTGTATGTCGTTCGCGACATGTCGTTTTATGGTTTGTTGGTTCCGCATCGTTTTTCTGTTGGTATTGTGTTGGATCTTATGATTCAGTTCTGTTTTTTTCGCTGATACGAAATTATATTTATCCCTCGCACATCATCTTAGAGGGATAACTAGCTGATCAAGAAAAAACCTCGGAAATCACAGTTTTCTATTTCTTTTATCCAACAGTAGGCTACAGAGACTTTAACAAATGTCATCTGCAAGAACCTAACATGTACTATTTTTGTCTCAATCCTTGAAAAAACTAAATGCATCCAAACAGGAAAGTAGAATTGTAAGAAATGCAATGGTTATTTCCCTTCGGGAGGTGCAATTTGTGTTAGATGGTAAAATGAACATTATACGTCATTTTTCTGCTGTTGGGATACTTCAGACGATCATGAAAGTATGATGCATATACCATGTGCAATATCCCCGGGGGAAAGGGTAGGCCACACAACCGGTGTAGTATAAACTCAGCAACAAAGAGCTAAAGATTCATAAGAATAAGAATTTGGCTTCAATTTGGTCATTATTTTACTTAAAGTTAAACGAATGTTTACATTTTGTAGCTAAGTGTGGGAGAATTTTTGCTAGGTTTGACTTTCGTCATATTCTTTTGAAAAAAGAAAACGACGGAGCTTGAAAGTAAAAAAAAAGTTTTGTGCCTTCAAAGTTAGTTGATGTATAAAGTACACACTGTAGCTCTATTGTGCATGTTAAAAAGAAGCACATGTTTACCAAAGTACAGTAGAGGTATGCTTATTTGAACTGTTATTTAAATGTGAACACTGCTGTTTTGGTCTAAATGGTTGAATGAAGATCGGAAATACCTATTCAGGTGTTTTCAGAGGCCCTTAATTACCTATTCTGGCTAACTGGCAGGAGCGTCCAGAGGAGATGCCCCCCCCCCCCCCCCCTTCGTTTTGGGCATTTGGTCAAATTTTCACAGAAGGTGACAAATCCAGTCGAAACGGGCATCGCGGCGAAGTCGTGATCTCCACATTTCCAAATTGGGTTCTTTAAGGCACTGTCTAGGCAGTGGTTCCCAATCATTTCCGTACCGCGTACCCCTAAACAAGGTTAGGTTGCGTACCCCCCGAACGTGAAAAAGGCAATATTTTTGAAATAAATGATAAGACATACACATGTAGAAATATATACAAAATCAATGAGACATTTGAGGCTGCGTTGTAGCAAAAATTCTGTAAAATTCTACCCTGTCACTGCAAACTGATAAATAACAGGCACACGAATATTTTCTTTCATGCTGTCCTCGGTACCGAAGGTTTTCGAAAAACAGAATACTTTCTTATATGTCGGAATCCCGATAACGGACAAATACTATCATCTGAGCTTCATGTGACACATCCCGCAAATCCATTCTTTCATCAAGCTGCATCGCAGACAATTTCGTTAATTTTGTTCTAGACCTGAATGACAATATTACTTGCAATGCCTTCGCTTCTTTTACAACAATATTGTTTGACACAGGAATTGATTTTACAGCAGTAGGCTAGCTGTTCTGAAACCAATATTCTTTGATGAATTTCACTAGGGCTTGCATTCAGAGGCGTCATGCACAGGCTGGGGACACCTGAAGTGGTCGGCCAGTCGGTAAAAAGAAACTGGTCGGCGCGAAGAGCCGCAATTTTTCGTAAAAGCAGTCATTTCTTTAGAAACACAGTAGGTCAAAATTACCAGCCACTCGGTAAAAATATCTTGCCCCCAAAAAACTTTTTGGAAAGTGATGCCTCTGCTTGTAATATTAGGCTTTCGGCAATCAAAAATGAGTGAGGCGATATTCAGAAAATACAGATCAAACAGATTTTGGTACCTTCGCGTACCCTTTGCAAGGGTCTCGCGTACCCCTTTGGGTACGCGTACCACCGGTTGGGAACCACTGGTCCAGGGAACCGGAAGCCGTACTTTATGTCCCATGGGCTACGGAACCGGTAGTTCTCACGGAAACCAAACCATATTAGCTGCGATTCCGGGATCTGACGTCATTGGCTAACGGAAACTTGTATGTGCTGGCTCTCGTTCCGAAAGTGTTTACTGGTTCCCGTTTTCTATCGAAGTTGGTAATTCATCCAACTTGTGTTCAGTCCTCATCGATTTCACCGCATCTGGTGCGACCCTTGGTGATTTAAGGTGTTTATTTGGTCTCATTCGTTACCAAATTCGGTAATTCATCGGGTTTTTGTTTAGTCCGTATCTATTACCAGACTTGCCACATTCCACATTGGTTCACCCCAGTTATTGAGTTTGGTAACTTAAGTGGCATTTATTTAGCCTTATTCTTTACTATTTAATAGTAGCTTCAGCTGGTTGCCATTCATTAATCAACTTTTAGTTCTAATGATTGTAGTAGGTACATCAGGAATAAGCATGTCTCTTGGCTTGAAAACTAGCCTACTTTTGTTTGCTGTAAATTCAGAACGAATGTACTTTGTATCCACTTTACCATGGATGGCCCCTTTTCAACCAGACAGCTCCAAGACATAGTCTTGGGGTTGCAAAAAGACACTTTGATCATCAGTGTTTCCAAACAACTCGCCTGCACCACATTTTGCTGTTTTCACTATTTAGAAGAAGGTTGCACCATTTAGTTGGCAGTTGAGGCTTGGAATTTTTGGGGGCATGGACCACAATAAAAGCTAGAATTCGCATGGACAGTAGTTAATGTTGCCAGAAAAAGGGTGGATTCAAAAATGTTTGCCTGCGCTGCTTTAATTTTTCCTGGGTCAGGGAGGAAGTTTTTCCTGGCTACTTTCAAGTCCTGTTGGCAAAACTGGAGGTCCCCCAAAAAAGGTAAAAGGCTAGTGACGACGTATCCCTGAACCAACAGACAGAATTTGAAGAGCATGAAGTGAACCACATTTTTCTTTTGACTTGATTTCCACATACTATGCAACTAATGACATTGTAGCCTGATTGTAGCTTCTTGATGGCAACTCGCTCTGTTTTTAGAAAAAAACATTAAATTTGGTAAGAATCAGGTATCGATTCAGTCAATTTTACCAGTCCCACCCTGGTCCCACCCAGATCCCCCCCCCTGCAATGAAGTAAGGCTTTGGAAAGGCTTGGGATGCCCTTATTAACTGGTAGTTAACTTCAGTCACAACAAGTACATGAAAATGGCAAAGTTCAAAGTCAACAAACGTTCCAACAAGCATACCTCTCTTGTTCTGTTTGGCCTGATGTGATTCTCGAATCTTGTCATCAAACGTCTAGTGGGCATACTTGAAAGTGCAAAATGGATATGTCAGCTGAATTTTATTAGCTGTATTTCAGCCCTTCTAGGCACAGGTCCTTTTCAGGTAGATTGAGCCTGATATGATTCGCAGGCAGCTTGGGTTGAAGGAATATCTGTCTAGTAGGTATTACTTATTTACGGAAATCTAGAACTCCGGGATATTACTCTTTACTCTGATTGGCAATGGGGCACACTTCATTTAAAAAGGGCGGGTATCAGAACTGACAGCAAGCGCAAGACTTTGCCAGTGTTGCCATCTAACAGACAAGATCAAACAACAAACCAACGTTCTCGCAATGCCCGAACACCTGAGGGCCGTGCCGCCGACATAAATCCAACTCTTCTCATATTTTGCAAGACGCAAAAGAAATAACCAGTGCTTTCCTGGAATCATTTTCAAAAGTTGCCGTTGCCTCTCCAAACTTACAGTCTCTTTCTAAAGTTTTCCCCGACTTGAAATATTGACTGAGGCAAATAGTCCCTGAGCTCTGATGTAAGTATGGCCAAGACTGATGGATTTCGCGTCTGAAGGGATATTAGTAGAAATGGACACATCCAGCTTTTTGAAAAATGGCGGAAAGATCATCACTCCAAGAGCATCCACGAACTTACTTTTGAACCAAAAAAGTGGACTGACAGCCAGAGCGAAGAAGATTTTCCGGCCCGATTTTTTTTACTTATCACTATGTTGAAGAAATCTCGGCTTTTCTGTACGGAACTGATGATGGTGCCGAAATCCTCCTGTCCGCGACCGCCCGTCCCGATTTCCTGCAAACCTCTTTTTGAGCAAAACAAACAAAAAAAAATGTATAATGTGTATGGCGATAGCTTAAACATTTGTTCTATTAACAGATAAATAAATAAATAAAAACAACACTTAAGTCCATTCTCAATCAGAGATAGCATTTATAAACGAATATAAACATCAAACTATTTTTCTGTGTCGGGCCGAGATTAATTCGGTTAACTGAGTAAGATTATATAACCAGCAAACAGATAAGTTGTTGTCATGCTTCATTTCGGGTGCCAACCAGCCTGACCTAGCACGTTATTTTTCCTGAAGAAACAACACACAAAATCAGTTAAAGTGTTGTGATTCCTGGCAAATAACATTGAGAACGGTCATAACACCAATCAGACAATAGTAAGACAATAACCTTTCATTGACAGGCCGGTTTTCCTTCTTCCGACAATGTAGAACGTATTGTTGAGTGTTAAATCGTGGTAGCTTCCATGAACACCCTTGAATTCATTATAAGCTAGTCTCAAATATTGTGAGTTACGAGTTTCGACTGCGACACAAAGTGGCTTAAAGGAACCCTCGCCCTATTTACTCTTCAACTTACAGTATTTAAAATATTTGAATACTTTAAAACTAGGCTATGCTTTCAACAAATAACAAACAAATAACCCACAGTTTTGGATGTTTTAAGCCTTTTCCGAGACCCGTTTACTTGTAGCGAAAACAGGGAAACAATTTACATAACCGGTTTTTCTGATGGAAAAACTTCTCGCAGACAACCGTCGACAGCGTGATACACATCGAAGGTAGCAAAACACGGCAAGTGAGAAAATCAGCGTGGTTTTGTTAGAGGGGTTAGAATGTACCGTACGAAATTGGGGTCTCCGGTTTTAGAAATATATGGAGTGATTATGGAAGTAGGTTGCATTAGTATTTTACGTAAGACAGGTCCTTTAAGCTTCCTGCAATTGTCTTTAGCTCCAGCAAGTCCAGCAACAAGTTCCAGAATGCCATTATCCATACTGACCCTTTCTACCTAATATGCCGCAATGATTGTGCCACAAGGCGAGAAATACAAACGGAATCTTCTATCTTCTAACAAAGCCACTCCAAGATAACTATTCCGATTCTGTCGGTTCCCCAGATTCTCCGGGGATGAACAATCACTAATGGCTTTATCGGACAAGATCTTGTCTATTGCTCGCCACAGGAAGAGGGAACATCCCGAGTGGCTATGGCTTGCTCCGTCCTGCAATGTCACCTGATGCAGCACTTTATGTCGTATGAGCCAACAAACAAAATTGCCACTTCCTATATCAGGCCATCTCTCCAGTGGCTTCAAAGATTAACAAACCCTTAAAGGGCCTAACGGGCCCTCGGGGATCATGAAATGTGTCGTTTGGTCAAAAGTTATTTTTTTCACTTTGCTGTTCAGATGCGCACTGGAAGCTAGAAATTCATTTCTAAGCAAAACCTTTGAGACAAAAGTGTTCATGGGCTCATGGGGATCATGAAAATGTATATTTTGCTTAAAAGTATTTTTTGTACTTTGCGATTAAGATGAGCACTGGATGGTCAGATCTGGGAAGTGACAATTTCTCAGCCAATGTTGTTAAGTCCCTAATGTTCAAGTCAGGCTTCATCGTCCTAGCACATCTGGAAGTACCTTAAGTCGCGATCACCGGATTTCGGACTCCACCCCTACAACTCCCCCCCCCCCACATTGCCCGAATCCGGTCCAGTTCTGTCACAGTTACGGCTTGTGCTTGTTCTTCCCACCAAGTTTCATCCCGATCACTCCGCTCTAAGCGTGTCACAAGATTTCCGGCTCCCCCTCCCCCCCACACACACACACATTCATAGGATCCGGTCCGGACTTGAAACCGGACATCTGAGACGCGGCGTCTTTCCAAATATTAAGTTTCACTAAGATCCGATCACCCGTTCGAAAGTTAGACATGCCTCAAGATTCCGGATTCCCCATCCCCTCCACTCCGCCCACGATGGTCGGATCGGGGAACTGAGTACTTGTAAGCCAATCTTGTCAAGTCTCTAATGTTCAAGCCAATTTCATCGTCCTAGCACATCGGGAAGTATCTTTAAACGCGATCACCGGAATTCCCCCCCCCCCCTTACAACTTCCCCCTACGTGGCCGAATCCGGTCCGGTTCTGTCACTGATGTATCTAGGGCTTGTGCTTGCTCTTGGCCGACAACGTTGGGGGGGCGTCCCTCCCTCCCTCCCCATACGTGACGCCTCCGCTTGTGTTCCAGATAGTATTCCAGCTACAGACTTTCTCTTTTGCTTCCTTACCTATCTTTTCTACGTGTCTTGTTTCCAGCTCTTGTTACTTTCTGGAATGAAGGTAATTGTGGGTCATTATTCACAGAAGATTGGTGGAGGGATTGTCCAAACTCCGATGAGACTAGCGAGGATATAGCTTCCGAATGGACTGAGGTATTTTGAAGAAATGTGATGTATGGCTCAGGCCAATCCTGAAGTGGTTCATAGATGTAACTTGAATACATAATCCGGCCGGAATATGGTCAAAGTTGGTGATTCAGTGAGGACGATTAGGGTGCCAATGTAATTATAAAATAACGTGCTCAGTCTGGAAATCCTTTTAGTTATTCGTCCGGCTGGATAGCTCCGCCGGAATCCGGAGGAAACCAGAAACGTTAATACCGTTATACTATATCACTCGAATGGATCAGATGCCGGCATGGTACTACACTACATATAATCGATAGTTTTGCCGGAATCTCGTGAAATCGTGAGCGTTCCAGAACTAACGAAAATAATGGAGTCAGGTTATAGATTTGAGATATTTCGGATGAGTAAAGGCGTGTGGGCACACAGTCCGATTTTGGCAGTCGGGTGCGAATTTCCTCCCTCGCTTCGAGTTTTTGTCGAATTCACTTCCAGTTTTTGCCGAATCGCATGTAGGTTTCCCATAGTGACGCGAATTTCGCATGTGTATTTTTGCATGTGAAGTGGACTGTGTGTGCATGTAGCTGAAAACGTAGGGAGAAATAATACTCTTGATGACTAACTCTTCCTGCTGACGAAAAATCGCCGTGTGTTCACAGAAGGATTTAAGTCAATTTTTAGCATTTATTTAGGTTACGTTTCTTGTTCTTCCCTAGAATCACCGGCGTATTTTGGATTTAGTCATATAGAGTAGAAGTGGTTTAGGCCCCATTAGGGCCCGTTAAAACATACTTCTGACCGAACGATGTAAATTCATGATCCTAAAAGACCTACGATCCCTTTTGCTTCAAGGGTTTTGATTACAGAACAATTTCTAGCGCCCTTAAAGTGCAAGAATAAAAATTCTTTTTACCAAACTGTACACTCTCGTGATTTCCAAGGACACATGATCGTTCTTTTTTCAAGGGTCTTGCTTACAAATGATCACAACAAAACCACGAATTGGCAAATTCATACTTTCATCCCCTGTCCCAGCCTTGCAAGTGGCATATGAGCTTCTCTCTGGATTGTTGTAAGAAAATTGTTATTTCTTTCCCAATTTTCTATAACCTTTTTGGGATCCCAAAACGTAAGTGGAAGGATACCTATGACATCGCAAAAGTTGTCCGTCTGTCTGTCCGTCTGTCCGTACGATAACTCTCGAGGGGATTGAGATATTTTGATGAAACTTGGTGGGAGGATCCTTTGGGTCAAAGTACAGGTCAAGTTAAAAGATGGGCCCTGTAGCCCTATATTTGAGGATGGGGGAGGGTTTTCAAATTAAGGGGCAAACAAAATATTTTTGAAAGCTATTGAGATAGTTGATTTACGGGTAAGGAGACATGCTGAATTCGAATATGAAATTTATTTTTCTCCGGACAAATAGTTCACCCGGAATCCGGCGGAAACCGGGAAATTTGTGAAAAGTAAAAGTTTAATGTGAAGTTGATTAGAGGTTCGATTTAGGGGCAAGGAGACTTGCTGAGTCCGAATATAAAAATTGTTTTCTCGCCGGACAATTAGTTCGGCCGGAATCCGGCCAAAACCGGAGAATTTGTTATAAGTAAAAGTTTTATTTAAATTTGATAAGATGTTCGATTTGGGTAAGAAGACATGCTGAATTCATATATGACAATCATTTTCTCACCGGATGTATAGATCGTTCGGAATCCGGCTGAAACCGGAAAATTGGTTAAAAGTAAAAGTTCAATCTGAGTTTGATTAGAGGTCGGATTAAGGGGTAAGGAGACATGCTGAATTCGTTTTTAAGCTTTAGTTTTTTGCCAGACAAGTAGTTTGTCCGGAATCCGGCCGAAACAGGAAGTTGGGCAGAAGTAAGGAAGGAAGGAGATACGACGTAGCCTATAGGGTAAATCATATGCTGAATCCATATCTGAATATTTGACAGCGCAAAACGGATATCTGAATATATCTGAACTTGCTGAAATTCAGCTGGCGTATCCGTTTTGCACTGTCAAATACGAAGGGATCGACTAAAACTAGGAAGGGAAGGGAACGCGAGAAAAGCATGAAGGCATACTAAAAATGAGGAAGGGTATATTAAAACGAGGAAGGAATTCAAGGCTGCGAAAAAATGGAATGCTGCACCGTTCCCTTCCTCTGCTTAGTATTCTTCGAGGGGTCGGCAACTTTTCAAACTCAAAGTTCACCATCCCTTCCTCGTTTTAGTATCCTGGCATGGGTAGGCATTAAGTTCAGTGAGGGGTCAGCAACTATCAAAATTGTAATTTACCTTTTCATTTCTAGTTCAGACGGATACTAAAACGACGGATACTACAGGATATTAAAACGAGGAAGGGATGGTGAACTTTGAATTTGGAAAGTTGCCGACCCCTCAAAGAATACTAAACAGAGGAAGGGAATGGTGCGGCTTTCCAGTTTTGAATTCTGGCGACAGCCTTCCTCGTTTTAGTATGCCTTTCCTGGTTTTAGTTGCCTTCCTGCTTTTCTCGCGTTCCCTTCCCTTCCTGGTTTTAGTCGATCCCAAATACGAACTTGGTCTTCTCCGATTATTACCATTGGCCTTGATCTGTTTGTAAATTTTAAAAGTAAAAATGTTTAAGAAGTCTGTTGAAGACCGAGTATCTGCAAGACCAAATTGTCGGGAGCAAATATTAAAATTTTGGGATCCCATCAAAACCTTTGGTCTTGTTTCAATGGTTCTCAAACAAAGCTTCTTTTAACCGCATGAGACCAACAAGGCTTCCAAAAAGTCGATAGGGATACAAGGTAACAAGCGCTGAAAGCCTAGATGGCAAAGACGTACACCACCAGTGCCTCCATTCGTCAAGGATGATCCACTCCATAAAGCAAGTACTCCCAGTGAAATCCGGTTTGGCTCTAACCTACGTGCCAAATTTCAGGGTCCAGCTAATCCGTCCGTTGATTCTCTGATAAAAACCTAGCGTCAGCCCTCCTGACCCGGAAAAATATATCCAGTCTCGATGATAACAACCAATTGGCTTTTTCGCCTTTCACAGGATCCCTCCACCCTTTAAGTTTTTTTTTTTTTTTCCTTCAGATTAGATGAATAAAGAATAAGCCCCGCCCATTGCCAGGCCTTATGTTAGGCCTTATGGTGGGGCCATAAACAGTTAATGGTGTTTTTTTATTTTTATGAATAAACTAAACTGAACTGAAGTAGATTGATTCGCCGTATTTCACCAAGAGGATCTTTTTGCAGCCCTTAAAATTCAAAGCCGTTTCTGAACCATCAAAGCGCCCGATGAGATCACGACGCCGCCAACCCCCCCCCCCCCCCCCCCCCCCTCAGTAAGTCCAGATAAGCCGGTCATAAGTACGGACGTGCAGCGGCCGCAGGCTTCAGAGAAGAGCAAAATAACACTAGGTAGCAGCGCCAAGTCCTATGCTTTCCATGCTTCACAATCGGGCCATACTTGTACATAGCGCCGACCACTACGCTTGTGGCATTTAAAGCGAGACAAACTTGCGCTGAGATGCGGTCTGCGCACTTCGAAGAAACAGGGGAGCTTGTATCTTTTTTTTGCAGTGTTCAGAATTTTAAGTTATTGAAGCCAGCGCTGGTGCACGACTGATTGAGGTATAGTAGGGACGTTCTCTATCACTAGTGGTGCTAGTGTCACTGCTATTCTAGTGTGCGTCACTTTTTTCAAGTCTTGACACTACTCCCTAGTGTTATTTTGCTTTGCTATTTTAAGTTACTGGTCCAGCGCTGGTGCGGTCTGCGGTCTGCACACCGAAGAAACAGGGGAGCTTGCATCTTTTTTTTTTGCAGTGTTCAGAATTTAAGTCATTGGAGCCGCAGCGCTGGTGCACGACTGATTGAGTTACAGTAGGGACGTTCTCTATCACTAATGGTACTAGTGTCGCTGCTATTCTAGTGTTTGTCACTTGTTTTAAGTCTTGGCGCTACTCCCTAGTGTTATTTTGCTTTGCTGGTGTAATTTTAAGTTATTGGAGCCAGCGCTGGTGCACGACTGATCGAGTTACAGTGGTCCCTACTGTCTCGCCCCACTCATTTTTGATTGCCGAAAGCCTAATTTTACCAGCAGAGGTAGAATACTACCACTAGCGAAAAAATTTTTTGGATGGGCAAGGGATTTTTACTGACCGGCTGCTCATTTTTACCGACCGTTTTTGCGAAAAATCGCGGCGCCTATCACAATTGGTGCTAGTGCCGCTGCCATTCTAGTGTGTGTCACGTTTTTCAAGTCATGGCGCTACTCCCTAGTGTTATTTTGCTCAGGGCCGCACAAATATGGAGGATCTTTTTGGACACCCTCTGGATATTTCCAAAGACTAAGACATTTGCATGTTTCTGGGAAGCGACGAGACCCTCTGCTTGACCTACCCCAAACATGGTTTTGGAGAAAAATCAATTGATCCTGGCTTCTTCAGCTGTTTTATTCCGAGAGAAAAAGGAAAAAAAATCCGACCGTAGCTTCTCCTTCCACGTCGCTATTTTCTAAGAAAGAAGGAACAAAAATTCGGTCCTTACTTTTCATTCCCAGACGCTACATTCCACATCCGTAATTGCACAAAGAGGCAATATCGCCCCCAAGGCCGTTCATGAGCCGCTTCCCCCAACCCAATTTCGAAAGCCCTCGAAAAGTAGCTTACAGCAGAAAAGAAAATTAATTATTCCTTGCCCAGTGGACCAAAAATATCCGCCAAAAAATCAGTTCGTGACTTTGGATTCGCTCTCTGAGAACCTAGATGGAAACTTTTCGGAAACAGTTAAGAGCAGCCAAGTTTGAAGTAGGTCGTTAGCTGCTTCCTTTTCATCCAAATCTCGAGTTTTCATATTCAGCAGATTCAGAGAAAAAGAAGACCGAGGCTTTAATCATCATTTGTTATCCCAGTAGAAAAACGAAGGGATTCAGTAGAAAAACGAAGGGATTTCGTGTTAATTTCGACCAATTTTAGGTGCGGAAAAATTAATTAATAGTATTACTACCCCTGGCAAAGTGGAAAAAATGCCACGCTACCAAAGCGTGAAGATGAGTCAACTCATCCAGATCAACGAGCCGAAGACGAAGACCGAGTATACATGGGACCGGGCTCTGGGGGATAGGAATGGAAATTTAGGCTTTTCTCTCTGTCATCTCCCCAGCACAACGAGTTCCAGCTACCCCCCCCCCCCCAGGTACCAAACCCCCTCTAGCGACCCCCCCCCCCCACACACACACAGTGTTAATAAAATGCAAACATATTTTTGTGAAAAGTATATATAGAGGCGAGCGGCCATCGAGCCGCCGTCACGCCTCTACATTTAGGTGGTTTTCGTCTCTAGGGAAAATAAAGGGCTGATAAAGGACGATCTAGTTCACAGAAAACCCGCTGAAAATTCGTTTCTCCGTTGCTCCGCTATTCACGAATAATCTATTTTCATACAGTGGAATTTACATGTCGGATCTGTGGTACCTCCATCCGCTTGTTCCTGTGTTGTATGGCTGACGCAAAAGATTTACAAAAAAAAAGTGTTCGCGCAGCGAGCAGTTATTACCTATTTCACCGCTGACCATTGAAAACCCCCTGAAATTTTCCGCGTCAAAGTAGAATTTTGCGTTGTGTGCGTGGACGGCTGTAGATATTCTGTACATCATGTTAAAGAAAATAGTGAAAAATAAGAAAATCCCTTTACACAATCCAAATAATGCAGCGTATTCAATTAAATGATACAAAAATAACTTGGCTTTCAATAAACTGCTCGCGGTCCAAACCGTAGTTTTTAATAAGATTTTCTAATCTCCTATATATTTGCATTCGGAGAGGAGAGGGGAGTTGGCTGGGGGGGTTGGTACCCCTTTTTTTCGCCAGGGGGGTTTTGGTACCGGGGGGGGGGGGGGGGGTACCGGAAGGGAGGTCGCCGGGGGGGGGTCACCTGGGGGGCTGTGGCGGAGGGGGGTGCCTAGACCCCAGCTCAACACAAGCGGACACTCGAGGAAGGTGGAGAAACCACCTGCGCTCACACATGTGCGACGAAAATTCTTCTCTGATGAGGGTAGTAAACGACTTGGAGGAAACTAAGAGGAAACCGCCATGGCGGAATCCATGGCAACGTTCAAGACTCCTCTAGACAAGGAGTGAGCAAAAACGTCCAAATAACAATCAGATTATAAATCCCCGGATCCAGTCCACGACTCGAACAGAACATCCGGGGCATGTATTGTATGCCAAGTTTCACCCTGACGGTATTACTCGTTCGAGAGTTATATATGCCACAAGATTCTCGGAGAATTTCCGGTACCCCCCTCAAAATCGACTAAAGTCCGGTCTTCACCTCCCGGAACTTCCGGAATCTGGGCTTCCAGATTATTCTTTGACGTCTTCTGTAAATTGCATCTGGAATATGAACGGGTCCAAAAGTATATAAAAATAATCCGGAAAAAGGGGCTTTTGAACTTCCAGATTTCCGGATTTTTAAGTATCGCAGAAGAAATTCAAAAAAAAATCTCGGAAAAGCTGGGAACCCAGATTTCGGAAGGTGAAGACTCACCTTAACCAGGCAATAACCATTTGGACAGGACGGACTTCACGGAAAAGCTTCAAAGGAAAGAACGGATCGAACAATTAGGGACGAAGGGTAGATCAGTACATTATAATTGTCCAGCACAATCGTTTCTTTCTTGTCGGAACGAACTTGTTTATTAGTAATAGATAGCATCGATATTTGACATTATGTTCACCATCAATTCAGGAACATACTGTCACATCTAGAGCATTTGCTTTTATCATCTACCAAGCTTCGCTCGAACCAGAGCACTTTCAGAAAATGTCTGGTACCCCCACTGCAATTCCCCGCCGAGGTCGGATACTACTTATTTGTTCTGTTACCTGGTCCACTATTTTCACCCAATAAACGGGTTATCACTTTTAAATTCCACTTTTAAAGGCAATTCGCGAGAATGCAGAATGCCGTTCCGCCCATTTCTACCGCCTTTTCCGTCGACTGTGCTATTGCACCGAGCAACCGAAAGGATGAAATGATTGTACCTATATTTAGTAAAGAATAGTCCTGTTTTAGTGTAATTTTAATATGTGATGTGTAATATCATGAATTAAATAAATTGATTGAGTAATTGATAAGTAAGAAAATAATAGGATAATAAATAAAAATACAGAAAGAGTCCAGCTGGAGGAAAACAGCTAGGAAATGACAAAATACAGCTACAAGAAAACAATATTACACCGACTTTACGCGTAATTACCACCTTTGTATCGACACCCCCCCCCCCCCATCCGTTCTGAAACGTTCAATCAAACTGGAAGAAAATACAATTCGACTTCACAAACACTGATCTGTATTAATACAAATATCTTGAAGACTAACATGAGAAAATTCTCTTTAACAGAATATCAAACTGAACAAGACCATTTTCGATGGTGTTCCAAACATTTAATGTTTGATACAGACAATTAGGCTTTGTCTTCGCCAGATCCAGTCTTCGCCAGACTCGTTGAACATTTTTACCATTAAAATTTAGAAATAGATTAAAGCCAAATAGTTCAGATATGGATTCAGCATGTATGTTTACCTCTATGAATCATATCTACTTTGTCGAAATTGATCGAAACTTTCTGCCTTACTTCTGCCAAATTTCCGGTTTCGGCTGAATTCCAGGCGAACTGCTTGTCCAGCAATAAAATAAAGCTCAAGAAGGAATTCAGCGTTTCTCCTTACCTCTAGACAGAACATCTAATCAACTTCAAACAAAACTTTAACTTTTAACAAATTTTCTGGTTTCAGCCGGATTCCAGGCGAACTATATGTTCGGGTAAAAAATGACTCTCATATACGGATTCAGCATCATTTCTTACCCCCAAATCGGATATAATAATAATCTGTATTCAAAGCCAGAGGCCATATACATGAACAAATTATGCACTAATTAAGCAACTTAATTAAACAAAATATAACAAAAATTCAACTTCTATTCTCGCGAAACTCACTCCTTCATCGATAAATCTACACACTTTGCATATTATCTGTGCCGACGCTTCGAGAGCTATCGTGCTGACAGACGGACGGACAGACGGACAACTTTTACGAAGTCATAGGTTCGTTTCGGGATCCCAAAAAATTACTTATTATGCATATGCAACAGATATACGACTCAGGCAACGATGTTCTGATCTCTGAAATCTCATAAATAACTTCTACAATCGAAAATTCTGGCACTTATCTGTGCATCTTTTTCACTTGGGGATGGCGGGAAGGGGGGGGGGGGCAAAATTCCTTTCCCCCAGTGACCATGATCCTATATACCGACCGACATCGAAGCCGCTTCCCGACCTCTTAAAAGAAAATTAGCAATCTCTAAGGCAAGAGCTGAATGAAGCCCATTTAGGCTTACTTGTCGGATTCCTGGAAGAAAGTGGGAACAATGACGACGAAAATTAGTGGATTTCCAAGGCAGGCAAAGATGCAAATATAAGAAAAGGCAGCCGGGTCGATGTCCTCATTATAGTCGGATCACGTTTCAAAGCCAAATTATCAACCGAGAAATAAGCCTGGCCGTCCTAATAATCTATACAAAGAAGGTAAGTGTCCGATTCTTGCAGTAGGATCGCGAATTCCAGTTTCCCACTCCACCCCCACAGATACGGATCCGGTCCGGAGTTTAAATGGAGCATCTGAGACTTGTGCTTTTCCTAATACTCTTGATGACTAACTCTTCTTGCCGATACAAAATCGCCATGTACATAGCAGAGACGGAAGCGATATCACAGCTGCTCCCAAACATCGCCGTGATTGGTTAACACAGGATTGAGTTGTCGAGTTTGATTCGTTAATGCTACACTGTCAGAAGTTTCATAACAGATAGCACGAGGATGCGCGGTTTCAACAGATAATGCATAACAGATAACACTTCGGATGTTATTAGTTGTGTTTGAAAACGTTATGTATGAAATGTTATGCGTAACAAGCTTTGTTAGGAAGATCCAAAAAAGCATCTATTGACATTGTTCCTTATCGTCATGATGTCAGAAAACCCAGCAGACACTTTTTGTCGGTTGTTTAGCTCTTCCTGATGGTAATGCTTATTATGCATAACATTTTGCAACACAACAGATAACATTGGAAGTGTTATCTGTTACGCATTATCTGCTGAAACCGCGCATCCTCGTGTTATCTGTTATGAAACTTCTGACAGTGTACTTCCCCCAGGGTGGCCGGGTCCGGGAAATTACGGTTTCTACTTTGATCTAGTCGGGTCCCTAATACCCAGCCAATGTTATTCGTCTTAGCACACCTGTACCCTACCTCGCGACCACAGGGACTCCGGGACCGCTCTCTCCAGCTCCCGCCACTGGGCCCGGATCCAGTCTGGTCCTAAACAAATGATGTATCTAAGGATTATGCTTGTTCTCCCACCAAATCCCATCCCTGATCTCTCCCCTCGAAGCGAGCGACGAGATTTCCGGAGCCCCCACCCACCAACTCTTCCCACAGTTGTCTGATCTGAACCGGATGTGAAATGGAATGCCTGGGACACGTACTCGTGCCAATTGACCATATTCCTGTTCAGCGCTTCCAAGCGGACTAGTTTCTGTTAATCCCCCTATCCTCACCATCAGCACTTGGATCAGACATGGTAAAGTAGATCTACAGGTTAGCGAGTGGAAAACCTGTCATCTGTGTCCCAGGTAATGGAGGTTTTGCATACGTTTCAGCAGCAGAAAGTGAAAGTGATCCACTACGCTATGGATCCGACTTTTTACAATGTCTACAAAAGTGTTGGTTATGAGCTGTGTAGACATAGTAAAAAGTCTAATCGCATAGGGGAATGGGTCACTTTCACTTTCTGCTGCTGAAAGGTATGCAAAACCTCCATTACCTGGGACACGGATGACAGGTTTTCCACTCACTAACCTGTAGATCTACTTTACCATGTCTGATCCAAGTGCTGATGGTGAGGCATAGGAGGATTAACAGAAACTAGCCCGCTTGGAAGCGCTGAACAGGAATATGGCGAATTCTCAAGCAACGTTCAGATCCGATCACTCCTTCGAAAGTTATACACTGTCAGAAGTTTCATAACAGATAATACGAGGATGCGCGGTTTCAACAAATAATGCGTAACAGATAACACTTCGGATGTTATCTGTTGTGTTTGAAAACGTTGTGCATGAAATGTTATGCATAACAAGCTTTGTTAGGAAGAGCCAAAACTCAGCAGATATTTTTTGGCGGTTTTTCGGTTCTTCCTGACGGTAACGCTTATTCTGCATAACATTTTAAAACACAACAGATAACATCCGAAGTGTTAGCTGTTACGCATTAGCTGTCGAAACCGCGCATCCTCGTGTTATCTGTTATGAAACTTCTGCCAATGTACATGCCCAAGATTAGGATCCAGGAAGTGAAAGTTTCCAATTTAATCTGGCCGGGTCCCCAAAATTTCCAAAGTGAGAGACTTACCATGCGAAGCAAAAAGCCCTAGAACCAACGCAACACTCCAGAGTGTTCTCAATGGACGGACCCTCATGTTCGGTTGGCTGCATTTACCTCCACGTTAGCGCCAAACCTAGAAGAAAAGAGCTTGTACAAAGCCATTGGTCACAATGGTGAAACTGGAAAGTGGGAGCATTATTTAGGCAGGGTCTTCACCTTCCGGAATCTGGGTTCCCAGATTTTCAGATATTTTTTTTAATTTCTTCTGCGATACTTAAAAATTCCGGAAATCTGGAAGTTCAACTCAAAAGCCCCTTTTTCCCGGTTTATTTTGATATACTTTTGGACCGGTTCATATTCCAGATGCAGTTTACAGGAGACGTCAAAGAATAATGTGGAAGCCCAGATTCCGGAAGTTCCGGGAGGTGAAGACCGGCTTTTACTCTCTCTAGTGTGGTCAGTGTTGCCACTTTGTCTGATATTCCGATGAAAAGTGTTTAGCCTGCGTAGTTGTATGACAGTTGTACGAAAAAGTTGCATGTATTGATGTGTAATTGTAAAGAGTACTATCATTTAACGTGCCTCAGACTGGGCCAATCCTAAGCAGTAGTATCCAGTAGCATCCTATCTTGCTATAGTAGCATCCAGTCTTGCTAATAGTAGCATGCAGTAGAATGCAGTAACACGGTAGCCTTGACATAGAAGCATGTAGTAGCATCAGTTCGTACTGCGTGCTATTTTTCTGTACAACTACTATTCTGAGATAAATTTTTCATCGGATACCTGTCACATTTGGATAAAAAAAAACACGTGACATCCAGGCACCTAGGAAACTCGGTGTTATTTACCTTCCATTGACGAGACATCTCGCCTTTTCAGCTTCATGGTGTGCTCCAGCTTTTTTTTCTTGACTTTTTGATTTGGTAAGTAACCGGTCGCAAAATTCTGATTCACTTTGTCAAAGAAGTCTGTGACCAATCGCAGAATTCTCCGAGAAGCGGCAACACTGTTTACTGCATCAAACATTTTTGTGCTACAGAGGTATGTATTCACGCGCTACACAGAAGTGCAAAAATGTTTGAATAGTTTGTTCGGCTTAATATTTTGTCTCTGCATTTTCTATGTTTTTATTTCTTGTTAAGCACTTATTTATCTTTTTTTGTGTATGTACTGTGCAAATGCCTAACTGCTAGGCTGCGGTTAGTAAAATCATTCATTCATATATATTTTTATTCTTCACGATATTTGCGAGAAAGAAAATACAAATTAAAGAAGACACTAGAAATGTTTGCAAGGATTAACTGTTAGCAGATGGACAATTTAATGACATGCCATTAGTTCCGTTTTTGCAGATACCATGGTATCTGTTACCACGGTAACTGGATCTGCAACCAGTCATTTTTGCAGTTACCGTGGTATCTGATATACGGTTGCTCTGCAAAAACGACAATTGCCGAAATCGCGTTTTTCGAATTCATCCCAAAGGAAAAACTGTTATTCATCACATCACTAATTTCCAAACTTCTTTCCCACCAATTTGGCAAAAATTGATGAAAGTGAGATGACTTTTTCAGAACCACGATCGGTTACTACGACCGGTACCTGGTATCTGAATATCACGATAACTGCAAAACGCCTTTTGACCGTGGTATCAGATACCACGATAACTGCAAAAGCGACTTTAGACCTTGGTATCAGATACCATGGTATCTGCAAAAACGCAGCTATTGCTAACTATTCCCGTCTTAACCTCTTTGTCTGCTTTTGTCAGGCGTCGGTCGACTCGTCGGCACATCGGGTCCTTTTTATACGCAAGAAATGGAATCGTGCAGACATTTGTCGGGCAAAACACTGTAGAAATCGAATTCTGCATGCTTTTGTTGTGCCTCAGTATTCTCGTCGGCACAGCGGGTTCTATTTATTCATAAGGAATCCAGAAGAAATATTTTTTTTATGTTTTTGTCGGGCGTCGGTTGACTCGTCGGCACATCGGTTTCTTTCTATACGCACGAAATGAAATCCTGCAAACATTTGTCTGGCAAAACATTGAAGAAATCGGAATTCTGCATGCTTTTGTTGTGCCTCAGTATTCTCGTCGGCACAGCGGGTTATTTTTATAAATAAGGAATCCAGAAGAAATAAATTTTTATGCTTTCGTCGGGCATCGGTCGACTCGTCGGCACATCGGGTTCTACTTATACGTAAGAAATCAAAGTCTACAAACTTTGTCGTCCGCACCCGGGAAGTTCAAGTTTCATCGGCACATGGGGTCATTTTTACTCGTAAGAAATCAAGTTGTGTACAGTCTAGTCGAGCAAAACACAGAAAAAATCAAATGCTTGATGGATTTGTCAGGCGTCGGTATTCTTGCCGGCACATCGGGTTCTTTTTACACAAAAAAAAATAAAAAAAATTCTGTAGATTTGATCGGGCGCATGCCGAAAGTTCAAGTCTAGTCGGTACATCGGCTTCCATTTACAACGTAAAAAATAAAGTTCTTTAGCGTCTTGTCGGGATTCTTGTTGGCACATCGGGTCTTTTTATACGTAAGAAATCAAATTATGCAAACATTTGTCGGGCGCAAATTTCTCCGGATAAAATAGAGATTTAAAAACATTTCGCCGTCGTTGCCAACTTGTTCTGGGTACAGTCGTTGGAAGCTTCAATTTTTAGCGAAAGTTGAAACGAAAAGTCGAATATGGGAATTTAAATATATGAATTTACATCAAAGGAACAATCTCAACTGATGAATTACAGTTAGTTTTAGAAAAAATTTCGCCCGCGGTGCATTTTGTAGTATTCTCTATTTGGAAGAACGGTGTATCATTTAGTTTTCGTTTTAGGATAGAAATTCTTTGGGTTTAAAATAAAACCCGGGAATTCTGCATGGTAATTTTTCCGGAAAAAAGGAAGACTTAAAAAGACTTGGTTCAGCTTGTCTTGGTACAGTTGTTGGAAGCTTCGCTTTTTAGCTAAATTGAAAAGCCGAATATGTGAACTTTGATATACGAAATATACCAAAGGAACAATCTCAACTGATGCATTACAGTTAGTTTACACAAAATTTCGCCTGCGGCGCATTTTTTAGTATTCTTTATTTGGAAGGACGTTTTCTCATTTAGTTGGGGTTTTAGGATTGAAATTCGTGGGGGTCTGAAACACGTTAAAAGCTAGAACCTGTGTGGTAGGGTAGGTATAGCTAAGTTTTTCCGGAAAAAGGCAGATTTAAAAAATTTCGCCTGCGGCGCTTAGTATAACTTGTTCTTGGTACAGTCGTTGAAATCTTCGCTTTTTATTGAAAGCTAAAATTAAAAGCCAAATATGTAAACTTTAATATACGAAATTACCAATAATCTCAGCTGATGCATTAGAGTTAGGTTTACCACGGTTCTATTCTGTGCTGGCGGGAAATGTACGCCGTTGCCGCGAAGCGGCAACGGCGTTTTTTGTCGGCACAAACCGGACGTCCCCCCCCCAAAGGTAAAAGGCTAGTGACGCCCCTGCGCATCGTCCCCAACTGGGGTTGCTATAACCGTAAAGCTTTGGAAAAATTGTACAGCACCTTCTGCGCTCCTTCGACACTATTTCGTTCTGGTGTCACTCATGTTCTGCGAAAGAGGGAGTTTAAAAAGATGAGATCGTGTTATTTTAAATATGCAAAGCACCTGCTCCACTTGTCGAAATTATGTCATAACCATACGGTTATGCCATATGACGGGAGAAGTTCAAAAGCGTTACCCTTTTGGATGTTTCTTCGTCGCTAGAAAAAATCATTGACAAACAGAGCCCAACCAGCGCACGACCTTTTCCGCTGCTTCCTGGCCGAAGGTTGAAAATCTGTGTCTTTTTCTGTGTCTTTTTGTTTTTTATTTATTTTCTTTCATTTACTCCGCTTTTACGAAATGGTGGGTTATAAATAATTACTTACTTACTTACTAAAGAGCTTATTCTTAGCCCGTGGAGACCTTAGGCATTTTGGATACGAAGGCAGAGATTGAGTGTCTGGAAGCAACCATAGTCCAGTAATCTTGTTGTTGCCCCGTATATAGTTTCAGGTAAAAAGTCCTCAGTCTCTATGTCAAGTGAGTGGCTTGAGAAAAAATCAGGCTTCAGAGAGAAAAGAACCGCAGTTTCCCTTTGGAATTTGATCCCAAGTGTTCAAGTTCCTAACCCACCCAATCAAGAAGATCGAGGGGGGAGCGTTTGTGTCCCCTTCAGTATGCTACACCGCGATCAGATTAGTGCTGATTCAATTGATATCGTGGATAGAAATCCAGTAGTTCTTAAAAATCATGAACGAAGGGATAGATGGACTGGGACGACGGTGGCGGTTTGAAAGTAGCTACTGGCAGAATTTTTGACAATAACCATTGTTGTTGTTTTTCTCGTTTCAGAGCATTGAATTGTCGGTCGCCACATTCAAAAGAAACACCAATAAAGCCGAGTACCCACACACAGTGTTGCCACATCAACAACATTTGGTCATTTTCTGAAATAGAGTGATTTTTCTGTCCTACGCAGGACAAGAGTGACAAAAACAACGCTGTCTACCAACTAAACTGGTTGCACTTCTATCAAGATGTATTACTGTTTACTTTACCCAACACTGCTAGATGGCGTTATAAATGGAACAGCGCGAAATATTCAAATAGGGTGAGAAACGGAATCGGACGATTCCCACAATTCACACTATCGTGCGACATGTGGCAACCCTGCCCACACAAACCGAAAATTATTCGCTGGGCAACGTAGAAGATTACAGCGAGACGAGGCTTAAGCGAAATCAGACTGAAACAGGCCAGGTTTCTTTGGCGAATCCACGCTCCGAGCCCAAGGCGTCACCGCTAGAAAGCTTCGCTTTCCCAACGAGCCTCCTCTACTTGCCAATTTGGTATTAGAAACGAAAAAAGTCACAAATATAACTGTTAGAGCTTGGTCATACTGGGCTCATTTCCTGGCTTTTTGGGTTGCAAAAGTACAAAAATGAAAAAGAACAAGATACAACTAATTCTGAATGTTGTCCTTTTAAATTCAGGAGATCAATTAGAGCAAAAAAGCGTGTAATTATGTTACAGGAACCCTAATTTTATTGACCCCTAATTGCAATCTGCTCATTATCTCCAAGCAGCCAACAAAGCCCATCAAATCTCACGTCCCCTAGGGATTTTCAGTTGTTTGTGGGATAGGCTGGTTTTTGAGCCCAGTGTGACCAAGCTCTTAAGCCTGGCGAGTGACGAGCTGCCCAAGAATCTGTCGGTCGCGGCGTTTTCTCCGTATCATCCCTTTTATCATCCCTTTTTTTATGCCTTTGTTTGAAGTGTAATCTGTTCGCAGTGTACATTTGTATTCTAATTTAGTTGTGTTCTTTTTTTCTCTATGTATTCCAATATTTCTATTTTATAGAAGAGGGTAAATAAAAAGATTCATTCAGTAACGAAATACTTAATTGCGGATTTCGTAGCAATATGTTTTCCCATCAGGGCCACGTCACCAAATCCGCAATATAAAACTTTGCGAATTTCCTATCTAGAAGTACGAGAAAGGAAGGTAAACGGGTGTTCTACGGTGTGTCCCTACGCAAGTATTTCTTCAGCCCAAGCTGACTGGTGTCAGTGTGTTTTTTATCTATATGAAAAGAATGTTGTCATGTTTATTTACATTGTTTTCTTAAAGGACCCATTTTGCTTATTCTGCCTTTTATAATACACTTAGCTCCCGTATCGAATTATAAGCTTCTAAAATCCCCACCTTTCTCCTTTGTTTCGTTTCGTAACTACGAATTTTTAGCGCTTTTTCGGCCTTGCCGTGTTTTCCCATCACCCAACGAAAAGTTTGCCGGAATCTTCAACATCTGCTGACAACTCTTTCACACATAAGGATGTGATAATCTTATGTTTCTTACTTATTTTATTTCATTAGTTTTCCCACTTTTTAACCAAGGCACGTTCAGTTTTCAAACGTTTTGCGCCCAGCCGCCGCGTCGGAGAGCAGGAAGGCTGGATACAGTCGACAAGCGCTAACAAGAGAATCGCTAGTTTTAGGTGGAAAGTAATGGTATTTTCAAAAACATTTTTTCTGATTCATTTCATAGGGAAAATATCATTTCTAGTAAGAGTTGTGCTTTAAGTGTTTTAATTTGCATATTTTACTTTGTGTATTTTATTCATACTCCGCTGTCACGCAAAAAGCGGGTCACAAATAAATAAAATAAAAAAATAAAAAAAACTGGACTTGATCATATTTTTTTTATGACGCTCAGCAGAAGAGTACTGACCGTGTTCCACCCTTCTAACAATAGTAACTATTAATTACTATTTTCGTTCCAACCGCGTGAAAAGTTACTACGCTTATCGTTCCAACCTTGTCAAAATAGCAACTAACAGCAAGAACAAATAATCCGTTAGAACCCTCCCTCTCTCTGTATGACCATGCGGAGTCTAATATTCCCCCGTACCCTGCACGATGCAAACGAGCGTAGGCTAGGAGCTACGTGGCACATCACGTTTCGTTACCTCGACAAATAGCTATATCGCTGTGAAGCCGCGTAGAAGAAACTTTCAAAGTCAAATCCGATTGGTTCTCTGGACGCGCTCCAGAGCGGGTCAGCATGCCTCTTGCACTTATTGCTCTGCCATGAGCAACGGCGAAGACGGGACTCAGAGCTAGAGCAAGTGCCTCTAGCGCCGCACAGTTTTGTCGGTGAATCAACTGTCGCTGCATGGGACCAAAGACGAAGGTTCTATCGGATTCTTTGTCCTTGCTAACAGTAACTATTTGCTTACCAGGCTCGGGAGCGTAGTATGAATGAATGAATCTTTTTTATTTACCCACTTTTCTAAAACAGAAATGGTGGAATATACATAGAGAAAAGAAAAAACACAACTTACATTAGAATACAAATTAACACTTCGAACAGATTACACTTCAAACAAACGGACAAGACCGTGATTCGGAGAAAACGCCGCGACCGACAGATTCCTCTGCAGCTCATCAAGTTTAACAGTTATAGGTAGGTAGGTAGGATTTTTATTTTTAACCAAAACATTGAAAATAAAATAAAATAAAATATGCTATTGCAGCAAAAAGAAAGTCTTAAGGACTTGAGCTGCAATTTATTAATACTACTTGTATCTAATAAATAAATAACTAAACACAACAACTTACAATTATCCTTACAATTATTTGTTACTGAAAACTTATTCATCATTTTTCGGTTTTATACCAAATTTGCAAGTAAAGGAGGAATTTACAGTAGAGGAAATACGCGATTTGAATAGCAGCTACATCTTTTTCTTCAGCAGGGGGTAAGTCCAGAAAGGACCGAGTGGTCGCAGTAAGTGGCGAAGAGCTTCACAAGATCTCGGCGGTTATATTTTCCGCGGTTGGCAACGATTTTAGCATATCCAGACTGAATTTTGTTTTTAGTATCAAGAACTGCTTGCTGTCGAAAATATGACATTTTTTCTGTAACAGAAATGCCGAGCCAACGGATTTTTGACATACAATGGATAGACAAATTAAAACAGTTTAGTAGTTTATTATTAGAAGAAGACGAATTAAAAGGGAGAAATTCACAGTTATCAACGCTTAGAAAGGAACGCCCGATTAGAAAGGAAATGAAACTTTTGAAACCATACGGAAAAGAGTGAGTTTAGATCTTGAAATATGCAACAAATCGTCAGCATATGCAACCTAAGAAATGTCAGAAAAACCCATGGAACAAGTTGAATTTATATTTGACAGGATATTGGGAATGCAAATACTGGGAGAGAGTACACCCCCATACGGACGCCCCGAAGTACTGGGAAAGTAGGGGGTGAACTAGAGCATTTAATTCTTAAATAAGAATTTTTGTACCAAGACTGAAGTAAGTCTGGTACTGTAGTAGTGATACAGTGGTAATCTCTGTGATGTCATTGGCCGGATTAGCCCGTGGTACAATATTTTGATGAAAATAGAAAAAGACATTCAAGCATTGACGGCAAGAAGCCAGAATTCATGACCTCATGCGTAGTAACTACGGTAAGTAGGGTGGAGCACGCTCACTAGCTGTGTTTTCGATCAGCGCCATCAAACATGATTCGACGTCATCATAAAGGAATCTTGATGCACGATGTAAGGAGTTGTCATCTATTAAATATGCAGACCAACATCCTGTCCTGCAAGCCCACGACGTCCTTGGTCAATTTTTAATCCAAAACCAAATTAGTGTATATGGAGGGTTGCCGCATGTCGCACGATACTGTGAATTTTCACTCTATTTTGTTTTCGTAATTCTTGTCCCGTAGGACATAAAAATCTATTTCAGAAAACGTACAGACGAGTCATTTTACTTTGTATTACTCCGCTGTAATTAAAAAGCGGGGCGCATGAATAAATAAAGAGAGAAACACAAACAAGCTGGACAGGTGAAAAATTCTAGTGAAATAAAAATGAAATATTCTAGTAAAATAAAAATGAAAAATTCTACCCTTAGCCTGATGAGGAAACCTTTGCCGAAAAGTCAAAAGTCAAAAAAAGTCAAAAACAAATGTCAGCTGACTGTTCCGTTTTTTTTTGTATTTTTGTGTATAACTAAAAAACTTGAACTTGAACTTGAGAACAAGAATGAATGGAACGACTAGGACGCCGAGTTAATCAGTAATATAGGTACGAAGGGTCCTTTAAAGGACACCTGAACAATGAAACCATACTCGAACACACCATGGAGAATGAATTTACAGATATGGCCACGGAGAGCATTGTTCTCCTGACCGTGACGTTTTCGAAATAGGGATTTTCGTTTCTGGAGGTTTGCACATGCAGTCTCCACGACAAAAAGCGCAATTCTTTCAAATCTTGTACAGCGCTGGCCTGAATTTCTTCTAGATAAACGTGTGGGCTTAACTGGTTAAAAAATATCCCAGAAGAAGGGTTGATTGGAGACATTTGTTCATTTCTAAAATTGTTCGGTACTGAAATAAGGACAGATGCAAAATGGAGCAAAAATAGTAGCTTGGAAACACTATTTCGTACTTGTTTTGGGTTTTCTGCAGGCAATCCTAACGGAAGTCATACAGATAGGGATGATACTTGGTACTCTTCATTCAGGTGTCCTTTAACGGACAAGGAATACCGTTGAGTAGAAAGGAATTCCAGACGACTCGAAAGGATTCCGTCCGTGAAGACGATTAGAAAAAAACTCTAGCGGGACGAGAATCCTTTCATGATGAAAGGAATTCCCGTCCCCATGAAAGGAATCTCGTCGTCGGCGGCGGTAAAAATACTAAAAATAAGTCTAGTTAGCTTTTTAGAGCAGCAGTCATCAGTACTGATGTCAGAAATGCTCTCAAAACGCTTTTTTCTTGGCTAGTGAATTTATTTTTGTAAGATTTTCTGGTGTAAAGAATTTAGGTTAGTGTAAACATAATCTTGTCACCAAGATCGGATTCTGTTTAAGTTTTCCTGTACTTGTAAACGCTGCATAACGCAGCAAATATGTAGCCCTCTGGAAGATCCAGGCAAAGGAAACTTGTACTCCTAAACGAAAGGCTCGAGGTCACGGCAAGGCACGACATAGCGTAGGAGGCATGGGTATTAAAAAGAGGCACGAAAACTAAAAGTGAGGAGAAGGAACAATGTTCTAACGTGCCTTCTATTAGGCTCTGGATAATTACGAGCTCTCATTACTTGTCTACTTCCGCTACTTGTAATATCTTTTATCCTCCTGTGTCATGCCGTGCGTGGCTCGTTTTAGTCGATCCCCAAGGCTCGACGCCGCAGTAAAACTTACACTTTCTCGAACAGAGCAGCTCGACTAATCCGCTACCCCTCACGAATCGCTTTATAACTGTTCGACGCCAGGGGGATCGTCCGCTTATCTTTCCTTCTCTGGTCCCGGAATAGCGCATGAAATGTAGGTAGCGTCTCTGGATTAAAGGAAAGGCTTTACGGAGAACTGTCCAGAGCTCCTCTGGCTTCAAGGAGATACAGAGAGACAAGGCGTGCGACGGATTAGGGTCTGAGGGGAGCTCTTGCGGGAGTTTTACTTTTTTATATTTGTGTAATGTTGATTGAATTGTCCTTCTTTTTCACAGCTATAGTTTAAATACAAAGAATTTGTAGTTACTGAGTATAGGCCTGCAGTTTGTAGGAATGGTGGGCAGCTTCTTGATATCTTACGTTCTACGTCACCAAGAGTGATTGTTTCTTTTGGTAATTTTGTGCAAAAAGCACTCCAATACGAATCGAGAAGTGCTGTTTCTTAGTTTGTTATTTTGTTTAGTTTCCTACGAGTTGTTTGTTTATCCTATATAATAATATTGTATTTAAAGGCACAGAAAACTTGACTACGCAGCTTTCGGCCATCAAACCGACCTGGGGGCTTAGATAAAGATACAGGGACTTATTGTCGACAGGACCCCCCTTCTTTGTTATCTCGAACCCCCTCCTTAGTATGGCAGGCCCTTGCCCCTTATGCACTGTAATTATGCACTTATGCACTGTAAAAGTTCGCCTTTAGCCGTGTTGACTAACAGATCGGGATAGTAGTAAAAAGGTCGTGCGTTCCATTCCTACTCACGGCACACAAACCTTTTGCTTTTTTTCTACTAACTTAAAAGTCGAATTCTCGGAAACTGCAATGGTCGTAACGAGAATTATTCTTACTCTCAATATCGACTCAGGGTACATTCTTGATGTGTCAGCTAGCTCCCCGAGTCAAGTTTGAGTCAAGTTTTCCGTTCCTTTAAAGCCTTAGGGCCATATACATACAACAAAACAAACAAGACCAAACTTTTCGATGGGATCCCAAAAATTCAATATCTGATCCAGACAACTGGGTCTTGTCTTAGCCAGATCCAGTCATCGCCAGAATCCTTGAACATTCTTACAATTAAAATTCAGAAACAGATTAAGGCCGAATAGCTAATCATCTGAGAAAACCAAGTTCAGATATGGATTCAGCATGTGTGTTTACCCGTATAAGTCATTTCTGTTTTGACGAAAAGTTCCTGTCACTTCTGCCAATTTGCCGGGTTTCGGCCGAACTCTAGAACTACTTGTCCGGCGAAAAAAGAAAACTCAAAAACGAACTCAGGGTATCTTCTTCCCCAATAATGAGCATCTAATCAACTTCAAATAAAAATTTAACTTATAACAAATTTTCCGACTCCAGCCGGATTCCGGTCGAACTATATGTCCGGGTAAAATATGATTGTCACACACGGATTCAGCGTCTCTTCTTACCCATAAATCGGTTATCTAGTCAGCTAGAAATAAAACTTTAACTTCTAACAATTTTCCGGTTTTGGCCGGATTCCGGGCGAACTACATGTCCGGGTAGAAAATTGTTTTCACACAAAAGTTCAGCATGTCTTCTTGCCCTTAATCGGACATCTGATCAACTCCAAACAAAACTTTAAACTTTAACAAACTTTCCGGTTTGGGCCGGATTCCGGGCGAATTACTTGTCCGTCGAGAAAATGGTTTTCACCATCGTCTTCAGCATGTCTTCCTACCTCTAAATCGAACATCTAATCAACTTCAAATAAAACTTTTACTTTTAACAAACTTTCCGGTTTTGGCCGGATTCCGGGCGAACTACTTGTCCGATGACAAAATGGTTTCACCATCGTGTTCAGCATGTCTTCTTACCCCATAATCAACTATCACATTAGCTGTTTCAAAATATTTTGTTTGCCCCTTAATTTGAACCCCCTCCCCCACCCCTAAATGTAGGGCTACAAAGCCCATTTACGAACTCGACTGGTCCGCCGACCCAACGAATCCTCACACCAAGTTTCATCAAAATATCTCATTCCCTTCGAGAGTTATCGTGCTTACAGACGGACGGACGGACGGACAGACGGACAACTTTTGCGATGTCATAGGTATCCCTCAACTTACGTTTTGGGATCCCAAAAACTTCATAATTACTTATAATATCGCACTAGATAAACTAGAATGCACTCGCCCGGTCAACTTTTACTTTAATACCTTGCAACACAAATCTATATAATTCACTAATTGCTCCTGGAGATGTGCTCTTCAATATATGAGGAAACAGTATCTCCCTTACCCCCCAGCAAGATTCCCTTAAAAACGAGAGTTCGCGGCACAGTGCAACCAAATGGGCTAGCCTTTGGGTTTTTCAATACAGATATATATATATATATAGGCCTTCTCGACCCGGGACATTTTCCTTACGAGGATGGCCTGGTCAAGCTTGACCTGCCAACCCTTGCTGAAAGGCGGCATCAACTGACAATGGCGTTAGGGAGCAAGTGTCGGCATCACATGCGCATCATGCCATTCTACCTGACTTTGAGACCATAGCAAATAGCAGGCCCAATACGCGACAAAGACAGAGGGACGCTGCTTCCCAGAGACTAGAAAGACCACCCATAAACTCGACAGATCGTTACCTGAAATCCTTTGTACCTTATTTTACCCAATATTTCAATTCTAATTAAGTCAAATTATATTTTTAAGCTGTACATATAGATGAAATGTCTGCTTATGTAATTGCCATGTGCAGGGGCGTCCCGATACCTTCCTGGTCGGGGGGGGGGGGTGCAGCTTCAGAATTTTACCGGAATTTTTCGAGGTTTTACCGGAATTTTTCGAGGTTTTACCGGAATTTCTCCGTAGTGACAATCTCTGCAGAAAGTCTAGAATACTGTTATGTCACACGTATTTCAGTTGACGAGAGACCTCGAATATATCTTCAAACTTTGTGTTTGTTTCGAGGCTCTCCCGGCGACTTTCTACATCATGTCGAAACAAGGCTAGTTCGTTTTTATGGCACTTGCAGCCTCTGGCTCAAGTGCCATATACCGATCACAATTCCGTCTGTCGGTCTGTCGGTCTGTCGGTCTGTCGGTCTGTCGGTCTGTCGGTCTGTCGGTCTGTCGGTCTGTCGGTCGGTCCGAGTTTTTTTGTCCCACATATCCGAGTTAGGGTACTTCCAGATGTGCTAGGACAATGAAACTTGGCAGGCATATCAGGGACCCGACCAAACTAACCTGGAAATAATCAGTTTCCCGATCCGACCATATGGGGGGGAGTGCGGGGCGCTGGAAACTTGCAAATTTAGGGCATTTTGTCACTTTTTTCTGAGTTAGGGTACTTCTAGATGAGCTAGGACAATGAAACTTGGCAGGAATATCAGGGACCCGACCAAACGAACCTGGAAATAATCAGTTTCCCGATCCGACCATATGCGGGGGAGTGGGGGCGCTCGAAACTTGAAAATTTAGGGCATTTTGTCACACTTTTTCGAGTTAGGGTACTTCCAGATGAGCTAGGACAATGAAACTTGGCAGGAATATCAGGGACCTGACCAAAGTAACCTGGAAATAATAAGTTTCCCGATCCGACCATATGCGGGGGATTTGGGGCGCTGGAAACTTGAAAATTTAGGGCATTTTGTCACACTTTTTCGAGTGAGGGTACTTCCAGATGAGCTAGGACAATGAAACTTGGCAGGAACATCACGGACCCGACCAAACTAACCTGGAAATAATCAGTTTCCCGATCCGACCATATGGGGGGGAGTGCGGGGCGCTGGAAACTTGAAAATTTACGGCATTTTGTCACACTTTTTCGAGTTAGGGTACTTCCAGCTGTGCTAGGACCATAAAACTTGGCAGGCATATCAGAGACCCGACCAAACATAATTAGGAATAATCAGTTTTCTGATCCGACCATTTTGGGGGGGGGGGGGGTGGAGGGCAGGGGAATCCGGGAAACTGAGAAGTGTGTAACTTTTGAACGGATGATCGGATTGTAATGAAACTTCATAACTGAAGAGAATATATATCTGTAATGTCCCGTTTAAAGTCTTGACCGGATTCGGTAGCCAGGGGGGAGTTGGGGGGGGGGAGACCGGAAATTTCAAGAAACGGTTAGAATGGAGGGATCGGAGTGAAACTTGCTGGGAAGAACAAGCATCTGCTCTAGACAAGTCCTTTAGACCATTGTACTGGATCCGGACACTTATGGGGGGGGGGCCGGAATTCCGGTGATGGTGGTTTTTTGGATTTTCACGATGAAACTTGGCAGGCATATCAGGGACCCAATCAAACTGACTTCAAAATAAAAATATTGTCGATCAGATAATGGTGGGGGAGTGGAGGGAGGGGAATCCGCAGGGGAATCCGGGAAATTGAGAAGTGTGTAACTTTCGAACGGATGATCGGATTGTAATGAAACTTCATAACTGAACAGAATATATATCTGTAATGTCCCGTTTAAAGTCTTGACCGGATTCGGTAGCCAGGGGGGAGTTGGGGGGGGGGGGGAGACCGGAAATTTCAAGAAACGGTTAGAATGGAGGGATCGGAGTGAAACTTGCTGGGAAGAACAAGCATCTGCTCTAGATAAGTCCTTTAGGCCATTGTACTTGATCCGGACACTTATGGGGGGGGGGGGGGGTCCCGGAATTCCGGTGATGGTGGTTTTGGGGATTTTCACGATGAAACTTGGCAGGCATATCAGGGACCCAATCAAACTGACTTCAAAATAAAAATTTTGTCGATCAGATAATGGTGGGGGGAGTGGAGGGAGGGGAATCCGAAATTTTCAGTCATGCGTAATTTTGGAATGGGTGATCGGATTCGAGTGAAATTTAAGAATTCAACAGAGGACATTTCTCCGATGATTTTTTTCATATCCGGACCGGATCCGGCAACTATTGGGGGGGGGGGGGAAATACGTGCCCCGTTTAGAATGGAGGGATCGGGATGGAACTTTGTGGGAAGAACAAACAGATGCTCTAGGTAAGTCATTTGCTGAATCGGATTGGCTACGTGCACCGCGGGGGAGCTGGGTGGGGTGGGGGGGGGGGTGGACCGGAAATCTCGAGAAACGGTTAGAATGATGGTATCGGAGTGAAACTTGCTGGGAAGAACAAACATCTGGTCCATATAAATCTTTTACATAATTTGACTGGATCCGGACACTTGAGGGGGGGGGGGGAGGGGTATCCCGGAATTCCGTTTTTGGGGGATTTTCACGACGAAACTTGGAAGGCATATCAGGGACCCGGTCAAACTGACTTGGAATAAAAAAAAAATCCTCGATATGATAATCTTGGGGGGGGAGTTGAGGGAGGGGAATCCGGAATATTGAGTCATGCGTAGCTTTGGAACGGGTGATCGGATTCGAGTGAAATTTAATAATTAAACAGAGGACATTTTTCTCTTGTGACCTTTTTCATTTCCGGACCGAATCCGGCAATTATCCGGGGGAGGGCGGAAAATACTTGACCCGCTTAGACTGGTGTGATCTGGATCGAACTTCGTGGGAATGACAAACAGATGCTCTGGATTAATCATTTACAGAACAGGATTGGCTCCGGTTATTGTGGGTAGAGTTGGAGGAGGGGGAGGGGGGTCTGGGATTCCGGTGATCGCGCGTTAAGGTACTTCCAGATGTGCTAGGACGATGAAACTTCGCTGGAATATTGGAGACTCAACAACATTTGCTTAGAAATTGCTACTTCCCAAATCCGATTATTCCTTAAAGTACCAATCTTGACCGCAAAGTAAAAAAAATACTTTTAAGCAACATATGCATTTTCGTGATGCCCATCAGCCCATTAGCAGTTTTGCCTCAAGGGTTTTGCTTACAAATGAAGTTCCAGCTCCCTTATAGCGCGCATCTCAACCGCAAAGTCGGAACTTACTCTTGATCAATCAAATCATCTTGACACATGCAAGTGCCATATGAGCTTACAGCTCTTGTTATTGCACTTGCAGCTTCTGGCTAAAGTGCCATAGATCGATCGCAATTCCGTCTGTCGTTAGGTCCGGTTTTTTTGTCACACTTTTTCGAGTTAAGGTACTTCCAGATGTGCTAGGACGATGAAACTTTGCAGGCTTATCAGGGACCGGAGCAAACTAACCTGGAAATAATCAGTTCCCCGATACGACCATCTACGGGGGAGTGGAGGGTGGGGGAATCTGGGAAATTTGGGGCAGTTTGTAACTCTTTTTTTAGTAAGGGTACTTCCAGATGTGCTAGGACGATGAAACTTGGCAGGCGTACCAGGGAGCCGACCAGACTAACTAAAAAATAATCAGTTTCCTGATCCGATAATCTGGGGGGGGGGGGGTTGAAGGCGAGGGAATCTGGAAAATTGAGCAGTGTGTAACTTTTGAACGGGTGATCGGATTGGAATGAAACTTGATAACTAAATAAAGGACGTATTTCCGATGTCCCATTTGAAGTCCGGACCGGGTTCGGTAGCTATGGGGGCGTCGGGGGGGGGGGGGGGAGACCGGAAATCTCGAGAAACGGTTAGAATGGAGAGATCGGAGTGAAACTTGCTGGGAAGAACAAGCATCTGCCCCAGATAAATCGTTTACACAATTGGACTGGATCCGGACCCTCGGGGGTGGAGGGGAGTTTTCCGGAATTCCTGTGATGTCAGTTTTGGGGATTTTCGCGACGAAACTTGGGAGGCATATCAGGTATCCGTTCAATCTGACAGAGCCCTTACCTACTACATACAGTTGCAAGTGCCATATGAGCTTACAGCTCTTGTTGAAATCTTCTTGGTTCACCGGTATCACCGGAAAGGAGTCGAGAAAGCTGTCGGCGCTTTTTGGATTCAGATTCAGCCGAATTCCGGTAGATTCTGTGGGGTAAATTCCGGTAGATTCCCTGAGACACAGTTCCGGTTGATTCCTTGTGAAAGATTTTATTCCCTGAGTAGATTCCCTGAGCCGAATCTCGTAGATTCAGAGGATTTGATTCCGGTAAATTCCCTGGGAAAAGTTCCGGTAGAGTCCTTGTGAAAGATTTAGTGTAGATTCCATGAACAAAATCCGGTAGGCTCCCTGAGCCGAATTCTGGTAGATTTCGTGGGTGAATTCCGGCAGATCCCTGAGACAAGTTCCGGTAGATTCCTTGTGAAAGATTTCGCAAGCTCTGGTTGAATCCCTGAGCCGAATTTCGTAGATTCCGAGGAGTAAATTCCGGTAGATTCCCTGAGACAAGTTCCGTTAGATTCCTTGTGAAAGATATCGTGCAAATTCCGGTATATTCACTGAGCCAAATTCTCGAAGAACCCGTGGGGTGAAATCCGGTAGATTCCCTGAGGCAAATTCTGGTAGATTCCTTGTGAAAGATTCAGCGTACATTCCATGAGCAAAATCCGGTAGATTCCCTGAGCCGAATTTCGTAGATTCCGACGGTAGCCTACATTCCGGTAGATCCCCTGAGATAAGTTCCGGTAGATTCCTTGTGAAAGATTTCGCACAAATTCCGGTAGATTCCCTGAGCCGAATTTCGTAGATTCCGAGGAGTAAATTCCGGTTGATTCCCTGAGACAAGTTCCGGTAGATTCCTTGTGAAAGATTAACGTAGATTCCTTGAGCAAAATCCGGTAGGTTCCCTGAGCAATAATCCGGTAGATTCCCTAAAAATCACGAAGTTCAGGTGAATTTGACAAATTTTGACCGGCGCGGCTTCCCGGAATTTTTTCCCACAGGCTTTCTGGGGGGGGGGGGGGGGGGGGGGGCTTCAAAGCTTGGAAACAAAAACGGAGTCTCAAATCCTGTTGGTCGGTTATGATGCGTCATTAAACAAGAGCTAGAAGCTCATATGACACTTGCGAGGCTAGGTCAGAGAATGAAAGTAGGAATTTACCAATTCAGGGGTTTGTTGTTATGATTTGTCAGCAAAACCATCGACATAAGAATGATCATGGACTCTGCAAAATCAGAGAATGTATTGTTTCATAAAAAAGTATTTTGTTTTTACACTTGGCTGTGATGATGCGCTCTTTAAGGGGGCTAGAAATTCACCTGTAAGCAAAACCCTTGAGGCAAAACTGATGACGGGCTCATCGGGATCATGAATATACATCGTTTGGTCAAAAGTTTTTTTTTCATTTGTCGGTTAAGATGCCCACTTTAAGGGTGCTAGAAATACATTTCTTAACAAAACCCTTCAGGGAAAAACGATAAAAAATGATCGTGAAAAAGTAAATTTTGCTTAAAAGTATTTTTTGTACTTCGCGGTTAAGGTGAATTCTGTAGTAGATGGTCGGATCAGGGAAGTGACAATGTCTAAGCCAACGATGCCAAGTCTCTAATACTACAGCAAACTTTCATCGTCCTAGACATCTGCAAGTACCTTAACTCGCGTTCACCGGAATTCCGTAACCCCCCTTCACCTCCCCTCTCAGTGCCCGAATCCAGTCCGATTCTGTCACTGGCGTACCTAGGCGTCCCACCAAGTTTCATCCTGATCGCTCCACTCTTATGCGTGTCGCAAGATTTCTGGTTCTTCCAAACCCCCCCCGACCCCTCCCCCCCCCCCCAGATTAATCGGATCCGGTCCGGACTTGAAGTGGTACACCTGAGACACGAGGTCTTTCTAGATATCAAGTTTCATCGTTCTGGCCTACCTGAAAGTACATTAACTCCGGATCGCTTGTGCTTGTTCTTCCCATCAAGTTTCATCCCGATCGCACTCTGAGGGTGTCACACGATTTCCGGTTCACCTCTCTAACCTCCACCCCAGCTTCATCGGGTCCGGCCCGGACTTAAAACGTGACATCTGAGACACGAGGCCTTTCCAGATATCAAGTTTCATTAAGATCTGATCACCCGTTCAAAAGTAATGACTTACTTTTGACTTATGTCTCCTGCCGGGCGTCACTCAGCGTAGAGAGAGATGTCAGCCTCCTGAAAGCCTCTAAGTAATGCATGCCCCTGATTTCCGGGTTCCGCCGTCTCCCCCTCCCCTCACGATGGTCGGGTCGGCCAAGTGACTATTTCAAGTTAATCTGGTCGGGTCCCTCACCCGATGAAAAATGTATCTCAAAATAGTACTATGAAGTAGTACGAAAAAGTTGCATGCAGTACTAACGATGCTACTACATGCTTCTACTTCAAGGCTACCGTGTTACTGCATACTACTATATGCTACTTATTAGCAAGACTGGATGCTACCATGGCAAGACAGGATGCTACTGGATACTACTACATAAGATTGGATCAGTCTGAGGCAGATTAAATGATAGTATTCTTTGCTATTACATAGTATTACATGCAACGTTTTCGTACTACCACCATACTACTACGCAGGCTACAAATTTTTCATCGGGCAGTGATGTACCTAGAGCTTGTACTTGTTCTTCCCACCAAGTTTCATCCCGATCGCTCCACTCTGAGCGTGTCACACGATTTCCGGTTCCCCCTCGCCCCCCCCCCCAGATTCGTCGAATCCGGTCCTGGCTTAAAACGGGACATCTGAGACACGAGAATCTTTCCAGATATCAAGTTTCACTAAGATCCGATCACCCGTTCGAAAGTTATGCATGCCCCTAATTTACGGATTCCAACGTCTCCCGCCCCCCCCCCCCCCCGATGGTCGGATCGGGCAAGTGACTATTTCTAAGTTAATCTGGTCGGATCCCTGATATGCTTGCCGAGTTTCATCGTCTCACATCTGGAAGTACCCTAACTAAAAAAAGTGCAGAGGGTCCTGGGTTCAAATCCCGGCTGAGGAGCATTTTTGTCTATCAGTTCACTACTTATAAAATGTGTCAGACAAACGGATCGACCGACAGACGGAATTGCGATCGGTATATGGCACTTGAGCCAGAGGCTGCAAGTGTCGTAAAAACCAACCAAATAGGAAGCGGGATTCGTTTTTATAGTGAATGTTTTGAAACCACCAAGCTCTCATTTCTGATGAAAGTTGCTTTGATTATACATTTAACAAGACCAAAGGTTTCGATGGGATCCCAAAAATTTAATAATTGATCTTCACCAGACTCCTTGAGCACTTTACTAATAAAATTTAGAAACAGATTAAGGCAAATGGTAACCCTAAATCGGACATCTATCAACTTCGGATAAAACTTTTACTTCTAACAAACTTTCCGCTTTTGGCCGGATTCCGGGTGAACTACCTTTCCGGTGAGAAAATGGTTTTCATATTCGTGTTCAGCATGTCGTCTTGCCCCTTAATCGAGTATCTCATTAGCTTTTAAAAAATTCACCCCTTTATTTGAAACCCCTCTCCTAAATATGCAGCTATCGGGCCCACCTACGAACTCGACCTTTCCCTTGACTGGAAGAATCCTAATACATAGATGGCACTTTAGACAAGGGACTTGTACCGTGACCAACAAACCATAAACATTTTTTCGAATATAATTTTGAAGTCTAGGACTCCATTGTCGGAGCCACGTAGACATACCAGGACCCTCATGGTGAAAACCAGATAAAACCAAATATATACCTTTTTAATGGGGAAGACGCCCTTGAGATGGAAACAATTTCCTCAGCCGGGATCCCGGCTGAGGAGCCGGGGAAGAAATGGAAGAATCCTCACACCAAGTTTCATCAGAATATCTCATTCCCTTCGAGAGTTATCGTGCTGACAGACGGACGGACAAACGGACAACTTTTGCGATGTCATAGGATTCCCTCCGCTTACGTTTTGGGATCCCAATAAAAAGCCAGCGAAATGTTTCCAGTTATTTGCAGGTCTCAAAGTCGAAAGTCCTATACTTCACTATGTTAAATTTCTCTTTTTCTACTCCTGTCCGTTTTCGTTGGATAGACTGCAATCTGTCTATTTCACCAAACAACTTACAGCTAGAGAATGAAATAATTATTTCATATATATTAAATACTTGCTTACCACCCGCAAGGGAGCGTATCAAACACGGTAAGTACGATCTCTGTGACGAGATTTTCGAGATTGGCGCATGGCATCAGGAATCTATTCGACCACGCATGATCATATGACAACGTTTCTTTCGCTTATTTGTTCTTGCTAATAGTAACTATTTGGTTACCACGCGCTCGGGAGCGGAGCAAGCATGGTAACTACGATCTCTGCGACGTAATTTGCGGAATTGGCGCATGGCGAGATATTCTGTCGAAAGTAGTAAAAGTCATTTCAGACTTGACGCCACCCCGATGAAAAATTTATCTAAAAATAGTACTATGAAGTAGTACGAAAAAGTTGCATGCAGTACTATCGATGCTACTACATGCTTCTACTTCAAGGCTACCGTGTTACTGCATACTACTATATGCTACTATTCGCAAGACTCGATGCTACTAAGGCAAGACGGGATGCTCCTAGATACTACAACATATGATTGGACCAGTCTGAGGCACATTAAATGACAGTATTCTTTGCTATTACATAGTATTAAATGCAACGTTTTCATACTACTACCATACTACTACGCAGGCTACAAATTTTTCATCGGGACGAAGCCGGAAGCCGTGACGGCATGCGTAGTTACTACGGTAAGTAGGGTGGAACACGACCTTAGTTCTGGTGCTAATGTTGCGGACGAGGTTTTTGGGTTTTCCTGAATATCCGGATCAAGTTTTCGGTACGGATGATCCTAATCGTGACCTCATTATCCCGACCACCCAAGACTAGGGAATCAAGAGGGGCGTCCTAGGGGAATAACTCACAGTGACACAATACAAATGCAAACGGATGCTGCAAGAGCGAACGTGAAAGGGTAAGCTAGGAAATGCTGGTGGTGCTCTACCCTACTTACCTTAGTTACCACGCATTGCAGTCACGCCTCCTGGCTTCTTGGGGTCAAGGCTGTAACCCATTCTTCTATTCACAGCACAAGATCGTGCTTCGTACTACGGGCTAATCGAGCCAATCACGTCACAGAGATTGTAGTACCACGCTCCCGAGCGCGGTTCTCGAAATAGTTACTGTTTCGAGAAAGTTGGAGCGGTCCGTAGGAACTTTTCTCGAGTGAAAATGGTAACTTATAGTTATTATTGGAAGAAGGGTGGCCACATGTCGCACGATAGTGTGAATTGTCACTCTATTCTGTTTTTGTCACTCTTGTCCTACGCAGGACATAAAAATCACTCAATTTCAGAGAATGACCAAATGTTTAATTTTTGCAGCAAGGATTCCGACCAGAAGTGACTATTTCGAGTTTTTTTTTTCGTGAAAGTTAAATTAAGATGTGTCATTTTTACAGAGGCAATTCCGACCAAAAGTGAACATTTCATGAAAATGAATTTCACTCCTAGTTCACTCTCTGTTTTGGGCCAAAAGTCACTCTCTAAATATTTCTGATGTGGCAACGCTGAATATTGTAAGAAGGGTGGAACACGCTAGCTGTAGAGTGGTGACTATCGTCACTCTGTTCAAGGTCCGGAAGGGCTGTCTTGACTGGACTGAGGTGGTTAATCTGGTGGTTCAAATTAAAAATAAGTTTGACAGTGAAAAACGGATACGTCAGCTGAATTTTATTAGAGCTATATTTCGGCCCTTCTTGGCAAGGGTCCTCTTGAGCCTCATAGCCGCTCAAGTTGGAAATAAGAACTTGTGGGAAAACTAACTAAAGATTCTAGCTTAGCCTTAAATATTTGACTTCATGAATTCCTTTGTGAGAGTTGCTTGGAGTTAAAAAGACTGTTGTGATTTCATTTTGGACACGGCTGCTGTTTTTGCTGCTCGATTGGGTCGTTGATCGGGTAGAGATTTTTCTGCATTTGGGTTGACTTTCGTTTTGACTTTCGAAAATAAACTGTTTGCTTACCTCTGTTTTTCCTATTCGCAGACGTATAATCACGCTCAAGAATTTTTTCGAACTGCCACCAGATCCGTCTTGCTCTGGAAGCTAACCGCCGAAATCTTAGTTTCATCTCATGCTGCAAAATCCTACTTCCCAGTAACTCTGGCCATTGAGATTTTGTGCGTGAGGGTGGAGGGAGAAACACTTCTAAGATCAATCGAAAACCTAGTCTTAAACATTTTGCATCTCAGAAGAATACGTGTTATTGCTAAGAAAAAAAAGGTCAGAAAAGAGCAGCCTGATTTCTCGGCCAATAAGTCAGTGACAAGATAAAAGGCAAGTACTCGTTATCCGATCACAACCGTAACGGCCATCTACTGGTCATGTAGTCATGTACGGTCAGGTACCTCAAGTCTTTGTACCCTATTTGGTACACACAATTCTATGTAGTAATTAATAAGGTAAATTGTATATATTAAGTGTCAACTGTGAACTTTTCAGCTTATTATCAAAATGTCTTATATAGTGTTATTAATTGTATTGGTGGTAAACTGTACGACAATCCAATGCTAGCGAGTGAATTGTATGAGCTATTAAGGAAATTAAAGATTATTATTATTCTTTTAGTTAAAAAAAAAATAAAGATCGGCAGCATCACTGGAAGTGACTTCATCACTCGATTTTGTCCTCGCATCTGCTGCCGTGGCCTAAGAAACACGGTGCAACTACACTAGAATCAAAACTAAGATATTAACTTGATATTAATCATGATGCTAATGTGAATGTTAATACGTGAATGTAGATATATCCACGGCAGCCTATACCGGTCATCGTACATAAACAGCAATAAACAAACAAAGAAATGAAGGCGGCCAAGCAAATAGGAAACCTCGCGCTTAGAGGAGGGTTTTCGCGAGCTGGAAACCAAAGTCGGAATCACTTTCCAGTGGTTTTCGCACTACTTCGGAGAGTTGCCGAACTTTCCAACCCGGTTTTCGCGCTCTAGAAACCGAAGCCGCTTTCCCGGAAAGTGATTCCACGAGGTTAGTGGAAAGCTCCGCGGAACGTTGATTGTTTCGTCGGGAATTTCAAATGTGTGGAGAAAAAACAGTGCAAGTATCACTAATAAAATAAAATAATGGCAAGCGTTATTAAGGTGACTTCGATGGAATGTATGAGAATTAAAGAACCGTTAAGTGAACCATATTTATTCGAAAAAGTTTGTAATTCATCATTTTCCCGGCGATATCAGCTTTCTATGCGTTTTCGCGGTGAGTCCAGCGGGAAAGTGGAAAGTTATTCCAGGAATCGCTTTCCCGCAGTTTTCGCGATACGCTTCGCTCGTCGGAAAGTGATTCCGAAATCTCGCGAAAACCCTCCTTAGCTCGCGGCTCTCAAGGTCCTGCCATTTTTGCAGCAATTTTTCAAGTTTAGTCAATGGGCCATGACTGGCACATACTTGTTTTGCAGTTCCAGCCGGCCAAAAGCAGTCCCAACTTTCCGAAAATTTCCGGCTTCGATCTTTTCTTTCGGTCACACAGCAGAACTCCCCGAAAGTCACTAAATTGCTATTTCCCTTCTGCTCATCCTGGAGAAGAAAATCAATCCCATCTGAAAGTGTATACTTTGCGAAGTCATAAAGGTTACTGATGCAAGCGACAGAAGATTGGTGGCTAAATCAACCACGAACTTTGCATAACTTTCAAACTTTCTCCACGTTTTTCCACGAATTTCAATCTCACACTTCACTGGACGAGCAAGAGTTGACAAATTTGTCAGAAAAACTCCCACATCAGCACAAGAAGAGGGAAATGAAGATATTCAGATTTCGAATTACTTTTCACCAGTAGGTAGGGAGGTAGGCTACGGCAATAGCTTTGTACCGTATTTTCTAAAGCTGTTTAACTCTTGGTCCGACGAAACGACTTTCAATCACAACAGTCTCAGAGGACATAGCTTGAAAATTCGTGGTGAGAAATTCCGAAAAGACTTTGGAAAATGTAGCTTCAAAAACCGGATAGTGGAATATTGGAATAATCTCCCCGAAAATGTCGTAAATGCTGAAAATATCAATCAGTTTAAAGCAGGCGTGGATCGTCACCTGGCTGAAATTCAATTTAGTGTACAAAGTGTATCGAGAAATTAACAGAGGCGAAAGCCTTTTTACTGCAGTTATATTATTATATTATTATTACAGAAAGGTTCCTTGATTATTCAATTACTGGAAGCAATTCGGGAGACCCTCTATACTCCCAAGATTTCTCGCGACTTTTTTTTTTAAATCCCGCGTAGCTTCTTTTTCATTTGTTCTTGCTTCAGATCGAACTAAAACAAGTGGCTTCCAGTTAGGCTGTATCTTTCATTTATTCATTAAGATTTTTAAAACAACACTTGCGAATTGTAGATTTAAATTATGCGGTGTTGGTTGTAATTTGGGAGCTCGAATTTTCTGACATGGGATTAAGCAGCTGTGCTTGACCTTTTCTTATTTGTAGCGTATTTATGATTTTTTGGCACTGCCCTTCGGCTAGTGGCCATATAGCGATCGCAATTTCTGTCGTTCCGTCGGTCTATCGGTCCGAGTTTTGCTTATTGGGTCACTTCCACATAAGCTAGAAGGATGAAACTTGGCACAGGATCAAGGACCTGACCATCTGGGGGGAGGGAGGGGGGAATCCGGAAACCCGAGGTAAGTATAACTTTCGAACGGGTGATCAGATCTTAATGAAATTTAATATCTGGAAGGACCTCGTGCATCAGACAACCCCACTTCCAATCCAGACCTGATCCGGTGACTTTCGGGGAAGCTGCAGAGGGGAACCGGAAATGTTGGGACTTAGAGTAAAGGGATGGGGATAAAACTTGGTGGGACGAACAAGCACAAGTCCTAGATACACCCTTGACATAACCGGGCCGGATTTGCGGACTGTGGGTGGGAGTTGGAGGGGGTCCGGAATTCTAGTGATCCCCAGTTCGATAATTCCCGATGTAACAGGACGATGAAACTTGGCAGGCATATCAGGGACCCCAACGACTGACTTGAGAATAGTCGTTTCTCCGATCCGATCATCGCGGTGGAAGTGGAGGGATCGGGAATCTAGTGACATGAATAAATTTTGAACGGGTTATCAGATCTGAATGAAACTTGGCAAGTAGAAAGACATCGTCTAGGATGTTCCATTTCAAGTCCGGACCAGATCCGACACTTGTGGGGGAAATTGGAGGGGGGACACAGGAAGTTCATTTTCCAGCTTGAGCCTGAAGAGGATCCTTGCCAAGAAGGGCCCAAATATAGCTCGAATAAAATATAGCTGACGTATCCGTTTTGCATTGTAAGATACGATTCGCAGTCAGCTAGGGATGAAGGAATATTTGGGCACAGGAAATCTCACTGAAACGGCGAGCGATCGTGATGGAACTTGGTGGGAAGAACAAGCATATACATTAATGACAGAGCCAGATCGTATCAGGGCTCTGTGGGGTGAGTCAGAGACCGAAGTATCGGTGATCGCGAGTTAGGATACTTCCAGATGTGCTAAGAACGATGAAACTTGGCAGGCATATTAGTGACACGATAAAATAGAGTTAAGGACCCCACAATGCCCTAGAAAAACTTCCGTTCCTGGATCCGACCATTTTTGAGAATTGACGAGTCCGGAAATTACTGACTTCAAGCCAGGCTTCACCTTCCAGATTCCCAGACGTCCGGGGTTTCCGCATAGTCAAGCCAACCCTTCCAGATTTTCATGATAATGATGGCAGCTAAATTTGCTGTTCTTCAACATTTCCTAGATGTCCCCTTTACATTTCAAATATCTCTTGCATCCCAGTCAAAACTGTCAATCACTTTCCCTTTTCTTCCCACATTTGCATTTTTGTAGTGTCTCTCGAACGGGTTGCCTCTATGGCACCTTCCAGACATCCGGAATCTGGGGTGTCCAACACCCCGGACTTCCAGACGTTTTTGGCCTGGCTTCAACTTCCAGATCCGTCTCGACGAAAACGGCTGTCTGGAATCCGGAAGAAAAATCTGGAAGGTGAAGCCTCACCTTTCCGTAGATTGCGATCGGGCGGTCCGATTTGAGTGAAACTTTATGGTTGACAAGATCTGCTGACGTACATATGCAACACAATGTGTCCGAACCATATGCGGCCATGGTTGGCAGAGTCGGACGGAAGGGCGGTCCGGAAACTTCGTGACATGCACGAAAACCAAACGAATGAGCCGATTGGGATACATGTTGAATAGTACCGAGTTTTATGCGGTCTAGATTCATTATTTGGCGTCCAGACCGGATCCGGAAATGGTAGGAGGATGAAGCGGAAACCGGAAGAAGACAAAATACATTCGCGCTCTCTTTGTTCGAAGGAACAATTACCTTAATTTGCTTTTGGACTGCTTTAGCAGAGGACAGCACGTTTTTAGTGCATCATTTGCTTAACTTAAAGCACTAATGGCAGGAATAGCGTTTTCTTAAAAAAAATATAATGACATAATTTTAAGTGAGAGACTTTTACCGTGACAAACCAACCAGAAGTAGAATTTGGTTCAGTTATGTTTTTCTAATTCCGTGACATGTATACGAACACATTAGACGACTTTACTTTCACTGTTCCTACAGCCACTTTCTACCATATCAAGATTAAATAAACCGACAATATAATGAAAAACATATTTACATCGACTGAAATCTTCGCTAATCATCAAAACTCAAGGCCTGTTTCCGCTTTAGCGCCTGGCCTAGCTCTTCGTCCCTACTAATAGACACGTTTGTTGGCGGGATCATTGCTGCGGCTACGTATCGCTGCTCTGAGTTGAGGAAGTTGAACGTTGTGCAGGCCTGATTGGTCGGTAGGATTTCGCAGTTGATTTTCTTGCTGCGAATGAACTCCAAAGTGGCTCGAGGGATCTGTGCAGCGCGGTCTCCAACCCCGATTACAATCAGGTCTGAAATTTAGCACAGTCAGTTTTCTTGGCATAATTACTATCATAGGCCGTACACACGATCGAGATTTCCCGTACGGATTTCCTGCACTTTTATCATCAGGTTAAAAAAATCTCAACTTTTCCGCATGGAATTGATGATAGTGCCGAAAATCCAGGCAGAGGCAGTTCGATCTCCAACCCCGATTACAATCAGGTCTGAAATTTATCACAGTCAGTTTTCTTTGCATAATTACAATCATAGTGCGAGCACACGATTAAGATTTCCCGTACGGATTTCCTGCACTTTTATCATCAAGTAGAAAAAATCTCAACTTTCCCGCACGGAGTTGATGATAGTGCCGAAAATCCTGGCAGAATGGCAGTTCGATCTCCAACCCTGATGACAATCAGGTCTTAAAGTCGGCACACTCAGTAATTTTTTACTATTAGCAAATCAAATCGTTTATTCATTAAGAATCTTACTCGCGTCGTGTGCTGACTAACTGATTCGAACGTCAACATATAAATACACATCAATATATATAAACAAAACAAAGGCAAGCGTAACTGCCGAGTCAACTGCTATTTCGCAATGCATCGAAATAAAAGAGAAAAAAAAAACACGAAAAAACAATAAACGGTCAAACATATGTGCTTAAAAAACAACATAAAATCATACGGGCTCTTTAATGGTGGATGAACCGTTAAACAGATTAGAAATCGAGGAACAAATCTGTTACTGTATCTTACGTGGGTGCATTGGAAAGGTTGCAGTTTTGGAACTGGGTTCGCAACTAGTCTTGCGAACCCACGATCAAGATTTCCCGTACGGATTTCCTGCACTTTTATCATCAAGTTAACAAAAAATATCAACTTTTCCGCACGGAATTGACGATAGTGCCGAAAATCCTGGCAGAGTGGCAGTGCGATCTCCAACCCCAATTTCGATCAGGTCTTAAAGTCGGCACAGTCATTATTTTTTTACTATTATGGTGCGAACATAGGATCTGGATTTCCCGGGAGGATTTCCTGCACTTTTATCATCAAGTTAACAAAAAATATCAACTTTTCCGTACGGAATTGAAGAGCTAAGCGACGAACTGACTAAAGAGCAGGAAAAAAAATTGCGCTCTTTCTCCCTGCGCTGTCAAAACTTTCACCAGATCACTCCCTATTGAGATACTCTGTTTGCAAAGGTAATAACTAGATTTTGGTATATCAATTTCCCAAACTTTAAAGGACCCATCGCACTATTTACTCTTCAACTTACAGTGTTTTAAAATATTTGAATAATTTAAAACTAAGCTGTGCTTTCAACAAATAACCAACGGTTTTGGCTGTTTTTAAAGCCTTTTCCGAGACACATTGTCTTGCAGCGAGAACAGGGAAACAATTTACATAACCAGTTTTTCTGATGGAAAAACTTCTCGCAGACAGCAAAACACGGCAAGTGAGAAAATCAGCGTGGTTTTGTTAGAGGGGTTAGAATGTACCGTACGAAATAGGGGTCTCCGGGTTTAACAAGAGATGTAAGCTCATATGGCACTTGCATGGGTCAAGATGATTTGATTGATCAAAAGTAAGTTTCGACTTTGCGGTTGAGATGCGCACTCTAAGGGAGCTGGAACTTCATTTGTAAGCAAAACCCTTGAGGCAAAACTGCTAATGGGCTGATGGGCATCACGAAAATGCATATATGGCTTAAAAGTATTTTTTTACTTTGCGGTCAAGATTGGTACTTTAAGAAATAATCGGATTTGGGAAGTAGCAATTTCTAAGCAAATGTTGTTGAGTCTCCAATATTCCAGCGAAGTTTCATCGTCCTAGCACATCTTGAAGTACCTTAACGCGCGATCACCGGAATCCCAGACCCCCCTCCCCCCTCCTCCAGCTCCACCCACAATAACCGGAGCCAATCCGGTTCTGTAAATGATCAATCCAGAGCATCTGTTTGTCATTCCCATGAAGTTCGATCCAGATCACACCAGTCTAAGCGGGTCAAGTATTTTCCGCCCTCCCCCCAATAATTGCCGGATTCGGTCCGGAAATGAAAAAGGTCACCAGAGGAAAATGTCCTATGTTTAATTATTAAATTTCACTCGAATCCGATCACCCGTTCCAAAGTTACGCATGACTCAATATTCCGGATTCCCCTCCCTCAACTCCCCCCCCCAAGATTATCATATCGAGGATTTTTTTTTATTCCAAGTCAGTTTGACCGGGTCCCTGATATGCGTTCCAAGTTTCGTCGTGAAAATCCCCCAAAAACAGAATTCCGGGAAACCCCCTCCTCCCCCCCCTCAAGTGTCCGGATCCAGTCAAATTATGTAAAAGATTCACATGGACCAAATGTTTGTTTTTCCCAGCAAGTTTCACTCCGATACCATCATTCTAACCGTTTCTCGAGATTTCCGGTCCACCCCCCCCCCCAGCTCCCCCGCGGTGCACGTAGCCGATCCGATTCAGCAAATGACTTACCTAGAGCATCTGTTTGTTCTTCCCACCAAGTTCCATCCCGATCCCTCCATTCTAAACGGGTCACGTATTCCCCCCCCCCAATAGTTGCCGGATCCGGTCCGGATATGAAAAGAAATCATCGGAGAAATGTCCTCTGTTCAATTCTTAAATTTCACTCGAATCCGATCACCCATTCCAAAATTACGCATGGCTGAAAATTTCGGATTCCCCTCCCTCCACTCCCCCCACCATTATCTGATCGACAAAGTTTTTATTTTGAAGTCAGTTTGATTGGGTCCCTGATATGCCTGCCAAGTATCATCGTGAAAATCCCCAAAACCACCATCACCGGAATTCCGGACCCCCCCCCCCCCCCCTAAGTGTCCGGATCCAGTACAATGGTCTAAAGGACTTATCTAGAGCAGATGCTTGTTCTTCCCAGCAAGTTTCACTCCGATCCTTCCATTCTAACCGTCTCTTGAAATTTCCGCCCCCCCCAACTCCCCCCCTGGGTACCGAATCCGGTCAAGACTTTAAACGGGACATTACAGATATATATTCTATTCAGTTATGAAGTTTCATTACAATCCGATCATCCGTTCGAAAGTTAAACACTTCTCAATTTCCCGGATTCACCTGCCCTCCCCCCCTTCCCAAATGGTCGGATCAGAAAACTGATTATTTATAAGTTTTTTTGTTCGGGTCTCTGATACGCCTGCCAAGTTTCATGGTCCTAGCACAACTGGAAGTACCCTAACTCGAAAAAGTGTGAAAAAATGTCCTAAATTTTCAAGTTTCCAGCGCCCCCACTTCCCCGCATATGGTCGGATCGGGAAAGTGATTATTTCCAGGTTAGTTTGGTCGGGTCCCTGATATTCCTGCCAAGTTTCATTGTCCTAGCTCATCTGGAAGTACCCTAACTCGAAAAAGTGTGACAAAATGCCCTAAATTTTCAAGTTTCGAGCGCCCGCACTCCCCCGCATATGGTCGGATCGGGAAACTGATTATTTCCAGGTTCGTTTGATCGGGTCCCTGATACTCCTGCCAAGTTTCATTGTCCTAGCTCATCTAGAAGTACCCTAACTCGGAAAAAAGTGACAAAATGCCCTAAATTTTCAAGTTTCCAGCGCCCCGCACTCCCCCGCATATGGTCGGATCGGGAAACTGATTATTTCCAGGTTAGTTTGGTCGGTTCCCTGATATGCCTGCCAAGTTTCATTGTCCTAGCACATCTGGAAGTACCCTAACTCGGTTAAGTGGGACAAAAAACTCGGACCGACCGACAGACGGAATTGTGATCGGTATATGGCACTTGAGCCAGAGGCTGCAAGTGCCATAAAAATATACGGAGCGATTACGGAAGTAGGTTGCATTTGTATTACAGGTAAGACAGGTCCTCTAAAAGTCGATTATGTCGACACTAGCAAAAAGCGAGTTACCACCTTAGTGCGCTTAGCTCTTTAATTGATGATCGTGCCATAAAAATATACGGAGCGATTACGGAAGTAGGTTGCATTAGTATTACAGGTAAGACAGGTCCTCTAAAAGTCGATTATGTCGACACTAGCAAAAAGCGAGTTACCACCTTAGTGCGCTTAGCTCTTTAATTGATGATCGTGCCGGAAATCCTGGCAGAAATTCCGTTACACGAGCATCCGACCCTGATCGTCTGTCAAGGGATTACTTCTTATATTCCACAGAACTTCATTTAAGGCTACAGCAGGGGCGTCACGACTAGGGGGGAGACGCCCCTCCCCCCCCCCCCGACTGTTGTCGGCGAGTCGAAAAAAATAGCCGAGTCGGCGCTTCGCGCCGCAATTTTTCGTAAAAACAGTCGATTTTTCGATTTTTGTCGATTTTTAATTGTCGATTTTTAAGGCACTTGAGCTTACTCAAGTGCCGCATAGCGATCGTAATGTCTGTCTGTCTGTCGTTCTATTCGCATTTTGCTAGTTTTGGCACTTCCACATGACCTAGGACGATAAAACTTAGCACGCTTATCAGGGACCCGACCGGATTAACTGGGAAATAATCACTTCCCCGATCCGACCATCAATAGGGGAGTGGCAAGGCGGGGAACTCGGAAATTAGTAACATTCATAACTCTGGAACGGATAATCGGACGTGCATTAAACTTGACAGGTATCACGAACGAGTGTCTTTGATGTTCATTGTCAAATTCGGATCGGATCCGATTACTGGGGAGGGGGACACCCGAAATCTTTTGAACCCTTTTTCTAGTTTGTGTCAAACCCCTACCCCTTTCTTCACACTAGTCTAACTCTGCGCGTGGATGAGTCATTCTTTCTTCACACTAGTATAGTTCTGCTCGTGGCTGAGTCATTCTTTGCTTAAATTCGTTCGATGAGAGCTAGAGCAATCGATGGTCGAAGGGGTTTGGAAAAATATGGCAAGTGTCAGCGGCTTCTCTTGCCAAACAAAACTACCAGGTATATGCATTTCTGAAACGCTAGATGGCCTCTATGCGATCTTACGCGCAGTTCTGACACGCCAGAACTCTTCCCTATTCGTTACAACCCACTTACTACGTATTCTTGCGAAGAAATACTGGTGTGGTGTACGTCTATTGTACGTCTATTTGTGTTTGATGGCAAAGCCCAAAGACAATAATAGTGGGAAAGACCGGTGACTTCGCTAAAATTGGGTCTCTGAAAATCGATCGGAACGCCGCCTAGCGTTTGGACTTTGTCCAGTCTCGAGCGGTAGATGATAATATAATCAAAGCAAGAGGGCGTGAGTAGGCAATGTCTGTCAACATGCGAATTTCGCCCTTTTCCAATTGAGCGCTCCTAGCGGATTAAAGTCCGATTGGGGACAGCACGGTGTTGACGGCGGAAACTTCTGACCAAAACAAGCGTTGAAACTCAAGCTGAACACAAGGACTGCTCAAGGACTGATTGAGAAACAGCTAAATAAGAGAAAATCAACCATTGATCAACCAATCCAGCATAAACCTGACGATTTGATATGAAGATGAGGCTGTGAATATTATTGTTAAAGAGGCTTTTTTCTAAATTTTGGTAAGAAGTTTTGCATTTGATTTTGTTATATTCTAGCCTAGGTTGACTCTGCAGACCCTTCTTAGGAAACAATACCTAGGCTCAGATGAACTGATTGCTATAATAAGCCGTGTCCGACATTTCATGCATAATTTTTTTGCAAAATCACAATAGATTACATCCCAAGTGTTGTCTGTTATGAAACTTGTACTTGTGACACTGCCATAGAAGAGTCTACTGTCTTACTTTGAGCTTATCCCACTCTAAGAAGGATCATTTACACAGGGGTTATTTTTCCCCTGAGACCAGAGGGGAAAGTGTTCGCATGGTACAGGGGTATTTTTGAAGGGAGAGTACTGTCATGTGGCAGTAGATTCCCAGGCTGTGTTGTAAAGCTCAGGATGTCTCTCTACAATGGACACAGACATGTGTCAATTTGGATAACTTGTTATATGGAGATAAAAGTTTGAAAAATTGAAAAACTGAATTCCCAGGGATTTGTTGCTGTTGGGAAAAATACCCGCGGAGTATTTGTAAATACCCTCCGTGTAAAAGTATCGTAATTAAAATATCCCAATTTTGGTGAGTTTGCAGGCTAGGCCAGCATTGCCAGGTTTGCCGATTTAAATCCACACTAGCAGACCTTGTTAGAGACTGGCATAAAAATGTCGCCATTATTAGGCTACGCCAAGTTTTGGTAAATATTCTTTGAGCATAAGTTGACCTTAAAACATATATTCAAAAATTGTATACAGCGGACATGTCAGCTACGATTCTTCATCAGCGATATTTTGGCACTTCTTGGCAAGAGTCTTCGTCAGGCTGGCAATCAAATGGGTCAATGTCTGGGATTGGCACAATCAGCCTGCAACACAATATTTTGACAAAAATAGAAAAACTCTTTCCAGCCTTGAAGGAAAGAAGCCAGGATCTGTGACCAGGGGCATCCCAAGGGGGGGGGGGGTCACATTCCGAGGGAATGTGATTGACAAAGTTCAAAAGAAGATGAAAGAAGACAAGTGCTAACTTTTTCCTACTAGGTTTTACAAGCATAGTGAGATTGCAGTCAATATGCATTATGTAAATCATGACCTACTTTAGTCATAATTTATTGCTCAATACTGTAATTAGCTACATGATTTTTTTTTCAGACCGTTCGGTTCAATGACTGACGACAGAGACAGAAGGGTCTGCTGCATTTCTGGCTGCTCATCCGTCAGTGGAGCTAGGAGTTTCGACTGTGAACTGCGATATTTCAGGTATTGTTTTTTTAAATTGAACTTACTTGTTAAATGACTTGTCGAACCTATAATGCCAATGCAGCCTACCGGTACTTCTGTAATCGCTCTGTCAGTTCTTATACAAGATGTCGTACTTATGATACTAACTCTTTTTACTTCAGCAGTATTTCCAACTGTTCTTGTTTCAATTTGTTCTGCACTCCATAAGCTTGTCCTATCTTCTCTATTTTTAATTATAGTGATTATCAACTTTGCCACCACTATTCACTTTATGCAACAGATCAGGCTTCCAAGAAGCTTATTGATCCGAAGATCGGCTATTCAAATTTTGCCAAGACCGTCATTCAAGCCAAAGGGACATGAAAAGATGCTTAAAAACAGCTGATGCCTTGTATTTTTTGCTGTAGCATAGCTAAGTTTGAGGTAGTGTTCAGAATATATTAGCAGAAACAGCATGTAGTATGAGGTGCCTTTAAACCCGGATTCCTGAGTTTCATGTGGCATTTTCTAAATCTCATAATATCAAGTCACTGATTCTCACACGATGTTTTTATTCTATGAAAATAATCCTTATTTATGAAAAGCTTAAAGGACCTGTCTTAGCTATAATAATAATGTAACCTACTTCCACAATCAGTCCATATATATCCAAACCCGGAAACCCTAATCTCGTTCGGTACATTCTAACCCCTCTAACACAACCATGCTTATTTTCTCACTTGCCGTGTTTTGCTACCTTCGATGTGTATCACGCTGTCGACGGTTGTCTGCGAGAAGTTTTTCCATCAGAAAAACCGGTTATGTAGATTGTTTCCCTGTTTTCGCTGTAAGTCAACGGGTCTCGGAAATGGCTTAAAACAGCCAAAACTGTGGGTTATTTGTTGGAAGCACAGCCTAGTTTTATAGTATTCAAATATTTTAAAATACTGTAGGTTGAAGAATAAATAGTGCGAGGGGTCGTTTAAGGAAAACCTGTTAATTAAATTTTTGCCTGGACACAGGCTTGAGATAGACAAAGCCTATGCCTGTTGATTGAAAGCAGATCTTGGTTATAAAATATTCAACTGCTTGAAAATACTGGAACATAAACAATGCGGTGGATGCTTTAAGTTAAACTATAACTGAATGAACACTAACCAAAGCTCTGGACCCCAGGTATCATTACCAGTCTCCTTACAACTTTTGAATTTCTGCAAGATAAGGCTAGTGGATAAGGTTACAGGCCTTTGTGTTATAAAAAACTTCACTCAAAATTTAGTTTTCTTGATTATTCCCTTTTCCTGTTACACCAAGGTAAAATCTCAGCACTAATTCTGTTATCTTTTCTAGATTTCCAGCAGACGATGCACAATGTTCACAGTGGGTGGCAGTAATCGGAAAGTCGACAGGGCAGATCATAGTGCCCCAGAAGAGCACAGTGATCTGCTCAAAACATTTCATACCTTCGCAACTTGGGAAGAAGAAGCTTTTGGCCAGTGCATGTCCATCAGTGTTTACTGAAAATCACATACTAAGAAATACCATGAGCTGCTGCTGTCCTGGTTGCCCGAGTGTTGGTGGAGCAAAAGATGTTAAGTTCCACCTGGTTCCAAGAATTACAGCTTTACGGTTCCAGTGGGCTGCTCTAATAGGACTGGCAAATATCCCTCACCCAAGTTATCTGTGCTCGCTCCACTTCGAACCTTATGCCTATACCGAGAAAGAAAATCTGAAACGTTCAGCAGTACCAACAAAACTGTTGCAGCCAGCTATGAATTCGACCAGCATGACAGTTCAAGTGCAGCATTCGAACAGTGCCGAAGGTTTGGCGTTGCTAGCTGACACAGCACTCTCCTCGGTTTTGGAAACACCGCCTGCGGCTGAAGGTTGTTCCGGAAGCAGACAACTTGCACCTGAAAGACTTAGTCCAATTCCGCCTGCACCTTTACCCCTACTAATCACAAGTACACCAAATAATCAGGACACGCCAAAATTCGCGTCCCAGGAACAGAATACACCAACTTCACATTTGTCTTACCGTGATACAGTGAGGTTGAATAGGTCACGGTTGGCATCAGTAGAAGTTGTCATAGATGGCGAAAATAACAGTCATGTTATTAGAAGGAACTATTTGAGCAAAGAAAGCGATACTGATGCCCTAGATACCACTTTTGAATCCCCCTCATTATCTGCCACGAAGAAGAAGTGTGGAGAACTGGAAAGAACTGTTATTAACTGTAAGCGTGAACTTCTTTTGAACAAGTTTAGTGTTTTGAAGTTTGTGAATGACGACAGAGGTATAAGACATCACACAGGCTTTCCAAGCTACGCCAGTTTCAAGTGTTTCTTCGATTTCCTGGGACCAGCAGTTCATGAACTGATGTACGTTGGCAGTCAGACGGACAGACCTGAAATACCTTATGAGCTCTTTAGGAAGCCAGGTAGGAGGAGAAAGCTACCACCTGTAGAGGAGTTTTATTTGACGATGGTCAGGCTGAGGCAGGGGACTGCAGAGGAATTTTTGGCTGGCCTTTATGGCATTTCAGTCAGCTCTGTGTCGAAAATTGTCAACACTTGGATTTTGTTCATCTATGACAGGCTGACTCAGATATCTTTTTGGCCGAGCTCTTCGTATATTGAAACGATAAGGCACAATTTGCCTGAGTACTTCAGAAAGTTCCCAAAGACAAAAGCAATTGTAGATTGTACAGAGTTTTTCATTGAAAAGCCAAGTGCTTCTGGTGCACAAAGAGAGACCTTCTCTACCTACAAGCACCACAACACTGCAAAAGCCCTGATAGCAATAGATCCGAAAGGAGTCGTCATCTTTGCTTCTGACATTTATTCAGGCAGAGTTTCTGATAAGAAACTAATTCGCCACTGTGGACTGCTAGACATGTTGGAAAAGGGGGACCAATTGATGGTAGACAAAGGATTCGACATCCAAAGTGATTGTGATTCACGTGGTGTACATCTTGTCATCCCTCCATTTAAGACAGGGAATAAGCAATTTTCAAAGGAGGACGTGCTGTATAGTAGAGACATATCATCGTGCAGAGTGCACTCAGAGAGAGCAATCAGGAGAATTAAGGAGTACAAAATTCTCAGTAACATTGTGCCTCTTTCTCTGAGTCCTATGCTTCCTCGCATAGTTAGAGTTTGTGCGTACTTGACGAACTTCACGGGTTCTATCTTTGATCAGCCGATTCATGCTGACGAACCCAGTGATTCAGACAGCGATTAGTGGTGGTGTTCTGCATCTTAGTTACATTTCTTACTATCACTACACTGTCAGAAGTTTCATAACAGATTGCGCATAACACTTTCAAGAATAACACCTTTTCACTTAGAAATAAAGTGTTATAACCAATTAAGTTTACACTATTTCGTGCCTAGATCTCCAACAACACCTTCAATTGGTAAAAATACTAACGGGAACGAAAGAAACATAACATATAACATCCCAAAGTGTTATCTGTTGAAACCGCGCATCCTGCTGTTGTTAAGTGAAAAGGTGTTATTCTTGAAAGTGTTATGCGCAATCTGTTATGAAACTTCTGACAGTGTAGCTTAGTATGTTACATTTATTCTTATCAGTATTTTTCGTGTTGTAACTATTCACTCATAAACAGTGTCTGTATGAACAATAGAATTTTGCCTGGGTTGTTTAAAAGTAAAATACTTGGAAGGTTTTACGAAATGTTTGAATCACAGGAGGTAAAAGGGCAAGACAAAATATATTCACTAGGTGGAAGTTCTAATTTTTTCCGGTAAATGTCGTAAGGATACTCTATCCCTAGAAAATTTTAATTTCACAGTCAGTGCATGTCAAAGCTTATGCAAGTTCGTCCATTGTTTCCTCCACAAGACGCGCTTCAGAGCGGCTCAGCGTGCCTCCTGTACTTATTGCTCTGCGATGAGCAACAGTAAGGACGGAACTAGGCGACTGTCAGCTTAGAGCTAGAGCAAGTACCTCCAGCTCGGCTCAGTTTTGTCGGGGTATGCATAGTCGCTGCATGGGACTAAAGACGGAGGTTCTATGTGATTATTTGTTCTGGGTGCGACCCAGCGGCAAACGTTATCATGATTTTTGCCGATACCGGAAACGGAACAAAAACACATAGTTTGTTCGGTCTTTAGTATATAGCTTGGCAACAGTACCTCGAAAACTGGCACTCCGGCGTTACGGAAACAGGAAAAATATGCCTCTGCCATTATTGTGCGTAAAGTTATAATAATGGTCGGGCTTTCAGTACCTGACATAAGTTTTGAGACATCCTGTTCCATGTCGCCGGAAAAAAAATGAAAATGGCCCAATACGGCTCACCGCTATACAATATTAGAATACGAAGACAACTAGTCTATTTGAATCCAAATCATAGACAAATTAGCAAGAATGACAAGATTAAGTTTGGTCACTGCAAAATAATCTCAACTGTACTGGTCTATATACAGACACATCGCCAGAAATATGCTGAACATGCAAAATGAGAAATAGACACTCTAAAAATACAACTAAAGCATAAAACAATTCAAAGCATATTTTCAAAGTGAGGTAAGAGGTGGTAGAAATAAGCTGCAGTAAGCTTCATGGACACTGGTTCGAAGAAGTCACAGTCCCTCTTGACCTTGATGACTTCAATGGACGACGGAGGAACAAAGACAACTAGGTCACACACCTGGATGTTGCATATACACAACAGACCCTGAATCTGGTAAAAGTAGTCATGTTGTTTCTTAAGCACTAGTTGATCGGTGGCGTGATCAGTCTCAAGGTAGAAATTCTTGTTTCTTGAGGCAAAATTACGAATGCTTCCACCTTTCTTGAAAAGTGTGAATGGGCATTTAATTTCAACCAAGGTTAATACACCGTCTTTCAATACCACCCTATCCGGACTACCTCCGAGGTAAGGGAACTTTGGCGAGACAACCAATCCCACACGAGATTCGGATAGTGAGACATTCCTCTCCTGCATTAAGGCAGAATATGCCACAAATGCCGACTCCTCATAGTGCATTCCATGCTGAACGGATGGTGCAGTAAAAAACTTTCGTTTTTGTTCGAACACTTTGGGTGTTGAGGTCAGGGATTTCTGTTTGCAAATACTACCAAACATAGATGCTGTGATGCGAAAAGCCCTGCACTCAAACCAGGCTTGGTTTTGGGACTGGTATCTTGTATTCACTTCAATTTGCTTTGCTGCCTTAAGTGATAGAGAGACTAGATCATCAAACACTTGTTTTTGCCGTTTATCCAGGTCTCTCACAAATGGCGCTGCAACATAGTAAAGGTCGAGGTCCAAGCCTTCGAACAAGGCCTGAATGACAGGAAAGTTCGATTCTTTCCTAACTGAACATGTTGGGAAGCCTGCACTTTCGAGCAAGTCTATAACTGGGAGTGCTAGTCCCTGCCTTTTCATGTTTTCACAATAAAGCCGGAGATCATTGCTTTTAAGCACTTTTGCATAGGCAGGGACAGGGTTGTGGCCAAGCACATTACTTCCCAACTGTGATTTTAAAGGTTTGTCAGGATCATGTTTTTTGAACTGAACTTCAGCAAAAAGAAGTGGGTCGTCGGATGTCGGCTTCCGCACGTGCCACATTTGGAGCCGAGAGGTACATGTTACATCACTAAACTTCAACTCACCCCTGCGGCAGAAGTCAGCCAACGTATACAAGAAGCCAACACAGTGTTTGCAATCACCATTGGCGCCACCTGGGCAGCTGCAGTAGGACCATTTATATTTAATACCTTGGCATCCGTCAGAAGTATCTTCATCTTTTGCAGACACTTTGAAGCACAAGCTGACCTGATAATCTGCACTTTTCATTTCTGCAGAAGCTACTGCTCTATAAAAAACCAAGGGAGGGCGTTCCTTATTCGACTCAATCACAGTAAACTTCCTCTCTTGGAACAAGGTCCATTCCCCTTTTCGATTTTTAGGTGTTGAGCTGACTTTTCCAATTATCTCATCAGGAATGTCTTCTAATACCACATGTGGATACCAGCCAGCCTGTGGTAGAATGTGGGTCCTGATTTTCTGCAATCCTAGAAAACAACATAAATACATTAGCCTACAGTAATAATACTCTGTAGTGAAGCTCAGTCTGCAGCCCACCTGGACACCAACATGTGTCCATTTGGATCACTTGTTATATGGACATAATCCAAATTATTGCTCAAAAATCCGATTTTGTTGTTGCTGACGTCGAAGCTGCTGACCCTGCGTCGAAGTTGCTGACCCTTCGACAAACAAATACCCGGTAAAAAGTTCGCAAAATTGAAGTCTAAAATATCTGGGGATTTGTTGCTGTTGCGGAGAAAAATACTTGCGGAGTACGAGTAAATACCCTCCGTGTAAACGTAGCTTAACAGGAGGGATATGAAAAGAGGAAACAAAAATCCCAGAGATTTTGCGGGGAGCCATACACACCCCAGTTCAGGATAGAAAATCGTGAACCTGAAAAACCTGAAACATATATTTGAATAATATAATTATAGACGACAGGTGAATCTCAAGGTAAACCTTCATCAGAAGAATAATTACTCTGCAGCCTTTGCCTTTAAATATGTATCGTAACTAATATTAATGACCAAGTTTATATATCAGACTATTTGGAAGACAAAAATTTTTAGCTGGGGGTGATCTTTGGTAAAGTCTAATTTTTATATTTTTTACTTATTCACAGTTGGCTTCAAGTCAAGGAAGTCTTATGAAATTTTGAGCATTAGTGGCTTGACATTCAAAGGCCTGAAATGGTACAGTGTTACTTATTTCAAATTCAGAGCATGATTAAAAAGTTTACAAAGTCTGTTGAAAACAAACAAACTTAGAAAACAAACACACTTCCCGAAAAGCAACCCAGACATTGGGGTGCTACTGGCTATAGATGCTACCTGTAATGTAAGTAGAAATAAAGTAACTAAATAACTAGAACCTGGAGACGTAAGCTTGATACCACATGATTAAAATAACGAAGCATAAGCTGAGCTGCTAGTTTAAATTTAGCATGTTATTTATGACCGTTGTAGCGTAGGCCTGTATATGCGTAGGCCTATTATGTGTATGCTCATAAGTTATATCCATGACTATATCGAACAAACTTAGAGTGAGCCATGATCAGTTTTTGGCGAATAAAAAGATTTATCTATCTATCATGTTTGCTTGTAATATTTTCATGCCAAGTAGATCAAAGGTTAGATACCCCACCTACATGTAGAGCATGTTCCATCCTACTTACTGCAACTTACTGTAGTTACTATGCATGACATAGCAGGTTAGATACCCCACCTACATGTAGAGCATGTTCCATCGTACTTACTGCAGTTACTATGCATGATGTAGCAAATTCTGGCTTTTTGCCATCAAGGCTGGAACAATTTTTCTATTTTCCAGCATAATATCATGCCACAGGCGAATCCAACCCAATCCAACCAATCACGTTACACAGATGCATAGGTACTGCACTTACTACGCTGGTAAAGCAAATAGTTCCTATTAGTTACTATTTTAAGAAGGTTGGAGCAGTCAGCGTAGTAACTTTTTATGAGGTTGGAACAAAAATAGTAACTAATAGTTACTATTGTGATTAGGGTGGAACATGCTCAAAGAGTCCCAGAAGAGTCATTTTTTAGGCATAGCCAACAAATATAAGACAGTAAATATTTGCTATAAGTAGTTTACACTAACCTTTGGCATTAGCAGAGGGCAGATTTTCAAGTGCAGCAGTGCAATCCTTGCAATACCATTCATCACAATACAGGGCCAAGTCTTCATCCATTTTCTGGACCTTGCACCCAAGTAGATGAGTTTCTGCGCATCTTGTGCATTCTAACTTCTGCTTACTGCAGTCTATTAAACAGTTACAACTGGACATTATTTTCTTTTACTAGGTTTCATCCAATCAATCCTTTGGTTTCAAAGCTTGTTTTGGTTGGGAGTTTACGCCGTCAACTCAGTGCTGTCCCCAATCGGACTTTAATCCGCTAGGAGCGCTCAATTGGAAAATCGCGAATTGATTCGAAATCGTGAATTCAACCTTTTTTTCCATAAAAAAGCGATAGATTCTTTTCCTACTTGTTTTTTATTCCAATTAAAGAGAAAATCTGAATGGAGAGAGGATGCTCATTATAAAACGGAACGAAAAAAATCAACAAAACGTGCTTTGATGATGATTCTGCGGAAAGCGATGGAAGAAAATGTCAACAGAGCGATTTTCTAACGAAAGAACATCCGCTAAACGGCGCTGATTGTTGTGACTCATGGGGCTTACGGGAGATTCCGGTCTTTCCCGCTTTTACTGTCTTTGGCAAAGCCTTGGTCCTGCGGTACAAGCCTGCGGTACTGCAGCCCTTTTCTGTTAAACTTTAAAGCAAGTAGCCTAGTGGTAAATCAATCATTGTAGAGAGATTGCGAATAATTGTGATATTGTCAAGCTGAAATACAGTGGAGTAGTAAATTCGACAAGATTGGCTTAGAAATCGCCACTTTCCAAATCCGACCATTCCTTAAAGTACCAATCATGACCGCAAACTAGAAAAATGCTTTAAGCAAAATATGCATTTTTATTATCCCCATGAGCCCATTACCATTTTTGCCTCAAAGGTTTTGCTTACAAATCAGGTTTTAGCTCCCTTAAAGTGCGCATCTTCACCGCAAGGTCGAAAAGTACTTTTTATGAAACGATACATCTCAACCCATGATCATTTGTGCCACAAGCGTTCTACTTTTGACCAAACGGTATATTTCAATGATCCCTAAGAACCTGCTATCGTTTTTGCCTCAAGGGTTTTGCTTACAGGTGCATTTCTAGCGCTTTTAAAGTCCGTATCATTACAGCCAAGTTCAACAATAAAATAACTTTTGGGATCCCAAAACGTAAGTGGCGGGATACCAATGACATCGCAAAAGTTGTCCGTCTGTCCGTCTGTGCGCACTATTACTCTCGAAGGGAATGAGATATTTTGATGAAACTTGGTTTGAGGATTCTTTGGGTCAAGAGTAAGGTCAAGTTCGTAGACGGGCTATGTAGCCCTACATTTAGGGGTGGGGGAGGGGGTCTAAATTAAGGGGCAAATGATATATTTTTAAATAGATAATGTCATAGTCGATTATGGGGAAGAATACATGTCGAACACGATGGTGAAAACAATTTTGTCATCGGAAAAGTAGTTCGCCCGGAATCCGGCCAAAACCGGAAAGTTTGTTAAAGTAAAAGTTTTATTTGAAGTTGATTAGATTGAGGGGTAAGAAGACATGCTTAAAACGATGGTGAAAACCGTTTTTTTGCCGGACAAGTAGTTAGCCCGGAATCCGGCCAAAACCGGAAAGTCTGTTAAAAGTAAAAGTTTTATTTGAAGTTGATTAGATGTTCGATTTAGGGGTAAGAAGGCATGCTGAACAGAATGGTGGAAACCATTTTCTCGCCGAACAAGTAGTTCGCCCGGAATCCGGCCAAAACCGAAAATTGTTAAAAGTTAGAGTGGCAGGCAGGGGCGTCACGACTGGGGGGGGGGGAGGGGGGGACGCCCCCCCCCCCCAATGCTGTCGGCCAGTCGGTAAAAAATAACCGAGTCGGCGCGAAGCGCCGCGATTTTTCGTCAAAACAGTTGATTTTTTTCATGAAAACAGTCGGTTTTTCTAAAAAATAGTTAGATTTTTCGTCAAAATAGACGGTTTTTCTGAAAATCAGTCGATTTTTTTTAAAACTGTCATTTTTTGTCGCTGAAAACAGTCGTTTTTTTCTGCAGAAACAGTCGGTAAAAATTACCAGCCAGTCGGTAAATGCCTCGTCCCCCCCCCCCCCTAAAACATTTTGGCTAGTGACGCCTCTGGTGGCAGGAAGTTTTCGTCAAGGCAGATATGACTTATCGGGGTAAACACACATGCTGATTCTATATCTGAACTTGGTTTTCTCAGATGCTTAATCTGTTTTTGAATTTTAATGGGAAAAATGTTCAAGGAGTCTACTTTTTACTTACTAGTTTATAATAAGATAATATTCGACTCTGTACTAAGTTCCCAAACATTTTGTCCATTCTTGCAAGTGCCATATGAGCTTTCAGCTCTTGTTTTTAAAACAGTCGGTTTCTCGTAAAAATAGTTTTTCATAAAAATGGTAGTTTTCTTAAAATCAGCCGATTTTTCGTCAACACAAGTCGTTTTTTCTCAATAATAGTCGTTTTTATCTGCAAAAGCAGTCGGTAAACATGAAATCAGTCGGTAAATACCTTGCCCCCCCCCCCAACAGGGGCGTCGCAAGTACATTTTTGGTGGGGGGTGCAGAGCCAAAATTTTGCCGAATCTTCCCCCCCCCCCCCTTGCGACGCCCCTGCGCCCCCAAACATTTTGGCTAGTAACGTCTCTGGGGAACAGTAGAGGTAAATATTCCTTGAGCCCAAACTTTGAAACATATATTCAAATAATGCATAAAACCAAAAACAAATGATAAAACGAATTTGTCAGCGACGATGCTTTAGCAGCGACATTTCGTCCCTTCTTGGCAAGGGTCCTCGTCAGGCTGTCAATCTTCAGCGTCAACGTCGGGAAGGAAACAAACCTGCAAGACATCAAACAAACCTGCATAAATGATTTATTGCAGGTTTGTTTCCTTCCCCGACGTTGGCGCAGAAGATTGCCAGCCTGACGGGGACCCTTGCCAAGAAGGGGCGAAATATCGCTGCTAAAGCATCGTAGCTGACACATCCGTTTTATTTGAACACATCCGTCATTATTTGAATATCCGATTTGACAGTGCAAAACGGGACGTCAGCGGAATTTTATTAGAGGTATTTCGGCCCTTCTTGGCAAGGGTCCTAGCTTCAGGCTTTTCCACAAATACATTTCCCAGCTTGAGCGTTTTAAGCCTGAAGAGGACCCTTGCCAAGCAGGGCCGAAATACAGCTCTAATGAAATTCAGCAGACGTATCCGTTCTGAACAAATATGATTCGCAGTCAGCTTAGGTTGAAGGAAAACTAAGATCCGCTAACAGGGCTGTATCCAGGGGGGGGGGGGGTCTTATCTCTACTGAGATAAGATTAATCCGAATTAGAGATAAGATTTCTTTTCAACGACGAGATTAATCCCAGTAGCAAATACTGCAAGACCTTTTTTTACAGTGTAGATCTCAGCAGACTATCCGATATTCGTGAGACCGACGTGACGTCATGAAAAAATTTGCAAAACTCGATTAAGCATATATTGCAGAATATGTATTTGGATCTGTACATATAGAGCCGAGCGGACAGGGAGGCGCCGGACGCGTTTACATTTGTAAACCGTTGTAGGGGCAATCAGTTAGGTTTTGGAATGAAAAATATCAAATTCTCATGTAACTAGACGCGACGTCCGATCCTCAAGTTGTACGCCCAAAATCAAGTTGTACGCCCACGTATTTACACCCCAGTTTATCAAAACCGAGCCTGAAGCCTGACAAACCTTTGATGACTCTGAGCGTGTTCCATCCTACTTACCGTAGTTACCACGTATGACGTCACAAATTCTGCCTTTTTGTCGTCAAGGCTGGAACGATTTTTCTATTTTCCAGCGGAATATCATGCCACGGGTGAATCCGACCAATCACGTGACAGAGATTCGTGGTTACTACGCTTACCACGCTCGCGAGCGTGGTAAGCAAATAGTTACTATTAGTTACTATTTCGAGAAGGCTGGAACGGTCAGCGTAGTAACTTTTCGTGAGGTTGGAACGGATTTAGTAACTAATAGTTACTATTGGTACGAGGGTGGAACACGCTCTTTAGGGACAATGCACATCCTGAATTGGCCATATTCCTGTTCAGCGCTTCCAAGGGGATTGGTTTCTGTTAATCCCCCTATGCCTCACCGTCAGCACTTGGATCAGACATGGTAAAATAGACCTACAGGTTAGCGAGTGGAAAACCTGTCATCTGTGTCCCAGGTAATGGAGGTTTTGCATGTGTTTCAGCAGCAGAAAGTGAAAGTGACCCACTACCCTGTGGATCCGACTTTTTACAATGTCTACGAGCCTCATAACCAACTCTTGTGTAGACATAGTAAAAAGTCTAATTGCATAGGGGAATGGGGCACTCTCACTTTCTGCTGCTGAAACATATGGAAAACCTCCATTACCTGGGACACGGATGACAGGTTTTTCAATCACTAACCTGTGGATCTACTTTACCTTGTCTGATCCAAGTGCTGATGGTGAGGCATAGGAGGATTAACAGAAACTAGCCCGCTTGGAAGCGCTGAACAGGAATATGGCGAATTGTGGAACTTTAGATCAGCCTCGACCAGTTTTGTGACAATTCAGTATAGTGTCTGTTGGACCAATCTAAATTCCTCGATTTAGTTCTGAGTCCTACCAGGATAATCCTGGTAGGTAATTAAGAGCAATCATTGCTCTTAATTATTTCAGATAAGGTAAAAGCTTGTAGTTGTCAAAACACAAATAGTTGTACAGTTTAGTATGACTGACTTTCCATTCAAAGAGTTTCAATTATATTACAATTTACTCTCCTTATCCGTTTGTCTCTTTCTTCCTTAAAGCCTCTTGCTGCCTCTCTCTTATAATGATGACGATAAAATTTTATTTACGCACTTAAAGGACCCCTCTTGCTTACTCTACTTTTAATGGCACTTGCATCCTCTGTCTCAAGTGCCATATACCGATCACAATTCCGTCTGTCGGTCGGTCCGAGTTTTTTGTCACACTTTTTCGAGTTAGGGTACTTCCAGATGTGCTAGGACAATGAAACTTGGCAGGCATATCAAGGACCCGACCAAACTAACCTGGAAATAATCAGTTTCCCGATCCAACCATATGCGGGGGAGTGGGGGCGCAGGAAACTTGAAAATTTAGGGCATTTTGTCACACTTTTTCGAGTTAGGGTACTTCCAGGTGAGCTAGGACAATGAAACTTGGCAGGAATATCAGGGACCTGACCAAAGTAACCTGGAAATAATAAGTTTCTTGATCCGACCATATGCGGGGGAGTGGGGCGCTGGAAACTTGAAAATTTAGGGCATTTTGTCACACTTTTTCGAGTTAGGGTACTTCCAGATCAGCTAGGACAATGAAACTTGGCAGGAATATCAGGGACCCGACCAAACTAACCTGGAAATAATAAGTTTCCCGATCCGACCATATGCGGGGGATTGGGGCGCTAGAAACTTGAAAATTTAGGGCATTTTGTCACACTTTTTCGAGTTAGGGTACTTCCAGTTGTGCTAGAACCATGAAACTTGGCAGGCATATCAGAGACTCGACCAAACAAACTTAGAAATAATCAGTTTTCCGATCGAACCATCTCGGGAGGGGGGGGGGGGGGGTTGGGCAGGGGAATCCGAGAAATTGAGAAGTGTGTAACTTTCGAACGGGTGATCGGATTGTAATGAAACTTCATAACTGAATGGAATATATATCTGTAATGTCCCGTTTAAAGTCTTGACCGGATTCGGTAGCCAGGGGGGAGTTGGGGGGGGGGGGGAGACCGGAAATTTCAAGAAACGGTTTGAATGGAGGGACTGAACAGAGGACATTTCTCCGATGATCTTTTTCATATCCGGACCGGATCCGGCAACTATTGGGGGGGGGGGGGGCGGAAAATACGTGACCCGTTTAGAATGGAGGGATCGGGATGGAACTTTGTGGGAAGAACAAACATATGCTCTAGGTAAGTCATTTACTGAATCGGATTGGCTACGGCCACCGTGGGGGAGCTGGGGGGGGGGGGGGTGGACCGGAAATCTCGAGAAACGTTTAGAATGATGGTATCGGAGTGAAACTTGCTGGGAAGAACAAACATCTGCTCTAGATAAGTCCTTTAGACCATTGTACTGGAGCCGGACACTTATGGGGGGGGGGGGGAGGGGGTTTCCCAGAATTCCGGTGGTGGTGGTTTTGGGGATTTTCACGATGAAACTTGGCAGGCATATCAGGGACCCGATCAAACTGACTTCAAAACAAAAATTTTGTCGATCTGATAATTGTGGGGGGAGTGGAGGGAGGGGAATCCGAAATTTTCAGTCATGCGTAATTTTGGAATGGGTGATCGGATTCGAGTGAAATTTAAGAATTGAACAGAGGACATTTCTCCGAAATCTCGAGAAACGTCGTAATTTTGGAATGGGTTATCGGATTCGAGTGAAATTTAAGAATTGAACAGAGGACATTTCTCCGAAATCTCGAGAAACGTTTAGAATGACGGTATCGGAGTGAAACTTGCTAGGAAGAACAAACAACTGATCCATATAAATCTTTTTCATAATTTGACTGGATTCGGACATTTGAGGGGGGGGGGGGGAGGAGGTTTCCCGGAATTCCGTTTTTTGGGGGATTTTCACGACGAAACTTGGAAGGCATATCAGGGACCCGGTCAAACGGACTTGGAATAAAAAAAAATCCTCGACATGCTAATCTTGGGGGGGGGGGAGTTGAGGAAGGGGAATCCGGAATATTGAGTCATGCGTAACTTTGGAACGGGTGATCGGATTCGAGTGGAATTTAATGATTAAACAGAGGACATTGTTCTCTGGTGATCTTTTTCATTTCCGGACCGAATCCGGCAATTATTGGGGGGATGGCGGAAAATACTTGATCCGCTTAGACTGGTGTGATCTGGATCGAACTTCGTGGGAATGACAAACAGATGCTCTGGATTAGTCATTAACAGAACCGAATTGGCTCCGGGTATTGTGGGTGGAGTTGGAGGAGGGGGGGGGGGGGTCTGGGATTCCAGTGATCGCGCGTTAAGGTACTTCTAGATGTGCTAGGATGATGAAACTTCGCTGGAATATTGGAGATTCAACAATATTTGCTTAGAAATTGCTACTTCCCAAATCCGATTATTCCTTAAAGTACCAATCTTGACCGCAAAGTAAAAAAAAATACTTTTAAGCAATATATGCATTTTCGTGATGCCCATCAGCCCATTAGCAGTTTTGAGTCAAGGGTTTTGCTTACAAATGAAGTTCCAGCTCCCTTAGAGTGCGCATCTCAACCGCAAGGTCGAAACTTACCTTTGATCAATCAAATCATCTTAACCCATGCAAGTGCCATATGAGCTTACAGCTCTTGTTATAATATACCTAGCTCCTATACAGAATTATAAGCTTCTGAAATCCCCACCGTCCTCCAGAGTCTCGTTTTGTGCCTATGAATTTTTAGCGCTTTTTTGGCCTTGCCGAGTTTTGCCCGTCACACGACGAAACTTTTGCCGGAATCTTCAACGTCCGCTGACAACTCTTTCACACATAAGGATCTCAGAAGCATCTGTTCATTACTTCTTTTATTTGCTTAGCTTTTCCGCTTTTTAACTACGGCGCGTTCAGTTTTCAAATGTTTTGCGCCCAGCCGCCGCGTCGGAGAGCAGGAAGGCTGGAGGAAATCGACAAGCGCTAACAAGAAAATCGCTAATTCCAGGTGGAAAGTATTGGTATATTCGAAAACGTTTTTTCCGATCCGTTTCATTGGGAAAAGATCATTTCTAGTAAGAGTTGTGCTTTAAGAAGAGGGAAATAGCGCAGTACAAGACAAAGAAAAGGAAAAAATACACTGAGCTTTCAATAATGTAGTAAATGCACAAGGTAACAAATAAACATTATTCAAATTCAAATTCAAATACTTTATTGACCTCCAAGATCGGAGAGTATAAAATGAAGTAAATACAAACAAATTGGCCCAAAGAATACTAGATATACTAGAAAATAAAATTATACACACGCGCTAACTATATTAACTCTTTAACCGCTAAATATACGTTATGAGTAAGAGAAGACATTTTCGACAGAAATATTGTTTCTTTTTTCGTATAATCTGGAGTGGATCTTTCAAATGGTAATAGCAGATGAAGTAGAATGGAATTTTGAAAGTCGACACAAAAATTTACCAAAATTAAAAAAGTAGTTTTAATATGCGCAATATTAGAATTAGAAAAATAAGGAAGCAAACTAGAAAATAAAAGGACTTGAGGTAGAGCAACCGTATTGAAGACGCGCGCAGACGATCTCCTAGTTAAATAATCTCGAACAGAAATAACACTACCGAACCTCGCTGAAACTCTCGACTGAACAGACTTCATCTCATCTCGTCAAAGGGAAACTGATGGCCCATGCGGAATTCTCAAGAACTCTCGGTTATACGATTATCAAATCCCCTCTTTTCGCCATTGTTTCGTTTTGTACCCACGGCTCTTTAGCGCTTTTTGGCCCTAGCCGAGTTTTAAAAGCCACAAAAAGCAAACTTCGCTGAAAGTTTCATGGTCCGTCAACAACTCTAACAGATAAGGCCAGGCGAAGCTTCAAAGTGTTATTTTTCACTTTGGAAGACATGGTAGCAGATCAGGTCTACCTTCGGTCTTGGACTTCTTAGCTTTGCTTGGTTCTCCCGATTTTGACCAAGGCGCGTTTAGTTTTCAAATATTTTGCGTCCAGCCGCCACATCTGAGAGTCGGGGAGCTGGATCGAGTCGACAACCGCTAACAAGAAAATCGCTAATTTCTCGTAGAAAATAATGGTATTTTTGAAAACGGTATTTCTGAGCCATTTCATCTCGAAAAGATCATTTCTAGTAAGAGTTATGCTTAAATAGTCACATGATGGAAACACACGCTGTGGGTGGTCACGTACAATTTTTAACACACTAAATGAAACAGCTTCTAATAATTTTTACCACAAGCCTAGCGGGATGAAAGTTTTACCACAGATATTCGCGGATAGCACGTATAATTCAGAAATTCTGCGCCTTGAACGTAAGGAAGTCCTTAAGGAAGTGGGTGTATTCACACTGTCGGGAGCTGGATAAAACTTAATACAAGGATGACCAAAGTTTCATTCTAATCGCTGTACCCGTTTGGTCCATGAGTATGTTACAAAAGTTACAGACCCCCCCCCCCCCAAGGGCGTCGCAAGTGCATAGGGGGGAGGGTGCAGAGCCAAAATTTTTACCTAATTTGTCAAAAACATTACCGAATCCTACAAAATTAAAATTCGAGTCATAGTTCGAAATCAAATCATAGATCAGTCCTTTTGTCTGCGAACAGTGCTCCACTCGACCTCTTCGAGTTTCGAGGTTCGTTGGTAACTGCCGAATCCTGGCAATTATACCGAATAAATTACCGAATCCCGGTTATTATACCGAATAAGTTTAGAACGATAGCCTATTCGGGATTCTGTATATCTACCGAATCCCGGTTATTATACCGAATTGTTTCGGTATCGAAAAACTCCGAATTGTATTCGTATTCGGTACAATTTCGTCGAAGGTGGAAAAAAGTCGGGATTCGTGGTAACTACCGAATCCTGAAAATTAAACCGAATAAATTACCGAATCCTGAAAATTATACCGAATAAATTACCGAATCCCAATCATGATACCAAATAATTTTGGACAGATAGCCTATTCGGGATTCTGTGTAACTACCGAAACCCCATAAATATACCAAATGGTTCTGGCATCGAAAAATCACCAAGTAATTTCAGTGAATTCAGTCACCGGACTACCCTACCCTACCTACCCTACTACCCTAACTAGTTTGAAAAGTTTGCATGTGGGCAACTCCATGAGATGGTCTACCGAGGGATAAATTTTCAAATAAAAGAGCTGGTGGAACATTTTTAGGTTTTTCTTACAGACCATACCCTGGGCTTTAAGAATCTGTTCCAAGTATCAAAATTGGAGCATCCTTTCTAATTTTTTCAGCTGTCCAAATCATAAGCGGACCAGTTTCAGGGATTGACACATTTTACGATCATTTTTGACGCTATGAGAACCTACCTGGGCATAACCCCTAATCCTCTTAATTTACCATACCCGCTAGTCCTGAACGAAATTGAGTTCATTCGAAGTCGCTATCCTTGACGGATGGGATTTTATCAGTGCTGCACGGTAAAAATCAAATTTTAATGTTACGTTTCTAACGAAAAAATGGCATGTCGTGACTGCCTGAGTCCAAGCAAGTTAAGAAAGTTTAAGAACGTGAGTAAATAGCAATTTTAGTGGTTTCTAGTAAACAAAGTTCTAGTTCTAGTAAACAAAAAACAAAAATTTAATTTCTCACCTGGAGCCAATAAAACACGTTACAAACGCAGCAAAATTTGCGTTACTGACGTAACACCCCACTGTTACGTCAGTAATGCTGAAAATGTCAGCAAATCTGGCAAGGTGTAAATCGTAGTATCGATCACCCTTACTAATGTAAAGTGCCCTTAATAAGCAAATATTACATATCAGTTGATTGGAGGATGGGGGTGGAGGGCTAGGCGCATACCCAGGGGAGTCACCTCTGGGGGGAGCCCCCTCCCCCCCCCCCATGTTTGTCGGCCAGTTGGTAAAAAATAGACGAGTCGGCGCGAAGCGCCGCGATTTTTCGTGACAACAGTCGATTTTTCTTCAAACAATCAGTTTTTCGCAAAAATAGTCGATTTTTCGTAAAAAACGTCAGCTTTTCTTAAAATTCTTCGATTTTTCGTAAAACAGTCGTTTTTTTCTTAAAAACAGTCGTTTTTTGCTTAAAAACAGTCATTTTTCCTTGAAAACAGTTTTTTTTTTCAGCAAAAACAGTTGGTCCAAATACCTTGCATCCCCCCTCCGAACATTTCGGCTAGTTATGCCTCTGGGCATATCAGTGATTTTTTTGGCATTGCAGAGAAATGAGTTGAAAAATTTCTGGATTACGAGAGGGAATATCTAGAGAGAATATATATTCAAACAATGCATAAAATCAATACGTCAGCTACGATGGTTCGGCAGCGATATTTTGGTCCTTCTTGGCAAGGGTCCTCGTCAGGCTGTCAAACTTCAGGACCAACGTTGGGGACGGATCAAGCCTGAACTCATAATCTGCGTATCCGTTTACACATTGTTTGAATACATGTTTCCCAGTCAGCAGGATAGGTCAGTAGGCCAGAACTAACTCAATTGTACTTCCCTACTCAGTACTTCCCTGGGATGATCCAAAGCTTAGAGAAAGAAGGTGTATATGTTAAATCGATGCAATGTGCGCCTTTTGTCGCAGGGCAGAGTAGATGGCGATGGCCCGGAAAGAGTGACATTATTTAATATCCGAGACGAAACATAGTCAAAAGGCTACCCCACCCCTGTCGGTGGTAATAGCATCCGTTCTTCAAGCAATTATGTAGAGTCCGATTTTTAAATCATCATTCACTTTTCTTTTACAAATAAAACCGTTTTGCTGAAGATTCTGGGGAGAATTCGTACGATTTGCGTTGGTGATGAAAATCTGTTGTGTCAGTAACAGAGGAAACAAAATCGTAGAAACGAAGCATGGGACTCAATCGTTCCGAATTTTCACCTAAACAGTCTTAAGACTGTTGTTAACTGCCGAAAAAAAAATCAGTTCGCCAGACCTTACAGATTCGCTAAAAATTGAGACTATGTACACACTACCAAAAAGTCACTACCGTTTTTTGTTACGTTGGAAACGCTTGGTTTTTGGAGCCGTGCACACAAACTGTTCAAAGCAAATCGCTGGAACACTTTACATAAGAAAGAAGAAGGCTTGACCTTTGATACAGAGTAAAAACGAGTCCTCCAAGTTGAGAAACGATGACGCTACAGCCTTTCTAAGCGTACAAAACGTTACGTAGGTAACGATGGACTTGCTCATGTGTAAATTCACTCACCGAACTCGTGATAACCTACCTTAACTAGTTTGAAAAGTTTGCATGTGTATGTGAGTAGCCGTAACGGAACATGGAAATTTGTATAAATAATGAAAACCGTTTTATATTTTATCGCGTTGTCTTCTGTCCTTGTTTGTCTACCCGGTGAAGAGGCTCGGGTTGATGATTTATGTGTGAAGGTATATTTAAACTGAGGATCTTAAAAAAAAATACAATCAGCAAGAGAACTTACCGAGCCTAGGTTCCAGCATGTAAAACGGCGCTAAGGACTCGGGAGTTATGTCTGCAGGTGTATTCACATTCCAGCTAAGAACAGACTTCGCAAAGACGGCCATCGGTCCAATAACGAACACTCCATTATTTAGCCGAAAACCAGTCTGAAAAAAGATGGCTGATAATGTAAAGCTTCTACCGAGAAAACAGACGAGCTTTGGATGAAACTGCAACTGAGTATTGCCTTTAGAACGAACCATTAGTCCAAGGTAAAGACAATAGAAGAAATGCCAACTACTGACGCCATACCAAATAACGATACCGACCTTACGAAAAGTATGTAAATTAACTCACAGTGCCATAAGAATCAACCATTAATCCAAGGTCAAATTCTTTATTCAGAATCGTAACCGTTGTCTTTTGCTCAACATCATATGAGGCAGACATTCGTCGTACGGCTGGCTTCAACTGCCAGACTGCCCTGGAACAGAAACAAAATATAATGAAAACAAAAAAATTACTACTCAGTTGAAAGTCAGTTATCCGATCCCCAAGTATCCAAACATAAAAACTTTGTAATTACCTATAGAAATTAATTTATAATACAAGCTGAAACTGATAATAGTACTAATTAACTCTCCAAAAGAGAGCACTGTCTGTAGTGGTCGGCAGAATTTTGTCATATGCTAGGAAGAATCTGGATTTACATGCAAAACGTCTATGCGACCGACTGTTTTTAAGAAAAAAACCTAACAATTTCATGAAAAATCGAATGATTTTAAGAAAACCGCGGCACTTTTTTTTTACCAACTGGCTGACAACATTGGGAATTGATTATCATTTTTTTTTCCTCGATCGCTCAGATAGCTGAGGGCCCCTTTGGAAATTCAAGCGGGGGGTACCGCCCCGAAGGTTTATTTTAAGGGTTTCAAGTGATATTTAGAATCTCCTTGCTAGCTTTCTGTTGTTGTAAAGGAAGGAGATTTTAAATCGGGAGTTTGGTTGTTGGTTTTTGGTTGTTTTTTTATAGGTGAGTGAAGGAATAAGTTTTAATGCTTTTTGTTGCTTTTTCATTGAAGAATTCTTTTTGCCACTGTAAGAGAGATTCTCTAAGGACGGTAGAGCATCTTGAAACAGGTAGTGCGTGAGTTAAAGTTTTTGTTTTTTGTTGGTTGTTTATTCCTGATCGAACCTATAAAATTTGACTGCTTGATCCGAAGAATAGGCTATTACATGTTTTGGGCTTTTGCTAGGTTGTAAAAATGTGAGTAGATTAATGGTAAAGAAGAAAAGATTTTTAATGGTTGTAAGGTATGGTAGGAAAAAAATATTGTAGATTTAGACTTTATGGAGGAAGTGTTTTTTGAAAGAGGGAGTGAGTTTTTAGGAGAATATTTAGTAGAAAAATGAAAAGTTTGAAAAGAGAACATATATAATCGCCGGACGGGGGAAAATAGCTAGGTAGCGCGAGCAAGGCCCCGGATGACAAACCCTCCCGGAAGGCCGCCCCTCCGCCCAGGAATTACAGCAGAACCATCCAAGAAGAATAGATACCGGCAATTGGTTTTATTTATAAAATGAAGCGACGAAATAAAAAGATGAAAAGATAAGAGTGATCACGGCACATCACCGAATTTATGCCCAATGAATTTACGCCTAACCCTCGATAAGCACGTACGCAGGAACTCCCGCTCGCAATCTGCGCCGCTATGACCACCCTTGGTACAAGACGGAACAGACTACTCAAAGGGAGCTAGGGCCGAGGCACGCCTTGGTTGATCAAGACCAATATGCCCACCCTTGGTACTAAAATGGCTTGAAAAACCGCAAGGCGCCCAGGACCCGTGCAAAGAAAGGCTTTGTCTAACTGATGTCACTTGCTGCTCCTACAAATCTGCCCACTATCCAAAAAAGAAAAACACTGAACCCAGATAACAAGAATCACAAAAGTTGTAGATCGAGAAAACACTATCGCCTTATTCAGAGAGACAGGAAAATAAACTAGAAATAAGAATTCATATGATTTTACTGACTTAGAAATTAATGCTTATTTTCATTGTGTAAGAATATTTCATATGTGAAAAGAGAATTACTTTACCAACTCAAAAACTGTTCACTTTGAAAGTGAAGACAAGTCTGCCGAAGGATTTTCCAAACGAAACGTATGAAAGCTGTTGTTGTTGTCGGTTTGAGGCAACGTTGGCCTATCTGTGTTTATAGCTATATTTTCACGAAGGCCTTGGCTATACCTAGCCTATGTGTTTACATTTTATAGCTTCAGGAGAACCTTCGCCACACTGGTCTAGACGGATGTTTATGCACTGTATGGTAGATACTACTTGTTGATAAAATACTGCAAGAAACGTATAGCTACTATTTCTGTCATTGATCTTAAATAATTAATAGACGTAGTTGGCTGATGTTTAGAATAAGTCTTTAATCGAAGATTACAGATAAATTTAGAGTTGATAAATTATAAAAAGATATTAAGTTTAAGACGAAAGTGTAAGTGACGTTGAAGTAGGGTAAACTGTTAGGTAGATTTTGTATTAACGTCACTAAGTTGGAGGTGGAGACGTAGCCACTTGTTTTAGTTTGATCTAACGCAAGAACAAATGAAAAAGAAGCTATGTGGGAATAAAAAACAAAAAAGAAGCACAAAATATAAGAGTAGGAAGGGAGAGGGTTAGTAAACACTCAGCCCCTTTTCCACATAGCCCCAGCTTGTTTATTTTGTAAGAGCTTGATCACACTCGGCTCATTTCTACGCAGAATTAGGCGCCGGAGTGGTCACACTAGATCCAAGAAAAGCCAGCTGTCTGAGTTGCTAAACTTAAAACAAAAAGAAAAGTTAAAGATACACCTAATTCTGAATGTTGTTGTTTCAAATTCAAGAGATCATTTAGAACGAAACAGCATTTCATTCACCGACTGGCTGGTAATTTTTACCCACTTTTTCTACAGAAAAAACGACTGTTTTCAGCAACAAAATGACATTTTTGAAAAAAATCGACTGATTTTCAGAAAAATTGACTATTTTGACGAAAAATCGACCATTTTTCAGAAAAAATGACTTTTTTGACGAAAAATCGAGGCGCTTCGCGCCATACATATTTTTTTACCGACTCGCCGGCAGCATCCTGGGGGCGCCCCCCCCTCCCCCCCCCCCAGTTGTGACGCCCCTGGGTGCAGTACTTATTTTTTGTTTATTTTTCCTAAACTGTATAACTCTTCAGCCATGCTGGATTTCAGACAAGTACATTTCCCGTATTCACCCCCCCTCCCTCCACCCAACCATTTCAAACCACCAGTGCATCACAGGGCCCAGGCAAGGCCCAGGAAGGGCCCCTGGATACCACCTCTGCCCCCCCCCTCCCCCTTACATGTCCTCTTAGGCCTTAGGTTTCAGCAAAATGATGCCCTTTGATTCACCTAGATTCCCTGGCCCTGGAATCCAGGCTGGATTCTGCCACCATTCAGCAGATTTCAAATACAAGACTTATAACTGGAATCCTCCCCTACGCATCCCATTACTCTGCTCAGCAACAAGGAATAAGCCAACTGCATAGGATGCAAAATAAAATGAAATAATTTTTTTTTTGAAAGAACTGTGACGCTGGGTTTCAGTTTATTTTACAGCTTAAGGCTAAGCTGGCAGGTTGACAAAAAATGGTTTTCCCAATAAAAAAAACTATTTCTATTTCCTTGTAAGTCACCTAAAGGCACGGGTTCCCGAGAGGATGAATCCTTTCATTTTTGAATGTAAGAATTCTGTAACTTTGTCACGTGTTTTGACTTTTAAATATTACGCGGCTTTTTGTTACCTCTTACTGCTTGTTGGTAATATATTTTCAAAAAGTATAGAACGTTGACATTTCTTGACTGTTCCCACTCAGTTCCTGTCTGCCTAAACCGTTTACAAACCCCTTTAGTTTGGTGGCGCATAGGGCTTACGCCTCGAGTATTTAGATCCTGGTCACACTGGGCTCAAAACTCTGTCTATTTGACAAACAACTGAAAACCCCGAGGGGACGTAGTGAGATTTGCTGGGCTTTGTAGCAGCTTGGGGATAATGAGCAGACTGCAATTAGGGGTCAATTAGGGTTCCTGCAACATAATGATATGGGCTGTTTTGCTCTAATTGATCTCCTGAATTTAAAACAACAACATTCAGAATTAGTTGTTAGAATTAGTGTTTTTCTTTTTTCTACTTTTGCAACCCAAAAAGCCAGGAAATGAGCCCAGTGTGACCAAGCTGTTAACCTGCTCAGCCAAAGACGTTGACATTCTGGTTCAAAAGAAGAGAGTCATCAGATCAGGTGCCTGTTGGCAACAGGTTGGAACGGACCGTTTCTTGGCATTATAATCCTTTCTTGAATCGGATTGGGGTTTCTGGCTATAGAGAGATTGCAGACTCAGTAATCAGTTAGCTGTATAATCACAGCTTATAAAAAAGTTTAATCAGAAATGAGAGCTTGGAGGCTTAAAACTTTCACTGCAAAACAAATCCTGCTTCCTAATGGTTGGTATCTGAAAAACACATCATAACAGACCAATGGCTATAGGATTTGAGACTCTGTTTTCGTGTTCAAACTTTGAAGCCTTCAAGCTCATATTCCCATGGAAACTGTTTTGTAAAAACGGAATTCTACGATTAAGGAATAGTCCAATTAACATTTCCAGCAAGTCCCTGGCTCAGAATGATGACCAAGCGCCAATAATTTAATGTCTAATTCGAAAGTCCTATATTTTCCCCCTTCCCCCTGATGATGGTGTAGAAATGTAATCTCTAGTGCAATCTCTATTGATTCTAAAGTTTCTCGTTTTGGTACAGACATACTTCTGTAAACTGAAGTTACTTTTCTTTGTGATTACAGGAATCATCGAAACATGAAAGTATAGAAGAGAGATGACGACCCATGTTGCCTTGAGAAAGGGCTTGTCATATGCTAAAAATAGCTGTAACTCAGTAATCAACTATAAGAGAATTGCCTGCAAACATTTCTGTACGTACAGACATACTTTTTCTGAGCCTCAGTCTGGATTTCACCCCAAGAGAGTACTTGTATTAACTAAGCTTTCACGGTATGAATTCGAAAAAGCAAAAGCTCCAGAGCTTAGTGAGTCAGAGTTAAAACAAGCACTTGTGCAAAGAGGTTCTGACTATGAAACACTCTTGTACCATCATCAGATACACAAGAAGCATGAAGAGGCTGTCCTTTCTGAGCTTGATAAATATAAGATAGAGGCCAAGGTTGTGAACAGATTTGGTTACAAAGATCAAGAGCTTGAAGATATGGATGCAGTCTTTACCACTGGTGGTGATGGCACTTTTCTTCTGGCTGCTGCAAGAATTCTTCATAATAGACTGCCAGTTATTGGAATAAATAGTGACCCTACTCGATCTGAAGGCTACCTCTGCCTACCAAAGAAATATTCTTCTAATATTGAAGCAGCCTTCAAACGTCTAGTCAAGGTAAGATAGGATACACAAATCCTAAATTTTTTGGGACAGTGCATTGAAATTTTTTTTCTTAAAAACAGTTTTTTCGGTAAAAAAGTTGGGCAAAAAGGACCAGCCAGTCGGTAAATACCTTGCCCCCCCCCAAAAAAAAATTTTTTTTGCTAGTAATGCCTCCGCCTGAGCTTACGCATTGGGGCTTGCCCTAACCTTGGTTCACTTTGCCCTAAAATTTAGGAAATATGAATGACTGGGCTAAGGTCATTTGTATTGGTTTTATCTTTTAAAAAAATCAGTCAAACCATTCATGGTCTTATCTAGGTCTGTCATTTCAACTTCTAGCGGAATTGTCGAAAATGCAAGGTACAATCAAGAATTGGTGTGTACACATCAAATAGGGTGAACGGAGAAGTCCTGCCACTTTTTATGTTTTCTTGTTGCTATGCTGTTAGTGTAGGACACAGCTGAGAGTGCCACTCAGCAAGCTGAAGTTGTTGCCTATATTTTGCATATCCTGGTTTCGTGTTAACTTGATTTGAGTGGATCCAGTACTGTATGCAAGTTGAATTTGTACCACTGTACTTCACAGACTGTCCGAGTTTCATCAGTTTTCTTCTGAATGCTTTTAATTAATGGACAAATGCTACCAAAGATGCATTTCAGTGTGCAGTCGATGGGATCTAAGCAGAATGTACTTGAGATAGTACTTTAAGGCTTCGATACCAAGTTGTTTTTATTATGTAGTAAGTACTCCAGGAAAGTTACTTAAGTAAAACCAAAGTACCATGATTTTGTACTTAACTAGTACTTGAAGACGTACAAGTACTTGACGTGCTTACCAACACTGTCGACAACCAAGGAAGTGGCCGAAAGAATCACATTGTAAACTAGCATTTTCTACCTTTAGGGAGATTTCCGGTGGATGAACCGTAAACGTATTCGCATCACTCTCAAGGGAGAACATATTTATGATCCACCGTCGGAGCTACACAATGAGCAGCTGAGCAGGCCTGAATACAGGTTTGTCTAGTGGCTTTAGAGTTTTAAATAGATACTCAGTAACGAAACGCCAGTCCAGTATGCTCTAATAATGATAATAATAATAATACAAAGCAAGAGAAAAGGCTTTCGCCTCTAAATAACTCTAAGAAACTTTGAGTAGTCGAACTGATCAGAGTTAAAAATCCCATCAACAATGCACTTGAAACTATTGATCGATTCAGTATTAACCGCATCTTCGGTAAGGGTGTTCCAAGGATCAGTAATTCTGTTGCCAAAACCCCACTTAAAAACGTCCTTGTGGAATCTTGATTTTGCAAGCTTGTACGCGTGCCCCCAATGATGACAGATAATGCTGAATCTTACTAAATCAGTCACTTCAAAATTGTCATAACTTCCATTGATTAATGAATGAATCGAAGAAGCTTACGAGCTCGTATCCTTGCCGGCCCCCAGTGATCAAAATATATTGTCACGAAGTATTTTTGAAATTAAAGAACCTGAACCTGGACCTGGCTGTTTCAGTCAGGTCTCCTCTAAAAAATCTGTATGCAATAGATGGAAGGCGCAACTTGGCTAATCTCACTTGGTAGGGAAGATCGCGCAGATCTGGGACGAACTTCGTAGCTCTCCGTTGAAGTTTTTCATAAGCCTCAATGTCACAATTGTAATATGGCCTCACTGTGGTATGGCCATATTCAACGATCGGGCGAACCATCGACGTGAAAAGAAGTGAGAACAAACCATCCTGCTTAAATGTAAAGTTTCTTCGAATTACACCGAGGATTCTATTACACTTTTTCATGGTAAGGTTGTAATGTTGAGAGAAACGCAGGTCCCCATCCATCAGGTCCCCTAGATCCCGTTGGGTCTTACATCCGGGTGGGACTGAACCGAAAAGCCTAATGTATTTATTCTTCCCCTACCCTCCTATCTTTCTTTCTCGTAATATTCCTTGTTTTCAAGGATCCGAAAACGTAGTACCGTACCCATGAGTTAACACAATTTGTCCATACGTCTGTCAGCAGTGGAACTATAGAAAGAGTTGAAGCATTTCCTTCGAACTTGGTGATAGGATCGAATATTTAGGAGTGGTAAAGGGTTTTCCAAGATGACTTGAATAAAAATCATTTATTAAAGCTAACGAGCCTGTCGATTTAGGAACAAGAAGGCATGCTATATTCATATCTGGACTTCATCCCTCGCCGGCAGCTCGCCCGACAAGTATCTAGGCCGAATCCCGGGAAAGAAAAGAAATTCATAGTTTCATTCTCCTGAGTCGATCAGAGTGTTAGAATGAGGGTCAAAAGACACACTCGACCAATGCTTTTACTTCATTTGCTGCCAGCCTGCTTTTTGGCCGAAATCCGGCGAAAATATCTAGTTTTCTCTGATAGTTTACCAATTTTTTGTGGGGTTCCGCAAGGTACCCTGTTGGGACCGCTCCTTTTCTTAGTTATGGTCAACGAGCTTGCTCTGTCTTTCGCAGATAGATGGAAATAAGTGGATGATCTGTCGCTCCTAGAAGTTTGCCGAAAGAACATAAAGAGCAGTGCAAAAGTCATCATTGACGACATCTGTGAGGAGGCTGTTGTGGATGACATTGTAGTCAACATGGACAAATCTGTCGTCCTAAATATAATTTTTTAAAAACTGAACCACAGTTTTTCCCATCCCTTCCTAAGTCCCAACAGGTTGACGATATCAAGTTGCTTGGAATACACATCACCCATGATCTAAAATGGAATAAGCAAGTTGATAGCATGCTTAAAAAAGGTAATATGGCAATCCGGTCACTTAAACTCCTGGCCCGTTATGGAGTACCCACTGACCATCTGTTGGTGATCTTTTTTACTTTTGTTCGTCCAACCCTGGAATACTGTTGTCAGGTTTGGCATTTCGGGTTGACCCGTGAACAGTCGGATCTACTCGAACGGGTGCAGTATAGATCCCTCCTTGTGGCATCGAAGTCCCCTAAAGTCCCATATCTCGAATTGTTGAAAAGATTTAATTTAGAATTGTTAGCACAGCGCCGAAAAAAGTTATGTTTCAGTTTTGGTCTAAAAACGTTGGAGAGCCCTGGTCTATGAGAAATTCTTCCCCCTGAGTACCTGCCTATTAGGCCAAGACCGGCACGAGCTGCTGCCCAGCGTGTTCCAAAGTTGCAGCCAGTACCCTATTCCCATGACCGATACAAAAAAAGTTTTGTTCCTTCGTTCACTGACCTTTTTAACGGGCATTCCGAAACACCTCCACAATTTAATCCTACTTCTGTTTGTTGTTATTGAATTGTAGATATAATAATTGTTGATCTTATCTAGTTTTTATAGATGTTTTGATTAGTTGACATGTTACGTATGATAAAAGGTTTTACTTAAAGTTTTATTATGATATATATTTACATTGACCAAATTAATAACATTAGTTATAGTTGTTGTTAATCGTTAAGTTATACATGACGGAAGAAATTCAGTTTTCGGCTTCGTCCTTGAGTGAATTTTTGAAAATAAATCGAACTGAACTGAACTGAAAAACTTAAGTTTGGTAGCCCCGAGTTTCGATAGTCGGGTAAACATACTGAATCGGTCGATCCTCTTAGTTTCCTGCTTGGTCGATATTACGCACGGAATCCATCGAATTCGCGTTCGTATTTTGATGAATTATATTTTAAAACGTGAATTGTATATATCCCCCCATATATCCCTTGGTTGATCTTTTTAACTGTACTGACATGTCCAGCACTATTTTTTCTTTGTAAAAGATATTTATGGATAAATAAACCGAATTTTGATTGTAAAACCGGAAATTCGGTAGGTCTCGTTTGTGTCTTTACTGGGTGCTTCGGGTCCTGATAAAAGTGTAAGAAGATGTTCAAAATCCAGCTTCGTTTTCTTACAAGTTGACAGTTCGGACGGTCCGTCGGAAACAGGAAATTTCAAAGTGTCTTTGTCTAATTGTTTGTTCCGGTATAGGGCCAAGAAGGCAGAATCAGCTTCGTTTTCCTACCGGATAAAATGGTAACGGATGAGGATCTGAAATAATCCGAAAGTTTTGGAAAAGAACAAAATCCCCTGATAGAACGTATAAGTTGGTGTTAATAACATGTTGAGTCAGAGCTGCTGCGAGTCCAGCAAATCCTAGTCCGAGACAACTCCGAGTCCTTGAAAAAGGCGTCTCGAGACGAGTCCAGAGTCCAAGTCCACCAGCTTTGCGTTGAGTCGGTATATTCTGTGATTTTCAACATGTATTCACAGTCTACGGGTAAACTGGGCTAGGTTAGGGATAAAAGTAACGTGTTTACGGGGTATCATTGTCTGGGTCAAGAAATTCAGCAATATTCTCCTTTTGGTCTTGAGGGAGGGCATTATTCAGTCCCGCCCTAGCTACATAAGTCCTTGGAGGGGATCTGCCAGGAGCCTACTTATATACTAGTTTCTTTGAATGGATGTTCATTCACTTCTTTCTAGGTTCATGGATTGTCTCCAGGAGCAATTTCCTGGTTCAGCAGTAGAAAGCCAAGAAGATGGAAGAGATGTCCGGGTGCTACCAGTCCTTTCCTTGAACGAGGTAGGGACCTTGAAATAAAAGTTGTTTTGGGATCCCAAAACGTAAGTGGAGGGATACCTATGACAGCGCAAAAGTTGTCCGTCTGTAAGCACGATAACTCTCGAAGGGAATGAGATATTTTGATGAAACTTGGTGTGAGGATTCGTTGGTCATCGGAAAAGTCAAGTTCGTAGATGGGCGTTGTAGCCCTACATTTAGGTGTGGGGGAGGGGGTTCAAATTAGAGGCAAACAAAATATTTTGAAACAGCTAATGTGATAGTTGATTATGGGGTAAGAAGACATGCTGAACACGATGGTGAACACGATGGTGAAACCATTTTGTCATCGGACAAGTAGTTCGCCCGGAATCCGGCCAAAACCGGAAAGTTTGTAAAAGTAAAAGTTTTATTTGAAGTTGATTAGATGTTTGATTTAGCGGTAGGAAGACATGCTGAACAAAAAGTGAAAACCATTTTCTCGACGGACACGTAGTTCGCCCGGAATCCGGCCAAAACCGGAAAGTTTGTTAAAAGTAACAGTTTTATTTGGAGTGGATTAGATGTTCGTTTTAGGGCAAGAAGACATGCTGAACACTTATGTGAAAAAAATTGTCTACCCGGACATGTAGTTCGCCCGGAATCCGGCCAAAACCGGAAAATTGTTAAGCGATAAAGTTTTATTTGTAGTTGATTAGATATCCGATTTAGGAGTAAGAAGAGATGCTGAATCCGTGTGAGAATCATTTTTTACCCGGACATATAGTTCGACCGGAATCCGGCTGGAGCCGGAAAATTTTTTATAAGTTAAATTTTTATTTGAAGTTGATTAGATGCTCATTATTGGGGAAAGAAGATACCCTGAGTTCGTTTTTAGCTTTATTTTTTCGCCGGACAAGTAGTACCGTAGTTCGGCCGAAACCGGGAAATTGGCAGAAGTGGCAGGTAGTTTTCGTCAAAACAGATATGACTTACAGGGGTAAACCTGGGGTAAACACACACGCTGAATCCATATCTGAACTTAGTTTTCTCAGATTATTAGCTATTTGGCCTTAATCTGTTTCTGAATTTTAATAGTAAAAATGTTCAATGAGTCTGGCGAAGACTGTATCTGGCGAAGACAAGACCAGTTGTCTGCATCAGATATTGAATTTTTGGGATCCCATGAAACCTTTAGTCTTGTTCACTTGCTTATTTAGTTTTTGTAAAGTTTAGGAAAAATACCAGGAAAATGATTCATACACATTTTTCTATATTTTTTTTAACTTTCCTTCCTCTGCCTCAGACAAGATCAGTTGACCCGCCAACAACATCTCTAGGAAGATGCCAGAGAAATGACCGGTGCACTCTTGCAGAATTCCATTCCTCCGGCCTACATAAGAGCATTTCGTATTCCACGAGAAGAGTTGGCTTCACTCAACCGCCAAACCCCTCAGCTTAAACCACTTTGAGCGTGTTCCACCCTACATACTGTAGTTACTACGCATGACGTCACAAATTTTGGCTTCTCGGCGTCAAGGATGGAACCATTTTTTCTATTTTCAGGAAAATATCATGCCACGGTTCAATCCGACCAATCACGTTAGCCTACAGATATTCGTAGTTACCACGCTTACTACGCTCCCGAGCATGGTAAGCAAATAATTACTATTTCGAGAAGGTTGAAACGGTCAGCATAGTAACTTTTCGCCAGGTTGGAAAGAAGATTTTAACTATCAGTTACTATTTTCGTTCCAGCCTCATGAAAAGTTTCTACGCTGACCGTTCCAGCCTTCTCGAAACAGTAACTAATAGTAACTATTTGCTTACCACGCTCGAGCGTGGTAACTACGAATCTCTTTCAGCTGATTGGTCCGGTTAGCCCACGTTTGCTGAAAATAGAAAATGTGTTCCAGCCTCGACGCCAAGAAGTCAGAATTCGTGACGTCATGCATAGTAGGCTAACTACAGTAAGTAGGGTGGAACACGCTCGTTGAGTTGCCTGCGGTTGGAAAAACAAAATCCATCATTTGAGCCACCGACGTCTGGCCACTTTTACTTGAATGAATGAATAACTTTATTGTAAATATCGTGAGGATAAATAAAACAATATATGTTACAAAAATAAAATGCCTGTCACTTGTTATAATTTTCCACAAAATATTGTCTGAATGACTGTCTGTATCTCGTCGACGCACCAGGGTTGCATGGTTCCAACTTGTTTTGGTGTCGGGTGTAGCGCTGGGATGATTTTCATGGCGGAAGGATGTCACGGGGCTTTGAGGACGATAGCAAGCCATGTCCAAAAGACATGACAACTCATGCCTGGGGGATTGAGCTGTGAGAGACACATATCGTATGGTGTATGGCTTTCCCCCAAGATTATTCGCAAGGCTCGTTTCTGGACAGAATCCAGCTTATTGCTTTGTTCATTGGTGAGGCCCGCATGCCACACGGCACATGCGTATTTCATTATCGGACACATATGGGCTGTGTAATAAGTTAGCTAGGCTTGCTCGCTTAAACCATGTCGACGCAATTTCGCCAAAGACCTCAGGAGAGGTACGGCTTGTCCTAGCATCTGGCGGATGTGGTCCCCCATGTCATTTTGTTGTTGAAGGTGACCCCCAGAATTTTCATCTTTTGTGTAGCTGGGATCCCTACATCCGGTATCTCAGGTATATTTTGTTTCAGGAACGATGCCCTCATAATAGCAGACTTCTATTAACTTCTACTTAAACCTGCCATTAGTTTTGCCATCGGGATCAAACAGTTCGACAATTTTTACCACAATCCGACAGTTCTGCTGATAAATCGCGCACTGATGCCATGCATAACTTGTTAATCAGCAATGAAGCGCAGTTCCTCTACCCAGTCTGCATTCTAGGACCACCACTAACTTCGAATTTCTGTTTCTGTTCGCTGTGGTACTGCTGCTTTCCCTCCAACGGCAGCTAGCAGGTCCGGTTTTTAGCTCGTCGCCTCTAATCCCAATGGGCTCGTCCGCAGCGCTGCCAGGCAAGACTCATCCTAGCTCACCAGCGCTAAACAACGAAGATTTTAAGGACCCCTCGCACTATTTACTCTTCAACTTACAGTATTTTAAGATATTCGAATACTTTAAACTGGGCTGTTCTGGCAATAAATAACCCACCGTTTTGGCTGTTTTAAGCCTTTTCCGAGACCCGTTGACTTGTAGCGAAAACAGGGAAAAAATTTACAAAACCGTTTTTCTGATGGAAAAACTTCTCGCAGACAACCGTCGACAGCGTGATACACATCGAAGGTAGCAAAACACGGCAAGCGAGACAATCAGCGTGAGGGGTTAGAAGGTACCGTACGAAATTGGGGTCTCAGGGTTTAGAAATATATGGGGTGACTATGGAAGTAGGTTGCGTTAGTATTATAGGTAAGACAGGTCCTTTAAGTTTTTTATACCTCAACGTCTAGCCAGATCCGCCGACTCAAGGCTCCCCCTAATAATCGGCCATTTTCGAGCCCTTTCGTCCAAAAGTTCGAACACACCATCGGTGTAACCCGTCGGATTTTCTCCACTTCCATCATCAAGTTGGAGAAATCTTTAACTTTTCGGTGTGAAATTGATAACGTTTTCGAAAATTTGGGCAGGAATTTTAGTCCGCGATCACCCAACCCTGATCGTTTGTTTAAGTCATCGATGTTTAATGTATGATCTCATCAGCTGCGTACGTTGCGTTTTTCAGCTACACAGTATACTCTGCAGTATTTTGCATTCTAGCGTTTGAAGAGCTGAAAGAGCGTTGACAGCTGAAAGAAATGTTTTCCAGGTCTACATTGGCGAAAAGCTGTCTGCGCGGGTATCCTACTACGAACTTTCGGTAGATGGCAGTGAACGAGTTAAAACCAAGAGCTCTGGCCTTTGTATCAGCACTGGAACTGGGTCGACCTCCTGGCAGTTCAACATTAACAAGCTCACGCATCAGTCTGTATCAAATCTGTTGGGTGCAATAAGGCAGGAAACCGGATTGCCAATCGACCATAAGGACGAGGGATTGGTCAACCGAGTCACAAACCGATTCAACAGTAGCCTAATATTCAGCCCTGGTAAGTATTGATCTTGAATGCTTTAAATCACAACTCTTACTAGAAATAATCTTTTCCCATGAAACGAATCAGAAAAAATACCATTACTTTCTATCTGAAATTAGCGATTTTCTTGTTAGAGCTTGTGGACTCTATCTAGCCCTCCTGCTCTGCGACACGGCGGCTGGGCGCAAAACGTTTGAAACTGAACGTGCCGTGGTTAAAAAGTTGGAAGACTAAGCAAATAAAAGAAGTCAAAAGCAGAAGATTCTCGTATCCTTATATGTGAAAGAGTCGTCAGCGGACATTGAAGATTCTGGGAAACTTTGCGTTGTGTGCAGGGCAAAACTCGGCACATCCGAAAAATCGCTAAAAGTTCGTAGGCACAGAACGAAACAATGGAGAAAGGTGGGGATTTTAGAAGCTTGTGATTGTACAAGAGAGCTAGGTGTATTATAAAAGGCAGAATAAGTAAGAGGGGTCCTTTAAGGACATTTACGATTCAGTTAACAGTTTTACTTAAGCGGCGTTCGATTCTAGTCCTTCTTGTTTCGGTCTTGTGTTCTTGTTACTGTCTTGTCACGGTTTAAAGCCGTTTTATTTAGCCTTGTCAGGTGAACGACTCGACGGTCAAGCATCAGAAATAAAACGCAGTCGAGAAATCTACCCGAGACAGGACCGAATCGTGCTCCGAGATCATGTCATCGATCACGGCGGCCTGTCTGACAGGGAACTGGCAATTGCCAGCTGACAAAACGAATAAAACGGCATTAGGCGGACAAGGCAGTTAAATAAAACGGTATTTGGCTGACAGGACCGAGACAAGGGTAAATCGAACGCGGCTTTACTTGCTATCCAGTTTATCTTACAGATTTCTACGAGGTGATTTGATCGAAACTTTTAAAATTTGCCATAGTTATTTATGATAATATAAGGCCTGATGATGTCCTCACTTTCAATCACAACGGTCTGAGAGGACACAAATTGAAACTGAGTGGTAAGACATTCCGAAAAGACATTGGAAAACGGAGCTTTAGAAACTGAATAGTAGAATATTGGAATAATCTCCCAGAAAGTGTGGTAAATGCCGAAAATATCAACCAATTCAAAGCAGGTGTCGACTACCAAATACGACTGAAATTCAGTTTAGTGTTTAAAGTGTCCCGAGAAAATTATAGAGGAAAAGGCCCTATTATTGCAATTATATTATTATTTTTATTCAGACTATTTGTGACCGGTGAGCCTCCTTATCCGATGAGACTAAACAGATAATGGGACTAAAAACAGATGAGACTAAACAGATAAATAAAATATTTTTGAGTGTTTTGTGATTATTTTATATTTCTTTGTCCTTTTTACTGCACTTACGCCATTGGGCAGTGCGTCATAAATCCTTCATTCATTCAGATGTCAGCTGAGATTTGTTCCAGCAATATTTCTGCCCTCCCTGTTAACGGTCCTCTTTGGGCTAGAAACACGAACCTACAATCTCGTGTAATAGAACTTGATTCCTTGCTCGAAAGTCGCAACAACATTTACCAGCTTTACTTACTTGCTCTCTCTCAGTTCTGGTACGGCTTCGGATCAAATTTGATCATTTCGCCTCTTCGCGGCGGTCACTTCTGACCATGTAAAGAGTTAGTGAGACGCGTTTTCGCGTGGATGGCTCCTTAGGATGTTACCAGAGGCGTTGACATCCAAAATGTTTGGGGGGAACGGTATTTACCGACTGGCTGGTCATTTTTACTGACTGTTGATGCAGAAAGAATGAAGAAGCTTTAAGAAAGAAAACGACAGTTTTTACGAAAAATCGACTGATTTTCGGAAAAAACGACTGTTTTTAAGAACAAACTTACCGTTTTGATAAAAAATCGACTGATTTTCCGAAAACCGACTGTTTTTATGAAAGAAATCGAAGGTTTTTACGAAAAACCGCGTCGCTTCGGTTATTTTCTGCCGACTGGCCGACAACATTCGGGGGGGGGGAGGCGGGCGTCCCCCCTCCCCCCCATACGTGACGCACCTGGATGTTACGTCCCTCGTCATGATGGGTGTTTTCCCGTGGATCGCATCTAGCTTAATGGCCATTTTAGCTAGACGGGTGACGTTACCATCCAGGTGGATGCGTGTCGCGCCTTCAGCCACGTTCCTCGAGGTCTGTTGAACGGGCGAAGGGAGATCGCACCTTACTCTGTCTCAACCCGTAATCGTGTGGATGGCCTCATCCAGTGACATTTTCGCGTCGATGGTATCTTCTGTCAAGCTCAACAGCTATTCACGCCGAAATGTCCACTGGGTGGCATCAGCCATTGACATTTTCAAAAACGTCCCGTGACTTTCATTTGTTCATTGTTCAGCGTTCCTCAAGTTCGTTGTTTAACAATACTCTTGATGACTACCTCTCCTTGCCGATGCAAAATCGCCGGGCTAGAGAGTCAGAAGCGGTATCACCTCGGGTATCACATCTGCCCCAGAAGATCGCCGGGATTGTTTGACACAGGATTTGAGTTGTTGAGTTTGAGTCGTTAGTGAGATGTTTTGGACTTAGTCATATCGAGAAAAGGAACATACAGACAGTCATGGTAGTAGCTTGTATTCCTTTAAAAGTCAACTTGAGGTCAGGCTAGGGTGTTCGCATCCCTACCTGTTCCAAATTCAGGCAAAATCCAGCAAATTGTATCAAGAACAAATAAGCCAATAGAACATCCGTCTTTGGTCCCATGCACCGACTATGGGCACCCCGACAGAACTGAGTAGAGCTAGAGCTACTTGCTGAGATCCGAGTTGACGCCCGTCTACTTCCCTCATAGCCGCTGCGCATTGAGAGGAAAAGACCGTAGCAGGCGTGTATGACTGAAGTGGAGGGATACCTATGACTTGTCAAAAGTTGTCCGTCTGTCCATCCGTCTGTCAGCACGATAACTCTCGAAGGGAATGAGATAATTTGATGAGACTTGGTGTGAGGATTCTTCGTGTCAAGGGAAAGGTCGAGTTCGTAGATGGGCCCCATAGCTGTATATTTGGGGGAGGGAGAGGGGTTTCAGATTAAGGGGCGGAAAGAAATATTTTTTAAAAGTTAATGAGATAGTCGGTTTTGGGATAAGGAGACATGCCAAATCCGAATATAAAAGTTATTTTCTCGCTGGACAAGTAGTTCACTCGGAATCCGGCAGAAACCGGAAAATTTGTCAAAAATAAAAGTCTAATCTGAAGTTAATTAGAGGTTCAATTTAAAAATAGGGAGACATGCTGAATCCGAAAATGAAAATCATTTTCTCGCCGGACAAGTAGATCGCACGGAATCTGGCCAAAACCGGAAAATTTGTTAAAAGTAAAAGTTTTATTTGAATTTCATTAGGTGATCGTTTACGGGTAAGAAAACATGCTGAATTCATGTGCGACAATGATTCTCTACCCAGACACACAGCTCGCCACGAATCCGGCTGAAATCGGAAAATTTGTTGAAAGTTGAAGTTTATCTGAAGTTGATTAGAGGTTCGACATAGGGGTAAGGAAATACGCTGAATCTGTTTTTAAACTTCAGTTTTTGCAAGACAAGAAGTTCGCCCGGAATCCGGCCGAAACCGGAAATTTGGCAGAAGTAAAGCAGGAACTTTTGTCAAAGTACGCAGGCTATAGGGGTAAACACATGCTGAATCCAGATTTGAACTTGGTCTTCTCAGATGACTACCGCTTACCTTAATCTGTTTCTAAATTTTATTAGTGAAGTGTTCAGGGAGTCTGGAGAAGACCTTATCTGTACAAGACCCAATTGTCTGGATCAAATATTACATTTTTGGGATCCCATCGAAACCTTTGGTCTTGTTCCTCACGGGTGCTCGGCCCTTTTCCTGTTGCGCCTGTTTGGTCTCACCGGTGAGAACTGGTCATTCTGAATACTCTTGTGTCTCTCCCTGCCGATGCAGAATCTCCGGGAATCTGCGGACGAAAGCAGGAAGCGGTGTCACAGCTGCTCCCAAAGATCGCCGTGATTGTTTGACACAGGATTTGAGTCGTTGAGTCTGAGTCGTTACAGACACGTTTACTCCTTCTTCCTGAGGATCGCTGGCGTGTTCATATAGAGTTTTACTAAAAACGGGTTGCAAGATCAGGGAGCAGTCACCGGAAACCGCGTTATAAGCAGCACTGTGAGCAGTCACCGGACAACGAACGCAGATAGAGATCGGGAGACGGATGTTCTTTTGCTTGTCTGTTCTTGATACTCTATATTACTAAGTCCAAAACACGCCAGTGATCCTCAGGAAGAACGAGAAAACGCCTCACTAACGACTCAAACACAACAACTCAAATCCTGTGTCAGTCAATCACGGCCATCGCCGAGGACAGCTGTGATGCCGCTTCCTGTTCTTCCGCTAGGTACACGGCGATTTTGCATCGGCAAGGGGAATTAGTCATCACGAGTTTTAGGCTATATGCACTTCTCGACGTTATTGGTAAGATGTTAGCACTAACCAAGCTTCTTTATCATTCAAGAGTTATCGATGATGGCCTACACAATCAGAGATGGTTTATCAGTTGGGACACTGCCGACGCCTGGGGATATGAAGCCACGGGGATTTGCCAGTAGGGTGGAAGTCAAGTCGAGATGCTTCGATGCAGCTCTCGTAATAGACGGCGGTCTCTCTTTTACGTTTAATGACGGGACTTATGCAGTCTTAGAAATGTTTGATCAAGATGCTCTAAAAACTGTGGTTTTAGACTAGGCAACATGTTTTAGTACCTCTCACCCCTGTGATAAGCTTTTTAGATTTTTTTGTGTAAATTTTATAAGGCGTATTCTCGCCGTTCCCCGAGGACTCCTCGGGAAATCGAACGCGAGAATAGAAGGAGTTACTCCTCGCGGACTCCACCTAGGACGGGGAATGCTTCTAAAACGGATTTTGTTCGAAAAAAAAATATGCATTTGACGAAATTAGTCTGGATCCACTTTATTTTTGGTTCTGTTTACTCTGATTCTTTTTAATTAATTTTGCATTGCACCAACATCGGCAAAAATTGATTCCCCTGCGAATCTGAAAGGGAGTCCTTTTTGATGATGGTGATGATAGTCGGAGCATTCCCCGTCCGTGGGAACTCGCGAGAATACGGGAGTGAGTCCCCGGGACAAACAAAAACGCGGGCACTCCTCAAGTGGAGTCCTCGGGGAACGGAGAGAATACGCCTATAGTAGGGAATTTGGTGATCTGATGGTTCAGGTGTAGGTATTAACCGAGAGTGAGAGTTTGCCGTTTGTCTGAATGTCAGTAAAGATGGATTGTGGAATGACGGAACCAAGTTACCATGGTTTTAACGTAAATTACTGTACCTAAATCACATGCAGGGTATTGTCAATTGCTCTGTCCTTTATATGTAAGTTGCCAATAAATGCAGAAAGTTAGGAAGTGATTTTGTCTAGAGACAGATTTCGGACGAGTGTAAAGTTGAATTCCAAAGAAGTTATGATAGATACTGGCTCCTTTTAATGGCACTTGCAGCTTTGCTCAAGTGCAATATACCAATCACTTTAAGGTCTGTCTGTCGGCCTGTCAGGCCAGGACGTGCTAGGACGATGAAACTTGGCAGGCATATCAGCGACCCGACCAAAATAACTTGGAAATAGTCACTTCCCCGATCCGACCACCGTGGGGGAATGGAGGGAGGGGGAATCAGGAATATTGACGTATTTTTAACTTTTGAACGGGGGATCGGAAATTAATGAAATTTGGTATTTGGAAAGACCTCCTGTCTCAGATGTTACACTTCAGGTCCGGAATTGATCCGGTGACTTTAGGGTGAGTGGAGGGGGGAACCAGAAATCGTGTAACATGTTCAGAGTGGACGGATTGGGATGAAACTTGGTGGAAAGAACAAGCACAAGCCCCAGATACGTAGCTGACAAGACCGGACCGATCTTGCTTTATCAAGAAAAAGCATGCCCTGTAATTTAGCGTTTGAAGTCTGACCAGCTGAACAATTTATGATCAGGCTGAATCGATTTTTCTTGGTCCTGAATAATGTTGGATGGTTTTAGAATTGTTCAGAAAAGGTACAGTAGTGTTAAAACACTGACAGAAGTTTCATAATGCATAACACAAGGATGCGCGGTTTCAAAAGACAACACTGGGGATATTAAAGGTTAACTTCAGACATCGAGGTTGATATCGGAAAATAACACCGAGACGGCCATTGAAAATAACCTATCCGAGCCGAAGGCGAGGTAGGTTATGAAAAATATCTACCGAGCCGAAGTTGATATTTTTAAATGGCCGTCGATGTTTTATTCGGATATGAACCGAGATGGAGGTATGTTAACTGTTATAACTTTTTCGAACAGAATATTTTTATAGGTAGGACTTATTCTTCCTTTGTTGTACTTATTTGCTACTTTTGTAGGGAATTTCTGTTTAGTGAAATGGTAACTTTAGCCTACTACAGAAATGCGAAAATGACTACTGTTGTGACTCTTGTATTTCAGTTTATAACAATCCAATCCTTATCCAGCACCATCTTTTTAATTTGTGGCGAAGCACATGCCATCTAGCGGAGGGCTCGATGGATAGAATTAATCAAGGCGTGCTCTTAGAGAGATAGAATTAATTAACCTTAAACTGGTGTTGCCACTGGTTGCAGAATTCTGCGATTTGACATACATTTTCATTTCTTTGACAAAGCGAGCAAGAGCTCTGCGACCGGTTCCTTATCAGTAAACACAAAAATGAAGCATAAAAGTTGAGGCGTATGATTATGAAGAGGACAAAGCGAGATTTCTCGTTTATACTTGGTGAAAAGGACGAAGTTTCGTAGGTGTAGAATGTCATTGTTTTTTTTTTCGGCCAAAAGTCACAGGTTCCATCAGAGAAAGTGGCAACTCTGAAGTTATTATTAATAGTAAATGGACTATTTAATCAGAGAAACATCAAGAAAAAAGAATGTGTAATTGCTCAGCAGATGCCTTTTGAAGAGTGGAGGAAAATAAGTTGAAGTAAGCTGGAAGTAATGTTGTTTCAGTTGATAAGTTGCATTTTCATTGGGAATGTGATTGTAACAAGGTATGGCCCATGGTGGTTAGCTAGGAAAGCAACATTTTCTTTCAGTTTTGAACATTCTTTCTCTTATGTTTTTCGGTATTTTTTCTTTATTATTTTTTAAGTGTCTTTTTGGTTTTCTATCTGAAAGTGATGTCTCTTATTTATTTTTTGGAGGTCAGGTCCTACTTTTCACTAGTTGCGAAAAAGTTCTTGATGAAGTTCTGCGGAGATTGATACGGCTTCGTGTCATTCTCTCTGGAGGCTGTTACGATATTGCATCAACCTCTACAAAACTCATTGTCATCAGGGGGACACCTGTGTCCTGTGGGACATAGGAAGATATATACCTGTTCGAGAAAAGTTATAATCTGTTATCGCGACAAACATTATGCATAACAAGCCTTGCCAAGAAGAGCCGGAAAACGGCCAAAAAAGCATCTGCTAACTTTTTTGTTTGTCATGATATCGGACATTCAGCAGGTGCTGTTTTGGCGGTTTTCGGCTCTTCGGCAATGCTTGTTATGCATAACATTTTATGCATAACCTTTGTCGCGAAAACAAATTACATCCGAAGTGTTGTCTGTTGAAACCGCGCACCCTTGTGTTATCTGTTATGAAATTTTTGACACCAACCCCATACTAGCAGCGACTTCAAACCGGAATTTGGCACGAGCATCGTGCCATCTAGTAGCGCAATTTGTAAGCAACCGGTGCAAGCTTGTCAGCATCCGGTGCAATCTGAACGAGAAAATCCAACAGGAACAAAAACATTTTTGCTGGTTTGTGAATAAAAAGTAAGGAAATTATAGTTAAATATTTTGCAGTGTTCATTTCTTTCAACAATCTGATTTGAGCTATCATTTCTGCTTCATCAAGAAAAAGCATGCCCAGTAATTTGGTTTCCGAAGTCTGACCCGCGGAACATAATAATAATACTATAACTTCATCAAAAGGCTTTCGCCTCTGTAAGTTTCTCTATCATAGTTTATGATCAGGTGCGATCGATTTTGTCTTGGTTCTGAATAATGTTGGCTGGTTTCAGAAATGTGCAGAAAAGGTACAGTAGTGTTAACAGTAGTCATTCCTATCGACCGGTAATGAGGAACGCTTTTTATGTCGTCCATCTTTGACAAGGTGAAATTAACAACAGCCTCACCGTAAAATTTTACTTATCAACAAGTCAAGGGCCTATTGTACAAAACGTGAAATAATATAAATAGAAAAACTCCATCCAAAACCATTAAGGAAGCAGCCGCGTCTTAGGATCCCCTGAAAAAAAAGAAAAACATCATTACTACGCACCATCAACACTATTAAACCGTGCTCTCGAACTAAACTCCTCGAACTGCGACCAACCAACTAATCTGCTAAAGAGATAACTTAAATTTACCTACATCACACAACAAGACCAAAAGGTTTCGATGGGATCCCAAAACTTTAAAAAAATTTGGACTTCTTGATCCAGACAATCGAATCTTGTACATTTCCGAGTCTTCGCCAGACCCCTTTTACATTTTGCTATTATCCATAACCCACCGCTTGAATATGTATACAAAAAATGTTACCGTTATGGAGTTTTTGGCAGCTTACGGCCAAACAACTAACCAGACGAGAAAACCAAGTTCAAATATAAATTCAGCAAGGATGTTTACATCAATATCTCATCTCTAATTCTTCCTATTTTAGCAGCATTCTCGGCGAACTGCATGCAGAGCAAAGCTCAAAATTCGATTCAGCATGTCTCCTTACCCTGACACCGAATCTCTAATCATCTTCAAAAACGCTTTGAGCTTCAACCAAATTTCCAGTTTCGGCGGAATTCCGGGTGAATCATTAAATGATTCACAAATTTTGCCCGGCAAGAAAACGAAGTTCAATACGGATTCAGCGGGCCTCCTTACCCCTTAGCTTTTACCCTTAATTCTAAACCTCCTCCTCTGCCTCTAAATATAGGTCTACAGGACCCATCTACGAACTTGGCCTGTACTTTGCCACTAAATACTCATACTAAGTTGAACAACATATCTCAACCCCTTCGACCCCCTGACACGACAGACTAAACCCAAAGAATACGTAGGCTACGCTAGGTGTAAATAGTCTTTGATTAAATCCAAGAAACACTGCCCATGTGTACACGCGACCGGAGTCACAATCTCTCCGGCGTCCATAGACCAAACAAACAGTATCGTAACCCGACACGCGACGAGCTTTCGCCTGTATGGATAAAGGGGTAGATTAGGAACTGGTATCGCAACTTGTTTTTCCTAAAGTTGGTCGACAAATTTTATTAAACTGTTCACAAGACAGTTGCCGGATGCATTCTGCCTTTTTGGCCCAGTAAATGCCGGTTCGGACTTTAGAGATAACCAACTAATCGCATACACTTTTTGTTTATCTTTAGTATGATCGACAGTTGCAACAGCATGTCGCCTCACCCGCCTCAAAATATCATTGGGTCTTAAAATTTCATCCTAAATTTCCGGATTCCGTGCGAACTACTTGTCCGACAAAAAAAAATAGTTTTCATATTCGTATTCAACATGTCCTCTTACCCCAGGATCGAACATCTAACCAACTTCAGATACAATTTTTACTTTTTTACAAATTTTACGGTTTTCCCAGATTCCGGGGGAACTACTTGCCCGGCGAGAAATAATTTTCATATTCGGATTCAGCATGACTCCTTAGCTTACCCCTAGATCGACTATGTCATTAGCTTTTAAAAAATATTTATTTTCGCCCTTAATTTGACCCCCCGCACCCCTAAATATACAGCTTTGGGGCCAATCTATGAACTTGACCTTTTCCTTGACTCCAAGAATCCTCACACCAAGTTTCATCGAAATATCTCATTCCCTTCTAGAGTTATCGTGCTAACAGACGGACAACTTTTATGAAGACATAGGTATTCCTCCACTTACGTTTTGGGATCCCAAAAGCCTGAACAGACTTTGAAAGGCAAGTTATAAATGTGATAGACTTACTGTGCTCACATTATCTTGGCTGCAGTTATTACATCGAACTGCTGTATCAGTAAGGACTGTATTTTTTCCTCCTTGGTTTTGCGTCTGATATCATAACAATATACACAGACAAATCTGCTCTAACTTTTAGATCTCTTTGTACAAACAATGCAAATCAAGCAAAGGTGGTTATTGCATGATGACCTGTGACTGAACAAATTTCAGAATTAGAAAACCAAATTCTCCACTTGTAGGAGACACAGATGCGAGAGAAACTAATTTGCAGAGCTTTCGAGCTCATATTGCACTTGAGGGTCCTCGGATCCTCCCCCCCCCCCCCCACCCAAAGAGGGTCCGATCTGGATCATGAGCGTTTGCATTGAACGGATTAACGTGCCCTAAACATCTGTCAAGTTTCATCATCCTAGGAACAAGACCAAAGGTTTCAATGGGGTGCCAACAGGGAATATTTGTTGGGTTTTCTATGACAGACAATCGGGTCTTGAAGATGTTCGATTTTTGCCACAGACCACTTAAACAAATCATTAGGTAATATTTTCTAGCAAAACCATAGGCTATCAAACAATCAGGTTCATTCGTAAACAGAAACAACAAATGTACTTCTACCAAATTTCCGGTTTCGGCCGGATTCCGGTCAGAAGTATCCTGCAAAACTTGAATTTCATATATGGATTCAGCATGTGTTTTCTCCTATGTGGAATCCTATGTGGAAGTTTCTACCGGATTCCGGCCGAACTAGTTATCCAGCAAGAAATAAGGTTCATATTTCGATTCAGCCTATATTCTTGCCTCTATAGAGATGTTCCCAACGAATTCAGAAGAAACTTTTACTCCTAGAAAATGTCAGTTTTCGCTGGATTTCGGCTGGTATACTTGTCCAGCGGGAAAATACATTTCAGATATGGATTCAGAAAGTATCAACTACCGGTATACATCGACGCTCTAGTCGACTTCAGAGTAAACTTTTACTTCTACAAAACGTCTGTTTTTGCCGGATTCGAGGCGAATTACTTGTCTTGTGAGAAGAGCTAGAAGTTCATATGGCACTAGTAAAGTTGGGTCAGAAAATGATTGTGGGACTTTGTCCAACTCGTGAGTTTACCAAACAAATGGCGTAAGCCAGGATAGGTTTTTGGTGAATAGAAAGATGAATCTATCTGTCTATAACTAAGCTCCCAGGCCCTTTTAGCTCAATGCACTTGCCATGACAGGCACTTTTTATGGGTTCCATTCTGCTAGAGATAATCTTCAGTCAACATCTTTTCTAAGTACTAGCTTTCAAAGGAGCTTAAACCCAATGATGATGTTAGATTTATCCTTGATCATTCTCTGAGGCTACGGATGTGGAGAATTGGGTTTAAAAATATTAAGGAAAATATCAAATCACGAGAGTAGAGTCTCTATTAGCATATCTTTCTACATTCTATTTATAATCCTATGCCTTGATTTAATAACTGCAAAGTGGAGCCAGTTCCTAGGAGAATCATTTTATTCCAGACTATCTAAGAAACTATAGAATGTGGTGATGGTCTTGGGTGAACTCCCAGTCTCTTTGTAACTCCATTTGTTACAGCAATGGCCTTGGCTATGGGTTCAAATACTGCTTAGGGAGTACTTTGAACATTCATTTTACTTGTCATTTAACATCTTTTTTTGTAAATATTCTTTGAACCCAAGCTGACTTTGAAACATTTATTCAAACGTACGTCAGCTACGATTGTTCATCAGCAATATTTCGGCCCTTTTTGGCAAGGGTCCTCGTCAGGCTGTCAATCCTCTGGTTCAACTTCGGGGAAGGAAACAAACCTGTAATAAATAACTGAAGCTTCTACCGACTATAAATATCTTATTAAAGTAAGTTATCTTCAAATACCACTATAATGAAAAAACTAGTCCTGAGATTTAATTTTTGACATGGACGCTGTTTTTGCTGGACGATTGGGGCGATGACAGGAAAGGTTTTTTTCTGCATTTTGGTCAACTTCGGTTTTTTTATTAATAAGGGACTGAAAACTTAAATACTATTTTATTAATAACCTCGCTCTACGTTTCTATTATCGTAGTAATCGATAATCGTAGTAACCGTATAATCGTTAGTACCCGTTGTAGACATTGTTTGAATAAATCTTTTTTTATGCTACAACTAGAATACTGACTCATATCTCTGCTGCAACTAGAAGAGGAAGATACAAACTTAATATGGAAGAAGTGCAACTAGGCTACCTTTCAAGTTCACCTTAGAACCTTTAAAGCATAAATCAAAAGAAATTACTAAGACAACCCAAAATGTTAAAGTCTACTTACACAATGATGTTGTTGATTGGAATGTGGATCAGCTTGACAAAAAATCCAATAAATCCCATGATAGCAAACCCAATGGCAGTGGCGATGGCAATCTTTTGGAATTCTGTAAGAAAAGTGGAAATGAGGACCCCTGACCTATACAAATCAAAGTAAATATGATCTCCGAGTGCGTTGAGCATAGTGTGTTACTTAGTACCCACTTAGTTACTTAGTATAGTGTGAGGTACCTAGGTTTTCAGTTTGCTGAGAATACTGGTTCTTGATGATTGTGATGAAGTTTTTTGAAGTTACCTTATAACATCAAGAACAAATAAGACTGATCCATTTTTTGTCCCTGCACCAACCAAGAGTGTGCAGGAAAAAATGAGCGGAGGACAGACTAGAGCCTTCTTGAACACCTGTATACTCTTTATTCTCCGCCCTTAGACATTGAGTCATTTGCTAAGAAAAGAATGTAGCAGGATGGATTTCCTGGCCTCTTCACATAAGACAGAACCAGAGCTTAATCTTTAAATAACATCAATCCTATATGTCTTATTTGTAACTGTTTTTACCTTGAAAAAAGAATGAATGATTTCCATTGAGCCTATCCCCTCTGAAACACTGTATTTTGCTCTGGAATAATTATAATACTTGCTTTTGTTCAGCAGAAATACAGAATAAAATTAATCTTTTTTTTTGTTCTGAATATTGGGGTACCAACAGGCAAAGATCTTAGCAGTGGGAAAGACAGGATACTCTTACAAGGCCCATGAGCTGTAATAATCATCACATTCAGTGCTTGGGCTTAAAAACAGAAAGGGTAAAATAACTGCTCTATTGACATTTCAAATGCTCATTCTGCAAAACCATCATCAAACTACATGTTGTGTAATGTTTCTCAACAGTAAAAAACAACATTGAGTAAATGTATCAGACAGGAAGCATTAATTCCAAAAAGCCATCAGTTGTTCCCAAAAATATTTTTTGTCTCTCAATTACTCTTTGCTTATTTACATTAAAATAGTAACAATTACACACCATCTAGCATTTGCAGTTCTTGGTCAGTCACTAGATAGAGGGTCACTCAAGCTGCTTGGTCCTCCACAACAGGCTAGTAAGGGGATTTCATATCTTTCCCACTGTCTTTACCCGAAGGTACCTAGCATTTGGCATGTGCTGCCCAGCATTAGGAATCTTGGAAAGCAGGTAAAAGGCAGAAGCCCCAGGATGGTTGAATAGAGAGGTAGGCATCAAATCTGGAAAAACTGTATGACTTGCTAAGCCACGAATGCAGAGTTTAATACCCACGAGTATGAGGTGCTAACAAGAAGGTTAGTTACCATAAGAAAAGATGAATCTGGGAAGTCATCCAGGTTGTTAATGGAATTGTAAACCTAGGAATATTGTAATTCAAATACAGAATTTCAGGAACAATAGTCAATGAATAACAAAGTCTCAAACTTGCACCAACTGTGGAGATCAACATAAATTTTGCTCTGGAATGCCCAGCATGGATAAGATAACAACCAGAAGCACTACACACTTGGTCTTAGATTAGAGCATTAGCTGCATTTTTGTTTTGCTTTTGCCTTTCCCTTTTCGCTTTAGCCTTTTACAGGCCTTTTTGAACTTTTTCATGTTTTTGTAAGTGGCCATTCTTACCAAGGACTTTTCGCTTTTCTTGGATAAAATGCAATTTTGACAAATGCAATTTTGTTTGGATTATAAACTGTCCATCTTGAAAATCCAGAATAGTCCAGTGTACTTGGATAGCCTATGCCATATGCTGGGTATATCTAGAATTTAGCCTATGCCTAACGCCACGCTGGATACCCTATGCCAAATGCTGGATACGTGTTGGTAATCAAACCTTGACCTACCTCAGTACAAATGGAGTTCTGATTGGTTGATTTTTTAGCTTCACTCAATTCATCAATATTTTCCTTGATACAATTTCCAACCCTTGGCATAGCGTATCCAGCATTAGACCAAATGTTAGACATATCCAATGTTTGGCATAGGGTATCCAAAAATCAGGGGTTTGTTAAATATTCTTTGAGCCCAAGCTGACTTTGAAACATTTATTCAAACAATGTTTACAACCGGTACGTCAGCTACGATTCTTCATTAGCGATATTTCAGCCCTTTTTGGCAAGGGTCCTCGTCAGGATGTCAATCTTCTGGTTCAACTTCGGGGAAGGAAACAAACCTGTAATCCTGTAAACCTGTAAGTGATTACAGGTTTGTTTCCTTCCCCGAAGTTGAACCAGAAGATTGACAGCCTGACGAGGACCCTTGCCAAAAAGGGCAGAAATATCGCTGATGAAGAATCAGGGGTTTGTTGTTGACTGGGTCCTGGGATGGTCTCCAGATACTGCTTATTAGGACTTTGACTCAAATCTATCTTTTATTGGATCTTGGGATATCTCTCTATCAGAGACGTTACTAGCCAAAATGTTTGGGGGGGGCCAAGGAATTTACCGACTGGCTGGTAATTTTTACCGACTGTTTTTGCAGGAAAATGACTGTTTTCAAGAAAAAAGGACAGTTTCCCAAAAAAAAAACTGATTTTCAGAAAGAAACAACTGTTTTGACAAAAAATCGACTGTTTTAATTAAAAAAATCGACTGTTTTGACAAACAATGTCAAAACAATTGTCTGAGTGGCAGACAACATTATTGGGGGGTGGGTGTCCCCCCCCCTCCCCTCCCCTGGTTGTGATGCCACTGCTCTCTATTATCTACTCGAAATTTAGTGTTTTGACAAGCCAATAATAACAAAAAAAAAAGGAACAATCCATTGCCTAGTTTATTGGTTTAGTGTTTATTTTGTATTTAAGTTTTTATTTTCATTTTAAATAGACAAGAATCGCAAGTCAAAACCAACAGGAGAGTACAGCTTGGTCAGCTACCAAGTTTCCCTTTTACAAAAAGGCAAAGGACAAGGCTAAGTCGGTGTTCGCTTTTTTGACAAAAATGGAAAATTCTTGAACAGTGCTTAGCTCTTGTCCATTATGCAAAAATGCAGAATAGTAAGTGCCTTCAAGTCAGCGAGTGAAAACGCAAACAAAAATGCAACTACGACTGGCTTTGACTTAAAAGATGGTTGCCTATTGTAGTATTGTCCTCTATGCCTGCTCTGTGCCCACACATATTCTCCTACTCAGTGACAGGGGACTGTTTAGCAACTCAGTAAGATTCTCCTGCCCTACAGACTGATCCAAAAACTGTGGTGTCCTAAGCAGCTAATCTATTGTTCTGAATCTGAGACCTTCTTACCTTTCTTATCTGGTTTTGTACATCTTTTGACAAGCCTCAAACTATCTTTGGAAAACTGCTTTAGAGGCTCAGCAAACTGGATTATTTGATCCATATTCACAGGTTAGAGGGCTTTACAACAACTGTTTACCCACCACTGCCTTACTGTCAATTAATGGAAATATTTATTTTTTGAGATGATGCTGTTGTTGTTGCTACTTTTTCTCGGTAGCATTTGGCCGGTGATGATGGCGATACAAGGAGACGTGTCAAACTTTGTAGAAATGGCAGGACGCATTTCGTTACTTAAAGATTATTTTCAACAGAAAATCGAAACAAAGCGTAAAAATAAAGTATTTTTTGCTTTTTTTAAATCTTCAGTTTATTTAAATGGGGTATTGTAACCCTCAAACCATAGTAACGGCCACGCGAAATGACAAAGGTATTTAGAGATCGCTACAGTAAATGCCTGGGACAAGTCGGACCAGAGTGGGACGGACATACTCTAGTTGGATAATATTAGAAATTGTCGTATAAACATACAAAATCTAAATATTTAATCACATATATACACATCGCGGTCATTGACACTGTGCTGGCTCCCGTTCCGGTAGTAAGTGGAAATAGCTCATGCACTTCAGCACACCAGTTTGTCGTCGGGTAGTCTCACGGAACTGTGTACTCAGAAGCTAGGGAGCAGGTAGCTGATACCGGAAATTGTATAATTGGAGCTTGTGTTCCGGAAGTGTCTACGTGGAATATAGGGGTTGTCGACAAAACGTCCCCATTCGAAACGTCCCCGACAAAACGTCCCACGTCCCCTGGCGAAACGTCCCCGGCTATATATTTTTTTTTTTCATCGCTGAGATGAGACTACTGATTGCGTCATCAGTTCAGACAAAAAATTTTTTGGAATATGTACTTTTGAAAACCACGATGGGTTGACTACTTCAGCAAAGATTTAGTAGTTTGTCTGTTTTCATTTATCTTTTATTTAATTGGTTTATTTGTGTGTTAGATTACGTTGCGATATAACTCATTGATCTCGCTTTTGTTTGATATTTAATTTGGCGATACTTCCTATTAAAATATTTTATTAAAGGATCAAACCCGTCTAACCTAGATTTACTATGTCTCTATACCTAACTAATCGTTCCACCCGCTTTTGTTTCCTCGCTTCCGTGTCATTTTGATCCAACATAATGGCAATACGCTTATTTTTGCATTTTCCTTGATTGACTCTCTTTGAGCCACAGCGGGCTTCCCATTTCTCTGAGGAGCATATTTGTGCTCCTCAGATTGTGCATGTTGCTTCAAACGACCTAGAACTGACCAGTTACGAGTCAATTGCAACTTGCAAGGCATATTACACGACATATTTTAACTGAAAACAATACATTTATGAAGCAACCGGTCCTATGTCCGATCTTTCCTGCTTATAAGGAATGTTCCCACATCTTTAATGCACACTCTGAAGTTGTTTTACCTCGATCATGCACCTGAAGATCGAGGCGAACTTAAAAATCTATGCTTGGGGACGTTTCGAAACGGGGAATTTTTGTCGCGGGGACGTTTCGCCAGGGGACGTTTTGTCATGGGGACGTTTTGTCATGGGGACGTTTCGTCGGTAAGCCGAATATAGAACTCACGGAATAGTTCACTAGGATGCCGGGATTTTCACTGACTTAGAGAAACATGGGAAAAAATCCAACTAACGTAACCAATGTATATTGAGAGCTAAGGTACCGGTAGCAACAGCTATTTGGTTGAAAATGACCAGCTCACGGACACAGATGGCTATTGGCTAGGGTTCCGGTAGTGCCAAAACTGAAAGTTACGAACTCACAAACACTTGTCTATATGAACTTATTCGGGTAGCAAATATTATACTCACGGAACCCATCTCCGATGGGCTAGGGTTCCGGTAGGGCAAACAAATTAATATTTTCCTACTCACGGACCCATGTTAACTCAGACTAGGAGTCCGGGAGTGAATATTTGTTACTCGCGGAACCCAACTCCCATGGGCTAGGGTTCCGGTAGTGCAAAAAAAACAACTCACGGGGACATGTCAAAATGGACTTAAAGAGTCCGGTAGCAAATATTATCAGCTCATGGTGTGAGAAATGTTAATGAGTATCACGCACTACTGGAACCCTAGCCCATGGAAGTTGGATTCCGTGAGCTGCAGCGGACTCAAAGTCCATATTGCGTGTCCGTGAGTTTGTAATTTTAATTTTGGCACTACCGGAACCCCAGCCCGCAGGAGTTGCGTTCCGTGAGTTAAAAATATTCACTTCCG